>CM060378.1:8077500-10577500 GCA_030545235.1 Helianthus tuberosus | reverse complement strand
CCTTTTCAATTAATATTGTTTACATAAACTTAACCTTCTAGTCTATTTTTATGTTTCTCCAAAGTTTTTATTAAGACATTTTAGGAGGTTCTATGCATTAAAAATTAGACTTTAAGCAACTTTTAACAGTGGTATTTATTTGACCCGTTCACCCTTGTCGTTTAGCTTACTAATATATATTTAAGGACATCATAAGCTACAGTATACAAAGGAACCTTACTTTCTAATTTTATTACCAAAATACCATTATATATTCAAGGATGATAATTATGTGCACAAGGGTAAAAATGTCATAATAATTTGTTTCATATTGTATTTTAAATTATATATAAATAGTTCTTTTCAAGTTTCAACTTTTTTATTATAAGTTTCAACTTTTTTGTTATAATAATATATTATTTTGTCTTTCTTTTCTCATACAAAATGAGAGGCTCTACTTGAAAACAAATGTATATATCTTTAATATTATTAATATTTTTTTTGGTTTTATCCAATTTATTCAAATGTGAAAATTTGTTAAACTCTTATAAGTTGTTTTCTTTATATTCATATTTAGTTTAAAAAATTAATCTAACCAAAGCGCTAGGTTTAAATGCTAGGTTTTAAATTAGTTAACTAAATAACTCTTAAGGTTTATAATAACTTTTATTAATTATACATACATTTTATTAACAGTAGACGTGGACATAATTACTTATTTTTATCTACGTTTAAATTTTTACTTCCTTTATTTTTAAATTTATTTATGTGTTCCTTAACATTTATTTGGACAACACATAATTTTATCGTAACCATATGTTGTTTTTATCTACGTTTCGATGTTTAAAACCCTACCCGCCGCAACGCGCGTTTAGAACCTACTAGTTTTTATTAATAAAATCGTTTAAGATAAAGCACAACCCACTTCCATAAACGGGTTGAATTTACTACCCCTCTGATTTTGTAGTAACTACTAATGTTACTTTTTTGTTCTTCTAAAAGGAAAAAGACCCGGGGATAAAGTGTTTTCTTGTGGACCCACCTGGTTCCGGTTTGTTTAACAAGGTTACAAGGGGAGTGATGTACACAAAAGAAGAGGCTGAAGGAAAGAGATTAAAGAATCCATTTGATACTATAACCGAAGGAATTGGGATTAATAGATTAACAGAAAATTTTAAAATGGCTCAACTTGATGGAGCTTTTAAAGGTACTGATATTGAAGCTGTCGAAATGTCTAGGTACGCAATCGATCCGTATCTCCAAGAAAATTTATATTCTTAGGTAATCATGTCATGTAGCATTTAATACCTATGCTTTATACCTGTATTAGTTTGTAGTAGAGGTGACAGTTTCGACCCGTTTACTTAAATGGCCCGATTAGGTTATGTTCATCTTAAAACGGCTAAAAAAAGTTATAAAATGGGAACCGGGTAAATAGGTTGAAAATTTATTTATTTTTAAGAAAGAACAAAAATAAGTTTCCGGGTCAACCCGTCTTGGGCAATTTTAACCCATACTGAAATGATCTATCTAACCTATATCGTCACACGACCCACCAATCTTGCCACTAGAGGTGGCGCTTTCAACCCATTTATCCATAAACGGGTCAGTTTGGGTTATAGTTGTCTCCAACGGGTCAAACAAGCCAAATCTCAAACATTGACTAAAATTAAAAACGGGTTGGACATGTTAGACGGGCCAATTAACAAACATTGCGTACAATTGAAAAGAGTTGCATTTTGAGGGGTAATCACACTAATATAAACTTACTCAAACATTGACTAAAATTAAAAACGGGTCGGACATGTTAGACGGGCCAATTATCAAACATTGAGTACAATTGAAATGAGTTGCATTTTGAGGGGTAATCACACTAATATAAACTTACAGTCTCCTAAATTGTTTTTATTTAAAAAATAATAATAAATCATTTTAATCTAAAAAACCCTCCCATTTTGCAATATTTAACTATAGTCATTATTCCTATTTCCAAATCTAATGCTTCCTTTCATTGATCAGATTCCTGTTGAAGAATGATGGGCTTTTTATTGGAAGTTCTTCAGCAATGAACTGTGTTGGAACAGTGAGACTAGCGAGATTATTGGGCCCGGGTCATACTATTGTAACAATTTTGTGTGATAGTGGGATGAGGCATTTAAGCAAGTTCTGTAATCCCGAGTACCTTTCTCAACACGGTTTAACACCTTCGGCTAAAGCGTTAGAATTCCTTGATTGTACATGATATCTTTTTTCATATGCGTGACGTTTTGTATCGCGCACGGGGCAGCATTGAGTTTCAAACATTTGTCTGCGATGATTGGATCGACAGTTTTTTTACAAGGGAATGCACTCCTACTTAGATGGTTACATATATTGTTTGTTATTTATGAGGTTTCTTTAAGTATTCTATTTTTGACATTAAGGTCACTCGTGGGCATGTATATTGATACGGTTTTATAGGTTATCTAAGTATGTGCTAGGTTCTCAAATGTGATCAGAAACATGTAAGATTCCTAGATGTTGCTTTTTGGTAGATAGATAAATTACTTTTTTTATTGTTCTGTTAGCGAAGTGGGGACATATATATTCGGTACTTTCGTCATAGGTACCGGTACTTTTTTTCGGTAAACATTCTATTGGTACCGAATTTGATATGTTTTATTTTCATATGGTGGTATTATGGTTTCTTTTTATCTTTTTAGCCTATTCGGTACTGATTTAGTCTATTTGGTACTCGTATCTTTTTAGCCTATTTGGTACATGTACGGGTACCAAGATCAACAGAGTGCTCAAAAAAAAATAGTGCTAAAGGGGGTACCGAACTGAAATACCGGTACCGATATGTGTACCCGCACCGCACGATACCGTACCAATATATTCGGTACCAACTTTTATTCAAATTTGGTACCGGTATTTTAAGTAAGGGTACGTGTAATTTACCGATCCCATTCCTACCGAGTATCACCGTATTGGGTGGGAGTTGGCTACAAAGTCCATTTTTTTTACAAAATGTAGGAAATGTTCTTGTGGTGACATGTGACATCTAGTGAATTTTAATAAAATGACATAAATGTAATTAAATAATTAAGTTATTTTTGGAAAATATTTTATAAAACAATAAAAGGAGATTTTTAAGGAAACTCTATCTTTTATCAATTCAAAAGTATAAGTTACATACTTACGAATCAGGCATCATTTGATGACTCTTCGCGATTTTTTTTGTTTGTTTCAATTGAATTCTATGGATAAAAAATGTCTAAAGTCTAATTCTTCACAAATTTTGGACGTTTTGTTTTACCCGTTATAGGTTCATTTACAATGTGTTATAGCTTTCATTTTTGCATTTAAACAAATCCTGCATGAAACATTTCTTGATAATGTGTTTTACCGGTTACAATCCTTCATGAACAATTTCTTGACGATGTGTTTTATCATATGTTTATTCACAATGTGTTATAGCAGATTATGTTTTAAGAACGAAATGCATTTGTGTAATTATTGAAGTTGTGTTTTATCAGGTATCGGTTTCATTATGAGGTGTTATACAAGTTATGATTCATGAATGACATGTCTTTGTATTTTCTTGACGTGGTGATTTATAATTTTTGGGGTTCTTCACGATGTGTTCTATTGTATATTTGTATAACACACCATAACGGGTAATTCAAACTATAAAACACACCACGTTGTCATATAAAACACACCATGACTAGTAAAACATATCAACTTGTTGAAACATAATTTTTTAGTATATGTAGCAATATGGTACTTATATTAAAGAAAAAAACGCTCGTTATTATGGTGTAACTTTTTTTAAAAATAAATTATGTATAAAAAAGTTAAATCTAAGTCTGGTCGGAGTGAAGCAACAGAGCTCTACAATTTGAGGAGTGCGGTAGCCTAATACAAAAAAGTCGCCGTTAAAAAAACATGTTTCGAAGTTCTTTCTGCTTTATTCGGTTTCGTAACTTTCTCAACCACAACCTAACTTCTTCTTAGCAATAGGTTTCCTCGTTTATAATAAGAATAATAAAATAATAATAATACTAATAATAATAATCACTTAAAATGACAACCGGTACGTATTTTCACCACGTGTTAAAAAAAAGCCAAACCACATACCTCACCTTACACATGTTCTAATATGATATAATCTACGGGGGTGTTTGGCCTAGCTTTTTTAACAAAGCTTATAGTTTTTTTAGCTTTTTTTTTTTTTTTTTACAAAATAAGCTTAATTTGGTGTTTGGTTTAGCTTTTTAAACTTATGCTTATTAGCTTATATAAGCTAATTTGAAGAAGCTTATTTGAAGATGGTTTTTTAGTTTATTTGAAGAAGCTTCTTTGTGTAAGGGCAAATGATATAAAATAAGCTATAAGCTAATCCAAACACTTAAAAAAAGCTTATCAAATGATAGAAAATAAGCTATAAACTACTTTAAAATATAAGCATAAGCAAAAAAATAAAAGCTAGGCCAAACACCCCCTAAATTCTAATAAGGTATTCCAAAAAAATGTCACAGAGAAATTTCCGATGCTACCTAATTATAATATTAAATGTATATTCTCTATTTTGTATTTAAAGGAATTTATGAATAACCAATTAAAAATATTATATAAAGAACTATGATAAAATATATATTATGTTATTATCAACAAATAAATATATTTTACTATAGTAAAAAATATTTTGTTGATTATAGATAATGATTAAACATAATAAAATATAATGTATATATTTTTAGATTTATAATGTTATTGAAATAGCATTAGAACCTGCACTTCGCGACGGGTGCTAGAAACGACAATAAAAAAAAGCAAACAACACGGTAAAATAAATATATATATAGTTAAAAGTTAGTTTTAACTATAATAGTTAAAAATAAAAATTTAATTTCTTGCATGGTGTAATGAAGAGTTAATATAGACCGCAGACTTTAATTTAAACGGCATTCTAGGGGGCGTGGTGAGAGTTCAATCGGTATCGCACACTATGACAAAGGATAAATAAAACAAAAAAAGCGTAATATTAACAAAAATAATATCTACATGTGCTCGGTTCATTGTAGTTGTGCTTCAAACTCTAAACATCGAAACGAATGATGCAAAAGAACGTCCTAATTTAAACAAATTGTAATCGTATATCGGTACCAACCACACAAAAAAAAATTACATCGAAAGTGTCAATAAAAAAAATCATGTTATTAATTATGTGTAATTACTATACAAGAATATTTTACAAAATTACTCTATAAGATCAAAATTACTCTACAAGATCATTTGTAGAGTAATTTTGATAATTACCCTACAAGCAAATAACTATGAAAATGCCACCACGTTTTTTTTTTTTTCTTTTTTCATGCTATTCGTGTGTTTAGTACGTTAAAGTTATTTGTATGAGAACTTTACTCTATATGTATAACAAAATAATCTATGGTTAATTAAACAATCACAAAATAATATATATATATATATATATATATATATAGGTAAAGAGTACTGTACAAATTCCCTTATCGTACATTACGTACGCGCCAATCTCAGCCGTCGGATCTTTTATCGCGCATTGAATTCGCATGTTGGTTTTTTTGTAACAATTTCGCATGTGATAATTTTTGATGAAATCGCATGTTGTTTTTTGTAACAATTTCGCATGTGATAATTTTGATGAAATAGCATGTTGTTTTTTGTAACAATTTCGCATGTGGTAATTTTGATGAAATCGCATGTTAAAAAAACATGCGAAATTGTTATAAAAAAACAACATGCGATTTCAATGCCGGAAGATGATCTAACGGCTGAGATTGTACCGTACGTAATGTACGATAAGCGCATTTGTATGATAACCGGCCTCTATATATATATATATATATATATATATATAGGATAATGCTACATGAAAAACCCCATTTTGGTAAAAAACTTAGCAAACTCTATTTGTGGACTATATTTATCCACGTGGCCATAGTCCCTTCATAACCCATTTTGCTTTCAAGGTTATTATAGTAATTTGCCAACCCAAGATATTTCCCCAATGTGATCTGACATGATCATTTAATGCCCCCCATCAACTCATTTGAAAAAATCAGCAACCCCCATATTTCATTTACAGTATATCATCTTCTCCACCAAATTATGCTTTCTCCATGAAAACCCAAAACATCTTCATTGACAACGATGAAGAACGAAGTGAAGAACGAAAATCAGATCGATCAATCCCTGATGAAGAACGTGGGTTTGTGATGAAGATGTTAATATATGAAGTCAGATCCATGTGGAAACCCCTTCCAGATCTTGTTCCATTCCCTTTTAGATCTCCTTTGTCCACATGTTTCATAATGTTGTTACAGATCTGGATATTTGTGAGTTTTTTACACTTTTTTTGTTTATATAAAATATGATTTGTATATGTTGTTTCAGATCTTGATATTTGTGAGTTTTTTACACTCTTTAAGTTTTATGCAACATATGTTTTCATATATGTTTGATTCCGGGTATTTCGTATGGATTTTTCTGATTTTGTGGAGTTTATGTTAGTTGACAACTTGAGCATGTAGGTATGAACTTTTGAAAGATGATTATAATTTACGGTTCTACTATTTTACACTTAAATATTGAACCAATAAAATATTGAATTTAAAAATTGATATAGGTATGGACTTTATAAGATGATATTCAACGTCTGGCTCCATTTTTTACACTTAAAATATCAAAAAATATTCATAAAACCTGGTTGTTAATAGGTTTTTGTATAATGGTTGTTTTAGAGATGAAACATGATTTTTTTTTTGTTAAAATGGTTCTTAAAAGGGGTAAATGTTTATGTAATTTGCAGGTTTTTATTTTTGTGTTACAGCACAACACAACTAACATGTGTTATAGCAAACGTTGGTTTCGTCAAACGTGGATCAGATGCTCAAGGATCATGACCATGTTTATGTTACAGCACAACACAACTAACACGTGTTATAGTTTGAACTTCTCGGACATGCATGTGTTACATGTGACATGAAACCCATGTACAACGTAACACGTGTTACGTGAGACATGAAAACACATTTTTATAACTTCCATGGCATACGCACACCCACATGTTTACAAACCGTTTCAAGACCGACCCAAACAATAAAGCCAGGGTAGCCGCTGAAAACCTAAGGCAGCAAAGGTAGCCGCTGAAAAGCTAAGGCAAATTGTCAAAGGAAGCTCCACCATTTTCTTAGTGCTATGTATTTTCGTTTACTAATAATATGTAATGTGAGACTCTTATTGTTTTGTCTAGTACATGATGTTAAAACGGTATGGATGCTTACATGTTATCATATGTATACAAGTGGGGTTACAACAAGATTACGATATTAACTAAGCTCACCATTAAAGTCATCGCCCCCGTCGACTGTTTTCACCCTTTGTCACATGTTAAGCAATTACATGTTCCGAACAGACAAATTGTAACACATGTTAGATCAGTATATACACATCATGGTGTTTTGTAAACCACTAGCTTATACGTGAATACATGTCAGGTTACAAAAAGAATATAACAGAGGCTTAACACATGTTATACATTCCAAAATATGCAAAACAAATGACCCGTTTCATATTATATATTTCAAAATTACCGGTACATGTGTTACCATAAATGGCTCGTTTCATATTACACGTTACATACTAACTTGTACATTTATTACTTGTACAAGTTTTACGCTCAGTATCCACATTATCAGATATTTTAAACATCAACAAAAATAAAATAGATGTTACTTTTTTTAATTAACAAAAGGTTAACACATGTTATATATCATTCTCACAGGGGCTTAACACATGTTATACATTAATACATGTCAGGTTACATCATGGTGTTCTGTTACAGCATGAACCACTAACACATGTTTATAAATGAACGAAGAGTTCTTTATCATGACCATGTTTATGTTACAACACAACACAACTAACACGTGTTAAAAGAGGCTTAACACACGTTATATCAGGTATACTATGTTATTAAGTTACTATTGGAGTTTATGCATCCATTATGGAAGTCTTAACACACGTTATAATAGAGGCTTAACACACGTTATACATGTCAGGCGCGTAACACATGTTACAGTATGTATATACAAATCATGGTGTTTTGGAAACCACTAGCTTATACATGACACCATGTTGGGTTAAACCAAGATTATAATAGAGGCTTAACACATGTTATCCCAGTTATACGGTGTTACAACATTAACTTGTATGTTTCATCTTAACTTGTACACGTGTTACGATCAGTATATGCACATCATTGTGTTTTGCAAACCACTTTCATATACATGAATACAAGTTGGGTTATAATGGATGCTTTACATGTTATCATATGTGTACAAGTGGGGTACAACAAGATTACGATATTAACTAAGCTCACCATTAAACTCATCGCCCCTGTCGACTGTTTTCACCCTTGTCACATGTTAAGCAATTACATGATCCAAACAGACAAATTGTAACACATGTTAGATCAGTATATACACATCATGGTGTTTTGTAAACCACTATCTTATACATGAATACATGTCAGGTTACAAAAAGATTATAACAGAGGCTTAACACATGTTATACGTTCCAAAATGTGCAAAACAAATGACCCGTTTCATATTATATATTCCAAAATTTACCGGTACATGTGTTACCATAAATGGCTCGTTTCATATTACACGTTACATACTAACTTGTACATTTATTACTTATACAAGTTTTACGTCCAAAATTGTGCAAAACAAATGTCCCGTTTCATATTATACGTCCAAAAATTGTGCAAAACAAATGACCCGTTTCATATTATATATTCCAAAATTACCGGTACACGTGTTACCATAAATGGCTCGTTTCATATTACACGTTACATACTATCCACATTACCGGTACATGTGTTACTATTAATGGCTCGTCTCCAGAATCCGTGACCATGTAAAACCGGCCATCACGGCCTCCAATTGCATTCCGCCCAAAACCGATACCACAGTCTGCAAGGCGCTTGCGGTTCTTTTGCCAGTTCGGGTCACACGTCCAGCAGTCATCAATGGGATTACCAGTTCCACATGAGAAGAATCCTAGTATCCTTTCTTTCAGTGTTGTTTCTCATGCTCCTGCTCATCACAACAAACTAATATGTTGAATATGCAATCCCAGTTTACCGAAAAAGTAACTTTGCCTCTAATGAACAAAATGACTAATTGTTATCATAATCAACATATTATGATTAACACACGTTATATATCATTCTAAAAGGTGCTTAACACATGTTATGGGTCTGTCTCTGTAAATCAAGCAACCCAACAAAAAAACAATTATTGTTAACAAAAAAACACTTACTGTTCAGATCAAAAACCCAAACAAGCAACCCAAACCTTTATGGGTTTGTTTCTGTAAATCAACACACGTTACATAACATTCTAACAGGGGGCTTAACACATGTTATGGGCCTGAGTCTGTGAATCAAGCAACCCAACAAAAAAACACTTACTGTTCAGATGAAAAACCCAAACAAGTAACCCAAACCAACAAAAAAACAGCTACTGTTAAGATCAAAAGCCCCTAACAAGCAACCAAACCAACAAAAAAACCCGTTCAAAATCTCATCCTAAAGTTTTTGATTTATTTAAAATACATGAACATTAACCATGGATACCCCATTAACTATTACTAAAACACTTTCAGCACACAAAAACATATTAACAACCATTTCAACAAAAAATCAAGTGTGAAATGATATTTCAAGAACACTTACCGGATCTATACCCGTCCGATGAACACGAAGAAGGGTCTTCAAACCTTCTTCTCTCATACACACTTGAACATTCAACTCTCTCTCTCTAAAAAATAAAGACTATTGTTTCTGTAATCAGCAACATCTGAACACGAAGAAGGGTCTTCAAACCTTCTTCAAACCGATGAACACGAAGAAGGGTCTTCAAACCTTCTTTTCTCACACACGCTTGAACATTCAACTCTCTCTCTAAAAAATAAAGATTATTGTTTCTGTAATCAGCAACACCTGAACATGAAGAAGGGTCTTCAAACCTTCTTCAAACCGTCCGGGAGAAGCTTTTATGGTTGTGGCTATGGTTGTCTTCAAGATTGGGGAAGAAGAAATGAGAAAGAGAAAGAGGTAAGAGAAAGAGAAATAGAAATAGAAAGAGAGGTGCATTAATGAGAGATGATAGGACTAGACATTGGAGAGAGAAGAAATATACTACCCAAAATGCCCTTTTCAGTTGACTAATTGTACCAGCATGGAGTATTTTAATGTTTTAAATGCTAAAAGTTGTCTAAACAAATCATGACCCTTAATCTATTAAGATGAAACAAGATCAATGGACCACATAGAGTTTTCAAAGTTTTTTAAAAAAGATGGGGTTTCTTGTATAGCCAAACCCTATATATATATATGGTTGAGTTCATTTCAGAACTCTAAATAACTACAGAACTTTCAGAACTCCTAATAAACAATCATTTTATATATAAGTTTTTGTATTTAGGATCTTTTTATAATTTATTATATGTATTTCTTTGATTACATACATGTTAAAAGTAGTTTACATATGTTTTGCCAAAATTATATATATGTCTCATAACTAATTACATATATGTAAAAAAAACTAGTTTACATATGTGTAATTATAAAACTACATATAAAAAATGATAAAATTACTCTTAACATGTATGTAATCGTAAAAATACACATAATAAATGATAAAATAATCCTAAACATAAAAATATATAAATAAAAAGATTGTTTATTAGGAGTTCTGCGAGTTCTGTAAATATTCATGGTTCTGAAATGATCCTGACCCTATATATATATATATATATATATATATATAAACCAATAACAATTTTAACTGTTCACAAATTGAAATGTTAGTATAGGAATTTTTTTAATAAACTTAATATATTGTACAAGAGTAAATTGTCATTTTAGTCCACGAGGTTTGTCTAAATTTGCCATTTTAGTCCAAATAGTTTTTTTCTCCTCTGGGTCCCTGACTTTTCCCTTTTATTGCTATTTTGATCACATTGTCTAACTCCGTCCAAAAACCTCATTTTTAACCAGGGGTAATTTAGGGATTTTCAATTTAAATCTTTTAAATTGCCATTTTGATCCATTTTTCTATATTGAAAAAAAAAATATTTAATTAAGGGGACCCACATCTACCCTCCCTTCTTCATTACTGCATTCAACCGTATCAATAAATTCAATTCCCCTAAACCTGTAAGCAGTTTACATGACTCAATCATCAACAAAAAACCATCTAATTTCAAATTATGTTATAATCAATCAAAGAAACAGTTATAAAAACTAAAAGGGTATTAAAAGAAATTTCAAACCACCACCACCACTATAACCTTCAACCTGTTATAATTTCAAACCACTCCTACAATTCAATTCCCCTCTACACCTATCACTGCCACCATCCACCACCTGCCACGACCCACCTCTCTCTCTCCATCTCTATCTCTCTCTACAACCCTCACCAAACCACCACATGTTACCGCCTATTTCTGCCACCCGTCACATAACCACCACCACCACCACTATAACCTTCAACCTGTACCCACCACCATAACCTTTCACCTGTTATTCGTTCTAATCGACACCTCACCCTGTACCCCTCACAACTAACCCACCACCATCACCACTACTAATCCACCACTATTTCAGATATAGTGACGATGAAAACGTTGAATAAAGGTCGACAGGGGCTGTTGGAGGTCAGATGTTATGAAGAATAATGGGTTGGCAATTGTTACAGGTGGCTCCGGAAAGGGTTGAACGGAATCCGAAACATGGGGTGTGGAAACTGGGTTCGATAGAGAAGATGGGAGTTAGGGTTTCGCAGATGGATTGTGGAAGGTGAACGATGTTGAGCTTTGATTTGGGGACAGTGACGGTGGTGAACAACAGTGGGTTTTAGTTAGGGTTTTGATTTGGGGATGGCGGCGATGGTCTGAGATGGCGACCGTGGTTGAGGTGGTGTTGGTGTCGGTGGTTTGTGGTGATGGAATGTGGTGATACTGCGGTGGTGGAAGGTGGTGATGCCGGCGGTGGTGGAAGGTGGTGATGCCGATGATGGTGGAAGGTGGTGATGAAGGTTTGAAATCATTTATCAGTTAATAATGTTTGTGTAAACCCCAATATATATAAATGATTTAGTATTAGATTTTTATCTTTTATATAATAATAATAATATAAAAGAATGGATCAAAATGGCAACTGAAAAGATTTAAATTGAAAATACCCAAAATACCTCTGGTTAAAAATGAGATTTTTGGATGGAGTTAGTGTATGTGATCAAAACGGCAATAAAAGGGAAAAGTCAGGGACCCAGAGGCGAAAAAAAAACTATTTGGACTAAAATGACAAATTTGGACAAACCTCAGGGACTAAAATGGCAATTTACAATTTAGGGAGTACGGTAACCTAATTCAAAAAAGTCGCCGTAAAAAAAAAGTTTCCAAGTTCTTTATGCTTTATTCGGTTTCGCAACTTTCTCAACCACAGCCTAACTTCTTCTTACCGATTGGTTTCCTCATTTATACTCCTAATAATAATAATAATAATAATAATAATCACTCGAATAAACGAATAATAATAGTAATAATAATAATAATAATAATAATAATCACTCGAAATGACAACCAGTATAACCGTTTTGATCAACAACACCACAAATCTAAGATTGATAAAATATAAAACTAAGTTTGAATTTAATTGAATAATAATTAACTAATATATAAAAAACTAAAATATTTTATTAAAATGTAACAATGTAGTTTTTTTGTCTAAATTTTGAAATAATTTATGTTTAGTTTTTGGTTTTTCGATACTTAAAACCTTATAGTATAGGTGATTGAAATATGTCGTAGTTTCTCGGATGTATTTAATGAAAATATGTAAAAATAATTAAAAAGCTCTCTAAAGAATTGATGACTGCGAAAAGATTTGTTAAACACTTTATAAGCGAGTTAGGTATTGATTACTATGAGCTAAGGATTGCAAGCTTGCAGAATGACTATCAGGTACATTTACTTATCTTATTGTGCTCTACAAACAAACAAGTTTAATTATTCAGTCTGTGTAATATACGAGACTATAACCTAGTATAATATAATAGAGTGGAAGTTGGCTACTGTCGTAACCCCCGCCCCCTATCTGTCCCGGGAACGGGCGGCCGCGAACTCAGTGGTGGTGGTATCAATATTTATTAATTTGGCAGCGGAAATTACATCACGACCGTAGTTAGGAAATATTTTTCAGAGTAAAACCACCATATTTTATATTAATTACCACATGCGTAAAACCCAAGTTTCTTATTACAACATGTTTGTAAGGATAAACTCTATTTTATTGAATTTAAAACATCGTCTTTTAGATAACTTTTATAGCCACATTTTTCCAAGCCGTCACTGCTCTCGAGCTGGCTTTTTACTAATTGGCTTTCACATTGTGTTACCTGAAACACGTGTTTAAAACATTTTATCAGCAAGAAATACTGGTGAGTGAATCCTAGTTTAATCAAAAAAACATTTTATCAATTAATACAGTATTGAGAGCGATCACATTGTTTATTTCTACACAATTACTCATTCAGTACTGTCAATCCTGACTTGTGGGTCATATTACACATTGGTTAACTCATTGTCCAATGGTAACGTATTGTCATCCCGACTTACTACTCACAGTGTAGTAAATTTTGTATACAACACCCTAACATACCGGCAGTAATTGAAGAACTACAAAGACTCAATCACCGCTTAATCACATTGTAAAACATTTAAGGTTTTGTAAAATATTACAAAAAAGTTAACAAAAAAGGATAAACTCACATTGCTGTCTTAGATTTTTCGTAAGGGTTTCCTGGGGATAATCTATAATTTAAACAAATGCACATGCATTAGTATAATAACCCATTTTAACATTAGTAATACCCTTCCCGAGACGGCATTCCAACGACTACGTCGGGCAGAACCACGACAGCCGTTACGGAACCCTAGATCAATCGGGCAGCGTATCTAATACGTATCCAGGGGTTAAATACTTACAACGGAGCAGAACTTCGCTATTTAGGGGGGGTATAATACCCGTGTATAAAGCCTATAATTCAGATTTGAGAGAAAGAAAAGAAAGATGGACGAATTCTGATTGAAACCCGATGGCCTGCTTATATAGTGCTGAATTCTGTCTTTCTCGCGGCCCGCGTAAAATAAGGACAGGGCCTACGCGGCCCGCGTTGACCCCAGGTCAACGTGTAGCTTGTCTGGATCAGAAGGTTGCCTTGGAAACAACAGATGAGAAGGTTGATGGACGAGACTTTGGGAAGTCCAATTATCAGGATCAGAAGGTTGCCTTGGAAACAACAGATGAGATCATACAAATCCATAATCGATTGTAAGTTGCCAGTATACGGCAGGAAGTCAAGGATTTATGAAAGTAGCAACCCTCCTAAGTTCTTGTGAAGGAATAAGGTTCAACAAAGATATCACCCTGGAAGGGTGTGCCAATTTGTTAATTATCAGGCTAGTTGAGCTCTGAATATATTGAATCATTCGAAGGAATCGAATGTATCAGGATCAAATAGCTTATAAGCTAAAACCTATTTAAAGAAGTTCGGCGGAGCTCGCAATACATTTCACACTAATGAATTAAGGATGTGGTTCGCCAATAAGTCAAGAAGCACTACCACATAATGATATGCAGATTTATGATATAATGAGCAACCTATGTCGATTAAGGATCGACAGGTGAAGAAGCTCCAAAAGGATACATGTGCCTATTATAGAGGTCAACTGTGGGAGCTTGGAAAGACTCCAGATATGTTATAGGAGTTAGGTCCATTATGCGACAAAAAGTACTTCCAGCGTTTTAACAAATCTCGAGGTCGAGATTTCTTTTAAGGGGGTGAGGATGTAACACCTCGAAAATTCACGTCCTATAATGTATTGACACGTGTCATAAGCTTGAACGTGTGAAAGAATACTCTAGAGGGACTAAAGTTGACAAACAAGGAAAACTATGTGAATATGAGGGTCCAAGGTGTCAACAATGGATAAATATATTTTTAAAATAGCCCTACAATATGTTTATACCATCAAACGAATAAATCATGGATCATACGAAGCTAAATATGGAAGAAAGTGAGAGATTTCAAACTACAGGGGTTAAATGTGTCAACATGTTTAAAGTATACCTCTGAGTGACCTTTTAGCAAACCCGAAGCTTCATAACGGTAAATTATGCTCACTAGAATGTGTGATAAAAATTCCATAAAGTTTCGTTATCGTATGAGAAAGATATGATCAAATTCGTATACGAGGGGTTAAAAGCGTCAACGTAAGAAATTATGGCTTTTCGGGTGATTACAAAGTTAACCAAGGACTTAACAAAGTTTGTATAAGTCTTGGAACCCTCAAAAGTAAATTTAGAAGGCTTATAGTACAAGAGATTCGGAGGTGAAAAGGTTGCATGGTCATAGCTTGAATAAAAACAAAAAGTTTGTCTCTGGCGAAGGCTTGCGCACCTCAACACTGGGAATGTTACGGTGCGCAAGGCTGCTTGCGCACCTCAACGTCCAGGATGTTGCGGTGCGTAAGCAGTGCATCTGGGCGAAAATGTTGACAGCTGCCTGTATAACCGGTTACACCGCCTTATATGGGTGGTTTTCGAATCCAGGGGCTCCTATATCTGGTTTTTAGCATTATAGGACACCTGGGGACATCTTGTAACCTTCCTAGACTTATGTGTGATGATCCTAAGCTCTTGGACTCACTATATAAGAAAATCAAGTTGCAACTTTTTGGGCATTTGCATTTGCAACTTACTTCTGGAGCTCTCTGGTCTGCAAGCAACTTTCCTAGTGATCACTAAGCATAATTAGGACTCTTGTAAGTATACTTAACCTTTCTAAATTCGTTTTAGCTTAGTTAATTAGCTAAAAGTCAAACCGTCGTAATTAAGGTTTGACTTCGTGATTAATTAACATGTGCTCAGTCTAATCCCGAATTAAAAATACTTTTAAGTAGGTATTTAGATGGGTAATAAACCCTTAAAAGGGTACTCTCTGATTCCCACGCTAACTATGTTAATTGTCGAGTCAAAGCTTACTTTAAAAAGTCAACAGAATGTTTATTTCCAAATTAAAGCATAATTAGCAATGTAAGATACATGTAACCTGTTTGATCATTAATGTAACTTGGTAATTAATGTAAGAACATGTCCCAACATGTTCAACTCGACAATTTTCAGTTTAGGCGCGGTTCGGGACCGAAAGTCGCATAGTTTGACTTATGCTTTGACTTTCAGTTCTGACCCGTTTAAGCATAGTTTAGAAATTCCTTAGAGCTTTATTAGGACCAAGTTACCTATAAGTATAACCCTCTGTGATTATACGACTTGGTTCATTAGTTATCCGATTCATATGAGTGATTCCGTTAAATGCTTAAATGTTGACTATTATGCCCTTTTGACCTTAAAACGTGATTTTTGAAAAAGTAAAAGAGTAGAAACCTTAATTACTAATTTATAAACTTACACCTAAAATTTGACATCAGTTTGAGGTCTAGATTAAGAGTTATGCTCATTAGCGTAATTTGAAAGCTTTATGTTAATTAAATGGCGTATTTAGCGTATAGCCTATTTAAACCCACTTCTTGATATCAAACTTTTTACCCACTGGTATAAAATAATATTTAAGGATTTTTGGAGATTTTTATTTATTTTTAGGCTAAGCATAACTTAGAGTTCTAAGTATGATTCGGTTAATGTCGGTTTTGCCCTTTTAAGCCATAAAATGAGTTTTACAAATCCTTTTGACCCCAAACCTTTTTCTACTGATCTAATATAATAAATAAAGTATTTTGAGCCTTCTGGAATTATAAAAATATCAGCTTTCCTTTGAAAACCCGGAAATGGCTCCAAGTCGCCTTTTTAGGCATTTTTGACGCATAGTAGGTATTAAGTTTTTGTTGAGCACATAAGGTTTGATACCTACTGATATTTTAAGTAAATTATTATATTTTTACAGTAAGCTAAAGTCTTACACTCAGGTTTCCAGTTTTGACCTTTTAAGCCCATGTGAAATTACCAAAATACCCTTAAGAGGCATAGTTTGGTTATAAAGGATAGATTTCACATATATATGATACCCGACTGATATAACCTAGTAAATTGAGTAATTTTACTGATTACATCAGACCCGAAACTCAGGTTCATATTTAAACTCTTTTATAACCTTTTTAATGACCAAAATACCCATACGGGGCGTAATGTGAGTCTAAATCCGTTTTGGGCATAATATAAGATATCTTTCAGATGTCACAACATAATTAAAGCATATTAACTTAGGAAACTTGTATATGACTCATTGGGTTACTCGTTACGCACTTTTCGCGTTTGGATCGGCGTATGTAACTGGTTTGCATATATTAGCCGAAACGGGTCAAACCATATCGTTTTTGTCTCAAAATTCAGAATGTGTTTAAGTTACCCATATTATACAAGCTTGTCGGGTCAAAACCACATTCTAAACCGGTCTTCGCTTTATCATGCGTTTGAACCGTGTCTTCCTTTTTAAAACTAACCGGTCTAAGCTTAGGCTTAATTAAAGACCCGTTAGGAATCTAATAGGTTATTAAAAACCTTCGTTCCAGATTTAGGAGCCCAGTAAAAGCTATCTGTACTTGCTGAATTGATATACGGCTGGGATTGAATTTATATTTAGCTCAGGTAAATACTTTTAACTTATTTTCCCTATACGGGCTTGGGGTACGGTATATAAAATACCGCTTGGTCCGGCATTGAATCTTTAATCGAATAGTGGTTAAATCCTTGATATGCTACGTTTTGAAATGTTTTGTTTGCTTAAAGCCTTTGGGGGGTTAATGACCATGTCCCGGATATCCTTGGCATCATCTTACGAGATGGCCACGACCATAGCACGGGGTGTAGGCGTACACTCGTCAGTGCCTAACCAAATAATGTGGTGTGTCTATTAATCTTTAACCCGGTCTACGGATCGGGCTACTGAACGCATAAGTAACATGTAATTCGTTTACAAGTATTATCTTCATATAATTATCCCAAGTTATAAAGAGTTTTGTGCCACGTGCATCCAAATCAATTTTATTAAACTTTTCAAAATGAGTCAGTTAAATTGTATTTACCAGTGTAAACTGACGTATTTTCCAAAAAGGTTAAGTGCAGGTACTAATCGGAATAGGCTGGCTACTCCTAGCATCAATAAAGAGTCTCGCAAGCTTAGATGCCTAAAGTCTGTTGAACAAATGTTTCATTTTTATTTTCGATCCGCCTGTGGATCCTTTACATTCCGTTTGTAATACTTGATATTACTTTATATCGGTTTGTAATATATTTATCTTTTGCTTCCGCTGTGCATTAAATATTGTGTTGTTTGACTATGATGATATCAACTACGTCACTATACTCCCCACCGGGCCCACCGGTGACACGTGGAAAATAGGGGTGTGACAGGTTGGTATCAGAGCCAACATTGAGTGAATTATACACTAGTCTTTTGTGTTTAATCTCAGTGACACAGTAGCACATTTCTTAACCTTCTGAGTCTAGACTTAACATAGGAATACTCTAAGCTCTATTCGGAGAATTATTGCTTTCAATTCTATACATTTTAATATGTCGCCTAGCAAAGAAGCCATAATGGAAATTCTCCCCGTTCGAAGCCTAGGGAAGGCCGAGCTTCGTACTGCGACAAGGATTAACGTGCAATTAAGGAGGAAGCATTCAGAAATAGAATAAAGAAGAAACTCCTTTTTGCCGAGGATCGTTTCCTTAATAGTCCTTCTAAGGACATATTTATTTTTCAGTCCCTGCAAGGACAACATTATTCCTTTCAAGTCCCGCTTAGGGCAACTCTGTACTTTTATATTTTTATATAGTGGATTGATTAAATTTAAGTTTTCATTCTAAACATGAAATATGAAATAAATGGAAAATAACATTCCTTATATATGATCTATCATTATAATAAAATGGCAAAATCTAAAAAGGACAAGACCTAGCCTCGTGTCATTATTAAGACCCGGCCAAGATGGCAGTTCCTCGATTTAGGTTCAGATCCTTATTAACATCTCGATTTAAAATTTGTTCTGCGTTAATTATTAAAAGAATCTTAAAGGTAAACCTAGCCTATATTACAAGGCCGAGATGGTAGAACCTATTCAAGGGATTCAAATCCTTGTTAACACCTAAGAACGTGTTAGTATTCTCGACAAATGTGATTCGAGAAAATCACAACAGTCATTCTTATATTGGATTTTTCTAGTTTTTTTTTTATCTAGCCTGGTGATTTAGAAATCATGGCTTATATCATCCTATAAGATGATCATACCATAAACATCCCTTAGAAGGGAAATGCCTACGGGCTATAATTAACGTCCTTTGAGACTAAAGACAGTAGTGGTCTACAACCCCCTGTTAAAAAGGGCAATGAACTTTGATTCAAGCCTTAATACCTCGATTTTGTAACATCCTGGTTTATAAATTAAATCTGTCCATGTGACTAGGCTGTTGAGCTATTATTAAATTATAACTAGGGATATACTGCCTACGGGCTATACTCATTGTCATATAAGACAAAAGACAGTCGTAGCCTACAACTCCCTGTCAAGAAAAGGCATGAACACGTTCAAGCCTAAATACCTTAATTCTACAAAATCAAGGTTTATAATATAAAGTTGTCCCTGTGACTTGGCCTTTTGCGCCATAGTTATATTTTAATTAAATTTAGGATAATTATAATGAAAATCCTGAATAAAATAGATACATTCCTTTCCTGCCAGTTTAAATATTAAAAGAGAATCTTAAAAGGTTTGACCTAGTTTGAATGTCATTGAAGACCTAACTAAAATGGTAAAACCTGTTTAAAAGAGATTCAGATCCTTATTAATACTTGAAAACGTGTTAACACTCCCGACAACAGTGATGCGATAAAATCACGCTTGTCATCTTTATATTAGGAACTTCTAAAACCCCTTATTTAGCCTAAATGATCAATAGGAATCATGGCTAATAAACGTCGAACATGATGTACACATCTAAACATCCATCTGGGATGTATACCTACGGGCAAAGATGTATACATGAAAAAGATAGTTTTATTTCATAACTTCTTGTCAAGGCAATGAATTATGAAATTTTCCAATCCAAAGGAATCATTGATTATGTTTTAAAATTTCCCCAGTGACAAGGCATCTGTGCCATCGAAAAGTCCTTTGGAACAAGCCGTTGTGCTATATAAAATGTCAGTATGACATTGACAGTCGTGACTTATGTCCCCTGTCTAGTAAATTTGAAGGATTATATCCCGTTTAAATGCCAAAGATGGTTTATTTAAAAACCTAGGCAAAACATAATCAAACAAATTTAATACTATCTATTCGCCTATATGGTTGATTACACCATGGCTATTTAATCATCAAATTCGACAAATCAGCAAATTATTACAACATGGTTTGTAGCCTTCAAAGCTTCACCATGGCTGATCCATCTGAAGCTCACAATCATCCAATTGGTCAGAATATTAATGCAAGACTGAACTTAACAGGCTAAACTGATTGTCCGATAAGACAACAACAGTGGTGGTCTTTGACTCCCTGTCTAAAAATGATGGACTATGTCCAAATATAATAGTCTATATGACCAACGCGATCGTGACTAATATCGTCTAAAATGATGATCATATTAATTAGCATCCCTTAGCGATGAAATACCTACGGGTTATACTCTATTCTATCAGAAATGAGACAAAGTTAGTGGTGGTCTTTAAGATCCCCTGTTCAAAGTGGTGTATACCCAACCCTAACAGTCTATATGATCAGTGCAATCATAACTAAAATCGTCTGATACGATGATCATATTATCTTATAGGATATTTGTTGTACGATCTTAAGTCTTCCTATCTTCGTAGTAGGATCTCAAAAAGTACTTTCCGACTCAATGGTTATGATTATATGTATCTTGACGGTGATTTAGATAACGAAACTAAAGTAATACAATAAACGCCTGGTGGATACGCCGCAGGTACTTCCTATATATAAGTGTGTTTATTGTATTACCCTTCATAGCGTTATCCTGAATCACCGGTAGGGTTTATATCGCCTACGAGATTTATATTATATTGTCCGTTAGAGACATTATTAAATATAACCGTTATGGTACATCGTCGGAGGTAATGGGTAATGCCTAAGCCTTATAGTCTATAAGATCGATAAGATCATGACTGATATACTCAATGACGATGATTATATATATATACATACATGTATATATGTAAGCATCCGCCAATGATATCCTATGATTTACCTATGTGCCGAAATGAATCGTTTTTCAAAACGATGACAGTTGTAGTCCATGACTCCCTGTTCAACGGTGAAAACTAGGTTTAAATCTTAAAACCCCAAATCTAATAAGATCGCAGCTTATAAACTAATGTCCTCCGCAACAGGAGTTGGCTGCCATACCTTATAACGTCCTCTGCGACAAGGCCTTCGTGCCATATGATTAGTTATGTCCTTCTTGACGGACAAAATGTTTTGTATTTTAGGAAGCCACTATGGCAAGCCTTCGAGCTGTCTGAAATCATCTACATACCGAAGACAGTTGGGACATGTTGATCCCCTGTCAAAAGGGTAACGGACTCGGTCAAAACCCTAAAGGCCATTAATGATCCTTTTGTGACTTAGGCTGAATATGATTGATGTACAATCAGATAACACTCCTTAGGAATGTTCATATGGTTTAATAATACCATGGTCGATGTATGATAAGTCGTCAGGATGATGACTAGCTGTGAAATGCACTCAATTAATTGTTAAATTGGTATTTAATACCAAAAGATTTGAGTATGGAAAACTCAGAAGAGACAAACAACAGTCGCGATGCTAGAGATGCGACAAATGTTAATAGTGCACCAAGTGTGAACCTCAATGTTAACGGAGTACATCTCCAAAACTGTAATTATCACTGCTGAGAAGGGCTATGAGAAAAGCCATGAAGAGCCAAACGCTGCTCGCTCTAAAACACATGACACTGCTCATGAGAAGAGCTTTATTCATACTTCAAATTCGAAGAATAAACCAAACAAAATCATATATGGCAAGAAGCCCTTTCCTCTTAGGATGTACTTAAAAGTATTTCGCCTCTTAGAAGTCAAGAGACTTCAATAGTAAAAAGGGGCCACCAATTTCAGGAAATTTTTGGGATGTAGTAGAAACCATTAGGTATATCAGTGGTTATGCTGGAAAGGACACAGTAAGGTATACATCACTGTCATTCGATGGCGATACCCTTAATTAGTGGGGACATTAATGAAGTCCACAAGAAAGATTCTCTTATACATTATGGGATGGTCCAAGTTTTAAGACCTTATTAGAAAACCTATTATCCGCGTCACGAAATGGGAAAAGATGGAGTAATAATTTTCCGACTCCCCCATAAGATTTATAAACTATCAGCAGTGTGCTGCAAACCTTGGTTCATTGATGGAAATAGTGCCCTTATTCGGTTAACCTAGAATTTAAGCATAATGCACTATATATATATATATATCTATATTATGATTTAGCATCGGCAATAAGAGGGCACATTAAGGTTTCAAAGCCTGCTTATTATGAATCCATTTTGGATCCACCTCAGCTACTCACGTTTTATAGATTAAGAAATAACCAGTCAAGGCCGAGACTGCCCTACAATTTGTCAAAGATTTTACAGCTAAGTCTAAAAGGTTTAAGAATGGAGGCGTTTAGCCCTCCTGGTGTATGATTAGAGGCAGCTCACATTAATAATGACACCAGATAAATCCCTTATGGTGATTTTATGGCTAAGAGTTACGTTTGGTTTCAGGTACTGCTAAGTCTCTCATAAAACCATAAGCTTAGCAAACTTTTAGAAACTTTTCCCGTAAGAACCCCAGATGTTAGGGTAAGGTAAAACTTACAAGTAAAATCATAAGAACCCTTTTTCTTCTGTTCCAATCAGAAACCTCCAACCGTAAGAATTCTAGAAGTAACCTCTCTCTAGAAGAAGTGCGTCAGCATATAGTTGATATCTATCGATTAAGAATACCAGATGGTATGACAAAAAGCGCCATATGAGGGTTGATGTATCTTAATAAGTTCCATAGATTACTTTCATGCCTGATCAGTATGGAGGTTTAATGCATGGAGCCACAAAGATATCCCAATAATCATATGATACTAAAAGTCAACTACTGGTATTCAAAGAAGATATACACAATGGAATTTTCCAAGTAAATGTCTATGATTAAGGGAATCCATAGACTTGTAATGTGAATATGTCCCTTATCTGACACAAGCAATGATGAAGGAACTAGAGCATGAGATTTGGAAAATCTCTGTAATCTCTGTGTATCTTGATTATCTTCTCTTAAGATTACCCTGTTTACCTCCTGATAGGCAGGTAGAGTTAAGATTTATATCCCAGATGGGGCTATATTATTATGAAATCTCCATGACGGCTAGTACCATCATTAGAAGAATTGAAATCATGATTAAGCGAATAAAGGATTCTTATAGCCTAACTCGATATTCTGAGAATTCATTTTAGTTAATTAAGAAAGGCGGTTCATTTTGCTTATGCATTGATTACCGCAACCCTAATTAGACAACAATTAAGAATTGTCATTAGCTGCCCAGGATCGTCGATTTGATCGACTAACGCAAGGATTAACTATTCCTTGGGATTAGTTCTAAGCAGTGGTTGGAATAACCATTTCGCCTTAAGATAAGCTTTTTATAATAGTTGTTATATAAGTATCAAGGTTGCTCCTTTGGAGACCTTGTATAGATAAAATATCAAAACGTCCGTTTGATGGACGAGACTTTGGGAAGTCCAATTATCAGGATCAGAAGGTTGCCTTGGAAACAACAGATGAGATCATACAAATCCATAATCGATTGTAAGTTGCCAGTATACGGCAGGAAGTCAAGGATTTATGAAAGTAGCAACCCTCCTAAGTTCTTGTGAAGGAATAAGGTTCAACAAAGATATCACCCTGGAAGGGTGTGCCAATTTGTTAATTATCAGGCTAGTTGAGCTCTGAATATATTGAATCATTCAAAGGAATCGAATGTATCAGGATCAAATAGCTTATAAGCTAAAACCTATTTAAAGAAGTTCGGCGGAGCTCGCAATACATTTCACACTAATGAATTAAGGATGTGGTTCGCCAATAAGTCAAGAAGCACTACCACATAATGATATGCAGATTTATGATATAATGAGCAACCTATGTCGATTAAGGATCGACAGGTGAAGAAGCTCCAAAAGGATACATGTGCCTATTATAGAGGTCAACTGTGGGAGCTTGGAAAGACTCCAGATATGTTATAGGAGTTAGGTCCATTATGCGACAAAAAGTACTTCCAGCGTTTTAACAAATCTCGAGGTCGAGATTTCTTTTAAGGGGGTGAGGATGTAACACCTCGAAAATTCACGTCCTATAATGTATTGACACGTGTCATAAGCTTGAACGTGTGAAAGAATACTCTAGAGGGACTAAAGTTGACAAACAAGGAAAACTATGTGAATATGAGGGTCCAAGGTGTCAACAATGGATAAATATATTTTTAAAATAGCCCTACAATATGTTTATACCATCAAACGAATAAATCATGGATCATACGAAGCTAAATATGGAAGAAAGTGAGAGATTTCAAACTACAGGGGTTAAATGTGTCAACATGTTTAAAGTATACCTCTGAGTGACCTTTTAGCAAACCCAAAGCTTCATAACGGTAAATTATGCTCACTAGAATGTGTGATAAAAATTCCATAAAGTTTCGTTATCGTATGAGAAAGATATGATCAAATTCGTATACGAGGGGTTAAAAGCGTCAACGTAAGAAATTATGGCTTTTCGGGTGATTACAAAGTTAACCAAGGACTTAACAAAGTTTGTATAAGTCTTGGAACCCTCAAAAGTAAATTTAGAAGGCTTATAGTACAAGAGATTCGGAGGTGAAAAGGTTGCATGGTCATAGCTTGAATAAAAACAAAAAGTTTGTCTCTGGCGAAGGCTTGCGCACCTCAACACTGGGAATGTTACGGTGCGCAAGGCTGCTTGCGCACCTCAACGTCCAGGATGTTGCGGTGCGTAAGCAGTGCATCTGGGCGAAAATGTTGACAGCTGCCTGTATAACCGGTTACACCGCCTTATATGGGTGGTTTTCGAATCCAGGGGCTCCTATATCTGGTTTTTAGCATTATAGGACACCTGGGGACATCTTGTAACCTTCCTAGACTTATGTGTGATGATCCTAAGCTCTTGGACTCACTATATAAGAAAATCAAGTTGCAACTTTTTGGGCATTTGCATTTGCAACTTACTTCTGGAGCTCTCTGGTCTGCAAGCAACTTTCCTAGTGATCACTAAGCATAATTAGGACTCTTGTAAGTATACTTAACCTTTCTAAATTCGTTTTAGCTTAGTTAATTAGCTAAAAGTCAAACCGTCGTAATTAAGGTTTGACTTCGTGATTAATTAACATGTGCTCAGTCTAATCCCGAATTAAAAATACTTTTAAGTAGGTATTTAGATGGGTAATAAACCCTTAAAAGGGTACTCTCTGATTCCCACGCTAACTATGTTAATTGTCGAGTCAAAGCTTACTTTAAAAAGTCAACAGAATGTTTATTTCCAAATTAAAGCATAATTAGCAATGTAAGATACATGTAACCTGTTTGATCATTAATGTAACTTGGTAATTAATGTAAGAACATGTCCCAACATGTTCAACTCGACAATTTTCAGTTTAGGCGCGGTTCGGGACCGAAAGTCGCATAGTTTGACTTATGCTTTGACTTTCAGTTCTGACCCGTTTAAGCATAGTTTAGAAATTCCTTAGAGCTTTATTAGGACCAAGTTACCTATAAGTATAACCCTCTGTGATTATACAACTTGGTTCATTAGTTATCCGATTCATATGAGTGATTCCGTTAAATGCTTAAATGTTGACTATTATGCCCTTTTGACCTTAAAACGTGATTTTTGAAAAAGTAAAAGAGTAGAAACCTTAATTACTAATTTATAAACTTACACCTAAAATTTGACATCAGTTTGAGGTCTAGATTAAGAGTTATGCTCATTAGCGTAATTTGAAAGCTTTATGTTAATTAAATGGCGTATTTAGCGTATAGCCTATTTAAACCCACTTCTTGATATCAAACTTTTTACCCACTGGTATAAAATAATATTTAAGGATTTTTGGAGATTTTTATTTATTTTTAGGCTAAGCATAACTTAGAGTTCTAAGTATGATTCGGTTAATGTCGGTTTTGCCCTTTTAAGCCATAAAATGAGTTTTACAAATCCTTTTGACCCCAAACCTTTTTCTACTGATCTAATATAATAAATAAAGTATTTTGAGCCTTCTGGAATTATAAAAATATCAGCTTTCCTTTGAAAACCCGGAAATGGCTCCAAGTCGCCTTTTTAGGCATTTTTGACGCATAGTAGGTATTAAGTTTTTGTTGAGCACATAAGGTTTGATACCTACTGATATTTTAAGTAAATTATTATATTTTTACAGTAAGCTAAAGTCTTACACTCAGGTTTCCAGTTTTGACCTTTTAAGCCCATGTGAAATTACCAAAATACCCTTAAGAGGCATAGTTTAGTTATAAAGGATAGATTTCACATATATATGATACCCGACTGATATAACCTAGTAAATTGAGTAATTTTACTGATTACATCAGACCCGAAACTCAGGTTCATATTTAAACTCTTTTATAACCTTTTTAATGACCAAAATACCCATACGGGGCGTAATGTGAGTCTAAATCCGTTTTGGGCATAATATAAGATATCTTTCAGATGTCACAACATAATTAAAGCATATTAACTTAGGAAACTTGTATATGACTCATTGGGTTACTCGTTACGCACTTTTCGCGTTTGGATCGGCGTATGTAACTGGTTTGCATATATTAGCCGAAACGGGTCAAACCATATCGTTTTTGTCTCAAAATTCAGAATGTGTTTAAGTTACCCATATTATACAAGCTTGTCGGGTCAAAACCACATTCTAAACCGGTCTTCGCTTTATCATGCGTTTGAACCGTGTCTTCCTTTTTAAAACTAACCGGTCTAAGCTTAGGCTTAATTAAAGACCCGTTAGGAATCTAATAGGTTATTAAAAACCTTCGTTCTAGATTTAGGAGCCCAGTAAAAGCTATCTGTACTTGCTGAATTGATATACGGCTGGGATTGAATTTATATTTAGCTCAGGTAAATACTTTTAACTTATTTTCCCTATACGGGCTTGGGGTACGGTATATAAAATACCGCTTGGTCCGGCATTGAATCTTTAATCGAATAGTGGTTAAATCCTTGATATGCTACGTTTTGAAATGTTTTGTTTGCTTAAAGCCTTTGGGGGGTTAATGACCATGTCCCGGATATCCTTGGCATCATCTTACGAGATGGCCACGACCATAGCACGGGGTGTAGGCGTACACTCGTCAGTGCCTAACCAAATAATGTGGTGTGTCTATTAATCTTTAACCCGGTCTACGGATCGGGCTACTGAACGCATAAGTAACATGTAATTCGTTTACAAGTATTATCTTCATATAATTATCCCAAGTTATAAAGAGTTTTGTGCCACGTGCATCCAAATCAATTTTATTAAACTTTTCAAAATGAGTCAGTTAAATTGTATTTACCAGTGTAAACTGACGTATTTTCCAAAAAGGTTAAGTGCAGGTACTAATCGGAATAGGCTGGCTACTCCTAGCATCAATAAAGAGTCTCGCAAGCTTAGATGCCTAAAGTCTGTTGAACAAATGTTTCATTTTTATTTTCGATCCGCCTGTGGATCCTTTACATTCCGTTTGTAATACTTGATATTACTTTATATCGGTTTGTAATATATTTATCTTTTGCTTCCGCTGTGCATTAAATATTGTGTTGTTTGACTATGATGATATCAACTACGTCACTATACTCCCCACCGGGCCCACCGGTGACACGTGGAAAATAGGGGTGTGACAGGTTGGTATCAGAGCCAACATTGAGTGAATTATACACTAGTCTTTTGTGTTTAATCTCAGTGACACAGTAGCACATTTCTTAACCTTCTGAGTCTAGACTTAACATAGGAATACTCTAAGCTCTATTCGGAGAATTATTGCTTTCAATTCTATACATTTTAATATGTCGCCTAGCAAAGAAGCCATAATGGAAATTCTCCCCGTTCGAAGCCTAGGGAAGGCCGAGCTTCGTACTGCGACAAGGATTAACGTGCAATTAAGGAGGAAGCATTCAGAAATAGAATAAAGAAGAAACTCCTTTTTGCCGAGGATCGTTTCCTTAATAGTCCTTCTAAGGACATATTTATTTTTCAGTCCCTGCAAGGACAACATTATTCCTTTCAAGTCCCGCTTAGGGCAACTCTGTACTTTTATATTTTTATATAGTGGATTGATTAAATTTAAGTTTTCATTCTAAACATGAAATATGAAATAAATGGAAAATAACATTCCTTATATATGATCTATCATTATAATAAAATGGCAAAATCTAAAAAGGACAAGACCTAGCCTCGTGTCATTATTAAGACCCGGCCAAGATGGCAGTTCCTCGATTTAGGTTCAGATCCTTATTAACATCTCGATTTAAAATTTGTTCTGCGTTAATTATTAAAAGAATCTTAAAGGTAAACCTAGCCTATATTACAAGGCCGAGATGGTAGAACCTATTCAAGGGATTCAAATCCTTGTTAACACCTAAGAACGTGTTAGTATTCTCGACAAATGTGATTCGAGAAAATCACAACAGTCATTCTTATATTGGATTTTTCCAGTTTTTTTTTTTATCTAGCCTGGTGATTTAGAAATCATGGCTTATATCATCCTATAAGATGATCATACCATAAACATCCCTTAGAAGGGAAATGCCTACAGGCTATAATTAACGTCCTTTGAGACTAAAGACAGTAGTGGTCTACAACCCCCTGTTAAAAAGGGCAATGAACTTTGATTCAAGCCTTAATACCTCGATTTTGTAACATCCTGGTTTATAAATTAAATCTGTCCATGTGACTAGGCTGTTGAGCTATTATTAAATTATAACTAGGGATATACTGCCTACGGGCTATACTCATTGTCATATAAGACAAAAGACAGTCGTAGCCTACAACTCCCTGTCAAGAAAAGGCATGAACACGTTCAAGCCTAAATACCTTAATTCTACAAAATCAAGGTTTATAATATAAAGTTGTCCCTGTGACTTGGCCTTTTGCGCCATAGTTATATTTTAATTAAATTTAGGATAATTATAATGAAAATCCTGAATAAAATAGATACATTCCTTTCCTGCCAGTTTAAATATTAAAAGAGAATCTTAAAAGGTTTGACCTAGTTTGAATGTCATTGAAGACCTAACTAAAATGGTAAAACATGTTTAAAAGAGATTCAGATCCTTATTAATACTTGAAAACGTGTTAACACTCCCGACAACAGTGATGCGATAAAATCACGCTTGTCATCTTTATATTAGGAACTTCTAAAACCCCTTATTTAGCCTAAATGATCAATAGGAATCATGGCTAATAAACGTCGAACATGATGTACACATCTAAACATCCATCTGGGATGTATACCTACGGGCAAAGATGTATACATGAAAAAGATAGTTTTATTTCATAACTTCTTGTCAAGGCAATGAATTATGAAATTTTCCAATCCAAAGGAATCATTGATTATGTTTTAAAATTTCCCCAGTGACAAGGCATCTGTGCCATCGAAAAGTCCTTTGGAACAAGCCGTTGTGCTATATAAAATGTCAGTATGACATTGACAGTCGTGACTTATGTCCCCTGTCTAGTAAATTTGAAGGATTATATCCCGTTTAAATGCCAAAGATGGTTTATTTAAAAACCTAGGCAAAACATAATCAAACAAATTTAATACTATCTATTCGCCTATATGGTTGATTACACCATGGCTATTTAATCATCAAATTCGACAAATCAGCAAATTATTACAACATGGTTTGTAGCCTTCAAAGCTTCACCATGGCTGATCCATCTGAAGCTCACAATCATCCAATTGGTCAGAATATTAATGCAAGACTGAACTTAACAGGCTAAACTGATTGTCCGATAAGACAACAACAGTGGTGGTCTTTGACTCCCTGTCTAAAAATGATGGACTATGTCCAAATATAATAGTCTATATGACCAACGCGATCGTGACTAATATCGTCTAAAATGATGATCATATTAATTAGCATCCCTTAGCGATGAAATACCTACGGGTTATACTCTATTCTATCAGAAATGAGACAAAGTTAGTGGTGGTCTTTAAGATCCCCTGTTCAAAGTGGTGTATACCCAACCCTAACAGTCTATATGATCAGTGCAATCATAACTAAAATCGTCTGATACGATGATCATATTATCTTATAGGATATTTGTTGTACGATCTTAAGTCTTCCTATCTTCGTAGTAGGATCTCAAAAAGTACTTTCCGACTCAATGGTTATGATTATATGTATCTTGACGGTGATTTAGATAACGAAACTAAAGTAATACAATAAACGCCTGGTGGATACGCCGCAGGTACTTCCTATATATAAGTGTGTTTATTGTATTACCCTTCATAGCGTTATCCTGAATCACCGGTAGGGTTTATATCGCCTACGAGATTTATATTATATTGTCCGTTAGAGACATTATTAAATATAACCGTTATGGTACATCGTCGGAGGTAATGGGTAATGCCTAAGCCTTATAGTCTATAAGATCGATAAGATCATGACTGATATACTCAATGACGATGATTATATATATATACATACATGTATATATGTAAGCATCCGCCAATGATATCCTATGATTTACCTATGTGCCGAAATGAATCGTTTTTCAAAACGATGACAGTTGTAGTCCATGACTCCCTGTTCAACGGTGAAAACTAGGTTTAAATCTTAAAACCCCAAATCTAATAAGATCGCAGCTTATAAACTAATGTCCTCCGCAACAGGAGTTGGCTGCCATACCTTATAACGTCCTCTGCGACAAGGCCTTCGTGCCATATGATTAGTTATGTCCTTCTTGACGGACAAAATGTTTTGTATTTTAGGAAGCCACTATGGCGAGCCTTCGAGCTGTCTGAAATCATCTACATACCGAAGACAGTTGGGACATGTTGATCCCCTGTCAAAAGGGTAACGGACTCGGTCAAAACCCTAAAGGCCATTAATGATCCTTTTGTGACTTAGGCTGAATATGATTGATGTACAATCAGATAACACTCCTTAGGAATGTTCATATGGTTTAATAATACCATGGTCGATGTATGATAAGTCATCAGGATGATGACTAGCTGTGAAATGCACTCAATTAATTGTTAAATTGGTATTTAATACCAAAAGATTTGAGTATGGAAAACTCAGAAAAGACAAACAACAGTCGCGATGCTAGAGATGCGACAAATGTTAATAGTGCACCAAGTGTGAACCTCAATGTTAACGGAGTACATCTCCAAAACTGTAATTATCACTGCTGAGAAGGGCTATGAGAAAAGCCATGAAGAGCCAAACGCTGCTCGCTCTAAAACACATGACACTGCTCATGAGAAGAGCTTTATTCATACTTCAAATTCGAAGAATAAACCAAACAAAATCATATATGGCAAGAAGCCCTTTCCTCTTAGGATGTACTTAAAAGTATTTCGCCTCTTAGAAGTCAAGAGACTTCAATAGTAAAAAGGGGCCACCAATTTCAGGAAATTTTTGGGATGTAGTAGAAACCATTAGGTATATCAGTGGTTATGCTGGAAAGGACACAGTAAGGTATACATCACTGTCATTCGATGGCGATACCCTTAATTAGTGGGGACATTAATGAAGTCCACAAGAAAGATTCTCTTATACATTATGGGATGGTCCAAGTTTTAAGACCTTATTAGAAAACCTATTATCCGCGTCACGAAATGGGAAAAGATGGAGTAATAATTTTCCGACTCCCCCATAAGATTTATAAACTATCAGCAGTGTGCTGCAAACCTTGGTTCATTGATGGAAATAGTGCCCTTATTCGGTTAACCTAGAATTTAAGCATAATGCACTATATATATATATATATATATCTATATTATGATTTAGCATCGGCAATAAGAGGGCACATTAAGGTTTCAAAGCCTGCTTATTATGAATCCATTTTGGATCCACCTCAGCTACTCACGTTTTATAGATTAAGAAATAACCAGTCAAGGCCGAGACTGCCCTACAATTTGTCAAAGATTTTACAGCTAAGTCTAAAAGGTTTAAGAATGGAGGCGTTTAGCCCTCCTGGTGTATGATTAGAGGCAGCTCACATTAATAATGACACCAGATAAATCCCTTATGGTGATTTTATGGCTAAGAGTTACGTTTGGTTTCAGGTACTGCTAAGTCTCTCATAAAACCATAAGCTTAGCAAACTTTTAGAAACTTTTCCCGTAAGAACCCCAGATGTTAGGGTAAGGTAAAACTTACAAGTAAAATCATAAGAACCCTTTTTCTTCTGTTCCAATCAGAAACCTCCAACCGTAAGAATTCTAGAAGTAACCTCTCTCTAGAAGAAGTGCGTCAGCATATAGTTGATATCTATCGATTAAGAATACCAGATGGTATGACAAAAAGCGCCATATGAGGGTTGATGTATCTTAATAAGTTCCATAGATTACTTTCATGCCTGATCAGTATGGAGGTTTAATGCATGGAGCCACAAAGATATCCCAATAATCATATGATACTAAAAGTCAACTACTGGTATTCAAAGAAGATATACACAATGGAATTTTCCAAGTAAATGTCTATGATTAAGGGAATCCATAGACTTGTAATGTGAATATGTCCCTTATCTGACACAAGCAATGATGAAGGAACTAGAGCATGAGATTTGGAAAATCTCTGTAATCTCTGTGTATCTTGATTATCTTCTCTTAAGATTACCCTGTTTACCTCCTGATAGGCAGGTAGAGTTAAGATTTATATCCCAGATGGGGCTATATTATTATGAAATCTCCATGACGGCTAGTACCATCATTAGAAGAATTGAAATCATGATTAAGCGAATAAAGGATTCTTATAGCCTAACTCGATATTCTGAGAATTCATTTTAGTTAATTAAGAAAGGCGGTTCATTTTGCTTATGCATTGATTACCGCAACCCTAATTAGACAACAATTAAGAATTGTCATTAGCTGCCCAGGATCGTCGATTTGATCGACTAACGCAAGGATTAACTATTCCTTGGGATTAGTTCTAAGCAGTGGTTGGAATAACCATTTCGCCTTAAGATAAGCTTTTTATAATAGTTGTTATATAAGTATCAAGGTTGCTCCTTTGGAGACCTTGTATAGATAAAATATCAAAACGTCCGTTTGATGGACGAGACTTTGGGAAGTCCAATTATCAGGATCAGAAGGTTGCCTTGGAAACAACAGATGAGATCATACAAATCCATAATCGATTGTAAGTTGCCAGTATACGGCAGGAAGTCAAGGATTTATGAAAGTAGCAACCCTCCTAAGTTCTTGTGAAGGAATAAGGTTCAACAAAGATATCACCCTGGAAGGGTGTGCCAATTTGTTAATTATCAGGCTAGTTGAGCTCTGAATATATTGAATCATTCGAAGGAATCGAATGTATCAGGATCAAATAGCTTATAAGCTAAAACCTATTTAAAGAAGTTCGGCGGAGCTCGCAATACATTTCACACTAATGAATTAAGGATGTGGTTCGCCAATAAGTCAAGAAGCACTACCACATAATGATATGCAGATTTATGATATAATGAGCAACCTATGTCGATTAAGGATCGACAGGTGAAGAAGCTCCAAAAGGATACATGTGCCTATTATAGAGGTCAACTGTGGGAGCTTGGAAAGACTCCAGATATGTTATAGGAGTTAGGTCCATTATGCGACAAAAAGTACTTCCAGCGTTTTAACAAATCTCGAGGTCGAGATTTCTTTTAAGGGGGTGAGGATGTAACACCTCGAAAATTCACGTCCTATAATGTATTGACACGTGTCATAAGCTTGAACGTGTGAAAGAATACTCTAGAGGGACTAAAGTTGACAAACAAGGAAAACTATGTGAATATGAGGGTCCAAGGTGTCAACAATGGATAAATATATTTTTAAAATAGCCCTACAATATGTTTATACCATCAAACGAATAAATCATGGATCATACGAAGCTAAATATGGAAGAAAGTGAGAGATTTCAAACTACAGGGGTTAAATGTGTCAACATGTTTAAAGTATACCTCTGAGTGACCTTTTAGCAAACCCGAAGCTTCATAACGGTAAATTATGCTCACTAGAATGTGTGATAAAAATTCCATAAAGTTTCGTTATCGTATGAGAAAGATATGATCAAATTCGTATACGAGGGGTTAAAAGCGTCAACGTAAGAAATTATGGCTTTTCGGGTGATTACAAAGTTAACCAAGGACTTAACAAAGTTTGTATAAGTCTTGGAACCCTCAAAAGTAAATTTAGAAGGCTTATAGTACAAGAGATTCGGAGGTGAAAAGGTTGCATGGTCATAGCTTGAATAAAAACAAAAAGTTTGTCTCTGGCGAAGGCTTGCGCACCTCAACACTGGGAATGTTACGGTGCGCAAGGCTGCTTGCGCACCTCAACGTCCAGGATGTTGCGGTGCGTAAGCAGTGCATCTGGGCGAAAATGTTGACAGCTGCCTGTATAACCGGTTACACCGCCTTATATGGGTGGTTTTCGAATCCAGGGGCTCCTATATCTGGTTTTTAGCATTATAGGACACCTGGGGACATCTTGTAACCTTCCTAGACTTATGTGTGATGATCCTAAGCTCTTGGACTCACTATATAAGAAAATCAAGTTGCAACTTTTTGGGCATTTGCATTTGCAACTTACTTCTGGAGCTCTCTGGTCTGCAAGCAACTTTCCTAGTGATCACTAAGCATAATTAGGACTCTTGTAAGTATACTTAACCTTTCTAAATTCGTTTTAGCTTAGTTAATTAGCTAAAAGTCAAACCGTCGTAATTAAGGTTTGACTTCGTGATTAATTAACATGTGCTCAGTCTAATCCCGAATTAAAAATACTTTTAAGTAGGTATTTAGATGGGTAATAAACCCTTAAAAGGGTACTCTCTGATTCCCACGCTAACTATGTTAATTGTCGAGTCAAAGCTTACTTTAAAAAGTCAACAGAATGTTTATTTCCAAATTAAAGCATAATTAGCAATGTAAGATACATGTAACCTGTTTGATCATTAATGTAACTTGGTAATTAATGTAAGAACATGTCCCAACATGTTCAACTCGACAATTTTCAGTTTAGGCGCGGTTCGGGACCGAAAGTCGCATAGTTTGACTTATGCTTTGACTTTCAGTTCTGACCCGTTTAAGCATAGTTTAGAAATTCCTTAGAGCTTTATTAGGACCAAGTTACCTATAAGTATAACCCTCTGTGATTATACGACTTGGTTCATTAGTTATCCGATTCATATGAGTGATTCCGTTAAATGCTTAAATGTTGACTATTATGCCCTTTTGACCTTAAAACGTGATTTTTGAAAAAGTAAAAGAGTAGAAACCTTAATTACTAATTTATAAACTTACACCTAAAATTTGACATCAGTTTGAGGTCTAGATTAAGAGTTATGCTCATTAGCGTAATTTGAAAGCTTTATGTTAATTAAATGGCGTATTTAGCGTATAGCCTATTTAAACCCACTTCTTGATATCAAACTTTTTACCCACTGGTATAAAATAATATTTAAGGATTTTTGGAGATTTTTATTTATTTTTAGGCTAAGCATAACTTAGAGTTCTAAGTATGATTCGGTTAATGTCGGTTTTGCCCTTTTAAGCCATAAAATGAGTTTTACAAATCCTTTTGACCCCAAACCTTTTTCTACTGATCTAATATAATAAATAAAGTATTTTGAGCCTTCTGGAATTATAAAAATATCAGCTTTCCTTTGAAAACCCGGAAATGGCTCCAAGTCGCCTTTTTAGGCATTTTTGACGCATAGTAGGTATTAAGTTTTTGTTGAGCACATAAGGTTTGATACCTACTGATATTTTAAGTAAATTATTATATTTTTACAGTAAGCTAAAGTCTTACACTCAGGTTTCCAGTTTTGACCTTTTAAGCCCATGTGAAATTACCAAAATACCCTTAAGAGGCATAGTTTGGTTATAAAGGATAGATTTCACATATATATGATACCCGACTGATATAACCTAGTAAATTGAGTAATTTTACTGATTACATCAGACCCGAAACTCAGGTTCATATTTAAACTCTTTTATAACCTTTTTAATGACCAAAATACCCATACGGGGCGTAATGTGAGTCTAAATCCGTTTTGGGCATAATATAAGATATCTTTCAGATGTCACAACATAATTAAAGCATATTAACTTAGGAAACTTGTATATGACTCATTGGGTTACTCGTTACGCACTTTTCGCGTTTGGATCGGCGTATGTAACTGGTTTGCATATATTAGCCGAAACGGGTCAAACCATATCGTTTTTGTCTCAAAATTCAGAATGTGTTTAAGTTACCCATATTATACAAGCTTGTCGGGTCAAAACCACATTCTAAACCGGTCTTCGCTTTATCATGCGTTTGAACCGTGTCTTCCTTTTTAAAACTAACCGGTCTAAGCTTAGGCTTAATTAAAGACCCGTTAGGAATCTAATAGGTTATTAAAAACCTTCGTTCCAGATTTAGGAGCCCAGTAAAAGCTATCTGTACTTGCTGAATTGATATACGGCTGGGATTGAATTTATATTTAGCTCAGGTAAATACTTTTAACTTATTTTCCCTATACGGGCTTGGGGTACGGTATATAAAATACCGCTTGGTCCGGCATTGAATCTTTAATCGAATAGTGGTTAAATCCTTGATATGCTACGTTTTGAAATGTTTTGTTTGCTTAAAGCCTTTGGGGGGTTAATGACCATGTCCCGGATATCCTTGGCATCATCTTACGAGATGGCCACGACCATAGCACGGGGTGTAGGCGTACACTCGTCAGTGCCTAACCAAATAATGTGGTGTGTCTATTAATCTTTAACCCGGTCTACGGATCGGGCTACTGAACGCATAAGTAACATGTAATTCGTTTACAAGTATTATCTTCATATAATTATCCCAAGTTATAAAGAGTTTTGTGCCACGTGCATCCAAATCAATTTTATTAAACTTTTCAAAATGAGTCAGTTAAATTGTATTTACCAGTGTAAACTGACGTATTTTCCAAAAAGGTTAAGTGCAGGTACTAATCGGAATAGGCTGGCTACTCCTAGCATCAATAAAGAGTCTCGCAAGCTTAGATGCCTAAAGTCTGTTGAACAAATGTTTCATTTTTATTTTCGATCCGCCTGTGGATCCTTTACATTCCGTTTGTAATACTTGATATTACTTTATATCGGTTTGTAATATATTTATCTTTTGCTTCCGCTGTGCATTAAATATTGTGTTGTTTGACTATGATGATATCAACTACGTCACTATACTCCCCACCGGGCCCACCGGTGACACGTGGAAAATAGGGGTGTGACAGGTTGGTATCAGAGCCAACATTGAGTGAATTATACACTAGTCTTTTGTGTTTAATCTCAGTGACACAGTAGCACATTTCTTAACCTTCTGAGTCTAGACTTAACATAGGAATACTCTAAGCTCTATTCGGAGAATTATTGCTTTCAATTCTATACATTTTAATATGTCGCCTAGCAAAGAAGCCATAATGGAAATTCTCCCCGTTCGAAGCCTAGGGAAGGCCGAGCTTCGTACTGCGACAAGGATTAACGTGCAATTAAGGAGGAAGCATTCAGAAATAGAATAAAGAAGAAACTCCTTTTTGCCGAGGATCGTTTCCTTAATAGTCCTTCTAAGGACATATTTATTTTTCAGTCCCTGCAAGGACAACATTATTCCTTTCAAGTCCCGCTTAGGGCAACTCTGTACTTTTATATTTTTATATAGTGGATTGATTAAATTTAAGTTTTCATTCTAAACATGAAATATGAAATAAATGGAAAATAACATTCCTTATATATGATCTATCATTATAATAAAATGGCAAAATCTAAAAAGGACAAGACCTAGCCTCGTGTCATTATTAAGACCCGGCCAAGATGGCAGTTCCTCGATTTAGGTTCAGATCCTTATTAACATCTCGATTTAAAATTTGTTCTGCGTTAATTATTAAAAGAATCTTAAAGGTAAACCTAGCCTATATTACAAGGCCGAGATGGTAGAACCTATTCAAGGGATTCAAATCCTTGTTAACACCTAAGAACGTGTTAGTATTCTCGACAAATGTGATTCGAGAAAATCACAACAGTCATTCTTATATTGGATTTTTCCAGTTTTTTTTTTATCTAGCCTGGTGATTTAGAAATCATGGCTTATATCATCCTATAAGATGATCATACCATAAACATCCCTTAGAAGGGAAATGCCTACGGGCTATAATTAACGTCCTTTGAGACTAAAGACAGTAGTGGTCTACAACCCCCTGTTAAAAAGGGCAATGAACTTTGATTCAAGCCTTAATACCTCGATTTTGTAACATCCTGGTTTATAAATTAAATCTGTCCATGTGACTAGGCTGTTGAGCTATTATTAAATTATAACTAGGGATATACTGCCTACGGGCTATACTCATTGTCATATAAGACAAAAGACAGTCGTAGCCTACAACTCCCTGTCAAGAAAAGGCATGAACACGTTCAAGCCTAAATACCTTAATTCTACAAAATCAAGGTTTATAATATAAAGTTGTCCCTGTGACTTGGCCTTTTGCGCCATAGTTATATTTTAATTAAATTTAGGATAATTATAATGAAAATCCTGAATAAAATAGATACATTCCTTTCCTGCCAGTTTAAATATTAAAAGAGAATCTTAAAAGGTTTGACCTAGTTTGAATGTCATTGAAGACCTAACTAAAATGGTAAAACCTGTTTAAAAGAGATTCAGATCCTTATTAATACTTGAAAACGTGTTAACACTCCCGACAACAGTGATGCGATAAAATCACGCTTGTCATCTTTATATTAGGAACTTCTAAAACCCCTTATTTAGCCTAAATGATCAATAGGAATCATGGCTAATAAACGTCGAACATGATGTACACATCTAAACATCCATCTGGGATGTATACCTACGGGCAAAGATGTATACATGAAAAAGATAGTTTTATTTCATAACTTCTTGTCAAGGCAATGAATTATGAAATTTTCCAATCCAAAGGAATCATTGATTATGTTTTAAAATTTCCCCAGTGACAAGGCATCTGTGCCATCGAAAAGTCCTTTGGAACAAGCCGTTGTGCTATATAAAATGTCAGTATGACATTGACAGTCGTGACTTATGTCCCCTGTCTAGTAAATTTGAAGGATTATATCCCGTTTAAATGCCAAAGATGGTTTATTTAAAAACCTAGGCAAAACATAATCAAACAAATTTAATACTATCTATTCGCCTATATGGTTGATTACACCATGGCTATTTAATCATCAAATTCGACAAATCAGCAAATTATTACAACATGGTTTGTAGCCTTCAAAGCTTCACCATGGCTGATCCATCTGAAGCTCACAATCATCCAATTGGTCAGAATATTAATGCAAGACTGAACTTAACAGGCTAAACTGATTGTCCGATAAGACAACAACAGTGGTGGTCTTTGACTCCCTGTCTAAAAATGATGGACTATGTCCAAATATAATAGTCTATATGACCAACGCGATCGTGACTAATATCGTCTAAAATGATGATCATATTAATTAGCATCCCTTAGCGATGAAATACCTACGGGTTATACTCTATTCTATCAGAAATGAGACAAAGTTAGTGGTGGTCTTTAAGATCCCCTGTTCAAAGTGGTGTATACCCAACCCTAACAGTCTATATGATCAGTGCAATCATAACTAAAATCGTCTGATACGATGATCATATTATCTTATAGGATATTTGTTGTACGATCTTAAGTCTTCCTATCTTCGTAGTAGGATCTCAAAAAGTACTTTCCGACTCAATGGTTATGATTATATGTATCTTGACGGTGATTTAGATAACGAAACTAAAGTAATACAATAAACGCCTGGTGGATACGCCGCAGGTACTTCCTATATATAAGTGTGTTTATTGTATTACCCTTCATAGCGTTATCCTGAATCACCGGTAGGGTTTATATCGCCTACGAGATTTATATTATATTGTCCGTTAGAGACATTATTAAATATAACCGTTATGGTACATCGTCGGAGGTAATGGGTAATGCCTAAGCCTTATAGTCTATAAGATCGATAAGATCATGACTGATATACTCAATGACGATGATTATATATATATATACATACATGTATATATGTAAGCATCCGCCAATGATATCCTATGATTTACCTATGTGCCGAAATGAATCGTTTTTCAAAACGATGACAGTTGTAGTCCATGACTCCCTGTTCAACGGTGAAAACTAGGTTTAAATCTTAAAACCCCAAATCTAATAAGATCGCAGCTTATAAACTAATGTCCTCCGCAACAGGAGTTGGCTGCCATACCTTATAACGTCCTCTGCGACAAGGCCTTCGTGCCATATGATTAGTTATGTCCTTCTTGACGGACAAAATGTTTTGTATTTTAGGAAGCCACTATGGCGAGCCTTCGAGCTGTCTGAAATCATCTACATACCGAAGACAGTTGGGACATGTTGATCCCCTGTCAAAAGGGTAACGGACTCGGTCAAAACCCTAAAGGCCATTAATGATCCTTTTGTGACTTAGGCTGAATATGATTGATGTACAATCAGATAACACTCCTTAGGAATGTTCATATGGTTTAATAATACCATGGTCGATGTATGATAAGTCGTCAGGATGATGACTAGCTGTGAAATGCACTCAATTAATTGTTAAATTGGTATTTAATACCAAAAGATTTGAGTATGGAAAACTCAGAAGAGACAAACAACAGTCGCGATGCTAGAGATGCGACAAATGTTAATAGTGCACCAAGTGTGAACCTCAATGTTAACGGAGTACATCTCCAAAACTGTAATTATCACTGCTGAGAAGGGCTATGAGAAAAGCCATGAAGAGCCAAACGCTGCTCGCTCTAAAACACATGACACTGCTCATGAGAAGAGCTTTATTCATACTTCAAATTCGAAGAATAAACCAAACAAAATCATATATGGCAAGAAGCCCTTTCCTCTTAGGATGTACTTAAAAGTATTTCGCCTCTTAGAAGTCAAGAGACTTCAATAGTAAAAAGGGGCCACCAATTTCAGGAAATTTTTGGGATGTAGTAGAAACCATTAGGTATATCAGTGGTTATGCTGGAAAGGACACAGTAAGGTATACATCACTGTCATTCGATGGCGATACCCTTAATTAGTGGGGACATTAATGAAGTCCACAAGAAAGATTCTCTTATACATTATGGGATGGTCCAAGTTTTAAGACCTTATTAGAAAACCTATGACAAAAAGCGCCATATGAGGGTTGATGTATCTTAATAAGTTCCATAGATTACTTTCATGCCTGATCAGTATGGAGGTTTAATGCATGGAGCCACAAAGATATCCCAATAATCATATGATACTAAAAGTCAACTACTGGTATTCAAAGAAGATATACACAATGGAATTTTCCAAGTAAATGTCTATGATTAAGGGAATCCATAGACTTGTAATGTGAATATGTCCCTTATCTGACACAAGCAATGATGAAGGAACTAGAGCATGAGATTTGGAAAATCTCTGTAATCTCTGTGTATCTTGATTATCTTCTCTTAAGATTACCCTGTTTACCTCCTGATAGGCAGGTAGAGTTAAGATTTATATCCCAGATGGGGCTATATTATTATGAAATCTCCATGACGGCTAGTACCATCATTAGAAGAATTGAAATCATGATTAAGCGAATAAAGGATTCTTATAGCCTAACTCGATATTCTGAGAATTCATTTTAGTTAATTAAGAAAGGCGGTTCATTTTGCTTATGCATTGATTACCGCAACCCTAATTAGACAACAATTAAGAATTGTCATTAGCTGCCCAGGATCGTCGATTTGATCGACTAACGCAAGGATTAACTATTCCTTGGGATTAGTTCTAAGCAGTGGTTGGAATAACCATTTCGCCTTAAGATAAGCTTTTTATAATAGTTGTTATATAAGTATCAAGGTTGCTCCTTTGGAGACCTTGTATAGATAAAATATCAAAACGTCCGTTTGATGGACGAGACTTTGGGAAGTCCAATTATCAGGATCAGAAGGTTGCCTTGGAAACAACAGATGAGATCATACAAATCCATAATCGATTGTAAGTTGCCAGTATACGGCAGGAAGTCAAGGATTTATGAAAGTAGCAACCCTCCTAAGTTCTTGTGAAGGAATAAGGTTCAACAAAGATATCACCCTGGAAGGGTGTGCCAATTTGTTAATTATCAGGCTAGTTGAGCTCTGAATATATTGAATCATTCGAAGGAATCGAATGTATCAGGATCAAATAGCTTATAAGCTAAAACCTATTTAAAGAAGTTCGGCGGAGCTCGCAATACATTTCACACTAATGAATTAAGGATGTGGTTCGCCAATAAGTCAAGAAGCACTACCACATAATGATATGCAGATTTATGATATAATGAGCAACCTATGTCGATTAAGGATCGACAGGTGAAGAAGCTCCAAAAGGATACATGTGCCTATTATAGAGGTCAACTGTGGGAGCTTGGAAAGACTCCAGATATGTTATAGGAGTTAGGTCCATTATGCGACAAAAAGTACTTCCAGCGTTTTAACAAATCTCGAGGTCGAGATTTCTTTTAAGGGGGTGAGGATGTAACACCTCGAAAATTCACGTCCTATAATGTATTGACACGTGTCATAAGCTTGAACGTGTGAAAGAATACTCTAGAGGGACTAAAGTTGACAAACAAGGAAAACTATGTGAATATGAGGGTCCAAGGTGTCAACAATGGATAAATATATTTTTAAAATAGCCCTACAATATGTTTATACCATCAAACGAATAAATCATGGATCATACGAAGCTAAATATGGAAGAAAGTGAGAGATTTCAAACTACAGGGGTTAAATGTGTCAACATGTTTAAAGTATACCTCTGAGTGACCTTTTAGCAAACCCGAAGCTTCATAACGGTAAATTATGCTCACTAGAATGTGTGATAAAAATTCCATAAAGTTTCGTTATCGTATGAGAAAGATATGATCAAATTCGTATACGAGGGGTTAAAAGCGTCAACGTAAGAAATTATGGCTTTTCGGGTGATTACAAAGTTAACCAAGGACTTAACAAAGTTTGTATAAGTCTTGGAACCCTCAAAAGTAAATTTAGAAGGCTTATAGTACAAGAGATTCGGAGGTGAAAAGGTTGCATGGTCATAGCTTGAATAAAAACAAAAAGTTTGTCTCTGGCGAAGGCTTGCGCACCTCAACACTGGGAATGTTACGGTGCGCAAGGCTGCTTGCGCACCTCAACGTCCAGGATGTTGCGGTGCGTAAGCAGTGCATCTGGGCGAAAATGTTGACAGCTGCCTGTATAACCGGTTACACCGCCTTATATGGGTGGTTTTCGAATCCAGGGGCTCCTATATCTGGTTTTTAGCATTATAGGACACCTGGGGACATCTTGTAACCTTCCTAGACTTATGTGTGATGATCCTAAGCTCTTGGACTCACTATATAAGAAAATCAAGTTGCAACTTTTTGGGCATTTGCATTTGCAACTTACTTCTGGAGCTCTCTGGTCTGCAAGCAACTTTCCTAGTGATCACTAAGCATAATTAGGACTCTTGTAAGTATACTTAACCTTTCTAAATTCGTTTTAGCTTAGTTAATTAGCTAAAAGTCAAACCGTCGTAATTAAGGTTTGACTTCGTGATTAATTAACATGTGCTCAGTCTAATCCCGAATTAAAAATACTTTTAAGTAGGTATTTAGATGGGTAATAAACCCTTAAAAGGGTACTCTCTGATTCCCACGCTAACTATGTTAATTGTCGAGTCAAAGCTTACTTTAAAAAGTCAACAGAATGTTTATTTCCAAATTAAAGCATAATTAGCAATGTAAGATACATGTAACCTGTTTGATCATTAATGTAACTTGGTAATTAATGTAAGAACATGTCCCAACATGTTCAACTCGACAATTTTCAGTTTAGGCGCGGTTCGGGACCGAAAGTCGCATAGTTTGACTTATGCTTTGACTTTCAGTTCTGACCCGTTTAAGCATAGTTTAGAAATTCCTTAGAGCTTTATTAGGACCAAGTTACCTATAAGTATAACCCTCTGTGATTATACGACTTGGTTCATTAGTTATCCGATTCATATGAGTGATTCCGTTAAATGCTTAAATGTTGACTATTATGCCCTTTTGACCTTAAAACGTGATTTTTGAAAAAGTAAAAGAGTAGAAACCTTAATTACTAATTTATAAACTTACACCTAAAATTTGACATCAGTTTGAGGTCTAGATTAAGAGTTATGCTCATTAGCGTAATTTGAAAGCTTTATGTTAATTAAATGGCGTATTTAGCGTATAGCCTATTTAAACCCACTTCTTGATATCAAACTTTTTACCCACTGGTATAAAATAATATTTAAGGATTTTTGGAGATTTTTATTTATTTTTAGGCTAAGCATAACTTAGAGTTCTAAGTATGATTCGGTTAATGTCGGTTTTGCCCTTTTAAGCCATAAAATGAGTTTTACAAATCCTTTTGACCCCAAACCTTTTTCTACTGATCTAATATAATAAATAAAGTATTTTGAGCCTTCTGGAATTATAAAAATATCAGCTTTCCTTTGAAAACCCGGAAATGGCTCCAAGTCGCCTTTTTAGGCATTTTTGACGCATAGTAGGTATTAAGTTTTTGTTGAGCACATAAGGTTTGATACCTACTGATATTTTAAGTAAATTATTATATTTTTACAGTAAGCTAAAGTCTTACACTCAGGTTTCCAGTTTTGACCTTTTAAGCCCATGTGAAATTACCAAAATACCCTTAAGAGGCATAGTTTGGTTATAAAGGATAGATTTCACATATATATGATACCCGACTGATATAACCTAGTAAATTGAGTAATTTTACTGATTACATCAGACCCGAAACTCAGGTTCATATTTAAACTCTTTTATAACCTTTTTAATGACCAAAATACCCATACGGGGCGTAATGTGAGTCTAAATCCGTTTTGGGCATAATATAAGATATCTTTCAGATGTCACAACATAATTAAAGCATATTAACTTAGGAAACTTGTATATGACTCATTGGGTTACTCGTTACGCACTTTTCGCGTTTGGATCGGCGTATGTAACTGGTTTGCATATATTAGCCGAAACGGGTCAAACCATATCGTTTTTGTCTCAAAATTCAGAATGTGTTTAAGTTACCCATATTATACAAGCTTGTCGGGTCAAAACCACATTCTAAACCGGTCTTCGCTTTATCATGCGTTTGAACCGTGTCTTCCTTTTTAAAACTAACCGGTCTAAGCTTAGGCTTAATTAAAGACCCGTTAGGAATCTAATAGGTTATTAAAAACCTTCGTTCCAGATTTAGGAGCCCAGTAAAAGCTATCTGTACTTGCTGAATTGATATACGGCTGGGATTGAATTTATATTTAGCTCAGGTAAATACTTTTAACTTATTTTCCCTATACGGGCTTGGGGTACGGTATATAAAATACCGCTTGGTCCGGCATTGAATCTTTAATCGAATAGTGGTTAAATCCTTGATATGCTACGTTTTGAAATGTTTTGTTTGCTTAAAGCCTTTGGGGGGTTAATGACCATGTCCCGGATATCCTTGGCATCATCTTACGAGATGGCCACGACCATAGCACGGGGTGTAGGCGTACACTCGTCAGTGCCTAACCAAATAATGTGGTGTGTCTATTAATCTTTAACCCGGTCTACGGATCGGGCTACTGAACGCATAAGTAACATGTAATTCGTTTACAAGTATTATCTTCATATAATTATCCCAAGTTATAAAGAGTTTTGTGCCACGTGCATCCAAATCAATTTTATTAAACTTTTCAAAATGAGTCAGTTAAATTGTATTTACCAGTGTAAACTGACGTATTTTCCAAAAAGGTTAAGTGCAGGTACTAATCGGAATAGGCTGGCTACTCCTAGCATCAATAAAGAGTCTCGCAAGCTTAGATGCCTAAAGTCTGTTGAACAAATGTTTCATTTTTATTTTCGATCCGCCTGTGGATCCTTTACATTCCGTTTGTAATACTTGATATTACTTTATATCGGTTTGTAATATATTTATCTTTTGCTTCCGCTGTGCATTAAATATTGTGTTGTTTGACTATGATGATATCAACTACGTCACTATACTCCCCACCGGTGACACGTGGAAAATAGGGGTGTGACAAGTTGCTTCTCCCCAATTTCTGCCCAACAGACTGGGGTTCGGCACTTTCGTCCATAAAGTGCTTCGAATGGTGCAGCATTGATATTTGTGTGATAACTATTATTATAAGAAAATTCTATTAAAGGTAAGTGATCGTCCCAGTTACCTCCGAAATCAATTACACAAGCTCTAAGCATGTCTTCCATTGTTTGAATTATCCTTTCGCTTTGTCCGTTTGTTTGAGGATGATAAGCTGTGCTTAGATTTAGCTTGGTTTCCATTGACTTTTGGAAATTTGACCAAAAATGAGAGGTAAATCGGCTATCCCTATCAGAAACGATTGATAAAGGAATTCCATGCAATGAAACAATTTCATTTACATATAATTTGGATAGCTGTTCTATATTGAAAGTTTGCTTCATTGGTAGGAAATGAGCTGACTTGGTTAGCCTATCTACAATCACCCAAATTGTATCATTTCCTTTATTTGTTTTGGGTAATTTAGTAACAAAATCCATTGTTATTAATTCCCATTTCCACACTGACATTTCTAACTGTTGCAATAGGCCTGAGGGTTTCTGGTGTTCAGCTTTAACTTGTGAACATGTTAAACATTTAGAAACATAGGCTGCTATGTCCTTCTTCATTCCCATCCACCAGAATTTTTTTCTTAAATCCTGGTACATTTTATCATTTCCTGGATGCATCGTATACTTAGACTTATGGGCTTCTTCTAATATACGATGACATAGGTTTCCTAATGCGTTAATATTTGCAAAGGAAATTCTTATACTTTTTAGGGCGTCCCAACTTAAAGAGTTTCTGTCGTTCATCTTGTCGCACGAATTTCGAGACGGATGATCAAACGAAATAGTGTTTGATATCGAAATTAGAGATGTATACGAGAGATTTCTAATAAATAAATCTAAAATTATTATTGACACACTTGTTCGTGATTCATTCCTAATTGTCAATCATTATGGTCTTTGGATATACATATCTATATAATCATATATTTCACATGCTGTAATATACACACCATTCATAAGGTTAATGTATTTAACAGATTCATATTTCCAAAAACATGTCAGACATCAGGTCATGGTACTATTTAGGGAATTTCATTATCATAACATATACCCCATCTCACCCGGTTTTGCCGGAGAGGTACCCCCATCTTACCCGGACAAGCTGGAGAGTCTACTACACCATACCCAGTCTTGCCGGAGAGGTAATTATTATTGTATTCCCCTTAAATAGATTTTTCTCAAATCATAAATTTAAAAATGCATCATTTATTTTGACTTATATCAAGAAACAAGGAAATTAGTATTCTCATGATGGATAATATTCTAGAACCGAGTAGTACCAATAAACAAGAAATAACAGTGGCTAGGTGTTATTGCTTATTTATCATACTTGCAGTTTTCTAGTCATCATCCTCACGGTATACCAATAACCATCACACTTTATCTATGCAAGTAATTAGCTTATCTTGAAATTTATACTAAGGCATTTTTCTTAAGTTCAAGTCTAAATACTATTCTAAGTGTTACCGGTGATTATCAATATCCTAATCTTTAAGCATAGATATTATTATGGTTGTGGTTTTTCTTTTGCTTGGAAAATGGAGTTTTGACAAAAATATCGTTGTCTCCATTGACTCTATGGGCTGGTTCAATGTGAAGAGTATGCTTACAACTAACTTTATTAGATTCCGTCGCAAAGAATATTTTATTGAGACAGATAGCATTTTAAAACATAGTAAAGTTTCATGGTTTATAATGACTTCATGTTTTCATATGAATCACTAATGATATTTTCTCTTATGTTTATCTTTACAGAAGATATTATACTGGGTATACCATCAAGAAATTCTATTGGGTATATGCATATATGTGTATAAAATTTCAAATCTCTTAGTTAATATTAGACTTACGTAATATATATACACATATATAATACTAAAAATAATAACTATACATCCGATGGTACCAATCATCAAGCTTATTTCCATGACTTTATTTTATCCTTTTATAAAAGTAGTAAACTTCATAATATTTTAGAATTTAAGGATGGATAAATAAAAGTTTAAAGAAATAAATTAATCAAAATATAAACTTTTTGGATTCATGGGAATAAATTTATTTTTAACTAGTGGGTTGAACCATATGGGTTCAAAATATCAAAACTTAACTCTCAATTTATTGTATATATTATATTATTTATTAAAAGAAGTACTTATGGTAAGTAATACAGAGTTTGACGTTTCTAAAATTGATTCTAGATATATTTGAGTAATATACATGTATTAGAATATGTATGTATATCCCATACAATAGTAATAGTAATTTATTTAAAGATGTTACAAGATTAAAATTGTAATCTGATTTTTTAAATAAAGTTATATAAAGGACAAACGTACTAAACACACATTTGATTCAACTATTTTTATTAGGGCATCCATTTAATTCTAGTTTGAAAAATGAATGTTTTAGGAACATTTTAACGTGCCAGGTCAAATAATTAAATAGACACTAAAGTAGGATAAGAAAAGATGTTTTCACTGTTGCAATATTCTTATTTCTAAATTTTTTTTATATATGTATCGATTGTTCAAACCATCAAATCCATCTTTTCTCTCCTTTTATTATACATCATAAAAATTCTATTACTTCTTTTCAAATATAATACTCTAAATGATAGAGAATGAAAACTTGATTATTTATATATGATTATGATATATAATGACCCTTTTGATCATATCATTTCTTTATAGTTTTAAATGTATAAATTTTACAGGTATCCTAATATATATATATAACTATATATATTTTTATGTTATATACACGTATATATTATTAAATGTATTATAGTGTATATATATACATTTTAAATATAATAGAATTTTATTATTTAACTATTATACATTAGCCAGCTGACTTGAATACTTTTCTTTAAGATACACAATCCTATAACTAATATGACTGGTTAATCTTATAATCTTATATTAGCTATCTCCATGCATAGGACCTATTCTGTACATACCTTAATATTAAAGATTTGTAGAAACGCTTTCAACGTTTAGTTAGGCCTTTCTACGTAGTCCAATCAACCCAAATTTCTAAAAATTTTAAATGATTTTATTTAATCATGAATACCCATCGTATTCATTTAACCATCTATTTTATTACTAAGTATTTTAATAGAAATCTCTACAAGTAATTATTTCATAAAATTATGAAAGTATGAAGTCTTATGGCCAACTAGTTATAAACCAGAAAGGATAAAATGGAGTGGTAAATTGGTACACCTGGGTTTCAAAACTTACTTTGGCTAGATCCACTAAAGCAATCTTTTAAATTCTTAAATTCCTTTTTGGTTAATGTAATAGCTTTGGTTTTATTTATTTAGATATAAATTATTTTGAAACAATATTATTAAAATCACAAAAGTTTAGAGCTTTATATCATATAAATATGTATTTTAAACCAAAGTAAATGATTGGTTCCAAAAGAGAGTCGTAAACATGACTGCTTTGTTAATAACTAACTTAGTTTGATGTATATTATGATATTATTTGAGTAGGTGGTATTAACTATCATAGACAAATTTCTAGTACAAACATTTGGGTACAATCATAAAAATAGATTGATTAAAAATGGTGAACATTGCGACTTATATATATATATGTGTGTGTGTGTGTGTGTGTGTGTGTGTGTTTATTACTAACTACAACTGGAATTCAAAATATACTAGTGATTATGCATCCGTAACTTATTTTAGTCTATCTAGGTTATAGGAGTATTAGGCTCAACATGCTATAAGGTTTATTCTATCTCCTGTCTTTACTAAGCCGTTATCTAATGAGCGAAGTTCCTTTAAAGTTTCTAGCTCATAGGTTGTGACAACCCTCACCAAACCAGGTATCCGTACGAATTAATTAATATTTTATTACTGCTTAATTACTGTGCTTGCTCACAACTGTGATTAAACTGCTTGCTGATTTCTGATACATACATACTCATGCATCACATTTTATACTGTCACTCTATTATTTTTACACAAACATCAATGACAACCTTGATGCACAAAAAGCACAGTGAGCACACTATACGGGATACCCATTAAACATGCTGATATAACCAGCATCAGGCAGACACTGCCTCTAAGGCCTGTATGAGCCAGAGATAGTTTACTACACCTATAGAGAGTGTAGGGAAATGAGGGTTGTAGAACTGCGTCACTAGGTGATAATTATAGTGACCGGATGTGCCTAAAACGTACTTTGAGTACAAAATTCTGCACTTTAAATAAAAATTCAGTACCTATCTAAACTAGTAAAGTGCAAAAAGTCGGAAAAATATTACTAGACACTTTCCAAAGTGTCGGGAATAAATTGTGTCACTAAATATAATATCAACGACACTTTAAATAATTATTTAGCGCTTTAACGGAGTAATGTCCAACCGTACCACCGGACTTAACCCGAGACATAAAATATTGTCATTGACATTGTCTTTCTTTTTCTGAGCCAGTTAGGGTCCCCGAATACCCTAACACCCGTTATAAATTATAGCACACATAATACTCTAAATTAATTCCTAACTAAACTAAACTTTACTTAACTAACTAGTTGAAAATGGAACCATTTACCCTAACCCCTTAGTCCGATCGGTCACCATATGGGGTGACACAAATTGTCCTTGATAATTATTTTAATCCCATTGTCTTGAATCTAGTAAACATAATACCTAGAGGATAAAATACTAAATGGGTTTATATATTAACCATAAGAGTATGCAATTCATTTTCACAAAACACTTAACAAATTTTACTCTTTCTTTCCCCTTGTGATACCTACGGCCGAGAATCACAACACCCCCCACATCACTTTCAAGCTTTGTTATTATAATTCCAAATACATACAAAGGTGGAGGATCGCGTATAAGGAAGCCCGGTGTTCACGGAATCGCAAGGACCTCACCTCAACGCTTTTAACCACTCGTTTTTCGACTAGTTTCTTCCCTAGCCTCGAGCTAGTAGTAAGTGACTCTAAACGCCTTTTTGATCTATTCTAAAGTGGTTAATAAGAATTTTGACGGTTGAATATATGAACATGTTAGAACAAAATTTGAAGTATACTAAAATAATATAAACAAAGTGGTTAATAGATGAATATTGGTGTAAAAATTTTAAGACTTGTTTTGTTATGATTATTTTTGGTTGTTGATTGCTAGTATGGAAATGGATCGTCATCAACCCGCTAGATCATGTTCACAAAACATGAACTAGCCTTATGTTTAGTTGTAAAGTTTCTAGATGACGAACCCTTTCCAACCTAAACATTAACTTGTGTAAAAACAATTTTTCTTATAAAATGGAGTTCTAAACTTGTAGATCTAGAGATCTACAAGTGGTATTTTCGAAGGACCAAGTGTAAAATGAAATCGTACTTTTAAAACCGGATCCTTCCTAAACAAAGGTGATTTTTGTGAACACACAAGTGTGTAGACACTTGTGTAACAAAGAGTTTTAACAAAGAATTATTGTTGTAATTTTTGACAAAAAGTTGTAAAGACGTGTCTTCTTTAAAAACAAGGTTCTCAAAGAAACCAAGTTTATTTATAAAAGATCTATTAAAAATATGGGGAAAGTTACTACATATTTTACACAAACCACATGTTCATGTGTTTTGCGACTTATATCTATTTTGAACTAGTATAATGTTGGAATATTGTTGGTTGATGTTGGGAACATTGTTGATTGAATTTATAAAAGAAAATGATACGCTTGTAAGCGTGGCCACCTCCAGTTACAGAGGAAACTCTGGCGAATTTTTTTTTCTCCAAAAATCTAACACTTGTAAATATTTTTATCACAAGTGTTATGGATATATTTTTAACTTGTATTCCCAAATAACTTTCGCCACGATTTTTATTACGAAACTTCCAAGTGTCGGAGGTGGGATTTTCACAAAATAAAACTTGCTAAAATATATATTTAGAATATATATTTTCATAACAACACTTGTGTAAATTTTTGTGAACTACGTAAATATTATTTTTAGGGTAAAAATAATATTACTGAATATTAACGACTCCAAAATAATTCTAACGCCCTCACAATAAATATTTAAGTTACAACGGTATTATTAATACCACCCGGACTTCACAACGTAACTTACGTATTTTCAGAAAATACTCATAAGTGTGTATTTCATTAGAAGTATTATCTTGGGTAAAATTATATGGAATAAAATATAATATTTTTGGGAAAAATATTTAAATTTTGGAGATAGAATTTAAATATATTTTAAGTAAGACTTAATATATATTTCGAAGTTATACGAACGCACATGTATTAAAACCCCTATCCTTGGGAAGGAATGTATTTACCAAATAATTACGAAGTGTAAACACGAAATAGTTGCCTAACTATTTCCCAAAGACATTAAACCTTAAACTAAGGCACGGCCGTCCGTCTAATAGAAGTTAGTGCGTGTAGGTCGTCGCACAGCAGATTTTCTGGGAGATACTTTTTAGAGACGCACTTCGGTGAGTTCATGCTCCCCCTTTTTCTCTTAACTGTTTTCAGTTTTTAAACTGCGGGGGTGAAATACATGTTACATTTACTACAAACGTTTTATACACGGTATGATTAGCTAAGGAACTTGCTACTAGATCACGTGAATGGATATGCTATTATCGTAAGACCATTAATCCTTGTATAAGGACCGAGAGGCATGAGTGATAGATCTATCGGGTGTTGCGAGCCCCACACATGGGCCAGCGTGCGGCTGCATGTGGTGACTATGTCGTTCCGCCGGAAGGACCGGTATAAAATACGCGTTACAGGTTTGAGTGCTTCCTAGTCCATGTCACTTATTAATGTATTAGCTACACATTAATCGATCTCTTTTTCCTTAATTGCTACATACCAGGGATTTTCATACATACAGACTTGTTTACAGAGGTTTTACTTACTCACTTACACATGAACTCGCTCAACATTATTGTTGATTTTTTCCAACTTACATGTATTTCAGGGAACTAAGGATCTGGCACGGTATGCTACGTTTTCACGATGCATTAGAGTTATGGGATCGTCCGAGTTTAGGGGTTGTGGCTTTTACCTGGACGAGTTACAGTTCTTAAACTACGTCTATCTTAAGTTTGTGGTTGTGTCTTTCAAACAATGTTTTTATGTTATTAGGTTGTAATTTCCGTTGCGTGTGTCAACGCCTTAAGACAATGTTGTGGTATTTTACTTTTCAAACTTAAATCAATGGATGATCTGCATGGTTTTATTTTCATATAGCTTTGTTATGATTAAGCTATGGTATTAAGAAGTCACACCAAATAAACCCACGCTTCCGCAAAGCCAGGGTGTAACATAGGTGGCATGGGTGCTGGTACTGGTTTAGCGGTTCAACTATTTAATATAAGTTAGCATTTACTGCTGTAGTGGCTAACATATGTAGATTTACCCATTGTCCATCTAATTCATCTTCCCATGGTAGGTTATTGCCTGTTTCCTGAGTTTGTGTATTTATTTCCTTATTGATTATCACTCCCTTTGGTTCTGATTTCTTTATTTTCTCTTGACTCTTTCTAATAATCCAACTTCTCTTCTTAATGGTAAATGGTTTCTCAGACTGTGCCTTACGAATAAATATTCCTTCCTCAATATCTGCTGAGTATACTGAGGGATTTGGTTGAAATGAGGTTCCCTTATCTTTTGGTGAACTATCTAATTGACGATAGATATCCGAAATCTTTTGCTTACCCATACTGTAGACTAACAAATAGTCAAATAACATAAAACACATAATTACATAAATTATTTCATAACACAGAATTTAAAGCTTAAGTGTCAGCAGAACACTTATTTGGCTTGAACCAGTGGCATGGCTCTTATACCACCTTCTGTCGCAACCCCTGCCCCTATCTGTCCCGGGAACGGGCGGCCGCGAACTCAGTGGTGGTGGTATCAATATTTATTAATTTGGCAGCGGAAATTACATCAGGACCGTAGTTAGGAAATATTTTTCAGAGTAAAACCACCATATTTTATATTAATTACCACATGGGTAAAACCCAAGTTTCTTATTACAACATGTTTGTAAGGATAAACTCTATTTTATTGAATTTAAAACATCGTCTTTTAGATAACTTTTATAGCCACATTTTTCCAAGCCGTCAGTGCTCTCGAGCTGGCTTTTTACTAATTGGCTTTCACATTGTGTTATCTGAAACACGTGTTTAAAACATTTTATCAGCAAGAAATACTGGTGAGTGAATCCTAGTTTAATCAAAAAACATTTTATCAATTAATACAGTATTGAGAGCGATTACATTGTTTATTTCTACACAATTACTCATTCAGTATTGTCAATCCTGACTTGTGGGTTATATTACACATTGGCTAACTCATTGTCCAATGGTAACGTATTGTCATCCCGACTTACTACTCACAGTGTAGTAAATTTTGTATACAAAACTCCAACATACCGGCAGTAATTGAAGAACTACAAAGACTCAATCACCGCTTAATCACATTGTAAAACATTTAAGGTTTTGTAAAATATTACAAAAAGGTTAACAAAAAGAGGATAAACTCACATTGTTGTCTTAAATTTTTCGTAAGGGTTTCCTGGTGATAATCTATAATTTACACAAATGCACATGCGTTAGTATAATAACCCATTTTAACATTAGTAATACCTTTCCCGAGACGGCATTCCAACGACTACGTCGGGCAGAACCACGACAGCCGTTACGGAACCCTAGATCAATGGGGCAGCGTATCTAATACGTATCCAGGGGTTATAATACTTACAACGGAGCAGAACTTCGCTATTTAGGGGGGGTATAATACCCGTGTATAAAGCCTATAATTCAAATTTGATAGAAATAAAAGAAAGATGGACGAATTCTGATTGAAACCCGATGGCCTGCTTATATAGTGCTGAATTCTGTCTTTCTCGCGGCCCGCGTAAAATAAGGACAGGGCCTACGCGGCACGCGTTGACCCCAGGTCAACGTGTAGCTTGTCCGGATCATCAGGTAGGTTCGCCACGATGATGACACGTGTCATCACCGGGCTGCGCCACTATCTTGATCTCACGCGGCCCACGTTAACTAACGGGGAATCTTACGCGACCCGCCTAAACTTAAAAATCACATAAATCAGGTTTTAACATTTATACCGTCCGCGTAAGGGTTGGGGTGGGGTTTACGCGGCCCGCCTCAACTTAATAATCAGATTATTAATTATTTTTAATACTATTTAGGGTATTCGAGATCCGTTTTCTCGTATGGGGTGTATTTTTGGGACATTTTGGGATATTTTAAAATATACTAGGGTGTCGGAAAAATTATGAGGGTGTCGGTTTATTGAGGATTGTTACAGCTACAAAGTCCATTTTTCCTACAAAGTGTAAAAAGTCATAAAACATCATAATGTCAACCATAAAACACATTCAAAACCCACAAATAACAAAGAGAATTACTAAAAAGTCATATTTGTGGGTTTTGTCTTTTGTTTTGGATAATAAGGCTTTGATTATCGAATGACTAACATTAGTGTCTTTTATGTTGATTATCATGTTGTGTTTTATATTCATAGTTCTACGATAGTATGTTTGAAGTTTTTATGGACTGTTAGGGTTTGAATTTTGTGTTTTAGTGATTTTCACTCTGTTATTTATGGGTTTTGAGTGTGTTTTATGGCTGAAATTGTGGTGTTTTGTAACTTTGTACATTTTGTAGGAAAAATAGACTTTATAGCCAAACCCCACCCTAATATAATATATCATAATATGATATAATACGATATAATATAATAGTGATAAAACGTAATAAGATATAATATGATAGAATAGTATTAATGAAGTGAGCTCACTTTACTATATTTTGGCAAACCTTCATTACATCAAAGTCAAGATCAACCGTCAATTTTAGAGAACTAAATAGTAATCATACATCAGCCGTCCATCAAGCACCTGGATAGCCCGCCCAGTGTCACATATGACATCGCAATTAAACGCATTTAAAATCCGTATTTGAAGTCCGATACGCTCGCGCTGCTAGCTAAGTACCCCCCCATCACATCACACACACACAACACTCTACAATTTTAGCCCTATTTCTTCCATTCAACTCAAATTAGCTCTTCAAGTTCCAATTCAGCCCTAATTTACGTAAGTTTTCGTTGATTCTACTTGTTGTTTGTTCAATTAAGTTATTGATTACGTGAATTTTTACTCGAATGTTTGATTGTTTAGATGCAGAAGTTTCATTGTTCTCCTAGGGTTTGTTTATGGATTACGAAGTTTTGTTTTAATTTACGTATGTTTTTGATGATTTTACTTGTTGTTTGTTCAATTAAGTTATTGATTACGTGAATTGTTACTCGAATTAAGTTAGATGCAGAAGTTGCATTGTTTTCCTAGGGTTTGTATGTGAATTACGAAGTTTTGTTTTAATTTACGTAAGTTTTCGTTGATTCTACTTGTTGTTTGTTCAATTAAGTTATTGATTACGTGAATTTTTACTCGAATGTTTGATTGTTTAGATGTAGAAGTTGCATTGTTTTCCTAGGGTTTGTATATGAATTACGAAGAATTGTTTTAATTTACGTATGTTTTTGATGATTTTACTTGTTGTTTGTTCAATTAAGTTATTGATTACGTGAATTGTTACTCGAATTAAGTTAGATGCAGAAGTTGCATTGTTTTCCTAGGGTTTGTATGTGAATTACGAAGTTTTGTTTTAATTTACGTATGTTTTTGATGATTTTACTTGTTGTTTGTTCAATTAAGTTATTGATTACGTGAATTGTTACTCGGATGTTTGATTGTTTAGATGCAGAAGTTGCATTGTTTTCCTAGGGTTTGGATATGAATTACGAAGTTTTGTTTTAATTTACGTATGTTTTTGATGATTTTACTTGTTTGTTCAATTAAGTTATTGATTACGTGAATTGTTACTTGAATGTTTAGAATTTAGATGCAGAAGTTGCATTGTTTTCCTAGGGTTTGTATATGAATTACGAAGAATTGTTTTAATTTACGTATGTTTTTGAGGATTTTACTTGTTGTTTGTTAAATTAAGTTATTGATTACGTGATTTGTTACTCGAATGTTTGATTGTTTAGATGTACAAGTTGCATTGTTCTCCTAGGGTTTTGTTTATGGATTATGAAGTTTTGTTGTAATTTACATTTGTTTTTGATGATTTTACTTGTTTTTTGTTCAATTAAGTTATTGATTACGTGAATTGTTACTCGAATGTTTGATTGTTTAGATGCAGAAGTTGCATTGTTCTCCTAGGGTTTGTTTATGGATTACGAAGTTTTGTTTTAATTTACGTATGTTTTTGATGATTTTACTTGTTGTTTGTTCAATTAAGTTATTTATTACGTGAATTGTTACTCGAATGTTTGATTGTTTAGATGCAGAAGTTGCATTGTTTGTTTACGGATTACGAAGTTTTGTTTTAATTTACGTATGTTTTTGATGATTTTACTTGTTGTTTGTTCAATTAAGTTATTGATTACGTGAATTTTTACTCGAATGTTTGATTGTTTAGATGCAGAAGTTGCATTGTTCTCCTAGGGTTTTGTTTATGGATTACGAAGTTTTGTTTTAATTTACGTATGTTTTTGATGATTTTATACTTGTTGTTTGTTCAATTAAGTTACTGATTACGTGAATTGTTACTCGAATGTTTGATTGTTTAGATGCAGAAGTTGCATTGTTCTCCTAGGGTTTGGATATGAATTACGAGGTTTTGTTTTAATTTACGTATGTTTTTGATGATTTTACTTGTTGTTTGTTCAATTAAGTTATTGATTACGTGAATTGTTACTCGAATGTTTGATTGTTTAGATGCAGAAGTTGCATTGTTCTCCTAGGGTTTGTTTATGGATTACGAAGTTTTGTTTTAATTTACGTATGTTTTTGATGATTTTACTTGTTGTTTGTTCAATTAAGTTATTGATTACGTGAATTTTTACTCGAATGTTTGATTGTTTAGATGCAGAAGTTGCATTGTTTTCCTAGGGTTTGGATATGAATTACGAAGTTTTGTTTTAATTTACGTATGTTTTTGATGATTTTATACTTGTTGTTTGTTCAATTAAGTTATTGATTAAGTGAATTTTTACTCAAATGTTTGATTGTTTAGATGTAGAAGTTGCATTGTTCTCGTAGGGGTTGTGTATGAATTATGAAGTTTTGTTTTAATTTACTAAGTTTTTGATGATTTTACTTGTTTTTTGTTCAATTAAGTTACTGATTACGTGAATTGTTACTTGAATGTTTGATTGTTTAGATGCAGAAGTTGCATTGTTTTCCTAGGGTTTGGATATGAATTACGAAGTTTTGTTTTAATTTACGTATGTTTTTGATGATTTTACTTGTTGTTTGTTCAATTAAGTTATTGATTACGTGAATTGTTACTCGAATGTTTGATTGTTTTGATGCAGAAGTTGCATTGTTCTCCTAGGGTTTGGATATGAATTACGAAGTTTTGTTTTAATTTGCATATGTTTTTGATGATTTTACTTGTTGTTTGTTCAATTAAGTTATTGATTACGTGATTTGTTACTCGAATGTTTGATTGTTTAGATGTACAAGTTGTATTGTTCTCCTAGGGTTTGTTTATGGATTGCGAAGAATTTCGAAGTTTTTGTTGTAGTTTACGTAAGTTTTTGATGATTTTACTCGTAGTTTGTTCAATTAAGTTATTGATTACGTGATTTGTTTCTAGGATGTTTGATTATTTAGACGTAAAAGTTGCATCGTTGTCCTAGGGTTTGTTTGTTGATTATGAAGAATTTCGAAGTTTTGTTTTGAATTGATTGATAATCGTACTCAAATTAGCTCTTCAACTTTGAATTGAGGCCTAATTTACGTAAGTTTTCGAAGATTTTACTTGTTGTTTGTTCAATTGAACTGAGCCCTAATTTATGTAAGTTTTCGTAGATTTTACTTGTTGTTTGTTCAATTAAGTTGTTGATTATGTGATCTGTTACTCGAATGTTTGATTGTTTAGATGTAGAGGTTGCATTGTTCTCCTAGGGTGTGTTATGAATTACGAATAGTTGCGAAGTTTTCGTTTTAATTTACGTAAAATTTTGATGATTTTACTTGTTGTTTGTTCAATTATGTTATTGATTACGTGATCTGGTACTTGAATGTTTGATTACTTAGACATAGAAGTTGCATTGATTTCTTAGGGTTTGTTAATAAGTTGAATTTCAAAGTTTTGTTTTGAATTGACTGATTAGTTGGCGTTGTTTTGTGGAATCACGTGTTTTTGTGTTATTTAATTAAGTTTTGTTGTTAGTTGGTGAGTGTAATTCGAATTAAGTATGCTGATTTTAGGTTTGATAATTGATCTGATACGCGAAGGTTTTTATGTGAGCACATTTTTTTGCATGTTAAGTAATAAATCGGGATTGTTGTTGGTAGGAAAGGTGAAAACCTAAGTAAGGCTAATTGAACAAAGTAATTATGTACTTCAAGCATTTATACAACTTAATTTTTTTTACCCTAACCGCAATCTATATTTAAAGTTTTTTTATACAATCATAGAAATGTGATTTTACCAAAGACGTTATGATTGGCAAATAAATTGAAATTAGGTTAACTCTTTGTGTAATCTTAGAGAGTACATTGCCTTAATTGGTAAGCATGTGTGAAAGAACGTTGCTAAATTGCACAATAAGGCCGGATGTAGTTTTATCATTTATGTCATACTGAACGCGTAGGATCAGCTGGTAATTGGCTTAAAGATGTTTTTAAAGAGTATCGTACTACGTATATGTGGTTGACTTCTGACGGCCGGTTTGTTTTAATTTGAATATTTGATATGTTCAGTTATGGGCGAGGAAAAGGTGACCAGCGAAGGTGGCGAGGCAGTGGCTAATGGGACCGTGTCGCCCACTAAATCTAACAATGACGTAAGTGAGAAGAAAGATGAGAAAAAGGAGGGAGTTGAGGAGACACAAGATGAGGTGAAGGATAAAAATGAAAAAGTCAACGTTGACCAAAAAGATGCTGAAGTAAGTAAAGATGACAAAGAAGAAGAGAAAGAGGTGACGGATTGCAAGGAAGAAGGGGATGATGAAAGGAAAGAAGAAGCCAAGAGTGACGCAATGGAAGTTGATGACGAGCAACGTGATGATAAAGTAGCCGAAAATGCTGATTCAGAAGAGGGTGGATCCAAAAAACATGCAACAAAGAAGAGTGGAGGAGAAAAAGGCAAAAATAAGAAGGAAACTGACGAGAAAAAGAAAAATGACGAGCCAAAGACTCCTGTTGGTCCAACAATTGACCGACCAGTAAGGGAGCGGAAATCTGTCGAAAGATTGGTTGCAATTATCGATCAGGATACTTCCAAGGAATTTCATGTCGAAAAGGTGTTGTTAAGTTTATTTTAAGATTTTGTTTGTCGTTTACGTCTTGAATTGATGAAGCACGCTGTTCCCTTTTTGACTAATTTATGTATTGTTGTTATAATGCCATGCAGGGACGTGGTACCGCTTTGAAAGATATCCCAAACGGTAAAGTTTTAAACTTGTTATTGCATTTATCCTTTGATAGCGACGTAGCGATATTGGTTTGCATTATATTAAGGGATTTGCTAAACATAGCCCTTTGGGATATGGGTTACAACTAAAATATGCCATATAATTATTTTTTTGTCTAGAAAAGGAGTGCTCCTCAACCAACTTATGGTTGATGTAAACTATGTGTTTACACAGATAATCAAAATTAACCACACTATGGTTCTCTCGGTTATGTTTAGCATTTTCCACATTTTAATAATTTGATTTGTGATACCCTTCTTTGTATATTATCGTATTTGGTAAAGATTAGTCAACCTGTTGAAAAGCCGGAAGAAATTTTCATAATCCAGGAAATTTCTTTGGATCTTCGTTCAGTTAGTATTGGTTTATTAATGTCATACCTGGTATTTTTGTTTAAATTAAGTTTTTGATCTTTCCTTTTTATTATTCTTGAAGTTTTGGTGCCGTGTTCGCTTCAGTTAATGTTAATTACGTTGGTTATCCTTTTGTGTCAAGTCTAGAAGAAGATTAGGATTCTTACCAGTTGTCCAGTTGTATCATTGATTTTGTCCACTTACCTTTTGTGTGCAGTGTGCTATTATCTAATTATTTTTTTTATTTGTTTTGTACAAAGTAATTAAATGATCAAGGTCATTAGCTGAAAGCTAACTCATATCTTTATGGTTATAAATGTGTTCCCTTTTGGAATTTCGATCTTCGATCATTCGCTGATGCAGCTTGAAATCTATAGAAGATAATACATTGTTGGGATTATTAGGAAATATAGTAACTGAGATATAAAAACCAACAATTTTTAACACCTAATTTAATTTCAGGAATTCGAATAGCTTCGGAATTTTGGTTTCTTTGAGTTAAAGTTGAATGTTGAACACCCCATATGGATTTTCTTCTATTAAACAATATCATTCAACGGTCGTCCTTTGGAAAGAATATTGAAAAAGTCATGAATTACCACTTGGTTTATTTTCATTCCTCGTTAAGATATGGAAAAAATCATGAATTACAACATTGTTTGTTTTTATTCTTCATTAAGATATACGGTAGACGTAGATCTTTAAGATCTTTTTTACTTTGTAGAGTGATAGAGTTTTAACTATTAAATTGTTAAACTTTGGGAAAGAAAACTGTGTAAAGTTCCATCTATGATCAGATCGCGTTAGTTCACATAATACTGTTAGGGTTTCTTATCTTTTTGTTAATGCCTCTGATTGGCTAGAAGTTTTCTTTGTCGTTTACATTTCAGTTGCTTACAAGCTATCAAAGAAGAAGGTGGCTGATGACACACTAAAACTGCTCCATACTGTATTATTTGTAAAGAGAGGAAAGGTAATTGAGCTTCAATTTATGAATTGTTTAAACTTTAAAGTATATCCAATAGGCATATTCTCAAAATCCAAGGCTCTCTTGTGTTTAAGTGTTATATGACTGTTTCTACGTCATCCGACCTATTTGCTATTTATAGATACCTATGCAGTTAATATCAGTGATATATCGGTTATATCGGTCCCCTAGTAAAATATCGGTACCGATATTATCGGCGATAATGACCGATATATCACCAATATAACCGATATATCACTGAATTGTTAGTGTTAAATTGCTATATATATAAATTTTGCATGGTATTAAAATTACCGAGATCCCACCGACATCTCACCGAGATAACCTATATCTCAAATATCGGTCAAGGACCGATATCTGATATTTTACCGCATTAACTGCATAGATAGATACTCCATCATGGCATCTCATTTGCTTACAATGGAAGTTTTCTTCAAATATTATTTCTCCTTAGACTGAAGGGTTGTTGTGGTTGACTTGCAGGCCCAGGAAATCAAGAGTAATATACTGCGTTTTTCTGGCTTTGTCTGGCATGAAAATGAGGTAAAAGGATCTTGTTTACGTCACCCTTGTTTAGAACCATTTTTCCTACCTTGAATTGTAACCGGCTAAGCCTAGGAGCATTATGTGTCAAATAATGTTAGAAACATACACCCATTATGTATGAAGAATGAATATATATGCACGTAGATCTGCGATATTTAAGATACATACTATGAATATGATACTAAATATGGTACAAAATTTTGAGTTGGTGATAAAGGAGTAAAGGACTCACTGCAGGTATGGAATGTGAGTGGTCAAAGGTGGCAAAATGAACTGGTTGGGTAACAGGTCAAAACGGGAAATTCTTATCATTGGCTGCAATGTGTAGTAGGGTTCAGTCAAAAGTCGAGACACATTTTGCATTTTAAATTTATATAAATGAAATAGCATGTTAAGTTGTCAACTATCAAATAACATTACCAAGTTTATCTTCTATCAATTATAAATATACTTCTTTGGTAAAAATACTCATCACGAGATTTTCAACCCATTTCCTTCTAAGGTAGTTTTTTATTTGACCTGTTTGATGTATCAATGATAAAATTGCCACCTCTTGATAGTAACTTATTAAGTTGTTAATGACCTCCTTGGGTCAAGTATACGAGTAATCATATATTCATATTGATTGTTATGACTAAGATTTACAAGCTAGATATTTGTTATCATTGCAGGAAAAGCAAAAAACTAAAGTGCACGAAAAGCTTGACAAGCTCCCTAAGGAGAAGCTGTTTGAGTTTTGTGATCTGCTTGACGTACCAATTACCAGAACCACTGCAAAAAAGGTTTGTTTGGTTATTTTGTTATTCTAAGTATCCGTCTCAAGTTTTCAAAAGAGTTAACGCTTTTGTGATATTTTTGTGTGTGTTTATATATTAATTGTTAAAACCAACGATGTCCATACTAAAAAAGTTTTGCCATAGCTAATCACTTCATCACATCTATAGTTGTCTATTCTGACCCATTTTTGCACGCAGGAAGAGGTTATTGCAAAACTAATTGACTTTTTGTTGGTTCCACATGCCACAACTAGTGCGTTGCTTGCAGAGAAAGAACAGGCAAGTCATTTCGGCCTTAACTTCAAAAATTGTTATACTATTATCATCTCTTAGACCATCTCCAACTATTGCCCCAAAAATACCAAAATGGTGTAATTTTTTGGTATAACACTATTCATCACACCGAATTTTCATAATTCACAGATTTATTTAATATTTAAGGAAAAATAATTTATAATAGAGTAAAGTACATGGATGGTCCCTGTCACCCTGTGGTTTATCAAAATTTTGGATAAGGTCCTTAGCTTTCTGAAAATACAAAAATGGTCCCTGGGTTTGCACTTTGTAATGCACCCAGTCCCCAACTTTGCCAAAAGTCACATGGGTGGTCCCTGTGATTTGCACTTTGTAACGCATTTAGTCCACAACTTGGACCTGCTGAATCCTTTAGATTTGTTGGCTGGGGACTAAATGTGTTACAAAGTGCAAACCACAGAGACCATCCGTGTACTTTTGGAAAGCTAGGGACCTTATCCAGAATTTAGGTAAACCACAGGGACCATCCGTGTACTTTACTCTTTATAATAAGTATACTATTAAAGCAATCTCTTTATTTTTAAAATAAATTTATCATTCAATTATAATTGTTGTTAAAATTAAAGTAAATGTTTAACTATTTTAGTAAATACAATTATACAAAATAAGAATTGTCTGTTTTGAGTTTGATGAATATAATTATTTTGTTGAAAATTTGAAACATATATGTAAATGTAAGTTACCTGGTGTAAAAGAATTTGATGCATACATTGGAGTTGAAATGAATTTGGTGTAAGCATATTACAAAAAATGTTCTTTCTACGCTAAATAGTGTAAAGATATAGTGAATACATTTGAAATTCTCTTTATATGTGCATGTTTTCAGTCAAGCAAAGGCAACAAACGCAAGAGGGTGAACAAAAAAAGTGCATCAACTTCTGAGACTACACCTTCAAAAGTCTCATCAAAGGTACAGTCTCTTATTTGCAAATGCCAATGGTTATCTTGAAAAAAACTTACTTTTGCTGACGTGGCATTTTTGCAAAAGCAGAAAAGTAGAAGTAAAAGTAAAAGTGCATCTAAAGAACAAAAGGGAACTCCAGAGACCGAAGACTCAGAAGAACAAGAGGATGGAAACAATGAACATCAGGACGTGAATGGCGGGTCCGCAAAATCTGAAAGCGAAGAACATGTGTCTGAACCTGAATCTGTGGAAGAAGACAGTAAGAAGCGCAAACGGGATTCTAAAAAACCTCCTTCCAAGACCGAATCAGCTTCAAAAAGTAAATCAAAAAAAGAAGCGACACCAAAGAAATCTCATCCTGCAAAATCTGAAAGCGAAGAACATGTGTCTGAACCTGAATCTGTGGAAGAAGACAGTAAGAGGCGTAAACGGGATTCCAAAAAACCTCCTTCCAAGACGGAATCAGCTTCAAAAAGTAAATCAAAAAAAGAAGCAGCGCCAAAGAAATCTATTCCTCAAAAGAAAACTCCAACTGCAACCGGATCATCTGCAATTCAGTCAAAATCCAAGGATCAAAGTGACAGTCAACCTCCGACAAAGACTTTTTCACCTACAACTCAGTCAAAATCAAAGGATGAAAGTCAACCTCCGACAAAGACTTTTTCTAGGAAGAAAAAAAATCATGTGGCTGATGAGAAGACTTTGACTTCCAAAGAGAAAACTGGTAAATTAAATTGTTGATTTTAGAATTACTGTTTCTAGCAACCAACCTCATAGTCATTGCACATGATATATGCTGTTCTCTCTCTCTCTCTATCTCTCTCTCTCTCTCTTTATTCTGTGTTGTTTCAAAGAAGTTGATGTACACTGTTCATTTCTTTTGTAGAAGTGAAAAATGCTGAGAAAGAGAAGGAGACACCAAAAGAAAAAACGCTAGAGCCTAGTGATGATGAACTCAACACTGCAACATGTGAGATCCTTAAAGAAGCTGATCTCAATACGGTAAGAATCAGTTGCATTAGTTCATTGAAAAACATTTAATATTAATTTGATTATAATATTTGAAGTAACTAACAATCTATTCTTTTTACTATAATCTTTTTAGGTTTTCCTACTATTTTAGTGACGCTTTTGTTTTTTCAATTGTACAGTTTTGTATTTGTATAATCAAATTATCTACTAACTAAAATTTATATAGACAGAGAGAACATGAAAGAGGGATATATAAGCTAACATTTATCTGTTGATAAAAAATAAAATAGAAATATATTTCTTGGGCCATAAAGGCAATTCAGAGATGAATCTTTCTTGATCTCTAAGTACAACACCTATCTAATCTGGGTTGCCAGTTGACAGAATAGGTTGCTGAATACTAACATGACAACAAACAAATTATTACCTTGATCTGCGCATTGATTATGTTGCATTTTCTTCCTTTATTTTGCAGGTAACCTTTATGGACATTCTCAAAATGCTTAGTAAGCACTCTCCACTCTCATTTCAAACATTATAGTCTTGCATTTTGCTAGTAGAGGTGACAGTATTGATCCATATAGAAAATAGGTCGATTTGTGCTGTTTTTTTTAATCTTTAACGGTTAATCGGGTTAGTTAAAGGATTTACTTAGATTGCATTTTGCTAGTAGAGGTGACAGTATTGATCCATATAGAAAATAGGTCGATTTGTGCTGCTTTTTTTTATCTTTAACGGTTAATCGGGTTAGTTAAAGGATTTACTTAGATTCTTAAAACCTTCTATTTTTTTATTTAATACACTTCAGATTTTCGTCATCATAAAAGTTAGTTTTTGTTATTGTAGTTGACTCTAGTCATCTATTAACAAAATAAAGAATAAAGGTTGAAAATAATCGGAGTCTTTTTGATTGACCATTTTACAATTTTTTAGTTTGGACTCTTAATAAAACAATAATGGAAGTTTACTCGTAGCCAGACCTTCCTAGTTGACCACCCTTGTACACCATTTTTTTTATATTTGACCATGTCCTTACAGTAGAAAAAAGTTTTGGTAATATCTGATGTCATGTTTTTTTCCCTTCAGACAAGCGATTCAATACCGATCTCACACCAAGAAAGGCGACTTTAAAATCCATTGTCAAGGAAGAACTTGCCAAAATGGCCGCTGAAGAAATTGAAGCTGAGGAAACCGGAAAAGAAGCATCAGAGTAGTCGTGTTGAAAATCACCTACACAACAGAGGGCATAATTGGTATTTTCTATTAATCTTTTAGTTCTTGCCATCATGTAGTGTTGGGTCTCTTTTAGTCATCTGTAATCTATTGTTAGATAAACAAGTTTATGTTCAGTTCACAAAAAACCTTGTTAAGAGATAGGGGTAGTGGATGCTTAAGCTATTTTGTATGCATGAATATAAATTTTAGGCATCTTTTTGCTTTTTATGGATGTTTTTACTTCACTTGGTGTGTTGGTTTTGGCTCTTTTTTTTATTTTATTTTTTTAAGGTAAACTAGTAAGTGTATCGTATATTAACTGTCTACCTAATTAATTGCATGCCGATATTGTTCATCGATCAATCAGTCTCTTTTTGAAAATCTATTCAAACAGGCTCTTGATTACTCCTTTCATCAGGTCTTTGTCTGTCAATGCTTTCCAAATCCTCGTCTCATAACCGTCAAAATGGATTTTCGGTCAACCCCATATGCCTTTTTTGGCTACAATTCTTTACATCAGGGATAACGATTCCTTGATGATGATATCAAGCCATTTTCTATTTGTGGTTAATATCTCTAATCAAATAACTCTTTCCATCATAAGCACATGTTTAAGCATGTATTAACAACATATTATGTTGAGTATGTTAAAAGCCTACCATCATCGCCTTCATTAATATGCTAAAGGATTTTAACAAAATTCGGCGAACTTGGTAGCACAATAAAACTCATATATTGCATCCTTATAGAAAGTAAGAGGCATTGGTGGGTGAAGACCCAAAGTTATAAACTAAGTTTGTGTTCCAATCTATTTTGACAAGTTATGAATCACTATAAAGTGATTATTTGCTCACGTCTCATGCCTTTACCTGTTGCCCAGAATTGATCTTTGATCTCTAGAACATGAATAACTTGAATATATAAACTGAATGTTTGAATGTGATGATTACAAATGAGAAATCTAAGCCCTGTTTATACTAATCCAACAGGTACGATCGAATAGACATGTCCTTTGATGAATTGTTGGTTCCGTTGATGTTGTGAGATGTTTGCCGCCATCTTGAAGGGTCGCGTCTCCTGGAGGCGTCAATCCATTTAGATTGTAGGTTATTATCTTTTGCTTTGTCACATTCAGTCCTCGCACCTGTATACTTAATCTATTTACAATTCAAACTAACTAATTACTAAACAACCCTTGTACTTAGGATCATAGTCACAGAATTCGCTCTCAAAGAGGCGAATTTTGTTTTGGTATGTTTCGTACCAAGCGGAATTCGAATGCGTTGAACCAGCCTACACAACACGCCACTATCACATTCGGATACTTCTAGAATATTCAATGAAGGTAGTGCGTAAAGTGACACTTCTACCAAACTAGGACAGTTTTCTATAAGAAGCTTTTCAAGGCATGGAAATAGCACGACTCCAATATCAGTTGACCATACTTCCAACCTCTTCATATTTTGTAATTCAAGAATTTCAAGCGAACTGAATGCAGGACCGGTCCCAATTAACTCAAGACCAATAGCTATCACCTTATCCATGTCTTCTATAAACAACTTTTTAAGCGACGGTAGTTGCGCAAGTGGTGGTAAAGATGTACAGTTTTTACAGCCACGTAGAGACACGCTAAGCAGACTAAGAAACGATGTATCCCCAACCCAATTAGGAAACTCTATACCCCCATATGACACTATTCCAAGCTTTATCAAACTATCACTATGAGGCTTCAACACATCGAGGGCCTCCTTTTCAAGAGATTCCTTTCTCGAATCATCAAACACGTCACTCCATTCTAGTTCTAACTCGCTCGGCCTTTTTTGCGATAAGTTTGCCTCACATGCATGCATCGCCATTTCCACTTTTTCCAGCCCCTTGATGCGAGTCTTTCCATGAAGATTTGTGAGGTCTTTAAGCTCGGTTATTGCAAGGCCATTATCTCCTCCGATAATAATCTTGGAGAGAGTCTGTAAGCTTTTCAACTCGCCAATCCCTAAGGGTATCTTATTTAAAAGCGGAGTATCCCTAATATCCAGATGCCGCAAGTTTTTAAGCTTTGAGAAGTTGATAGGAAACTTACTTAAACATTCACATCCAAAAACAATTAATGTCTGTAAGTTGTAGAGATTGCTGACATTTTCCGGTAAATGTGTGATTTTGGTACGAGATAAATTAAGATATCGTAAGTGCTTCAAATTGCCAATCGTTTTTGGTACCTCGCTTATGAAATAACCACTCAAACATAGAACCCTTAACAATTGTAGTTTGGGAACTAAGTCAACCGGAATCATACTAGATAAGTAGCACCCTCGCCAACTATCATTCAGACCAACAGACACTGCTAAGAATGTTCTCAAATTTTTAGCACATTTAAACGGCTTAAACTTTAAGTAAGCTACATATTCCTCATTAACAAATGACATTTGCCGGTACTTTTCCAAAGCTTCCTTCTTAACATCCTTCACCATTTCATCGTCTAACCTAGAATTCACCAGCAACATATGTGGCCAAGTCATTCAGCAAATCATGTACCACGAACATTGATTTTTCATTAGGCGCATGTTGAAAAAATGACCTTGACAACAACTCTTCAAAATATTCAAGACCTAAACATTCCATCGACTTGTTTGAAGATGATTGGTTCAGGAAGCCTTCCGCCATCCAAAGTAAAATCAAATCGTCTTTGTCAAACATATAGCCCTTGGGGAACAAGGAGCAGTATGCAAACAACCGCTTCAAACATGCGGAAAGATGATCACAACCCAGCTTTGGTTGTCATTATAATTTTACTTCCAGGTGCACGTGCGTGAAACGGGTTCACTAGGGTCATCCAATCCTCATAACTCTCACTCCAAACATCATCTAATACCATTAAAAATCTTTTCTCCCTAAAGTTGATTATTAAGAGCTACTTGAAGCAAATTTAAATCTGCAAATTCCTCCTTTTCCGCCTCCTTCACATATTGTAAGACAACTTTGCTTATATTAAAGATATCAAACTGATCAGAAACACAATCCCAAGCCATGAGTTCAAAGTGCTTCTTAACTTCCTCATCGTCAATTTCTGGCACCAAACCCTTAAGGTACAGCTCGATACGCTTGATAGGAGGATCCACCATAGTGGGACACAAGATAGCTAATTCGTTCGATCTCTTTGTGTATGCCTCGATTTCAGACCCCGTCATCTTCAAATTGAAAAATTCCACCTCTAGCTTGTGGATGTCGTCACGACTAAAGTACTCTTCTTTGATCAGTTCTTTGAAGTCATTCCATGGGGTGGCATTAGCAACCGCCAGCCCTAGCAGTTGAACCTTTGCTTTCCACCAGGTTAACGCAGCACCTTCGAGTGTTCCAGTAGCAAATTTCACCCTACGATCTTCAGGGCATTCACACATCTCAAAAACAGACTCAAGCTTCTCAAACCAGTGGAGGACACCTACAGCTCCTTCTGTGCCGCTGAAAGTACTAGGTCGGCAATCCATGAATGTTTTAAACATACATACCGGAGGTTGAGCATGCTGACCTGTTGCGCGAGAACCTAGCTAGAGTGGTTTTGCCTAACCCGCCCATACCAACTAAACCTAGACCGATTTTCTCCTTTTCTAGATCTTGTAATTTGGTGGTAATAGTGTCTGACTTGTGATGCATTCTCTGACTTAGTGAGCCATTGAGCCAGTTTTGAACAGCTTCCTCGGTTATCTCCTTTTGAGAAGCATCGTTAAGGAGAGCCTGGATCTGGTGGGTCTGACTCCTCTTTAGTTTCTTGATCAGCTCTGTCTGGATTCCTTGGGACCCTTCGATTTTCTTCAAGGCTTCTTCAGAAGACAGCTTCTCAATAACAGTTTTCAGGAGTTCAGAGACAATGATTTCAGCCATTGTTACTTAGTTTATGGTGATTTTGTATAGCAAAGATATATGTGAATGGAATTATGAGAGTATGGTGGTAACTGGTAAGGAAGACAGAATTCCAGCTATTGTTTTATACTTCCTTCCACTTGATAATAAATATTTATATTTTATAATGGGAACCGACTTTCCTTTGTCTAGAAAAAGCATCTTTTGTTTGGCATCTTACTACCTCACTTTACTTTATCAAAAACTAGGTTATATACCCGTGAGCTTCACGGGTTATGGGTTGTATTAAAAAAATTTATATTTACAAAAAAAATTTATATGATTTCTTATAAGTGGATAACCATTCATGGTTGGCAAACATTACCAACAAAAAAAATGTACCATAGATTGAATGCATTTCTATCAGTCCATTTGAAATCATATCAACATCATTAGTGATGAATATCAACAAATGTAATTAACTACTAAAACATGTAGCTTCAATTAGATGTTGACTCGTGTTCGTATTGAAAATGGCGCATACGATGTATAATAATGTACAAACATCTCATATAATAAACTTAACCTTCTTGCAAAATTTATTCTTAAATGAAGTTGTACTATCAGCTATTATACTTGTATTCATCACTTACACAATAAAATTAAAATGAAACCACAACTCCAATTAACTATAACATATTATAAGTTTAAAGCCTATATAATTCATATTTAAAGAGATAAATTTTTTTATTACTCACAAACAAAGAGAACCAGTACAGCAAGATACTATATGGCCAATGTTTACAACTTATAAAAAACAAAGAAAAAACATACTGCGGGACTACTACAAGAACATCGTAGAATAAACATTTATTAATATTCAACGTTGGATAAATCTGTAAAGATTTACAACTCATAAAAAGGAAACTTAAGTGAACCGAGTTTTTTTTTAGAAATCATATAAAACTGAAACATAAAAACAAATGATTGAAAACCGATACAAAAGGTCCGAAAAACTAAATTACAACATAATTGAAATATTCAAATCAAGCCGTTATCCCAGTCGAGGTACGTGGCTTTGGCTTGGCGTTTCGCCCAAAAGAAAGTGTCTTCCTTTATATGCTCTACTGTTTTCTGAACCGGGATCATTTTGTCGTTAAATTGTTTGTCGTTTCTCGTCAACCACAACCTTCAAAAGTCGCCAAAAAACAACAATGAGCTGCCTTCTTTCGTCTTTTGGAGCCAACCTGCTGATTAACATGCTTTATGATCTGACCCACTGACTCAAAGTCCACCATAATGGGAATTTTCAACCATATAGAGACATGCTACCAAACACTTCCGGTCTATTGGTCCAAATACACGACATGAAGACATGGACACATGATTCCTCTCGGAAGCCGCACAAAACGTCATAGAAGAACATACCACAACTTTGTTTAAATTTGCACAACTACCAGATAGTTCGCCTTCAGTGGAGCCCAAGAGTTGTACTAAAACGGACCCATATCAATTTACACTTCAGCTTTCAGCGCCATTTCATGTCATAAAGCCTTGGTCAAGAAGTCTTCCCCTCCAAATTATCCCACCGCCACCTATCATTCCCACCCTTGAGATTAACCTATTGCAACCAACTCATTTAGTTGCCCACTTGAGCCCACTCTTCAACTCAATTAGGATCTTTTGACCAGCCCCAACTCCAATGAATCTGGTTATAAATTTGTTGAAAACAGTTACTAACGCATGCCCTTTTGTTAGCCGCAAGTCTGAAGATCAACGGGAACCGATGTTTAAGAGTACCCTGCCCAAGCCAATCGTCAAGCCAAAACCTTCTTGATTTTTCATCCCAACTTTCAGTTTTTTTTTAATCTTGATACCGAACTTTTTCATCTTTCCATCATCCAGCAAAAGTTTTGATGCCATAACATGTTTTGATGCCATATATGTATGTGTGTGTTTATTAGAATCTAAGAAACTCAGGATATTCCATTAAACTAAATAAACGACAGTAAGTTTTGATGCCATAACATGTATTGATTTAGAAAAAAAATCTTAGCAGAAGCAAAATAATTGTGAGGTTAGTAAACATAGCCCAGGTTATTTAATACAAAAAAAAACCGAATACACGCAATACAGAATATATAAAAATGAAAATATATATTGTGTAATCTTATGGCCCGTCCGGTTTTATTCAACCGGTTTTCGGTACAAACTATGAACCAAAACGTTCGCTACGGTTTGAAACTTTTGGAAACAATCAACCAAAAGTTAAAAAAACTCGGCCGCAAAACCAAACCGATGACCGATTTGGACGGTTTCACGGTTTGAAACCAAACCATGAACACCCCTATCAATATATATATATATATATATATATAGGGAAAGGTTAACATACAAAAAGGCTTATCGTACAAAAATACGCGACACGCTTAACCGTCCGATCATTGCCCTAATCACGCATAAGACACAAAATAACGCATGGGATCCATTTTTTGGTGATAATCACGCATGGGATGTATAATTACGCACGTTATGATGGTAAAAAAAATAATCACGCACGTTGTTTTTGTTTGTCGCGTACGATAATGTATGATAAGCCTTTTTGTACATTATACTTTCTCTCTCTCTATATATATATATATTTAACACTGAAAGTCATAAACGGGTCAGAACTACTCGATGAAATTTACCAACAATTAGAGGTTAGTAACGTGTCAAAACGGGTTGGCACTAAAACAATCAAGCAATAATTTCAGTCACTGTGAATAGAATATGCTTACTTGTTACAAAGTTGATCGATCATTTCAATTTGTAGTTGGAGCTTCTTTGTAGTCCAGGTCAAGTGCAAAACATCATAATATGAGTTTGTAGCACCAAAGATAGTTTTGGAAGAAAGAGTAGGAAAATCAAGCTACAATTCTACAAAAAGAAATAATAATAATTCCTTGTGTAGCAGTAAGAAAGTCAAAGGAATTCACATAGTTTGGCCTTTTGTGTAAAGCCTAAAGGATTAAAAAATCTCAATTTTTGTTTTCATAATGGCAATGTAATAATGCTAAAGTTCAGTTAGAATTTAACTAAAATTATTTTAAAGAAGTTAAAGCATTCAGTTTTTAGCATCAAAAAACAGTTTGTACCTCATGTTTGAAGGCCTGTCCATGCATTAGGAAGATGCATACCAGGTTTACACAAACATTTTCAACTAAAATACTAAGCATTTTATAGATTAGTCATCGTTCCTTGCGTTGGTTTTTAATTATAGGAATTCAAAGAAAACCAAGAAAAAGCATACCTGAACACAGGTGTACATTTGATCCAGTGGGTGGAAAATTCATCGGAGCGACCTTCCTAAACAACAAAGAAAGTCACACGGTAGGATTTCGTTAATAAAAATGGTAGAGTTCCGTCCATAATCTGCTCTAACAGAGATAAAAGAGCCGAGAAAAGCTATTTTGAGACCCGTGGTTACCTTAATTGCTGCCAGTTCGTCTCCGTTAACAAATGACGCCAACGTAATCATGTATCTGGATCAGCGAGCTAACAGGTAACTCAGATGTGAAGCTTAAAAGAAAGTCGCTGCTGCAAAACATCAGCAAGATCTGGTTAGGCGCACCCGAATTTCCACCAAATTATGAGAAATTAGATAAAACTAATAATATATGTCACTTATATCATATAATAAATCGCCCCTTGTCGCCCCCGTATTGTTTATTTAATGTTTTCCTCAAATCTTCTTTGGTTATATCTTGGATGCTAGAATAGCGAAACTCCACCAAACCCTCTTATCAATCTAATTAATCCAATCATCAAATTCCAAATAACCTAATTGTAATCATCTAACAGAATTTCAATAACTTGAATGAGATTTGAAAAAATGGTAATCCAGGTTCTATATATCATCTTCATCAAGGAAAAACAACTTAAATCACAAAAAATAAATCATGTAGATAACTTTAAAGAAATTAATCAAAAAACAAACCTCTTAATACCAAGAAAGTATATCTCTAGTTCAGCTTCTAAGCTTCAACACCTCCACTGCTATCACCAACAATTTTTATTTTTTTTTTGAAAATCTACCCATTTGGACACTTTAGACGCAGCAACACCTAGGCCAAATCAAGTTGGTCACTATTAACAGCTATGCCTAAACCAGTCAAGTTGGTCAACAAAAATTCAAAACCAATATGGGTTCAAACCAGTTTGGGTTTGTTGACAGGTTTGAGCAATTTTGATTGTTTTTTTACGATTCGGTTCAGGTTCAAACCGGTCCCAAATCTACTATTTCTATCCGGCTCAAACCGGTTCTTCTCCATATCAATTCCAAACCGATTCCGATTCAGCTTGAAACTTCGGGCTCAGTTCACGAACCGGTTCGAACGTGCACCTCTACCGTCTAATATTTACCATAACAAAGTTCCAGTTGGAAACCCTATGTGTCTGATTCATTATTTTATACTAATTGTAATTTATACTGATACTAATTACACAGCTTAATCACATTCTACAAAAAAAGCTAATTAAAAATACCAACAAACTACTAATTAAAAAGCCGTAACCTTACATCACATAAACCTAATCAAAATCAAACAATATACAAAAATCTATTAACACAGCAAGCAAGCAAACAATCAAACATAATAAAACCACAAAATACCTTACAGACTACACCGACAATGGTAGTGCCGGTTTTAAGATAGCCCGGAGGTTTTAAGCCTTTCTTCGTTCATTAGAACCATCGCATTTCTCTCTCTCTCTCTTTCTCGTTCTCTCCCTTTTGGATTCCCTCTCTGTCTCTCAGCTACTCTCTTTGCAGACATTTTGAAATTCAAAAGGTTGAATGGAATTGTGAGTCTAGTAATGTGGGGAGGAAGTAAAATATAAAGGGAGAAGCAACAACGTTGATTAGGGCTCCAATTTTCAGAGAAGTAAAAAGACAAGGATAAGCATTGGCAATGGGAAAGAGGAGATGAAGCAAGAAACCCTAAAAGTGATCTCACCTTTTGCTTGTTTGAAGAAATTGATGGGATTCAAAATTTGAATTTTTTTGAAGCCAATTGACCGCTAATTTTACTTCATATAGATTCAAGCAAGCTGGGAAGAATGCTGCTTAGCTTTGACCCTTCTTGTTTAGGATATATGCATTCCCTGGGTTGACACGTAGGATGAAGATAAAGGTGAGGGTTTGTATGATTGACAGCTAGGATCAAGAAGTTTTGCTTTATTATAGTAGAGATTAACAAGAAAAATTAGAAGTTTTATTCTTTATCTTTATAATAAGAGTTAATTACTTTTTCAGTCCCTGAGGTTTGCAAAAAATAACGGTTTCAGTCCATTAGTTTAAAAATTGTCATTTCAGTCCATTAATTTCATTTTCATAACCATTTCAGTCCACAAACTTAACTCCATCCATTTATTTTGTTAACTTTGGGGTGAAATTACCAAATTACCCCTGCTAACATAAAAAATCCAAAAAAATCATAAAAATTCCAAAAAATTCAAAAAAAAATCATAAAAATTCCAAAAAAAAAAAAAAAAAAAATCCAAAAAATAAAAAAAATTCAAAAATTCCAAAAAATTCTAATAAATCAAAAAAATTTTAAAAAATTGAAAAAAATCAAAAAAATTCAAAAAAATCTAAAAATCAAAAAAATTTTAAAAAATCATAAAAATTCTAAAAATCCAAAAAAAATCAAAAAAATCAAAAAAATCCAAAATGTTTCGAACCCGAACCGTTTCGAACCCGAACCGTTTCGAACCCGAACCGTTTCGACCCGTACCGTTTCGACGCGAACCGTTTCGACGCGAACCGTTTCGACGCGAACCGTTTCGACGCGAACCGTTTCGAAGCGAACCGTTTCGACCCGTACCGTTTCGACCGTTCCGTTTCGAGCCGAACCGTTTCGAGCCGAACCGTTTCGACCCGTACCGTTTCGACCCGTACCGTTTCGACGCGAACCGTTTCGACGCGAACCGTTTCGACGCGAACCGTTTCGACCCGTTCCGTTTCGAGCCGAACCGTTTCGAGCCGAACCGTTTCGAGCCGTACCGTTTCGAGCCGTACCGTTTCGACGCGAACCGTTTCGACCCGTTCCGTTTCGAGCTGAACCGTTTCGACGCGAACCGTTTCGACCCGTACCGTTTCGAGCCGAACCGTTTCGACGCGAACCGTTTCGACCCGTACCGTTTCGAGCCGAACCGTTTCGACGCGAACCGTTTCGACCCGTACCGTTTCGAGCTGAACCGTTTCGACGCGAACCCGCTGAACCGTACGGGTCGAAACGGTTCGCGTCGAAACGGTACGGGTCGAAACGGTTCGCGTCGAAACGGTTCGGCTCGAAACGGAACGGGTCGAAACGGTTCGCGTCGAAACGGTACGGGTCGAAACGGTTCGCGTCGAAACGGTACGGGTCGAAACGGTACGGGTCGAAACGGTTCGGCTCGAAACGGAACGGTCGAAACGGTACGGGTCGAAACGGTTCGCGTCGAAACGGTTCGCGTCGAAACGGTACGGGTCGAAACGGTTCGGGTTCGAAACATTTTGGATTTTTTTGAATTTTTTTGGATTTTTTAGAATTTTTATGATTTTTTAAAAAAATTTTGATTTTTAGAATTTTTTGGAATTTTTTTGAATTTTTTTGATTTTTTAGAATTTTTTGGAATTTTTTTATTTTTTTGAATTTAAAAAAAAATTTATTTTTTGGAATTTTTTTGAATTTTTTGGAATTTTTATGAATTTTTTTGAATTTTTTGGAATTTTTATGATTTTTTTGGATTTTTTATGTTAGCAGGGGTAATTTGGTAATTTCACCCCAAAGTTAACAAAATGAATGGATGGAGTTAAGTTTGTGGACTGAAATGGTTATGAAAATGAAACTAATTGACTGAAATGGCAATTTTTAAACTAATGGACTGAAACCGTTATTTTTTGCAAACCTCAGGGACTGAAAAAGTAATTAACTCTTATAATAATTTTCAGGCAGTTTCCTTTTTAACGAATGTTGACAAGCGGTGTCCTTTAGTAGGTATTTTGTTGCAAGTTTAATCCTTTACACCCAACCCGGTTAAAAAACCCTGTTAATTGTTGGGTGTAAAGGACTAAACTTGCAACAAAATACCTAAGGACTAAACTTGCAACAAAATACCTAGTAAAGGACACCGCCTGTCAATAATTAACAGGGTTTTTTAACTGGGTTGGGTGTAAAGGACTAAACTTGCAACAAAATACCTACTAAAGGACACCGCCTGTCAACATTCGTTAAAAAGGACACCGCCTGAAAAGTGGTATAAAGATAAAGGACAAAACTTGTAATTTTTCCAAAATAATAAGAGTTAAATACCATTTTAGTCGTTGTGGTTTGGGCAATTTTGCTATTTTAGTCCAAATAATTTCACTCGTTGTCATTGTAGTTCATTAGGTTAACTTTGTTTATTTTTTTATGTTAGCTAGAAGGGTAATTCGGTCATTTTATATGGTCGAATTGTCATTCTAGTTAACAGAATTACATATAAAATGACCGAAATGCCCTTTTAGTTAACAGAATAAAGGGATGGAGTTAACCCAGTGGACTAAAATTACAACGTTTAAAACTGTTTGGACTAAAATGACAACGTTTCAAACCTTTGTACTAAACTGGCAAAAGAAACCAAACCACAAGTACTAAAATGGTATTTAACTCAAATAATAATATGTTATAGAATACCAAGAGCGGTGTGTACTGCCACGTGGAAGAATATCAGCCGTTGTTTTTCGATAAGTGTTCATTTTTTATGGTAACTAGTCTTAACACCCCGCATTGCAGGGCCGGGACGTAAGACCGTGTTACAACGTTGCAGGGTCGGGGCATAAAAGTGTGCTAAGTAGCAACCAAACCACAACCAAAACCGGGATAAAACATAAAACAAAAACACGAATTTTTAACACCAAGTGGCTTACGTGACGTAAAACTTATCAAACACCATGCAAAATAGCAAACGAACGAAATAAAATTAAAGGACCAAATGTGACCATCAAACATTATGCTAAGTAGCAACCAAATTATGAACAAATTCAGAGAAAAAAAAATGTAAAACAAAAACTCATAAAAAACTAAACTGTTTAGCTTTTTATGACAAAATTACAAAAAATAAAAAATAAACTTGTAAAACAAAAATAGAAAAAAACCCTAAAGCTAAAAAAACACCAAAACACAAACCACACAAAAGACAATATTATGTTACTATTTATCAAGATGTGATGAATTAAAAGATATATATATCAATGCATTGGACCGTTGGATTGGAATATAGTGGAGGAATATGGACTATCGATAGAGCATAGTCGGCCATTTCTGGGTTTATTTATCCCCACTTGTGGTCGAGTGGTAGGAGGCTTGGGTTTTCTGATAGAGACTTAAATTCATATTAGAGTGGATCATCATCATCATCATCATACTCAGTAAATCCCACCAATAGTAAAGCTAAGGTAGGGTCTGAGGAGGGTAGACGTAGACAGCCTTACCTCTACCCCGTAGGAGCAGAGAGGCTGCTTCCAGTGAGACCCCCGGCTCGATTGTAGTTTTGTATCAAGCCTTGGACCTAAGACACATAACACTCAAACAATCGGGACAGAGACTGATTAGTGCATGTACCCCATGTCTTTCAGCTATCAACATCACCACATGATGCATGATTAACCATCCGCCGCTTTTAACGTTATTTTCACGAAATTAGTAAAATAACGTTAAAGTTAGTATCATTTGAACTAGGCCTTGTGTGAGATTGTCAGTTCGATTCCCAAGCCCAACCGGGTTTTCGTCCCACCGTGTGTTACGCTAGAGAGTTCTGCTCTTGTGGTGACACAATGACTGTCAAGTGGCAGCCGGCGGTATGCCCGGGGGAACGCCCAAAAAAGCCAAACTTTAAAGCCAGCGTGGGCAGGGTTAAGACAACATAGTCTGACCAGAGTGGGGGAATACGGGGCTCTCTGATTTGGAGAGTGTGGTAACCTTATACATGAAGTTCACCATTCAAAAAAAAAAAAAAACTAAGTTTATTGAAGGATATAATTAGCACTACTTAAATAATCATTTGCTAGTGGGATTTTCTTGCGTTAGCTAAAAATTCGGTTATTGTCATACCAGTCTGTTGTGGTATCGACATTTGCTATAGTGGCTGAAGAGAAAAATAAAGTCTCTATATACAAAAAGAAAATCGAGACCTGTCTTACATCATTTATAAACCATACAATTTCGATACCGGTGTCGAAGTAGTTCGGATGGTCAAGAATTCCGCAACCTCCCACATATGCAATGATTTACTTTAAAAATAGAAAAAAAAAGCTTCTCTGATTCAAACCTGCGACCTTCAAAAGAGTTGAGGATAAGAATTTAACACTAGAACACTATTAAAACAAGTTAGTATGGGTTTACCCTAATGTATAGGAAAGTAAAAAAAAAAAACATAAAATGTGTATAAAGAAAAAAACTGACATGTGTATTCAAAAAAGTTTTTTTTTTTGAAATGTGACTTTCTATGTACATGACCTATTGGTCACCGGGTTCATGTCGAAGACATTCCCCCGTCAGCCCCGCACTCTCGGACGCGATGTTCGATTGGGCCCCGGCCGCCGCGCAAGCTGACTTCCGCTCGGAAACCATACTGCTCCCACACGAGAGACTCGCTGGGGTAACAGCCGGGTAAAACCAGGTTGCCCTCAAGACCGCGCCATGCCTCGGTAGGATACGATCCATCATTGGGACGTCCCCCCTCCCCCTCCCCCCCTAAGACCACAGTGGGAGTCGAACCGGTGACCTCCCAAAGGAGGGGCCGGCCAACAAACCCAAGTGGGGAAACCACTGGGCCACGGAAACTTTAAAAAAAGAAAGAAACCACAAAATGATAAAAAAATACACAGTGGGTAAACATGAGTGTTAAGTGAAATGACCAAAGTCATGAGGTGTAATATATAATATAAATATTACCTTTTCACGTCGTACGTTGCGGCGCGTTCGAAACGTAAAGTAACTTTAATTTATACCGTCAAATGAAAAGTATAATATTTGACCCCACTCGGTTTGGAGGAAAATTTACGTCGAAATGTAGACCAACTGAAAACGTACACAGAAGGTATGAAAACGTAATATAATTGTTTAGACTCGTGTCCAAAAAACAAAAGTTTACATCGAAACGTAGAACAACTTGAATTTATACCCACACGTACATAGAAATACACACGTAAAATAGTATTTTCAAAGTAAAGGAATGAAAAGGTGAACTCAAAACATCGTTAAGTTGAGGGGGTCCAAATGATATATCACAAAGTTTTTAAACACTGCGACAAATTAGTTTTTTAAAAAGAAATTATCGAACGAAAGTTATTGTATAAAATTAAGTTAGTAAAAAACTTAGTAGGTTAAAAATGTATATTATATATAGTACAAGGCTAAATTTGAAACATTAAAAAATGAATGGGTTAATTTCTAAAACTTGTAAAATAAAGTAGAGGCTATAAATGACAATCAGCAAAGCGAAGGGGAGTTTAAGTCAAAAATGCTATTTTCTTATATGTGAGAGAGTAAATTACAAAAATCGTTCTTTTATGCATGTCATTTATTGGAAACTATGTCCTTTATCTTCAATAATTACAGAAAACATACTCGATGTTTACAAACCCTTGCAAGTTATATCCTTTAGCCCTAACCCAGTTAATTTTTTGTGGTTAAATCTGACCAAATGGACCCCACATTAGGGTATTTTCGTCATTTTACTCTGAAGTGGGGTCCATTTGGTCAGATTTAACCACAAAAATACCCTCATGTGGGGTCCATTTGGTCAGATTTAACTACAAAAATTAACTGAGTTAGGGCTAAAGGACATAACTTGCAAGGGTTTGCAAACATCGAGTACGTTTTCTGTAATTATTGAAGACAAAGAACACAGTTTGCAATAAGTGACATACATAAAGGACTATTTTTGTAATTTACTCTATGTGAGATAGCTAAGGTTGCAAGCACAAATATACTTGAAATAAAATATGAAGAAAGAAGGGCCATGTGAGTAATCAACGACTTCGGTATTGCCTAACATGTATGTCAATCGGCAGCAAGGAAAATCAATCACAAGTTCACAACAAGACATTCAAACAACATTTACGTCAAATGACATAAAAATGGTAGTTATTTTTACGTCAATGTCTAATCGTCGCAACAATTGTACTACTTTTACATCGACGTGGCTATGTTTTTAAAAAAAAGTAATTAACCCGGTATTGAGTTTCCATTAATTTATTTAGATTAATGATCAAACTAGAAGATTTTAACAAAGTTATTAATGACTATCTTAGTAATATATATAGTATATTACGCTAGTGTTGTTCCCATCTATCTACTATAATAAAAGAAACCAAGTTTTGGACACGTGTCATTAATTTAAGGTATCCTTAAATTTACACTTATCTTATATTAGTTAAATAAATAAATAATAAATTAATAGTAAATCTTATCATACTTTAATAAAATATTATCCTCAAATCTAAATTGTTAATTTAATATATTTTTAAAACAAATATCTCTCTTTCCTACTTATCTTATATTAAATATATAATAATAAATTAATATTAAATGTTATCATATTTTATTAAAAATATTTTTTTTATTTGGTATACAAAATTATATTTATTCAACTCGTGTAAAACGTAGGGTTTTTATAAATATAATTTTTGTATTATTTACTATAAATATAATTTTTTTATTATTTACTATAGAAAGTTAACCACTGGGTGTCAGCTCAGTGGCCACCGACACCCATCTTAAAACCTGCAAGGGGGAGGTCACAAGTTCGATTCTTACCTTGAGGGAATTCACCGCGAGGGTGCCTGGTCGGGTAGCAAACTGGGGTGGGGGATCCCTCCCGCGATCAGGGGTACCGTGTAATACACGAAGTTTTTAAAGATATAACTTTTTTTTTTATCATTTGCTATGTAAAATTAGATTTATTCAACACGTGTAATATACAAGGTTTTTTTAAGGATATAATTTTTTTATTATTTGGTAGATTTTTCAACCCGACTATACATGAGTTTTTTTAAAGATATGACGTTTTTAGTATTTAATATACAAAATTACATTTATTTAATCTGTGTATAGACATGGTTTTTAAAGATATAACTCTTTTTTTAGATCTATTAAACACGTGTAATATACGGGGTTTTTAAGGATGTAATTTTTTTTATTTGGTAGATTTATTCAACCCGATTATAAACGGGGTTTTTAAAGATACGACGTTTTTAGTATTTAGTATACAAAATTACATTTATTTAATCTGTGTAATACACATGGTTTTCAAAGATATAACTTTTTTATTATTTGATATATAAAATTACATTTATTTAACCCATACAATATACGGGGTTCATCAAGATATAATTTTTAATTATTTAATATATAAAATTACATTTATTCAACCCGTGTAATACACGGGGTTCTAACCTAGTTTAGTAATATAACAAAGATTTAAACGGTATATTTTTGCTTGATTTTCCCTTTTAATAATACAACAAAGACACTAAATGCTACATTTTTGTTTGATTCTTCTACATGGGTTGGTGAGATAAGGGTATTGGGAGTGGGTGCGGTAAACACTCGGCAAAGTTGGTTGCCGCTCGGTAAGCCCACCCCTCACATGTTTGACGCGCGACAAGTTTGCCAAATCGGAGTTCGGTCACCGCATCGGTGAAGGGAGTGTGTGTGTGGTGGGGTGGGGTCCATGCTAATCTCAACCAATCACACATTTTTCCTTTTTTTTTTAAAGTTTACCACTTCACCAAGTGTCTAACCATTGCCAACACTTTTCAACATAGTTTAAACATTTATGACTGAATGACGTGGCACACTCTCATTGGTTGATTTTGAAGTTTACCACTTTCAAGTGTCTAATCACTCCCTACACCCTAAGAATTTTCATTTAATAAAATTTTCCAACGTGGAGGTTTCAAAGAGGATAAGATTATAAGAACCAAAGCCATCTTCTTCATCGTACTTTTGTCTTTTACTAGCATAACATGGCCACAAGCCACTCATATAAAAGTTATATGAAGTGCTAAAAAGGTTGAAATAGTTACAATTATTTGTAATAATAAAACTATGTCATTAGAACTTTTATTTCGTATTCATGTAATTATCAAAACTAAAGTTACATGTAAAAGAAATTAATTTGTTGTGATAAGTTAGGTTGAATTTGAGAGAAAGGGATTGATAGTAGGTGTGGTTGAAGACGGTGGCATAGTGTGGATAAAGGTGGATTTCTATGGTGGATAATAAGTTTTTTAGGGTTTTTGTGTGCGTAAGAAATTTTATTATTAATAGTTTTTTTTTCTTTCCATTTTTAGCTAATTTTCAAATATGATATTTATGAGAGCTATGGTGGATAATAAGTTTTTTAGGGTTTTTGTGTGCATAAGAAATTATTATTATTATTATTTTATTTTTTTTCATTTTTAGCTAATTTTCAAATATGATATTTATGAGAGTAATTGATTGTGGTGTTACATAGTAGTTACATAGTAGACTTTTACAGTTGTTTCTGTTTATGATGGTGGGTGATTAAGTTGATGGATTACTGGATGTCTGGATTGTAATGATAAGTAAATATATTGAGGACATCTATGTCTATGTTAAAATATATTTAAAAACCAAAAATTGAAACTAAGGCATATGCCAATTAAAAATAAAGAACTTTAATAGGAATTCTTTTATGCCATGACTGACATGTAGCATGTTCCCGAGCCGAACCGAATCGAATCAAATGGATTTTTGCTCGTGCTCAGTTCGGTTACAAATCGAGCCGATCGGCTCGTTTTTAACCGAGTAGAAATCCGAACGAGCATTTTCCGAGCATTAATTTTCCGAGCGAGCGGCGAGCGATGAGCCGATGACTAGACTACAGAGAACGATGACAAGTGAGAGACGATCGACTTACAGTGAGAGTGGGGTACAATGAGGTGAAGAGTAGATTGTCCAGATAAAGGACTAAAGCTTAGTGACTTAAGGTATTGTTTTAGATTTAGGGTTAAAGTTTTATTGGGCTGCTTGTGGTAGTATGTATTGATATAATTGTATATTTGTATATAGTGGTGCAAAATCCAATAGTGTGGTATATATAAAACTATAAATATAAGTCATGGGCTATTTGTGGTAGTATGTACTGATATAATTGTATATTTGTATATAGTGGAGAAAATGCAATAGTGTGGTAGGATTAGGTTCAAGAGTAAACACTAGTGTATTTGCGAACTGAGCAAACTAATCCTGGCCATACACGTGTGTAAATCAATGACTAGGATTTGATGATGAAATATACTAGTATACTTTACAATTTGATGATGAAATCCTAGCCATACACGTGTGTCAATCAATGGTCAGGATTTGTTCACTTAGATCGCAAATACAAAAGTGTTCACTCTAGAACCCCACCTAGTGTGGTATGATTAGGTTTAAGAATGAATATTAGTGTATTTGCGAACTGAGCGAACTAATCCTGGTCATACACATGTGTAAATCAATGGCTAGGATTTGATGATGAAATACATTAGTGTATTTTACGATTTGATGATGAAATCATAGCCATACACGTGTGTCAATCAATGGTCAGGATTTGTTCACTCAGTTCGCAAAACCCCACCTAGTGTGGTATATATAAAACTATAAATATAAGCCATATTTGTGTGTATATATCTATATATATTAAATTTAAATTCAATTCGAGCCATACCGAGTAAAACAAGCTTAGCGGACCTTTGCTCGCTTGTTCGACTCTTGTTTAAAAAATGTTCGTTCGAGTTACTAAGAAAATTTGGATCACTGACGGACCAACGGAGTATCATCGTGCCACCGGCGGAACCACCTGATCATATTCATATCCACCACATTCATAAGGCAATAACACCTATTACCCCAATTCAGGAGGAAACTACTGCTTTTTTAGTTAAGCTTTTTAAATTTAGAATCATACAACTAATTACTTATTGTTAGTTATATAGCGCATTTGATCCTGCTTCCTATAGGTTAACGGTTACAATAAAGAGAAACTAATACTTAACGGTTACGATAAAAAGAAATTAACACCAAAACAAACTAGTAGTTAACGGTTACGATAAAGAGAAAGTATTAAAACTAAGGTGCTGTTTGTTTTTGCAGACATAAAAATGTCCGCAAGCTGATTTCATATGTTTTCAAGTCTGCAACTAAAGATGTGGTCTGAAGCTCTGCAAGCTGAAAATATAAGACTGTTTGTTTTTTAAGCGTATACGAGGGAGGAGTATATTATGGTTTTTGTGAAGATGTTTTAATAAGATGGTTCATAACTTATTTTTTAAGATGAAGAAAGCTGAATTCAGATCTATTTAAAAAAAATAGTCTTTAACAGTAACGTTTGCGCGCCTTCAGACATCAACTCCCTTAAAAGTGTTTGAAGAAAAAAAAACACCTCCTAATACTTAACGGTAACGTTTACGTGCCTTCAGACATCAACTCCCTTGAAATGATAACAAACCTTTTGGATATTTTTGGAAACGAAAGTAGTTTACACAAGGTCGGTAATGGCAAAATGGTAAATTACCCAAAAACTGACACCACAAAAGGCGAAAAAAGGCACAGAACTTAAAACTCGGCCATGAAAAATTTGTAGCTCATATAGTTACACACACGGGAAAACAAACACAGCAAACATATCATCATCATCATAACAATAATAATAACCGTCTCATCACATCGATGAGATAGATGATCGAAGGATCGATCGGAATGGCGTGTAAATGCAGCAGCAGCACTGTCGAACGAAGATGCGTAATCTCCTCCAACAAACTCAAAGAATTCTGTTTCAATCGGAAGAATTTGCGCAACGTTTCTACCGTTCTCGTTTTCAAACGGAGTTTTGTAAAATGGCGATCTGTTTCCGGTAGAAGTCGCATTGTTAGGTCAGTTTTCCGGTTTGTTTTGTTTTGTTTCCGATCGGATTGAGGTTTTGTTTTTGTTTTTGAATTTTGAGATATGCGTGAATTAGGTTTTTAATTTGTGTTTAGCGGATCTTATTATCGGTTATGTGTGGTGTACGAGTGGTGAATTGTTTTGTGGTGGAATTAGGTGTGAGATAACGTGTTTCTGTAGGTTAAATTTGTTGTTATTGTTTAGTTTTAGGGTTATTGGAAATTAAGTGCTCAATTTGTTGTGGAAACAAGTTACTGAAGAGATTTAGAAGGATTTTGATGATGAATTGTGGTTATAACTCATACTTACACATGATTTGATGCATTTCCGGTTTGTTTTGTTTCTGATCGAATTGAGGTTTTGAGGTTTGAATTGTAAAATGCGTGAATTAGGTTTTTAATTTGTGTTTAGCGGATCTTATTATCGGTTATGTGTGGTGTGCGAGTGGTGAATTGTTTTGTGGTGGAATTAGGTGTGAGATAACGTGTTTCTGTAGGTTAAATTTGTTGTTATTGTTTAGTTTTAGGGTTATTGGAAATTAAGTGCTCAATTTGTTGTGGAAACAGGTTACTGAAGAGATTTAGACGGATTTTGATGATGAATTGTGGTTATAACTCATAATTATACATGATTTGATGCATATTGATAAACATGTGTAATTAGGAAAGATAGATATATGTAGATAAGATTTTGAGGTCAATGCTGTCATAAATTTGTTTTCCAACGGAGTTTCTCCAAATGGCGATCTGTTTCTGGCAGAAGTCGCATTGTTAGGTCAGTTTTCCGGTTTCTTTCCGATCGGATTGATCAAGATATCGGTTTTTGTCGATGAATAATAATGATATTGAGGTTTCACTTTTGAATTTTGAGAGATGCGTGAATTAGGTTTTTTAATTGTGTTTAGCGGATCTTATTATTTGTTATGTGTGGTGTACGAGTGGTGAATTGTTTTGTGGTGGAATTAGGTGTGAGATAACGTGTTTCTGTAGGTTAAATTTGTTGTTATTGTTTAGTTTTAGGGTTATTGGAAATCAAGTGCTCAATTTGTTGTGGAAACAAGTTACTGAAGAGATTTAGAAGGATTTTGATGATGAATTGTGGTTATAACTCATAATTACACATGATTTGATGCATATTGATAAACATGTGTAATTAGGAAAGATAGATATATGTAGATAAGATTTTCAGGTTAATGTTGTCCTATATTTGTTTTCCAACGGAGTTTCTCCAAATGGCGGTCTGTATCTGGCAGAAGTCGCATTGTTAGGTCAGTTTTCCGGTTTCTTTCCAATCGGATTGATTAAGATATCGGTTTTTGTCGATGAATAATAATGATATTGAGGTTTCGTTTATGAATTTTGAGAGATGTGTGAATTAGGTTTTTTAATTTGTGTTTAGCGGATCTTATTATCGGTTATGTGTGGTGTACGAGTGGTGAATTGTTTTGTGGTGGAATTAGGTGTGAGATAACGTGTTTCTGTAGGTTAAATTTGTTGTTATTGTTTAGTTTTAGGGTTATTGGAAATTAAGTGCTCAATTTGTTGTGGAAACAAGTTACTGAAGAGATTTAGAAGGATTTTGATGATGAATTGTGGTTATAACTCATAATTACACATGATTTGATGCATATTGATAAACATGTGTAATTAGGAAAGATAGATATATGTAGATAAGATTTTCAGGTTAATGTTGTCCTATATTTGTTTTCCAACGGAGTTTCTCCAAATGGCGGTCTGTATCTGGCAGAAGTCGCATTGTTAGGTCAGTTTTCCGGTTTCTTTCCAATCGGATTGATTAAGATATCGGTTTTTGTCGATGAATAATAATGATATTGAGGTTTCGTTTATGAATTTTGAGAGATGTGTGAATTAGGTTTTTTAATTGTGTTTAGCGGATCTTATTATTTGTTATGTGTGGTGTACGAGTGGTGAATTGTTTTGTGGTGGAATTAGGTGTGAGATAACGTGTTTCTGTAGGTTAAATTTGTTGTTATTGTTTAGTTTTAGGGTTATTGGAAATTAAGTGCTCAATTTGTTGTGGAAACAAGTTACTGAAGAGATTTAGAAGGATTTTGATGATGAATTGTGGTTATAACTCATAATTATACATGATTTGATGCATATTGATAAACATGTGTAATTAGGAAAGATAGTATATGTAGATAAGATTTTCAGGTCAACGTTGTCGGTTGTCCTATATTTGTTTTCCAACGGAGTTTCTCCAAATGGCGGTCTGTATCTGGCAGAAGTCGCATTGTTAGGTCAGTTTTCCGGTTTCTTTCCAATCGGATTGATTAAGATATCGGTTTTTGTCGATGAATAATAATGATATTGAGGTTTTGTTTATGAATTTTGAGAGATGTGTGAATTAGGTTTTTAATTTGTGTTTAGCGGATCTTATTATCGGTTATGTGTGATGTACGAGTGGTGAATTGTTTTGTGGTGGAATTAGGTGTGAGATAACGTGTTTCTGTAGGTTAAATTTGTTGTTATTGTTTAGTTTTAGGGTTATTGGAAATTAAGTGCTCAATATGTTGTGGAAACAGGTTACTGAAGAGATTTAGAAGGATTTTGATGATGAATTGTGGTTATAACTCATAATTACACATGATTTGATGCATATTGATAAACATGTGTAATTAGGAAGGATAGATATATGTAGATAAGATTTTCAGGTCAATGTTGTCATAAATTTGTTTTCCAACGGAGTTTCTCTAAATGGCGATATGTTTCTGGCAGAAGTCGCATTGTTAGGTCAGTTTGCTGGTTTCTTTCCGATCGGATTGATTAAGATATCCGTTTTTGTCGATGAATAATAATGATATTGAGGTTTCGTTTTTGAATTTTGAGAGATGCGTGAATTAGGTTTTTTAATTTGTGTTTAACGGATCTTATTATTTGTTATGTGTGGTGTATGAGTGGTGAATTGTTTTGTGGTGGAATTAGGTGTGAGATAACGTGTTTCTGTTGGTTGAATTTGTTGTTATTGTTTGGTTTTAGGGTTCTTGGAAGTTAAGTGCTCAATTTGTTGTGGAAACAGGTTATTGAAGATATATGGAAGGATTTTAATGATGAACTATGGTTATGAATTATAATTACACATGATTTGATGCATATTGATAAGCATGAGTCGATAAGATTTTCAGGTCAATGTTGTCCTAAATCTGTTTTTAAACGGAGTTTCTCCAAATGGTGATTTGTTTCCGGCAGAAGTCGCATTGTTATGTCTGTTTATCGGTTTATTTCCGATCGGATTGAGATGTCGGTTTCCGTAGATGATGTTGAGTTTTGTTGTTTTGGATTTGGAATGATGCGTAAATTTGGTTTGTGATTTGTTATCTGTTGTGTGTGGTGTAGGAATGGTGAATTGTTTCGTGGTGGAATTAGGTGTGAGAAAACGTGTTTCTGTGTTAAATTTGTTTTTTCTGTTTAGTTTTAGGGTTCTTGGAAATGAAGTGCTCAATTTGTTGCGGAAACAGGTTATTGAAGAGAGTTGGAAGGATTTTGATGATGAATTGTGGCTACAACTTATAATTACACATAGTCTGATGCATATTGACAAACACATGTGTAATTAGGGAAGATTAACATTGGTGATGTATAGAGATAATATTTTTAGGTCAATGTTGTCCTAAACCGGGCTGGTGAATTGTTTTGTGGTGAAATTAGGTGTGAGAAAACTTGTTTCTGCTCGTTAAATTTGTTATTACTGTTTAGTTTTAGGGTTCTTGTAAATTAACTGCTCAATTCGTTGCGTAAATAGGTTATTGAAAAGATTTGAAAGGATTTTGATGATGAATTGTGTAAACATCTGTGAAAGAAAATATTGCAAAGCATATACACATCTTAGGTTTGCTATAGTTACACCTCTCCGAGGACATGGTCCAGGATAGTGGTCTAAGGAGATGTAGGATTAAGGTTAAGGACTTTTAGGAATTAGGAGTAGATTCATTAGGTCTGAGCATTGGGGCAGATGTTCAGCGTTTCTTTATGGTCTAGACGGATTTTGCATTGATTGTGTTTTTTCATATATGATTATATTATATGTTACCTATCCACCACTTCTTTTGTTATTTAGTATCGCTCTTTTTAAAGATATGTTTAGTTTCTCGCTTTTATACTATATGTCTTTGGTGTCGAGGGTCTCTCTGGAAGCAGCCTCTCTATCCCTAGGGATAGAGGTTAGGTGTGCCTACATCTCGCCCTCCCCAGACCCTACCAATAGCTTTGCTATTTGTGGGAGTTACCGGGTACACGATTGATTGATTGATATACACATCTTAGGTCTTGTTCTAAACACTATTATGAATTTCAAGCAGATGTAAAATGTATTATCCTGTTAAAGGAAGCTAATATATTGATTCTTTGCTTGATTAATTTAAATGCTTACTGTGATTTCACCTTCAGTATGGTTTGTTGTTGCTACTAAAGATACCACATATCCTGATATCTGATAACCTCACATTGCAGCATGGATGTTCGAGAGAAATCAAAATCCACATTATTCGAGTCATCAAAACATAAAAGGGTTCCACTCTACGTTATGATGCCAATTGACTCTTTCGGGATTGATACAACTGGCACTCCAAGAATCAGAAAGTAATTACCATTTCTTGTAATGCCAGTCAGTTTGGAAAAAAAAATATGGAGATAATAGTTCTGACTAATAATCATATTTTTATTATTTCTGCATATTTTTTCCAATTTCGGTGGTGACACGTATACATGTATACAACCCTCTTCTTGTTTTCAGAATCAAGGCCTTAACCGTATCTCTAAAAGCACTCAAGTTGGCAGGTGTCCACGGAATTGCTGTTGAGGTTTGGTGGGGGGTTGTAGAACGGTTTTTTCCTCATGCATATAATTGGTCTTTATATGAACAACTTTTCAAATTGGTATCTGAGATGGGATTAAAGTTACAAGTTGCATTGTCTTTTCACTCAAATGTTCATTTATCTTCACGAGTACTAGGTATCAGCCTTCCACAGTGGATCATAGAGGTATGCTTTTCTTGTTTTTTTATTATGAATATACATCAACCTTGAGTTATATTAAAAAAAATAGGATAATGCATGTGTAGGCCACCCAAGTACGTAGCACGTTTCGTTTAATATATCAATTCTGGCATGAAAATGCACTTAAGTATTTTGAAAAAACAAAAACACCTTTGATAAGGTTAAGGTGTCATCACGCTTTTGGTTAGATTTGTTTCTTTAAAACTTTTGAGGGGTATATTTGCCATTTGCCAACATGCTGTGGGTTAAATTTGTTTTCATGCCCTTGAAACTTTTGAAACGATAAGAACACCTTTGGTGAAATGTCAACATGCTATGGGTTAAATTTGTATTATTTTCAAAAAGTTAGATGTCATTTTCATCATCTAGCATATTTCTGATCAAAATTGGTATAAATGAAACTGTATACATACTTTGGTGGCCTATAGATTAGTTTCAAAGGTATTTTTTAAAAATATTGATGGGTTTTGACTTTTTTTCTTTCTTCTTTCTTAGATTGGTCAGCATAATAAGGACATATACTATCGAGACCAGAACGGTTTTCCTAATGCTGATTATCTTACATTAGGGGTAGACAATATTCCGTTGTTTTCTGGGCGTACTGCTTTACAGTGTTATGAAGACTTCATCCATAGTTTTGCAAACAAATTCGATTCCTTGATGGGAACTATAATTGAAGAAGTATGTGTTGGTCTTGGACCTTCCGGAGAACTTAGGTACTTGTTGACTTATAAATTGGTCAATACGGGTTATGTTTCTATCTCTAATTGTTCATTTCGAATTTTGTCGATCATCATATGCAGATATCCTGCTCATCCCCTTCAAGATGGTAGATGGCAATTTCCTGGGATCGGTGCATTCCAGTGTTATGATAAATACATGTAACGCAGCTTAAACACTGATAAACCAACTGATTTAATAATTTTTTATGACATATATTATTATTATTGTTCTCTTTAGGATGGAGGACTTACGGGCAGTTGCTTGGCAAGAAGGGAAGCCTGATTGGGCCAATAAGGGACCTCCAAATGCTGGTGATTATAATAGTTTTCCAACTGATGTTCCGTTTTTTGAAGAAGGAGAGGGGAGCTTCTTATCTGATTATGGCCATTTTTTTCTGGTAAGCCATTTATTAGCTTCATTGGTGTTAATATTGATGATAGATAGTAAAGAAATACTATTTAATTTCAATATGGGTGCTATTGTTATATATAGATATACAGGGTTAAGGTAAAATGAAAACTCCTACGAGCTGTGAGAACTTAGAGAACTCGGCCTTACAAAAGGTTTTTTTCCAAAAAACTTTTTTTTTACCAAAAATGCTAAAAAAATCAACTTTTCCAAAAAAAAAAAAAGAAGCTTTTGTTGATTTACACCACCTGTAAAAAACCCTTACAGTGGGTGTAAAGGCTGAAAACGCAGCTTGATTTTTTTTACAGCTGTGTTGTAACATTTTAATCTACGTGTGCTCAAAAAATGGTGGCAAAACTCGCACGGGAAGTCGGAGTTCTCTAAGTTCTCACAACTCAAGGGAGTCTTCTCTTGATCTTGAATAAATATATTTGGAGATAATAGATTCACTAGTAAGATGTAAATGCAAATGGTAACAGAAATATAGGAATTTTCTAGTTTTCTAGGCAAGTTACAATTCTCTGAATTCCACAAAGTAGTGAAAACAAAAACAGGGCCAGATGCCAACCCGGAATATTTTTTTATTTTTCATGAAATTTACTAATTTCTACTTATGTTCGTCTCACAGGAATGGTACAGCGATAGGTTGCTCCGTCATGCAGATGCAATTCTTGAAATTGCAGCAAAATTGCTGAAAAAATATCAAGAAGATGAGCAAAATTCTGTGCGTGTGATGGCTAAAATTGGTTTGTTTTATTGGTGGTATCAGACTGTTTCTCATCCTGCTGAGCTTACTGCTGGTTACTACAACACCGCTTTTAGGGATGGTTATGATCCGTTAACTTCAATGTTGTCTCGACATGGAGCAGCTCTGCAGATTTCGTAATATCCTATCTTTCACTTTCTTCGTTTTTTTAAATTAGATTAGAAAAATAGTGAAAGTGTATTATTGTACAATTTTGCTTAACGTACGCTGCGTACGTTGTGAAAATATAACATGCGTGATTAGGTTTTCTATCCCATGCGTGATTTCTGATTTTGTACATGCGTGATTATGTTCATGCGTGATTATGGTTTTCAATATACGTGATTATGGTTTTCAAGATGCGTGATTAGGGTTTTTGAGTTTTATAACGTGCATACTTCATCTTGTACACATCGTACGTTTAGGAATATTGTACGTTAACCAACCCCTAGAAAAAGATACAAGTTTCTTTTTATAAATTTCACAGCATACAACCTCCTAATTGTTTTGTTCAAATATCTAGCTTATTACATTAATAACATTTTTTTTTAAATTCCTAATTAACCCATCATTGGTTAACTTTTTAAAAAAAGAAATGGACAATAAAGTGTTTGCGGTTCAAACCAGTCCGCCTCGTTTGACAAGTACTATAAAATTTAGGGTTGCAAACGAACCAAACGTTCGGCGAACAATTCATGAATCGTTCGGCGGGAAGTTCGTTTGTGTTTGTTCGTTTATTAAACAAACGAACACAAACAAGAAATTTGTTCGTTTAGTTAAATGAACAAACATGAACAAAGGCCGCGTTCGTTCATTTATGTTCGTGAACGTTCGGTAGCGTGTTCATTTGTGTTCGATAGTTCATCAGCGTTTTTAGTTTTTATATTTATTTAGAAACTTCAAAATTCAGACAAATAAAATATTTAAATAGTGTCAGTGTATTATATATTTTGTTCATGAACGTTTGTTTGTGTTCGTTTGTTTCCATTTGTGTTCATGAACATTAGTTTGTGTTCATCGGCGTTCGTTTTTGTTCATTGCCTAAAATTAACAAACAAACACGAACAAGTTCATTTCCTTAACAAACGAACACGAACATAATATCTCGTTCGGTAAGTGTTCATGAACAGTTCGTGAACACATGTATTTCTTAACAAACGAGCACGAACGAGGTCTTGTTCGTGTTCCTTTCGGTTCGTTTGCAGCCCTATATAAAATGATATGTTTAAACCTAAACTTGTTTTGACCCGCTACGCAACTTACACTGCTTTTTTTACCTTGTAGCTGCTTTGAGATGATGGACAATGAAACTCCCGAAACCTTTTTGTGCAGTCCAGAAAGTTTGCTTCAGCAGGTACTCTACTTCTTCATAAATGTAACTGGTTTTTGTTTCAGTACTACAAATTGGGTGGTGTTTTGAAAATAATATAAAATAAGATGTATACCTGGCTGATGAATAACTAAACTACCTACCAGATAAAGATTGCATCAAAGAAGAGGGTGATAGAGTTGACTGGAAGAAATACACATCAGCGGTTCGATGAGGTATGTGTTTTCCATATACATATGAACTTTTCCTTCAAGGGCAAACTGCGTAGAAACTATTGTTCACTCTTTACCGATATACTTAACTGTGGCATTAAATGGTAAAGGTGATTGGTATGTCACATAAAATGGCTTTTTTTTTTTTTTTGCAATGCAAGATCTTTAAGACTTCTTGGTTTTAGGGGCCCATAAGGCGTGTTACAACTTGTATGCGGATGAAGTTTTATAATACTGAAATAGAGAACAAAACAGAACTGGAATTAATTAGGAGAAATTCATGAAAATGATCACTTTTTGGGTGTAACTAGACACAAGTGTCCAAGTTTTACCTCTAAAGCCACAAAATATGCGAAATTACTTCGCGTAAATGTTCAACTTTCATCATAATTGTCTTGAAACGTACATAACTGACCAACCTTATTTTTTTATTTATACGTGTGGAATGGAACTTTTGTCTAGGTGTCAACTTTTCACAAATCTGCTTTTTTTTTCGTAACAGCCTTTGCGTGTAGCTACTTTTTGCGTATCTGCTTTATTTTATTTAAATGTGGGCCAACTTTGTACATTCCAAGGCATTTATGATGATATGTGAACATGAAATACACGTGAAATGATATCGTGCATCTCGTAAGTTATAAGGTGATGAGGCATGCTACTAGTGTAAAATCTATACCACATAAATGGTCATTTTTCGTGATTTTCCCATTAAATTAATCCGTAAATGCCAGATTCACGGCGAAGTTTAACAACTTTCTGATTTATTTTGCATTTTTGCTGTTTTTGTGCACTTACCTGAGAAACTTATACGCTTAACAAATTTCTGTTTGCAGGCTGGTCTAAAGCAGATACATTCAAATTGTTTTGATTCGCAAGCTGAAGCTGTGAGATCATTTACGTATTTCAGAATGAACGAAAAGATTTTTAGGGGCGAAAACTGGAATAACTTTGTACCGTTCGTTCGCAGGATGAACACTGAATTGTAAAGTTACATTTTTACCTTAGGAAGGATACAATATTATTGTGCTATTGTTCATAATCCCCTTTTACATTGCAATTTTTGTACATGCGGAATATATTGCAACTTCTTTCTACAGTGTAGCAAGAAACTCTAGTATGGAGTTTCATCAGAGTATTGCTTTTTTTAAAATAGAAAAAAAAAATCATTTTTGGGGTATATTTATGCGTTAATATTCCTGTCAGATGAGTTCTTATGTCTATAAGTTATAACCATTACAAATGTCTTGGAATGTATAAATTTAACACATTACAATGTATCATTGTATCAAACGTAAAAAAACAGAAAAAAACTGTATTTAATAAAACAGTCCCAAACACCCCTAATTTGTGTGTAAATGAGTTCCCTACATGTTTATGTCGGTTTACATGTGCATTTGGTAATATTTTTTCAGTGAAATTATATCCTTGTAAAGTTTTCAATAAAGAACAATCTACAAAGTTATGCGATATGTAGGTTTCTACAAAAGAAATTATGTGGTAGTTATACTTAATATTTGGTGACAGTAGGTGTTTACATAAATAGTATTAAGGGATGTTTAAGATACATATTAAAACTATGTATCTTTTTAGAGTCACGTTCAATCCAGTATCAATGTTAAGTTAAAATCGTAATAAACACTTGTAATAGTGTTGATTAGGCATAGTGGGTGGGGGGGGGGGGGGGGGGGACGGTTAAAGGTAACTTGACTTGCTATATAATAAAGTAAAGAGTAAACTGCAATTTTACACCCTGAGGTTAGGGGTCATTGGCATGTCTACCCCCCCCCCCCCCCTAAGGAAATAATTGCAATTTTACCCCCCACTGTTTACTGTTATGTCGCACAATTACCCCCTGGCGTCAAAGTCAATAACAGATCTGTTAACTCTTAGTTGAAATGACTATATTACCCTTCCATTTTACCCCCCAACATTCCTGTTAAGTCGCACAATTACCCCCCATTGGTAAATTACTAATTTGTCCTTTGTTATTACCCCCTGTACTTTGAGTTAAGATACAACATTACCCCCTGCAACTTCCAAAACCCTTCCCGCCAAAATCAAAAAACTGATCTATGATTCTATAATCCAAAATCTTAACCTGTTCTATGATCTGAAACCTAATTCTGAATCAATTCACACGTAATCTGATTTTGATTATGCACTAACAATTTCATTCAATGTATCTGATAAAAAATCAAGCATACCTGCTGCAATCAACCAAACCTGCTGCATTGTGTTTTATACTCGAGCATACCTATTGCATACCTGCTTACCTGCTGCAATGTGTTTTATACTCAAGCATACATGTTGCAATGTGTTCTATACTCAAGCATACCTGTTGCATACCTGCTGCATACCTGCTTACCTGCTGCAATGTGTTTTATACTCAAGCATACATGTTGCAATGTGTTCTATACCCAAGCATAACTGCTGCAATCTGACCAACAATGTATCAAACCACTGATTAACCACACATAGAATCTGTGGTGACTATTAACCACACTAGAATCAGTTATATACCTGTTGCATACCTGCTGCATACCTGCTTACCTGCTGCAATGTGTTCTATACTCAAGCATAACTGCTGCAATCTGACCAACAATGTATCAAACCACTGATTAACCACACATAGAATCTGTGGTGACTATTAACCACACTAGAATCTGTTGCATAACTGCTGCAATCTGACCAACAATGTATCAAAACACTGATTAACCACACATAGAATCTGTGGTGACTATTAACCACACTAGAATCAGTTATGACTACTAACAATGTATCAAACCACTGATTAAGCAAACCACTGCTGCACATTTTGACTATTAACCACACTAGAATATGTGCTGACTATTAATCACACTAGAATCTGTTATGACTACTAACAATGTATTAAACATTCACAACTGCACATTTTGATCATGTAAGATCATGTAACTGTCATAACTAGGCACATTTTGATCAAAACATCAAACATCCCAACTGCACATGTAACTGTCATCAACTATGTTCAGTAACTGCACATATAACTATCATCAACTATGATCATGTAACTGTAAACATTGGTCATAACTAGGCACATTATATTAAATCAAAAAGATCCTAATATATATACAATTAGATCAGTATTAAACCAAAAGATCCTAATATATTTAACCAAAAGATCCTAATATATAAAACATCAACTACACAACCATTTCCTGCTGCGGGGGAAACTGGAAGTGCAGGAAAGGGCGGCCCCGCATTTTCACCACCACGGACACCACAATCGATCGGACTGACCACCGAATCCTCATGTCCACTGCAAACACAAAAAGATCGATGTTTCAATAACCCCCTATTTTTTACTTGTTCAGAAAGATCGATGTTTATACCTGAAATCAGAGACAACATGGAGGATTGGTGGTTGTCGCCGGCAGCCAGGTGCATCGGCGGAGCTGGAGTGGACGCCGTTGTGGTCACCGGAAGTGGAGGTGGAAGCATGGGGTTCTGCGATTCACTCATTGTGGAGTGGAAGCCGGTGGGTGTTGACGTTGTGGTCACCGGAGCTGGAGTGGAAGCCGGTGGGTGTTGACGTTGTGGTCGCCGGAGCAATGGAGGTGGAGGTGGAGCTAGATCGTTGGTGGGTGAAGAAGAAGAAGTAGAGTGAGTGAAGCTTAGGGGGTAAGAATGATGGTGGAAGAGAAGTACAGGGGGATTATAAAGATCCAAAGGGTGAAATTACCTTTATGCCCTTTGACCGTTTAAATATAACATTGACTTTGACACCGGGGGGTAATTGTGCGACATAACAGTAAACAGTGGGGGGTAAAATTGCAATTATTTCCTTAGGGGGGTAGACATGCAAATGACCCCTAACCTCAGGGTGTAAAATTGCAGTTTACTCTAAAGTAAATCAGTTGAGGACACATGAGAATCATTGAGGTCATCTAGAATTCTATTTTCCTGCCAAAATCCCTTTGGTTAGTTAATTCTAAAAATCAGCCTTCTAATCTTCTTTAAAAATTAATATTAAATACATTTTCTTTTGCTTATCTTTTTTATTAAATAGTAATATTAAAATTAAAAGAATACATTTTCATACTATAATTTACCAACATGTTGATGCTATATGTTGTTGTATCTTATGCATGGGGGGTTTCCCAAAAAAAAGTTGATTTTCCATTTCTAACCTAAAGGTTTTTATTTTTGTATTTTAACCCATTGTTTTTTTACTTTTAACACAAAGGTTTTATTCTTATTAATTTTAACCCTAACACTTTTTATTTTCAACTTTGGTCCCCCACACTTTTCATCTCTAGCAAATTTTTCGTTTTACGTTTCGTTTTAAATTTTGCGAGTTAACACGCCACAACGTGCGTATGGGGTTCAGCGTTTTTTTCGTCTGGTTTTACTTTTCTTTTTATTATTTTATTTTTACAAGCTTTTGCGCTGTTGGTGGTCGCTGGCAGTGTGTGACATTGGTGCAACTTGGCACGGTTTTACAAACGTTTTTAACGTATTAAGTTTTTTACTAATAGTTTGTTTTGAGTTTACCCATGTACTTCCTTTACTTAAAAAAACTAATTTTTTACGTGCGTATATTTATGTATGTGTCGGTATAAATTCGATTTGTTCTACGTTTCGACGTAAACTTTTTTTCTGGAAACGAGTCAGATCAAATACAATATGTTTTCGTTTAAAAATATTGTTACGTGCATATTTTATGTACGTTTTGGTATAAATTCAAGTTGGTCTACGATTTGACGTTAATATTTTGGGAAATGAGTTAGGTCAAATATAATATGTTTGTTGTCTTATTTTTTGGATGTTTCGTAAATTTTGTTTCCAACTTAGTGGAGTCAAATTGTGGTTTCTTATTTTTTTCAAAAGCTTTAATTAATCATTTTTGATTAAACGTGTCAATTTTTCCTTTATACCCGTTATGTTTTTTATGTATGAGTTGGATCACATATAATACGTTATGATTGTACGAAATAAATTCGATTTACTTTACGTTTTGATCCAATCACAATGTTTATATAGGTTACATTGACTTCAATCGGATATGTCGAAACACACATTTTCATATGGTTAACGCATCGCATAACGTTTGAATTAATTCATTCGATGTTTACGGTGTACCCGCGCCACAACGTGCGCGGATGTTATTGCTAGTTTATATTTAATATTGATCGATTATGTATTTTGGGTAGGGATAGTGTACATTAATTCAGAAGTGTGAGAAGTGTATTATAACACTATATATAACACCATATAAATACCGTATAACACTATGTAACACCATATAACACTATATAACACTATATAACAATATATAATACTATACATCTATCATAGACATGCTATCAGACAAAATATAGTGTTATATTTGTTATATAGTGTTATATAGTGTTACATAGTGTTATATGGTGTTACATAGTGTTATACGGTGTTTATATGGTGTTATATAGTGTTATATATAGTGTTATAATACACTTCTCACACTTCTGGATTAATGTTTAGGATCCTCTACCTATGTATTTTAATAACAAGGATTCTCCGTTAAACATTGAAATAATTTTTCTAAATGTTATAAAATCAGTACGCATATAATTAATCTAATCATTGGTGACAGTAACATATATTTTTTGTTTGAAGGAAACTATTATAACGCATAAAAGCATATGAGAATTAAGATGATTTTTATCTTTTTTTAATACCTTAACGAGTTTGTCATTATTTAGATCATCCTTTATGTATTGTTTAGTTAAGACTTAAGAGATCCATAATTAATACGCTCACATCCTTTATGTCACTTAGTAATAGGTAAATCGAGTTCATCAAACAAGTTTGACTTCAAGCTTATCTAATAAAGAAATAACTAATTGTACTTCGTGTCATAAAACTAAACATTTTATTCTCTTTAATTTAACTATATTATTACTATATTTCAAAAAATAGATTTTTTTTATAGTTGATGTGAAGTGCATATAACATTCTTAATTATGTATATGCGTAATTATAAATAGGTTGTGTTATTATCATTTAAGTTGCGTAACAATTATTATAGGTTGTGTTATTATCATAAAAGTTGCGTAATAATTATTATAAATTGTGTAATAACGTATGTGTGTAATTATAACATTACTTGCGTAACTGGGTTGTGTAATTATCCTTACCCTATTAGGATATTTGATACAAAACTAATTTTAAGTTTAAAATCAATAATGTGTAAGATAGATAACTTTATGATATTCCAAGTAATAATAAAACCTTCATTTCAGAACCTTGAGAACTCAAAGAAAAATATATTATTTGTTCTAAACGTAATATATAAAACGGTTACACAACCACCTACTTCACTATTTACACTTTATCAAATCATCACATATGTTTTACACGAATCTCGCAATTATCTCATAATATTTTGTCAACAACAAACTAACATGGTTCTTACCTTATCCTATTAGGGTATGTTTGTTATGAAGGTTTTAGGAGCTTTTAGCTTTAGGTTTTTAAGAAAAAGCTTATACTCAATAAAAAGTCTTGTTTGGTTGAAGGAGCTTGAAACTTTTTAGGTTAGAAGCTTGAAGCTTTTGGATGAATGCTCCTACTAGTAGCGTTTAGAAGGAGCTACAAGCTTTTAGAGAAAAAAATGACGATTTTAACCTTTAAAGATAATAAACTTTTTAATGCACAAGCTTTTTAAATTTTTAGTTATGCCCATTTTGGTCATTTTATACATTTTATTAAAAGCTCCAGCTACTCTGAAAAACACCAAATATATCTAAAAAGCTATAGCTACAGCTAACAAATTTCAACCACCAGCTACTTTTGCCAAACATACCCTTAATCATTGATATCTTCACTTTGGGCATGTTTGGCTAAGCTTTTCAAAACAACTTATTGGCTTATTGGCTTATCAAAAAGCCAATAAGTTGTTTTTGTGTTTAGCTAAGCCAAAAGTCCTTTTAGAAATGGCTTTTTGCAAAGAAGAAAAATGAGGTTTCAAGAAATCATAATATTGTGACTTCTTGGCCAGTTTTTAACTTTTCAAACTACAAATTACCAATATACCCCTTCTTTACCCCCTTAAATCTAAAAGAATGTCAATTTTAGTCATTTTACATCAATAAGTTAATCCAAACACTTTTTTTTAAAACTCCTTTTCAAAAACTCATTTTCCCAAAAGTCTTTTTTAACTATAATAACCTTAGCCAAACATGCCCTTTGTAGGATTTAAACCCATCGTCTTTAAAATAGAGAAAAAAAAGGCTTTCTCACCATATCATTTCTCTTGAGGAAGATTATTATAATATAATACTCGTTTATGACCCTGGGCTTATAGCTCAGTGGTCATGGGAAATGAGGGAAGACTCCTGGCCTTTGGTCTTGAGTTCAATTCTTGATCCCTTTGGGTTTTACCGGTTCTTCATTGTCGTGCCCTCGGGCGGGTGAAGGGTCGGGTTTTCCCCGGAACTCGTGGCTTGGTGAGCTAGGGGCTCCATGTGTGCAGGTTGGACTACCATGGGGCTATCTTTCGGCCAATGGGTGCCGCGTACGGAGTACCTGGCGTTGCTTAAGTTGGATGTTCAAAAATAATATAATACTCGTTCAGAAAAAAACACGTTAGTAATTAATTAATTATATTAATTAAAATAATGTATAAAGCATTAATTAGTTCTCGAAGTCCAATGTAGTGCACGTGGTTCTTGTTTTGAGACCAACTATTTAATTACTTATTTATTCATTAAATATTCAAAAATTGACTAAAAACTCATCTTATTTACAAATCCATCATTTATGATCTAGTGAGAAGGAGACTTGAGTTCTAAGGTCATCCGTAGTCATAAAGCCCCTTGTGGGGCGTTATGCGGCACGTGTCGTGCCACGTCACACGGGGGCTTTATGGGGCGTTATATCACTAGAGCCCGTAGTCATAAAGCCCCTACCCATCATTACCTATTTAATAATTTTCAATTTTATTTAATTAATATTAAAAAGATTACTTGTTTGTGATTGGTCAAAGCTTTAAAAAGGAACCAGAATCACGGCGCCATTATCATCGCGCCACACCCCCCTTTTTCCTTTGATACCGCCCCATGTTTTGGTGTTCCTGGGCGTTTTCCGGTCATGGCGCCGGGCATACCGCCCACTACGCATGGCCTAACACCTAAATCTAATTTTTAGTTGTGTCATTTTGTTTGATTAGAAAATGATGGATAGAGCCTAGCTTATTTGCAGAGGTGTTAGGCTTTATCCTGAGCTTATCCGGGTTTTTGTCTCACTATGTGTTACGTCAGAGAGTTCTGCTCTTGTGGTGGCACAACGACTGTCAAGTGACAGTCGGCAATATATTTTCCCAAGGGAACGCCCAAATCAAACTCTGAAGCCAGCGTGAGCCCGATTAAATCAACATAGTCTGGTCAAAGTGGAACAACATGACTCTCCAATTTAAAAAGTGTGGTAGCCTGATACAAGTTGTCGTTCCAAAAAAAAATCTTATTTACACATGGAAGCGTAAATTTTAACAGCTATTGTGTAAATAGACCTTTTCAAAGGATATGTTACAAATTACAATCATACAACACCACCCATCCCTCCATCTTCAACCTCCAATATAACATCCATTCTGCAACCTCACCACCACACCAATGACAATAACCAACACCCTCTCATCACCACTCCAATTCACCCTCACTCCATCCCGCAAAACCCTCTATTCCACCCCATTCCTCCCCCTCAATCTCAAAACCCTAACTCCAATCCACCTCAAATCCACCCACCACCGACGCCAGACCACCCTCACCGTCGCCAAATCCACCGGCACCGACTCTCCAGACGGCCCAGACCGGCTAATCTCCGCCCTATGCTACTTCTACCCGTTCTTCGACGGCATCCAGTACGGCAAATACGCAATCAATCAATTCTCCTTCATCCAAACCCTAATTCAACCACTGGTGCCTGCAATTAGAGTTTATAAAAGCGTGCCGTTCAACGGTGTGCTCCTGTTTCTAACTCTGTATTTTGTTGTTGTTAGAAACCCTAATTTCAGTAGGTATGTTAGGTTTAATGCTATGCAGGCTGTTGTGCTTGATGTGTTGTTGATTTTTCCTGATTTGTTGGAGAGAGGGTTTGAGGCTAAAGATGGTGTGGGGTTGGGGTTGTTGATGAGTGTTGATAGTACTGTGTTTTTGTTTATGTTGGTTTCTTTGATTTATGGGAGTTCTTGTTGTTGTTTGGGGCACCTTCCTAGGTTGCCTATTGTTGCTGAGGCTGCTGATAGACAAGTTATGTAATGCCGTCGTCATCATCATACTCGGTATATCCCACCAATAGTAAAGCTAAGGTAGGGTCTGAGGAGGGTAAGATGTAGACAGTCTTACCTTTACCTCGTAGGAATAGTGAGGATGCTTCCAGTGAGACCCCGGCTCGAGACAAGTTATGTAATGTTATGTGAACAAATGTTTGTGGTTTTTTTTATGTTGGGTTCCTTTTAAGTTTTTTGGATTGTGAAGTTGTGTATGTGATTTGTGGGTTTTGGGTTGGGTTATGTTTAGCGCGGAATTTGGGTTGAGTGATGTGAAAACGTCGAACTTGTGTGTGCCTTGTGTTATTCGGAAGTGAGCCCGGGCCGAAAGATAGGTGTACATATAGTGAAGTTATTTGTAGTTTAAGCAGATTTGTGTAGATTGATCAATGGTAGGGTAGTGTTAAGGTTTTGGATATTGATACTAGGTTGTGTTTATAACATATGGACTCAATGGTTGCTTTGTTTTTTGACTTGATGTAACAACTAGTGGTGTAAATGAGCCGAGCCTGAGCTCGACTAGGCTCAAGCTCGGTTCGTCATGTTTTTATGAAGCTCGAGCTTAGCTCGGTTTGAGCCTACTTATTTGAGCTCGAGCTCGGCTCGTGAGTAAAATCTAAAGCTCGGGCTTAGCTCAATTCCAGCCTACTTATTTGAGCTCGAGCTCGGCTGGTGAGTAAAGCCCAAAGCTCAGGCTCGGCTCGAGCTGTTTTGAGAACAACCTCAAAGGAGTTAAAAGCTCGGCTTGAGCTCGCGTCAGTATCGCTTAAACGAGCCAAAACTCGGCTCGCCAATGTTATTATTATTATTAATATATATAAAAACTAAAATTTTGTATGGACTCGTTTAGGCTCGCGAGCCTAGACGAGCTTTGTATTTCAGGCTTGAGCTCGGGCTTGATAACTAAACGAGCTATAGTTCAGGCTCGAGCTTGGGTTTGTTAAGGCTCGGCTCGTTCGTGCTTTTAACCGAGCTGATAACAAGTAGTTCTCGAGCCTCTAGGCTTGTTTACACCGCTAGTATAACATGTGTGGTACATTCAAGTTGGAATAACTGGTATATCTAAAATCAACCAAATGAAGTCTAGAGAAGATTGCACAAAACATACCACGAAATTGCGAGCAATCCCACAGATCAATCATCGAATGCACCGTGCGGTTTATAAACAAACCCCTACAATCAGTCGATCATGGAAACCACGGTTAGTGTTACGATCCTATTGTAGATCAACTGTTCTGCTCTAGACAAAATTTTCAATGATCAAATGCAAAGCAAAAAGTGTATGTTCACTTCAACAATGATATGCGTAAAACATTGATACAAGATAAATGAATCTTTTTTTAATAGCTTAAATTACACAAAATTCACCTTCATCGGGGCTTGAACCATTGACCTCAAGGGGAGCAACACTTTAACTCTAATCGTGTGATCGACTGTATAGTCCTTTTAACGGTTTTTTGTGTGTAGCGACAACAAAGATGTACAAGCACATTAAGAGACAAGTTATCTATGGGTAAAAGGCAAGGCGAAAATTCTGAACTTATCTATTAACTCTTGCAACACTAAAAAGCATAAACTTATTGTATACTATTAATTGATAATTTATATTACAACCATAAGTCTCAAAATCAAGAAGCAAAAGAACATCAAGCTAGTGAGAAGCACTCATACATACATTACTACATTAGAATCATTGTATAAAGAAAATTACTTCCTTAGTCATGAGAAGATTTGTGATGAACTCTTTCATTATTGATTAATAAGGATTACAAAAGACTCGAAGCGACATCTACCTCGTTAGGGATACGGTTGACCAGTTATCTCTAGCGTTTTAGAGAGAAAAATAGTGAAAAACTGCTATTAGTTGAAAACCAGTGGGGCTAACCCACTTGGTAGAGGCATTGCTTCTTAGAGGAGAGGTATCAGGTTCAAATCTGAGTATATGATATTAATTTAAGATTATTGGTGTCCTAGAGTAAGAGTATGCATTGTCATTTAAAAAAAGTTGAAAGCCAGTGGGTACGTGATAAACTTTTTAACATTCACTGAATCATTGGCCACTGCGAGGTGAAAAAAAACTAAATTTTCAGTCTTAAATTGGTAAAAATTTTACTCCTGAATAAGTTAAGTACTAAAGTTCCACTCATATTTAGAAGGGATATATTCTTTTTTACTGTATGACCTTTTATTTTAACTATTTCTGTATGATTTAACAGCTACTATTATAAACAAGGCACCCCAAAAAAGTCAGGGGCAGCCCAGAAAAATAGAGAACCCAATTACTTCTATCAGAGTATGTATAAATGCTCGTCGCATTATAGCTTAGTGGCATTTTGGTGATGAGATAAGGCTTTAGTGACTATTAGGTCCTGGGTTCGAGTCTCACAAGGGGTTTTCCCAGGTTTATTAGGTTTCTCCTGAATTGTGTTATGGTTCTTGATTAATTCACCAAAGAGAATAGATAGAAGTCAGACTAGAAAATAGAGAGATGATTAGAACTTGATAACTTTCATTCATAATCCCAAATGAAAACGTACAGGACTATATATATAGTTAACATTCATGCCACTAACCCTAATAAGATGTACCCACTACTCACAAATTAGTTACCGACTACTAACAATATGGAAAAAATACGTTACATGGAAAACATAGGCATTCCCTTATTTCCCTTTATTTTAACACATGACTAACAACTTGAACATTCAAAATAAAGTGGTTGGACTACATGTGCTTTTACTCGGAGGGTGACTTGGGCTTCGGTACATAACAAATTGGTGTATAGGCATTATAGCCTAGTGGAGAGGGATACGATCGGGTGGTTCCACTCGTGGCACGATGATACTCTAGTATAATCGTGTTAATTAATTTTTCATTTCTAGTGTTTGATTTGAAAATGAGAAGTGGTTCGTTTCGTCTTGAAACTTTCACCAGATTCAATAAATTAAGCGTACACCAAATGCCACAATAATTGTCATGTGCACCGGTTCATGTGGTGGTTAATTTATGTGCTAAACTAAGTTATATATATTTTGTTAAATGAATTATATCTATACATACACACATAGTGTGAAGTTCATTGGGGAACACTAAAAAAGTGGGGAACAGTGGGGAACCGACTCAAACGAACTCCGATTGGACTCATTTCAGTGGCGTTGGAACCGTCTCGTCGAACACTAACTAGGATCTCTTAACTCTAAACTCTAAATCATAACCCCTAAACCCTAAATATATTAGGGTTTGACTTTTAGGGTTTAGCCTTAGGGTTTAGAGTTTAGCTTTAGGGTTTAGGATTTAGCTTTAGGGTTTAGCTTTAGGTTTAGCCTTTTAGGGTTTAGCTTTTAGGGTTTATAGTTTAGATTTTACGGTTTAGCTTAGGTTTTAGCCTTATTTTTTAGCTTTAGGGTTTAGAGTTTAGGAGTTAGGATTTAGGGTTAAGAGATCTTAGTTAGGGTTCAACGAGCTGGCTCCAACGCCGCTGGAATGAGTCCAATCGGAGTTCGTTTGAGCCGGTTCCCCGCTTTTTTAGTGTTCCCCAATGAACCTTCCCCTACACATATATGTATATTTATCTTTTAGTTATTTAAAAGAACTAATTACATTATTCAGTTAACGGAGGGAATTTAATTATTTATGAAGTTACAAATGCGCGTCGTTTTGATAAAAGGATCAAAAATATGTTTTGTCGACATGTTAACTCATCAAACATGTTTAGTTAAACATGTAATTCGTGTCATAACTCATTTTAACACGTTTTAATTCAAATTATCATGGTGCCAAGATAGTTATAACCTGGACTCGTCCAAATGAATTTCTAACACTTTTTCATGTTAATGAATGTTGATACAAGTTTTCAGCCATTTTATTTATAAAAGTTTTCAGCCATTTTATTTATAGTGCATTTCTAAAACCAAGGTTCATTTTTTAGAATTTTATGTGATCATATGTCGGTGGAAGCATGTTATTCAAACGTAGAACCTCGTTTACCTACGTGGACACATGTCATTCGATGCCAAATCGAATACCAAACTTATATATTCATTATGTTTATGTTGATATGATCACATTCTATTTACTGTTTAACCTGTAAATATATTTAATTTTCATTTCTTACAGCAATAAAAATATATAATTACACCTAAAACACAAAATTGTTTAAAATATTTACTTCCACAATTTTCTATTTGGGATTGAGTTTGAAAATAATTTATTGAATTTTTGAAAAATGCAATAAGTTAAAAAGGAGTTTGGCAATGGTAAAAGTCCTTTTCATTTTGGTTCTTTTTGTAAAGGAGTAAAAAGTTGTTTTGAAAACCCACAAAAACATCGCTTTTTAAATGACTTTTAACTTTTTGTATATAAAAATAAAATTATCAATCACAAAATCCCTAAAAAATAGCAACAAAACATGAAAACTTATCCTAACCTTTTTTGTCATTTTACCTTTTTTTCACTACAAAAGTTAATCCAAACACTTTTTCAAACACTTATTTTAAAAAAGTTATAAGTCAATAAACACTTCTAATAAAAAATACTTTTTGTTAGAGAGAAATGCCCGGATAGTCCCTGTGGTTTCACCTTTTTTCAGCTATAGTCCCTATCTTTCTAAAACTACTTGAATAGTCCCTGTGGTTTACCGTTTTGTTCTCGGATAGTCCCTGGGTCTAACTTCAGTTACTTTTCTCTGTTAAGAGGGGTGTGAAATGACAAAAATACCCTTTCTTAAAAGGCCAAACCATAGGGACTATCCGGGCATCTTCTTCATATTTGTTTATACCAGCAGCCAAGCACCAAATCTAGAACTTATGTGCCTACCACCACCCAAGCACCACCACTACCATAAACCACCACTGTCATAAACCATCGCTCTAGCACCACCATTCCAAATCCAACAACCACCCACCAAATCAACCCCACACCAAATCTGACAACCACCACTCCAAACTTGACACCCTACACCGAATCCGACAACCACCACTCTAATTCGTAAGAACCCTAACCCTAGAACGAAGATCGGGTGATTCGGTTACCTGGAACGAATGGCGGCGGCTTCTGTGGTGAACGCTGTTATGGCAGTGGTGGTGCTAGAAACCCCGGAATTCGTACCGATCCAGATCAGAAAACCCAACTAGAAACCCCGGGCTCGATCCCGAGCCATCGCCGTCGTGGCCGGCGTCTGTCGCCGCCGTCTGCGGCCGCCGCCTGCTTTCTCTCTCTCTATCTCTCTCTCTCTCGCTTCCTCTCGGTTCCTCCGCCACCGCTGAGCACCGCCACCACTGGTGGTGCTGCTGCCATTGATGTTTAACGGGGAGGAGAACAGAGTAGATGGAGGTGGAGGGTGCCGCCGAAGAAGAAGGAGGGGGGTGTTGTGGTGGTTTGAGGCGGAGAGGGAAGGTGGTTGTGGTGGCGTGGTGATGCAGGTAGGTGCCGCCTGCTTTTATCTTGGGGTTAGGGGTTTGATGCCGGTATTTGTTTGATAAAGATGATGACTATTTGTTTTTGGTTTATGGTAGTGGTGGTGCTTGGGTGGTGGTAGGCACATAAGTTCTAGATTTGGTACGGTGGTTGGGATTTGGCAGTGGTGGTGCTAGGGTGGTGATTATTGGTGGCTGCTGGTGTGAGTGGTGTTGAGGTGGGAGTGGTGGAGTGGTGATTATTGGTGGCTGCTGGTATAAACAAATATGAAGAAGATGCCCGGATAGTCCCTATGGTTTGGCCTTTTAAGAAAGGGTATTTTTGTCATTTCACACCCCTCTTAACAGAGAAAAGTAACTGAAGTTAGACCCAGGGACTATCCGAGAACAAAACGGTAAACCACAGGGACTATTCAAGTAGTTTTAGAAAGATAGGGACTATAGCTGAAAAAAGGTGAAACCACAGGGACTATCCGGGCATTTCTCTCTTTTTGTTATAAACCAGACATTTTAGGCCCAATCCATTACTTATGGGCTTTAGGGTTTATGGTTATGTTTATCCCTATATATTGTAATGTTGAATATTGTGAAGATATAGAAATTCAGTTTATCTCTATTTCTCTTTGGTTTTTATCACGTTATCAGCACGATTTGACTCTCCACTGGGATTTTACCGATAATCTGCAATCAATCACAAGGAATCAGTGTTTCATATCTTCGACAACATCACCGATTCGTCTGTACTTGCTTTGCTGTTCACAACATTTTCTGTTCCTCGCACCTGGTACACATCATTACAATCTCTCATATTTATTGCATATGTGTATGTGTTATTCTCGTTCACATAGTGTGTGTATACATCTACATATCAAAAAGAAGATACACAATTTTCAATTTTTGAAACATCTGCATATAAAAAAAAGGGATATACAAAATTTCAAGTTTTTCCAAGTGGTAAACTAGAAAAGAGTTTTTTTAATCGCTTCAATTATGGCTTTCTTTTAATAAACAACAAAAACAGGAAAAAAAAATACACACATGTGTCGAACGATTTTCAAGATGGTTTTCATGTGGATCTTAGACCAAACTAGGATTTTTTTTCTCTTTATACTCACAACAACAATAAAAAACCGTATTTTGTTACTTCCTCTAAGAACACCGGCGGTAACTCCCGCCAAGATAAACTTACTCCGGCGACTGTCCTCTATCGCCAACCGGCACAACGGCGGTCACTGCCGCCACTAGCAACCGAAACAAAACACATCATACATAATTTTTCTGACCTGATATTTTTCTCCGGTAATCGGCAATGCGAGGCCGACCAACCTCTAAATCCGGCACGACGGGGACGCAAGGCGGACCGTTTGTAACTTGCAAATCCTTGTTTGGTAACCATTAACACCCAAACCAAGCACCTACACTGTTGTTTACATAACGGAAAACTTATGATAATGGATTATTAATGTCGGCCGGTTACACCAACTCAAGTATCAACGTCGGTTTCGAATTCAAAAGGTTTGCAGATTGGAGAGAACATAACTCCATGTTATTGGCTGGGTCCATCCAACTTTCCGTTTACCAAATTAATTCCTACACTTATCGTTTATAAATTTCTTTTATTGCCATTCAATACAGATTCTATATTAAGCTTGAACTAAAGCATGGGAAAAGTTTTTTTTTCCGTTACATGCATGGATTTTACTACACGGGCAGGAATCACAATTGCCATTCACTACAAGGACATTTGACAAAAAAAAAAACCACTAAAGCTATGGCATTCCTTCGTCTTCATCTTCATGAAGACCTAAAGAGGGAAAACCGTATTGTCGAGGACCCTCTCGAGTTATGGAAAATATTCAAGAAAGATTTGACCACCTGAAGTTGGTCTTACTCTGTAAAACTCGCTACAAGTGGGTTCATTTAAGGCTACGAGATCATAAGACTGTTAGTGAATACAACTCTGCCATTCTTCGCATCACCTCTGAGCTTAAATTATGTGGTGAACAAATCACCGACAAAGACATGATTGAGCAAACTATCTTAACGTTCCATTTATCCAACATGCTCCTGGCGCAGCAGTACAAGGAACGTAATTTTACAAAATATTCTGAGCTAATATCATGTTTGTTGGTCGCGGAACAAAACAACAAGCTCATACTACAAAATCATTAAATGCGTGTTATGTGATGATTTTTTTTAGACTATGTTTTTTTTTTCTTGGTTTGGATTTTATTTCAACTCTAGTGGTATTTTGAACTATTGTTATGGTTTCATTTAAAACCTAGTCTAGTGGTATTTTGAACTATTGTTATGGTTTCATTTAAAACCTAGTGATGTTTGATTTATAGTTGCATGATGTTTTTTTTATCATACTCAAACATGCAATTTCTTATACTTAACGTGTTTTATTATTTCCAGAAGAAATATGTATACTAGCTCCTGTAGGGCTATTATTGGTGATGAATGTCTGGTAGATAGCGGTAGTACTAATACTATTCTCAAAGATGTGAAATTTTTCTCTGAGTTGTCTCCGGCAGAGACACCGATTAGTACTATATCTGGTGTCAGTAACCTTATCGAAGGCTCCGGCAGAGCACACATAACATTATCTTCGGGTACCAAATTAACTATTGATAATGCATTATATTCTAGTAAATCCAGAAGAAATTTACTCAGCTTTAAAGATATTCGAAAAACGGTTACCACCTAAAAACAATATCTGAAAATAATATTGAATATCTTCAAATTACTTCAAACAAAAACGACAAAGAAACAATTGTTGAACAATTAGAAGTCTTATCCTCTGAATTATATTGTACTAATATCAATCCTATCGAATCATACATGGTGAGTAACCAAAAGCTGTTAGATAAAGACACATTCAATATATGGCATGGCCGTCTAGGTCACCCTGGTAGCATAATGATGAGACGAATAATCAAAAATGCAACCGGGCACCCTCTCAAAAAACTTAAAAGTTTTGCTACCACAAGACTTATCATGTGCAGCATGCTCTCTGGGCAAACTTATAACTCGGCCCTCACAAACTAAATTGATATATGAAACCCCATCATATTTGGACAGAATCCAAGGGGATATTTGTGGGCCCATTCATCCTCCGTGTGGACCATTCCGCTATTTCTTGGTCTTAATTGACGCATCCTCAAGGTGGTCACACGTGAGCTTTTTAGTTACTCGAAATGTAGCATTTGCCCGACTTTTAGCTCAAATAATACAATTGAGAGCAAATTTCCCGGATAATGCGGGAGAGTTCACATCTCAAGCTTTTAATGACTATTGTATGTCAATTGGGATCAATGTTGAACATTCAGTACCTCATGTTCACACACAAAACGGTTTAGCTGAATCTCTGATTAAACAATTACAAATAATCGCTAGACCACTCTTAATGAGATGTAAATTACCATCTTCTGCATGGGGTCATGCTATTTTGCATGCCGCTGCACTGATTAGATTGAGACCAACTGCTGATCATGAATACTCCCCATTGCAACTGGTCTCCGGACGAGAACCAAGTTTGTCCCACCTTCGAATTTTTGGTTGTGCGGTATATGTACCAATACCGCCACCTCAACGTACTACAATGGGACCCCAAAGAAGACTGGGTATCTATATTGGTTTTAACTCCCCGTCCATAATTAAATATTTAGAACCAATGACGGGAGACATGTTTACAGCACGGAATGCTGACTGTCATTTTGATGAAACAATGTTCCCAGTCTTAGGGGGAGACAAGGACAAAGAAAGACTGGTAACACAAGAAATAACGTGGAATGCATCATCGCTATCAAATCTCGACCCCCGAAGTGGTCAATGTGAATATGAAGTCCAAAAGATCATACATTTGCAAAGAATAGCGAATGAATTACCAGATGCATTCATAGACACGAATAGAGTGACAAAGTCACATGTACCAGTATCAAATGCACCTGCTCGAATTGAAGTAATCCCATAAGCGATTACTATACAACGAAAGCGTGGGAGACCAATCGGTTCCAAAGACAAAAACCCACGGAAACGAAAAGAGTAAAGTAACGCAGTTGGTGAAAACTCACAAAAGATTATAAGTGAAACCCCGGTAGAGGTAAATGTCCCAGAAGAGACAACTATGAATCCAGAGGAAAATGAAGTTTCAGAAGAAACACCGGTACCGAACGAAAATGAGATCTCTATTAATTATGTACAAGACAGTACAATGTGGAACCGGAATAAAACATGTGTTGATGATATATTCGCATATGCTATAGCAACGGATGTAATCAATGAAAATGATTACGTACCTAAAAATTTAGAAGAGTGCATGCACAGAAATGATTGGCCAAGATGGCAAGAAGCCATAAACGCCGAATTGATTTCGCTCGAAAAGCGACATGTTTTCGGACCTGTAGTCCGAACACCCATAGACGTCAAACCAGTAGGTTATAAATGGGTGTTTGCAATAAAGAGAAATGAAAAGAATGAGATTGTACGATATAAGGCTCGACTTGTAGCACAAGGGTTTTCCCAAATCCCAGGAGTTGATTATGAGGAAACGTATTCCCCTGTAGTGGATACGATAACCCTTAGGTTCCTAATCGGCCTCACAATCTCTGAAGGACTTCATATGAGACTAATGGATGTCGTCACTGCGTACTTATACGGGACACTTGAAAATGACATCTACATGAAAATCCCTAAACGATTAAAATTGCCTGAAGCATTAAAATCAACACCTCGAGATATGTGTTCTATAAAGCTCCAGAGATCTTTATATGGTCTCAAACAATCTGGTCGTATGTGGTACAATCGACTTAGTGAATATCTCGAAAAGGAAGGATACAAGTCTGATGTAATCAGTCCATGTGTCTTTATAAAACGATCACTCTCAAATTTCACTATAATAGCAGTCTATGTTGACGATATCAACATCATCGGATCTCCTGAAGAGATAGAGAAAGCTGCTCAGTTATTAAAGAAGGAATTTGAGATGAAAGATCTTGGTATGACAAAAGTATGCATCGGACTACAATTTGAGTATCTGTGCAATGGCACATTTGTCCATCAATCAAACTACATCCAGAAGATGTTAGTACGTTTCAATATGGATAAAGCACATCCGTTTAGTGTACCTATGGTTGTCCGACCGCTAGATCCACACAAGGATCCTTATCGCCCTCAAGAAGAAGGCGAAGAAGTACTTGGTCCAGAAGTACCGTACTTAAGCGCGATCGGTGCCCTTATGTATCTCGCAAATAACACAAGACCTGACATTGCATTTGCAGTACATGTACTAGCGAGATACAGTTCGAATCCAACACGTAGACACTGGAATGGCGTAAAACATATATTCCGGTATATTTGTGGGACACAAGACTTAGGTCTTTTCTATCAGAAAGATTAAAAGTCCCAGCTTGTTGGGTATGCTGATGCCGGATATCTATCAGATCCTCACAAAGCAAAATCTCAGACAAGTTATGTATTCACATACGACGACACAACAATTTCTTGGAAGTCAACTAAGCAAACACTTACAGCAACATCATCAAATCATGCCGAATTAATAGCACTATATGATGTTGGTCGAGAATGCGTGTGGTTGAGATCAATGATTAATCACATACAAGAAGCATGCGGATTAGAACATATCAAGAAGGAGCCGACAATTATTTATGAAGACAATGCTGCTTGCATAGCTCAGATCAGAGAAGGTTATATCAAGGGTGATCGAACAAAGCACATCTTACCAAAGTTCTTCTCAACATATGACTTGCAGAAAGAAGGGGAAATCGATGTTCGTCAGATCAAGTCAAGTGAAAATCTAGCAGACCTGTTTACAAAATCTTTACCTAGAAGCAGTTTCGAGCAGCTATCACACAAGATCGGTCTTCGTAGATTAAAAGATGTTTGTTGAACTCAGGGGGAGAATTATACACGCTGTACTATTTTTCCCTTAACTAAGTTTTGTCCCACTGGGTTTTCTTAGTAAGGTTTTTAATGAGGCAGTACAACTTATCCAGTAGTATCAATTTATTTATTCAGGTCCTGAAGTACCTATTTAACATCATCCTGAAGTATGTAGTTAAACAGTGTATAATTCTAAATGTCTGAGGGGGAGTGTTATAAACCAGACATTTTAGGCCCAATCCATTACTTATGGGCTTTAGGGTTTATGGTTATGTTTATCCCTATATATTGTAATGTTGAATATTGTGAAGATATAGAAATTCAGTTTATCTCTATTTCTCTTTGGTTTTTATCACTTTTGAGTTAAAAAAACAATCTCAGACACCCAGAAACCGGAGTAAGTTTTTACAAAAAAGCCCTTAAATTCTTATAAAGCAAACAAGTAAAGTCAAGACCGCGCTAGTTAACTAAAATAATCGTGTGCTAGCTTAACCTAAAATTGACATTTAAACCAATTGTAAATTGTGTTTTCCTATCCAAATTACCTTTACGTATGGCTGCAAACAAACCGAGAATATGAACATGGCTTTGTTTCGTGTTCGTTTGTTAAGGAAATACATGTATTCACGAATAATTCATGAAAACTTACCGAACGAAATTTCTTGTCCGTGTTCATTCATTAAGGAAATGAACATGTTCGTGTTCATTTGTGTCTGTTTGTTAATTGTAGGTACCGAACACAAATGAACCAACAAATGTTCACGAACACAGGCAAACACAAACAAACGTTCATGAATGGAAACCAACAGAAGCGAACATTCATGAACACAAACAAACACAAACAAGCGTTTATGAACACATATTAAATTTTGAATAAATTGGGCATTTTTCATCATAAACATTAAAATGATCCACCGAAAATATACTAATGAACGTGAGAATACTAGAATGGGGTTTATTTGTCTCAATTACCTCAAATAAAAATTAAAGAATATAAAATTAATATATATATATATTAAAAACCCTAATTAACTATCGAACACATTAACAAACGTTCACGAGCATAAATAAACGAATGCGTCTTCTATTCATGTAATCATGTTTATTCATATAACCGAAAGAACAATTTTTTTATTCGTGTTCTTTTCTTTATTAAACGAATGAATACAAATAAACTTCTCTACAAACAATTCATTAATTTGTTCGCTAAAATATTTATTCTTTTACATCCCTATCTTTAAGTAATAAGCTCGATTGCCAAAAATCAAAACTTCAAATGATGGGTTTTTTTGGTCATAAAATAATGAATTTTAAAAAAGAAATCAATCAAAAGACCGTTGACGTTCTTAAGTTAAGATGACTACCGTGGCCTTGTTGTAATTACCGCTTATACTAGGCACCATCATTTAACCGGTTTAGAAATAAAGACTCCTAAAAATAAAAATTCGTATAAATAGTATCAAACGGACTCTGATTGACCACATTCAACGGCATTAGAACCGTCTCATCGAAATCTACAATGTGAGATTTTAGGTTTTCACAGGTTTTAGAATTTAGAATTTTTGTTTATTATCATTGTTAATATTTGCGTCATTGCAGTGACACAGAACTAGCCCATTAATTTAAAGGTATCCCAAAATTTTTTTTGCCACCCATAATGAAAAAAAATATGTTTGATAGTTCAGGTTCGACGTTTGTATCCACTTTCCAATAGGTTTATTTAATGTTTTGGGTCTTGGGCGAAGTTTTGGCATTTACTAATTGGGTTTCTTCCAACTATATTATTGTTAATTTGGGCTTACTTTACAATTTGGGCTTAATTTATTCTACCAACTTTTGGATCGTAAATGGTCCGGGCTTATAAAAAATGGGATTTTAATAACATTAACTATCCTATATTTTTGCCAATGGTATCTTTGTATTTATTTAGGGGTATCCTTTGTATAAAACTGAAAAAAAATACATTATACGGGGTTGAGCCTTAGCCCGTGCTACACCTATTACTACATTGTCTCCGCCCCTACATCATTGTTTTTTATTCGTAACATTGTATTATATTTTACTCGATATTGTATTTTGTCTCTATAGAATTTTTATTTTTGGAAGTGTGTTAACCCTCATTTAACCAATCTACTCATCTTCTAAACCCTTAAAAAGGTTCCCAATCCATCCCACTGTCACACACACACAAACACCTTCCTCTCACCGGAAACCACCATGCACCTCCGTACCACGGCGGCGCTTACGGCAGCCTTCATCTCCACAACACTCCTCCTCCTTATACCAACTGTTAATGCGCACAACATCACCCGCATTCTCGCCAACTTCCCTGAGTTCTCAACTTTCAACCACTACCTCACCATCACACACCTCGCCGACGAAATCAACAACCGCCAAACCATCACCGTGTGCGCCGTAAACAACGCCGGAATGTCAGATCTATTACACAAACACCTCTCTATATCCACAATAAAAAACGTTCTATCACTTCACGTTCTGCTTGACTACTTTGGCGCCAAAAAACTCCACCAAATCACCAACAGAACTACATTAACCGCCACCATGTTCCAAGCCACTGGCACCGCCACTGGCAGTTCAGGACTCGTCAACATTACCGATCTAAAAGGTGGTAAAGTCGGTTTAAGCACCGATGATGCTGCTGCTGCTTCCGTCGTAACAGATTCTTCGGTTTTCGTTAAATCGGTACGTGAAATACCGTACAGCATTTCTATTATACAGATAAGTAGAATGTTACTATCAGCTGAAGCAGAAGCTCCTACTCCAGAACCTGATGACGTAAATATTACGTCGCTGATGTCAGCGCATGGATGTAAGGATTTCGCTGAAGCATTGCTTGCTTCTAAAGCAATGAGTAGTTTTGCGGATAATATTGACGGTGGTTTGAGTATTTTCTGCGTCATAGATCATGCATTCAGACAGTTTTTGCTTTCACCGAGGTTTAAAAATTTAACCCTCTGGTGAAAAGCAATCACTGCTTGAGTACCATGGAGTGCCGGTTTATCAATCGATGGTGATGCTGAGGTCGAACAACGGCGTGACGAACACGCTAGCAACGGATGGTGCTAGTAAGTATGATTTTATTGTGCAGAATGACGGACAAGATGTAACGGTTAAGACGGGTGTTGTGACTGCGAAGATCGTGGGAACGTTGATTGATCAACAGCCGTTGGTTATTTTTACTATCGATACGGTATTGTTGCCCAAGGAGCTTTTTAAAGGAGCTGGTTCTCCGGCGCCTGCACCGGCGCCGGAGGCTGATGCTCCTAGGGCGGATTCGCCCAAGGCTTCGAAGAATAAGAGTAAGAATAAGAAGAAGCATGTGGATACGCCGGCGCCGGCTTCGGCTTCTTCGGAGGCGCCGGCGGATTCTCCGGATGATTATTCGGAGGATCAGGAAGCAGATAGTGATGGTGCTGTGGAGATTAAGGGGTTTAGATTTGCTGCTTTGGTTTTGAGTTTTTGGTTTGCATGTTTAATTCTTTAGTAGTGTAAGATGGTTGTTTGTGTGCGTGTTTATCCTACTGATCAATGAGATTAGGTAAAACGCGACTTGCAACGAACCATCTTAAAGATTTAACAAATTTTATTTGTTTAAACTTTAAATAGAGGGAACCGCGGGATAGCCACAACATAACAACAACAACAACAACCATACCCAGTAAGTCCCACAAATAGCAGAGCTACTTATAGGGTCTGGGGAGGGTGGGATGTAGACAGGCCTTGCCTCTATCCCTAGGGATAGAGAGGCTGCTTCCAGAGAGACCCTCAGCTCGAAAACGAACAGCAAACCAACACAACAAGTCAAAGAATATAGAAAGAATACAGAAATAAGAAGTCGCCCATTAGCAAGAAAGTGATCTGAGTCGCACAATATAATGTAAAATCATGTATCATAGCATACAACATTATTTGGGCATAAACACAAAGTAAATCATGCATAGTAGCATACAACATCATTTGGGCATAAACACAATAAGGCAAACACTGGAAAGGTCCCTTTAAAAAAAGAAAAAACCTACGTCCCTCAAAATCCACCTAAGACCATACTACAATATCCTCTAGAAGTCCTTAACCCTAATCATACGCCTCCACGAAGTCCTATCGTGGACCATGTCCTCAGAAAGTAAGATTTTATGTTGGGATAGCCACAACATAAACGGGGTCATATTTGGATTCGGTTCTTGGCCAAACAATATGAGGTCAGGTTCAAGGTTTGTAATAAAACATTAGGTCAATCAAACTGCAAACACCCTTGATAGAGATGGCAAAATCATTTACTTCAAACATTTTAGAACTAGCTCAAACACTGAGCACCCACCCCATAGTAACATTTGTATGTGTTGTGATGTATAGTATCATATACTAATTTTTCATATGTTATATACGCATCCGATACTACAGTGTCAACAACCATGGATCAAAAACCAGAGTAACCCTTATCCACCTTTGCCTTGCATAACTCAGAGGTGTACCACATTAGACTTTCTTTCTAAACATAAGGAAGAGCTGCATATTCCTCCAATGGCATCCACTATAAGAAAAAAAAAGTAAAAACATATAAAAAAAAATCATATAGTAGGTTGGGTGACAAGTCAAAACGGGTCACTTTTATTACATTAGGGAATATTGGATTTAAATAACCCCAACTTTCACCATTTGGCCAATAGCACTCCCAACTTATGAATTGTACCACACCACTCCCAACTTTCAACTTATTTTCATCTGGCACTCCCAAACTAACTAAACCCTAACCCAATTAGTTTTTTGTTGATGTGGCACATGTGTAGTGACGTGGCATCTGACGTGGCACTTATTTAGTGACATGGCTTTTTTATGATGTGGCATTTGTTTAGTGACGTGGCATCTGACGGAGTGACATCAGCTAACTGGGTTAGAGTTTAGTTAATTTAGGAGTGCTAGAGGAAAATAAGTTGAAAGTTGGGAGTGGCATGGTACAACTTTCACCATTTGGCCGATAACACTCCCAACTTTCAACTTATTTTCCTCTGACACTCCCAAACTAACTGAACCCTAACCCAATTAGTTTTTTTTGTTTATGTGGCATTTGTTTAGTGACGTGGCGTTTTTTAATATGTGTTGTGTACATTTAACACAAACCAACCAGTTAGTTACCTGGGCTGCCTCGATTTCTAGTTCTTGAATCTTGATATCAGACGATAGTGGGCGCATCATGCACACAAAGAATAAATCTGATTTCTCGAAAAACACCTTGTGCCATTGCCTGTCACAAGTGGATTGGCTGTTATAAATAAAGAATATATCAGATTTCCAGTCACTTGAATGCTACATACTAACGGCTACAGTCTCCCTAATATATGTATTCAGGAGTACAAGTGTCACTTCAACTCATTTGCTTATGAATGCATTAAAACTGTATTATACCTGAATGCTAGTACTTCAACAAACTCTGTATCTATGGATGTATAATGTACCATACAATAGAAGTTGCATGTATCATATAGGAAATATGTCTGCAGAACTTCTAGATCATCTACAAATATGTAATTTTTTCGCAAAGCAAGGAGGCTAGTGAAAACAGCTACTAAAGCTTTCAACATGAAAACGATACAGGGTAAGATAGATGATAGAATAGAACCTGCAACGTCCACTGTGACGTTGAAGTTTTAAGCCTAGTGAGAAAAACGGTAGGGTCCAAATGCTCCGTCAGCTCTACCACCACACCGCCATAACCATCATAGATTGCAGGAAGTAGTTGGACATTTTCAACTCCATCTTTGATTGTCATTTCGTCCATCAAACCACAGTTGATACTCATAAAGATGCCAAACATGTGTAAATTACAAACGGGTAATACCATATCCTATACCTACTTGGTAGTCGTTTCTTCTTATTACCCATCTGGTTCACCCACTTACTCGCAAGTCGCAAGCATCCGGTAAGCGTGTTTTATAGTCTCACCTGAAAACTCATCCTAACTCACCTGAAAAAACCAACTTCATATCTCAATACTAGACTAAATTTCTAGCAATTCTGTATTTTAACAATCTTAAGTTTCTAATATCTTTTAAGATTAATATAAATTCATGTATTCGGATTCTGATACCGGTAAACAAAACCAGTAATCTGTCCTTCCTGTCGAATTCCGGGTTTACAAGCTTTTTTTTCTGTTTGCTGCTGCTGATCCCTCTTCTTTCTTCAATTGGGTGTAAAACAAAGTGTTCTATAATCAATTCGATCTGAAACATCGTGCTGATAACGGATTGAATCTGTATTAGTTTTTCCTTATGTAGCTTCATCACAAACAAGTTCATAATCGAAAAGATAAGAAAACAAATCACAGTCATCTAAACGCACAAATCTCTATTGACCCTAAATTATCCTCAAATTCAAACATGAACAACACATAAAAACAGAACAACATATTGATTTCATCATAAATAGTTCTAAAATCTACCAATATAATCTGAGGTTTAGGGTTTATTCATAATCAAATTCAATGATAATCATTAATCAAACTCTGTTTGTTTAACAGCAGCTCAAATCAATAATACAAAAGTTAGCCACCTGAATCTCATTCAAGCAACCGCTACAGGCTGTTGCTTCGCCGGTTCGACTTTCGTCTTCGATTTCTGATCAATAAAATCTTCCATATTGTATATAACGGTGATGTATAGAGAGCAGCTAGGGCACCGAGCGATCTCTTCACCGATCTTCAACTCTTCTTTTGTGATCTGAAACAGGTCTCCACAAGGGCAGGGGTATGTGTACGCCTTCAGCTCCTCGTTCCACTCCATGTCTTCGATCTCCACGTCGTCGTACGACATCGTTTCCTTCGTTCCAAGATTTGATAGATGTCGGTTGTGAGGCTAGGGTTTGCAGGGACCTTCAAATCTTCGATATGTGAAAGATACGGACTTAATTGATTTATGAAGGGTGGAATGTTGAATTTCGTATGTTGCATGCTAGACCTTGGCGCGGAGGCGGTTTGGTTCTTGGCTAGAGTTCAGCGTGTGGTCCACAGCAACTTTTCGACACCTCAGGGGCGGGGCTTTGTTTTTAACAGATTAAGGTTTTCTATTCAGAAGAGGATGACGGCGCAGTTTGTTGCCCGTCTACCTGCTATCCTTATGTAATTTGTCCTCGTGATTGAAAAAAAAAAACCACATTATTGTTGGAGAGTTGGGTAAGTGGCTTAAATTGGTTTTAAAGTCATTCGCAATGGTTAGTAAGCATGAAAAAAGTGAAGTCACGTAGACATTACGCTGGAAAAAATATTCGAGATTAAAGGTGTGTAATGGATGGACACTTGTTATTATCTTATTTGACCAAAAGAATTTAGGAATTCAAACTTTGCGCACACACCTCTCTCATGGAAGAAAGGGATATTATTGTGAAAGTGAATGTGACATGGTATGGAGCGTGGATTCATAACACATGACCTAAATAAAAGTTTAATCATGGGTTTTTTATAAACTTTTGAATAACAATCTTTCTTTTTATATATGTTCTTTGTATATAGGTTTGATGGATTAGGATAGTGTGAGAAGCACTACGTTAATTGAGAAACTTGAGAAGCATTCTGGACCACACATTTTCCCTAAGCTTTTCAGTTTTGTAATATACACGTATATATAGTTTAAAATTGATTGTATACATATGGGAATTTGTATGTCGATATTGGATTTTGAAACGTCTAGAGATGGGGTACTTGGGACAGATGATAGGGCATGGCAGCAAGCTTACTTTAATGCATTAACAAATTTGAATGCCACCTATCATTCTTTTACACATGAGCATTAAATTTTTTTAGAGTAATATGCCATTTTCGTTCCTGAGGTTTGACCAGTTTAACGACTTCTATCTAAAGGTTTGTTTTTTCGCATCTAGATCCAAAAGGTTTGAAATCTTGCCGTTTTCATCCGGCTCGTTAACTCCATCCATTTTTCTCCGTTAAGTCATGGGTATTTCGGACTTTTTTGTTAACTTAAAGGGCAATTCGGTCTTTTTCACTTTATGTACAAGCATTAGCATAATGTACAAGTATTCAAAAGAACAAATTGTTGTTTTAACTTAACAAAAAAGACGAAAATACCACTGAGTTAACAAAAAAGACCGAATTGCCCTTTAAGTTAACAAAAAAGTCCGAAATACCCATGACTTAACGGAGAAAAATAGATAGGGTTAACGAGTCGAATGAAAATGGCAAGATTACACGCCTTTTGGATCCAGATGCAAAAAACAAACCTTTCGAAAGAAGTCGCAAAACTGGCCAAACCTCAGGGACGAAATGACATTGTGCTCATAACTTGTATGGATTAGAAAGTTCTGATGCTTGTGGGTTTATCAGGTATTGAGCATGAGTGGGAAATAGCACAGGGTAACATGGATACTGCTTCGAATGGTTTACTCACAGCAAGCAATGAACTTCGTGTTGCTTCTGCTAAAGCAATTAAACAATGATCTTGACTTCAATAACATCATGACATACGTATTTGACATGTTAGACTCCCTGCAGTCTAACAAGTCAAATATGCATGTCATGATGTCAATATCATTGTTTAATTTCTTTGTTTCTATAGTTAACGAATGACAAAAAATAATGACTTATCATACGATAAAACACGATAGGTGTACGTAATTAGCCAACCGTACAAGTGAAGAAAGAAAAGGAACATTAAAACTAAAATAAGTTTTAATATGTAGGCAATTGTGTTGCAAAAATGGGATACAAAACCCACTCGTCGATAGGCATTTGTAACGGGTGGTTGGTTGTTCCTCGGAATTAGTTGTGGCGTCGACATGTCACAAAGAGGACTGGGGAACAATGGGTAGGGTCGGGTTTTATCCACCGGTAAAGCAAGCAAGGCCAAGAGGGTCTGAAGAGTTTGTTAAATTTTATTATATGTAAAATCAGAGTATTTTATTAAAAAAAAAAAAAAAAGCATAAGTTGAACATTCTAGTCGTAAACAATAGAGAAGAGAATCTATGATGACCCCAACCAAAAACTTCTGGTTCCACCGCTTGAAGGTTCGCTTGGTGGTGCTGGCGATGGTTGCGGGAATTCATACACAAGATCACTTGGTGGTGATGGTGGTAGTGTTGTTCCATGTAATGGCCGAAAAGTGCACCGACATGACATTAGCCAAATACATAAAATGGGATGGGACACATGACTCCCTTCGCCATCTTGTTTACAAGGCTTGACCTAATCTAAGTGCTACACAAACCAGGTAATACAAAGAAGAGAACGTAGTAGTAAACTCACAAAACATCATTAATATCTCAACAACCAATGAGATTAGGTAAAACGCAACTTACACTGAGCAAAGTAGCCTTCAAAGGGGTTAAAAGTGAGTGAACCATCTTAAAGATTTAACAGTTTTATTTGGCGAGCAAAGTAGCCTTCAAAAGGGTTGCGGCGCAACTTGTTGCCCATTTACAAACCGTTTGTAATTTGTTGTTTTGGCATTTTATAAAGTTTGTTTACATAAATGAACCGCGGGTTAACTACAAATTAAGGTTAGCATACATGAGTTCGTATTTGGATTCGGCTCTTGGCCAAACAACATGAGGTCAGATTCAAGGTTTCTCATAAAATCTTATGTCAACCAAACCACAAACATTCTGGAACTAGCTCAAACACTCAAGACCCACCCCATGGTAAAATATGTATGTATTATATATGTATCCGATACTCGAGTGACACTTATTCATCGAACAATTTTGAAGAGTGAAACCTGTAAAAATAATATAGGATCCGCAACTACCTTAAGACCGGTTCCATTTAGAATACTCGAGTGAGAATCCATTAATATCCACATTCGCATTATCAAACAATATATATGAAGCTCCAAATAGAATATTATAAAGCAAGAAAATGTCATGAATAATTATGAATAGCGTCACAATAAACTATGAATAACAAGTACTTGATCTGTATATTTAAGATTGTATACGTTATTTTTCTTTTTTCTAATTTAGATCTCGTTTGTTTAAATAAATGTGACTCGGTTTATCACTGAAAAATGAGGTTACTGGTTGCGGAGAAAAACCAGAGTAACCCTTATCTACCTTTGCCTTGCATAACTCAGAGGTGTACCACATTAGACTTTCTTTCTTAACATAAGGTAGAGCTGCATATTCTTCCAATGGCATCCACTGTAAGACGAAAAGTAAAAAAAAAAAAATTAAAAATCATATACATGGTAGGTTGGGTGATAGGTCAAAACCAGTCACTTTTATTACATTACAGAATATTGGATTTAAATAACCCCAACTTTCACCATTTGGCCGCTCCCAACTTATGAATTGTACCACGCCACTCCCAACTTATTTTCCTCTGGCACTCCCTAACTAACTCGGTTAGTTTTTTTTTGCTGATGTGGCACTTGTGTAGTGACGTGGCATTTAGCGTGGCCATTTTAATGATTTGTCATCTGACGTGGCACTTATCTAGTGACATTGCCTTTTTTATGATGTGGCATTTGTTTACTGACATGGCATCTGGCGTCAGCTAACTGGGTTAGAGTTTAGTTAGTTTAGGAGTGCCAGAGAATAATAAGTTGAAAATTGGGAGTGGCATGGTACAACTTCCACCATTTGGCCGATAACACTCCCAACTTTCAACTTATTTTTCCTCTGGCACTCCCCGACTAACTGAACCCTAACCCAATTAGTTTTTTATTGATGTGGCACTTGTGTAGTGACATGGCATCCGACGTGGCCTTTTTTAATATTTGTTGTGTACATTTAACACAAACCAACCAGTTACCTGGGCTGCCTCGATTTCTAGTTCTTGAATCTTGATATCAGACGATAGTGGGCGCATCATGCACACAAAGAATAAATCTGATTTCCCAAAAAATACCTTGTGCCATTGCCTGTCACAAGTGGATTAACATTTTTATAAACAAAGAATACATCCGATATTCAGACACTTGAATACTGCAATTAATTTGCTTATGGATGCACTAAACTGTATTACAGTAGAAACTCTATAAAATAATACACTTGGGACCACCAAAATTTATTAATTAAAAGATTTATTAATTAATCGATAAATTAATAATTATTAATTTATATATTAATTAATATTTTATTAATTTATAGTAGAATACTTAGTTTACAAACACCTTTCAAGCTTCCACTTAATTATTGTATACAATGCATGTATATCAAATGAACGGTCCAATTTGAAAGAAACCTTCAATCTCCCACCTTATTATGCTTCTTGTGTTAAATGTATCACTTTATGGACATTAAAAATATTTTCTATATAAATACAAGATCAAAATAGGTTAACACAAACAAATCATACACACAACATGGCCTCCCATCTTAAAGGTGTGAAAAAAAACAACAATGACAGACGAGATTCGAAGAGCATTATGCAAGCACAACAAGGATAATCCAAGTCTCACTCAAAAGCAATTGCAAGAATGGGTTCATAGTAACTATGGTTTGCAGGTGAGTCAAGCGACAATATCGAGGTTCTTACCATGCTAAGGAAAATTAGAGACGAGATTCAAGGGGAAATTGATTTCACCAAAAAACAAAAGACAATTGAGTCATTTTTCAAGAAACCTTCATAAATCATTCATGTAATATGCTATATATAAGGAATTATTAATTTATATTTTATATGGGGTCTAAAGAAATTATCAAAAATGTATTATCTTATAATTTTAGCGAATTATTAATTTAGCACCCTATCCCCGAGTCGGGACCGGCAAAAAATATTATCTTATAGAGTTTATTAAATAATCGAATATTAATTTATCGAGTTTCTACTGTATGTTTGTTGGAAGGTTATAATCAAGAATTCTTATTATAGTGATTTAGTGTTATTAGTCAACACAAAAGTCAAACCGTGTCATATAGAAACAGTCAAAATAGGCAGATTTAGGACCCGACGTTTCATATATGAAGATCCGATGTTTAGTTAGTTAAATAACCGTCACTTGTGATGCTAATTCTCTCAACCTTTTAAGCATTAATACAGAAATTCCACATAAAAGGTTCAAAAAGGTTGGGTGAGTGTATATTATACCTGAATGCTAGTACTTCAACAAACTCTGTATCTATCTGAAACAGGTTAAATCATCAGCATTAGGTAAAATATCACATATAAGTTGGCATATAATCATAAGTGACGTAAATACTAGAAGTGACAGTATGCACCCATTTACTAATAAATGGAATGATATTTACTAATAAATGGAATGATCTGTTTCATGTTTTTATCTCTAATGGGTTGATGGTTAAGCTAGTTATACTAAGTGTTTTTAAATGCTTAATAAAACCTCCAAAATTCTTTTATAAAAAAATCAATTTGACCGCGCATTTTGTCGCCTCAATCGATAAGTAGACCGGAGAATTAACACTTACTCCTGTCTCTTCTTTGACTTCTCTAATTATCCCTTCAGAAATATCCTCCCCCTGTAGAAATAAATTTCATCGGGTTATTCGAAAAATAATATGTACCTAAGTTTGTAAGAATAATAAAACTTCACTGAAGCATATACCATTTCAACAATTCCAGTAGGAATCTTCCATGCATTAGCTCCCCGCCATCTCCCATTCTTTTCTTGGACAAGAAGAATCTACAAATATAAAAGGAGTCGAAATGAAGTGATCTACAACTCCAAAATATGTACGACAAAAGATGATCTCTAGAGTTGCATGCTAGTTATTAAAGGAACCAAATGCCTAACAAGCATACTATTACTTTCTTTTTTGAACGGCAAGGAACGACGTGCCAACCACCGTGACACCGGGCGCTGTGGCCAAGGTCGACTACTCGACCGCCGCCAGCCCCTTGGCTCTCCCCAGATGCGTGGAAACCCGACCTCCACCCGCCCAAAGGCACGACAGTGGAATAACCGGTAAAGTTAAGAAAACAATTACCCACATTACATAAAGAGTAAAGTATATGGATGGTCCCTGTGGTTTACCAAAATTTTGGATTTGGTCACTAGCTTTCCAAAAGTACAAAGATAGTCCCTGTGGTTTGCACTTTGTAGCGCATTTAGTCCCCAACTTTTTCCTAAAGCACATGGATGCTCCCTATGGTTGCACTTTGTAACACATTTAGTCCCTAAGTTGGACATGTTAAAACCTTCAGATTTGTTGATTGGAGACTAAATGCGTTACAAAATGCAAACCACAGGGACCATCCATGTACTTTTGGAAAGCTAGGGACCAAATCCAAAATTTTGGTAGATCACAGGGACCATCCGTGCACTATACTCTTAAAAAAACAAACAAACATATTATCGCATTTTGCATGAAAAAGTCCCTAAACCGAATTTTGAAACATACAAGTATAAATGGTACTAGTTGGTTGCTTGTGGTCGATCAACACATAAGTTGTCGCCATGTAGGCGATATTTTTTGCGGGGAAGTTTCATATATCCCCCTCTAAACTTGCAATATATCATATTTCCTCAAAGCAAAAGTTTTCAATGCATAATGTACAATGCTATTCAAGCATGATTCCAGGATATATGATATTTTCCTACTTTAGAGGGGGGACATATGAAATTGCACTATCTTTTTTGATATAGTGGATGACACATATACTCTTTTGCTGATCCTAACAAAACTAAGGTTTCTTAGAGCCCAGAGCCCTACCATCAAAAAAAATATCCATGTCAGCAAAAAAATTAATAATAAAATCTACTGCAAGTAACTGTATAAATTTATCTAACAAGTCCAAGGACTTTAATATGTCAAAATTCAGTTGAGAGACTTTTTCTTGCAAAACGAGAACGTTGTCAGTTTTCTATGATATGATGATCAAGATATAAGGGATTAGACCACACAATAAACCAATAGACACATAAATCTTCAGATATAACACCAAAGGATCAGGATCAAATAAGTGTTATTAGTGTAAATATGTGTGGGAAGGAGTTTGACGCTGCACATATCTGAATCCACAACTTTTTTAAAATCTGATGCACAAGCTCACAAAAGTGCATCAGCTTTGGGCTTTTGTGCATCAGAACACATGTCAGCAACAAATACCATGATGGTTAATATACCTCACGTTTATCATTCAAGACAACAGCACCAACACCTACTCTATGAGAAGCATTTGCAGGGATTGTACTTGTTGTTTCGGGAATCCAGTTAATAAGCATGAGGTAATCAGGTTCCGCATGATGATAACAAAACCCCTCCTGTTAATAAAGGAAAGCATTCCAGTAAGTGTAATGATATAGCTGCTAGATAAAACCTCCTAAATCTTTTTATTTCAAACACACATACTATCATTGATTCATTGTTATGATATAGCTTTTTAAACGTATTTAAATCATCAAGTATTTTCAAAACTCAAGAAAGAAAGGAAAAAAAAGTGTTTACGGGTCGTCCCAACCCGACCCATTTTGACAATTACTGAAAGTTGCCACTTTTGAATGATGATAACAAAACCCCTCCTGTTAAACAATGTGATTACCTTCACTGCAGTTTCGACAAGATTTACAAGATGGATAGGCAGTTTAATCCAAACACCCTTCTTGCCCTATAAAAACCATTCTCAAATTAGAATGAATCAATGGAAGTGTATAATGTACCATACAATAGAAGTTGCATGTATCATATAAGAAATATGTCTGCAGAACTTCTAGATCATCTACAAATATATAATTTTTTCGCAAAGCAAGGTGGCTAGTGAAAACAGCTACTAAAGCTTTCAACATGAAAAAAATACAGGGTAAGATAGATGATATAATAGAACCTGCAACGTCCACTGTGACATTGAAGTTTTAAGCCTAGTGAGAAAAACGGTAGGGTCCATATGCTCCGTCAGCTCTACCACCACACCGCCATAATCATCATAGATTGCAGGAAGTAGTTGGATATTTTCAACTCCATCTTTGATTGTCAATTCATCCATCAAACCACAGTTGATATATTATTGTCGATTCAATCCAAGGGCTAGTGAACAACAAGGTAATCATAATTATAGAATATACTTTAATCACTAACTACCAAATTTAAATTGGAACAGTTGTCACAGTTCCTAAAATGAGTAGAATCCATAAGCTGGTGTAAGTTAGCTTCTATTTATTAGATTTTTAATTAGTTGTGTCACTATTCCATTTTTACAAGGCAAACTGTTAGGAACAAATCCGAATACGCAAAAGTGAAACAACACACATATGCACAAACGATTAAACATGCCATACAGAAAAAATAACGAACGACACAATAATTTTGAAGTGGTTTGGTCCCAGTGTGGGATCTACGTCCACAGGCTGCAACTAGGTTATTTCATTATGCTCAAAACCAAAGATTACAATTACAATGACTAAGTACATACATAGATAGAATTAAGGTTTCTATCTTGGTGAACAAGAAAACCAAATGTCATAATCTTCTATTTTTACATTTTCTGTTAACGTGCTTATATCGTGTGTGCACTATGTGTTTGTGTTTGTGTTCCTGTTGCGCCACTTGATACCTAACACAAACGTGCAACAAGCTGTGCCGCTAGCCTTTTCTGATAGCAAAACTAAGTCTTTTAAAACTAATTAGAACCGGTTGCCGAAATCAAGAAAAAAGTGTAACATTGTTTTCTATTTTGTGCAAAGTGCCATTTTAACTTGGAAGACCTAGCAGCTCTTAGGGGCTGTTTGGCAACTTCTGAATTGTTAAGTGTTGAACTAGTAAGAGGTCTGAACCATTAAGTGTTGAATCAATAAGAGGTCTGAACCATTAAGAGCCAGTATAATGCTTAACCGTTCAGAGACAAATGTCTAACCAATTCAGAGGTCTTAACCATTCAGACTCAGTATAATGCTTAACCATTCAGAGCCAAATGTCTGAACAACGTTCAGACATCTGCTCGCAAAACAAACGGTCTGAACCATTAAATACTACAAACCGGTAAGAGGTACCGTTAAGAGCCTCGTTAAGAGCTAAACAAACCTTGGTCATATTCAATAAAATTTGTAAATACATAAAATCATAGTCAAAAACAGAAATTTATCTCATATTAGACAAGAAGAAGATGCAAGATAAAACAAAGGGTCCTAATATTAACACATGGGAAAACTTATTTACACATGGTGTATACGGGCCGTATACTGTTATACAGCCCGTATGGAATAAAAAAGACTGACAAAGTCTGCTGGCACAGACTTTGTCAGTTGTTTTTATTCCATACGGGCCGTATAACAGTATACGGCCCGTATACACCATGTGTAAATAAGTTTGCCTGGTCGTATACAATGTATACGAACCTGTATACGGGCCGTATACTCTTATACGGCCCGTATGGAACGAAAATTTGATTTTTCAAGTATTTTAGAGTCGTGAGGTGCTCAAAACTTTCTAAAAGTAGAAAAAAATAAAACATCAACAAGTAACAAAGATTGAAGAACAAGAAAACGTGTCGTATGACTGTAATAAAACGGAAGCTATCAACGCGGGATTATGGGCATGGTGTTATTCTTTATTTAATATTTATAGAATAAAAGGAAGGGTGAGGCATTTGATGAGAGTTGTAAGGAGTCTGAATAAAACGGAAGCTATCAACGCGGGATTACGGACATGCGTTTAATTCCCAACATATTTGTTTTGTCACGTACATTTCGTAAGAAACTTTTCGTGCACTGAACCTTCACCTCCAATCATTTCCTGGTCAAATCACACTATAAAGTTTAAACTTATCGTGTGTTGTAGTTTGCACCTGTATACATTGATTGTGGATTTTCTTGAGTCGTCGGGAAAACTTTTCCTCAGGGGAGGGTGAGTAGTATGAGTCTGAGTCCATTGTGGTTCGTGAATGTTGGAAGAACCCGACACGTCTTCTGCTGCCTCTTCGGTTGGTAAAAGACATAGGATGGCTTCTAATACAGGCTCTTTGTCAGTTGTGGTTGATTTATAGGAGGAGGTTATGAAACGAATATATGTTTATGCGAACATCCTTATTTTGTCACGTACATGCGTTTAATTCCCAACATCCTTATTGTATCAGACTCTCTCCCCTCCTGATGCAATTTTCACAGTGGTACCGATGTCCTGCTACTACAATCCTTCCAACGCCTGATTCCGATACAACCCTTGTGGATTTCGGTTGGTTCAGAAACTTAACAAGAGAAGCAACTAAAAAAAGGAAAGAAAGAAATTTTTTACCATATGTATACGGGCCGTATACCGTTTATACGGCCGTATACTCTCGGTAAAAAACAAATTTACCGATCGTATACAATGTATACGATGATTGTATACGGGCCGTATATTCTGATACGGCTCGTATACTATGGGTAAAAAATGGTAAAAAATGGTTTATTCTCTTTAATCTATTAGAACGATCCTTGTCTTGAGAACCTGATTCTGGTTTAAACAATGGAATTTGTGGATCAACAGAAATAACTGAAAATAACTCGCCATTCTCTTGCACCTGTATACGTTGCAAGGTATAGAATGTTTGAAGTATTCTTGGTTCAATACAAACTCTTCTGAAAGACAAGAATACAACGTTCATGTATCACAAGATAATGCTTTCTCGACAAATGAAGTATTATCTAACATCATATGTTCATCATTGTTCTTGAAGATGAAGATGAAGAAACGAGACTTTGTTTTGAGAAATTAACAAGGTAAACCTGAATTTTCAGATTTTTAGACACTTACTTGAACATGAGTCTGAGTCCATTATGGTTCGTGAATGCTTCGATTTCAACAAATCTTTCAAGGTCTTTAGTGATGGACAACTGGTTAAAAGATGTAGAAGAGTTTGTGTAGAGATCTTTACGTACAAATTTGCATTATCATTACGGTTACAAATGAAGCGTTGGGATTCAAGGGTTTATGAGTAAAAGAATTGTGGATTTCGGTTGGGTCAGATCTCGGAAGTACTGAACAACAGAAATAACAATATACGGCCCTCACAAAGTTGTCATTTTCAAGTGTGAGATTAGCCAAACGAGGATGAAAGATACTCAAACCATCTGATCCCGTTGTTGCAAAGTCCTTTAATGTGAGATTCTTCAAGTTTGCACATTTTGAGAAAATACCAATGTGTTTGTCAGCTTCGTCAATACACAAAGTGACAGAATTTGTGGATTTCGGTTGGGTCAGAAACTTAACAAGATAAGCAACTAAAAAGTTAACATTCTGATTCAGATTCAGAAAGCAGATGTTTAGTAGTGTTTGAGAAACTAACAAGGTAAACCTTAATTTTCAAAATTTTAGACACTTACTTGAACCGTTAGTAATGCTAGATGTCATTTTGGCTGAACCACAACCTATTACAGCACTGTATGAACCTGCGTTTTGAAAATAGGCTCTGTTCTTCGTTTATTGGATCGTTCTAATAGATTAAAGAGGTTTTTACCATTTTTTACCATATGTATACGAGTCGTATACGGTTTATACGGCCGTATACCATTGGTAAAAAATATTTTTACCGATCGTATACAATGTATACGATGGTTGTATTGTATACGGGCCGTATATTATTATACGGCTCGTATACTATGGGTAAAAAATGGTAAAAAAAAAGGATTATTCTCTTTAATCTATTAGAACGATCCTTGTCTTGAGAACCTGATTCTGATTTAAACAACGGAATTTTTGGATCATACTACTAGCAGAAGAACCCGACACGTCTTCTGTGATGATTCGAAACATTCCGAATAATAACTAGCAGAAAAACCCGTACCGGTGATTGTTTATCCATACTATTTTTCATAGCCATATTCCCACTCACAAGTTGTTGATACATATCGTCCGTTCAAGTTGAGCGTATCACTCGATCCACTTACATTCGAATAACGCTGAGAATCCACAACGCTTATGGCCAGATTCTTTCCTTCAATCTTGGCAAAATCAATGCCTGCTTGTTTTATTATCACGAAAGTACTGAACAACCGAGATAACAGCTCCGGTATTTATCACCAACCCATCTTTGGTAGTGTTTGTTTGAGAACCTGATTCAGATACACAACGGTCTCTTTGCTTCGTCCACTAGAACTATTTGTGTATGCATTCTTTTGGTAGTTAACAACGCTAATTAGAAAAAAATGTCACAGTTGTCAAGATTGTTTGTCGGGTTTCCAATGCTCACACAGGGTGATAAACAACACTGATACACGTAACATCTAGTTATATTCAGATTTAAACAATGCCCGCCTCAACTGAGATAACGGACATCCATCAAGCTCAAAAAGAAAACTTGTGTTTCCCATAGTCACAAAAGATTGCGGTTTGTATTTCGCATAGCCACCGTTTCCGTAGTAAAAAAACGGTTGCGGTTTGTATTTCGCATAGCCATCGTTTCCGTAGTAAAAAACGGTTGAGTTTGCACATTCAATCTTCAATACTTCAGTAAAATACCACTAGTAGAAGAACCCGACACGTCTTCATGTAACAGAGAATGTTTTAGAAATTGAAGGAAAATGAAAAGATTTGTTGAAATCGAATTTGACAACTATGACAGCTTATTAAAAGTATCGTGTGTTGTAGTTTGGAAAGATGACCGAACAGAGATCTGAATAACAAACTGTGGAGAACTTGTTTGTGTCAGGTTCTTCTGCTAGTTACTCGGAATCGATAAATAACCAACACGAAGATCTCTGCGATCGCTAAGGTTTTCATCAACGGACTGATCGGTAACGTTACTCTACCTGTGCTCCGATTTAAGCGGCATGTTCCGATCAACGTTTATCGACATTGTTAAAGGTGATGAAGAGTTTAGAAACCCTAGAATGATTGTGTTTTTACGGGAATAAAACGTGATACTTGAAAAAACGCCAATATATACGGCCCGTATATAGTTATACGGCCCGTATATAATTATACGGCCCGTATACCATTGGTAACATCAAAAACCCACAAAAATAAATCAATTGAGCCGTATACGTTTTACAAATCGTATACACATGTATACGACCCGTATAACTGTATACGGGCCGTATATAATAAAACAAAAAAAAACATTCCCTGCGCATTTTCCTATTCAAAAACATTCTATACGAGCCGTATAATTGTATACGGCCTGTATACAATAGGGGATGTGAAAATAAGATATAGGGTATTTGGGAATAAGGCACCACTAAAACAAATGTAGTGAGTGCAGAAACAACTTCAAATCAACACAACTGAACAACTCTGATAATTACAAAGTTTCAACATAAGGATATGTAATCTAATCCAATCGAAGCAGATAAGATAGAAGTAAAAAGAATGAAGTAAGTACCTGTAAGACGATGATAACAACAACGAGAAGAGAAGAGAAGCCTTAGCCAATCGGATTTGGGAACGATCGAGTAAATCTACGGACCGGATCTACTGATGTGTCACGTCTGCTTACGTGGAACAACAGGAGCCATGTAAGTTCACAAAATGAATATAACTCGTGGGAAATTATGGTTTTTGGGAGTTAAGGAGAGAGAGAGGTTGTGGTGATGAACAAGAAGATAGTGTGTATATTTTTTCCTTTCATTTTATTTATAAAAAATAATTAAAAAAATTATTTAAATGCAACTTTCATCAAGTTAAAAAATAGAGTAAATTGCCAAAATCGTCTCTGAGTTTTAGGCATGTTTGTCATTTTAATCCAAAACAACTTTTTATACAATATAGACCTTCACTTTTGGGATTTTTTGTCATTTTCATCCAAACGTCTAATTTGCTTTATTTTTCTATCAAACATTTAGATGAAAATGGCAAAAAATCGCAAATCTCATGGACGATTTTGGTAAAAAAAAGTCAAACTTTTGGATGAAAATGGAAAAAAAATCCCAAAAGTGAAGAACTATATGGTACAAAAATGTTGTTTTGGATGAAAATGGCAAACATGCCCAAACCTCAGGGATGATTTTGGCAATTTACTCTAAAAAATAATAAAACAAAAAAGAAGAGGGTAGTTTCAGGATAGTGGATGAAGCAAGTGATTTAACACGGAGTTGAGAGGGTTAGGGTACATTTGTGTAACACTATCTTTATTGGTGACCTTTGTTTAAGTTGATTGCACTTGCTAAAATAATATTTGTTGTATTAAAATTGAAAAAAAGAAATTGAAACTTACAACCACAGATTGTTAAAGCAACCTAGGTCATGACCCCAAACCATGTTCAACTTCGTTCACTTGTAGTGATACACCATTTTTTATTAATTAATATGTCCCCGTGAATTTAATTATTCAAATAACTTTTTATAATTATACTTACAAGAAAAACTAAATACACAATATTTCTTAAAGTAATTTTTTGAACACCCCAATATAAGTTTTATTAAAAATTGTTAAATATTTTTGGTTTTCTGGCAGTAGAGGTTGTGGACCTACTTAGTCGAGTTCAAAGGGTCATGCATAGTAATGTTATGACCCCGAGATCTATTGACGTAGTTTTTAAAAGACTTAGTTTTGCTATTTAAAAAGGGGTAGCGCCGCAGCTTATTGCTCGTTTACTAACTATCTCGATGTAAATTCATAACACGAAAAATTTATGAAATAAATATATTTTAATAAAAGTTAGTTTGGATTGGGTTGTTAACGGGAATGAAAGGTTGGGTTGTGTAGATTGAAGAAAGAGAAATTAATTTTTTATTAAAGGTTAGGTTGTGTTGTGTTGTGTTGTGTTGTGAATGAGAATAATCTAATGGTGTCATCTCCTTAGACTATACGGCAATGTTGAAAATTATGTATGTGCATTGATAACAATTAGCGAGTTAGATTACACGCCAACTTTGAAAAATATACACTAGCGTTGATAATACATGTCATCGGTTGTGAAACTTATAAGTGTTTTGTAGGTACATTCGTTACCATGAAGTCTTGATGCTCACAGAGAACCCACTTCATGCAACCTAAATCCAAAGATCACAAAATTTCATACATATATTACAACTTTACAAGTCTTACATCTATACATACCAAATATTAACAACAAATTTACATTTAGAACAAGCCTTGCATATTTATTATATGTATTGTGTATAAAGTTAGATGCATCGTTGTAATTAGTTTAAACACACAATTATTGAAAATTGTCATAATTAGTTTATGTGCACCATTGTAATTAGTTTACACACGTTGTATCAATAGTGAATCAGCATTTAAAACGTTATTCGAATAAAGTATGTAAATACTATACTCGAACTAAAAAGAATTGAATTATCTACTTTATGGTATAGTTGTTTAAAAATAATGAAGTTTCAAAAGTTATCGAAGATAAAATTATTGGCGGAACCATATTTGAATGTAACATTCGACTGTGCTATTTGTCTTGTAAACAATTTTCAACTTTCTATTCATTACCAATAATTCATCATCTTAGTGGTTTGTATATAGTCCAAAACATATCTTATTTGATAGTTCCCACCTACATATATGTGTGTGTATCATTTTACTTAAAAAAACAAAAGTAGTTTTTAAAGATATAGAACAACTCTTACAAAAGAGCAAGAAAAACAAAGAATTTCAACTATTTGCTCATCACTCAAACATAGTTATAATTCCTAGATTTTATCAATAAGAATTTCTTATAGTTATTGAATTTACTGTTTGGCTAAAGAAAGTATTCAAGCACCCACATGTACATTTATGATGTGCTCATCAATCTCATATGGAAGCTACACATCCCCTTCTACCAAACTCGTGATTGCTTAATGGTATGTTGTACAACGTTGTCACGTAGTAGCATGCTTAGCTTGATTCATGGTAGGATAGGATATGCAAGATGCTTATCGTGTTCAACTTTTTTATAACGTTTTAAAGATAAAGAAACGATAATTTGGAATTTTTTTAAATAATATCATTTTTTCAATGCTACTCCTGTTTTGAAAGCCTCTCAATTTATGAGCACACTTCAACAGTTGATAACAATTGTGTGATAAAAATATCAATACAAATGACTTTTTAGAAGTCTCTACTTAATTAACCTATAACAAAACTGTGGGTACCAATCTTGTTTAAATTCCTAACTTAAAAGGTATTCAAAATAAACTCATTAATGAAAGGTTTAATAGCTTGGTGCCTCATGCCAAGTCACTCTCAAAGGGCGTTAAACACCGTTACAAGGGCGCCAAAGGCTTGGGCATGAGTAGGAGAAGCATTGAAGTGTCTGCGGATTAATTTTGTAGCCAATGGAAACCCTCCATTCCATAAGTGTCGTCAAACAAGTACACATCATCTAAGCCCTAAATATATGGGTAAAAGAAAACAAAACATTTATGCCTAGGGATGTAAACGAGCAAGGCCGAGCCCGAGCCCGACTAGGCTTGAGATCGGCTCGTCATGTTTTTCTGAAGCTCGAGCTCGGTTCAAGCCTAGTTATTTGAGCTTGAGCTCGACTCGGTTAGAGCCTAGTTATTTGAGCTCGAGCTTGACTCGGTTAGAGGCTAGTTATTTGAGCTCGAACTCCTCGTGAGTAAAACCCAAAGCTCGAGCTCGGCTCAACTTGTCTCGAGCTATTTTGAGAACAGCCTCAAATGAGCTAAAAGCTCGGCTTGAGCTCGCTTCAATATCGCTTAAACGAGTCAAAGCTCGGCTTGAGCGCGACTCGCCAATGTTATCATCATCATTATTATTATATTCCATATAAAAAACTAAGCCTAAACGAGCTTTGTATTTCAGGCTCGAGCTCGGGCTCGATAACTAAACAAGCTCTATTTCAGGCTGAGCTCGGGCTCGAACTCGTTAACGCTCGGCTCATTCGAGTTTTTAACCAAGACGATCACGAGTACGTCTGCGTAAAAAATAAAATAAATAAACATAGTTAGAATCAAAGCACACACACAGAGCTCCCCCAAACCCATTGGGGTTTCTCCTGTATAACAGTGTTACGGGGAGCACACACACACACCTCTTCATCTTCCATTAGTACGCTCCTGTGTAAGCTACGATCACCCTCAAACCCTAGCAATCCGCCATGTCTCTAGGCTATGCAGAGAAGCTCTCATACATAGAAGATGTAGGCAATGTCGGAATGACTGAAATTCATGATCCACCACACATCCTACAGGAAAAGGTCTAACAATCTCCCACTGTTATCATCCTGTTTACACATTCTGCTATTGATTGATACTTTGATGCTTCTAATTGATTGATTTGCTTAATTAAGCTGCTTAGGTTTTGTAATTAAGCTTTGTTGTAATGTTAGTTGTTGAAGAAGGTTGATGTTGCTATGTGCATTGAGGTTTGGAATCAGTTTGTGTTGGTGGTGAAGGTGATACCTAGGGTTAGTGTAATTTGTGTATAGTGAGTTCTGCATTGGTGTTTATGTGTGAAGAGTTGATTTGTTGTGTTTTGAACTGTATGGGGTTAAATTAGGGTATGGAAAAGGTGATTGGTTAGGGTTTATGGAATTTTTGCTGTCGATTATGTTTGTTATCATCCTGTTTACACATTTGTGCTGTCGATTACGTTTGTTTGCTGTTTTGATGCTTGTAACTGGTTGATTTAGTTAATTAAGCTGCTTAGGTTTTGTAATTAAGCTTTGTTGTGATGTTAGTTGTTGAAGAAGGTTAATGTTGCTATGTGCATTGAGGTTTGGATTCAGTTTGTGTTGGTGGTGAAGGTGATACCTAGGGTTAGTGTAATTTGTGTATAGTGAGTTCTGCATTGGTGTTTATGTGTGAATAGTTGATTAGTTGTGTTTTGAAGTGGATGGGGTTAAAATTAGGGTATGGAAGAGTTGATTGGATAGGGTTTATGGAATTTTTGCTGTCGATTATGTTTGTTATCATCCTGATTACACATTTTTGCTGTCGATTACGTTTGTTTGCTGTTTTGATGCTTGTAACTGATTGATTTGGTTAATTAAGCTGCTTAGGTTTTGTAATTAAGCTTTGTTGTGATGTTAGTTGTTGGAGAAGGTTAATGTTGCTATGTGCATTGAGGTTTGGATTCAGTTTGTGTAGGTGGTGAAAGTGATACCTGGGGTTAGTGATATTTGTGTATAGTGAGTTCTGCATTGGTGTTTATCTGTGAAGAGTTGCTTAGTTGTGTTTTGAACTGTATGGGGTTAAAGTTAGGGTATGGAAAAGGTGATTGGTTAGGGTTTATGGAATTTTTGCTGTCGATTATGTTTGTTATCATCCTGTTTACACATTTTTGCTGTCGATTACGTTTGTTTGCTGTTTTGATGCTTGTAACTGATTGATTTGGTTAACTTAAGCTGCTTAGGTTTTGTTATTAAGCTTTGTTGTAATGTTAGTTGTTGGAGAAGGTTAATGTTGCTATGTGCATTGAGGTTTGGATTCAGTTTGTGTAGGTGGTGAAAGTGATACCTAGGGTTAGTGATATTTGTGTATAGTGAGTTCTGCATTGGTGTTTATGTGTGAAGAGTTAATTGGTTGTGTTTTGAAGTGATGGGGTTAAAATTAGGGTATGGAAAAGGTGATTGGTTAGGGTTTATGGAATTTTTGCTGTCGATTATCTTTGTTATCATCCTGTTTACACATTTTTGCTTTTGATTACGTCTGTTTGCTGTTTTGATGCTTGTAATTGATTGATTTGGTTAATTAAGTTGCTTAGGTTTTTTGCTTGTTGTTACTTGTTGAAGAAGGTTAAAGTTACTATGTGCATTGAGGTTTGGATTCAGTTTGTGTTGGTGGTAAAGGTGATACCTAGGGTTACTGAAATTTGTGTATAGTGAGTTCTGCATTGGTGTTTATATGTAAAGATTTGATTAGTTGTGTTTTGAAGTGGATGGGGTTAAAATTAGGGTATGGAAAAGCTGATTGGTTAGGGTTTTATGGAATTTGATGTTTTAGTTGGTGGCATGATCAACGGAATCGATAGTATTGGGATTAAGTGTATTTTTGTGTTCAATGTGTGTTGTCTGTAAAGGTCTTATTTAGGGTTGCAAAAACTTATATCTAGTGAGTTCTGCATTGGTGTTTATATTGGTGTTTATATGTGAAGAGTTGATTAGTTGTGTTTTGAAGTGGATGGGGTTAACATTAGGGTCTGGAAAAGGTGATTAGTTAGGGTTTTATGGAGTTTGATGTTTTAGTTGGTGGAACTAAGGTGCTGTTTGTTTTTTCAGATGTAAAACGTCTGCAGTCTGCGGACCACATCTGCAGACATCTGTAGAAGAAGAGGTGCACCAAACCTCTGCAGTCTGCAACAAAAAGACTGTTTGTTTTTAACTTCTGCGAGCTACTGAATTAAACTGAAATATAAATAAACTGATTTATTAAACTTAAAAGAGTTTTCCAACATTCATAAAAACACAATAATAGTTATACAAGTGCTAAATCATCGGAAAAAATTAACATCAAACAATCACAACAATTAACATCAAACAATCTGAAAATTAACATCAAACATTAAGAACAATTAACATCAAACAATCAAAAAATTAACAACACAAAATTAAAATCATAACATAAAAAAAACTAACAACAAAATAAACATCATAACATGAAAAAAAAAAACTAAAAAAAAAAAAAGAGAACAAACCTGAAATATGAGTAGGCGGCGCTGGTGTTGAATGATGGAGGAGGAGTGGTGGCGCCGGCGGTTGAAGGAGGGAGGAGGAGCGATGCCGGCGGTGAAGTAGGAAGGAGGAGAGGCGGCAGCAGCTGTGCAAGGAGGGAGGCCGGAGGAGAGGCTGCGGCGGCTAAAAGGAAGGAGGGAGGAGAGGCGGTGGCGGCTGAAAGGAAGGAGGAAGACAGCAGCGCGACGCCGGCAGTAAGGAGGTAGGAGGAGTGGCGGTGCCGGCGGTGAGGAGGGAGGTGGCGGCTGGGGTGGAGGAGAAGGTGTTCTAGGGTTTGTGTGTTTTTTTGGGTTCAGAATGAAAACACAAGAAGAGGTGAGAAGATGACATCCCAAGTCTGCACCAAAAAGAGGACTCGCCAACCTTTTTTAATGAAAGGTCTTCGAGAAAACAAACAGAGTTTGGTACCGGTACCGAATATACCCGGTACGGTTCGGTACCGGTACCCGGTACCAAATGCTCATCCCTAAAACAGACTGCAGACCCAAACGTCTGCGCGTGGTCTGCGCCGCACAGACAAAAGAGGTCAGGAAGCTCTTCTTTGAAAAAACAAACAGCACCTAAAAGATGGTGTCGTGATCGACGAAATTGAAAGTATAGGGTTTAAGTATGATTTTTGAGTTCGATGCGTGTTGCCTGTAAAGGTCTTATTTAGGGCTACAAAAACTTATATATAGTGAGTTCTGCATTGGTGTTTACATTATCAGGTCAATCAGTTGTGTTTTGAACTGGATGGCGTTAAAATTAGGGTCTGGAAAAGCTGATTGGTTAGGGTTTTACGGAATTTGATGTTTTAATTGGTACAACTAAATGTTGGGATCATGATTGACAAAATCGAAAGCATCAAGCTTAGTTATGTTTTTGAGTTCAACATGTGTTGCTTGGTGAGATCTTACTTAAGGTTATAAAAACTTATATCTAGTGGTCTGCCTTTTTGTTTCCATGATCGAGTTTGACTGGAATAATCTTTTTTTTCGAATCATGGTTGTCTATGCTTATTTTAGGTTTAATGATTTGATATCAGTTTTGTTTTACAATTTTGAATTGAATGCACTTAAATTCAAGGTCTGAAAAATCTTACTCGATACAGACTGATAAAACTTGATATTATAATTGCTATAACTAAAATTGGTGTTATAATCAACAAAGTCAATTGCATCAGACTTACTGTGTTATGATTTTATGAGTTTAATCTGCATTGCTTAGAAAGGCCTCACTCAGGGTTAGTAAAATATAACTCTAATGAGTTCTGCATTGGTGTTTATATGATCAAGTTTGACCGAATGGAAATTTTCGCGGATCATTGTTCTTTATGCGTTTTAAAGGCTTAATGATTCAATATCAGTTATATTTTACGACTTTGAACCGAATACAACTATGCAAGGGTCTAAAAAGCTTATACAACAGAGGCTAATAGAACTTGACAATTTAATTGCTACAGCCACGATTGACATTAAGATTAATAAAACGAAATCATCGATCTTAATTTGTCTGGATCATATAGTATCATAAAATGGCATGCAAAAACAATACATACATCGAAATCTTTCGTAATGTGAAAGCAAATATCAAAAACTTGTCATTATAGTGAAAGTAATGATGTGAGATTCTATTGATATGCTTGCTATTAACACTCACGTATGTGCTTTATTGTATTCACAGATTGAACGACTTACCAAGATGATTCGTAAGGTTTGTTCCCAATTTCCCATGATTTATGTTCGCTCACTCATGGCGTACACAACTATAACCTTTCTTTCAGTTCCCTTCAACCAAATTTTATCTTGTTTTCATATTACTTGCAGAGTAAGCATTTAGTTGTGTTTACTGGAGCTGGGATATCAACTTCTTGTGGTATACCTGATTTTCGTGGGCCCACGGGAATTTGGACACTTCAGGTATATGTTACTAGGGATAACGGACTATTCGGATTTGAAAACTATTGGTCTTTACCTTTTTGGTCAATGCAGCGGGGAGGCAGTGCCTTGCCAGAAGCAACACTACCATTTCATCGTGCAATGCCAAGTAGGACCCACATGGCTTTGGTTGAACTAGAGAGAGCTGGCATTCTTAAGTTTGTTATTAGTCAAGTATGAATCTAAAATCCCTTCTATAACTGCAATCTAATCTACTACCGTTTTATTGTCTTGTAAGGGGGTGTTTGGATGTGCGATATATGAAACTCATTATCTGGTTATTACATTTGTATTTTTTAAGAATATAAAAGAATGTCCTTTTTGTTAGTTTATTCATCAGTTAACTAAATGATTGGTATTTTCTAACACTCAAATAACTTATTATCTGTTAATACAGCTTCAAACAACAAAAGCACATCTAAACACTTTATCGTTAAGTATTTGATTATATGATGGCATATCTGTGGCGTTAATCCATTTGTTTATTGTTTGCTTTAATTGTGTCAATGCTGGATTTAAGATTTATTCTTTGTATCCGTGTGCAGTTAATATGTCTATCTATAAGTCAAAAGTATATATCTTAGCGGAAAATAAAATGCAGTTTTGCAAAATATGAAATCATACACTCTGTTACTGCTGTTAAATCACAGAACATTGATGGCCTTCATCTTCGATCTGGAATACCAAGGGAAAAACTGTCAGAATTGCATGGAAATTCCTTCATGGAAAAATGCACATCATGTGGTTCTGAGTAAGTGCAATCCTCATCCTCATCATCATCATCATACTCAGTAAATCCCACCAATAGCAAGGCTAAGGTAGGGTCTGAGGAGGGTAAGATGTAGACAACCTTACCTCTACCCCGTAGGAATAGAGAGGCTGCTTTCAGTGAGTAAGTGCAATCCTAATATGTTTAAAAGGCATTGTTTTCTGGTTTCCAGTATTTTACTCGATTTTTTTAAAGCCATGCGTTATAAACTTCTGCTCAAGTAGGGGTAGCAATTCATGTTGGGTTCCGGTTGACAGGCTTGAAGGTTTGTGTAACCCAAACCAAACACGGCCCTTTAATAGTCTCGAAAAGGTGAATCTTGACCCAATCATGACCCATATAACTAGGGGTGCTAAACGGGTCGTGTTCTCGGGTTCAACTCGACCCGAACCCAAAAATTGTGTCATACATATAAACCCGAACACGACCCGAATATTCGCGGGTTGACCTGAACACGACCTGAATATTCGCCGGTTGACCCGAACACGACCTTTTCAACCCGTTTTTTTTTTTTTTTTTTTCTGCAAATTAATATATTAAAACTAAAATTTACTACAAAAAACACAAATGTATATAATACAGTTACATTTAAATTTTAAAATCTTATATTAGTATCTCTTTTTAAGTTATAATTATGGCATAAAATACACACCAAATTCAATTTATGAAATAAAAGATATTCTAAAAAAATATAATATAATATAAATGGGTTAAACGGGTTAACCCGCCAACCTAACTGGGTTGACCCCAACCCGACCCGTATTGCTAAACGGGTTCAACCTGAAACTGACCCAAACCCGTTTAGACTAAACCCAAATCCATGAATTTCGTGTTAGGTTCGTGTCGTGTTTTGCGGGTCATGTCAGAAATTCACACCCTTACCTATAACCGATTATCACTGGTCAAATACGTTGGCGGGTTAAATGGGTTGTAAACAGTTTGGTCAATTAAATGAATTGGTGGACTGAACTATGGTTTATAATTTTAATTTCTAGCTTTGAATGGATTGACGGGATGGAACCAGACTGGTTAGGTCAAACACTCAAACTCCAATTATTAAACGAATTAGTAGTGTCAATCTATATATGATTCAAACTTGTTTAGCCCCAACCCTAATCTATTTATTTTCTGTTGGGAATTTCCGCCCCTATGTTGAAATAAGAATATAGGGTTTAAAGTCTTTTCACTTGTCATAAAAACTTCCTTAGTTAAGATTTTTGGAAACTAATTTCTAAGAAGTCACTTTTATCATTTTGACATGCGAAGGTATTTTCGAGACTTTGAGGTTGAATCAGTTGGACTAAAGGAGACACCACGAAGGTGCTCCAATGGTGATTGTGATGTTAGACTTAAGGACACAGTTCTTGATTGGGAGGTATTGTTTGTTGCTTCTACTGAACCAATAATCTTTCTGATTGTCATATTATCTGCTTTTATTTGATCTTGGATTTATTAATGCGTTGAAGTGATTACTAAGTAAACATTAGTTTTGGTTTTTTGTGTTCATTTGTTAAGGAAATACACATGTTCACGAACAGTTCATGAACACTTGCCGAACGGGATTTTCTGTTGGTATTCGTTCATTAAAGAAATGAACTTGTTCGTGTTCGTTCGTTAATTTTAGGTACCGAACACAAACGAACGTTCAAGAATGCACACAAACACAAGCGAACACAAACAAGCGATCATGAACATAAACGAACACAAACAAATGTTAATGAACATAAACGGACACAAACAAACATATATTAAATTTCGAATAAAATCGGCATCACAGACATTAAGTGGATCCACCTTCAAACAAACATATAAATAATTTTTTTTAAAACCCCACACACAAACGCGTTACCGAACGTTCACGAACATAAAAGAACGAACGCGACCTCTGTACATATTCGTTCATTTAACTAAACGGACAAAATTTCTTGTTCATGTTCGTTCATTTATTAAACGAACGAATACAAATGAACTTCCCGCCGAACAGTTCATGAACTGCTCGCTGAAAGTTTGGTTCGTCTGTAGCCCTAACTAGAATGCTAGACTGCAGTTGCAAGTATATTATCAGTCATTCAGTTGATAAAATTTTAGTGCAAAAAAGTTGAAATTTTTTAATCAATTTCTGAATGCTTTGTGTGCTCGCGCAGGATGCATTGCCCTTTGAAGAAATGAATCCAGCCGAGGTGCACTGTGACCGGGCCGATGTTGTATTATGCCTGGGTACCAGGTAACTAAATATGCATATGGTTGGACCGTAAAAATATGAATCCTTTATGGGTATATTGGTAATTTCTACTCTGTTCAGTTTACAAATAACTCCCGCATGCAATTTGCCTCTGAGGTGTCTTCGTGGTGGTGGCAAGTTTGTTATTGTGAATCTTCAGGTATTTATTTCAAGATTTCTTCTTTTGATAAGTAGTTTCAGAATTTTATCTTATTCTTTTCTCATTTCTTTTTTGTTTTTATTTTATTTTACAGAAAACTCCAAAAGACAAGAAAGCAAGTTTGGTCATTCATGGATTTGTAGACAAGGTGCTGTATGAAAGTAATATAAATTAAAAAAAAAAAATCAGAGTCAGTTTAAAAAAAATAAACTGAAAACTAAATATCACTTGGTGCAGGTGATTGCTGGAGTCATGGACCTTCTCAATTTACGAATTCGCCCTTTTGTCAGAATAGATCTTCTTCAAACCATTTTCACTCAGGCATTGAGTTTGGGTAATTTTCTTTTTTCATTATTTCTATATATATAATAATTTTATACGAAGTTTTTATATATTTATTTATTTTGAAAACATAATTTTCCGTTTTTTTCCTTAGAATTATGTACTGACTACTGACTAGAATAAAGCTTCAGATCTGTATCTAACATTAAAATTAAAATGTAAAGTTATAAACTAGTATTTCTTTTATTCAAATACAAAAATACTTATATTTTGCTAAACATGTCATGTCTAGCTATAGCTTGTATAAGAAAATGGTAAAAAAATAAAAATAAAAATACACACCTAGAAACATATTTGAATGATTCTTTCCGTTTTCTTATAGTTCGCTCATGTCCGATTTTTTTCGTTTATAGATCAGCGTTATGTCAACTGGACACTCCGGATAGCAAGTGTACATGATAAGAGGGCTCTGGTCCCATTCATAAAGTCCATCGAGGTATAATTGTAAATTTGTAATAATATTGTTTTCATAGTTATAAATAACAAATTTATAGTTATCTTTAAAAATATAATAAAGATGAGTACACGATATGTTTGAAACATGAAAGACAACTAATATGTTAATTACGATCGCAAAAGTAATGTTATTGCAAAAACTTATCTAAATCCTTGAATACAAACAATTTAGAAGGTTGTATGAATTAAGAACAAACTTCAGAAAACAAACACATTAAACATTTATTGAGACCCTAGGTTATTCTATATTAATGGTGGAATCTGTTTTTTGATTTATAGTGAATTTGTGGTTCGCTGACCTGTCACATGGAATTGCATTTTAGGTATCGTTTTCAGACCACACCATGAAAGAGGCTGTTCTAGATAAGTATCCTTTTCAGCTTAAAAGGTAAAATTCAAGACTTGCTTTACAATATATGTTTATTGTGCGCATGGTTTATCTTTTTTATTTATAGGACAAGGTGAAAGCACATTGGTATTTTATGCTAGAGTAAAATGCCATTTTTCGTCCCTGAGGTTTGGCTAGTTTTGCGACTTTCGTCCAAAGGTTTGTTTTTCCGCATCTGGATCCAAAAGGTTTGAAATCTTGCCATTTTCATCCAGCTCATTAACTCAAACCATTTTTCTCTGTTAAGTTAGGGGTATTTTCATCTTTTTTGTTAACTTAAAGGGCAATTCAATATTTTCACTTATGTAAAAAGACCGAATACCGCTGAAAAAGACTGAATTGCCCTTTAAGTTAACAAAAAAGACGGAAATGCCCCTGACTTAACGAAGAAAAATGGATGGAGTTAACGAGCTGGATGAAAATGGCAAGATATTAAACCTTTTGGATCCAGATGTGGAAAAACAAACCGTTGGACGAAAGTTGCAAAAATGGCCAAACCTCAGAGACGAAAATGGCATTTTACTCTTTATGCTAAATAAAATGCAAAGATAAATCTTTGTTGGCGTACTAAGTTCATGTTTAAATTTGTCAAAATCCAGGAGAACCGTTTGGAAAATTGAACCATTTGATGTCATCTTGAAAGTTAACTTCAGTGAGGGCTGTGGATGTGCATGCAGCAGAATAAAGATCCCTATCGATTTTCACGTACGAATTCTTCATTTTATTCCACATGTAATTATGTATGCAGGTTTTATTTTTCGTTATACTATTAATTTACAGAATATATTGACAAATTTTACTTCATATGCAGGCATCGAAAGATGATTTAACACGCGATAGAGATCATGTTTTTGGAAAACTGAAATCTAAAGCAATAAAAAGTTCATCTTGCGGGCAGAATTCCGTTATCGAGAGAAAAATGTTAACATCGCCGAAAACTGAAGTTGTAATACGTGCGGTTGTGACCAACGTTAGATGGTATGACGAAATAACAGTCAAGACTTCTGGAGCCGGTTCTTTAAGCAAGTGCGCACTGAAGAGAAGAAAAGAAGGTAAGAACGAAGCTGAAGCAGCTCGTAAGCTCCCCAAAGGGCAATATATGAATGGTAAAATATAGATAACTGACAAATGGTTTGTTTTTTTAGACAGTGTACATACATAAATCCTGGTTTTGGGGTAGAACTGTTATATAATGTAGTGACTCTGATGTTTGGTAGGTTTATGCTGTGTCACCCGCAATCTAGGGTTGTTGATTGGGTCGAACTTGGAGCGGAAGGGACCAAACCGACCAGAAACTTATATATACAAACTATTGGATGGGAAAAGGATTGATCTAAGCTGGTTTCGTATGGTTTGGGTTTGGTTTAGAACATGTTCGGTCCTAACGTAGCGAACAAACTTTAGTTTTTATAATTTGAAAAATATAAAAATAAAAAGTCCATTCAAATTTTGAAAATCGGTAACCGGATTTGGCAACCCTCGTCTTGGTTTTAAGAAAAAAACACTGCTGTTTTGAGGCGTTTAGGTACCAAAAGCCACGGTGTGAGATGAGGGCTTAACGTGAGAGAGGCTTTTGATGGTAATTTTTTAAAATAAATTATTTATAGATTATATTTTAACTTGTTAACTTTTAAACACTAAAAATAAAATTAAAACAGATAAATGTAAATGTGAAATCGCATAACCACCTCCATGTGGTGAATTTTGTCATTAGCCCATTTGGAGGATTCGTTGGCCGTTAAAATTTTTTTTTGCAACCGCCTTGTGGTCGTTTTTAAAACCAAACCCTAGTTACATATAATACTAAATCTAATTATTTTGATCTTTAAAATTCATAAAATCACAAATATTTAAAGCTCATGACTAATTGTAACAAACTAGTGATAAGCATTTCAGCCACATTAAACTCTGGACAACCCGATTTTGCGGTTAAACAGACGTATGAGAAGGTACACCTGCAACACGCTTGCGCCAATCAGAGCTGCAGATTCCACAAGTGCTTTGTGTCTAGCTCTACTACTCATCCTTTCATTTACTGCAAATCAAAGACCATCGTTTAACGACTGTTTTTCCACTGAGAAGTTGCATTTTTGAGGTACACAAATGCGTTGGGATCGAAAAATTATATTAGAGCTTGTTGGCTTGTTCTAGGTCCGGTTTAGCCTGAAAACCCATATCGAAAAATTCCAAAGTCCCGGCCCTAACGGCTAACGTTTGGCCGCCCAACCGGGCCTGATGCATGAAGAACCGCGCATGGAAAGTCTTTGTTTGTTGTGTATTTGTAGAACAACAAATATTATCACATAACATTTCTTCTACTGTTAAAGAGGGTTAAGAGATTATACTTATACTTGCCGATCAGTTTCAGCCTACTTTGATATCTGTTCCAGAATCGGTTTGAAAGGATCTGCCAAAAAAAAAAAAAAAAAATCAACACAAAGATTGAGACAATTAACGCCATAGCATATATGCATATAAAACGAAGTGATTTGTAAGTTGAAATAAATATGGGGCTTTGGTTCTGTATGATATAACGAACAAACAGCAGTTGTAGATGTGAAATTGGTTATGAAATTGTGTGGGAATGAGGTCGCATCGGGTCAAGAGGCGTTTATTTAAACTCGAATTAAAGATATAACAAATTGAGAGGATGATGAGAATTTCGGAGTTAAACGGGTTAGCAGATAGCATAATTTGCAGTTTATACATGAAACAAACGAGTTGATAGTTTTGATTATTGCCGGAACCGACGACTTTTATAGGAAAAAAACAAGTTAAACGAGCAAATTTTACGGATCTGATATTGCCGGAACCGACGACTTTGCCGGAGAAGACCCCCTGAAAGGCGGGTTTTCTTTTTGTTTGATTTAACAAGTTTGGTCATTTAACATATAGTCCCTGCAGTTTCTAAGTTTTACAAAATGACTAAAAACTTTAACTATTAAAGGGTATTTTAGTCATTTTAGTAAAACTTAACAAAAAAGTTAACAAAGTTTGGCCTTAGTACTCAACATTGTGACAATGTTTGACCTTAGTACTCAACATTGTGACAAATTAGAACGTTAATACCTGATTTTGCAACAAAAAAACAATTAGTACCCAACATTGAAATTTGGCAGAAACCACAGGGACCAACGGTGTAATTTTTTCTTTATTTTTCGAAAATGATAAATAACATCCGAAATTATTTTCATATATATATATATATTTATATAGTTAATAATATAATTTTTATCCATATGGTGAGTTTAGGTTTAGTCTACGAAGTGCGAGAAGCAATGTGGGCCATCAGAAAGTAGTGAATGGATGAGATTAAATGAGTGGTAAAGTTGTAATATATGTTTTAATACCTTAAATATTTTGAAAACAAACATTCTGTTATGTCCCAGCAAAGAAGTCCAAGATGATGCATGTGCATGAACCCAAAAGGCCAAGTCGCATGCATGCAACCAGTTGTAACTTCCATTTTATAATAATAATAATAATAATAATAATAATAATAATTAGTTTGAATTAGTCTTGAGAATAATGTAAACGTGGGACGAGTAACGTTCTCCAATTTGTTAGGAATTAGTTTAGATTTTATTGTTTCAGTTGTTTAGAAGAGGCTATATAAGAGCCATAGGATTTATTATTGAGTATGAGAAAATTATAGCAAAACTTCTGTATCTAATTTCTACTCATGTTTCTTGCTATTTTCTTTTGAGTTTGACCCACTCAACGGGTTATTTATCACAAATCTGATTGGTTCATATCACATTCATAATGATGACAATGTTTCTTAACAGGGCTGGCCCGTTAGGCCTACCAATCTAGGCATGGGCCTAGGGCCACAAAAAATCAAGGGCCTCCAATTTTTAGTAAAGTTTTATACATTGTATAATGTATCATGCTGCTCAAATAAAAAGCAACACTAAACCATGTTTTTTAATAAAGTTACACAGATAAAAATTGTTTAGGAAAAAAGGCCCACATTCAAGACTCAGTTTCGAAATTAAACCACAGACATGACTGCAGTTTAGGGACGAGCAAAGGGTATAAAATACCGTCCCGATCCCGAAATCCCGATCCCGATCCGTTTTCGGTACCGGAAACGGTATCCACTTTTGTGATTTTTCGGTATCGGTACGGTACGGTATCGGTAAAATACCGACTTTTACCCTTAAAATACCGATACCGTACCGATACCGTCCCGAACCGACGTATTTCGGTACCGGTATCGGTACCAAGTTTACACAAAATTCGGGATCGGTATTGGTCGGGATCGGGACGGTATTGGGACGGTATCGGTATTTGCTCATCCCTACTGCAGTTTGTAGCAACCATCTACCACTCGACCTCATCCGAATTCTGTGAATCAGCGCCAAAAATCCCTAAATTTGAGTCGCAATCATCGTTCCTACCTCCTATCGCAGTCTGCTCTTTCGATTTTTTAGGTTATCGGCTATCACTACCGGTAATCACTCATGGCGTCGGGTCTGTCGGGATTGGAGGGGAATTTATGGGCAAAATTAGGGCTAATTACTAAATGTAGGTTATGTAAGATTAAATATATTATTGTTATATTATTTAATTTTGTAGCCATTATAATCATTTATATTATATAGATCAAAATATATTAATAACCTATTAATAATTAGTTGGTAATTGTTGATGGACCATATTACCCTTATTAACTAATTAGGTTTCCTCTTGGGTGTATAAATAAGGAGGTTATTAGAGAGTTAAAGGGTTACACAATTTAGTGAATCTTACAACCCTCATAACATCAATTCGTCCCTCTCTCTCCAAACCGATTCATCCCTAGTTTCGGTTTCATCACCATCATTACCTTACACCCTAAGGAGGAACCAGATCATCCTGACAAGTATGTCGAACTCATTGGCTGCGTCTCTGACTGGATTCTCTGCTGGCTTGTCTGCTGTAACAGGTATTATTTACATGTTTTCCTTTATGTTTAAACAGAACTGATCAACATGTGGTATCAGAGCATATGTTGATAAACCGGTTCTGTTTTTGTATCCATTATTCTGGGATCAAAAATCTGGAAAACGAAAATTTTAAAGCCTTTAAAAGTCTCGGCTGTTTTCGGGTCCTTGATACCGAAATCACTGTTTTCGGAATAATATGTTTAATTTTTTACTCGAAACCAATAAGGGGATAATAATATCCGAAATCTGTTAACTAAAATCATAAAATTTAGATTTCGGAACCCAGAATTATGTTTTATTTTTTTTAGGGTTCATCAATTGTTCTAAGATAAAACTCGAAAATTCCCTAAGATTTGGAATATAATTTGGAATAGTGGGTGTTTTTCATTGTTTAGATCTTAATTTTATCTAATTAAAGTTTCGAAAACTGTTAAAGGATTTCAGTTATTATTTTCGAAATCTTGTGATAAGTTTAGATCAGAAATAAAATAGGAAACACTATCTCACAATCCCTTAAATTTCGAGTTTTAGTTATTATCACAAAACAGCTGTTAATAGTGGATTCGAGACCATCAGACTACGACTCGAGACCACAAGGTCTCGACTCGAGACCACAAGGTCTCGACTCGAGACCACAAGGTCTCGACTCGAGACCACAAGGTCTCGACTCGAGACCACAAGGTCTCGACTCGAGACCACAAGGTCTCGACTTGAAATCATAAAGGTCATCAAAATTTTACAACTCGAGACCAGAAGTTTTACAACTCGAGACCAGAAGTTTACAACTCGAGACCATCAGGTCTCGACTCGAGACTACAAGGTCTCGACTCGAGACTACAAGGTCTCGACTCGAGACCATAAGGGCTCAAAACTTCATAACTCGAGACAACAGTCTCGACTCGAGACCACCGAGTTTTCGACTAAGGGCTTCAATCTTCACAACTCGAGACCGTGGTTGCGACTCGAGACCTCATAACTGACTCGAGATCTCATAAAATGTGATAGTCGAGACCATGGTCCCGACTCGAGACAACAGGTTGCGACTCGAGACCTCATAACTGACTCGAGATCTCATAACTCAGTCGAGACCTCATTACCTTAAGCTGTTTAATGTGAACTAAATTTTTTGCTAAAAGATGGTTTGCTATTAAATAATTGGTTCTGTAAATACTTAGTTAATTAATAAGGATCAAATAATGTTTTACAAAACCAAAATAGCTTTACTTGAATGAGCTTCTGATCTATTAATTCTGGCCAAAGCTGATTTAATATATCTATTTATTGTTCAAGTATTATAAAAGCTATGTTGAGTATGCATTACAAACGTGAAATGTCTTAATTCTGGCCAAAGCTGATTTAATTCATTTATGTTTAGCATGCTTGACAAGTGCATAACTAAGGTGATTGTCTCATTTCTGGCCAAAGCTGATTTGTCACGATTACTTTGCACACATACTTAAATGATTACACTTCTGGCCAAAGCTGATTTGTCTTTGTTTAAGTAGAATTTTACTAAGTCTATTATTTTGATGTTAGTAATAGACATATCACAATCTCTTCACATAATGATCCTTATATTAATGATCCTTAATTAACTTTATGATCATTTCGTCTGCCTTATTCTTAGTACCCATAATTTTATTCACTATAATTTTCTTCTATATATATCTCATCCACTCTAATTCCTAAACCTAAAATGTTTGCTTTATTTAAAGTTTCTATTAGAATTAGCTCTTAAATTAAATCCTTGATTATCTCTTAAGACACGATAATCCTATTGCTCTCTTCTGATAAAGATTATAAAGAAGAAAATTAGAGCATGATGAATAGGACAAATCGAACATGATGTCTCTTATGATAATCAAGAACTCTCTAACGTAAATGCTATCACTAAAGTTATTCCAAATTAAGTCTTTCCTAAGACTAATATATTATTGTGGAATAATCACTAGAACTCCTAAGATGCATGCCTTCATTTAAAATTCTAAACTATAAAGATAAGTGGTATATGTGAATACATTATAATGTACAAAACCATGACCCATAAAGTTAAGGGCTTACGCATGGAAATAAGTACATTTTTCCAGTACATTACATACTAAGATTTTCACTTGTACAATTTGATGCATTATAAATCAACTACAACACTCAAAAGTACCAAAGTATACTGAGTGTGTTGATAAGCAACATATGTACAAAGAAATAAATGTTTAAAGCTGGAAAATAAGTTGTTATTCACCTTACAACCACTAAAACCTTAAAAGATGATTGTTCTAAGGTCCATAGACAAATTACAAGTGCTAATTCCAACTTTAAGGCTCTTTAAGAGAAAATCTCACTGCATAATTATGCCATTAGACTAGACATAAGCAACGAGAATATCCATTACTCTAAAGAAAAGTTGGATAAATTAATTAGATAGTCACTTATTAATGACATTTAAGTCTGGTAATTTCAATATTCCAATTAACACATGATTAGTTGACTCTAGTTCCATACGTTTCCTTACCAGAACTTGACAAATAACTAATATGAGAGTTAGTGACAAAATTAATTGTTAAGGCTATAAGAACCATAATAAGCAGTTTTCTAACAAAGCCTTTCGATACCTTACATATTCTGATAATTAATCAGAGTACAGTATCATTACTTAGGCTATGTCATGAAGGTTGTGAGGTTTGCATAACCAACATAAAGTCACACTTATCTCAAACTCTCATTTTATTTGTTCTAAATATCTGGATAGAAACATTACTAAGATGAAATTAGATGATACCTTACGTTTTCACAACTTTTGTCATCATGCAAATGAGAATTTGACAAAAGGAAACTGAGACTTATAAATTTCATTCATTATAACCGAAATTCATGAGAAATCATGACATGGTTGATGAGGATGATTATTCAACTAATCTCATTCTAAGTGATTTTAAATCATGACGTTAAAGCCCTAAAATATAACTTGGCTTAAGGAATAAGTATAGGTCCATCATAAGTCATTTATTGACATTCATGGAACTTATTCCAAAATGGAATATTCAGACATAATTCATTTATCATTTAAAAGGCTATCAACTTGTATCTAATTTTTGTCGCATATGGCCCACAGTCTTAGAAGAAATCTATTCATATATTTACTTACTAAGATTTCTATTAAATATGTCCTTAAGTTTCTTATGACATTTGGACGTTAAGGAAATCAATTAAAGTCTAACATATATATGATAGGTTCCCACGTCACGTACCTCATTGAAACTTATCTTGTAGCATTTCTAGAGATATCAAAGATCAGTGGGAGCATTAAGTGTCTTAATAATAACTTGCAATAGTTGCAAGAGGTGGGGGAGTGAAAATTTTACATTACCTCAGTTTGCACCTCTTGTACAAGACATCGCCCATCACGACACTGTTCTATCATAACTTATCTCCTTAAATCTAATGCTACTATTACAAAAGTTTCATTGTTACTTAATTGTGGGCACACTTAGATTTCTTACCTAAACTAACATAATCCTCAACAAGAGAAACTACAACGACTAACGTCATTAACTCGTTTCTCTATTAGAATTTGTTGGTCGTTACATATTGACCATAAGCATGCTGAGTTCCTAAAGATTTCTAAGGTTAGTGGGAGCAGTCAAAGTCCTTATCATGATTTGTAAGGAATACAAGAGGCGGGGGGAAGAATGTCATTAAATTTCACTTCGAATTTAACTCCGATTACACCTCTTGTACACCATACTGCACCAACTCTTACAAACTTAGAATGAAAATGATAGCAACCTAACCAAGAGCTAATCCATAAAACTGAAACTTCTAATAAACCCAATAATCAACTCAGGAGGTCATCTAGGTTTAAAAGCCTACTAACTTTGATGATTACATAACCTCCCTAACTGAAGTTGAAATGGATTTTGGAAAAGTTTACTGATCCTATCTCTTCTAATTAAGCCATTAGTGTCAATCATTCTTCTGAATTGAATAAAACAGTTTTCTAGTAAAACTGATTTTATGTGTTCGTATAACGTTTGGGATTTGATTGAATTACCTAAGAGTGTTCATAACTAAACCAAATCCTAATATAAGCGTTAAGACATGAAGAAGCATGTTTGATTGTCAAAGGTTATACTCAGGAAGAGATAAATTATTAAAGAATCTTTATTACCTATCTTACAAAAGATTTCTTTGATGATCATTACTGTTCTAGTAGCTTATAATAGTTTTAAGCTACATTAGATGAACATTAAAAACACCCACTAATAACTGGCTGACATATTTACATGTTTATAAAACAACCTGAAAGTTCCAAACTGAAGGTTAAAGAACAGTTTGTCTATAAGCCAATAAAATCCATGTATGGGTTAATGCAAACACCATAATGTGATGAAATCTTAACGTAATTATTTTCATCAAAAATCAAGTGGACTAATGTACCTACCTCAAGATGAGTGGGAGCAACTAAGATAAACTTGTCTATATATAGATGATATTCTTTTGACAAGTATATGTTACATAAGTCAAAGCATTGTTAATACAAACTTTGATATAATAGATCTCAGGGATATCTCTTACATAATAGATATCATAACATGTTGAGATAGACCAAATGGGACATTACTTCCGTTCCAAAGTTTAACATTAAATTGGTCGTTGCATATGTAACAAAATACTGCTCTCCTTTAGAGGATAATAGGATAGATGAGATTATTTCTTACGCTTCATTAATTAGAAGCCTTATGTAAGTTTAAGTCTATACTCGTTTAGATATTACTCACATTACAACACACTAGATATGTCTAGATTAGTGTGAAGCATCTAATGGAGTATTACAATATCTTTAAAGAAACGAGAGACTATAATTTGAAGAAGAAGTGAGAATTAAAACCGGTTTATTACTATAACTTTGTGATATTCAAAGATGACAAAAATGTAATTTCGGGTATATATATTTATGTCAGCAGACAAAACCTATTTCATGGAGGAGTCATGATGCACTGATATTAACAACCTAAGTTATAACGACATAATATAGTCACTAATATAGTCACTAAATGTTGTTGGAAATTTATCAGTGGACTCATAACTTTATTAACTCCATATAATTAATATATTGAAGACTTGTTGTGATAAAGTCAGCTACCATGTCTCCTTGAACAGTAACAGTTCGAGAGGTGCTGCATTAAATTTCGATACGCAATTAATTATTCGTTTATGAACGAATTGAGGAAACTAAATCTTTGTATCGAATGCATTCATGATATGCTTAAGGATCCTATAACTAAAAGTCTATCACCCATAACTATTATGTAAGCGCTTATAATAATCACGGGTTTATTGATGACTATGTACAACTGCATATCGTACTATGAATGATTAACTTTTAATATTCCTCATCAGTTTGATTTTGTATGTCTCTAAGAATATGTCAAGCTAGCATAATGGCATATAGACAAATGAAGTTACAAATCAAACAAAAGGATTATGCGTATTTTGATCATAACGATTAGGTTTTAAATTAAGGCTATAGTATGATTAATGGGGGTCCTGAGTCGCATAATGATTCAACGACTGTATTTCTCTGCTATAGTACTTGTTTAAGGCTAAAATGAGTGTTAACTCCTGATCAGGCTTATCTAATACTCATGATAAATGATTACTCGGCTAAGTGGGAGAATGTAAGATTAAATATATTATTGTTATATTATTTAATCTTGTAGCCATTATAATCATTTATATTATATAGATCAAAATATATTAATAACCTATTAATAATTAGTTGGTAATTGTTGATGGACCATATTACCCTTATTAACTAATTAGGTTTCCTCTTGGGTGTATAAATAAGGAGGTTATTAGAGAGTTAAAGGGTTACACAATTTAGTGAATCTTACAACCCTCATAACATCAATTCGTCCCTCTCTCTCCAAACCGATTCATCCCTAGTTTCGGTTTCATCACCATCATTACCTTACACCCTAAGGAGGAACCAGATCATCCTGACAAGTATGTCGAACTCATTGGCTGCGTCTCTGACTGGATTCTCTGCTGGCCTGTCTGCTGTAACAGGTATTATTTACATGTTTTCCTTTATGTTTAAACAGAACTGATCAACAGGTTAACTTTAGCAGCTAATTTTTCTTTTCTGTTAATCTCTATATGTTTTGCAAAAAGGCATCCATTTCGTAGTCTGCTTAGGGTCTACAAAAACGTTGGAACGGCCCTGTTTCTTAAATATTTTGAAAACAAACAACAAAACCATTGTATCTAGCTATATTAATAAGCAGTGATTAACCAAAAGGATTTAAGAATTATCAAGATCTATTTAGTTAAGGTTCCCTTAACTTTTTAAGACAAGATAAGCTTGTTATTAAAAAAAAAATACAATAATTCTATGTGTGATATTGGCGGACCTTTAGTTGAATTCTCTAATGAAACCGTATACATAGTGGTCTATCCCATCTTACATGTATGCATATATGTCGTTATATACAGAACCTTACATTATATGCTCCAACTCTATTGAAGAAACATTCATATTATTTTAATATATTTTTTTTCTTTTTTCGTCATGTATATGAAAAATAAATTGCATAAAACATTTTAAAACAGGCATATTAAAGTATTAAACTATGGTTAGCGAAAGCTTTCGTTCAAATAGACGTTGGAGAATATATGTTTGCACCAATCAAAGATGTTGATTCCACAAGAGCTTTCCATATTTTTTTACCTTGCAATTTTATTATTGGTAAAATTTGGGCTTATTTTATCCTTCGGGCTTAATTATTGTATAAGTTTTCGGGTTGTAAAATGGTTGGGCTTATAAAAAATGAGAATTTAATAATATCAAGTATCCTATTTTTTGGTTAAGTGTATCCTCGTATTTTTTAGGGGTATCCTTTGTATAAAACCGAAAAAAACACTACGAATATGGGGTCGAGCCATAGCCCGTGCTACGGCTCCAAACACTATAGTTCCGCCCCTGCTTGCTCATTCTTTCATTTACTGCCAATCAAGCATATTAACTAAAGCTTTGCTTATTGCTCAAAAAATGAGTCATTTTCATTAACTAAGGGTCCATTCCGGACTCCGGTGCAGCATTGGCTCCATGAGGGCCAACATACACAAGGCTACAAATAGGGTGGAGTCAAGCCTAGTTGAGCTCTAGCTCAGGTCGATTACCTTAAGACCACACGGTGTGGCAACGTGGAAGATGGCGTGGAGCCTCAACCACGCCGCTACACAGCCCAAGCGTGGCGTGGACAATGGCGTCGTGGTGAGGGCGCGGAAAACTCCACCGGTGTGGAGGTTTTTTTTTTAGGTTTTTGGGGGTGGGGGGTTAAGTTTTTTGGGATTTTTTTTGGTGAGGTATAGTTTTTTTTTTTTTTTTGCCGGGGGGGGGGGGGGGGGGGTAGGTTTTTTTTTAGGTTTTTGGGGGTGGGGGGTTAAGTTTTTTTGGGTTTTTTTTGGTGAGGTATAGTTTTTTTTTTTTTTGCCGGGGGGGGGGGGGGGGGGGGGTTAGGTTTTTGGGTGGTGGTGGGGTGGGGGTGGGTGTTTAGGTTTTTGGTGGTGATGTAGTGGGTTTAGTTTTAGGTTATTGGACACTTGTCACTCTATAAATCTTTCTTACACTTCTTACAATTAGAAGCCTTTGTAGAATAATTTAACCCTAACACATGTACTCATTGGTGAATACACTCTTTGTGAAACCATAGTGTACTCGGTGTCGAATCCATGTATATATTATTCACCTATGAATATAATAACTCAATGATTTTCAAATAAGCATGGCCGGCCATGAGGGTGGGCGGGGAGGACGACCGGCCAGGGCCCGATATTTCGAAGGGCACACTATTTAAAAAAAAATTGATATGTATATGTAAAAAAAATAAATGAATAGAGTATACTCGTACAAACACCAACATAGACTCACTTACAAAACTATTTTTAAGGTTTAGATTAGTTATTAGCCCATTCATTGTCATTAAGTTTAGACCACCCATACCCAATTTCGTTAAGGCCTAAGGGCACATTTTTTCGAGCTCGAACAGAGTACACGAATTTTGGTGGTTGTGGGGTGGGGGTGGGTGTTTAGGTTTTTGGTGGTGATGTAGTGGGTTTAGTTTTAGGTTATTGGACACTTGTCACTCTATAAATCTTTCTTACACTTCTTACAATTAGAAGCCTTTGTAGAATAATTTAACCCTAAACACATGTACTCATTGGTGAATACACTCTTTGTGAAACCATAGTGTACTCGGTGTCGAATCCATGTATATATTATTCACCTATGAATATAATAACTCAATGATTTTCAAATAACTAATAAGTAACTTTATTTAGAATGGTGATTCGTTAGAGATGCAAAACTGATAAAAGCCTTCATTGTGTGCCACAAACTCCGACTTTTTACTTGTTTTGTCATGAAAGTCTTGAATTTGTTCACCATTAGGTCCCTTTACCTAACATCCAAGGGCATACCCACCTCAAGCCATGGCTCGGTGGGCGGACGCACCCTTTGAAAAATAATTTTTAGTGTTATGTTTTGTCGAAAATTTCGACCGCACCCTTTGGAAATTTTCACACTCACCCCTTGAAAATTTTCAACCGCCCCACTTAGAAAAAAAAATTATTATGAATTTATAATATGGGTTGGGTTCATTTCAGAACTCTAAATAATTGCAGAACTTTCAGAACTCCTAATAAACAATCATTTTATATATATTTTTTTGTATTTAGGATCTTTTTATCATCTGTTATATATATTTTAATGATTACATGCGTGTTAAAAGTAATTTACATAGGGTGGAGTTATTGTAAAAAAGACCAAAAGTGTGAGAAAGGTAAGAAAGAATCTCAACCATTATATCTAAATTAATTGAAAAGGGTAAGATTGTAAATGCATTAACAAATTCAAATATGGTAATCCTTGATTTAAGGATTTGGAGAGAGAAAATCCTTGATTTAAGGAATATAACCGTCCATAACATTATTCATTTTAATTTTTTTTGCATCATTCACAGAATCAGAGTCATGTTCATGACATGGTGTTTTAAAAAATTCATAGTTCAATTCATGGTGTTTTTACGAAAATAATATAACACCATTCAGTAAACAAAAATATAACACCATTCAGTACACAAAATAACACCATTCAGTACAAGATATAACACCATTCAGTAAACAAAAAATAACACAATTCAGAAACAAAATAACACCATTCAGAAACAAAATAACACCATTCAGTAAACAAAAATATAACACCATTCAGTACACAAAATAACACCATTCAGTACCATTCAATAATTATATAACACCATTCAATAACTATATAACACTATAAACAAGATATAACACTATAAATGACTATAAAAACACTATGAATGGTATATAACACCATATTACCATTTTCTAACTCTGTATAACACTACAACCCATCGTTCCAGTGCCGGCGAAGACGTCGATGATTCAGAGCGGCAGAGACGTCGATGATTCAGATCGGTGGAGATGTTCAATCGGCGGAGATCGGCAGAGATGTCAGATCGGTGGAGGAAAATCGATGGAGATCAGAACGGCGGAGATGTCAACCGGCGGAGGAAGGCGGAGATGTTCAATCGTCGGAGTGTTAGGGTTTTAATTGAATCAACAGATGGTGATTTGATGATGTTGTTCATAAAATTCTGAAAGAAGAAAGAGGATCGAAATTGTAGGATTATGATTTGCAGTTTCCTAAATTCTAGTGGATATAAAAGACTATAATACCCCTATAATTTTCAATTCAGTCCAAAAAATAAAACAAATTTTACAATTTGGTCCCTATTAATCTAAACCATTAGATCAAAGATCTAATGGTGTAGATTCTTTCTTATCCTTCTCACACTTTTAGTCTTTTTTACAGGATCCTAACTCAGTTTACATATGTTTAACAGCCAAATTATATATATGTGTAATAACTAGTTACATATATGTAAAAAAACTAGTTTATTATAAAATTACATATAAAAAATGATAAAATTACTCTTAACATGTATGTAATCGTAAAAATACACATAATAAATGATAAAATTATCCTAAACATAAAAATATATAAATAAAAAGATTGTTTATTAGGAGTTCTACGAGTTCTGTAAATATTTATGGTTCTGAAATGATCCTGGCCCTTTATAATATAGTGTTATCAGTGTAATTTATAATTTTTTTAATACCTATACAAATGTGAAGTTACTATTCAATATTGAATAGTGTATTTAACTTTTCATCGTAAACCGTGACGAACCGAACCAATTGATCGTCATGACAAACCGAACAACATTGATATCATTATCATTGGCAGCTGTATCGGTATTTGCTTTTTATGATTTTCGATCGCTGTAAAACACACATTGATATCGTTTTAGGCGTATCACGACTTTATTTTTTGGATTTTCTTTTTCAGATACTATAACGAGTGGCGAAACCGTAACAAATCGATATAGTACCAACCAAATTCCCGCCACATAGCGTGAGAAAATCTCACTAGTTCCAAACATGATATATAATGTTTGATCCAGTAGTACTACACATATGCACAAAATTTTCTTCTTTTTCCAACAAAACATATTTTGCAGCTGGTTTTCACATACACCATCAAACAAATACTATACGACAACAATCTCCGGCCACTGGCCGGACATAACTCCGGGAACTATAATCTTTCAATCAAGATTGAAACAAAATCAAGAATCACATAAAAAAAACACATCAAAAGAAATCAAATTCAAGATAATTATCAGCCCCTTTTTTCTCTGGTGCAGCAACAGGAACCCCTGCACTTTTCTTCTCACCGGAAATCACCACCGGTGCAGCCGGAGCCTGCTCAATCTCAACTGGTCTCGGGACCTCAGGCGGGCTAGCACACCGAATCAAAGCCCAGTTAACGCCTTCGAAGAACGGATGTTGTTTGATTTCGGTAGCACCCCTTTTGTAAGCCAACCGATGTTGCGGTTCCTTAACCAACAACCCCCGGATTAAATCACGGGCCGAAAAGCTAACCACCGGTGACTCGGGAAACCGCAGTGGTTGACCGACTACGTTCATCAAAGTGGCCCGGTTTCCGGATCCTTTAAAGGGCGTTTTACCGAACAATAATTCGTAAAGAAAGATCCCTAAAGTCCACCAGTCAACCGCACTCCCATGCCCTTCGTTTTTTATAATCTCGGGTGCTAGATACTCGTGGGTCCCGACAAACGACATTGAACGGGCCCCGGTTGGCTCAGCCATTAGCTCGGGTAACGGGGTGACTTGGTGTCTGATTTCCGGTTTGTTTTTGGTCTTTGAACTGGATTTTGATTCTTTTTTGGATTTACTCATGAAGAGTTTAGGTGAGAAACATGATGTGGGGACCGCACATGCGGGTTGGATACAAGAAGTGGGCTCCATGCACGCGGGTTGGATAAAATAAGCCGATCCTTTTCTGAGTGGTTCATTGTCAAGAGAAGCTGATTTGACAAGCGTCGGGCTCACTGAACAGCGAAGCGAAAGGTCAAAGTCGGAAAGCATTATGTGGCCGTCTTCTCTGACTAAAACGTTCTCGGGTTTTAGGTCACGATATATGATCCCGAGCATGTGTAGGTATTCCATTGCTAGAAGAATTTCCGCTACATAAAACCTACAATCAAATAATCTTAACTCGTTAAAGAAATATAACTTTTGTAATCATCTTTGACACCTTAATTATTTACAGAAGAAAAACATTTTTTTATCAGTCCAACCCAACCTGTTATTTCAACGAAAGAACCTGTTTTGACCCATTACCGAAAAAAAAAAGATAAGAAATAAGAACCACACAAAAAAAAAAGATAAGAAAACATCCAAAATCATTTTTAGGTAAAAAGTTAAGCAATTATTGAAACAATGATATTTCAATAATCATATTTGATGTAACTCTACTTATAGAAAAACTAGACCGATTCTTTTCTGGTCAATCAAACCCAACCAGTTAGCAGGGGTGTAAACGAGCGAGCTTAGATGAGCTCTAACCTAAAAATAAGCTTGTTTTTTTTTATAAATGAGCCTGAGCTCGGGCTTCACTTATAGAACTCGAGCAGGCTCGCGATATTTAGATATTTTTTAGTTAATTACTGTTTTCGTCCCTGTGGTTAGTCAAAAATCACTATTTCAGTCCATTAGTTTAAAAATTGCGATTTCAGTCCCTGTGGTTTCACTTTCATAACCATTTCAGTCCATGTGGTTTCACTTTCGTAACCATTTCAATCCATTATTATGTCAAGTACAGGGACTAAAATGGTTACGAGGTGGACTGAAATGGTTACGAAAGAGAAACCACAGGGACTGAAATCGCAATTTTTAAACTAATGGACTGAAATAGTGATTTTTGACAAACCACAGGGACGAAAACAGTAATTAACTCTATTTTTTATTTGATGTATTAAACATATATTTACATAATTCTTATTATATTAAAAACTATGACAAAATTACTAAATAATATACCTTATGTTAAGTATAAAATTTACAATTATATATATAAAGAAATTATAAATGTATATAAAAGTTTTAATAAAATAATTAATAATAACAAAACAAGCTGAGCTCAAGCCCTCACAAGTTAAACGAGTTGAGCTCAAGCTCGGATCGCCACCCTACCGTTATCTTTACAAAAAGTACCGGTTCTGACCCGTTTAATCGCACGTGTGTGTGCACACAAGTTATAAAAGGAAATACTAAGACCATACGAGAAATAAATGAAATGATATAACTATCATCATACCTATCTTAAGGAGTTGAGGGGTGTTTGAATCACAAGCATCATGCAGGTTGGATAGCGGGTCAACAAGATCCATATTCTACTATTGGATACATGGTTAGGTTGACCCGCATGGCCGCATACACTTTTATCCATTATTATAGATAATTAATGTGTTGGTTATGATCATAAAATCAATATTATTACAATTTAGAAGGGGGCCGATAGTAGAACTAAGAAGAAAGGTACTTATATCGGGAATATCGGTGATATATCGGTCAATATTATAATATCGCTGATAATATCGGTGCCGATATTTTACATGGGGACCGATAACCGGTATATCACCGATATTAACTGCATAGTTTAAAAGAACAATGAAGCAAATAAAAAGTAGGGACTAAGAGATCATACTTTACGGCTTGTTCACAAAACCGCTTTCCGGGCTGCCTTTGTCGAAGAGTATGCAAATCACCCCCGGGGCAAAACTCCATAACCAAACACGAGAATTTATCGGTTTCAAAATGAGAATACAAAGTTGGAAGAAACGGGTGATCCAAAGATTGCAAAATCTCCCGTTCGGTTTGAGCCCGTAACATTTTTTTGCGGCTTTCTAGCGATACTTTATCCATAACTTTCATTGCAAAATAAGATTTAGTACCACTAAGTTCCGAAAGATAAACACTCCCAATATCACCACAACCTAAACGTTTCAACAAGCGAAAATGACTCAAACCCAAAACCCCGTCTTTCGATCTAACAGCTTGGATCGCTTCCCATCTTGAATCGTTTGATTTGTGGGGCTTATTCATGTTACTACTTAAACTACTACAACTACTTTCGTCACTTACATCGGTACTTGTACTTCCTCTACACACACTACTTTTTCCACTTTCAACGACTTCGGTTTTCTCACTGGTTTTTGCGCTTCCACCAGCGTTACCAGATGCTTCTTTTTTAGCCGATAAACTTTTTTCTTTACCTAATTGATCTTGACTTTGTTGACCCTTTTTGGAATCTAATTCGGGTCGTTTTTCAGTGACTTTCGTTGGCGTTGTAGGCTCTAAACTTTTCGGATTTTCTCCCGTTAACTTATTACCAACCGTTTTGGTACTAGACTTTGAATCCATATTTATGAAACTGCAAATATCTTTTGATCAATTAGAGCCACTGCAACATCTTCAACTCTGAAACAAGTAAATAAAAAATTAGTTATGAATCTTTATATATATCACACAAGCTCTAAAGCTGGATCTTTAAAGAAGAAAGATATAAAATATTGAACTAATCAAGAAATTAATAAAATTTAGGCAATGCATCACAGAATTAACTTATACACCAAATCAGTGTCAAGAAACAAATCAAGAAAGAAATAATTTCTCTAACAAGTTCAAGAAACTATATATGAAAATCAAACACCAAAAACACTATCAAAAAACAAATTAAAAAAAGTTACAAAATCTCAAACAAATCAAGAAAATATCAAATTATCAATACCATATGAAGATAATTTGCAATTTTGCAACCAAATTACTATCAAGAACAAATCAAGAAAGTAACAAAATCTAACACAAATCAAGAAACAATTTAAAGAGCCATAATTTGCAAACCAAAATCAAAACTTGGATCAAGATTTAATTTATTCTACCAACTCAAATTAAAAACAGTACCTCCAAGGCTCCAAATTGGGGAAAAAACCTTCAATGGTTGTTCAGAGTTCAGACACCAATTAATTTATCAAGAAATAAATAAAAAAAATAAATAAATTTAAGAGATGATGTGAACTTATGATACCAACATCTTTCACACAGCAATCAAAGTCCAAAACAAGATAAGAACAACAGGCCCATGAATAAGAAAGAAAAAAAAAGTAAAAAGTAAAAGAATTTATGAAAAGCAGACAGATCTTGAAACCAGACCCACCTTCTCTTCATTCAAATCTTTACCAAAATCAACCCCACAAAAAACCCTAATCCAAAACAGATCAAGAACTCAAGAAAAGCAAAACCCACTTGCATTAACAGGAAAAAGATCAAATTTTTAAAAGTATGGAACAAAAGTAACCCTAAAGAAACATACCTGAAGGGTGATAAACTGATAAAGATCAAAACTTTAGGGTTTATGTTGAGGGATAAATCAAGAATGAGATGTAGAGAGTGAGCTTCTTGTTGTGGTGGATGAGAAAAATGTGTAATTGAGGAGAGAGATTGTAGAAGAATTGAGGAATCGAGGTAAAGTTAAAGGTTTGCCACGTTCTTCATATTATTATTATATTTATTTTTATTTTTTCATCTTAAAAGAAAGAAAACATATGGGGCTTCTGTGGTTCCACCCTGTACATCATGGTTTTAGCTTTTAAGGCAACTCAGAATTTTCTATTCTTGTCTTGCCAAAAAACAAGTTGATAAAAATTAGTTTTTTTTTTTTTTTACTTTATGTTAGATGTTAATAAAATCTGTTTTTTTTATATAAATTTTAGGAACCAAGATGCACAAAAGGAATGTATCTATTTTATTAGAAGATTAAAATGTTATTTTCGTCTTTCGGGTTTGACCGGTTTTGCGACTTTTGTCCCTGAGGTGTCATTTTCATTCAGAAGGTTTGAAATATTGTCGTTTTCATCCCGGTTGGCCAAATTTTGAGGAACGAGAGTCGCAACAAATTGCCAAACTCAATGATGAAAATGGCAATAAAATGCAAACTTGAATGACTCAAATGCACAAAAAAAAAATCATTTTAGACAATTTTGGCATTTTACTCATATTAGAAAGGTAGACGGTTTAATTATGTAACAATAAGATAAAATCTAATGTCGAGTTTTATGAGAAATCGGTAGTCGGTGTGCAGGATAGAGAGATGAGAGCATGTGAAGGAAATCTAGGAGATGAACGCTCGTGAATGAATTGTGAGAGGAGGGATGAAGAAGAGACAGATTGTGCGTGTTGTCATGGGGGTAGTCAACATCTAGGCGTTCACGCGCCCCACCCAGTTGATGATGTTCTAAGAATTTGTTATATGTTGTCCAAATGGATACTCCTCGAGTCGGATTTTTGGATTATATGTGAAGTTATCCTCACATTTAATATAAATGCGTTTAAAACGTGTTGATGCTACTTAAGACATATTATTCATTGTGAATAGGGGTGTAAACGAGCCGGGCCGAGCCCGAGCTCGACCAGGCTCGAGCTCGGCTCGTTAGGTTTTTATGAAGCTCGAGCTCGAGCTCGGCTCGGTTCGAGCCTACTTCTTTGAGCTCGAGCTCGGCTCGCGAGTAAAACCCAAAGCTCGAGCTCGGCTCGACTCGACTTGGCTCGAACTATTTTGAGAACAACCTTAAACAAGCTAAAAGTTCGGCTCGAGCTCACTTCAACATCGCTTAAACGAGTCAAAGCTCGGCTCTAGCTCGGCTCAATAACGTTATCATCATTATTAATATATTATTATATAAAAAAACTAAAATTTTGTATGGGTAGGCTCGTGAGCCTAAACAAGCTTTGTATTTCAGGCTCGATAACAAGACGAGCTATATTTCAGGCTCTAGCTCGGGCTCGTTAAGGCTCGGCTCGTTCGAGCTTTTAACCGAGCCGATCACGAGTAGCTCTCGAGCCTCTGGGCTTGTTTACACCCCTAATTGTGAACTAAATATCTCTCACTTGTTTATGGTGGATGAGTTATTTGACTAGGAAGTTATAGTTTTAACTTTTATCAAAAGAAAATCCACAAGTTTAATCATTATATTTAAAAATTAGCAGACTTGATTATGAAAAATTAAGTTCATACCCGTGTATGGATTTAAAGTAACTATATATATTTGTTGATAGCTACCCTTGTATAAAAGGAAGTTGTTAACTTTGAAACCACTTGAAAGGTCAAACTTGCAATTTCAGTATTTCACATGGTGTTAACCTTTTTTGACATTAAAGTTACCAGGTTTCATAGAAAGAAGTTATCAGGTTGAGAAATGTTTGAATATTAGCTACACCAAAATACAATTCTATTAATTAAATTATATAATATAAATAAATACTTAATTTTGAAGATATTTGATTTTTTCCTTTAACTTAGTTAAAATATATTATATTTAAGTCAGCCATAAAGGTGTATGATATAATTGGTTAATTTGGTGGTTAGTTCACCTGTGCCTAAAAATATGTTAGATTAACATTGATGAATTTGGTGGTTAGTTCACATAATTATGCCCCACCAAATTTAACAGGACAGAGTTAAGCTTATTCAAATGGTAAAAGTCTGTTTAGAATATGTAAATAATAATTTTATATTGAGAATAAACATTGATAGTCTCTTTCAATAATTGAAAATAAGTCATTGCACAAATAATAAACTTTTTATTGCGAATATTCTTCATCCATCTTCTGAAGAAATAACAACAAAACATATAAACAAATGTAATCAATAGTCAGTTTTCTTACACTAATCACTTATGGTCTATGATCATTCTTTTAAGTCATAATTAACATAAGGTTGGGTAGTGTGGAGGCGCCCCACCTCCACATCAGCGAATAACGTCCTGATGGCGCCCCATCTCCACCCTGTGGACGCCAAAGGGGGCACTTAAGGGGAGCCAAAGGGGCTCTTGTGAGTGTAATGGCAGGCGTCAATAGAGAGGCTCTTTGAACCCCATGTTGCAGGTGAGGAAGCCAATCAAAACCCCATATTTGGAGGGGGAACCATTCATAGCCAAACCACACCGGGTGGCCTAATAGCATCCCTCATGATTAGGATCCAGAAATGTGAGTCATAACAATCGGTCTGGTTATTGGTCTCATTCAGGTGCGGTTCATCCACCAAGACACTCATTGTCATATATATGATCGTCCGATGGCCTTACCTATAACCATTGCATTCATAATTATGCCCTCCATGACAGACTTAACACATGACAGGCTAACACGACATTTTTTTCCTCACGCTTTCAGCACAATCAAATATTACACGGAGTCTACTATAGATATGCAAAACATGTCACTTCAATCTTTTTGTTTTTTAAATATTCTTGTTACGTCTTTAATGATCAGTAAATGATCGATCCTCCAAACTGGTTATACTCGTGGGTCGCAACTATATGTTGTTTTATGATGTTAGACCATGCGTATTGGGCATTATAGAGGTGTAAAGGGGCTTGATAACGCCCTCAACGCCGTCCCCTAGGCGTTATAGAGGCATGAAGAGGAATGGTCATTTTTAGTATAACGCCAAATAAGGAGAGAAAAATTGAAAAGTAATGATTGAAATGGAATTACGAGGCGTTAACCATTACACATTTTTTGAAGGAACATTATGATGCTGATGTGGTGGAAAATGTCCCTCGGGGGCATTAACCATTACGGATGACATATCTTACATTTTTTTACATTTCTTTGGTTATTGGTAGCTTTCTAAACTTATCTTTAGGATTGTTTGTTTGGGAGTAGGTGGTCTCTTGAGGCAACCTCTTTATTTCTCATGAATAGAGGTTTGGTTTACCTATATCTTATGTCCCCCAAGCCCCACCAATAGTTTTATTATAGGCATGGGCGAAGCTTTTAAGGGGTGGGAGGGGGCGGCCGACCCCCGAACTTTTCGCTCAGTAGTGGACAATATGTAGTTTTCGTATAGAAATTTTTTGGTATTTACGTTTTCGACCCCCCGGGTTTATACAAATTTTTAGATCCGGTGACTTTTGCTCCCCGATCGGAAATCTCAAGCTTCGCCACTGGTTATAGGTTGGATTTTTTTGGATATAATTGTTCTTGTACCATCCCTTTTACCTTAAAATGTTATTGTCATCTATAACATAATAGAAAAAGTATATATTATCCCTATATTAATTTACAAAAATTTCTCTACTCGCATTAATACTATTCATTTTCCTTTTCTTTTGATCCTTATACTTTTTTCTGTTACCCTTTTAACCCTTTTCATCTTTTAGAAAACCCACGTAGTTTTTATCTTTTACAATTTTAACCCTACAGTACTCATCTTATACATATTTGTCACAAACATTTTCTATTTTTAATCCCAACACTTGTTCACTTTCAACTTTGGTCTTATATACTTTACATCTTTTAAAAATTTATCACGATACATTCTAGATTTTGTGAGTTAACACGCTGCAACACACGTGTGTGGTTCAAGGTTTTTACGTCAATATTTTTACGGTTTAATGGTTCCCTTGAAACTCGCGGGTCTTAAGCCGACTTAGTTATTTTTTTCCAGGTTTTACTTTTTCCGTTTAACTTTTACGAGTTAACACACCGTAATGTGCGTGCATGATTTTTCATTTTTACGTTTACTTTTTGTTCGGCTTAACGGTCCCGCTGTAAAGCGCGGGTCATAGAAACTAGTTTTTAAAGTTTACAACTAATATTTAATGTTCTATCGAATTTAGACCAAAATAGAATATATTGTCATCTATAACATAATAGAAAAAGTATATATTTTTTAAAGTTTACAACTAATATTTAATGTTCTATCGAATTTAGACCAAAATAGAATTACCATTTCTTCACTCTCCAGATCCTTTAACCAATTTCCATACAAGAGCCACACTGACATTGACATTCAACCATGCAAAATGAATACGATTGTAGCACCTAGTCTCAAAATTGACTGATGTGTCACTTATACATAAATTTGAGATCAAACATAATTATATTAATACTTAAAATGTTACGGCATTTGAAATATGTTCTACCTGTTATGAACAAGCCTAATAGCAAGAAGATGAAAATATATATTGGGAGATAAAAGATGTTTATTATTAATGGTGCATCTTTTACATTAGAATACATTGAGTATTTATAAGGGGAAAAGGCTTGGAGAACAAGTTGGACTATATTAGGAATTGATAATCATAATAACATTAATTATTTATAACACTCCCCCTTGATTATCAATTTCATACGCTTAATGCTGCCTCATTAAAAACCTTGTCAGGAAAACCCAATGGGACAAAACCTTGACTAAGGGAAAAAGAGTGCAGCGCGTATTATCTCCCCCTGATGATGGTCACTTAAGCTCCTTGAGTCGACGTATCCCGATCCCATGAACTAACTTCTTGAATGTTGAGGTCGGCAGTGATTTAGTGAACAAGTCTGCTAAATTTTCGCTGGAACGAATTTGTTGGACAATAATATCTCCATTCTTTTGTAGATCATGTGTGAAAAAGAACTTTGGCAAAATGTGCTTTGTTCTATCACCTTTGATGTATCCTTCCTTAAGTTGAGCAATGCATGTTGTGTTATCTTCATGTAAGATTGTCGGTCCCTCATCTCCCGAAGAAATACCACAAGATCCACGAATGTGTTGTATTACAGTTCTTAACCAAATGCATTCTCGACTAGCTTCATGTATCACCAATATTTCTGCATGATTAGATGATGTGGCTGTGATTGTCTGCTTTACCGAACGCTATGAAATTGCAGTACCTCCACTTGTAAATAAATATCCAGTTTGAGATCGCCCAGTGTGAGGATCAGACAAATACCATGCATCTGCAAAACCAACCAAACCTGTTTTCGATTGATTTGTAAAATACAAACCCATATCTTTTGTACCTTGAAGGTATCTAAATATTTGTTTTACGCCATTCCAATGCCTCTTTGTTGGGCATGAACTATATCTTGCCAACAAATTTAAAGAAAATGATATATCAGGTCGTGTATGGCTAGCAAGAAACATTAATGCACCAATTGCACATAAATATGGTACTTCTAGACCAAGGATTTCCTCTCCATCTTCAGGAGGTCGGAATGGGTCTTTTTCCACATCAAGTGACCTTACAACCATTGGGGTACTCAATGGATGTGATTTTTCCATATAAAATCTTTTTAGTAATTTCTCTATGTAAGTTTCTTGATGCACAAGGATTCCACCCTTAAGGTGTTCAATTTGTAATCCAAGACAAAACTTTGTCTTCCCAAGGTCTTTCATTTCAAATTCTCTTTTCAAGTATTCAACTGCCTTTTGAAGCTCCCCTGGAGTTCCAATTATATTCATGTCATCAACATATACGACAATTATAACGTATTCAGATCCTGACCTTTTTATAAAAATACACGGGCATACAAAATCATTTTTATAGCCTTCTTTCGACAAATACTCACTAAGGCGATTATACCACATACACCCAGATTGTTTTAGCCCATATAATGATTTGTTTAGTTTGATTGAAAGATGTTCTCGAGAACTAGATTTACATGAGTTTGGCAATTTAAATCCTTCAGGAAGTTTCATGTAAATATCAGTATCAAGTGAGCCATAGAGGTAGGCTGTCACAACATCCATTAGACGCAAATCGATCCCTTCTTGTATTACCAGACTAATAAGATAACAAACAGTTGTCCATCCACCACTGGAGAATATGTCTCCTCATAATCAATTCCAGGTCTTTGCGAAAATCCTTGTGCTACTAATCTTGCCTTGTATCGTACAATTTCATTTTTCTCATTACGTTTTCGCACAAAGACCCATCTATATCCAACAGGCTTTACACCTTCAGGTGTATGGGCCACTGGTCCAAAAACTTCTTGTTTATTTAGGGAATTCAATTATGCCTCTATCGCGTCTTTCCATTTTGGCCAATCATTTCTTTGTTTACATTCCTCAACTAATTTTGGTTCTTGATCCTCATTGTTTTCCATTACTTGTAGCGCTACATTATATAAAAAACTATCATCGACGTCGATTTCGCTTCGGTTCCATACATTTCTAGACATGATATAATTAATTGAGATCTCTTCGTTTTCAGGTACCTGAGGTTCTTCTAGAACCATCATGTCTAGTGTCTCTTCTGGAGACACATTTTCTTGCGTTATTGTTACCTCGACTTGACCATTTACATTATTTGCTCCCTTTTTCTTTCGAGGATTTTTATCTTTAGAACCGATTGGTCTACCACGTTTTAGGCGTGCATTAGACTCATTACCAATATGTGGTTGTCCTTGTGGGACACCTATTTTAACTGGAGCATTAACAGCTGGTATATGTGACTTAGTCACTCTCTTTGGGTCAGTGAATACGTCTGGTAATTGATTTGCTAATCCTTGTAAATGAATTATCCTTTGAACTTCTAGTTCATATTGTTTAGTTCGAGGATCAAGATGAGATAATGATAATTCATTCCAAATAATACTATTATCCAACTGCTTTTTGTCTCCCCCTAATGTTGGGAATGTTGATTCAACAAAATGACAATCACTAAATCGAGCTGTAAATAAATCACCCGTTGTAGGTTCTAAATACTTAATGATCGATGGTGATTCATACCCAACATATATTCCTAACCTCCTTTGAGGCCCCATCTGTGTGCGTTGTGGTGGAGCGATTGGAACATACACAGGACAACCAAAAATCCTTAGATGGGAAATATTTGGTTCCTGACCAAGAACCATCTTTAACGGGGAGGAAGTATGAAAACTCGTTGGCCTGATGCGAATTAGTGTTGCTGCATGTAAAATTGCATGTCCCCAAGCAGATGCTGGTAGTTTTGATTTCATAATCATTGGTCTTGCAACCATTTTAAGTCGCTTGATAAGCGATTCAGCAAGCCCATTTTGTGTATGTACATGAGGTACATGATGCTCTACATTTATCCCAATAGACATGCAATAATCATTAAATATTTGGGATGTAAATTCACCAGCATTGTCTAATCGAATATTCTTGATGGGGTAATCAGGAAAATGTGCTCTTAGCCTTATTAATTGAGCAAGTAGTCGTGCAAATGCCATATTACGACTTGATAGTAGGCACACGTGTGACCATCTAGTTGATGCATCAATTAAGACCATAAAATATCTAAATGGTCCACTAGAAGGATGTATAGGTCCACAAATATCCCCATGTATTCTTTCCAAAAAAATCAGGGATTCAGTCCCCACCTTCATTGGCGATGGACGAGTAATCAACTTCCCTTGTGAACATGCAACACATGTAATATCCTTGGACTGAAGAATCTTCTGGTTCTTCAAAGAATGCCCAACTGAATTTTCTATAATTTTTCGCATCATTGTTGATGCGGGATGGCCTAAACGGTCATGCCATATGATAAAATTTTCTTGGTCTATAAACTTCTTGTTTATGATTGCATTTGATTCGATTGCATTAATTTTAGTATAATATAAACCAGAGGCAAGTGCGGGCAACTTTTCTAACACATGCTTTTTACCCGAACTTATATTTGTGATATGAAGGTACTCCTCATGTCCCTCAGATGTAGTCTCAAGATGATATCCGTTTAAACGAACATCTTTAAAACTAATTAGATTTCTTTGAGACATTGGGGAAAATAACGCATTGGTTATTTTAAATGGTGTTCCACCTGGAAATACTACATAAGCTTCTCCAAAGCCTTCAATTAATTTTGATTTACCAGATATAGTACCAACATTTGCCTTTTTCATGGTTAAAGTAGAGAAATAATTATTTTTCTTAAGAATTGTATGCGTTGATGCGCTGTCAATTAGACATATGTCTTCTCTATTAATAGGGACCTTAGTTACACACTCCATATGCTTCAAAACAAAACAAAACAAAATCATATGAATAAAATGTCTAATATGCTTCAAACATAACAAATCCAAAAAATGTTTCATACGCATCAAAACAAAACAAAACAAAATCTCAAAATGTCTTAAAGAAATGAAGGAAATAACATCACTTAAAACTAATAATTCATATGTAAGGAAAATTGCAAGCATCCAACTGGGTTGTATCAGCCACGATATCACCAGAATCCAAGTTAGTTGGCTCAATAAGGAAATCATCATAATCCAGATTAGTTGTATCATTATAATCTTTATGATCATCAGTGACATCAACATTTGCAACCTCATATGTAAAATTTGTTTCTATTCCTTTTGCTTTGTCTTTGATGGATTGTTGATAAAGTTCCACCAAGTGTTTGGCCATACGACAAGTCTTCGACCAATGATTGTTACTTCCACATCGGTAACATGCATTCGATGAAGATCCCACCTTCTTTTTATTTTTTTTTCATCACTGGATTTATTTTCATTATTATGCCACTTTTGGTGGGTCCCTTTGTTTTTAAACTGAACACTATGATAATTTCCTCGGCCACGTCCACAACCATGACCACGACCACGTCCGTAACTTTCACTTTGGCCATTATATGTTGCCACATTAGCTTCAGGGATTGGGGTTGCTCCAACCGGACGAGTCTCATGATTTATCATTAATAGCTCATTGTTTTGCTCGGCTACAAGCAAACATGATATTAACTCACTATATTTGGTGAAACCCCTTTCACGATATTGTTGTTGCAGTATCACATTTGAGGGGTGAAAGGTTAAGAATGTTTTTTTCCAACATTTCCTTATCAATAATATTTTCACCACATAGAATCAATTGTGATGTGATTCTAAACATTGCCGAGTTGTACTCGCTTATAGACTTAAAGTCTTGCAACCTTAAATTGATCCACTCGTAACGAGCTCTCGGTAATATCACCGTTTTCTGGTGGTCATACCTTTCTTTCAGGTTGGTTCAAAGAACAAGTGGATCCTTGATAGTGAGATACTCACTTTTCAAAGCCTCATGAATATGATGGCGTAAAAAGATCATGGCTTTTGCTTTATCTTGGGTACTTTCTTTATTTCCTTCTTTAATAGTTTCACCTAGATTATTGGCATTCAAATGTATTTCAGCATCCAATACCCATGACAAATAATTTTTTTCAGTAATGTCTAGAGCCATGAACTCAAGTTTTGCAAGATTTGTCATGATGAGCTATGTTAAAAAAAAACATATGAGTTAATATATGTCTTTGATTTATAAATTAATATATATCAAAGTTAAAAGTACACTTAATATATGTCACTCTAATTTATATATATCAAACCCAAAAACAACATTTAATGTAACTATGATTATTAAGAATAATAAGATGTCTCTTTTAAGAGTTTGAATAATATTAAAAAATAACAATATTATGATAACAATTAGATTAATAAGTTGAACCACAAGGTTGATCATCGATTAATAAATAGCATCAATAATCAACATGTAGCTCTTTACGAAATTTTATTATTCACAAAAAGAAACCAAGTGCCATAGCCCATAGAGAATCCTAAAAATTTTACCAAGATCGGGAATGTTTAACACATTTATACCAATAAATAATCAATCAAGATATAACATAATATTAATTAAATAAGATCGAGTTTATCAGAAAGGGATTTAATCATGAATAGCGCCAGTTTCTGTCATCATCTTTTCGCTAATTAGATCAAATTCAAAACCATATAAGTTTATTAAGTGTTATTATAAGTTTATTATTATGATTCTTTTTGGAAATTCAAAAGAATAATAACATGAATCTCTAACACAACCCACAATCGTATGAATTACAATATGGATTATGTATGAGTGTGATGAATAATGATAAAATAATTAGAGAATATGATATACCTTATGATGTGTGATCCAAAGCAATCGTGCTGATAACGTGTTATGAACAAGCCTAATAGCAAGAAGATGAGAATAGATATTGGGAGATAAAAGATGTTTATTATTAATGGTGCATCTTTTACATTAGAATACATTGAGTATTTATAAGGGGAAAAGGCTTGGAGAACAAGTTGGACTATATTAGGAATTGATAATCATAATAACATTAATTATTTATAACACTACCTCTTATTTGGGTTTTTTCAATTTGTAGATCATTACTACGCATAAGCAAAATGCGCTTGCCTATATGCATACTAAGTGTAAACAAAGTGTATCGGGTTAATTATATGGTTATACCTTATACATCTTTATATAAAAGATACAAGTATCTATATTCATCTTATATAAAATCTCAATATTGTTCCAAACAATTTTTTTACACCTAACTCATGTATCAACTTGTACATGTAAGAATTTGAACTCACCTCAGTTTTGTGGGAGACAACCATCATACCGCTAGGCCATGAGTATATAGAATCTCATAACTCATGGACGTTTTTATAAAAGTAAAAATATTTATTTATTATATGTTTAACAAATTTAAACTAAAGCATTTCCCTATTCTTGTTTAGTGGTCCCATTGTGATGAAATTTTGGTACTTCAAACTTTGAACAGAGGAAACAGAATAAATATATGTTGATAACATTTACAAGCCACAATTTAAACCTAAAAAAATAAAAGTAATAAAGATGGACCACCCCTTTTATGAGTCAAAGTTTGAATTGTAAATAACATCAATATACTGTAAAATTGTTCTCTATATATTCTTCTACATTCCATGAAGTTCGGGATTAAGTTTATTCCCCACTTTCGGCTAGTTCGAATATGAATACATCCTTAGACAAAAAAAATCGATGGTTTTGATCCTCGATATAATCGTGTACAAGAAAAATTTGTCGTACTTTTGAATAATCAAACGTGTCTTTATGACTTGCTTGTGGTATGAAGTATGAACAACGGCGAATAATACCAACCTTCATTCAACATTTCGAATTCAATGAAAAAACACAAAACCGAAAAGAACATTCATCAAGAACAAATGCTTTGAGTGTCCCACTAGCAAGAACTTTGATGGTTGTTTTCTAGAAAGAATGTTTATAGGGTCGGAATTTGTTTACGTTTACGTTTGTGATCAACAACATTTTATGTGGTTATCGACCAACTTATTATTCTTTTAGAAAATTAAAATTATGAATTTTGTTATTCATACCGGCCTAGTTTCGAATCGGACCAAACCAAATTAATAATTGATTCAAGAAAAACTCATAAATTGAAAAAAAAAATGTGTTTTTATATGACTTGTAACTAAAACCCGAACTAGACAGTTGCACATTGATGTTGGCTTGCCCTAATTGAACTCTTTAGTTTGTGGTCCGAACCAAGTTGGTACCCATGGCCGGATGTATGCAATGCATAAAGATCAAAGAAATGTGGGTCATTGTGGGACAATACCCATGAATACTAAATTTCAAAATCCGCCAACCATATTTTGATGGTAATTTTTTATTTTTTATTTTTGGAAAATTAGATTTAAATAACTCTAATTTTTATCATTTGGTTGATAACACTTTCAACTTACGAATAGTACCATGATGTCATTCCCAACTTTTAAATTATTTTCCTCTAACACTCTCAAACTAACTGAATCCTAACCAAGATATTTTTGTTTTGCTGATTTGGCACTTGTTTATTGACATGGCATCTGACGTGGTCTTTTTAATGATGTGACACTTATTTAGTAACGTGACATCTTATGTGGGGGATGACGTGGTTTTTTTGATGATGTTGCACTTGTTAAGTGACATGACATCTGATTTCATCTAACTGGGTTATGATTCAATTAGTTTAGCAGTGTCAGAGTAAAATAAGTTGAAAGTTGGCAATGACGTGGTACAATTCATAAGCTGAGAGTGTTATCGGTTAAATAGTGAAAGTTAAGGTTATTTAAATCCAATCATCTCAAGCTATATAGTTGCATGCCATAATATTATTTTATATTTTAATACAAAATTTCTTATAAAAAACGATACTATAATATTTTTTTTTTCTTTCCTATTGGCAAGATATATATTTGCATGCCATATAACTATTATATTTTAATACAAAATTTCTTATAAAAATGATACAATGATACAGGGAAGGAGTGGCAAGATATATATATATTTGCATGACATAAAACTATTTTATATTTTAATACAAAATTTATATCTATTAATAAAGCAATGGAATGAATAGTGGGTTTTGATCGTGGTTTGTTCTGATTGACATATTTGGGCGGTCATTGACATTTGAGACACGTGTCTTCCACCTTTTTGCACCTCTTCAAAAGCCTCAAAAGAGAGAGAACGGCGGGATGAGAAGGAGAGAGAGGGGGCGGTGACCGGGTCACCACCGTCGCACCACCACGACGGTCACCCTCTGGTGTCTTTGTTTTATGGGGCTTTTTGACAGTGCGGAAAGACATGGTTGTTGACCTGTAAAATTTGGAACTGGCCGGAAAGACAATGCAGTGGGATAGTTTACATCTAGGCTATCGGACAGAGACGTGGCTCTGCTATGTCTCTCTGCCAGTGACCAACTACCCACCCACCACCAGAGAACCGTTGACGCTCAACCGTCTGGTTCGTTCAACGTTCACATAATCAACCCTAGGTATCACTTTCCATTAATTCCTTTTTTTCTTCTGTGTTCATGTGAGAAAATCACAAAATTTGCTATTTAGGGTTTCTTAATCTTGAAACAAGAAATTGGGTTTGCTTAGATTTTCTTCTTTGTAAGTGAAATCTTTGGTTTTGTTTGGGATTGACGTAGAATATTCAATTTGGGGGTAATTTTTTACCGCCTTTGTTGAAAATTTTAGGGTTCGTGACACAGAGACTGTATACCCTACACAGAGAAAATGACCTTCAATTATATTATATATTATATTAATAAAGCAATGGAAATGAGCAATGGTGTTGGTCTTGGTTTGTTCCGATTGGCCTATTTGGGTTGTCATCCCCCATTGAGACGCCGGTCTTCCGGCATTACACATTATCCCTTTTTTAAGACTTCGGCTGTCTTGGCGACGACGAGTTTTAACATAAATCCCTAGCCGACGACGGCTGGGATCTTTGAAAGGTTTCGGTTTTTCGCCTATCTGATGATGATGGTGGCTGCTACTTGGTATGGAAACTCCGGTTGCAACCGTAGTGCCACAAAGCAGATTCAATGATGATGATGATCTTTTCAGATCTGAGTCGATTGGTGTTGGTGATTTCATTTTCGTTTGCTTTGTTTTTCTGAGATGATTAAATGATTGTGTTGGTATAGTGGTGGAGTTAGAATTGTTTAATGTACGGGTTGTATTGATGGTGATGGTGGAACTGTTTGATGATATTTGTGGCAGTATTTGCCTTCATATGAACTTCCGATTAACCCTGCCACGGAACGCGGGCGTGCAAAATTTCTGCTTTCATTTTTTATGTTAGATGGTGGCAATGGTGGCCGACCTTTGTGTCGAGGTCGACGTCGCTGCCTCTTTTTGTCGATGTGGTGGTCGGGGATCCGTGTCATGGTTGCGTAGAGAATGTTCTGGGTAGATTGTCACAAACCCTTATTGCTGGTGCATGGTGTCGATTAAATCTTCATCTAATTCTTCAAAGTTTTGGTGGATGGTTGGCTTGGGGTTGTCATTTGTATCACGTTATATTTGTCGGGTGCTTGTGATGAATTTATATGTTTGACTGTAAATTGGATGTTGATGTTGCCTTGGTGTGGCAGGGTAGGTGGCTGGTTGGTGTTCACCAGTAGCCCCCCTGCAGCCATGGTGTAGTTTTGATTTTGAAATTCTAAGCCTGTTTTTTACAACTATGGATTTTATTTTATGTGGGTTTTTGTTGTGTTCTGTACTTTAAGAACCAATTTTATGAAGGTAGTGTTTAAATCCCTTATACTTACAATTACCTTAACACCCAAGATATTGGTTTTGGTAAACGTGAAGGCCGGTAGATTCGTTGGGGAAAAATATTGAAGATGATCCATTAGGCTATTTATTAACGTATAGCAAATGTAGTGATTTTTTTTGTTTGAAATGGATGCGTTATCGAAATGGAAGTTTTTTTAATTTAATCTCCTTTAGTTTACTTATGAAATGATGCATTTGTTTGCCAGTAAGTCAGGGCGGCATTTGAAAAGACTCTTAGACCACAAGGGGTTTTCACATCGTGGCCATTTGAAGAATGGTGGTTCTGATGTACATGTATGGTGCTACTGGATTTAAGGATATGACATTTTGTATTAAATATAACAGGTTTTTAATAATATTTTTGTAGGGAAACTGATGACGACTGTGAAGAACTGTTGGCAGCTGCATATTATGCTCGAAATGCTAGCTGTAAGTCAATTACTTCCCAATTTTCTATTTTAGGTGTAAAATTGTAATGTAATTTAGTTTAATGTTATTTTAATTACCGTAGATTTGGCCTATTTAGAAGACAAAACCTACTTATCTAAAAAAATGGGGAACTGTTTGTAACAATATTGTTAGATTATTTTACATATGCATTGTGCTCTTCAGATATTCAATTAGGGCACAATTGATACTGGGGATATTTTGCTTTAGAAATCGTTCCTTATTAGAAAACATGAACTTGCACACATGGATGACTTTTTTAGGTTTTCTTCTTTAAAGAAAGAAGAGAAGGTGAGTTATCTTTGGTTTTAGTCATACCTAACTTAACGTAATTGTTTGGTTTGATAAATACAAGTACTTCTTCAATAAAGAATTCTATTGAAAGTATTTGGTGGCAATATCTTTATTGGTTGTTAATGTTTTGCAGATGGGAAGTGGAAAACGTATACATTGTGGGGTCCACAAAACGCCACGAAGATCAATCGACCAGCGGTATTCAAGAGTTGTTCCGCGCATCTTCCAGGTGTATTCAAATACATGTCGTTCAAAAAAAGGTGTATTCAAATTCGCAAAAGCCTCCTAAATATGTTTACTAACATTATTTTTGTGATGATAAATGAATAATGTAAACGGAGATTAAAAACTATTAGTGAGTGAATCCACACTTAAAATCACATTTTTTTCTCGGTTGCGTTGCCCTTTATGTTTCTTGATTGACTAAAATATTTTATTTATTTATTTTAGGACCGAACTGCGGTTTGCGCCCTAGCTTGTGAAGGTGTAAGTACCACAAGTGGTAGTCATCAAGCACAAAGAAAGCTTTATGTTGGTGGTTTGTCTACTGAAACAAGTGAAACGCTACTTCTTTTTTCAAAAAAAAAAAAAAAAAAAAACCATGGTGATGTAGAAGAAGGTTCTGTTGCATATAACAAAGAAACAAATAGTCGGGATTCTCACATGGAGGTCGAACTTAGACAGGTTACCGACAAGATGCGCATTGGCCAGGAGAAACATAATTGTGCCTACTTGCGTATGTCTAATGTGGCTAGGAGAAAGAGTCGACGGAACATTTGTTTGTGACGTGTAGTTTTGCTTGGATGGTTTAGCAATTAGTTTTGCAATGGTACATTCCGGGTAAGAGATCTTCTTGATTTACACTTGTATGCTGGCGGCTCGGCAGAGTTCAAGAAAGTGATACAAGCAATTTGCCACACGGTATTTTGGTGCATTTGGAGGTGTCGAAACAAAGTAGTATTTGATCATGGGAGATGTAAAGAGGTCCTTTTTTGGGTCAAGGCACGCTCCCAACAAATGAATTTGGATTGGAATATTTGGAATAGTTTCAATGTAAATAGGATGGGGTGGTAGTGAATGGATGTAATGTGTATTGAATCTGGTGTACTGTATTGATGTAAGCTAGCAACCTGCTGGACTTATGTGTCATAATAAATTTGTTGACCTTTAAAAAGCAAAATTTGATTTTCAAAACATTTTGAACACGGTAATTATTTTGAACGCATGCTTGCGCCGCGAAGCGCGCGGGGATTTAAATCCTAGTTTCTTATAAAAATATACTATGATGTAGGGATGAGTTGGCTAGAAAGTAGAATTTTTACTACAAAATATAGGAAATGCTATGGTGATGACATGTGTCATCTATAGAATTTTTAATAGAATTAGGATTGAGACCCGTCGCAATGCGGCGGGGATTCTTTAGTTAGAACTAAGTCGATCTAGGACCCACACGTTATGTTAAACCTGTCAAACGGATAAGAAATATACGATGTAAAAACGTTCACCCACAGACGCACGTTGCGTCGTGTTAACTCGCAAAATTTAGAACGGAACGTAAAAACGTTAAACCAAAGACGCAGTTGATCTAGGACCCGCACGTTATGTTAAACCTGTCAAACGGGGAAAAATAGACGATATAAAAACGTTCACCCACATACGCACGTTGCATCGTGTTAAGTCGCAAAATTTAGAACGAAACGTACAAACGTTAAACCAAAGACGCACGTTGCGATATGTTAAGTTACAAAATTTAGAACCAAGCATAAAGCGAAAAATTTGTGGAAAATGAAAACTATAAATGACCAAAGTTGAAACTAAAAAAAAAAATTGTGAGGATAGATTGCAAAAGATAAAAAGTTTTGGGTTAAAAGTAGTTTATGAAATACTTTTGGGTGAAAAGTAAAAAAAAAAATCATTTTTTTAAAAAACCCCCAAAGCCAAGGTTACGACAACCATATGCATAACCATTTTTTCTTTGGAAAACCCCCAAAGCACGCCCCGTGTTGCGGCGGGGCGTAAAACGGTGTCAAATAGTACTAATGTCACACAACCGTTATCGACCACCAACACTGACTCAACCTAGGATCTGCGTGTTGCGACGAACCTGTCAAACATGAAAAAAAATATAGGTAAAACCGTTGAACCACACATGCACGTTGCGCCGTGTTAACTTGCAAAATTTGAAACAAAACATAAAAAAGTTGAACCACACTCGTATGTTGCGTCGTATTAACTCGAAAAATTTAGAACTATACGTAAACCGAAAATTTGCCAAAGATGAAAAGTATAAGTGACAAAAGTTGTGAAGTTAAATTGCAAATAATGAAGAGTTTTGGGTTAAAGTTAAAAAAACAAATTATGTAGGGTTAAAATTGCAAAAGGTAAAAACCTTTGAGTTAAAAGTAATGAAAAGTTTTGGGTTAAAGGTAAAAAACAAATTATGTAGGGTTAAAAATTGCAAAAGGTAAAAACCTTTGGGTTAAAAGTAAAAAATCATGAAAAGTATAAGTGACAAAAGTTGTGAAGTTAAATTGCAAATAATGAAGAGTTTTGGGTTAAAGTTAAAAAAAATAAATTATGTAGGGTTAAAATTGCAAAATGTAAAAACCTTTGAGTTAAAAGTAATGAAAAGTTTTGGGTTAAGGGTAAAAAACAAATTATGTAGGGTTAAAATTTCAAAAGGTAAAAACCTTTGGGTTAAAAGTAAAAAATCAAATTTATTATTTTTTGAAAAAACCCGAAAACACAATGTACAAGTTCCAATGCATATTTTTGTTGCTTATTTAGAGTAATAAAATAAAATGACACAATTGTTGACTAAATAAGTTATTTAACAAATAGATAATTCTAAATAATTAATTAACAGTTTTAAGGACACCAAATTTTTAAACCCACGACTATATCAGTTACGTAGACCACATTCCCCGCATCATTCGTTGCATCCTTTATCCTACTGTTTTTTTTTTTTTTTTATGTGTGTGTGCATACTACGGATTAAAATTTTAATTTCTAATGCAATTATTGATTGTGGTAATGGGTTCATCCGATTTTAAACAATGTGTTTTATCAATTTATGGCTTCATTAGTTTTTTTCACAATTATTCGCAGTGTGTTTTATCAGTTTCTAATTTCATTAACTTTTTCTTCATAATTATTTACAATGTATTTGTATTCACATTTTCTTTACAATATGTTTTTCTTCACAGTTTTTCATAGTGTGTTTTTCTTTTTCACAATTTTGCACATGTATTTTATTAGTGTTTTTCCTTCACAATGTATTTTTCTTCACAATGTGTTTTATAGGTTTCCGATTTCGTTAACTCTTCATTCACAATTTCTTCACAATGTTTTTATAAGTATATCGTATATCAGTTTCTGTTTTACCACCAATATAAACACACTACTTGATTAAAAGAAAACAAAGTTGAACTCATATTCTCGTCCTTAGATAAGAAAACAAATTCCAACTTCTATTTAGCAGATTTTAGCTTTTAAACACAATCAAATCTTTTGTGTTCGTCATTATCCATGATTTTTAAGTGATCTTTGTTTAAGCGGAGAGAATGTGTGGGAAGTTATGGAAGAAAGAAGAAATGATAGTTGTTTTTTCTTTTTTTTAAAAATGCTCAATTACCAAAATGTTCTCTATCAATCAAATCAATCATTAATTAAAACACAAATATTACAAAAATACCACTCATTTAATCTCAACCATTAAAACCACTCACCCAATGACCCAAAACATTCCTACACTTTGTAAAGTAACCCTACCCAGTATATATATATATATATATATATACACACACAACTTTATTTTATATTGTTCATGTAACATTTGCTCTGTTATACGACCAATATTTGTTATTTTACCAACAATTAGCTTAGGGATTTGTTTTTGGCTACCTTTGTCCTGATTGTACTCTCACATAAGCACGCATAACACATTGATGTATTTGAGGGAGACTATGTCTTATGAACCCAAATATTTCATGTCCACAACCAATGTGGAATTCGGCTATAATGTTACAATTCAATAAAACAACATTCTAAGATATAGCATGATTCAAAAGCTTTCATTGAATTTAGGGTGAGTCAATATGATTTCATCTCATCTTGCTAGCTCTTACATGTCAGTATAAAACTTTTGAATCACACTTTTACTATTACTATTACTAGTGTTAACTTTTACAGGGGGAGGGAGGTTGTGGTTTCATATATCCCTTTTTAAACCTTTAATATATCATATCTGAAGAGCAATATGGCCATAAACGAGCTGAGTCCAACCGAACCAAGGGGGCTCGGGATCGTTTAAAAATCGAGCCAAGCCGAGACGACTCCTTTATCTTAACGAGCTGAAATTTTGGGCTCGGCTCGTCAAGCTGGCTCGTTTATTAAAAAAACTAGGTTTATCACCCTAGCCGCGTTGCGGCGAACTTCTTGTGTTATTTAGTCTGTGTTTACATGTGTTTTAAAATTATTATGAGCGTGTTGCATACGGAACCACTAAGAAGAATAAAAAGCAATAAAAAATAATCGAAAGAAAATCAACAAAAAAAAGTTGTATGTTAATGATGTTGTGAGTATGAAACCCGTGGTCAGGGATGAGTAAATAATACTGGGTACCGGTACCAAACTTTCCGAACAGAAGGATCCTAAGTACCAATTCGGTACCGATTTTTGGCGTTCCTAGTACCGGTTCGCTACCGATTTTTACCTTTATATACCGGTACCGTAACCGGTATATTCGGTACCGGTTGCCACCGAGCTCTGATCAGGGATGAGCAAATGGTACTGTCAAGCAGTACCGAATTTCCCGAACTAAAAGACTTTTAAACTCAATCCGGTACCGACTTTTGGCGTTTTCTGTATCAGGTTGGTGCCCGATAATGAACTGGACCGTACCGGGATTTTCGATTCGCTACCGATTTTTACCTTCATATACCGGTACCGTAACCGGTATTTTCGGTACCGGTTGCCACCGAGCTCTGATCAGGGATGAGCAAATGGTACTGTCTAGCAGTACCGAATTTCCCGAACTAAAAGATTTTTAAACTCAATCCGGTACCGACTTTTGGCGTTTTCTGTATCAGGCTGGTGCCCGATAATAGTACCGGTTCGCTATCGATTTTTACCTTTATATACCGGTACCGTAACCGGTATTTTCGGTACCGGTTGCCACCGAGCTCTGATCAGGGATGAGCAAATGGTACTGTCAAGCAGTACCGAATTTCCCGAACTAAAAGATTTTTAAACTCAATCCGGTACCGACTTTTGGCGTTTTCTGTATCAGGTTGGTGCCCGATAATGAACTGGACCGTACCGGGATTTTCGATTCGCTACCTATTTTTACCTTCATATACCGGTACCGTAACCGGTATTTTCAGTACCGGTTGCCACCGAGCTCTGATCAGGGATGAGCAAATGGTACTGTCTAGCAGTACCGAATTTCCCGAACTAAAATATTTTTAAACTCAATCTGGTATCGACTTTTGGCGTTTTCTGTATCAGGCTGGTGCCCGATAATGAACTGGACCGTACCGGGATTTTCGATACCAGTATTGGTTGAGACCAAGCTTATTCAACTTAGAAAATAAAGAAAATACTAATATATGAAAATATGATTATAATATAATAAATCAACTGAAATGAGAAAATACTAATATATGAAAATATGATTATAATATAATAAATCAACTGTTCATTTCAGTTGATTTATTAATAGATACTAATGGTTTATATTTTTACAGATAATGATATATATAAAACCAATAAATAAAATAGTATTAAGACTAATATAAAACTAATTTTGAGCAAGCTATTAAAAAACGAACAAGTTACCTTAATCTTTATATTTATAATAATTATACCTTAATAATCTATTCTTTCTATAAAAAAATAACCATATTACTAATTAAAACAATTGCTTAAAAATTACTAGAGGATTAAATTATAACACACATTGATTAATACACATATACACACAAATAAACTTGGGGTTTGATTTAAACGAGACACGCGAGCGAGTCAACAAGCCAACTAACAAGCGAGCCACGAACCGAACCTACCTTGGCTCGGGCTCGACTTGTTTACAAATAGAGCTGAGCAGACTCAACATGTTTAAAACCTAATTGATTTCAAGTTGAGCTTTTTTTAAGCTTTTTTTCAAATTTCAAGCGAGTCGCGAGCCACAGGCTTTTAAACATCCTTAAATAGCAATGTATATCACGCATTAGAAATTTGTGTTTTGAAGATATATGAAATTTCTTTTTCACTTTAAGGTTTATCGATGTCTTTTCGTTAGACCGTCATCATTTGAATTTTGAAAGACATGATATTTAATAGTTATTTATAACATCAAACATGTTCCTTTGTCCAAAAGAATTCTAAAACTATTTCTAAGCTCTTTCTAAGTAATCTTATTATTTTTACCTCGGTAATTCGTCATAAGATATATAACACATCAACGTTATCAATAACCAAGGCGGACCCACGCATGTGTTTGGTGTCACCGACACCTAGTAAAAATTTATCTGCTATATATATATATATTACCGAATCCCGAATGACACTCAATAAATTTCAACATCAACACTGATGAGGAAATTTTATGACCAATGATACCAAAAAATTAATGTAATTTTTTAAAATTTTACAAATATAAACCAATAAACTATATAAAAAATAACAAAATATTTATACTATAAACTCATTAGTTAATTGGATCATTACCCATTAATCCATTATAAAATCTTTAAATTCACCCCATTTAAAGCCTGTTATTTAATAATCCATAAACCCAATAACCATTATCCTAACCCCATCCATCCCCCAATTTAATGAATGGAATAGAAATAACAATGATAAAAAAGAACATTGTGAACTAGAAACACGAAGGAAGAGACAATAAGAACAACGGGCGGTGTTGTCGTTTCCAAAACAATCCCATATAGTCCCCATTTTAAGTTTGTATTTTGAACTTTTTCTCTAAATTTTACTTTATTATTTCATTTGTGTTTTTCATCTTTAATTTATATATTACTTGAATGTTTGTTATTTGCTTTTATAATTATTCCTTATTGAAACCTAAAGTGTGAGATGAAAATTGTTGGTTGGTTTGGGTTTAAAAACTCAATTTTAGGGGATATGGAAAGATTTTTATTAAAAAGGAAACTTGCTCATGGCTTTATAGCCTAGTGACATTTTAGAGGCGAGATAAGGTTTTGAGATCAATAGGTCTTGAGTTCGATTCTCACAAGGGGGTTTTCTCATATTTATTGGTTTTCCTCCTGAGTTGGTGTATAGGCATTATGCCTAGTGGAGATGGATATGATCGGGTGGTTCAGCTGGTGACACGATAATACTCTACTGTGTCCCGTCAATGATCCAAATTTGCCGTTCAAAAAAGGAAACTTGAACATTCATCTTCTAACAATCCTAAACAAATAGATGTGGATAATCTTCCATCAAAATTTTGTCGAACAGAAACTAATTTCCTCTTATCAACCAAGATGTCATAATTTTCCGAAAACGTTTGATAGTTATGGAAGTTGTTTAAAGTGTACTATAAAAACTAATAAAGCATTCCCCTTGTGTTGTTACTTGTTTAAAGAATACCCTTGTGAACCCTAAACTCTAAAAAGTCAAAACAAAGGACAAGCATTGCATTTGCCACTCTTATGAGTATGATTGTTTCAAAGAGGTGCTAGATATACAATATCAACATCAAGAGTACATGAACCAACTTAGAGATATAACACCTAAATTACTTATTCGTATGAGTTGTTTAAGCTCAGCTGATAACTTTGTTGAGTTTGATATATCAAAAATAACATTATTCGCTGAAATGATATATCAAAAATAACACCAAGATGTATTCATATGATTTTGATGACAATGAAAAAACAAGACTTAAGACCGAATCGACCTACACTGATAATTTGGAACTGGATACAAAATTTGCATATTTGAACAATTTCTAGTTTTGTAAGAGTGATGTTTTAAGCATAGAAACATTCTGGCGTTTACGTTTATGTATTGTTTATTGAATTTATCATTAATTTTATCGGAAGCAACAAGTATTACTGAGAGATGTTTTTCTACACCAAAGTACGTGAAGTTGATGAAATTTTAAGCGATAATTACATCCGCTATATCGAAAAACGATTGGTTATGAATGTGTGTCTTGATGATGTAATAGCTCGGATTCAAAGATGAAAAGCCGTAAAGAGCAATTGTAAGGATGTTAACACATGGTATTTTTATTATGCATTTTCAAATAACCATTAACATATTTTTATTATATGACCCAACACGAACCATACCATAAATATAAAATCAAGTACTTAAAATTCAACACAAATGAAAAAATTTCCTTAATCCACCACTACAAATAACACGATATCATTGAAACATTTTTTTTAACAGAATACTTCATTAAAAAACAAAAACCAGCTCGAAACCGAGCGGCCAACCCCGATACAACAACCCCACTTACATAATTACATATTTACACCAATCCTCCCAAGCTATACCTCTATCCTTCGATCTATTTTTATACATAACAAAACCCAAAGACCTTATATCACTAAAAACATCGTTAATTCTAAAAGGCTCCCCCAAGAAAACCAAATTATTTCTAGTTTTCCAAATCATCCAGCATGTTAGGATGGCGATGCCATAGAACACTTCCTGCCTTTGACCGTCTGTAAGACCCTAATCCGTTTTAGTCTAAGATTCGCAGCGGAAAATACATACTAAAAATTTCTTTATTAGTTATTCTTTCTTTCACTTAAATACATAAAAAACTAACATACTTATATCAAATTAAATGACCACATACACACCCACGTACAATCCATGTCTTGACTCGATCATCAACCGCTTACTCTTCATGTTGAGAATCTCGTAACCTCGTATAACCTGCAGTCACCACATACAATTACTTCATTAGCAACCGGTGACGTAATACATATACTTTAAAACATGCATCATCAAGCATCAATATTTCCTATCCTCGCTTATGTGAATCCATTAATCCATCCAGTCGAACTCTCTAGTCCGACTCTCCATACTTAACCCTCATTCTTCATTCTTAATATACCTGCACTTCCATTTCATACTCAACAGAAAACAGTTAGCATCATTAAACTTATCTCATAGGTGTAATCTCACGAGTACACATAACCAAATCTCATTCATTTGTGTATTTAACTAAATTACCTTTTCATGCATAATACCTTACTATACATACCCACTTCATTTACAACTTACATCTTACCCACAAGTATAATTATTTACTTTATCTTTGTGCATAATACTAACATGTAAGTTCCCTACCTTACCCATACTTAATAGAAATTACTTTCTTCCAGCTTTCGACTCACTTTCCGTAACCTTACCTTATTACCTCCATTGATTCATACTTTCCCACAAAATTCACAATAACCATCATACTTGTAACACCCTAGTTTCTGATTAACGATTTTGTATGTAATTACCAACAATTAGATGTGTAGTTAAGACTACACATGCTATAAAAATACGGGTTTATTAAAACTTTTACAAATCATAAGTTATTCTACATAACGTGATCAAATTCGTTGTTTGAAATCTACAACGTTGCTATGTGCGGAAGCGTGTATCTTTATCGTGTTCGGTTCTTCGCTGAGCTTAATCGTCTTCCGGCATCCCAGAAAGTACCTACATTTCATAAACATGAAATGCTTTAGTCATACGGTATTTAAAACGCATCTAAACGAGTCCGGAAAACAAAACTGATCAAAATATACATTTTTGTACAGGGTCCACCGTAAATTACGGTGGACACCGTAATTTACGGTAGTCCTTGTTTTGATCTGTTTCCACCGTAAATCAGGAGTGTTTCACCGTAAATCATTTCAGGTCCACCGTAAATTACGGTGGCACCGTAATTTACGGTGGCACCTGCATCCCACCTTTCCAATTTGCCGTAATTTGACACGAAATCTTTCGTATCTTTCAAACCGCTTATCCGTTTGACCTACCGTTTCTTCCTGCATGTTTGTAATTTGATTCTCCATCATATGGAGTTAAAATACGACATCCGGCTTGATAAAATTCAAGACTTTTAAGTCTCCGGCTTATTACTCTTTTACCAAATTTTGACCCGGTTATGCATTTTATCAAACAAACGTATTTATTTGATTCTTATATTTCATACACCTCATCAAATAATTGTGATATACCATATTAGGTTCTAATCATAGGTTTATTACACAAATTAAACCCGTTTTCACTAGTATGCTTATTTTGACCCGTTAAGGATATTTTAAGCACTTTTAAGCTCAATTTCGCTTTCAATCTAATCTAGCGTTGTAATCTATATCTCTTATCTAGTACTCTTCCATCACAACTAAATGCGTGTTGGATTTAAAGTAGATATCTATGTGTTCCGAATTTATACCTCTTGAAATATCATTTTACGGCAAAGACTCATATGGAGTCTTTTGACCCAAGAATTTCATCTTTCACTATACGTACTCGTTCTAAACTTTTGTTTAATCATAAGACTCCTTTCCAAACAACCTCTAAGAGTTGTTTGTTCAATTTAGCCTACAAGGGCGTTTTGGTCGATTTTGGTCCTTCTTTTACATTGAAGGGCTATCACCAATTATTCGACCAAATTAGCACTTTTACATACATCATAAATAAGCGTACCTGGCTCGGATCAACAAATAGACCCGATTTTTAATACCTTGCTTTATATTCGCTAATTAAGAACGATGAGAATATCCATTGGATATCTATTCCTGTAAGCATATGACTCGACAAAAGAATCATTAGTCTATATAGTCAAAAGGTGTTGTCTACACCTTTTGACCCGTTTGGCCGAATTGACCATTTATCTTTGCGAAATGATATTTATTATCATCTCCTCTACATGACTCTTCCCGTTTAACACCGTACGATAATTTTAAATATAAACCGTGTATTTCTTTCGACATAATATGACCAATTTATCGATTTACTTCTTTTTAACCATTATTATGGTTTCTATCATCTTTGATTTTCTTGTTCCGTTCGACTACACGACGGAACATCATATCTCAATTGTTTAGATATCTCATTCATAATTTATATGATAAGAAAACATTCCACAATTTAAGACTAGTGTAAGTTATACTTACCTTGCATCCGAACTATGCTTTTCCGTCATTCTTGCTTCGTTTGACCCGCTTTGTTCCCAAGCTCCCACCTAGCTTGTCAAGCATCAAACTATCATCATAATTCGTAAGACGGTTATATTAGTCATCATTAATTATGACTATTCCATCTTACATATTTTCTATCACAATTACCATTCGATCTTATTAATGGTCGGTTTGACTATTTAAAAGTCAAATCACCAATTAACACATATGATTGCACTATCAAGTTCACAAGACTCAATTAGGCATATTATCAACACTTAGTTCTCATTTAGGCATTTTAACAAACACCTAATGTGCATGATTTTACATATTTACTAACTAGTTCCTAACTAGTTATTTTTACCAAGATTAACATCAAAATTCACCACTATCACTTATGATCAATTACTCAAATTTGCAAATTGTTCAAGTATCTTGTTCCTACTAGCAACTATGATGTTTTTAAACATGTGTACATCATCATCTTTACTACATAATCAAAACCCACTTGACACATGAGTGTATGATCATGGATTCACAACCATGAACATCAATTCAACAAGTACATGACTAGGGTTTACTCCTAGACATAGTTTCATCACTAATTTCATCCAAACAACAAACATGCAAGTTCAGATTCGAGTTCTCTAGGTTTGCTCAGAATTTCAACTAGAGATTTCTCAAGAAATTTACATACCTCATGACTCCTTTTTCAATGGAGATCACTAATTCATACTCGGATTTTGATTTGGACATGATTTGCCCCTTCAATTTGATGAAATTGTGTTGATTAGGGTTTGACCCTTCTTGGTCGCCCCTGAGCTCGATCCAGAACACACACTGTGTGTGTGTGTGTTTGTGTTTGTTTTTAATAAATAACTTTTCTAGTTATCCCGCTTTAACCCCTCGTGTTTGGTTCGTTATTAAGTAGGCCACAACCTACTTATTTCTTTTAACAATTTTCCCACTTATTAACTAGGTTAAATATTCCTAGTTAACTTAGCGGGTTCGGGAATATTTATGACTAAGTTTATTTTAGGTCCCGTTAACTCGGGCCTTCTAAGCTTTTATTTCTTAAAAGCTTTTATTCACTTTTTTTTTATTTATTATTAGGATTAATTATTTAAATCCTAATATTTACCGGGTAAATTTTTACCACTAAAGGTATTTTACCCGTCTTTACTATTAACGTGGTTTGATTACAAAAGCCGTTTTCGGGGTGTTACAATACTACAATACATTTTACATCTAAAGTGTAAGTTCGGGATTCACTTACCTTATGCGCCCGTATTTGCATCCGCTTACTTGAGTCTTCTTGGCCCGTTAGCCTTCCACGCTCCCATCCCTCTTGACATGATTCCTATACTTTCATGTCATTACGTTTACATCCTTATTAGCATACATGATTATACATATGTACGATCATATCAAGTTCATATCTCACATATGCCTTTCATTAGTCAATTCAAACAAGCATATAGCATACTCAACATCATCATAACATAACCCTCACATATTATGGCCATTTAGACATTTCATCAAACACTTGGTGTGCGTACTACTTTCTAAGCATAATGTACACGTGTTTCATGCCTTTCTTCCTAATTATCCCTTTCATTCATCAACCCAAGTAAACATCATTCAAAATTCTATACCATACTTCATCCATATACAAGCACACATCACATACTACACATATTCATGATCAAATTCATACCATTTCATGGATTAAACATAAACCCACTTAGCTAAAAGTGGTAATTCATCCTAACACCTAAATTATAGCAATTCACTAAGAGTTTTCACATAGGATTAGTTCCTAAACAAGCATACATCGTCAATTTGGCCACAACCTCTACGATTCATACATAAATCACTACTTGTGATGTTCATCAAGTTTTCTCAACTTCATTAAACATCAAAATTCAACATACCTTATGATCCCCTAGCTTGGGTGATCGTTAATTCATGTTCCTTCTTGAATTTAGACTTCGTTTGGCCCTTTAATTTGAAGATTCTTCAAGAACTAGGGTTTGAACCCTTGGTTCTTTCTCCTGGACATCGATCCAGAACACACACAAGTGTGTGTGTTTGTGTGTGTGTTTTCTTTTAATACCACAACTTTCAAGTTGTTCACTTTGGTCCCTCATGTTTCGTTTTAATTAAATAAGGCTACAACCCTTCGTTTAATACCAACGATATTAACAATCAACTAGGTTAATTATTCCTAGTTAATGTTCATTTACGGGTTCACTTTTATCCCCTAACGGTATTTTACCCGTTCCTTTACATTAACCGGGTTTAAATTACCAAACCCATTTTTAGGGTGTTACAAGTCTACCCCCCTTAAAAGAGGTTTCGTCCCCGAAACCTTGCTTACTTCCACGGGACCATAATCCTTTACTCACCGATCCTTCTACATAACACAATTTTGAATATATTCATATACTTTTAGATTCCAAATTCTTGCCTCATGTTAGTTCCATAGTGGTGTTCATCACTGCATGTTTATTAATTCACTTTATTCATAATACACACCATGGCAAGAATTTACTCATACCTTATAAAAAGGTCTCATTCATGAACAAATATAACTATACGTCTTGTCTTTACTTTCTTAAATCAAGTATAATACTCATATACTTACATTTACACATATGTTCATGCATACATACATGCATACATACCTTCATGAATACATTCACACATGCATTCATACACACATAAATACATACAAGCTTTGTTCCTTTGTGCACATTCAATCCCCTTTAACTCATACATACATGCGTTCATAATCACTCATACATCTATTTACATACACCCGAAAACATACTTGCAACAATAACACATCTATACGTACTTGTTTACATGCTTACTTATTGTTATATAATGCACACATTCATACGTACCTTCATACATTTACTACATACATTCATACCATCCCTATCTCTCTACATACACACGTACATTCATATGTATCTTCCTACCTTCATACATTCCTACTTGTATACATACATACATTCCTACATTTCTTCATACATGCATACATTCATAGATACCTTCTCACCTTAATACATTCATACATACATACACATACTTATATACACTCCTACACCTCTACGTACATGCGTACATTCACACATACCCTTCCTGGACGATAATTCCTTCTGCCTGCATACGTACATTTACATGTATATTCATATATTACATTACAAATCATTTCATTCGTGATTTCTCACGCATTACTTACTATTCCCACATATAGGCGTTACTGAATACCTTAAGACTAAACTAAGATTTCATTCCTTTATTGACCTCTAACTAGATTAATTTCATTCATCTGTAAAATGAGCTCTCGTCGTGAGCATCCTTTCGTCACACCTACTACTATCATTAGCCAAAAATTTCATCATTCTCATTTATCACATTAACGGTTATTACATTTCCTTTCATACTTGCGTTGAACTTGGTGTTCATTCACCCATAGTTCCTTCACAATTTCCCAATTTGCATTAGCATTATACTGTACATGGGTCAAATAGTTTAATTTGTAAGCCCTCTGCTTACATCATTGAAATTTATAAGGTCCTTCGCATTTTATATAAATAATGCCCATAACTTTCATATAACGTTAATAACACTTCAACACTTTAAAAATAATAAAATATTCATACTCATACAACCCTTACCAGATTCATAATGGGCTTGATTCGTAACATAACGTAGCCTTACCCCTTTCTGAGATCAACTTCAATTCCCCATACATCCAATGTTCTCATACCCGCATTACATTGCTTTCTCAACGGAACCACGATTAAAAACGTTAATACTCAAACGGAGCACCGGGATGCGTTACGGGTCAACCGGAAATGCGAGAAGCGAAAACTGGAGAAATCATTCTTAGGCAACCCGTCGGCGACGCCCTCTTAAAACGCCCGTCGGCCAATTTCCCCCGTATCCAGTGACTTAGGCCGTCGGCCGGTTTTGTGGTTTTGGGAGCCCGTCGGCGACGGGGTGGGGACCCGTCGGCGACGCCCTCTCTAAAACCCCTTTTTCTGCAGATTCGTTTCGTCGTCCGAACTTACTAAAGCGCGCATAATTTTCGAACCGTTTACCCGTTTAACCTCCCGTTTCTTCCTACACGCTTGTAAATTCACATTCTATCCTATAAACTTAAAATCCCACCTCCGGATTAAGAAAATTCTTAACATATAAGTTTTCGGCTTAATTTTCATTTAGAAATTATTCGACCCGTTCTATGAGATTTAAACACTTTGCTCGAATCTCGCTTATACTTTTCATGCCTCATATTTTCACATTGAAACTTCTTTCATCTTCCACCACGACTATAATCGTGGTGGTTATTCATGCTCACATCTAATATTCCACACTTTACCCTTTAGTTTGACAATTTACGAAAAAGGCCCTTAACAAGGCATTACGCCAAAAAGGACTCATACCTTTTACTTTTTCGCAACCAAAAGGGTTTATTCATCTATACACTCATTTCCAAACTACCTTTTCAGGTCACTTGCCCAATTTTCCCTTTCGAGGGCGTTTTGGTCAAATTTTAACCCTTCTTTTACGACGAAGAGCTTTTCAAGCCATGTTTGACCACCATCCCACTTTTAAACCGTAATCTTGTTTTAAAAAGATTCATCATGTCTTCATAACACCATGTTTATAATTTAAATCATTCCGGTTTACCTATTAAGGTAACAAAGTATCATTTTGACCTTGTCGAACTCTCATAGAACCTCAAGTTCCAAATGATGAGTTGACCGGTTGTACATACCTGGCTCGGGTCAACATATTGACCCGTTTAATACTTTGCTTTCAGAACCGCTAATTAATAGCAACGCAACTTTCATATGCTATCCATCCTGTGAGCATAAAACTCAACAAACGTTCATTAATCATCATCATCAATTGATCATATCGTCATTAATTGACCCATTTGGTCTAAACGCCCCAAACCTTTTACATTTTAAATAAAACGGTATCGATTTATCATTTCGCTCATTTGACTCATTACGGATTTTCACCGTATGGTCATAATCTTTAAATCTTTCTTCCATACATTTAACCATCGCTTGCGCCATAGGGTATTCTTTAAACTTCATTTTCGTTCGTCCATGTAACTAAATTACCGTTTTACCCTTATTACTTATCATGGCATACATCATAACAAAATCTTTCAAAACTCATTATACTTTCATCATTCCATGACCAAATTACCATTTTACCCTTTTTACCATCAAATATGGTTTACTGCCCGTTTTAACTTGTTCCGACCCGTATTGATTCGTGTCGGAACATCTTATTTCGAAATCTCTTTTCGAATACTAACATTTCTTACTTCTAGTCAAATACATAAGTAGTTGCACTACTTTAAATGCCGTAAGCTTTACGTACCTTCCCTCCGACCACGCTTTCCGCGTACTTGATTCGTTTACTGCTTACAGCTCAAGCCTTTCATTCTCTTTTGATTCCTTGCATATTTAACCCGTTTTCACCACGGATTTAACTTTCATTCTTCTTTTCATTCTTCATAAGTTTGATCCGTATTCATCTACGGATTCAAACCTTCGTTCATACTTCCATTCTTTTCATTCCATTCCATTCCATTCACGTTCGAATTCATTCACGAATTCAAACCTTTCCTTCATTTCATTCCATTCCGGTTTGAATTCATTCCCGAATTCAAACCTTTCATTCCTTTCATTCCATTCCGGTTTGAATTCATTCCCGAATTCAAACCTTTCATTCCTTTCAATCCATCCCGATTTGAATTCATTCCCGAATTCAAACCTTTCATTCATACTTTACATTCTTTTCATTTTTATCTTTATTCATATTTTTCATTCTTATCTTTCTTTCTCATGTTTGACCCGATTCTTAAGGAATCGGGGACCCCTTTCCATCCCACACGACCCCTATTCCCGATTCATCCGGACATACATGTGATGATCCTCATGATCCCACGAGCGTCCTATGCTTCTTGCACACTGGCCAGGCGTGCAATCCACATACTAGTCTCGTGCCCTCATAAGAATTATCACTTTATGTCCAGGGAACCGGTCTTAAGTTCGTGCCACACCCATTGAATCCTTCAAGGATTTCACCCTCGTATATAAGGGTATGCTACATATTAATGCTTGCCAAATTTAAAATTTGTGTACCTGGGGTCCGTTTTCCTGACATATCACACACCTTAGCTTTCATACTAGACCTTATATCACTAAAAACATCGTTAATTCTAAAAGGCTCCCCCAAGAAAACCAAATTATTTCTAGTTTTCCAAATCATCCAGCATGTTAGGATGGCGATGCCATAGAACACTTCCTGCCTTTGACCGTCTGTAAGACCCTAATCCGTTTTAGTCTAAGATTCGCAGCGGAAAATACATACTAAAAATTTCTTTATTAGTTATTCTTTCTTTCACTTAAATACATAAAAAACTAACATACTTATATCAAATTAAATGACCACATACACACCCACGTACAATCCATGTCTTGACTCGATCATCAACCGCTTACTCTTCATGTTGAGAATCTCGTAACCTCGTATAACCTGCAGTCACCACATACAATTACTTCATTAGCAACCGGTGACGTAATACATATACTTTAAAACATGCATCATCAAGCATCAATATTTCCTATCCTCGCTTATGTGAATCCATTAATCCATCCAGTCGAACTCTCTAGTCCGACTCTCCATACTTAACCCTCATTCTTCATTCTTAATATACCTGCACTTCCATTTCATACTCAACAGAAAACAGTTAGCATCATTAAACTTATCTCATAGGTGTAATCTCACGAGTACACATAACCAAATCTCATTCATTTGTGTATTTAACTAAATTACCTTTTCATGCATAATACCTTACTATACATACCCACTTCATTTACAACTTACATCTTACCCACAAGTATAATTATTTACTTTATCTTTGTGCATAATACTAACATGTAAGTTCCCTACCTTACCCATACTTAATAGAAATTACTTTCTTCCAGCTTTCGACTCACTTTCCGTAACCTTACCTTATTACCTCCATTGATTCATACTTTCCCACAAAATTCACAATAACCATCATACTACAATACATTTTACATCTAAAGTGTAAGTTCGGGATTCACTTACCTTATGCGCCCGTATTTGCATCCGCTTACTTGAGTCTTCTTGGCCCGTTAGCCTTCCACGCTCCCATCCCTCTTGACATGATTCCTATACTTTCATGTCATTACGTTTACATCCTTATTAGCATACATGATTATACATATGTACGATCATATCAAGTTCATATCTCACATATGCCTTTCATTAGCCAATTCAAACAAGCATATAGCATACTCAACATCATCATAACATAACCCTCACATATTATGGTCATTTAGACATTTCATCAAACACTTGGTGTGCGTACTACTTTCTAAGCATAATGTACACGTGTTTCATGCCTTTCTTCCTAATTATCCCTTTCATTCATCAACCCAAGTAAACATCATTCAAAATTCTATACCATACTTCATCCATATACAAGCACACATCACATACTACACATATTCATGATCAAATTCATACCATTTCATGGATTAAACATAAACCCACTTAGCTAAAAGTGGTAATTCATCCTAACACCTAAATTATAGCAATTCACTAAGAGTTTTCACATAGGATTAGTTCCTAAACAAGCATACATCGTCAATTTGGCCACAACCTCTACGATTCATACATAAATCACTACTTGTGATGTTCATCAAGTTTTCTCAACTTCATTAAACATCAAAATTCAACATACCTTATGATCCCCTAGCTTGGGTGATCGTTAATTCATGTTCCTTCTTGAATTTAGACTTCGTTTGGCCCTTTAATTTGAAGATTCTTCAAGAACTAGGGTTTGAACCCTTGGTTCTTTCTCCTGGACATCGATCCAGAACACACACAAGTGTGTGTGTTTGTGTGTGTGTTTTCTTTTAATACCACAACTTTCAAGTTGTTCACTTTGGTCCCTCATGTTTCGTTTTAATTAAATAAGGCTACAACCCTTCGTTTAATACCAACGATATTAACAATCAACTAGGTTAATTATTCCTAGTTAATGTTCATTTACGGGTTCACTTTTATCCCCTAACGGTATTTTACCCGTTCCTTTACATTAACCGGGTTTAAATTACCAAACCCATTTTTGGGGTGTTACACCGTCTAAACCAACCCACCTATACACCTCTAAAATATCCCGAAACGAAAAAACATACAAATTGAAACATTTAAAACAAGAAAAACATTCAAACATGACCATAAATCCATACCAATAATATATAAACATTATCGCATTCTCAACATATACAAAAACAAGTTGCTTACGTCATCAAGTAATAGTATTGTTAAGTGGTTGACCACTTTTGGCGGCCACTTTGACTTTTGTTTTTTTTTTCTTTTTTCATATAATAGTTATTTATAGGTGATGTCAATTTACAATTTTATCACAGGTGTAAAATTACGATTTCGCCCTCGGTTCAAAATAAAATTTTGCTTTTGCCCCTTGCTTAAATTTACGATTTTGCCCTCAGTTAAAAAATACAATTTTGCCCCCAGTTCAAAATAAAAATATGTTTTTGCCCTCAGCTAGAGTCCTGCCAAGTTACGATTTGGCTCCCAGTTTAAAATTACGATTTTGCCCCCAGCTAAAAATTACGATTTCGCCCTCAGCTAAAATATTACGATTTTGCCCCCATTTCAAAATAAAAAAATGGTTTTGTCATCAGGTAAAAATATTATTTTACCTCCATTTTAAAATTACGAGTTTACCTCCGCTAAAAAATTGCAATCTTGCCATCGGTTTTTTTCCTTTGGCAAAACCATGGTAGTGTTTTATTTTTCTTTATTGACTTAATTTTGTTTTTATTCATGCCAAACAGCTGCCTAGCACTCGCTAATTGGTCCTGACAAATTATTGTTTTGCCCCCAACTCTAAGTTACACGCTTGTCATCGTTTTAGTTAATTTTTTTTATCATAACTATGGTACTGTTTTCTTTAATTGGTTAACTTGATGTGTCTTTTTTTATATCGTGTTATAGGTAGCATGTACAACTAACCGACATAAAGGCGTACATGTTATTAACCTAAGAAATACTCGGTTTAGCGCCCCGCAACGCGGGCGGCGCATAACTCTAGCTGCCTAACACTGGCTCATTAGTCCTGAAAAATTACAGTTTTGCCCTGAGCCAAAAACTACGGTCTTATCATCGTTTTTTTCCATAGCAAAATTATAGTAGTTTTTTTTAATTGATTGATAATTATTCGGTCATTGCCCCGCAACGCGGGCGGGGCATCTACTAGTTTTAAACAAGAAAAACTTTTATCTCCTTTGCCCGAGATCAAGATCTTCGAAATTCGAATCCGAGCAGATCATCATCTTCTTCCAAGATAAAATCTTGCCGACACCAAGAAGTCGATAACCATGAAAAGAAAAAACACGGTGGACCAACAAGACCGATCTCACACACGTTAATTACCATGTTTATTACATGCTTGTCCCCACGTCTATAACCCAATCATTCACTCACTCACTCACAAATCATTATTCATTACCAATTCCAGCTTTTTTACACTCACTTTATTTACACAAAAGCAGCAACAGCAGCCAGTTGTATCCATCATTTCCACATTATCTAATCATCTCAATCAACTTTTTTTTCAAGTCTATTGATTTACGTGACCAAAACCAACCCAACTGGGTTATCAATACTAACTTTACATATGGAAGTAGTACCATACACAGATCCAAACTCCCACTCACCACCGTGGCAAGAAATGTTCCGATCTGCTTCAACCCACAAACCCAAATCCACCCCCAACCCACCGGACCCACCATCTCCGGCACCACCAACACCACCACCAGCCGCCGAAGCTTCACTCTCCGGCGACCCACAGGTGCGTCTGGCTCTATACATAGCTATGGCTCACGCCGGTTTTGCTTTCACATTTTTCATCTTTTTCGGCGTTTATAAACTTCTCGAACAATATCTCCGACCAATTCTTTGGGCCGTACTATGTTCGATCCCTTTACGAGGTATCCAGCAAACCCTTGTGTCGTTCTGGTCTGAGCCTCTAGAATTAGGGCTTACTGAAACTATACTAGCTATCCCTGTATATATGTTCAGGGTTTTTATAGGTGCCCTTGTTGAAATCAGGGAGATTTTTTTCAAGATTGTTTGGAAAAGGAAGAAACAGGAGGTTATGAAGCGAAAACGGTCGAAATTTTCGGTTTTGTTAAGATGGTTGTTGTCTTTTTGGGTGTTTGTCATGGTTTATGAGCAGTTTGGTGGGTTTGGGGCTGTTTGTTTGTTGGTGTTAGGGTTTATGTTTACTTCTAAAACTGTGGATAGTACTATGAATTATGTTACGTCGTTTAGGCGAAAGAGTTTTAAGCGAAGCCCGTATTCGGGGTTTTTTACTAAGCCGGTGTTGAAGCGGCTCGAGACGATTGTTGCCATCGGGTTGATTGTCGGGATGATTGTTGGGATGATGAGTATGGTTTTGTTTTTTTCGTATAAGGTTGGGATGGAGGGGAAAGATGTGGTTTTTACGGTTAAGTCGCATGTTGAGGAGAGTAATTATGCGGAGAAGATCGGTTTGAAACAATGGATGGATGAAAACGATGTGTCGGGTATGTTGGATCGATACACGACGCAGTTTTACGAAACCGTGTATGAACAGATCGATAGTTTGGCGATGCAGTATAACATGACGGAGTTTGTTGAAGAGATTAAGAATATTGTTTCACCGCGGTTTACCAACACTTCGGCCCATTTGAGCACGTTGACTTTACCAAACCCGTATGCTGAAAAGATTCTAAATTTGAGAAGACGGGTTGTTAACCGGGAATGGGCTGAGATTTATCCCGAGATTAGTGGCTTGTTTAAAGAAGTTGTGATTAGTAGAGAAGATATCACTCAAAAAGCAAAAGCTATCGCTTTTCAAGGGAAAAACGTGCTGCAAAATGTGTTTGTTAGTAGTACATCGATTATCGGTGGTAGTAGTAAGCTCGTTTTTGTGATTATCGGGTCGATCGTATCGGGTGCTGCTGGTGTTTTAAACTTTGTTTCACAAACGATGGTTTTCATATGGGTTTTGTACTCGCTTATAACATCGGGTTCGGGTGGTGTTACCGAACAAGTTATGTATATGCTCCCGATTTCACGATCGGCCCGGGCCCGCTGCGTTGATGTTCTTGATAAAGCTATTTCGGGTGTTCTTTTAGCGACGGTTGAGATTGCGTTCTTTCAAGGGTGTCTTACTTGGCTATTGTTTAGGTTGTTTGATATTCATTTTTTGTATATGTCTACTGGTCTTGCGATTATCAGCCCGTTTTTCCCAATAATTCCGTATTTTATTTCAACGATTCCCGTTGCAGTGGAATTGGTGCTTGAAGGTCAATATGTTGTTGCGGTTTGCTTATCGATTATTCATTTTGTTCTTATTGAATATGGTACGACTGAAATTCAAGAAGACATACCGGGCAATAGTGCTTATCTCACTGGGCTTAGTATTATTGGTGGGGTCGCTTTGTTCCCGTCTGCAGTCGAGGTAAATTTACTAATATACCCCTTTGTTCCTTATTCGTTTACTTCTTGAGACACTTAAGATGCCAAAATGAGCATATCGTGGTAGGTTGTGTAACATGCTAACATGTCAAAATGGATCGGCTTGAGCTAGAATAAGCATTTTTGTCTATTAGTCTTTGAATGTGTTGAACATGCTTCCAATAATAACAATAATCGCTTTTTTTCTAATATAAAAAATTTAGGAGGTTTTAATGCATTTCAATGTACGCTGAAGGACTTTCGGTCTGTGATCCATTTCCATTTTAACTAAGCTTTTGTATTTGACCCAATTGCTAAGTGTGGTGGCGTTGATAGCCGAAAGACTAGGGGGTACAGGCACTAATTGGCCTTTGTCCCAATTGCTGAGTGTTATGTGCCTTATGTCCAAGGCTTGATGCAAAACTACTATCGAGTCGGGGGTGGAAGCAGCCTCTCTATTCCTACGGGGTAGAGGTAAGGCTGTCTACATCTTACCCTCCTCAGACCCTACCTTAGCCTTGCTATTGGTGGGATTTACTGAGTATGATGATGATTTTGTATTTGACCCGTTTAACTTTAAACGGGTCATAATGGCCACCGACCCCTGATCGGATCCTGTAGAAATGGTAGTCGATTAAGTCAAATTTGGGTTAATAAAAATGAAACGCGTCGACTTGTTTACAAGGTACCCCAAATGGCAAAATATAATAATATATTCTTGTGTTCACAATGTCTAAAATCTATTTTTACAAAAATCTACGCACTTTTGAAATTTTAATTATAGTTAATTTCTAGTGTACTAAGTATCTATGAAATCCAAAAATGACATGGACAAAAAGCGTTGAAATAGGGTTACAGTGCAACTGAATGGTGGTGGTGGCAATCGGTTCAGGTTGGGGGCTTCATATAGCGCAACCCAAACCCGACCCGTATATGAACGGGTCAAACAGTTAGGGCAGCTGTAGTAAACGGGATGCCGGGTTGAACTTGTAGTTTTTTTAACTTTTTAAACCTGAACTTATAACACATTGGCGGGTTGAAAATGGGTTGACCAGGTCAACCCTGTCCTGACTCTTGACCCATTTATTAAACAGTGTTATGTTATCTGTATTGACCCGCTTAGATTTATTGCATGTTTTGCGAGTTCTAACTGTTTAATATGGTGACGCAGGGAGCGATAATGGGGCCACTAATAACAACAGTTGTTATAGCTCTAAAGAATCTGTATGTAGAGTTTGTTTTGGATGAACAGGATAAAGCAGAAAAAGACTAAAATGCCCTCCAGGTGGGAGGATTCTTTGTATTTGTATATTATTAGTAAATGCAGCTTGTTTGGGTTCATGAATCATGAGACCCTACCCTTTAGATGAGTGGTGTTAAGTAGAGTGATTTTGTCAGGGTAAAATTTGTATGATTTCATTAGCAACTGTATTATGTTGATATTTCTTGGTTGTGTGTAAATTACTATGTAATTACAAGTTTGTAAAGATTTGTTGTGCGCTTGGGTGTTTGGTGTTATGTGTCGATGTAGCGTAAATGCATAGACCAACTCAAATTGATCTGGCTCAAAGTCAAACAGATCAAACAAGGTCTAGTTCTGTTTTGACTGTTACCCTTTTATATAGCTATCCCCTTTCATATTTAGTTCCAACTTTTGAAAAGTTATACCTTAGACTGACTGGTCAGACCGGGAACCAGAGGTCTGACCGGTCCGGTTCACCGTATTGGACCGCTTTTGAGTCGAACCGGCCGGTTGAGCCGGATTTTTTAGGGGTTGGACCGGTTTTTTATTAATAATTTTTAGTTTTAACCTATTTATTTTTATAATATTTACGGCATTATCCGGTTCCTACATTTGGTCCGACTGGCTTGACTAGTGGACCAGTGACGAGATCGGTTCGACGTCCGTTCCAGTTATGAAAACATTGGTTTCAACTGTTTACTCAGGCTTTTAAGAAATTACGCAATTTTTTTTTAACGGCAAATTTGGATCATTGACGGATCACTGGAGTATCATCGTGCCACGAGCAGAACAACCCGATCCATCTCCGCTAGGCAATAAAGCCTATGCACCAATGCAGGAGGAAACCTAATAAATCTGGAAAACCCCCCTTGTGAGAATCGAAAAGTGAACTTTTTGAGGCAGAATATTGGACAGAAGCTTGTAACTATCCGCGGGGGGGGGGGGGGGGGGGGGGGGGGGGGGGGGGGAAGTACTACATTTTGTTCTCTAAACTAATGAAATGAAAATTTTGAAATACCTGACGTTAAAACAAACATTCATCTATCTATTCCAAGTTTCAAAGATGACAAACATGACAGCTGAATAAAATGTTGGCACCACATGTAGTTTCTTAAAATGACAGCTGAACAAAATGTTGGCATCACATTTAGTTTCTTAAAAGTTTTAAAACAAAAGGAAAGATTCAAAGAAAAAATCATTCCACAACTCTTTCGCACTGCATCTACTTCAGATGCAACAACAGCGTCTCGACTAAACGCGTTTTTGACTGAATAGTTATAACCCTAAATGAGTTGATTTCTTCAACACACTATGCCCAATTATATGAAGGCAGGGAACTTGAAAAACAAATGTACATTATAACTGTTCAAGTAGAACCATTACAGAAAGAGGGTCAAATTCAATACAGTCAAACATGATACAACCATAGTCAGAAACTGATGCAACGAACCAGATCCATATGTTATGGAACCAGAAATTCTTGTACATTCTGCTTCCAATAATACCCAAAAAAAACTCAATTTACTTCATGTATTTCTGAAGAAACTTGCGATGAAAGTCGCTGCGAATGGTGTCATTGATAAAACGCTTTGGAGCCTTGGCTTCCCCACGAGCCTGGTTCTTGAAAACCACGTCATCATCCCACCTGTGATATTTGATCGGGCGTCAAGCAGCAGAAAGATTACACATCAATAAAGGTGACACAATTGATAGAACGGGTAACATTTTGGTACATGTGATGAGCCCGGTTGACCCAAAACACTTGTCCAAAACCTTTCTCGTGTTTTTGTAAGTCCATAACATTTTAAAAATTATATAATTTCACTGATATCATATTCATATATTTTATTTACCCTTTCAAAACAGTAACTTACCCACTCCATGATAAATATAATAACTCAGTTACTTGTAAAGTTGTAAGTTATAAAAGTTTGTTTAGTTAATTAAACAAGTAAATATACATATCACCATGAATCATCTTTTATAAGACAATGCATTGTGATAAGTAGCCGAGTTTATTTGATTTACTATATGGAATGAAGGGTAAGTTAGGTATCTTTGGTGTTGTATTGTTGTAATTTCGAAATTGGAAAATATGATATCATGAATTCTAGAAATAAAAAATATGAACTTTTTAAACTTTTAGAACAGTGTATATGAAAAAAAAATGTTATTTGAATAAAAGTAGTAATATAATGTAAATGGGTTATCTGGGAAGTTATAATACATTTTTTGGCGGCTTTCACTCTTTCAGCCCTTTCACTTTATATCAATTCTTTTTATTTACTTATTTGACCCATAAGAGATAACAAATAACCCAAAATCACCCATGCATAAGTAAAAGGGTTGCAATCAGGGGCGGATCTACATTGATTACTACGGGTTCACGCGAACCCACAGCGTTTCGAAATTTTAATAGAGGTCATATATAAAAAACAAGAATGAACCCATAAATATCAGTGAAGGTGAACCCATAAACAAAACCATTCACAGTTCAGTGGTTAAGTCTCTTCCTAACAATAAAAGATTCCCGGGTTCGAGTCTCTCATGCATCTTTTTTTGCAATGTTAATTGAATTGTGTTTTTGTTACCTGTTGTACTAGTGTGGGTAGCTAACTACTCAAACTTAACTAAGGATATGTATAACTAACACCGTAAGTTTTTTTTTCTTTCTATCGAATGTGTGTATAACTAATACAGTTGGTTGTTAATGAAGGTTATGCCGACATTGAAATCAATTTTTCTTTCTTTTTGTTTTCAGATTTGTGAATTGGTTTAAAATTGTGTATTAGTTTCCAATTTCTTAATTTGCTAATGGAACCGTCAATTAAGTAAACTTTCAATTTCTCGATTTCCTATTAGTTAGAAATTATGAATATGATTATATGAACATTGTTAATTTGCTAATGCCTCTAATGGAATGATTATGTATTTATGTGATGAACCTTATCTAACCCGAATTGTGAAACCGACCCGATTATTTTATGTCCGGTTATATAGAATTAGAGCATATAAAAACAATGAACCCACTAGAAAAAATTTCTGGATCCGCCACTGGTTGCAATAGCTACCTGTACAAGTGAACATAGATAGATATGGCAACTAACCTTCGTTTTACATTAAAGGATGTTGGGTTATTAAGCAACGGGTTTCCTCGTATTGTCTCCGCCTCTTTAAGTTTAAGTTCCTCTTCTCGCTCTTGACGTTCCTGTAAAAAATGGCCTTTTTATTATTCCAACCCAGGCAGCCCTCAACTAAGAAACATAACAATGTTAAGCCTAAAACAACCAAGCCAAGTTGACCGACAAACACTTTCTGACATTTTGTCCTTTTTTTTGTAATTAATGTAAGATTTTAATGGACACAGCCCTTAAGAGTTATGGTTAACAGCTGACTTACATGCCATTTTAGGTGGTTAGTCGTTGACTCATTGATGTTTAACAAGTAGCTGATAAATCACCACTTTTTAGATGTTAGTGATGGTTGCTTTTTTGACCAACATATTTACATCGATCATTACCATGACCCTAAATGCCATGTTAATCGAAACCCATAATTAATGTTAATTATGACTTATAAAAATAGCATCAGAACAATAATCCAAATCTATGAAAAAAAATTAGAAAGATGCCTGCATTAAGAATAGGTCTTGAACAATTTTGAAGTTTCAACCTGTTTGACCTGTTATACCGACTTGACATGTTCCCCTTTTAGGCTTTACGTAATTTTTTTTTTCCAAATTCGACACAAACAAAAAAAAAACAACCCATCCAAAGTAAAAAAAAAAATATTTAAAGAAAACTCACTTGGCGGCGTTTCTCCTCGGCTCTTTCCTTCCTTATTAATTCAAGCTCTGCCATAAGTGCTTCTTCGTCATCCTCATCGTCATCATCTTCATCACTAACCACAAAAAAAGTCAGTAATATTAGAATATCAGGGTCGTTAAATTTACTCAAAGATTCAGTCAGCCTTTCTTAGATATATTAAAAATTACAGCATTACTCCTAAACCACATCACATGTCAAACCAATATAATGCACAAACAAATTTTATACATGAAGATAGCATGGATAAAATCAAACTGTGAATAAAATTACTATAAAAAGATTATAAGGAGACTGAACAGACAACCAATAGCAAATCAGATCACTGGATGTTAAAAAATGATCAATTCTAGGGGTGACACCGTGACAGTTATGCAACATTAACTAAAATGTGTTGCTGATTCGTATATTTTGTCCCTTATGTGCCACAAGGGTAAAGTAAACAACGATCAGCTAAAAAGACAGCTCAAACGGGTCAAAAATTGTCCAAACTGTATTTTCAATCTCCTAGAACAATATAATTTTTATAAGCATGTTCAACACAAAGTTATAAACTGTGAACAAAACGTGTCTCAACCCTCGGTTCTACCCACTCTAACCTGTACCAAAAAACTGCCTGTTTCAACCTGTTACTCAACCTATCCACTTTTCCACCTTTAGTTAATCAACTAACCCACTAGTGTTATGTCATGCAATTTAATGAAACCCAAACCGTATTAAAAAAGAAGTAGATACCTGTCATCATCACTTTTATCATCCTCGTCAGCATCATCAGCATCTGCACTGCGCGGAAAGATTCGATCCTCGACTTCTCTCTTTGACCCTATATCAAAAATAGTTTACTCTTTAGATTTAAATTTAGCACACATGACTATACATCGATAAACTATAATAACAATCAGTAAAGATATAATATCCAGTTATTATGTGTAATATCAACCTTCTAGTAGATGATAACCACCCTTCCTACGATCTCTGTCCTCTGCAATCATACCACAAACAATCAGTTAAAAAAAGGTCAGCTGTATGCACATTCCACATCAAAATTACAAAGAAAGATCAAATACATGTTTAATTACCATTATAACCCTTGTCTTTAGATGAGAAATGCCTCCGCTCGCGCTCCTCTAACTCCTCTTTAAGGTCTCTCCTTTCTAGTTCTTCCTGTGTATCTTGACCCTCCTTTCTGTAGCAACCAATACCAAATCAAAAAATAAACAAATATGGCAACAACGTAAACACAGCATTTAACTAAACAAAAATCACACCATCATAGTATGTAAGTGTTAATAATTAACTATTTAGATGAGAATAAAGATCAAAGATTATGGGTGACCTTTTTATACCGTACAAAAGAGGTTTTTTAAGCCGCGGGTCTCATTGTTGAGAGCAGCCTCTCTATCTCATAATATAGAGGAATCATACATGGCACGTTCGTTTGTTCGTCTGTCAACAACCTTATAGAATTTTACTCTACCAAGTACGATTCCTTACAAATACAAACTTTTTCATGTGGTTGATCACGGCACACATTCATGTAAAAGACAGTAAACTTAGATCGATAAACCATGGACGAGAGTTCCTTCACTATCTTCAATTCTTTCTCCCCTAGGGTTTTCGATCCTGTCTTGACATTCATCAGTTCTAACTTTACTATAAAGTTTTCCAGAAAAAAAACTTCTTTTACAATCTTTGTTTTGAACACAACTTAGAAAAAAAAAAAAAGCCAATAACTCCACATAATAAGCCACCGACAAGTAGTATCTCATATGTTGCAACTAGAACAAGTCTAAACATCCTTCATAGCAGTCTATTAAACCTAGGTTATTGAATGTATGCTCCTACGATCAATCTCGATTCCGTAATATCACTTAAATCTACCTTTAAAGATTACTGTATCTATATTCACATGCTATAAATCTATAATACAACAACATAATACCAAAATTTAAGAAATACATAAAAAAGTAACCTAACCTGGGCTTGAGGGTTGTGTGAGAAGCAATATCCCTGGAAGAATACTTCTGCGAAGGCCCAAAAATACGTGTTCCACCTTGTTCGTTACCGCCTTTAGCCGGTGCCCATGTCGGTCTAGCAGCAGTCGTCATAGTTCCTTACAACTCACCTGCAGATTCAATTATTATTCAAATCCAGAACAAAATCGATCGCTATATAGGTTGTATTGAAACCCTAAAACAAACAGGTAATCTGATAAAATACCTAATTGGCTAATTGTAACTTGAAATTGAGAGATGGATTAATGAAAAACCTGGATGAAATATCGAATTAACGGTGATTGGATTGAAGAACAGGTTAAAAGGTGAGAGATTTGAAGTTAGGGTTTACCTTTTGGGTGATGATGATTGTGTTGGTAGACGGAAGAACGAGAGGAATAGAGAGATCTGGACTAATGACGTGGTTAAAGTTTTGTATATATATTTTTGAGTTAATTACTGTTTTATAGTCCTTTGTCAAAAACCACTATTTCAGTCCTTTAGTTTAAAAATTACGATTTCAGTCCCTGTGGTTTCACTTTCGTAACCATTTCAATCCATTTATTCTGTTAGTACAGGGACTGAAATGGTTACGAGGTGGACTGAAATGGTTACGAAAGTGAAACCATAGGGACTGAAATCGTAATTTTTAAACTAATGGACTGAAATAGTGATTTTTGACAAACCACATAGACGAAAACAGTAATTAACTCTATATTTTTTGTTTTAACCGAAAACGAATCATTCAAATAGCTACTAGTGAAATTCATTACATTGGAATACACTAGTCTTTAAACCGGGGAAACCCCTCACCTAGGGTCGAAGCCTGTGAACACTCGTAGGGGTGTGAATTTCTGATACGACCCGAAAATACGACACAAGCCTAACATGAAATTCGTGGGGTTTGGGTTTAGTCTAAACGGGGTTCGGGTCAGTTTCAGGTTGAACTCGCGAACCCGTTTAGCTAAACGGGTCAGGTTCGGGTCAACTCAGTCAGGTTGGCGGGTTGACCCGTTTAACCCATTTCTATTATATTATATTTTCAAAATATGTTTTATGTTATAAATTAAATTAGGTGTGTATTTTATGCTATAAATATAACTTAAAAATGAAAGTTGACATAATTTTTTATGATTTTAATGTAATTTTATTATATAAATTTGTTTTTTGTAGTAGTGTTAATTTTAATAATTAATTTGCTGAATATTCGGGTCGGGTTCGGGTCAGTATGTTAATAATCGGTTCGGGTTCATATGTATGGCACAGTTTTCGGGTTCAGGTCGGGTTGGGTTGGGGTTCGTCTAAAATTTTTGGGTTCGGGTCGGGTTGAGCCCGCCAACCTGCGAACACGACCCGTTTAGCACCCCTAAACACTCGTCTGAATGCACGACAGCACAGTGAGGTAAAACCCGCTCAGTTCAAGGATCGAAAAAGCGATCGTCGTCTACTCACCTAGTCTCCCGTCATCATTGTTTGATATATGAAAGTTTCATAAACACCCACCTTTTCTTATTTTTGTTCATTATTGGTAGAAAGTTTGGTTTTGTATGTATGAACTGTAACAACTCTCATCAAAAGTCATAATTATTAAATTAATTAGTCCAAAAGGAAACCCTAATTGAGACACCCAACTGATTCTGAACAAACCCTAAAATTTTCATAATTTTCAGAATCAGGATTATGGCCCCTAAAACTCAGGGGGGTTAAACCCTATTTACGATTATCCACTTAAAACGTTGGCAGCAAGGAATTTTCGAAAATTGTCAACTCAGTAAGGCTAGGGCCAACCGTGGCAACCCTAGGCCTAAAAGTAGGTCTTACGCGGGCCGCGTAAGGATTAGCTTACATCTCACGCGGGCCGCGTAAGGGTCAAATTTTACCTATAAATAGAGGACAGTGGGACTTGAAATCTGGAAGAACAACGACGTAAAAATTCGCAATACATACTGAGTTACGTTCGAATTACTACACAAACACACACGAATTCAGAATCGTTGCCGCAAAACAGGGTATTAGCACAATCGCTGCTACGATTCATTTTCCGACGATCAATATATCCAATGGATGTTTAAGTGCCGCCCACATTAGGGTTATACTTTGTCGTTCGTCGTTAATTCGATGGATGAAGTATCGCACTTTGTCGTTCGTTGTGAGAATTTGATCTCGTGAGTTATCGTAATTGCTGGATTGATTACTAACCCAGTTTTGTGTGCATTGTTATTTAAATTAGGTTAACAAGGCTAAATCATAGACTAGACTCTGTCCGTATTAAATCAGCAATGTGAGTCATTCTCTCTTTTTATCAAATTTGTTTATAAAAGCATGTTATTTTCAAAGTTATAATTACGGGGATTAAGTCTTTGTAATCACCAAGTTACAACCGGTATGTGGGGTTTTTTATACATTACTTGATAATCGTCACCATTGGGGCAACCAATTGGGGGATATGACCATAGTCACAGATTCGGTCGAGTGACAAATACCGTGGGTAGTTGGTTTGATATCAGAAACATTGTAATCGCTCTTAATACTGTAAATTATAACAAATGTGTCATTTTAGTAAATAGAATGATTCACTCAGTATTTCCCGCTGACAAAACCTTTTTCAAACATGTTTCAGGTGATCTGTTGTAATTCAGGAAAAGTGCTGGGGATCATTTCAAGCTTAAGATAGTGGCTCATTATAAAATAAAGAAATAATTTTTGTAATATCACGATTTCGTAGTAAAAACATAATATTGTAAATTATCGGGGTTTTATCCCGAATTGTGAAATAAAATAAATCGGGAAAATTTTAGCTTTAAACGATCCTGTTAAATAAACTTCCGCTGTTAAACTCAACTAAATAAATACAGCTGGTTTTCTGTCCCGCGGCTCCTGGAACGGGTCAAACCGGGTCGGGGGCCGTGACAGAAAAAGGTGGTATCAGAGCCACTGGGTTAAGCTAATTAAGTATTTAGAAATACTTAATTTTTCCTGATTACTATTATGTGATTATTTGTGTTATTAACTGATTATTTGTTAGTTACAGTATGGGTAAGCAAAAGCTGTCAAGCATCTATCTTAAATTAGATAGATCATCCAATGAGAAGGGAAGTTCATCCCGAACCAAATCCTCTAATCAGGCTGAAATTCCTGAAGAATGAATATTTGTGCGAAAGGCACAATACGAGGAATCACTTTCTCCTAGAAGGAGGGAGATGATTATTAAGAAAAGTAAAGAAAAAATCCGAGAAAAGAAGATAAAACGGGAAACCCAGGAATTAATTGATAAATCACCTTGGGAAGATAAGCTAGATGAGAAATGGGCAAATTTATATATGCTAGCCACAGTAGCAGAAAATATAAATCTTTAAATATTTTAAAGTTTTAGCACATTACCCTTATAATCTAGAAACCCTGTGCAATAAATAAAATTTGAAACCCTAAGTATGTTTTTCAGTTATCTTTGTAATAAAGTAGTACACGGTATGTAATAAATTAAACGGTTATTTATGAATTTAACTTAGTATTTTATGCATTTTGCATATATGCTACATCAGCATGAGTGGAATATCTGAAGCCTTTCAGAACCTTAATCTTTACCCAGTGAATATCGAAGTTTCCAAAGAATATACTAGCTACTTTCCCGATGTAGAACAACCGGTAGAATTCAAGGTTCCACCTGTGAACAAGCCAAAACGAAAGAAAAGAAAGAATTACGTGTGGGGAAGTCGTATACGTAAGAAAAAGCCAGCTACAAAACTTCCCAAAATAAATAATCCTTTGAAAAAGGGAAAAGAAATTATAACCGGAGAAAGTTCGAAACAGCAAGAAATGGAAACTGAAAACAAGGAAGAGGTTAAGGAGATAGGAATACAGATTGAGGAAGTTACTAAAGAAATAGTAATGGAAGTTGGGCAAGGCTCTAGACCAACTCAGATAGAAATCGGAGAGAGCTCCAATCCAAACCAGGAAAGGACTTTTCAAGATGAGATAGACTTCCTATTGGCAAGCTGTGAAACTATTCAGCCTGTCAATAATAATAATAATAATAATAATAATAATAATAATAATAATAATAATAATATTTTTACTTATCCTCTTGAAAACCAACTCCCTATGAATTGGGAACCAGTAATCCCAGACCCAATAGTCCACTCCCAACCCATAGGAATGGACGAATGGTGGACGAACGATTGGCAATTTCAAAATATTGTCAACGATCCTTATTCCTTTCTTCCACAATTCGATCCAGAACCCCTACCTAATCCACCCATGAGTAATGAAAACATGGCTGAACTTCGCCACTTTGGTAAAGAGTTGTTTGATGCTGGAACTAGAATCAGGGAAATAGGGGGACAAATTGCATGGAAGTACGATGAGAGGGAACTGCGTTTTTAGAACGGCAAGTGACGAGAGATAGTAGGATGGTAAAACGGTGTTTGTATAATAGTAATAGTAAAGTTAGTCTGTAAATAACGAATAAAACTCTGTAAGATATTGGCGAGTAATGATGCATACTATACTAAATATAAAATGAAATCGAGAAATCGATTGTTTTGACTATACCTGTATTGTAAAATTTCTGATTGTTTGTATATAATTGTTATTTAGCAGATACTAATAAAATTTATATATACATTATCAGATGGCAAACAGTGGTAATGAACCTATAAATGAAGTTAATCAGTCTGAGCCACATTCAAGAGATCAATATATGACTCGGCAAGATATCGAAAACATTGTTGCTCAAGGGATAGCCAATGCTATTCCAGCATTCGTTGCTGCTATAAAGAATCCAATCGAACCGCAACAAATTGTCCCTAGTAAACAGATTACTGAAGATAACTTCAGTAATAGTGTAAATGGAGGCAATAATCATGTTAATCATAATAAGGAACCACATCAAGCTCCATTACCCAAGAAAATGAAAACTGCAACGCCTGGTTGCACTTTCAAAGAATTCCTTGCTTGTAAACCCACTGAATTTGCAGGCAATGAAGGAGCAACTGCATCACTGCGTTGGTTAGAAAAAACCGAAGCAGTCATTGCAATAAGTAAATGTGGTAAAGATGATCAGGTCATGTACGCCACAAATCTCTTCAAAGAAGGAGCACTCGAATGGTGGAACACTGTGTTACAATCAAAAGGAAGAATAATAGCTTATGCTATGACTTGGGAAGAATTTAAAGGTTTGGTGGAAAGAAAATTCTGTCCCGAGTATGAAAAGGAACAGATGGCGAATAAGTTTTTAAATCATCGGATGATGGGTGTGGATTGTCGTGGTTATACCTCGACATTCTTTGAATATGCTAGAGTGGTACCAACACTGGCTTCGCCAGAACCGGTACTCATTTCTCGCTATATTTGGGGGCTAATTAGCGAAATCCGCAATATTGTTAAAGCTGCGAGACCTCGCACTATTGATGATGCGGTAGAATTAGCCAATACTCTAACCGATGAACTGGTGCGCACAAGAGATGAAGATAGGAAAAAGGAAATAGCTCAGAAAATTACCCAAGGATTTCGTGTGGGTAATAATAACAGCTTCAAGAGAAAAGGAACAGGGCAATCTCCAGCTCCGTCATTTTGCAGGAAATGCAAAAAGAAACATTATGGAAGATGCGATATCACTTGCAATTTTTGCAAAACTATAGGACATCGGGAAGAGAACTGCAAAAAGAAAACAGTAATCTGTTTTAACTGTGGAGAAGCGGGGCATTATAAAACAGAATGTCCTAAATTGGTCAAACCAGTAGATAACAAACCCAAGGCGACCGAAGGAACTACTAAGAAGAATGCCAGGGCATTTCAGCTGACCACTCAAGAAGCAGAACTCATTCCGGATGTGATAGCGGGTACGTTCTTAGTTCACAACGTGTACGCAAAAGTATTATTTGACTCTGGTGCAAACCAAAGTTTTATAAATACTTCATTCTGTCAAGCTCTTAGTTTACCTTTAACCAATATTAGGCAGATTTTTACAGTTAAAACAGCAGACGGAAATTCAGTTAAAATAGATAAAGTTTTGCAAGAAGGAAACATAGAACTTTTAGGACATAAATTCTCTGCAAAACTATTGCCGATGAATTTAGCTGAATTTGATGTTGTATTAGGAATGGATTGGTTAGTAGCCAACCATGCTAGAATCCTTTGTGATCAGAATTCCATAGAAATTCAATCACCCACCGGAGAAGTGATTAGGATTACAGGAGATAAACCACGTAAGCCCATGAAGTTCATATCAATAATGAAAGTTGCTAATTATGAACGAAAACAAGTAATAGTGTATATATGATTTCGGTAATCATTAGCACTAAGGATAAAGATCTTAAGGAAATACCCGTAGTCTCAGAATATTCTGATGTATTTCCAGAAGATTTACCGGGATTACCTCCAGACAGGGAAGTAGAATTTAGAATTCATCTAATACCTGGAACTACACCGATAGCCAAGGCACCATATCGGTTAGCTCCTACCGAAATGTTAGAACTGAAACAGCAATTAGATGAATTACTAAGTAAAGGATTCATACAACCTAGCTCATCCCCTTGGGGAGCGCCAGTGTTGTTTGTAAAGAAGAAAGATGGTTCAATGAGAATGTGTATTGATTATAGAGAATTGAATAAGGTTACAATTAAGAATCGATACCCATTACCTAGAATTGATGATCTATTTGATCAACTGCAAGGGGCTAGATATTTTTCTAAGATAGATTTACGCTCCGGATATCATCAATTGAAGGTACAAGAAGACATACCTAAAACTGCTTTCAGAACTAGGTATGGTCATTACGAGTTTACAGTCATGCCCTTCGGATTAACAAATGCACCTGCAGCATTTATGGACATGATGAATAGGATCTGTAAACCGTACTTGGATAAATTTGTAATTGTTTTCATAGACGATATACTTATTTATTCCAAAAGTCAGACAGAGCATTGTGAACATCTTCATGCACTCTTAACTTTGTTAAGAAAAGAAAAGCTTTATGCCAAATTCTCGAAGTGTGAATTTTGGTTACAAGAAGTGCAATTCTTAGGACACATGGTGAACCATGAAGGTATTCATGTAGATCCTGCTAAGATAGAAGCAATTACCAATTGGAAGGTTCCACAAACAGCAATGGAAATTAGAAGTTTTATAGGATTAGCTGGGTATTATAGACGGTTTATTAAGGATTTTTCCCAGATAGCTGTACCATTAACTAAGCTAACCTGTAAAGCCACTAAGTTTGAATGGGGACCCAAACAAGAAGAAGCTTTTAGAATATTGAAGCAGAAATTAACCCATGCTCCAATCTTAGCCTTACCAGAAGGAACTGAAGATTTTGAAGTATATTGTGATGCTTCAAAATTAGGATTTGGATGTGTGCTTATGCAACGCAAGAAGGTAATAGCGTACGCATCAAGGCAATTGAAAAAGCACGAAGAGAATTATACGACTCATGATTTAGAATTAGGAGCCGTAATTTTTGCCCTTAAGATTTGGAGACATTATCTTTACGGAAGTAAATTTACTGTCTACACCGACCACAAAAGTTTAAGATACATATTTGGGCAAAAAGAGTTAAACATGAGGCAAAGGAGATGGATGGAAATCCTAAATGACTACGACTGTGATATTCAGTATCATGAAGGAAAGGCGAATGTAGTTGCAGATGCCTTAAGTCGTAAGTATTATGAAAAACAACGACGAGTTCGTGCTCTCAGATTAAATCTACAAATAGATTTAATGGAACAATTGAAGAATGTTCAAACTACAGCAATAGAAGATGTTGCTGAAGGAATGAAAGGACGAATCAAGGAATTAGAACAAAGAGTAGATGGGATTTGGAGATTCCACAAAAGTAGAATTTGGGTACCTAAGCAGGGAGACTTAAGACCTAAGATTTTAGAAGAAGCTCATAAATATAGGTATACTATGCACCCAGGAAACAATAAGATGTACCAAGATTTAAGAAAGAACTTTTGGTGGATAGGAATGAAAAAGGATATAGCGCGATATGTTTCTAAATGTCTTACTTGTTCACAAGTTAAGGCAGAACATCAGAAACCTTCAGGACTACTACAACAGTTAGAGATGCCAGTATGGAAATGGGAACTTATAACAATGGATTTTGTTACTAAGTTACCCAAAACCAGAAAAGGTAATGATGCGATTTGGGTAATTGTGGATCGATTAACCAAATCTGCTCACTTTCTACCTATGAAAGAAACCTTTAGCATGGAAAGACTGGCTAAATTGTATGTAGATGAAGTTGTATCCTTACATGGAGTTCCACTCTCCATTGTTTCGGATAGAGATAGTCGATTCACTTCCCATTTCTAGAAAAGTTTCCAGCAAGCTATGGGAACTCGATTAAATTTGAGCACTGCATATCATCCCCAAACAGACGGACAAAGTGAAAGGACGATCCAAACTCTAGAAGACATGCTCCGAGCATGTGTAATAGACTTTGGTGGAAGTTGGGATGATCACTTACCATTAATTGAATTCTCCTATAACAATATTTATCATTCAAGCATTGAAACTGCCCCATTTGAAGCATTATATGGAAGAAAGTGTAGAACTCCAGTTTGTTGGGCAGAAATAGGAGAAAGTCAATTATCAGGTCCTGAAATTGTGTAAGAAATGACTGATAAGATTACTCAAATTAATGAAAGGCTGAAGACGGCTCGAGATCGTCAGAAAAGTTATGCAGACAATAGATGCAAGCCATTAGAATTCCAAGTTGGAGACAGAGTACTGTTGAAAGTATCTCCTTGGAAAGGAGTTGTTAGATTCGGTAAGAAAGGAAAGCTAAGTCCAAGATACGTAGGACCATTTCCAGTGATCCAACGTATAGGACCAGTAGCTTATCGTTTACAATTACCAAAAGAATTAGCTGGAGTACATGATGTATTTCATGTATCCAATCTCAAGAAATGTTTAGCAAATGAATCTCTGGTAGTACCTCTTCAAGACATAGAGGTAAACGAAAAGTTAAAATTTGTGGAGAAACCTCTTCAGATAGAAGACAGAAAAGTGAAGTTTCTCAAGCACAAACGACTAGTGCTAGTTAAAGTAAAGTGGGATTCAAGGAGAGGACCTGAATACACTTGGGAGCTGGAATAAGAAATGAAGCGAAAGTACCCTCAATTATTCCAATAAATCTCGAGGACGAGATTTTTCTTAAGGTGGGGAGAATGTAACAACTCTCATCAAAAGTCATAATTATTAAATTAATTAGTCCAAAAGGAAACCCTAATTGAGACACCCAAGTGATTCTGAACAAACCCTAAAATTTTCATAATTTTCAGAATCAGGATTAGGGCCCCTAAAACTCAGGGGGGGTTAAACCCTATTTACGATTATCTACTTAAAACGTTGGCAGCAAGGAATTTTCGAAAATTGTCAACTCAGCAAGGCTAGTGCCAACCGTGGCAACCCTAGGCCTAAAAGTAGGTCTTACGCGGGCCGCGTAAGGATTAGCTTACATCTCACGCGGGCCGCGTAAGGGTCAAATTTTACCTATAAATAGAGGACAGTGGGACTTGAAATCTGGAAGAACAACGACGTAAAAATTCGCAATACATACTGAGTTACGTTCGAATTACTACACAAACACACACGAATTCAGAATCGTTGCCGCAAAACAGGGTATTAGCACAATCGCTGCTACGATTCATTTTCCGACGATCAATATATCCAATGGATGTTTAAGTGCCGCCCACATTAGGGTTATACTTTGTCGTTCGTCGTTAATTCGATGGATGAAGTATCGCACTTTGTCGTTCGTTGTGAGAATTTGATCTCGTGAGTTATCGTAATTGCTGGATTGATTACTAACCCAGTTTTGTGTGCATTGTTATTTAAATTAGGTTAACAAGGCTAAATCATAGACTAGACTCTGTCCGTATTAAATCAGCAATGTGAGTCATTCTCTCTTTTTATCAAATTTGTTTATAAAAGCATGTTATTTTCAAAGTTATAATTACGGGGATTAAGTCTTTGTAATCACCAAGTTACAGCCGGTATGTGGGGTTTTTTATACATTACTTGATAATCGTCACCATTGGGGCAACCAATTGGGGGATATGACCATAGTCACAGATTCGGTCGAGTGACAAATACCGTGGGTAGTTGGTTTGATATCAGAAACATTGTAATCGCTCTTAATACTGTAAATTATAACAAATGTGTCATTTTAGTAAATAGAATGATTCACTCAGTATTCCCCGCTGACAAAACCTTTTTCAAACATGTTTCAGGTGATCTGTTGTAATTCAGGAAAAGTGCTGGGGAGCATTTCAAGCTTAAGATAGTGGCTCATTATAAAATAAAGAAATAATTTTTGTAATATCACGATTTCGTAGTAAAAACATAATATTGTAAATTATCGGGGTTTTATCCCGAATTGTGAAATAAAATAAATCGGGAAAATTTTAGCTTTAAACGATCCTGTTAAATAAACTTCCGCTGTTAAACTCAACTAAATAAATACCGCTGGTTTTCTGTCCCGCGGCTCCTGGAACGGGTCAAACCGGGTCGGGGGCCGTGACCTGAACCACCACCAAAGACTTTAATAGCTTTTATATTTGACGAAAAACTTCATTCACAATCATGTAAAAATAACTAGTGGGATTTCAATCTTTCATCGCGAAGTGTGCCAGGAATTCGGTCAGTTTTTTTTTGTTCGTTACGTTACCGGCATTTGTTACAGCAATAGAATGAGAAAACCTAAAAAAATAAAGTATGATATACCCAAAATGATATGACACGTGTTTTATCTCGATCGAAAACCATAAATTAAATATCGATTCCAATAATATTGATGCTGGTACCGATAGTATTCAGTTAGAATCAGTTTGGTTTGTCATGTTATCGGCTCAATACCCAGGTTTCAGGTATGGGACCGGTTCAAGGTATAGTCAAGTACCACTTAGACCGGGTATTGAAGAACCGGTTCCAGTAGCTAGCCTGAAAAACCATACCTAGTGTACTTGTTTTCGGCTCAGGTATGGAGTTGATTATTCAATAACTAGGTAAAGGAACCGGGTATATAAAAAAAAAACCGTGTTTTCTGGGTATTGAAAAAAACCTGGTGTTAGCTGCTGTTTTCTTAAGTTTTTACTTTGCAAAAAATAATAATAATAATAATAATAATAACCCATAAAAATCGTTATGTAACATTCAAACAAGTACAATAAAAGCACATACATATTAGAAACTTGAAATATTACAAACGCCTACACCTAACATTTTAAAATATAAATACAAGAAAAAACATAGATAAAAACGTAGATAGTTCTGGGCATTAAAAAAAATAGGTACGGGTACATACCGTTTTCGAGTATTAAAAAAATAGGTATAAATCGGGTCCAGTTCCGGATATGGTTTTTTGCATATAAATCCAAAACCTATACGTAACCGGTGGGTAGAGTCCAGTACGTTTCCGGGTAAAAAAGACCTGGTTATATTTATACCCGGCTCGATTTTTTTCCGGTTTCGGGTTTTTTTACGGCACCTATAGGCTCGCTCTAATATATAAGGCTCCGATCCCCCATACTTCTTTCCACTTTGGGCCATGCTAATTCTTGATATCCAAATTAAGCCCAATTAAATTTAGTAGAAGCCCAATCGACTTACTTTGGACCATGCTAATTCTTGATATCCAAATTAAGCCCAATTAAATTTAGTAGAATCCCAGTCGACTTGACAATCAATTGAACTTCTTTTCCAGTATGGCTTTTTTTTAATGGCTAAACTTGCATGCCATGGGGATTGAACCCATGACCTCCACTTATTCTACACTTTATCTAACTCACGAGTCACCAACACCATTGGGCTATTCCCAATGGTGTTTTCCAGTAGTTGCTTTTGATTGAATAACTCTACGTCTACCAAATAGGCCAGTTATTTGATAAAATAAACACCATGTGGAATATGATCTTTTTGATTAATATTAGGGCTGTTCAAATTGCTCGGTGTTCGACGCCGCTTGAAAAATGCTTGGAATTTGCTCGTTCGATTCAGCTCGATTAAAAAAAAAACACTCGGTTCAGATCGGTTCGGTTTGTAAATGAACCGAGCACGAGCAAAGGTCCGCTCAGTTCGGTTCGGATCGGTTGGCTCGATTTATTTTTTAATATATATATATGTGTGTGTGTGTATGTGTATCATTTTAATGAAATTAGTTAAATGACTAGAGGCCCACATTAACAATGTTTGATCCAATATCAAAATAGAGCTCATTTAGTAATTACAATTGAAGTCCAATACAAATAGTCTATTGTCCAATACTGAAATGTGAAACGTCGATCTATACTCAAGTTTCAACCTGCCATTCGATTCAGAAGTACAAGATCCAAATCAAAACCCCCCATTGGCCATCATCATTTGCCACTCGCCAAGACGCCAGCTCGCCAGGGTTTTCCTTCAATCGATTCGTTCAATTTCAAACTCCCGATATAACAAGGGTCTGCTTCAATCGGTCGATGATTTATCTTTCCGCTAAGTTAATCTCGATAGAACTAGTTGAGTGTTTTTATATTCCTTGTTATTTGTTAAATTTTACTTGTGTTCTAATTGGACGAAATCTCACAGACGAAAACTGCACTTTAATCTAATAACTAGCACCCCATCGTCACTTTTCTTTTTTGTTCTGCAACGCTCTCGACGTCCGATCGAAAAATGCTCGGATCGAAAGACGCTCGCTCAACTTTAGCTCAGTTGAAATAACACTCGGTTCGGTTTGTAAACGAACCGAGCACGAGCAAAGCTCCAATCGGTTCGATTCGGCTCGTGAACAACCCTAATTAATACCAACACATTAAGGAATATGTTAATCGATAGTGACCTTTCATATGGATTATATGTATATTATGTCACATCATCGCCATCGTTGTGTTGGTGGCCCAATAGGAAAGCCATTTATTTGATAAAATAAACACCATGTGCAATTTGATCTCTTTAATCAATACCAACAAATTGAGGGACATGTTAATCCATAGTGACCTTTCATATGGATTATATGTATACTAGGTTAGAACCCCGTGTATTACACGGGTTGAATAAATATAACTTTATATACTAAGTAATAAAATAGTTACATCTTTTAAAAACTCATGTATTGCACGATTTGAATAAACACATGTCTTACACGAATAATGTAATCCGTTAACACATTTAGTCATCAAGATGTGTTTTCTAACAAAATGAACTTTGAGGTACTATTCACTTATTGTAACATCTCACTTTATTTTTTATTAGGTTAAAGAGTTGTGTATTACATGGTTTATAACATTTTACTTTGTTTTTTTTATTTATTATTAGGTTAGAAACTTACGTATTACTTGATGTTGGATAATCAGCAGAAAAAAAAGAAATATTTTAGTAAAAAATATTAAATACACAAGAGATAAGTTGGATATTATGATGTAATATTATTATTTCATTGGAGTGTAAAACGGGATAATGGGATCCTTTATTAAAATAGGATTCTAATTATACCACATGTATAAAAAATATATATGTTCTACATGTATTGAATAAATCCTTTCAACGAAATAGTTGATTAGAATAAATATTTTTATTTTAATATGTGATTATCAGTTATCCTTGTCCTTATCATCAAATATAAAAACAATTAAAACTACCAATTAAATAAAATCTTTATCTTTATAAATATTCTAGTTAATTACATAGTTAGTCCCTGTGGTTTGCACAAAGTAACATACTTAGGTACTAATAGTTTAAAATCACATTCTAGGGTATTAACTTTTCATTTTGTAACGTTTGGAGGTATTAACGTTATTTGTAGGTTTAAAATCACATTCTATTAGTACCTAAGTATGTTATTTTGTGCAAACCATAGGGACTAACTATGTTAATACCCTAGAATTTAATACATTCAAACGTTACAAAATGAAAAGGTTAATACCCTAGAAGGTGATTTTAAACTATAAGTATCTAAGTATGTTATTTTATGTAAACCACATGGACCAACTATGTAATTAACTCTAAATATTTAAAACGCTAATATATTTTTTTAGATTTTAATAATTAATATATGATTATAATAATTAATATATTATTATCAGTTATCTTTGTCTTTATCATGAAATCTCTTCCATAAATTTTAAATTTAATATTATCAATAATTAAATTTCCATAATAAATATTTAAAAAAATAATTAAGAATGCCTCGTAGAGCGCCATGTGTCCATAACATGTTTTCTTTTATTATATAGTATAGATATAGATTATATGTTGGTGGCCCAATAGGAGAAGCCAGTTATTTGATAAAATAAACACCATGTGTAATATGATCTATTTATATAATACCAACAAATTAAGGAACATGTTAATGTTGGATATATGTATGTCTGACCGTAATTAAAGTCAACGTAACTAACTCGGTACGATCCGAAGAGTTACACGTTGGTACACAAATCGTATATGTTCACGAGTAGGTGGATTATTATTTGTGAAATAATAATAGTTTAAACCCGAGGGACTTAATATTAATTAGATTATTATTAAGAGAATTATAATTGTATAATCTTAAAGAGTCTTAATGTAAGATTGGGTTTTATAAAAGGATGATTAAGGTGGAAACCCTAGATACACTTATATAAAAACACAAAACCCTAGCCACCCTCCTAAGCTTGGCCGCCACCCACTTGCCGTCGACCAAGCATCGCCGCCGCCGCCTTCTTTGCCGGTTCTATGTAAGGTCATAAAATTCTTATTAAAAACAGGAATGTCTTTATTGGCAAAAGAACCAAACGGGTCAAATAATCAACTTGTAATGTTTGCATTAACTTCATCATAAACAAGTCGAGATAATTACAAAAAGAGTTTACATCCAAAAATCCTTAAACAACTAACATAGCCTTACAACAACAAAAGTTTCGACATCGACAAACTTCAAAGTTAAGTTATTTACAAAAGACCCAACATAACGAAAGCCATCTAACTAAAAGTTTAGACCCATTAACTAGCATCATTGCGGAAGTGTGCGAATTGGTGTGTCCGTTCCAAAGTGGCGCCGGCTATCAAGACGATTTACCAACATTCAATACAAACGGTTAGACATATAAAATCATCAATTCTTATAGTTCAAACCTCTAACCAAACTACATGGCAACTCTTCAAACATTCAATCGAACATAAATTTCTCTAACTTGGCATATGATCCATTCTACTCATTCGACCCATACTCTTAGCATAATTTCAACATACACTAACTCGACATATGTACGAGGTTTCGACTCTAGGATAGTAACATTTCATATATATACACACTACTAAGATTTGTAAGCATAAGAACTTACCGCGATCGTGTGAACCTTGTGACTTCTTATCGCTTGATTCTTCTTCTTTTACACCTACACTTAGCAAGTTCATACTTAGTTTCTCATTCTTGAATATCCAAACATTCATCTATTTCTTTTAATGTTAAGGATTGATATTCAACAAGGGATTATCATAACAATAATAATCTATCTTTCAAGCATTCCATCAAACACTTGGTGAGTGATCATCCAAGTCCTCTAAGAAAATACATATTTTTCTATGTTCTTTGCCACCTATTCGATTACTAACTCAATTCATTCAATCACAATAATAGACAAATCATCTTAGATCTTTTTAACATGATTTTCATTAAGTAATTAACCTTACATCATCGCATCTCTAGATTATATGAAAAACCCATCTAATCATACATGAAAATTCATAAGGAAATCATACAAACATTCAATCTTTGGCTAATTTCACATTCAGAAATGCTCATTACATGATTCCCATCAACAATTACATTATAAACTTGAAACATTCACTAATTGATCATCTTTGTAAAACTTCTTCACATAAAACCCATCAAAATTAGAATTGTAACTTACCTTATGTTCAACAAGATTAGATGATTAGATAAGATGAACATGCATATGATTTACTTCAATTCCTTCCTTCCAATTGCTGAATTTTGTGTATTAAAGTTGAGGGTTTTTCCCTCTATCTCTCTCCCAATTCACGCACAAACACACACATATAATCTGGGCATTTTATTTCTTTAAATCTTGACCCCAAAATATTCACTTTTGGTCCCTCAAATTTCCTTCTCTACTTATTTGATCTTTAACCTTTCTTTCTCTTAATACAAGTTTTCTTTATATAAAACAATTAATTAAGTTAAACATTTTTAACATCATATTTCATATCATATGTTAAATCTTTTAATGACTTACTAATTAAGGATTACGGCTCAATGCTATTTACCACTTTTCGTTATATAGTGGTAAGTGTAAAATAATATTAATGCAAAATATGTGCATTTTAGGGTGTTACAAGTCTACCCCCTTAAAGAAGGTTTCGTCCTCGAAACCTGAATACGTACGGTTTAATAACATGCATATACACATTATGTAGACCAACTTTTTCAGGTATAAATAGTCCTATACCTTACTACTCAAACTCTTACGTACAATTTACATGCTCACATATCTATTAAACAAATGCTAATCACAACATCTATGCGGATGATTCTTTTACATACTAGCCTACGTGTACACTCATGTCTTACTACATTTAACTATAGGTTACACATTAAATTACATCCCGTGCATACACATTCACTTAATTTCCTTTGAACACCCTACTATAGTAGGCACTCCATTCCCCCTTTTTTAATAAGCATGTTACCATATACTAGTTCCGTCACTTCACATATCTATAGTGTCCTAATACGTTTTACTTATTAAAAACATAGCCATGTCCAAAAAGAAAACATATCAACATACATGCCACATTTTTCGTACTTGCCCTTCTAAGTTTCTGTTCTTACATGTACCTCACAAAACATTATACTAGGCTTGGGATACCTTTGGGAAGCTTATCAGGGTCTTGGAAGCAAGGAAAAGTGAGAAAAAAAAACGTGAAAAAAAATTGGGTTTCTAGCGTCGGACCCACATAGACAGGAAGATAAGGTGTCGACTGTAATAGGGCAGGGCGTCGCTAACGCATCCTCTGCAGCTCAGACGCTGATTTTTACGTTTGTTATTTCTACTCACTAACCGTGTGTCCCGGGGGTTCTAATACGTGAAATAAATCATTATTCAAGTTCTCAATTCATTCCACACCTCTCCCAACCCAATCCACATGTTCTTCAGCTAAATCTTTCTGCTAAAAGTTTTGACCCGTTTGACCCTATGTTGAGGTTTCATCAAATTGACATCGAACGACCATTACAACCATTCTCATCCTAGCAATTCCATTATTTGTACATCCTTACTTGATTTCAATTATTTAAATATAGATAACTTTTTCTAAACAAAATAAGAAGTGAGGTCGATAGTCACTTACATTAAGCGTTCGTATTCGTGATCGCTTCCTCGCATCCTTTTGACCCATTTACCTTCCGTGCTTGCGTCATCTTGACATGATGCTTATCCTTACATGTCACCACATTCACATTCTCGTTAGCATACAAGATTTTATATGACACCTATCATATTTAGTTCATATCTCGCATTTGACTTTCACTTATCATTTGTAACAAGCAAAAGACATATATTCAACAATGCATCATTCCAAATTCACGCAGATTTAACATATCATCAAATATAACGTATAAGGATCCATCATGCATCATTTAATCCTTTTATTCTTACAATCATATTAGGATTTCTAATCATGATATTCTCATACCAGTTGTCTTTCCTAAAAAGTCCACGATCAAGTATGCAAACTTCCAACCTAGGAACATATATCCATATCGATGTAGCCGGTTATGCTAATGGCACCATAAACATTTCGTACTCATTTAGTAAAATATATACAACCATGTAATCACCTAGTTACATACACAAATACACATAATCAATTTTTTTACACATGCTAATGCTTTCATTATCTTACATTTGACAACCACATACAAGGTTAGTCAATTAACATAATCATGACATCATCATTCACTAGCAAGTTCATATGTTTTACTTTTAGCACACATTCACTTCCTAATCGTAAATTAAATAATTAATATAACACATGGCGAGTATCACCCATTCAAGCACAATGTACAAGCCCCTAACGCATAATCTTTTCCAAAACATACATTCAACCCGAATTCTTGTACGAGTTCCATCTATAGCACATTCATCCAGTTAGTTTACTACTAATTACATCATTATCATATTTCCTGCATAAATGTCAAGTCTTTCATACAATCTCACATCCTAACTTCACTTGGATATTTCATCATAGATATAGTTATCAGAACCCAACCATTATTTCTTTCTTAGTCATTCGTACTTGTCTCGAGAGTTTAACATCGTTTTAGATTTGTTACCGTTACATGGTACTAAGTACATTCCTAGGTTAAACTCCGTATTGTTTCATTCAGGTCACCATGATTTATCCGTTCTTTCTTTCTTTTCTTTTTCTTTTCTTTTTTTTTTGCATTACTCACTATACATGCTTACGCCTTGATCAATGACATTGAGTTTGAACTAAGAATTTGGTTCTTTTCCTGACCTTTAAAAGTCAAACCTTCCAAACCACGTCATACTTATGTTACCATTTGTTCGTATGGAAACATTATTTCGTCTATAACTGTAACAACTCTCATCAAAGGTCATAATTATTAAATTAATTTGTCTAATAGGAAACCCTAATTGAGACACCCAAGTGATTCTGAACAAACCCTAAAATTTTCATAATTTTCAGAATCAGGATTAGGGCCCCTAAAACTCAGGGGGGGTTAAACCCTATTGACGATTATCCACTTAAAACGTTGGCAGAAAGGAATTTACGAAAACTGTCAAGTCAGCAAGGCTAGTCCCAACCGTGGCAACCCTATGCCTAAAAATAGGTCTCACGCGGCCCGCGTACGGTTAGCTTAAATCTCACGCGGGCCGCCTCAGGGTCAAAATTCACCTATAAATAGAGGGCCTTGGGACTTGATTTCTGGAAGAAAAACGACGTAAAAATTCACTATACACACTGAGTTACGTTCGAATTACTACACAAACACACACGAATTCCGAATCACTGCCGCAAAACAGGGTATTAGCACGATCGCTGCTACGATTCATTTTCCGATCGATCAATGTACTCAACGGGTGTTTAAGTGCTGCCCACATTAGGGTGATGCTTTGTCATTAGTCGATTAATTCGACATATGTTAAGCATAGCACTTTGTCACTCGTTGTGATGGTTGATCTCGTGAGTTATCGTAAATGCTGTATTGATTACTAACCCAGTTTTGTGTGCATTGTTATCTAAATTAGGTTAATCAGGCTAATTCATAGACTAGACTCTGTCCGTATTAAATCAGCAATGTGAGTCATTCTCTTTTTATCAAATCTATTTACAAAATCATGTTTATTTTCAAAGTTATAATTACGGGGATTAAGTCTTTGTAATCACCAAGTTACAGCCGGTATGTGGGGTTTTGTATACATTACTTGATAATCGTCACCATTGGGGCAGCCAATTGGGGGATATGACCATAGTCACAGATTCGGTCGAGTGACAAATACCGTGGGTAGTTGGTTTGATAATAGAAACATTGTAATCGCTCTTAATACTGTAAATCATAACAAATGTGTCATTTTAGTAAATAGAATGATTCACTCAGTATTTTCCGCTGACAAAACCTTTTTCAAACATGTTTCAGGTGATCTGTTGTAATTCAGGAAAAGTGCTGATGAGCATTTCAAGCTTAAGATAGTGGGTCATTATAAAATAAAGAAAGATGTTTTGTAATATAAAGATTTCGTAGTAAAATCATAATATTATAAATTATCGGGGTTTTATCCCAAATTATGAAATAAAATAAATCGGGAAATTTTTGCTTTAAACGATCCTAATGATAAACTTCCGCTGTTAAACTCAATTAAATAAATACCACGGGATTTCTGTCCCGCGGCTCCTGAAACGGGTCAAACCGGGTCGGGAGCCGTGACAGAAATAAGGTGGTATCAGAGCCACTGGGTTAAGCTAATTAAGTATTTAGAAATACTTAATTTTTCCTGATTACTATTATGTGATTATTTGTTTTATTAACTGATTATTTGTTAGTTACAGTATGGGTAAGCAAAAGCTGTCAAAAATCTATCTTAAATTAGATAGATCATCCAATGAGAAGGGAAGTTCATCCCGAACCAAATCCTTGAATCAGGCTGAAATTCCTGAAGAAGGAATATTTGTGCGAAAGGCACAATACGAGGAATCACTTTCTCCTAGAAGGAGGGAAATGATTATTAAGAAAAGTAAAGAGAAAATCCGAGAAAAGAAGATTAAACGAGAAACCCAGGAATTAATTGATAAATCACCTTGGGAAGATAAGCTAGATGAGAAATGGGCAAATTTATATATGCTAGCCACAGCAGCAGAAAATATAAATCTTTAAATATTTTAAAGTTTTAGCACTTTACCCTTATAATCTAGAAAACCTGTGCAATAAATAAAATTTCAAAACCCTAAGTATGTTTTCCAGTTATCTTTGTAATAAATTAATACCCAGTATGTAATAAATTAAAAGGTTATTTATGAATTTTAACTTAGTATTTTATGCATTTTGCATATATGCTACATCAGCATGAGTGGGATATCTGAAGCCTTTCAGAACCTTAATCTTTACCCGGTGAATATCGAAGTTTCCAAAGAATTTACTGGATACTTTCCTGATATAGAACAACCCGTAGAATTCAATGCTCCACCTTTGAAAAAGCCAAAACCCAAGAAAAGAAGGAAGTACGTTTGGGGGAGTCGTATACGTAAGATAAAGCCAGCTACAAAACTTCCCAAAATAAACAATCCTTTGAAGAAGGGAAAAGAAATTATAACCGGAGAAAGTTCTAAACAACAGGAAATGGAAACTAAAGACAAGGAAGAGGTTAAGGAAATAGGAATACAGATGGAGGAAGGTACTAAAGAAATAGTAATGGAAGTTGGGCAAGGCTCTAGACCAACTCAGATAGAAATCGGAGAGAGCTCCAATCAAAACCAGGGAAGGACCTTTCAAGATGAGATAGATTTTCTATTGGCAAGCTGTGAAACAATTCAGCCTGTCAATACTAATATTTTTACTTATCCTCTTGAAAACCAACTCCCTATGAATTGGGAACCAGCAATTCCAGACCCAATAGTCCACTCCCAACCTATAGGAATGGACGAATGGTGGACGAACGATTGGCAATTCCAAAATATTGTCAACGATCCTTATTCCTTTCTTCCACAATTCGATCCAGAACCCCTACCTAATCCACCCATGAGTAATGAAAACATGGCTGAACTTCGCCACTTTGGTGAAGAGTTGATGGATGCGGGAAATAGAATCAGGGAAATAGGGGGACAAATTGCCAGGAAGTACGATGAGAGGGAACTGCGTTTTTAGAACGGCAAGTGACGAGGGATAATAGGATGGTAAAACGGTGATTGTATAATAATAATAGTAAAATTAGTCCGTAAATAACGAATAAAACTCTGTAAAATATTGGTGTGTAATGATGCATACTATACTAGATATAAAATGAAATCGAGAAATTGATTGTTTTGACTATACCTGTATTGTAAAAATTTCTGATTGTTTGTATATAATTGTTATTTAGCAAATACTAATAAAATTTATATATATATTATCAGATGGCAAACATTGATAATGAACCAGTAAATGAGGTTAATCAGTCTGAACAACATTCAAGAGATCAGTATATGACTCGGCAAGATATCGAAAACATTGTTGCTCAAGGGATAGCCAATGCTATTCCAGCATTCGTTGCTGCTATAAAGAATCCAATCGAACCGCAACAAATTGTCCCTAGTAAACATACTACTGAAGATAATTTCAGTAATAGTATAAACGGAGGCAATAATCATGTTAATCATGATAATGAACCACATCACGCGCCTAAGAAACTGAAAGCTGCAACACCTGGTTGCACTTTCAAAGAATTCCTTGCCTGTAAACCCACTGAATTTGCAGGCAATGAAGGAGCAACTGCATCACTGCGTTGGTTAGAGAAAACCGAAGCAGTCATTGCAATAAGTAAATGTGGTAAAGATGATCAGGTCATGTATGCATCAAATCTCTTCAAAGAAGGAGCACTCGAATGGTGGAACACTGTGTTACAATCAAAAGGAAGAGTAATAGCTTATGCTATGACTTGGGAAGAATTTAAGGGTTTTGTGGAAAGAAAATTCTGTCCTGAGTATGAAAAAGAACAGATGACGAATAAGTTTCTAAATCATCGGATGATGGGTGTGGATTGTCGCGGTTATACCTCGACATTCTTCGAATATGCTAGAGTGGTACCAACACTGGCTTCGCCAGAACCGGTACTCATTTCTCGCTATATTTGGGGGCTAATTAGCGAAATCCGCAATATTGTTAGAGCTGCGAGACCTCGCACTATTGATGATGCGGTAGAATTAGCTAATACTCTAACCGATGAACTGGTGCGCACAAGAGATGAAGATAGGAAAAAGGAACTAGCTCAGAAAATTACCCAAGGATTTCGTGTGGGTAATAATAACAGCTTCAAGAGAAAAGGAACGGGGCAATCTCCAGCTCCGTCATTTTGCAGGAAATGCAAAAAGAAACATTATGGAAGATGCGATATCACTTGCAATTTTTGCAAAACTGTAGGACATCGGGAAGAAAACTGCAAAAAGAAGACCGTAATCTGTTTTAACTGTGGTGAAGCGGGGCATTATAAAACAGAATGTCCTAAATTGATCAAACCAGTAGATAACAAACCCAAGGCGACCGAAGGAACTACTAAAAAGAATGCCAGGGCATTTCAGCTGACCACTCAAGAAGCAGAACTTATTCCGGATGTGATAGCGGGTACGTTCTTAGTTCACAACGTGTACGCAAAAGTATTATTTGACTCTGGTGCAAACCAAAGTTTATAAATACTTCATTCTGCCAAGCTCTTAGTTTACCTTTAACCAATATTAGGCATATTTTTACAGTTGAAACAGCAGACGGAAATTCCGTTAAAATAGATAAAGTTTTGCAAGAAGGAAACATAGAACTTTTAGGACATAAATTCTCTGCAAAACTATTGCCGATGAATTTAGCTGAATTTGATGTTGTATTAGGAATGGATTGGTTAGTAGCCAACCATGCTAGAATCCTTTGTGATCAGAATTCCATAGAAATTCAATCACCCACCGGAGAAGTGATCAGGATTACAGGAGATAAACCACGTAAGCCCATGAAGTTCATATCAGTAATGAAAGTTGCTAATTATGAACGAAAACAAGGAATAGTGTATATGATTTCGGTAATCATTAGCACTAAGGATAAAGATCTTAAGGAAATACCAGTAGTCTCAGAATATCCTGATGTATTTCCAGAAGATTTACCGGGATTACCTCCAGAAAGGGAAGTAGAATTTAGGATTCATCTAATTCCAGGAACTACACCGATAGCCAAGGCACCTTATCGGTTAGCACCCACAGAAATGTTAGAACTGAAAAAGCAATTAGATGAATTACTAAGTAAAGGATTCATACAACCTAGTTCATCCCCGTGGGGAGCGCCAGTATTGTTTGTTAAGAAAAAGGATGGTTCAATGAGAATGTGTATTGATTATAGAGAATTGAATAAAGTCACAATTAAGAATCGATACCCATTACCTAGGATTGATGATCTTTTTGATCAACTTCAAGGAGCTAGATATTTTTCTAAGATAGATTTACGTTCTGGATATCATCAATTGAAGGTACAAGAAGAAGACATACCTAAGACTGCTTTCAGAACTAGGTATGGTCATTACGAGTTTACAGTCATGCCCTTTGGGTTAACAAATGCACCTGCAGCATTCATGGACATGATGAATAGGATCTGTAAACCATATCTAGATAAATTTGTAATTGTCTTCATAGACGATATACTTATTTATTCCAAAAGTCAGGACGAACATTGTCAGCACTTGCATGCACTCTTAACTTTGTTAAGAAAAGAAAAGTTGTACGCCAAATTCTCGAAATGCGAATTTTGGCTAAAGGAAGTGCAATTTTTAGGACATATGGTAAATCATGAAGGTATTCATGTAGATCCTGCTAAGATAGAAGCAATTACCAATTGGAAGGTTCCACAATCCGCAATGGAAATTAGAAGTTTTATAGGATTAGCTGGGTATTATAGACGGTTTATTAAGGATTTTTCCAAGATAGCTGTACCATTAACTAAGCTAACCTGTAAAGCTACTAAGTTTGAATGGGGACCCAAACAAGAAGAAGCTTTTAGAATCTTGAAACAGAAACTAACCCATGCTCCAATCTTAGCCTTACCAGAAGGAACTGAAGATTTTGAAGTATATTGTGATGCTTCAAAATTAGGATTAGGATGTGTGCTTATGCAACGCAAGAAGGTAATTGCGTACGCATCAAGGCAATTGAAAAAGCACGAAGAAAACTATACGACTCATGATTTAGAATTAGGAGCCGTAATTTTTGCCCTTAAGATTTGGAGACATTATCTATACGGAAGTAAGTTTACTATCTATACAGATCATAAGAGTTTAAGATATATATTTGGACAAAAAGAGTTAAACATGAGGCAAAGAAGATGGATGGAAATTTTAAGTGACTACGACTGTGATATTCAATATCACGAGGGAAAAGCAAATGTAGTTGCAGATGCTTTAAGTCGTAAGTATCATGAAAAACAACGACGGGTTCGTGCTCTCAGATTAAATCTACAGTTAGATTTAATGGAACAACTGAAATACTTTCAAGAAATAGCAATAGAAGATGTTGCTGAAGGAATGAAAGGAAGAATAAAAGAATTAGAACAAGGAGCAGATGGAATTTGGAGATTCCACAAAAGTAGAATTTGGGTACCTAAACTGGGAGATTTAAGAAATAAAATTTTAGAAGAAGCTCATAAATCTAGGTATACAATGCATCCAGGAAACAATAAGATGTACCAAGATTTAAGAAAGAACTTTTGGTGGATAGGAATGAAAAAGGACATAGCAAGATATGTTTCTAAATGTCTTACTTGTTCACAAGTTAAGGCAGAACATTAGAAACCTTCAGGATTACTACAACAATTAGAAATGCCAGTATGGAAATGGGAACTTATAACAATGGATTTTGTTACCAAGTTACCCAAAACCAGAAAAGGTAATGATGCGATTTGGGTAATTGTGGATCGATTAACCAAATCAGCTCACTTTTTACCAATGAAAGAAACATTTAGCATGGAAAGACTGGCTAAATTGTATGTAGATGAAGTTGTATCCTTACATGGAGTTCCACTCTCCATTGTTTCGGATAGAGATAGTCGTTTTACTTCTCATTTCTGGAAAAGTTTCCAGCAAGCTATGGGAACTCGATTAAATCTTAGCACTGCCTATCATCCCCAAACAGACGGACAAAGTGAAAGGACAATCCAAACTCTAGAAGACATGCTCCGAGCATGTGTAATAGATTTTGGTGGAAGTTGGGATGATCATTTACCATTAATTGAATTCTCCTATAACAATAGTTATCATTCAAGTATCGAAACTGCTCCATTTGAAGCATTGTATGGAAGAAAATGCAGAACTCCAATTTGTTGGGCAGAAATAGGAGAAAGTCAATTATCAGGCCCGGAAATTGTGCAAGAGACGACTGACAAGATTACTCAAATCAAGGAAAGGCTGAAGACGGCTCGAGATCGCCAGAAGAGTTATGCGGACAATAAATGTAAGCCGTTAGAATTCCAAGTTGGAGACAGAGTACTGTTGAAAGTTTCTCCTTGGAAAGGAGTTGTGAGATTCGGTAAGAAAGGAAAGCTAAGTCCAAGGTACGTAGGACCATTTTCAGTGATCCAACGTATAGGACCAGTAGCTTATCGTTTACAATTACCAGAAGAATTAGCTGGAGTACATGATGTATTTCATGTATCCAATCTCAAGAAATGTTTAGCAGATGAATCTATGATAGTACCTCTTCAAGACATAGAGGTAAACGAAAAGTTAAAATTTGTGGAGAAACCTCTTCAGATAGAAGACAGAAAAGTGAAGTTTCTCAAGCATAAACGACTAGTGCTAGTTAAAGTAAAGTGGGATTCAAGGAGAGGACCTGAATACACTTGGGAGCTGGAATCAGAAATGAAGCGAAAGTATCCTCATTTATTCCAGTAAATCTCGAGGACGAGATTTTTATTAAGGTGGAGAGAATGTAACAACTCTCATCAAAGGTCATAATTATTAAATTAATTTGTCTAATAGGAAACCCTAATTGAGACACCCAAGTGATTCTGAACAAACCCTAAAATTTTCATAATTTTCAGAATCAGGATTAGGGCCCCTAAAACTCAGGGGGGGGGGGGGTTAAACCCTATTGACGATTATCCACTTAAAACGTTGGCAGAAAGGAATTTACGAAAACTGTCAAGTCAGCAAGGCTAGTCCCAACCGTGGCAACCCTATGCCTAAAAATAGGTCTCACGCGGCCCGCGTACGGTTAGCTTAAATCTCACGCGGGCCGCCTCAGGGTCAAAATTCACCTATAAATAGAGGGCCTTAGGACTTGATTTCTGGAAGAAAAACGACGTAAAAATTCACTATACACACTGAGTTACGTTCGAATTACTACACAAACACACACGAATTCCGAATCACTGCCGCAAAACAGGGTATTAGCACGATCGCTGCTACGATTCATTTTCCGATCGATCAATGTACTCAACGGGTGTTTAAGTGCTGCCCACATTAGGGTGATGCTTTGTCATTAGTCGATTAATTCGACAGATGTTAAGCATAGCACTTTAGTCACTCGTTGTGATGGTTGATCTCGTGAGTTATCGTAAATGCTGTATTGATTACTAACCCAGTTTTGTGTGCATTGTTATCTAAATTAGGTTAATCAGGCTAATTCATAGACTAGACTCTGTCCGTATTAAATCAGCAATGTGAGTCATTCTCTTTTTATCAAATCTATTTACAAAATCATGTTTATTTTCAAAGTTATAATTACGGGGATTAAGTCTTTGTAATCACCAAGTTACAGCCGGTATGTGGGGTTTTGTATACATTACTTGATAATCGTCACCATTGGGGCAACCAATTGGGGGATATGACCATAGTAACAGATTCGGTCGAGTGACAAATACCGTGGGTAGTTGGTTTGATAATAGAAACATTGTAATCGCTCTTAATACTGTAAATTATAACAAATGTGTCATTTTAGTAAATAGAATGATTCACTCAGTATTTTCCGCTGACAAAACCTTTTCAAACATGTTTCAGGTGATCTGTTGTAATTCAGGAAAAGTGCTGAGGAGCATTTCAAGCTTAAGATAGTGGCTCATTATAAAATAAAGAAAGATGTTTTGTAATATAAAGATTTCGTAGTAAAATCATAATATTATAAATTATCGGGGTTTTATCCCAAATTATGAAATAAAATAAATCAGGAAATTTTTTGCTTTAAACGATCCTAATGATAAACTTCCGCTGTTAAACTCAATTAAATAAATACCACGGGATTTCTGTCCCGCGGCTCCTGAAACAGGTCATTAAATAAACAACGCAATCGTACGGCCAAACGAACCGACATCCGAGATATTTTTGAGCACATTTTAAGTTCCCTATACATTAACTTCATTTTAGAGCTTTGAAATGGGGTTAACGGGCCTTGAACGTGTCAGAAATGAGCTTATTACACAGCAGGGACCAAATCTGCCATTCTGCCAAAATAGGTCCTTGCGCACCTCAACACTATTAGTGTTACGGTGCGCAAGCAGTCCCCAGAACAGCAGAAACTTTCAGAAACTTTGAATCTGGTCCATTCCACCTTGCACATGGTTTTGGGGCAATACCTTGGGCTCTAATGGTTTTAAAAACCAGGGTTTTGAGGTGGAGGGTTGAGATTGAAGCACGGTTAACGAGGAACGATCTTAACGGCTCTCCGAAAACTATAAATACCCCCCATTCCATTGCAAAACCCACAAGAATTTTGATTTGAGAAGCTCTAAGTTGGAACCATTGTTTCATACCTGAGCTACTTGGATCGAAATTAGCATTCGGGGACCCTTTGTAAGTGTTCCTTCGTTCTTTTATTGCTTTTCGAGTCTGAAAGTCAAACTTTGTTTGACTTTCTGCATTGACCATCTTATGGTCAATGCGAAGTTCGTTTGAACTTCGCAACGTGATTGTAATCACGATGGTTATAGTCCTTTGGGACTATGCCTACTGATTACCACGTTGCCTACTGATTACCCGTAAATATTATTGCATACACAAAACAACTGACAAGTAAATTATACTACAATTTACTGTAACTTATTTATTTACTAAATAAGGTTTCTGGAAATAAAAGTGCTAAAACTTTGGGGTATTTAAAGATTTGCATTTTCTGCTACCGTGGCTAGCATATAAAGATTTGCCCATTTCTCATCTAATTTGTCCTCCCAAGGTGATTTATTGATTAAATCCTGGGTTTCTTGTTTAACTTTCTTCTCTCGGTTTTTCCTTATTTCCTCCTGACTTTTCCTAATAATCAAACTTCTTTTATTAGGAGAAAGTGGTTCCTCGTAATGTGCCTTACGGACAAATATTCCTTCTTCAGGAATTACATAAGGTTTTATTTGGGATGAACTTCCCTTCTCGTTGGATGACCTATCTAGTTTAAGATAGATGTTTGACAGCTTTTGTTTACCCATACTGTAATTAACAAATAATCAGTTAATAAACACAGAATCACATAATTGGTAATCAGTAAAATTAAGTATTGATAAATACTTAATAGGCTTAAATCAGTGGCTCTGATACCACCTTATTTCTGTCACGGCCCCCGACCCGGTTTGACCCGTTTCAGGAGCCGCGGGACAGAAATCCCGTGGTACTTAATTAACAGCGGAAGTTTCTTCAGGATCCTTTTTAAAACTGAAATATTTCCCGATTATTTTATTTCACAATTCGGGATAAAACCCGATAATTTACAATACCGAGATTTCACGAAGAAATCTTTATTTTCAAAACATATTTCTTTATTTAATACTGAGCCACTTTCTTAAGCTGATAGTGCTTCACGACACTTTTTCCTGGATCACAACAGATCACCTGAAACATGTTTGAAAAAGGTTTTGTCAGCGGGAAATACTGAGTGAATAATTCATTTTACTAAAATGACACATTTGTTATAATTTACAGTATTAAGAGCGATTACAATGTCTCTATCTTTTAAATTAACTGATCCAGTTGTCACTTGACCGGACTTGTGACTGTGGACATATCACTTGCTGGGTCCGTTCACCCACAAGTGATAAATAATTAGTAGCTATGTGCACATCCCCCTACATACTGGCAGTAATTTCAGATTACAAAGACTTAATCCCTGTAACTATAACTTTGAAATAAATAGGTTTTGATAAAGTAATTTGATAAAAAGAGAATGACTCACATTGCAGATTTAACAGAGCTTATTCTACTGATTAGCCTTGATAACCTAGTTTAAATAATCAAGCACACAAACTAGGTTAGTAACTTAATACAGCATTTACGACAACTCACGAGATTACAACCTTCACAACGAATGACAAAGTGCGATACTTAAACATCCATCGATTTAACGACGAATGACAAAGCATAAACCCTAATGTGGGCAGCACTTAAACATCCATTGGATAGTTTAATCGATCGGACATTGAATCGTAGCAGCGATCGAGTTATTACCCTGATTGCGGCAGCACTTCGTGACCAGTGTGTGTTAATTGTAGTAAACAGAATGTATCTCAGTGTACGTAAAGAGTTTTTACGTCGTTTGAACTCCCAAATTCGATTGCCAATGTCTGCTATTTATAGTCGAAATTTCACTTTGCTTACGGACCGTAAGCCTAAAATTGTTGCGGTGCGTAAGAGTGCTTACGGACCGTAAGACTTAATTTGTTACGGTGCGTAAGGGTTGAAAATAGGTTATAGGGTAGCCACGGTTGGGACTAACTATGCTGACTTGACAGATTCTAAGTTTATAATTTTGACAGCGAGTAATTTAGATAATCGTTAACTTAGGGTTTACCCCCCTTGAGTTTTAGGGGCCCTGATCCTGATTCCGATTGTTCTGAAAATTTTAGGGTTTGTGCAGAATCACTTGGGTTTCTCAATTAGGGTTTCCTATTGGACAATTTAATTAATTAAATATGACTTTTGATGAGAGTTGTTACATTCTCCCCACCTTAATAAAATCTCGTCCTCGAGATTTACTGGAATAAGTGAGGATACTTTCGCTTCATTTCTGATTCCAGCTCCCAAGTGTATTCAGCTCCTCTCTTTGAATCCCATCTGACTTTGACTAAAACTAGTCGCTTATGTTTAAGAAACTTGATCTTTCGATCCTCAATTTGAAGAGGTTTCTCAACAAATTTCAACTTTTCGTTTACCTCTATATCTCGAAGAGGTACTACCAAAGACTCGTCTGATAAACATTTCTTGAGATTGGATACATGAAATACATCATGTACTCCAGCTAACTCTTCTGGTAGTTGTAAACGACAAGCAACTGGTCCTATACGTTGGATCACTGAAAATGGTCCTACGTACCTTGGACTTAGCTTTCCTTTCTTCCCGAATCTAACTACTCCTTTCCAATGAGAAACTTTCAATAGTACTTTGTCTCCAACTTGGAATTCTAACGGCTTGCATCTATTGTCTGCATAACTTTTCTGGCGATCTCGAGCCGTCTTCAGCCTTTCCTTGATTTGAGTAATCTTATCAGTCGTCTCTTGCACTATTTCAGGACCTGATAATTGACTTTCTCCTATTTGTGCCCAACAAACTGGAGTTCTGCACTTTCTTCCATACAATGCTTCAAATGGGGCATTTTCAATACTTGAATGATAGCTATTGTTATAGGAGAATTCAATTAATGGTAAATGATCATCCCAACTTCCACCAAAATCTATTACACATGCTCGGAGCATGTCTTCTAGAGTTTGGATTGTCCTTTCACTTTGTCCGTCTGTTTGGGGATGATATGCAGTGCTCAAATTTAATCGAGTTCCCATAGCTTGCTGGAAACTTTTCCAGAAATGGGAAGTAAAACGACTATCCCTATCCGAAACAATGGAGAGTGGAACTCCATGTAAGGATACAACTTCATCTACATACAATTTAGCCAGTCTTTCCATGCTAAAGGTTTCTTTCATTGGTAAAAAGTGAACTGATTTGGTTAATCGATCCACAATTACCCAAATCGCATCATTACCTTTTCTGGTTTTGGGTAATTTAGTAACAAAATCCATTGTTATAAGTTCCCATTTCCATACTGGCATTTCTAATTGTTGTAGTAACCCTGAAGGTTTTTGATGTTATGCCTTAACTTGTGAACAAGTAAGACATTTAGAAACATATCGTGCTATGTCCTTTTTCATTCCTATCCACCAAAAGTTCTTTCTTAAATCTTGGTACATCTTATTGTTTCCTGGATGCATAGTATACCTAGATTTATGAGCTTCTTCTAAAATCTTAGGTCTTAAGTCTCCCTGCTTAGGTACCCAAATTCTACTTTTGTGGAATCTCCAAATTCCATCTATTCCTTGTTCTAATTCCTTCATTCGTCCTTTCATTCCTTCAGCATCATCTTTGATTGCTGTAGTTTGAACATTCTTCAATTGTTCTATTAAATCTATTTGTAGATTTAATCTGAGAGCACGAACTCGTCGTTGTTTCTCATAATACTTACGACTTAAGGCATCTGCAACTACATTTGCCTTTCCTTCATGATACTGAATATCACAGTCGTAGTCACTTAGGATTTCCATCCATCTCCTTTGCCTCATGTTTAACTCTTTTTGCCCAAATATATATCTTAAACTTTTATGGTCTGTGTAGACAGTAAATTTACTTCCGTAAAGATAATGTCTCCAACTCTTAAGGGCAAAAATTACGGCTCCTAATTCTAAATCATGAGTCGTATAGTTTTCTTCGTGCTTTTTCAATTGCCTTGAAGCATATGCAATCACCTTTTTGCGTTGCATAAGCACACATCCATATCCTAGTTTTGAAGCATCACAATATACTTCAAAATCTTCAGTTCCTTCTGGTAAGGCTAAGATTGGTGCATTTGTTAATTTCTGCTTCAATATTCTAAAGGCTTCTTCTTGCTTAGGTCCCCATTCAAACTTAACCGCTTTACAGGTTAACTTAGTTAATGGTACGGCTATGTTGGAAAAATCCTTAATAAACCGTCTATAATACCCAGCTAAACCTATAAAACTTCTTATTTCCATTGCTATTTGTGGAACCTTCCATTTGGTAATTGCCTCTATCTTAGCAGGATCCACGTGAATACCTTCGTGATTCACCATGTGTCCTAAGAATTGCACTTCTTGTAACCAAAATTCACACTTCGAGAATTTGGCATAAAGCTTTTCTTTTCTTAACAAAGTTAAGAGTGCATGAAGGTGTTCATAATGCTCTGTCTGACTTTTGGAATAAATAAGTATATCGTCTATGAAAACAATTACAAATTTATCCAAATATGGTTTACAAATCCTATTCATCATGTCCATGAATGCAGCAGGTGCATTTGTTAACCCAAAGGGCATGACTGTAAACTCATAATGACCATACCTAGTTCTAAAAGCAGTTTTAGGTATGTCTTCTTCTTGTACCTTCAATTGATGATATCCGGAACGTAAATCTATCTTAGAAAAATATCTAGCCCCCTGAAGTTGATCGAAAAGATCATCAATCCTAGGTAATGGATATCGATTCTTAATTGTAACCTTATTCAATTCTCTATAATCGATACACATTCTCATTGAACCATCCTTTTTCTTCACAAACAACACTGGCGCTCCCCAAGGGGATGAGCTAGGTTGTATGAATCCTTTACTTAGTAATTCATCTAATTGCCTTTTTCAGTTCTAACATTTCTGTGGGTGCTAATCGATAAGGTGCCTTGGCTATCGGTGTAGTTCCTGGAATTAGATGAATCCTAAATTCTACCTCCCTGTCTGGAGGTAATCCCGGTAAATCTTCAGGGAATATATCCGGATATTCGGAGACTACTGGTATTTCCTTAAGTTCTTTACCTTTAGTGCTAATGATTACCGAAATCATATACACTATTCCTTGTTTTCCTTCATAATTAGCAATTTTCATTACTGATATGAACTTCATGGGCTTACGTGGTTTATCTCCTGTAATCCTAATTACTTCTCCGGTGGGTGATTGAATTTCTATGGAATTCTGATCACAAAGAATTCTAGCATGGTTGGCTACTAACCAATCCATTCCTAATACAACATCAAATTCAGCTAAATTCATCGGCAATAGTTTTGCGGAGAATTTATGTCCTAAAAGTTCTATGTTTTCTTCTTGCAAAGCTTTATCTATTTTAACTGAATTTCTGTCTGCTGTTTCAATTGTAAAAATCTGCCTAATATTGGTTAAAGGTAAACTAAGAGCTTGGCAGAATGAAGTATTTATAAAACTTTGGTTTGCACCAGAGTCAAATAATACTTTGGCGTAAATGTTGTGAACTAAGAACATACCCGCTATCACATCCGGAATGAGTTCTGTTTCTTGAGTGGTCAGCTGAAATGCCCTGGCATTCTTCTTAGTAATTCCGTCGGTCGCCTTGGTTTTGTTGTCTGCTGGTTTGATCACTTTAGGACATTCTGTTTTGAAATGTCCTGCCTCTCTACAATTGTAACAAATTATGGATTTCTTCCTGCAATTTTCTTCACGATGCCCTACAGTTTTGCAAAAATTGCAATATACTTTGCATTTTCCAAAATGTTTCTTTTTGCAATTTTGACAGAATGGCAAAGTTGAAGATTGCCCTGTTCCTCTTTTCTTGAAACTGTTATTATTACCCATACGAAATCCTTGGGTAATTTTCTGAGCTAAATCCTTATTCCTGTGTTCATCTTGTGTGCGTACTAATTCATCGGTTAGGGTATTAGCTAATTCCACAGCATCGTCAATAGTGCGAGGTCTCGCAGCTTTAACAATATTGCGGATTTCACTAATCAGTCCCCAAATGTAGCGAGAAATAAGTACCGGTTCTGGCGAAGCCAGCGTTGGTACTACTCTAGCATATTCAAAGAATGTCGAAGTATAACCGCGACAATCTACACCCATCATCCGATGATTTAAAAACTTATTTGTCATCTGTTCCTTTTCATACTCGGGACAGAATTTTCTTTCTACTAAACCCTTAAATCCTTCCCAAGTCATAGCATAAGCTATTATTCTTCCTTTTGATTGTAACACAGTGTTCCACCATTCAAGTGCTCCTTCCTTGAAGAGATTTGATGTGTACATGACCTGATCATCTTTAGCACATTTACTTATTGCAATTACTGCTTCGGTTTTCTCTAACCAACGCAGTGATGCAGTTGCTCCTTCATTGCCTGCAAATTCAGTGGGTTTACAAGCAAGGAATTCTTTGAAAGTGCAACCAGGCGTTGCAGTTTTCATTTTCTTAGGAAATGGAGCTTGATGTGTTTCTGCATTATGATTGACATTATCATTTCCTCCGTTTACACTATTACTGAAGTTATCTTCAGTAACACGTTTACTTGGAACAATTGGTTGCGGTTCGATTGGATTCTTTATAGCAGCAACGAATGCTGGAATAGCATTAGCTATCCCTTGAGCAACAATATTCTCGATATCCTGTCTAGTCATATATTGATCTCCTGGATGTTGCTCTGACTGATTACCCTCATTTACTGGTTCATTACCAATGTTTGACATCTGATAATAAATTTTATGTAAATAATTAGTATAAATAATAAAACAGTTTACACATAATCACATTAACATGTATAACCAAAATTATTGATTTCACAAGTTTCATTTTTATATATTATATTATGCCTCGTACACACAATTATCATACAACGTTTTATTGTTAAGTTATTTACACATACTGATTATTATGATTATTTATTAACACATATTCCTGCAAACTTTCATTATCTGTTTAGCTAATTTCTTAAAAACGACGCTCCCTTTCGTCATATTTCCAAGTAACTCTTTCTCCCACATCCCTAATTCGATTTCCTGCATCAATTAACTCTTCGCCCCAAAGGCGAAGTTCAGTCAGATTCTCCTGGCTCATAGTTGGGTATAGTGGAGGTTCTGGGTCAACTTGTGGGAAAAATGTATCAGGGTTGTTTAAAAGGTTTTGATATTGCCAATCGGTTGTCCACCATTCATCTAATTCTACGGGTAATGGTTGAGGTTGGACAATCGGATCCGGAATAGCAGGTTCCAAATTGATTGGAATTGGAGCTTCTAGTGGGTAACTGAAAAGATCTTCTTCAGTAAATATAAGGTTTGGATTAGCTGCTTCAAGGTTTCCATCGGCAGGTCCGATGAGATCACTCATTACTAATTCATGTTCTAAAATTTCCCAAGGAGTTATTTTCTGTTTCTGCCTAGAACTCTCTCCGACTTCTCTTTCTGGTTGCTTAAAACTCTTTTCAGCTTCTATCTCTATTTGATTAACATTTTCTTCAATTTCTACCCCTTTTCCTTTGTCTTTTGGTTCTTCAGTTTTAGTAAGCTTTCTTGTTGCTGGCTTTTTCCTACGTACACGCCTCCAGCCCACAAATCTGTTTCTTTTCTTGGGTTTAGGTTTTGCCGGTGGTTTGGATTGAAATTCCATGGGTTCTTCTTTATCGGCGAAGTAACCGGTGAATTCCTTGGAAACTTCTATCTTAACGGGATAGAGGTTAAGATTTTCTAAACCTTCTGATATCTCATTCATGCGGTTTAGCATATATGCAAAATACATACCAATTGTTAAAACAACATTTTATAGATAACCCGTAAATATTATTGCATACACAAAACAACTGACAAGTAAATTATACTACGATTTACTGTAACTTATTTATTTACTAAATAAGGTTTCTGGAAATAAAAGTGCTAATACTTTGGGGTATTTAAAGATTTGCATTTTCTGCTACCGTGGATAGCATATAAAGATTTGCCCATTTCTCATCTAATTTGTCCTCCCAAGGTGATTTATTGATTAAATCCTGGGTTTCTTGTTTAACTTTCTTCTCTCGGTTTTTCCTTATTTACTCCTGACTTTTCCTAATAATCAAACTTCTTTTATTAGGAGAAAGTGGTTCCTCGTAATGTGCCTTACGGACAAATATTCTTTCTTCAGGAATTACATAAGGTTTTGTTTGGGATGAACTTCCCTTCTCGTTGGATGACCTATCTAGTTTAAGATAGATGTTTGACAGCTTTTGTTTACCCATACTGTAATTAACAAATAATCAGTTAATAAACATAGAATCACATAATTGGTAATCAATAAAATTAAGTATTGATAAATACTTAATAGGCTTAAATCAGTGGCTCTGATACCACCTTATTTCTGTCACGGCCCCCGACCCGGTTTGACCCGTTTCAGGAGCCGCGGGACAGAAATCCCGTGGTATTTAATTAACAGCGGAAGTTTCTTCAGGATCCTTTTTAAAACTGAAATATTTCCCGATTATTTTATTTCACAATTCGGGATAAAACCCGATAATTTACAATACCGAGATTTCACGAAGAAATCTTTATTTTCAAAACATATTTCTTTATTTAATACTGAGCCACTTTCTTAAGCTGATAGTGCTTCATGACACTTTTTCTTGGATCACAACAGATCACCTGAAACATGTTTGAAAAAGGTTTTGTCAGCGGGAAATACTGAGTGAATAATTCATTTTACTAAAATGACACATTTGTTATAATTTACAGTATTAAGAGCGATTACAATGTCTCTATCTTTTAAATTAACTGATCCAGTTGTCACTTGACCGGACTTGTGACTGTGGACATATCACTTGCTGGGTCCGTTCACCCACAAGTGATAAATAATTAGTAGCTATGTGCACATCCCCCCACATACTGGCAGTAATTTCAGATTACAAAGACTTAATCCCTGTAACTATAACTTTGAAATAAATAGGTTTTGATAAAGTAATTTGATAAAAAGAGAATGACTCACATTGCAGATTTAACAGAGCTTATTCTACTGATTAGCCTTGATAACCTAGTTTAAATAATCAAGCACACAAACTAGGTTAGTAACTTAATACAGCATTTACGACAACTCACGAGATTACAACCTTCACAACGAATGACAAAGTGCGATACTTAAACATCCATCGATTTAACGACGAATGACAAAGCATAAACCCTAATGTGGGCAGCACTTAAACATCCATTGGATAGTTTAATCGATCGGACATTGAATCGTAGCAGCGATCGAGTTATTACCCTGATTGCGGCAGCACTTCGTAATCAGTGTGTGTTAATTGTAGTAAACAGAATGTATCTCAGTGTACGTAAAGAGTTTTTACATCGTTTGAACTCCCAAATTCGATTGCCAATGTCTGCTATTTATAGTCGAAATTTCACTTTGCTTACGGACCGTAAGCCTAAAATTGTTGCGGTGCGTAAGAGTGCTTACGGACCGTAAGACTTAATTTGTTACGGTGCGTAAGGGTTGAAAATAGGTTATATGGTAGCCACGGTTGGGACTAGCTATGCTGACTTGGTAGATTCTAAATTTATAATTTTGACAGCGAGTAATTTAGATAATCGTTAACTTAGGGTTTACCCCCCTTGAGTTTTAGGGGCCCTGATCCTGATTCCGATTGTTCTGAAAATTTTAGGGTTTGTGCAGAATCACTTGGGTTTCTCAATTAGGGTTTCCTATTGGACAATTTAATTAATTAAATATGACTTTTGATGAGAGTTGTTACATGTTTTACGCGAACGACGCGTTAAAGTAGCATAAGCTACCTAAACGGGTCGTAATGGGTCGTAAGCACTTATGTTAGGTTTCATTTAGTATGTAGGCTTTGTTAAACCATATGACACGAGTCTCTATACTCGTTTGGTTTACGAACCCTCATCCTATCCAATCCTCCGATATAGGTCCGGTTTATTAACATAGTTACCTATATTAGGTGCCGTTTGATATCCGTGATCTCTAGCATTGTTTGGTTGTTACTCAAGGACTACTAAGCAATCTCAAGTGAGTACATAGACCCCTCTTTTATTGTTTTCCAAACTGTTTTGGGGTGGAACACATGTGCCTACTTGTTACTTTCATGCTTTCCTGTTTTCACATCATATACTTGCTATGTTCATTAGTACATTTATAGTACATGATTTCATTACATTTTATGCTATGTATGACCATTGTGTGCATACCTAGTACATTGTTTTACATTACATTTCATGCTATGTATGCCCATTGTGTGCATATTTAGTACAGTAGTTTCACGTCACATGCAATGTATGTCTATTGTTGCATACTTAGTACAGTTGTTTCACGTCACATGCTATGTATGTCTATTGTTGCATACTTAGTACAGTTATTTCACGTCACATGCTATGTATGTCTATTGTTGCATACTTAGTACAGTTCACATGCTATGTATGTCCATTCGTTGCATTGTTCATCATACTTAGTACATTTGTTATTCATCACATGCTTACATTTTGGATACACATTACATGATTTACTTTAGACATGAATATTTTACTTTGGTAGTTTGGTTTGAGTAAGTGATTAAGTAACGAGGCGTGTGTAATATGATACAAGCATGGTGGATACGACGCTGGTACTTCCTATATATAAGTGTTTGTATGGTATCACATATTGTAGCGTTATTTGAATCATTTCAATTTGATACATATAACATTTTATACAAATAACATACTTTTCACAAGACATTGATTTACAAACAACTTATCTTATACAAACTCATCTTACATGGTTATTCATTTAACCATACATTATTCACTTATTTATACATATCATCTGATCTTATCGTTTCTCAAATGATTTACAAGACAAAGCAAATTACAAGGTTCATGACTAAACATTTTCTCAAACATAAGTCATGAATCCTATTTTCTCAAAACCTATGTATCTCACAGGCATTTTTATGCTGACGTACCTATTTTCACATGTGTTTTCAGGAGATGATGCATAGGACTTATCAAGACATACTTAGGCGAACCTGTGCCTTAGTGACTTAAAACGAGACAAGAACTAGTTAAATTATGTTATGTACTCTTTGGTTCTTGTTTAAAACAATGTAAACTTTCATGTTTGATTAATAAAACGAAACTTCAATTGCCATTGATTTGAAACAATTAATTATGTTACAACACTCCCCGATGTTTCCGCCACGTTTCGTTGTCTCACGTGGTCGGGGTGTGACACCCGTCATCCACCCCAACTCGCATGAGTTGACTTTTAATATGTTTCTTACAAAATTTTGTTTATGTGACGTTTAGCTTCATCTCCCTTGCCATCATATTGTCATTAGTCTTACATTTACGCATATAACTTGTTTGACTCCAACAAAGTCAAACTGTAAATACATTTTTAGATACGTTAATTTTATTCTTTTTAAACATAACATATCCCTTGCTTGTTCGTAAGTGCATCATATGTATATATGCATCATGTTACTCAAGTGACCTACCTAACTCGAAAAGGTTACCTGCACCACATACAAGATTTATACTTACCTTAGTAGGAGGAAGAAACACATTCCCTCCCTCACTCTTACCCATTCCCACTTGTTTTTGCATTCGACCTTTTGTTCTTACGTGTTTGGTTCGGAAATACTTATGTAGAAACTTATGGATTCAAGTCTTTTCATTCTTACTTATGACTCTTATATGTTCGATCCGTATTTGCTTACGAATTTTACTTTTCATTATTATGTTCCATTCTTATAAGTTTAATCCGTACATCACCTACGGATTCAAACTTTTTCATTCTTATAAGTTTAATCCAGGATCACCTACAGATTCAAACTTTTCATTCGTACCTTTCTTTCTTATATGTTTGATCCATACTTATCTACGGATTCAAACCTTTCATTCTTATAGAATACTCCCATTTTCTTAAGAGTCTTACAACTCCTTTTATCCACACATCAACCTACTTCTCGATTCTACCTGACATACCTGTGATGATTATCATGGTCTCACGAATGTCATATACTTCTTGCGTACTGGCCAGACGCGCAATCCGCATACTAGTTTCGTGCCTTCATGTAATCATCACCTTATGCCCGGAGAAGTGGGCTTCGGTTCGTGCAACACATTTAAAACCTTACCAAACTTGTATTAGATAGCATTCTATTCATTCTCTTTATCATTCTATACATTATTAGTTTTTTTTAAACAATTCATTCTCGTAGATCATTCTTCATTACAAACATCCTAGACATGTTAATTCAATCATACCTTCATTCATGTACTTAACTTCCTTCTCGTTCATGCTTTTACTAATGTCATTCATGTTAATCAGCTTGTATTCTTGATTTCATTGGCATTTTGGGGCTTGACGGAAGGTTTTCGAGAGGCATTACGGAGTATTGGAAGCATACATACAAGTTGGAAGGTCAAAAAGTGCAAAACGGGAAGTTTGGTAACAATTGGCACCACTAGGCGCTGATTTCAGCGCACAACAGTTGGGAAGTTCATTTTGGCGCACTAGGCGCTGTTTTTGGCGCACTGGGCGTTGAATCCCAGATCTGACTTGCAATCGCTGTTTTTACTCATTTTTACCCAAAAACTTCATTCCCGAGCCCCGAAAAGGTTCCGTGAAGTCACAAAACCTCCCGTACCATTCCGTAATGTTCCAACCTAGGTTATTCTAGTGAGTTAACTATAACCCCTTCCCATTTCCAACTAAAAACATAAATCGAAATTTATAAATTACTTACTTGCATAGCGCTTCGGAACGAACACACCTTCATACGAGCTTTCGGTTTGAGTTCAAGCATTTTAACTCTAATACTTGAATCCCTCAAACCTCGGCTCTGATACCAACTTGTAAGGTCTAAAAATTCTTATTAAAAACAGGAATGTCTTTATTGGCAAAAGAACCAAACGGGTCAAATAATCAACTTGTAATGTTTGCATTAACTTCATCATAAACAAGTAGAGATAATTTACAAAAAGAGTTTACATCCAAAAATCCTTAAACAACTAACATAGCCTTAAAACAACAAAAGTTTCGACATCGACAAACTTCAAAGTTAAGTTATTTACAAAAGACCCAACATAACGAAAGCAATCTAACAAAAAGTTTAGACCCATTAACTAGCATCATTGCGCAAGCGTGCGAATTGGTGTGTCTGTTCCAAAGTGGCGCCGACTATCAACACGATTTACTTACATTCAATACAAACGATTAGACATATAAAATCATCAATTCTTATAGTTCAAACCTCTAACCAAACTACATGGCAACTCTTCAAACATTCAATCGGACATAAATTTCTTTAACTTGGCATATGATCCATTCTACTCATTCGACCTATACTCTTAGCATAATTTCAACATACACTAACTCGACATATGTACGAGGTTTCAACTCTAGGATAGTAACATTTCATATCGTTACACACCACTAAGATTTGTAAGCATAAGAACTTACCTCGATCGTGTGAACCTTGTGACTTCTTATCGCTTGATTCTTCTTCTTTAACACCTACACTTAGCAAGTTCATACTTAGTTTCTCATTCTTGAATATCCAAACATTCATCTCTTTCTTTTAATGTTAAGGATTGATACTCAACAAGGGATTATCATAACAATAATAATCTATCTTTCAAACATTTCATCAAACACCTTATGAGTGATCATCCAAGTCCTCTAAGAAAATACCTATTTTTCTATGTTCTTTGCCACCTATTCGATTACTAACTCAATTCATTCAATCACAATAATAGACAAATCATCTTAGATCTTTTTAACATGATTTTCATTAAGTAATTAACCTTACATCATCACATCTCTAGATTATATGAAAAACCCATTTAATCATACATGAAAATTCATAAGGAAATCATACAAACATTCAATCTTTGGCTAATTTCACATTCAGAAATGCTCATTACATGATTCCCATCAACAATTACATTATAAACTTGAAACATTCACTAATTGATCATCTTTGTAAAACTTCTTCACATAAAACCCATCAAAATTAGAATTGTAACTTACCTTATGTTCAACAAGCTTAGATGATTAGATAAGATGAACATGCATATGATTTACTTCAATTCCTTCCTTCTAATTGCTGAATTTTGTGTATTAAAGTTGAGGGTTTTTCCCTCTATCTCTCTCCCAATTCACGCACAAACACATACATACAATCTGGGCATTTTATTTCTTTAAATCTTGACCCCAAAATCTTCACTTTTGGTCCCTCAAATTTCCTTCTCTATTTATTTGATCTTTAACCTTTCTTTCTCTTAATACAAGTTTTCTTTATATAAAACAATTAATTAAGTTAAACATTTTTAACATCATATTTCATATTTCATATCATATGTTAAATCTTTTAATGACTTACTAATTAAGGATTACGGCTCAATGTTATTTACCACTTTTCGTTATACAGTGGTAAGTATAAAATAATATTAATGCAAAATATGTGCATTTTAGGGTGTTACATTCTACTCTCGGGTATCTTGTGCTCGGTTGTGAACTTCCTACTAGCGAGGATTTGTTGTAACCTGCGTGTTACAATTCCGGTGTAGTCGTCAAAGGTTGATTACTAAAACCCTATATGATTGTTTATTCCTTTTATTTGTTTATACGCGTATAACCTTGATCGTGATTGGGAATATTTATTAATCGGATAAATAAATCAAATTTATATAATCGGCTTTTGGTAAATTATATAAACCACTTCCACTATTATTTTGATACTATGATTCCCATCAGTGGTATCAGAGCCACGGTTACACGCGTATAGATGGTAAAGTTATAATTTTGATCTATGTTTTATTTGTCAAAAAATTATTTGTTTTGACAAAAGATCAAAAGCTTTTGGTTGTCTATGGATTGTGATGTGAATCGAGCCCTAGGTTATGACCTTTGTCGTGGTTGTGTTGGTTATGGTTTTATTTTGATTTGTATTTTTTTTCGGATATTGGATCCGATGTAATAATATTTTTGATGCGGATATTGGATCCAATGTAATAGATAGGATTAGAATAGATTTGGTTTTATTGTATTTTCAAATTTATTATTGTAATCCTTCGAGTACAAGATCAAGATCAAGATAAATGACGAACAGGTACCATGAAGATAGAGATCGTGGGTCAAGTGGGAGCTTTAAAAAAAATAGCTTTTGAAACCCTTTTGACTAGTTCGTTTCGTTTCTTGCTAAAACAAAACGACCAGCCTATTAGGGGCTTGATTCGATTTTATTATTGTGTTTTGTGGTTGTGATTTATTTATTGTAAATAATCTAGATAACCCAAAATAAATAAATTTTTCACAATCAAGACAACGGTTTTATTAAAACAAGTTTTATAAAACTGAAAAGTATACTTAATAAAAGGTTTTTATTAATATTTAAAACAAGATCATTCGCAATAAAACGACCGACATAGTTTAATAGGGTATTTAAACCTATATCGTGCGAGCGTGGAAAGTAGTTTCTATTATCACGAATTATATAAAATCGGATTTTATAAACTATTGTGTAACTCGCCTCATGCTACGAGTTATTCAAAATATTTTTGGTAAATATTAAAATAAATCCCAAATTTTAAATTGATGTTTTATGCCACCCTTAACGAGTTAACACTTTATTCTAAATCGAACCCATTTGCTATACCCTGCATCTGGGCGTCCATCATGAAAGAAGGTAATCATCGCGTTTCCTGTGTAACATAGGCCGGTGTTACAGTTAACAGTAAAGGACAAAGCATCGCTTGTTCATCAAGTGGGCATAGTTGGGGTTAAACATACATCGTTTTAAGCGATAACCCCAAATGGAGAGTTGTGTAGTGGACACAATTAACAATCATTATTTACCTACATAATCATACCAGTGGATAGTGCTTAAGCCAATTCATTGTCATATGATGAATCGGGATCTCATCTTAATTAAAATTTTGTTTTTGGGTCATAAAATTAAAGTAAGATATTAAAAACATAAAATACTAATTAATTAATTTTGAATTTTGTAGATGTCAACTAAAAATAATTCCTCCCAATTCTCTCTCAAGTCCATCTTAGAGAAGGACAAACTGAACCACTCCAACTTCATGGACTGGCACCGCAACTTGAAAATTGTTCTTAAGGCAGAGAACAAACTGTATGTTCTTGAAACGCTAGTCCCTGATGAACCCATCAATCAGCAAACTATTGCATATAGAAACTATGCAAAGCACTTTGATGACTCTATGAAAGTCTCATGTTTAATGTTAGCATCCATGATTCCTGAACTTCAAAGGACCATGGATGACAAGATGGCATATGAGATGAATGAGCACCTGGTTGAAATGTTCCAACAGAAGGCTCGTCATGAGAGGTTTGATGTGATGAGATCGCTCATAACCACTCGTATGCAAGAGGGTACATCAGTTAGCGCTCATGTGCTAAAAATGAAGGCATATGTTGATCACTTGGCTCGTCTGGAATCCCCCCTTGAGTGATGAATTAGCTGGGGATATCATCCTCAACTCATTGCCTAAGTCATATGATCAGTTCACTATGAACTACAATATGAATGGGACGGAGAAGACACTTGCAGAGCTGCATCGGATGCTCAAAACTGCTGAGGTGAATATACCTAGCAAGACTGCACCAGTGCTGATGATCAAGGAGGGTCATGTTAAGAAACCTAACACCAAGAAAAAGGGCAATCAGGGCAAAGGGAAGGGCAAAGGCAAATTAGTTGCAAACAAGAAGCCTCAGAAGGATGCCAAGTGTTTTCATTGTAATGAAATTAGGCACTGGAAGAGGAACTGTGCTAAGTATTTAGCTGAACTGAAGTAAGCCAAGGCTTCAGGAGGAGAGTCCTCAGGTATATATGTTATTGAAATATATTTTTTTCTGGCAAAACATGGGTGTTTGACACAAGATGTGGTTTTCACATTTGTAATGCTTTGCAGGGACTAAGAAAGATTAAGAAGCTGAAACAAGGCGAATTGGAGGTCCATGTTGGCAATGGACAAAGAGTTGTTGTGAAGGAGATTGGAGAATATGTTCTTTTACTTCCTTCTGGTTTAGAACTTGTTTTGAACAATGTTTGTTTTATTCCTAGTGTTACTAGAAATATTGTTTCGGTTTCTGCTTTGCATGGACAAGGTTTCAATTATCGTTTTAATAGTGAATTTAATTCTGCTTATTTTAATGATGTATTTTACTTTGATGCAAAACCAAACAATGGAATCTATGAGATAGAAATCCAAAACAATAACTTATTATGCAACATCTCCCATAAACGTAATAAGTTGGACTTTAACGATACATATATGTGGCATTGTAGACTTGGTCACATAAGCGAGAACAATGTTAAACAACTTAAAACCGCAGGAATCTTAGATTCTAAGGGTTCGAAAACGTTTGGCAAATGTGAATCATGCTTAAGTGGAAAGTTAACAAAAGTACCTTTTTCAAATGTTGGAGAAAGAGCTAATGATCTGTTGGGACTTGTACATAAAGATGTAGGTGGTCCATTCATAACAATGTCAAGACATGGAGAAAGATACTTTGTTACATTCACATATGATTTCAGTAGATATGGTTATGTTTATCTTATGAAGCATAAACATGAGACATTTGAAAAGTTCAAGGAGTACCAAAACGAAGTAGAGAATCAGCTAAATAGAACTATTTAGATGCCCCGATCAGATCGAGGCGGTGAATATCTTAGTCAGGAGTTCATCGACCATCTAAAGGATTGTGGAATAGTTTCACGGCTCACTCTACCTGGAACGCCACAACATAATGGTGTGTCTGAACGGAGAAATCGAACTCTATTAGATATGGTTCGATCAATGATGTGTCGAACAACCCTCCCACGCTCCTTTTGGAGTTATGCTCTGGAAACTGCCGCAAAACTTGTGAATATAGCTCCAACGAAGAAGGTTGACAAAACGCCTTATGAGATATGGCATGGAAAGAAACCAAAAGTATCTTATCTCAAGGTCGGGGGATGTAACGTTTATGTCACTCTTCGGATAAACTAGATCCCAGAGGCGGAAAAGTGGTGTTTGTTGGATACGCTAAAAGGATCGGTTACCTTTTCTACCACCCCACTGAAAATAAGATTTTCACTAAACGCAGAGCCACTTTCTTGGAGGAAGAGCTTCTGGCACGAGGGATTGGAGAAAACCATGTGGATCTTGAAGAAATTCGAGAATCACAAGTGACTGAACCAGTTGTTCAGACAGAACCAGAAGTAACTGATCTAGTTGTTGAAGTTGAGCCTGAGAGGACTCAAGAAACAAGAGAAACACCAAGTGTTCGAAGAAGTATTAGGGATCGTCGTGCACCTGAAAGGTATGACGATATTCTCAGAACAACTAGCACCTGACAAGGACGGAATTCTCAGAATGAATGGTAGAATCTGGGTTCCTATTCATGGAGGACTTCAAAATATAATCCTTCAGGAAGCTCACAATTCCAAATACTCAGTTCACCCTGGTAGTGACAAGATGTATCAAGATTTGACAACTAATTATTGGTGGATAGGTTTGAAGAAATCTATTGCCACCCATGTAGCTAATTGCCTAACCTGTGCTCAGATTAAAACTGAACATCAAAAGCCTTCATGTCTGCTGCAATAGCCAGAACTTCCCACATGGAAGTGGGAGATGGTAACTATGGATTTTATAACCAAGTTACCTAGAACAAAGCATGGAAATGATACTATATGGGTCATAGTTGACAGATTGACTAAGTCAGCACATTTCTTACCCATCAAGGAGACTCATAGCTCCGACAAGATAGCTCAATTGTACGTGGATAAGATTGTATCTCTCCACGGAGTGCCGGTATCTATTATATCCGATAGAGATACTAGATACACTTCTCACTTTTGGAAAAGTTTCCAACAATCCTTAGGCACTCCGCACTCGTTTGAATTTTAGTACTGCTTACCATCCCCAGACAGATGGACAGAGTGAGCGTACAATTCAAACTTTAGAAGACATGCTTCGAGCATGTGTTATTGATTTGGGTGGTAGCTGGGATGACCACCTACCTTTGATTGAGTTCTCTTATAACAATAGTTACCATACTAGCATTCAGGCTGCGCCTTTTGAGGCATTGTATGTAAGAAAATGCAGAACACCTGCTTGTTGGGCAGAAGTAGGAGAAGCTCAGTTATCAGGACCATATATAGTTCTTGAAATGACAGACAAAATTGTCCAAATTCATGATCGCCTGAAAGCTGCCAGGGATAGGCAGAAAAGTTATGCTGATAAAAGGCGGAAACCTCTAAAGTTTGAGGTGGGCGACAAAGTCTTACTGAAAGTATCACCCTGGAAAGGTGTGATGCATTTTGGTAAGAAGGGCAAGCTAAGCCCTAGATATATTGGACCATTCGAGATCATCGAATGTGTCGGCAGTGTAGCTTATAAGCTAAACTTGCCTGAAGAGCTGAGTGGAATTCATAATGTGTTCCACATCTGTAACCTAAAGAAATGTCTAGCTGATGAGTCGCTAGCAATGTCTCATAAAGACGTACAGATTGATGAAAGGCTGAGGTTTGTTGAAAGACCTATATCGATCGAGGATCGTCAGGTTAAAAAGCTCCGAAGGAAGCACGCGCCTATAGTAAAGGTTAAATGGGATGCCTGTAGAGGCCCTGAATATACGTGGGACTGTAGGAAACAAATGGATCTTCAAGAAGAAGACCGACATGGATGGAAATGTGCAAACCTACAAAGCAAGGCTTGTAGCAAAAGGGTTCACTTAGACTCAAGGAATTAATTATGAGGAAACTTTCTCGCCAGTAGCCATGCTTAAGTCTATTAGAATTCTACTAGCCATTGCTGCATATTATGACTATGAGATATGGCAAATGGATGTCAAGACCGCGTTCCTTAATGGACACTTACTTTAAGATGTCTATATGGTTCAACCTGAAGGTTTTGTCGATCCAAATAATCCTAATAAGGTGTGCAAGCTAAATAAATCCATCTATGGATTAAAGCAAGCATCTCGCAGCTGGAATCTCCGTTTTGATCAAAAAATTAAAGAGTCTGGCTTCATTAAAAACGAAGATGAACCGTGTGTTTACAAGAAATCTAGTGGGAGCTATATCACTTTTCTAAATCTGTATGCAGATGACATACTAATCACTGGAAACAATATCCCTATGCTAAAAGATGTTAAGGCTTGGTTGGGAAAATGTTTCGCAATAAAGATCTTGGTGAAGCCGCTTATATTCTAGGAATAATAGGTTTAAGTCAAAGTACATATATTGATAAGGTCATACGACACTTCTCAATGCAAGACTAAAAAAGGGGGCTCTTACCCATGGCACATGGAACCATTCTTAATAGCGAGCAGTGTGCTAAGACCGAAGAGGAAAAGAAGAAAATGGAAAGGGTTCCATATGCTTCTGCTATCGGTTCCATCATGTATGCCATGTTATGTACTAGACCTGATGTCTCGTATGCTCTTAGCATGACGAGTAGATATCAACAGAATCCAGGAGAGAGTCACTGGGCTGCAGTGAAGAACATTCTTAAGTACTTAAGAAGGACTAAGGACATGTTCTTAATATATGGAGGACTAGATGAGGAGCTGTCAGTTAAGTGTTATACTGATGCAAGTTTCCAGACTGATCGTGACGATTCAAGATCACAGACGGGATATGTTTTCATTCTGAATGGCGGGGCTGTTACTTGGAAGAGCTCGAAGCAAAGTGTGGTTGCTCAATCCACCTATGAATCAGAATATAATGCAGCATCGGATGCTGCTAAGGAGGCTGCCTGGATGAAGAAGTTCATTACTGATCTCGACGTTGCGCCTAGCATAAAGAAACCGATTGAGATGCTGTTTGACAATACTGGTGCCATTGCTCTTGCAAAGGAACCAAGGTCACATCAAACCACAAGGCATATACTCAGAAAATTCCACTATATTAGAGATAATATGTAACACCACGTAAAAACGTGTCCAGTTATGAAAAGACACGTGTCCTAAACTCTATATATGGGAAAGATTGAGTTGGAAGGACTAAAGTTGCCAAACGATGAAAAAAAATGATGCCACAGAGACTAAAAGTGTCAACATGCCAAACTTGTGCCTCTGAATGACTACACATGAAGAATATATTCTTAAATGAGTGATTGATTGAATGTAAGAAGCCGTTTATGAAAATAATCAAAAGATTATCAACTACAGGGGTTAAACGTGTCAACATGTTAATTCTTACCTCTGAGTGACCTTTTAACGAACCCGAGGCTTCAAAATATTCAAATATACTCTCAAGAATAAGTGATATAAATTTCAAAAGGTTTCGAGATCATTATACGTGGTTTATGTAAATTCCCAAGAGTTAGGGTTTAAAGCGTCAACGAGGTGAAACTTATGTTTTCGGTGATCAATTAACAAAACTGGGCCTAACGGAGTTTGGTTATACTCCCTAGAGCATCTACAAACTAACTGCAAGGGCCAAAAGTGTATAAAATAAAGGATATTTGAAGGAATAAAAGAGCAGGGGCTGAAAGTGTAATAAATGAAAGTTTTTAAACTTGGGAGACACCTTCACGCGGGGCGCGTAGCCCCTTGTGAACCCTTACGCGGCCCGCGTAGCAGCTGCCAGCGTCCAAAAAACTGGCAGCTGCATGTTGCAGCCTGTTACACCGACTTTGGGGCCAAAATTTCGATTCCAGGAGCTATTTGTTGGTTTTAGAATACCACTAGGACACCTGGAGTGATCCTATTCCTAGATGCCTCCAAAACACCTGCTTTGATCTCCTTGCATGGCAATTTGCTATATAAAGGCTCCTAAGTTATTTTGTTCAAGTGCTCATTCACTTGCAACAACCACAACACTCACTTCTGGAGATAGCCAGCATTAGAAGAGGATCAAGAAGTGTAGAAAAGATAGCTAGGACCTTATATAAGTGCCTTAGCCCTTTCTTAGTTCAGTTTATTAGCTTAAAAACCGAAAAGTCAAAGGTATCGTAAATAGACTTTGACTTTCGGTTTAATCGCAAATGGTCCAGCCGCTGACCGAAAAAAGTGGTTATGTGACCATATTAAGGTAGGTGATTAACCCTTAAAAGGGCACCTCCTAATTATTTCGTTTGACTAGTTAATTGTCGGGTCAAACTAATAAGTCAAAAAGTCAAACTGGACAGAATTTAAAATAACGACTTAAACTAATAAAACAGAGGTTATAAATTATATTTTAGCATTCTAATAACTTGGTAATTAGTATTAGAACATGTTTAAATATGTCTAACCCGACAATTATCAGTTTAAGATCGATTCATAACCGAAAGTCGCAAAGGCTTGACTTTTGCTTTGACTTTCAGTTCTGACCCAATTAAGCTTAATTCTCCCATGTTTTAAGCTTCCATTAGGACCACATTATACAGTAGTATAACCCCCTGAAGTTATATTGGTTGGTCCTTAGTAGTTTGAATTATATGCTCATGATCGTTATTATGCTTATAAATGCCATTTTTACCCTTTTGTCATATAAATGAGAATTTTTGAAATGTGAGAGGTCAAAAACCTTTGTTACTGATATATAAGCTTGTCCCGAAGATTTGACATCAGTTCTTGGTCTCAATTTGAAGTTACGTTCGATACCGTAAATAGAAGCGTTTTATTAATTAAATTGCGATATCTTGTATAAGACGTGTTTAAACTTGGATTTTGAACCAAAAATCATTACCTACTGTTAAGATATTATTTTTAAGGATTTTTGGAGTTTTTGACCAGATTATAATCTGATCATATCATAGAGTTCTTGTGTAATTCGGTAAATGACGATAATACCCTTATCATGCATAAAATGAGATTTACAAATGATTTGAATGCCAAACCTTTTCCTACTTATTTCATACATTAAATAAATTATTTTGGGCATTTAAAACTGGTAAAAATCTCAGATTTACATAAACATCTTAATTATCGTCGGTTAGCGAATTTTACACTAATTAGGTACATAGTATGGTTTCAAACCATATTTAACACCTAAGACTTGTTACCTACTGAATTGTTAATAAATTTTTTATATAATTACAGTAGGTATAAGTTATGAACTCAGACTTCCAAAAATGTCCTTAAATGCATATATGAAATGACCAAAATGCCCTTTTCGGGACATAGTTTGGCCATAAATGATAAACCTCACATATATGTAAAATCTTACTGATGTAATGTGATAAAATAAATATTTTTACTGATTACCAAAAACCAGAACTTCAATTTATTATAAAATCCCTTTTATAATCATTAAAATGACCAAAATGCCCCTACGGGACTTAAAATGGTTTTAAATACTTTTGGGCATATATGTTAACATCCTACTGATGTATTAACATATTTTAAGCATAATAACATTTATGACCTGTATATAATTCATTTGGTTACCCGTTATGCATTTATGCGTTCGGATCGGTTTATGTGACTAGTTTACGTAAAATAGCCGAAACGGGTTTAACCTTATCATTAAATCCTCAAATTCCAGAATGTGTGTAGTTTACCCATATTATACAAGTATCCAAACTTGTCGGGTCTAAACCACATTCTATTTCGGTCCCCGCTTAATCTAGCGTTTAGAACCGTTAAGTATCTTTCAAGCTAACCGGTCTAAGTCCTTGACTTAAATAAAGACCCGTTAGTATCCTAATAGGTTAATAAACCTTCTATACAGATTGAGTAGCTTTGGTAGAAGGTACTTTCATAAGGCTTTAGGAATATACGGCTGAGTTACTTCTTCCATCTAGCTTAGGTAAATACTTTTAACTTATTTTCCCTTATGCGGGCTTGGGATACGGTATAATATAATACCGCTTGGTCGGGTATGAAATCATTTAATCGGATTGTGATTAATAAATTGCATAACCCATTTTAATCTGTTTTGTTTGATAACATAAACATTGGGGGTTAATACGACCGTGTCCTGGATATCCTCGGCTCATTTCATTTGAAAATGGCCACGACCTATGCACGGGGTGTAGGCATACACCTGACAGATGCAAATGCTAAATACCCACATGTTGGGGATAACTCCTCTGTGGGTTCTATAAGTGGTGTGTCGATTAATCATGTTTTGGCTTCTATACCGAGCCCATATGTATGAAAAACATGTAAAATAGTATACAATATTATCTTAAATAATTGTCCCAAGTATAAAAGATTTGTGCCTTGTGCACTTAAATCAATTTTTATAAACTCTTTTTAAATTAGTCGGTTAATTGTATTTACCAGTGTAAACTGACATATTTTCCAAAGACTAATTGACAGGTACCTCACGTAAATAGGCTGGAGCTACTAGGTGTCGAATAAGCGGATCTTACAAATCCCTAGATACCTGGAGTCTGTTATTTCAGTTTTCTTGTATTTTATTTTATGATCCTCCTGTGGATCTTTATTACAGCCAAGTCTGTATATTCTTTCATTTGGACACTCAGACATTATGGTTTGTAATAGTTTATCCACCAAGCCTTCCGCTGTGCTATTATATTGTATGTATTGACAATGATGATATCAACTATGTCACGATACTTCCTGCCGGGCCCACCGGTAATATGTGGAATTATCGGGGTGTGACAGGTTGGTATCAGAGCCAACATTGAGTGAATTAAACACTAACCTTTTGTGTTTAATCTCAATGACACAATAAGCACATTCCTTAGACTTCCGAGTCTAGGCATATGACCTAGGATTTATTCTTAACTTTCCTTTTTATTGTTTATATTTTGTTTTACTTGCTTTGATAGGTTAGCTAAACGAAAATGCCGCCGCGTGTACGAGGCAAGGGAAAGGGTCCGATGAGAGGAGGGCCATCAGGCCATGCGGGACCCTCCCATAGGCGCACTCCGTCAGCATCTCTCTCTAGTTCTGACTCTCGGGATCACTGGAGACATTCCTTCGAACCGGCGAGACACTCCATTTCGCTAGGATCCTCACCTTCAGATCCTCCATACTTTGGGCTACCTATTCCTGACGAGCCCCAGCATTCGCACCACTCTCAAGAATCACACCATTCTCACCATTCGCACCAATCTTACCACTCTTTACACTCTCATTCTTTCCATCAATCTGATTCCATTTATTCCCCAGCCCAGTTCAACCCCAATGACTATGTCAACAATCTTCTGGGTTTTAATCCTTTAGGACCCAAGACCACTTCTCCCAAGAGATAGAGATGGATGACGACCCTGATCCAGAACCACCAACCGGGACACCAGGTCATCCCATTAGCATCTCCAGCGGTTCTCCATACCAAGGATCACCATATCAGGGACCCGACTCATTTGCTGAAAGGTAGAACCAATATGAATGGGAATTTACCCCTTCATATCATAACTCTCCTGCTCAACCTCCTTTGAATGAACCGTATCTTCAAGTGGTTTCCCCACCACCTCTACCCGTTGAGGAACCACCTCAACCACCTCTCGAGCTGCCTAGGAGAAGGAGGAATGCACGGATGTCCGTGCTTGGGGGACCACGGTTCAGTTCCCCTCAAGGTTCAAGCTCATACCCTCCTATTCCTGAGGACCCCCAAATGGGTGGACCCTCGCATGCGGTGCCGGAAGTCAATCCCCCACCAGTTTCTTATGCACCACCGCCACCGCCAGTGGGTTTTGACAACCCAATACCAACATACCCAGGTTCGTCTGGGTATAACCCATCTGGATATCCAACCCCTGCAGATTATGGAACCCAAGATCCATATCTTACGGCAGCACAGTATAATGCACTTTATCCTTCATCTTATCCTCCAGTTTACCCAACTGGATATCCAGTGCAAGGGTATCAATACCCACCTTATCATCAACCTCCTCCTCCCCAACAGGAGCAAACTCAAGAAATTCTGCAGAGGTTGGACAGGGTTGAGCGAAAAGCATATGAAACGAATAAGAAGCATAACAGCTTTCTCAAGGGCCTTGCGAGTCTCATCAAAGGCAAAAAGAAGTAGAAGTTGTTTATTTTATTTTGTATTGTCTTTTCAATCAAGTCCCTGCGAGGACATTTTCATTTCTGTAATCGGTCCCTGCGTGGACCTATTTTTCTTTTCTGTAGTCCCTATGTGGACAGTTTGTAATTTTCAAGACCCGTTTAGGGCATCTTTGTAATAGTTTTATGGTTTAATGGAATTTCTTTTTGGATTTTAAATATGTATTTTTAATACATCATCATATTATATCATTTCAATATTTAAATTGATCCTCCAAAGAAATTCTTAAGGGTATAACCTAGCCAAAATATTAATGGCTATGATGGTACAACCTTTTTAAGACAATAAATTCCCTGTTAACATCTGAAAACATGTTAACATTCTTGGCTGTGTGGCTCGAGAGACCACCTAAGCTTCCAAATGTACTTGGACTTTCCCAAGTCACTTTCATAGCCTATATGATCAATATGTATCATGGCTAATAAACATCAATATGATGTATACACCAAAACATCCATTTGAGATGTATGCTTATAAGCAAGGGTGTAATAATGACAATGATAGTTTTATTTTTTAAACTTCTTGTCAAAAAGGCGATGAACTATGTTCGACCCTTAAAAGATCACTGATCCTGGAGATCATTGGTTATATTTTAATCGTCCTTGTGACAAGGCCTTTTGTGCCATCTAAATTTCCTTTGAAACAAGCCTTGTGCTATATGAAAATGTCTTTTATGACATTGACAGTTGTGATTTATATCCCCCTGTCTAATAAATATAAAGGATTATACCCTATTGATTGATATTATTACTTAAAATGGTCTATATGGTTTAATAATACCATGATCATCTAATCATCAATACGATGATTCATTATATAATTTAAATATATCATTATTGTTTGATATAGTACTCAAATCATGGCTGGCTCTGATGAAGCAAACAGTCATCCGCGAGAAGAGAACAATAACGAAGCAAGAATAAATCTTACAAATGCTGAATTGCAAGCAATGATTGACACCGCAGTTGCTCAAGCGGTGGATAAAATATTCAAAGAACCGAGTCATGTTCGGTCCAAAACTCATACAAAACCCGTATCGCATTCGCATGCATCAAAAAGGGATGAATCTCAGCACTCATCCAACCAGAGATCTGAATCTTATAAGGTTGTGTTAATCAGACTCCCAAGTACAACAAAGGTTGTACCTACAAATACTTCGTCTCGTGTAAGCCAAGAGACTTAACGGGAGAAAAGGGAGAGATAGATTGTATGAAGTGGTTAGATGAAATGGAAACGGTGATTGATATCAGTGGATGTACAAAGGAGGACATCGTTAAGTTTGTATCTCAGTCCTTCAAGGGTGAGGCCTTAACTTGGTGGAAAGCCTTGGTGCAATCCACTGGGAAGGTTTCTCTGTATAACCTTTCCTGGAACAAGTTTGTTGATCTTATTAAGGATACTTACTGTCCCCAACCTGAGGTGGAAAGGATAGAGACTGACTTCCTCACTCTGGTGATGAAGGATTTGGATTGCAGGTCTTATGTGACCAGTTTCAACTCCATGTCGAGACTTGTACATTATTTGGTCACCCCTGAACCCAAATGCATTGCGCGTTTTATAGGTGGTTTAACCCCAGAGGTTAAAGGAAACGTCAAGGCTTCTAAGCCTGCTACCTATAGGTCCGCTGTTGATCTATCTTTGTCCCTCACTCTCGATGTTGTGAGGAGTAGGGCAAAGAAAACCACCGAGGAGGGAAAGATAAAAAAGGAGGATGATCAGTCCCATCACTCAAAAAAAAGAAGAAAGGAAATTTGGTTTCAAAAGGGGGAAATCGAATGAAAAGCCCAGATGTAAGACGTGTAACAAAAGGCACTTTGGAAAGTGCAATCAGGATCCACAAGCTAAACCTTGTGGGATTTGCAAGAAGAAAGGGCACAAGACTGTAGAGTGCCGAAACATCAAGGATGCAACCTGCTACGGTTGTAACGAAAAGGGGCACATCAAGACTAATTGCCCCAAGAATGCTAAGAAGCCCGAGGAGGCAAAGAAAACCAATGCTAGGGTTTTTCAGATGAATGCAAGGGAGGCGGTGAACGATGAGAACGTTATAACAGGTACCTTCCTCATTAATAATACTTATGCTAGAGTTTTATTTGATTCAGGTGCTGATAAGTCTTTTGTAAACCATAAGTTTAGTAAGTTACTGAATCTGCCTATTAAGACTCTAGACATAAAATATGAGGTAGAGCTTGCCGATGGTACCTTAGAAACTGCTTCAACTATTCTTGATGGATGCTTTATATCCATTAAGAATCATTCTATCCCGCTATCCCTCTTGCCAATGAAATTGGCTAGATTTGATGTATTTTTAGGCATGGATTGGTTGTCACATAACCAAGCCCAAATCGCATGCGATAAAAAGCTAGTTATCATCAAAACCCCTTCTGGTGAATCCATCACTATCCAAGGAGATACACAATATGGGTTGCCCAACAATGTGTCTATTCTCAAGGTATCAAGGTGTCTGAAGAACAGATGTGTTATTTATATGGCACAAGTAACAATGAATGACCCGAAACCTAAGATCGAAGACATTCCAATTATTTCCGAATATCCAGATGTCTTTCCTGATGAACTACCTAGATTACCTCCTGAGAGACAAGTTGAGTTCAGGATAGACATTCTGCCAGGATCTGCACCAATCGCACGAGCTCCTTATCGTCTAGCGCCTACTGAAATGAAAGAGCTCAGGACTCAATTGGATGATTTACTGGAAAAGGGTTTCATACAACCCAACTCTTCGCCTTGGGGAGCTCCTATTTTGTTTGTGAAGAAGAAGGATGGATCAATGCGCTTATGCATTGATTATCGTGAATTAAATAAGATAACAATCAAGAATCGTTATCCTTTGCCCATGATCGACGACTTATTCGACCAACTTCAAGGGGCAAGCTTCTTCTCAAATATCAACTTGAGATCTGGATATCATCAACTCAAGGTTAGAACTGAAGATGTACCTAAGACAGCGTTCAGAACAAGGTATGGACATTACGAGTTCTTAGTGATGCCTTTCGGGCTCACTAATGCACTTGCAGCATTCATGGACCTCATGAATAGAGTCTGTAAGCCATACTTAGATAAGTTTGTCATTGTCTTCATAGATGACATACTTATCTATTCTCGTAGCCAAGTTGATCACGAGAAGCACCTTCGATGTATCTTAGAATTGCTTCGACAGGAGAAGCTATATGCTAAATTCTCCAAGTGCGAGTTCTCGCTTCGTGAAGTCCAATTTCTTGGGCATGTTGTTAGTGAGCGTGGCATCTAAGTAGATCCCGCCAAGATAGAAGCTATTATGAACTGGGAAGCACCAAAGACACCAACAGAAATTCGCAGCTTTCTGGGATTAGCTAGTTATTATAGAAGATTCATTGCGAACTTCTCGAGGATAGCTGCACCATTGACTTCCTTGACCCGTAAGAATGTGAAATTTGATTGGGGTCCAAAACAAAAGAATCTTTTGAGATTCTTAAACAAAAACTGAGCAATGCTTTGGTATTGTCATAACCGGAAGGAATTGAAGAGTTTGTCGTATACTGTGATGCGTCACACACCGATATGGGTTGTGTACTTATGCAGCGAGGCAAGGTGATTGCCTATGCATCACGACAGCTAAAAGTGCATGAAAAGAATTACACCATCCACGATTTGGAATTGGGTGCCGTTGTATTCGCACTAAAGTTATGGAGACATTATCTGTATGGAACTAAATGTATGATCTATTCAGATCACAAAAGTCTCCAACAGTTATTCAATAAAAAAGAGCTCAATATGAGACAGCGCCCTTGGATGGAAACTCTAAATGACTATGATTGCGAAATTCGCTACCATCCTGGCAAAGCGAATGTGGTCGCTGATGCTCTCAGCCGAAAGGAAAGGATCAAACCTATAAGAATAAATGCCAAGAGCATTGAGCTTAAGAACAATTTGATTGATAGATTGTTGGCTGCTTAGAAAGAAGCTGTTTTAGAAGCTAACATTCCAAATGAGAAGTTAGGTGTAACTTCTGAACAACTAGCACCTGACAAGGACGGAATTCTCAAAATGAATGGTAGAATCTGGGTTCCTATTCATGGAGGACTTCGAAATATAATCCTCCAGGAAGCTCACAATTCTAAATACTCAGTTCACCCTGGTAGTGACAAGATGTATCAAGATTTGAAAACTAATTATTGGTGGATAGGTTTGAAGAAATCTATTGCCACCCATGTAGCTAACAAAGTGGGGCATATGGCCAGGGATTGTAGGGTTTCACTTCTGAATCAGCAGCAGCAGCACACCTCGCAACAACAACCGTCACAACAGCAGGAAAGGCAACAATCTCGGCAAAATCGTGGAAATCGTAAGGGATGTTTTCAGTGTGGAGCCGAGGGTCACATCAGGTGAGACTGCCCTCAGTTAAATCAGAATACTGGTGGCAACAACAATGGGAACAACAACAACGGAAACAACAACAATTGGGGCAATGGTGGAAATGGCGCGTATGGGAGAGTGTTCACTATTGGAGTTTGGGAAGCTCGTAACGATGGCAATGTTGTGACTGGTACATTTTCTGTGAACAATCTGATTGCTTTTGTTTTATTCGACTCTGGTGCCGATTGGAGTTATGTGTCTTTGGGGTTCAGTCGTCAGTTAGGGTTGACTCCCACACCTCTTGTAAATAAGCATGTAGTAGAACTAGCTGATGGTAAATCGATAGAAGCTTCTCATGTTCTGTTTGGTTGTAAACTTGATCTCATGGGTCAAGTGTTCGACATTGACCTACTCCCCGTTACTCTTGGAAGTTTTGATGTGGTCGTTGGCATGGATTGGCTGTCTAAACATCAGGCGGAAATTCTCTGTAAGGAGAAGATCGTGCGTATCCCTCTCCCCAGTGGAGAATCCTTGTCAGTGCAGGGGCATCACAGTGGTGCCATGGTTGGCATCATCTCAGTCATGAAAGTCCAGAAGTGTCTACGAAAGGGCTACCCTGCTATTCTAGCTCTTGTCACCGGTTCGCAATCTGAAGAAAGGAAGATCGAGGATCTTCCAGTTATTCGTGAGTTTCCTGACGTGTTTCCTGAAGAGTTACCTGGTTTACCTCCATATCGACAGGTGGAATTTCAGATTGACCTCATGCCAGGAGCAGCCCCGATTGCTCATGCTCCTTACCGTCTTGCACCAGGAGAGTTGCAAGAGCTATCGAATCAACTTCAAGAACTGTTGGATAGAGGTTTTATCCGACCCAGTTCTTCGCCTTGGGGAGCCCTGGTTTTGTTTGTAAAGAAGAAGGACGGATCTTTTCATATGTGTATTGATTATAGAGAGCTCAACAAGGTGACAGTCAAGAACCGCTACCCTTTACCACGTATTGACGACTTATTTGACCATTTGCAAGGGTCAAGTTTTTACTCGAAGATCGATTTAAGGTTGGGCTACCATCAGGTTAGAGTCCGAGAGGAGGATGTTCCTAAAATGGCTTTTAGAATGCGATATGGGCATTATGAGTTCTTGGTTATGCCGTTCGGTCTGACAAACGCACCAGCAGTCATCATGGATCTTATGAACCGGGTGTGCAAGCCGTATCTCGACGACTTCGTTATAGTGTTTATTGACGACATTCTGATCTACTCAAAGAGCAAGGAAGATCACGAGTGGCACTTACGTCTTATCTTGGAACTCCTGAGGAAGGAGCAACTCTACGCGAAGTTTTCAAAGTGTGACTTCTGGATTCGAGAGGTACACTTCCTTGGCCACATTGTTAATGAGTCGGGGATACACGTGGATCCTGCTAAGGTTGATGCTATCAGGAATTGGGCGGCACCAAAGAATCCTACGGGGGTGCGACCATTTCTTGGTCTCGTTGGGTAATATCGAAGATTTATCAAGGACTTCTCAAAGATCGCTCAACCTCTCACCTCGTTGACACAGAAAGGTGTTGTGTATTCTTGGGGAAGCAAGCAGGAGGATGCGTTCCAACTATTGAAACAGAAACTCTGCAGTGCACCGATTTTGTCTCTACCTGAAGGTACCGAGGATTTTGTGGTTTACTGTGATGCTTCTATTCAGGGACTTGGTTGCGTGCTGATGCAACGCAACAATATGATCGCTTATGCTTCTCGACAACTGAAGGTTCATGAGAGGAATTATACGACAAACAACTTAGAGTTGGGAGCGGTGGTGTTTGCGCTCAAAATCTGGAGGCATTACCTGTACGGTACTAAATGCACTATTTCTACCGACCACAGGAGCCTTCAGCATATTTTCGACCAGAAGGATTTGAATATGCAACATCGTCGCTGGGTAGAACTTTTAAATGACTACGACTATGCAATCAAGTATCACCCTAGTACAGCTAACGTTGTAGGTAATGCCCTTAGCTGAAAGGAATCGAAACCGAAGCGTGTGCAAGCCTTACAGCTTACCATTCATTCAAACCTTCCTGATCAGATTCGTTCGGCTCAGACTGAAACAATGAAGGAGGAAAACATTGAAGCTGAGTATTTACAAGGCATGGAGAAACGACTTGAGAAGAGACCAGATGGTATTTATTATTTTATGGAACGGCTATGGATTCCGTTGTTTGGTAATCTTAGAGAACTGGTGATGGATGAAGCGCACAAGTCTCGATACTCTGTGCACCCAGGTTCGGATAAGAGGTATCAGGATCTCAAAGTCATGTATTGGTGGCCAAAGATGAAAGCTCACATCGCGACTTATGTGAGTAAGTGTTTGACCTTCTCGAAAGTTAAAGTGGAATATCAGAAACAGTCTGGATTGCTGCAACAGCCAGAAATACCCATGTGGAAATGGGAGCAAATCGCAATGGATTTTGTCACTGGACTACCTAGAACTCAAAACGGGAACGACACAATTTGGGTGGTTGTTGATCATCTTACAAAGTCAGCGTACTTTCTGGCAATCAAGGAAACAGATAAGTTCTCACAATTAGTTGCGGTTTACCTCAAGGAGGTGGTCTCTAGGCACGGGGTGCCAACTTCTATTATCTCTGACCATGACCCGCGTTTCATTTCGGATTTGTGGCAGTCGATGCACAAATCGTTCGGCTCGCGTCTCGACATGAGTACTGCTTATCACCCACAGACGGATGGTCAAAGTGAGCGAACCATCTAGACCCTTGAAGACATGCTGCGTGCATGTGTGATTGATTTTGGTAAAGGCTGGGAGAAACATTTGCCGTTGATCGAGTTCTCCTACAACAACAGTTACCACACTAGCATTCAGGCAGCTCCATTCGAAGCGTTGTATGGCCAGAAGTGTCGTTCTCCTCTTTGTTGGGCTGAGGTGGGTGACAGCTAAGTCACAGGCCCAGAACTTGTCCTTGAAACTTCTGAAAAGATTTTTCAGATCAGGAATCGTATGGCGGCAGCGCGTGATCGTCAGAAAAGCTACGCCGATAAGCGTAGAAAACCTTTGGAATTCGCAGTTACTGATCGTGTTATGTTGAAGTTCTCACCCTGGAAGGGTGTGGTGCGCTTTGGGAAGCGCGTCAAGCTTAATCCCCGCTATGTTGGGCCATTCAAAGTTTTAGAAAAGATTGGAAAAGTGGCCTACAAGCTCGAGTTACCTGCTGAGCTGGGTAACGTTCATGATGTTTTCCACATCTCACAACTAAAGAAGTGTTTGTCTGATGAAACACTGATGGTACCGTTTCAAGAGCTGAAGATCGACGACAAGTTGCAGTTTGTCGAGGAACCAATAGAAATTATGGATCGGGAGGTCCAGGTCCATAAGCACAGCCGTATTCCAATCGTAAGAGTTCGTTGGAACTCGAGACGTGGACCGGAGTTCACGTGGGAACGCGAAGATCAGATGAAGCTTAAGTACCCACATTTATTCCCAGAGGACAAGTCCAAGCTTGGCAAATCTAAATCTAATGCAACTAGTGAATTTCGGGACGAAATTCCCATTTAAGTTGGGGATGATGTGGTACCCGTGGAAAATCCACAGTCATCCTGAGTTAATGTCTTGCTGTTTCGGATTACTTGACAAATTTCGGGACGAAATTTCTTTCAAGTTGGGGATGATGTGACAACCAAAGATTTCAAGCTCGTGTTACTTGTTCGTAATACTGTTTGACAATTAGTTTTTATCTTATGTAACGTGAGACTGTTGGCAAGGTTACAGTTTTTCTAGTTAGTGAACTTGTTGGTCTATTGTGCAATGTTTCTGATTAATGAATTGTTTGTGTATTTGTGCAATGTGCAATGTTTGTGATTAATGAAACTCATTGTTTGTGTAATTGTTGGATAACTCATTTACTGTTTAAAGGGGGACCCGACGAAACATGGGATGACTTTCGTCATCTCAATGTTCGACGAAACATATGTTTCGCTGGGGTGAGGGTTTCGCCACCTGGAACTTTCGTCGGTAAGAGGGCCTCGGCCCAGTATGAGTGCGGCCCAATCCTTTAAATGTGTACATAAAGGCTGGTAATCAGTTACGTAAAAACACATACAACCCTAGAGACTCCCCTTCCCTACCAAACTCTGTGCGACGGCGATTACCATTCCTCTCAGAGCTTTTGCTAGTTTCATCTCGTAATCGGTTAGTGTATAATTATCTGATCAAACCTGCTTGTTATTTGTTTGATTGTTTTGTGTGATGGTTTTGGGCCACTGTGGGTTTGGGTGTCGTGTTAGAGGGTGTGCTCTCATGTTTTATCAACTAGGGTTTGGTGTTTTGTTGATGATCAAATAGACTAGGATTGCAGGCTAAGAACTCTATGGTTCGTATTCATCGGTGTTTTGTTTGATGTTTGTATATTATGTTATCAATTGCCTATGAATATTAAATGATTATGTGATTTAGGTTCGTGCATGACGATGATATGTTAATATAGAATTCATGATTAAGTTTGATGTTGGTAATTGATGGGTTAAGGGTTCTTAAGATTACTGCCAGAGGGATGGGGGCGGTGCTAAGAAAATTGTAATGTTAGGGTTGTGAATCTTGAATTGTTATCCATGGTGACGAAAGCCCTTTCCACGAAATGCCCAGTTGACGAAACTCTTTAAGGTTTCGCCACCCATTGTGCCGACGAAACATCTGATGTTTCGTCATCTATGTGTCGACGAAACACTGGGTGTTTCGCCGTGGGAGTTTCGCCGCCCAGGATTTAGTTCATGGCAGACTGTGGTTGAAACTTGAGTTATACGCATGATCTTATTGATGAAACACCACTGCTGTTGCTAAGGGTATGAGTAAATACGCATTGACTGAGGAAACATGATTTGTTTAAAACGAGTAATACATTTAACTGTTAAGTACACATTCAAGTGTTAAGTACTGTTATGGAACACGCATGTGAACTGTGGATGTGTATGAGCTTGGGTAAATGTTTATGTGTTAATCGGAAACTGTTGCTTGAATGCACACCATGAATACAATTTATACGTGAACCAAGTGATTGCAAACTGATTTCGTGTACATGCATATCATAGGCTTTGACTGATTTATTTGTGAACAAGTAACTAATCATACCGAGCAAACCAAGGTGAGTTCACTACTCTTGAGCATGCGTCCCGGTGGTTGGGACAGTCAGTGGGTATCCCGGGGAGGGATAAGTCTTTTGGGTAAAACTGGGATGTTGGATAATAATCTCACTCTATCATTCTTAAGTCCCATCTTTTTGTTACCGGAGAGGTAGCGGGGTATTAGTTGGTAGTGCTACTTAGGTTTGACACCCTCACCCCGTACCGGAGAGGACGGGTGTGAACTAATGACCCAGTCATGCCCAGTGCTTGATAGGAGCACTGGGGAACGGGCAAAACTTACATCAGGAGCTGTCTTGTTCAGTATCGAGATATTATCAACATTACTTTCGGATTTGATTAACAAACTGGATTAAACACTTGGTAATTAACGTTTTCAAAAAACTGTGAACTCACCAGCGTTGTGTGACACACTTGTTGCATGTTCGCAGGTCGTTAGGTACTTTGGATGGGAACTTGCTATCTGGATGGCTGGAGGGGTCATGGTCATGTCGCTGAGGATTACTTGCATGTTATTTAAACACTATTACATTTGGTTTTGAGAATACATTAAACATTATTATGTCGTTTGCTTCCGCTGAATCTGATAACTCTTGTTTGACAATTATGATTACTTAATTTAATAAACATAAACTTGGCAATGTTTTGTTATTGGTTCAATATGATTGGTGGCTTGGATCCTGGTACGTCATACGTCCCGCGGTGTTTCCGCATGTGGTATTTTGGGGGTGTGACAGTTTGGTATCAGAGCCACTGGTTATAGTGAACTAGGTTTTAAAACATTTTTATAAAACCAGACTATAACCGAACAACTTCGAAAATCGACCATGACACTCAGCTCCAGATTGCAAGGTTCGTCTTCTGTTTTCTTTATGCACTACTTGCTTAGTAGTTACACACACATGACTTGCATGAAATAAATATTTGGTACCTTGATGTGATTACCTGTGCTGCATGTCTTAGTAGGGCTAGATAGTGCGGCACTACCTTTCGACTCTAGTGACTATGAATTCTGTGATGCATTTCGTTTTACTATTTGAATGTGGGGGAAACTTTGAGTGCAAGTTAAGAGGCACTGAGATGAGTATGCAAATTGCCTTATTATTATGGGGTACACATATAATAATAACGTGAGGTGCATGTAAGTCCCAGTGAGGCTTAACGAGTGCGAGAAGGGTTCTGCCCTATTGTTTGGTGTAAACTTTGTAGTTTGTAGATGTCAACGTGAGGTTTGACTCCTAGCTTGTCTCGATTCTTAAATTTGTTCCCTCATCTTATATAGAATCATGAACGGACGAGGTCACGGATGTGGTCACATTGCGATGACCCAGGCTGAGCAGACAAACTTGATTAACGCACGTGTGGCTGAGGCTTTGGCAGCCTACCAAGCTGGTACGATATGTGCCAATTACCTTTTGTTCTTGTGTCGCGTACACAACTCTTACCCGTGTAATGTGTTTTCTTTCGTCCATTAGGTCAGCAAGCGCAGAACCAAAACAATCCACCTGCTTGTACGTTCAAGATGTTCATGGATTGTAAGCCACAAACCTTCAGTGGGACTGAAGGGGCTGTAGGACTCATGCGATGGTTTGAGAAGGCAGAATCAGAGTTTGCGATGTGTAACTGTCCTACTGGGGACAGAGTGAAGTATGCTACGGGTACACTCGAGGATGGTGCCCTGACATGGTGGAATGCCCAGGTTAAGAGGTTGGGCATCGAGGTGGCAAATGCCACTACTTGGGACGATTTTAAGGAGTTGATAAGGGAGGAGTATTGTCCTTGTGATGAGATTCAGAAACTGGAGAATGAGTATTATGATCTGAAGATGGTGCGATCCGAGATTGAGGCATACGTGAAACGGTCTCATGAGTTGGCTATCATGTGCCCGAATTTGTCCTGACCTCCGCACCGGAGAATAGAACTTTTCATCAAGGGATTAACTCCACGGGTGAAGGGTTTGGTAACTGCAGCTAACCTCAACAACTTACCTCAGATTGTCCGTTTGGCTCACAAGATCACCGATCAGGAGGTGAAGAGTGGTTCGCTACCGCCGCGCGTTTCTGCCACTACTGCTGCTGCAGCGACAGCTACTACGCCCGCTACTGATAGCAAGCGGAAATGGAATGATGTAGATAAGGGGAGGAACTCGAATCGGTCATAGAAGCGGCCAGACAATAACAGCAATCGCAGCTTCAGTCAGTCCTCTATTAATCAAAGCCAAGGCAATAGTTCGGGTCAAGGTTCTTACGCGGGGAAACTACCAAAGTGCAATAATTGCAACTATCACCATCGAGGACAGTGTACCCGAGTATGTCACAGGTGCAACAAAGTGGGGCATATGGCCAGGGATTGTAGGGTTTCACTTCCGAATCAGCAGCAGCAGCACACCCCCCAATAGTAACTGTCACAGCAGCAGGAAAGGCAACAGCTTCAGCAAAACCGTGGAAATCGTAAGGGATGTTTTCAGTGTGGAGCCGAGGGTCACATCAGGCAAGACTTCCCTCAGCTAAATCAGAATACTAGTGGCAACAACAATGGGAACAACAACAATGGAAACAACAACAATGGGGGCAATGGTGGAAATGGCGCGCATGGGAGAGTGTTCACTATTGGAGCTGGGGAAGCTCGTAACGATGGCAATGTTGTGACTGGTATGTTTTCTGTGAACAATCTGATTGCTTCTGTTTTATTCGACTCTGGTGCCGATTGGAGTTATGTGTCTTTGGGGTTCAGTCGTCAGTTAGGGTTGACTCCCACACCTCTTGTAAATAAGCATGTAGTAGAACTAGCTGATGGTAAATCGATAGAAGCTTCTCATGTTCTGTTTGGTTGTAAACTTGATCTCATGGGTCAAGTGTTCGACATTGACCTACTCCCCGTTACTCTTGGAAGTTTTGATGTGGTCGTTGGCATGGATTGGCTGTCTAAACATCAGGCGGAAATTCTCTGTAAGGAGAAGATCGTGCGTATCCCTCTCCCCAGTGAAGAATCCTTGTCAGTGCAGGGGCATCACAGTGGTGCCATGGTTGGCATCATCTCAGTCATGAAAGCCCAGAAGTGTCTACGAAAGGGCTACCCTGCTATTCTAGCTCTTGTCACCGGTTCGCAATCTGAAGAAAGGAAGATCGAGGATCTTCCAGTTATTCGTGAGTTTCCTGACGTGTTTCCTGAAGAGTTACCTGGTTTACCTCCACATCGACAGGTGGAATTTCAGATTGACCTCATGGCAGGAGCAGCCCCGATTGCTCGTGCTCCTTACCGTCTTGCACCAGGAGAGTTGCAAGAGCTATCGAATCAACTTCAAGAACTGTTGGATAGAGGTTTTATCCGACCCAGTTCTTCGCCTTGGGGAGCCCCGGTTTTGTTTCTAAAGAAGAAGGACAGATCTTTTTGTATGTGTATTGATTATAGAGAGCTCAACAAGGTGACAGTCAAGAACCGCTACCCTTTACCGCGTATTGACGAATTATTTGACCAGTTGCAAGGGTCAAGTTTTTACTCAAAGATCGATTTAAGGTCGGGCTACCATCAGGTGAGAGTCCGAGAGGAGGATGTTCCTAAAACGGCTTTTAGAACGCGATATAGGCATTATGAGTTCTTGGTTTTGCCGTTCGGTCTGACAAACGCACCAGCAGTCTTCATGGATCTTATGAACTGGGTGTGCAAGCCGTATCTCGACGACTTCGTTATAGTGTTTATCGACGACATTCTAATCTACTCAAAGAGCAAGGAATATCACGAGTGGCACTTACGTCTTATCTTGGAACTCCTAAGGAAGGAGCAACTCTACGCGAAGTTTTCAAAGTGTAACTTCTGGATTCGAGAGGTACACTTCCTTGGCCACATTGTTAATGAGTCGGGGATACACGTGGATCCTGCTAAGGTTGATGCTATCAGGAATTGGGCGGCACCAAAGAATCCTATGGAGGTGCGATAATTTCTTGGTCTCGCTGGGGATTATCGAAGATTTATCAAGGACTTCTCGAAGATCGCTCAGCCTCTCACCTCGTTGACACAGAAAGGAGTTGTGTATTCTTGGGGAAGCAAGCAGAAGGATTCAAAGTGTCAACATTGGATAAATATACCTTTCAATAACCCTACATGATGTTTATACCCTTAAACGGATGAATTATGGATCATACGAAGCCAATTGTGAAAGAAAGTGAGAGATTACAAACTACAGGGGTTAAATGTGTCAACATATTAAATTTATACCTCTGAATGACCTTTTAGCAAACCCGAAGCTTTGTAACTATTAATTATGCTCACTAGAATAAGTGATAAAAATTTCACGAGGTTTCGATAAAGTATGAGAAAGTTATGCTAACATTCATATATGAGGGGTTAAAAGCGTCAACGTTGATATTTAAGGCTTTTCGGGTGATCATAAAGTTAACCTAGGGCTTAACGAAGTTTGGTTATCTCTTGGAGCCCTTAAAAGTCAAGTTAGAGGGTTAAATATGCAAAAATGGGAGTTAAAACCACCTTTAGAAGGACCAGGGACCTAAATTGCAATTTTTGAAACTTTTTAACCGTTTCTGGGATTGATACCGGCCGCGTAAGCCTCCATGGGGAGCCTACGCGGGCCGCCTGAGCATGCCAGCGAACAAAAACATTGGCAAGAGCCTGTTAAACCTGTTCCACCGCCTTTCAAAGCCTGATTTCGATTCCAGGGACTCCTCCAATGGTTTTACAAGCAATAGGGGCACTTGTAATGATCTGGAATCACCTGTAGACTTGTTTGGCACCATCTTATTGCATCCAATTTCCTATATAAGAAACTCAAAGTTGCAAACAATGGACACTTCATTTCAAAACTTTCATAACTTCAATTCTGGAGATTCCGGGAGCTCAAGGCCACTTCATAGAAGTCATTAGTCGTGCATAAGACTTCAGTAAGTGTTCTTAACCTTCCTTAATTCAGTTTTACTTAGTTTATTAGCCTAAAGTCAAACCGTCGTAATTAAAGTTTGACATCGTGATTAATCAAAATTTGTCCACTCAAATCTCGAATTTGAAGTACCTATGAGTTGGTAATTATGTGGGTAATAAACCCTTAAAAGGGCACCCTCTGATTCCCACTCTAACTAGGTCAATTGTCGGATCAAACTTGATTAGAAAAAGTCAACAGAAAGCAATTTTTCAAATAAATGCATAATTAACAATGTAGAAGCCATGCAACCTGTTTTATCACTAATATAACATGGTAATTAATGTCTAAACATGTTCAACCCGACAATTTTCAGTATAGGCTCGGTTCGGAACCGAAAGTCGCATAATTAGACTTTTGCTTTGACTTTCAGTTCTGAACCAATGTAGCATGTTTTAGAAATGCCTTAGAGCTTTAATAGGACCAGGTTACATGTTAGTATAACCCTCTGTGATTATACAACTTGGTTCATTAGTTATCTGATTCATATGCATGTTTCCGTTATATGCCTAAATGTTGACCATAATGCCCATTTGACCTTAAAACAAGAATTTTGAAAATGTGAGAGAACAATAATCTTTATTACTAATTTATAAACATGTCCCTAAATTTTCACATCAGTTAGAGGTCTAAATTAAGAGTTATGCTCAATAGCTTAATTAGAAAGCTTTTTATTAATTAAACGGCGTAATTAGCATATAGCTTATCTAAACCCAATTTTTGATACCAAACTTTTTACTCACTGATGTAAAATAATATTTTGGGATTTTTGAAGATTTTTATTTATTTTTAGGCTGAGCATAACATAGGGTTATAGCCTTGATTCGGTAATTGTCGGTTTTGCCCTTTTGGCCTATAAAATGAGTTTTACATAACATTTTGATACCAAACCTTTTGCTACTGATTTTATATAATAAATAAAATATGTTGAGTCTTCTGGAATGATAAAAATATCAGCTTTTCTTTAAAAACCCGGAAATCGCTTAAAACCGTCTTTTTACGCGTTTAAAACGCATAGTATGTATTAAAACCATTTTTCTCATATAGGACTTAATACCTACTGATATTTTGAGCAAATTTTTATATTTTAACAGTAAGATAAAGTTTTGAAATCAGAATACTAATTTTGACCTTTAAAGCTTATGTGAAATTACCAAAATGCCCCTAAGGTGCATAGTTTGGTTATAAAAGATAAATTTCACATATATGCAATACCCTACTGTTATGACTTATAAAAATAAATATTTTTACTGATTATATCAGACCTGAAATTCAGATTATTATTTAAACCCTTTTATAACCTTTAAAATGACCAAAATACCCCTTCGGGGCATAATTTGAGTTTAAATCCATTTAGGGCATAATGGAAGGTATCTTACTGATATCACAACATATTTAAGGCATATTAACTTAGGAAACATGTTCATGACTCATTTGGTTACCCGTTACGCATTATTCGCGTTCGGTGCGGTTTATGTAACTAGTTTGCATAAATTAGCCGAAACGGGTCAAACCTTATCATTTTTATCTCAAAATCCAGAATGTGTTTAGTTTACCCATATTATACAAGTATACAAAATTGTCGGGTCTAAACCACATTCTAATCCGGTCTTCGCTTAATCACGCGTTTTGAACCGTATCTTCCTTTAAATCTAACCGGTATAAGTTTAGGCTTAATTAAGACCCGTTAGGAATCTAATAGGTTATTAAAACCTTCGTTCCAGATTAGGAGCCCGGTAAAAGCTACTTGCACTTGCTGATTGAATACGGTTGAGATAAATTTGAATATTTGCTCAGGTAAATACTCTTAACTTATTTTCCCTATACGGGCTTGGGATACGGTATTATAATAATACCGCTTGGTTGTGTATGCAGTCATTTAAATCGGATTGTGATTAACGTATTTACATAACCAGTTTTAATCTGTATTATTTGGTGTATGGCCTTTGGGGGTTAAATGACCATGTCCCGGATATCCTTGGCATCATTCAAAGAAATGGCCACGACCTAAGCACGGGGTGTAGGCATACACCTGACAGTTGCATTATGTAAAAACTGGTAATCCACTTAAAGGAATCAACCTTGTGGGCATTATACCTGTGGCGTGTCAGTTAATCATGTCCGGCTCTTCTAACCGGCCCTGACGGACGACAAATAAGTAAAACTGTATACAAGATTATTTTTAAATAATTGTCCCAAGTTATAAAAGATATTTTGTGCCATGTGCATTCAAACTAATTTTCTTAAACTCTTTTTCAAAATGAGTCAGTTAATTGTATTTACTAGTGTAAACTGACGTATTTTTCCAAAAAGGCTAAGTGCAGGTACTAGACGAAATAGGCTGGCTACTCCTGGCATCATTAATCAAGTCTTGAAAGCTCTAGATGTTAAAGTCTGTTGAACAATGATCTTTTTATCTTTTTATCCGCCTGTGGATCCTTTACAGTCCGTTTGTAATACCTTGATATTACTATTTATTCGGTTTGTAATGTGATTCATCTTTTGCTTCCGCTGTGCATTTAAATTGTGTTGTTTGACTATGATGATATCAACTACGTCACGATACTCCCCACCGGGCCTACCGGTAATACGTGGAAATATTGGGGCGTGACAGGTTGGTATCAGAGCAAACGTTGAGTGAATTAAACACTAGTCTGTTGTGTTTAATCTCAATGACACAGTTTGCACAGTCCTCAACTTCCGAGTCTAGACAAAGAACTTAGGACTAATCCAAATTTGTTTTATTTTAATTTTGTCCTTTATATTTCTTTGTTGTTCTTTTATTTGTTTTGACAGGTTCAACAAGATGCCACCTAGATTTCGTGGAAGAGGTTGAGGCAAGGGGCCACTCGTCGCCCCCAATGATCACGAGGTCGGGCCTTCACACCGGCGAACACCATCCGACACCCTAAGCAGAAGTCCTCAAGAAAACTGGAGGACCTATATAGAACCTGCAAGGTGCTCAGTCTCGCTGAGCTCCTCACCATCATACCTAAACTCTTACGGGCCTCAGTCAGAAAATGAGCCCCACAACTCACACCATTCTTTTATACCCCTCCAAAGCCACAACTCACCCTTCAACGACCCAACACCGTACTTCCAAAACCGGTTCAACCCAGCAAACCTAATTAATGAACCAATGGGTTATAACCCGTTGGGACCGGAGGACCATTTCTCCATGGATATGGATGAAGATCCGGAACCTGCCCAACCGCCAACCGGGAACCGGCACACCTACTCATCCCATCGAGATTTCGGATGAGTCACCTTTTCTCGGATCACCTTATAGCGGTTCCGACAGCTATGAGGCGAGGTTTAACCAGATCGACTGGGTGTTTACTCCCAGTTACCACAACTCACCGCAGCAGCAGCAGCCACAGCAGGATCCCTCCGAGGATTCCCGTTTTGTAGCGGTCACTCCACCGCCACCACCGCCAGTGCAGCAACAGCCTCCGGAGCCACCGAGGCGTAGAAGATCAACCACACGGATGTCCGTGCGAGGGGGAGTCCGTATCAGCACCCCTCAGCATTCAAGTGACAGCCATTACCCGCCACTATACGAAGACCCACAAAGGGGTGGGCCTTCGAACCCTGTTTCTGAGGTGGAGTCTGCACCAGTCGCACCACCACCAGTGGGCTACAACAACCCAATCCCTGCATATACCAGTGCAGCGGCTAACAACCCCTTTGAACAGCCGGCCCATACCAACTACAACTATGCTAATGTTAACCCATACCAGGCAGCATGGGACTACAATGCTCTCCATCCCGAGGGGCCCTTTGGAGTCCCATATCAAACTGGATATCCACCCTATGGGTACCCACCTTATGGGTATCAGCAACCACCACTTCCTCAACCTCCGCTGTTTCAACAGCCCCCGCAGCCGCCACTGATATCACCACCACAGCATCAGGAGATTCTTCAAAGGTTGAGTCAGGTACAGCAGGAGGTTCAAGAAGAGCGTAGGCAAAACCGAGGAATTTTCAAGGGTCTGGCGAGCTTAATCAAGGGGAAAAGCAAAAAGGATCATTAAATCCTTTATTTGTTTATTTGTATTTCTTTATTGTTTAATAAGTCCCTGCGTGGACATCTGTTTCTGTAATCAGTCCCTGCGAGGACTTGTATTTTCCTGTTAGCCCCTGCGTGGGCATGTCTTTTTGTTTAGCCCCTGCGTGGGCAAGTTATTTCAGTTAAAGTCCCGTTTAGGGCAAAATGTACTCTTTAATTATTAATGGCATGTTAATCATTTAAATTTATTTTTTTGTCATTATATGCATAAATGTAAAATGTATGAAATAAATAAATAAATCCAAAATATGTCACTCCTTTTATAAGATATGCCTTTAAATATTAAATAAGAAACTTAAAGGGTATAACCTAGCCTGCATGTCATTATAAGACCTGGCCAAAATGGTAAAACCTGTTTAAAAAGAGATTCAAATCCTTGTTAACATCTGAAAACATGTTAACATTCCTGGCTAGCGTGATTCGTAAAATCACACGTGTCATTCTTACATTGGATTATTCAAAATCCCTCTTTATTATTTAAACATCCATTTGTGATGTAGGGCCTTCGAGCCATAATTATTGTCATATAAGACAAAAGACAGTCGTAGCCTATAACTCCCTGTCAAGAAAGGTAATGAACTATGATTCAAACCTTAATACCTCAATTCTCTGAAATCATGGTTTATAAATTAAATTGTCCCTGTGACTTGGCCTTATGTGCCATTATTATATTTAATTATAACTAAGGGTTATTAATGAAAAATCCTGAATAAAATACTTAACAAATTAGCCAATATGGTTCTTTAATACCATGGTTAATAAATTGACAAAATGACAAATCTATTATATACCCCTAAGAGATTATTGTCATCCTTTTATGTAGCAATCAAGCTACATGGCTGAGTCTGAAGAAATAAACAGTCACCCTCGGGAAAATCATGACACTACCAGGATCAATGTGACCGGTGCGGAACTTCAAGCACTAATTGATAATGCTGTTACCAAGGCCATAGTTAGGCAATTAAATGAGTCAAATGGTACTCGAAGCAAGGCCTCATCTGTACCCCATTCTAAACCTAAGACTCACTCTGAGGCTCATAGTAAACCACCATCAAAGAAGAATGATGACGATCATCACTCCTCAAATCAGCATAGTGTTTCGTCGAAGAAGATTGAGCCCAAACGAGAACCACGTGGTAAGTCCTGTACCTACAAATATTTCGTCTCCTGCAAGCCCAGGGATTTCACTGGGGAGAAAGGGGATGTGGACTGCATGACATGGTTGGACGAAATGGATACCGTGGTTGACATCAGTGGTTGCGCTGATAGGGATGTTGTGAAGTATGTGTCTCAGTCGTTTAAAGGAGAAGCACTAGCCTGGTGGAGATCTCTAATCCAGACTACTGGGAAGATTCCATTGTACAATCTGTCTTGGGATCAGTTTGTTGCACTCATCAAAGAGAATTACTGTCCTCAGCATGAGGTTGAAAAGATTGAGTCAGACTTCTTATCTCTGGTGATGAAAAATCTAGACTGTCAAACTTACCTTACTAGCTTTAATACCATGTCTCGACTGGTTCCATATTTGGTAACACCGGAGCCCAAGCGAATAGCTCGTTTCATTGGGGGTTTAGCCCCAGAGATCAAGGCCAGTGTCAAGGCATCACGACCTGCTACTTTTAGGTCAGCAGCTGACCTATCTTTATCCCTTACCTTGGATGCGGTCAGGCTAAGATCGCATAAGAACTCGGAGGAAGGTAAGAGAAAACGTGAGGAAGATAACTCACGACGGTCTGAGAAGAAGTTTAAGGGAACCACAGACCACAAGAAGAAGTTTGGGTCTAGCAAGGGTAGTCAGCAAGCAGATGAGAAGCCAAAGTGCAAAACCTGCCAGAAACGTCACTTTGGAAAATACAAGTTCGAATCCTAGTCTCAGTCAAAACCGTCTGCATGTGGGTTATGCAAATCCAAGGAGCACAAGACGATAGAGTGCAAGAAGATAAAGGATGCAACGTGCTATAACTGCAACGAAAAAGGGCACATCAAAACCAATTGCCCTAAATATGCCAAAAAGCCTGAAGAAGCCAAAAAGACCAATGCAAGGGTCTTTCGAATGGATGCACGAGAAGCAGTTCAAGATGATAATGTGATCACAGGTACCTTTCTCATCAATGATGTTTATGCAAGGGTATTATTTGATTCAGGTGCGGATAAGTCATTTGTAGATGATAAGTTTTGTAAGTTGCTGAATTTACTTGTTAAAACCCTAAGCGTGAAATATGAAGTAGAGTTGGCCGATGGTACCTTAGAAACTGCCTCAACTGTGCTAGATGGATGTTTTATATCCATTAGGAACCACTCTTTTCCATTATCCTTACTTCCTTTGAAATTAGCTGGTTTTGACATAGTAATAGGCATGGATTGGTTATCCCATAACCAGGCCCAGATTTTGTGTAACAAGAAGCAAGTGGTAATCAAGACTCCGTATGGTGAGCCACTTACCATACAGGGAGACACTCAGTATGGGTTGCCTGAGCAAGTGTCTATGCTCAAGGAATCGAGGTGTTTAAAGAAGGGTTGTGTCATTTATATGGCACAGGTAACTATTGATGAACAGAAGCCCAAGGTTGAAGACATTCCTATCATTTCTGAATACCCTGATGTTTTTCCTTAAGAACTACCTGGTTTACCCCCAGATAGGCAAGTAGAGTTCGGAATTGACATTATACCTGGAGCAGCACCTGTTGCAAGAGCACCCTACCGCTTAGCCCCAACTGAGATGAAGGAGTTGAGAACTCAGTTGGATGATTTATTGGCAAAGGGATTCATTAGACCTAGCTCATCTCCTTGGGGAGCACCTATTCTGTTTGTTAAGAAGAAAGATGGATCAATGCGGCTGTGCATTGATTATCGTGAGCTAAACAAGGTTACAATCAAGAACAGATATCCATTGCCCAGGATCGACTATCTGTTCGATCAATTACAAGGGGCAAGTTACTTCTCTAAGATCGACTTGAGGTCAGGCTATCATCAACTGAAGGTTAAAGAAGAAGATGTACACAAGACTGCATTTAGGACTCGTTATGGTCATTACGAGTTCTTAGTGATGCCTTTTGGACTCACTAATGCACCAGCAGCGTTCATGGATCTCATGAACCGCGTCTGCAAGCCCTACTTGGATAAATTTGTCATCGTCTTCATCGATGATATTCTTATTTACTCGAAGAGTCAAGCTGACCATGAGAAGCACCTTCGTTGTATCCTTTCACTGCTTCAACAAGAGAAACTCTATGCCAAGTTTTCAAAGTGTGAATTTTGGCTCCGGGAAGTCCAGTTTTTGGGACACGTGGTTAGTAAGCGTGGTATCCAGGTGGATCCCGCTAAGATTGAAGCCATCATGAATTGGCAAGAACCAAAGACGCCCACGGAAATTCGCAGTTTCTTGGGATTGGCAGGATATTATAGGCGTTTTATTGAAAATTTCTCAAGGATTGCAGCACCCCTAACCTCGCTGACTAGGAAGAATATTAAGTTTGATTGGGGTCCTAAGCAACAAGAATCTTTCGATATTCTTAAGCAGAAGTTAAGCAACGCACCTGTGTTGACATTGCCTGATGGAATCGAAGAATTTGTGGTATACTGTGATGCATCACACACTGGTATGGGATGTGTGCTTATGCAGAAAGTAAGGTTATTGCCTATTCTTCTCGACAATTAAAGGTGCAAGAGAAGAACTACACCACCCATGACTTGGAGTTGGGTGCCGTTGTATTTGCGCTAAAACTATGGAGGCATTATTTGTATGGTACCAAGTGTGTGATCTATTCTGATCACAAGAGCCTTCAACATCTGTTCAATCAGAAGGACTTAAACATGAGGCAGCGACGATGGATGGAAACTTTAAACGACTATGATTGTGAAATACGATACCATTCAGGCAAGGCGAATGTAGTCACCGATGCCTTAAGTAGGAAAGAAAGGGTGAAGCCCATAAGAATCAATGCCAAGAGCATTGAATTAAAGAACAGTTTAAATGAAAGATTGTTAGCCGCTCAGAAGGAAGCCGTATTAGAAGCTAACTATCCAGATGAAAAGTTGGGAGTAACTGCTGAACAGTTATCATATGGTAAGGATGGAATCCTAAGATTGAATGGACGGATATGGGTTCCAATCTATGGAGGACTTCGGGATGTTATCCTTCAAGAAGCCCACAGTTCTAAGTATTCTATTCATCCTGGAAGTGATAAGATGTACCAGGATTTGAAGACAAATTATTGGTGGATAGGCTTTAATAAGTCTATAGCTACTTATGTAGCCAAATGTTTGACGTGCGCGCAAGTTAAAGCTGAACACCAGAAGCCGTCAGGTTTGCTACAACAGCCTGAACTTCCCACCTGGAAATGGGAAATGGTGACTATGGATTTTATCACCAAGTTGCCAAAGACGAAGAGAGGGAATGATACTATCTGGGTTATAGTGGATAGACTGACTAAGTCAGCCCACTTCTTACCTATTAAGGAAACACACAGCTTAGATAAGTTAGCTCAGCTGTACGTGGATGAGATTGTATCTCTCCACGGAGTGCCAGTGTTTATCATTTCTGATAGGGATACAAGGTATACATCGTATTTCCGGAAAAGCTTTCAGCAATCCCTAGGCACTCGATTGAATTTCAGAACTGCATATCATCCTCAGACGGATGGACAGAGTGAGCGTACTATTCAGACACTCGAAGATATGCTACGAGCTTGTGTTATTGATCTAGGTGGAAGTTGGGATGATCATCTTCCATTGATAGAATTTTCGTATAATAATAGCTATCATTCGAGAATCCAAGCTGCACCTTTTGAAGCTCTGTATGGAAGAAAGTGCAGAACGCCCGTTTGTTGGGCAGAGGTTGGAGATGTCCAACTGACAGGATCTGATATAGTCCTAGAGACGAAAGATAAGATTGTACAGATACGATATCGTCTCAAAGCTGCCAGGGATAGGCAGAAAAGTTACGCAGATAAAAGGCGTAAACCTCTAAAGTTTGAGGTTGGTGACAAAGTATTACTGAAGGTATCACCCTGGAAAGGGGTAATGCGATATGGTAAGAAAGGTAAGTTAATCCCGAGATATATAGGACCATTCGAGATCATCGAATGTGTTGGAACAGTGGCTTATAAGTTAAACTTGCCTGAAGAGCTAAGTGGTATTCATAATGTTTTCCACATCTGCAATCTGAAGAAATGTCTAGCTGATGAATCGCTAGTCACACCACATACGGATGTGCACATAGAAGAGAGCTTGAAATTTGTAGAGAAACCTTTGTCGATCGAGGATCGACAGGTTAAGAAGCTTCCAAGAAAGCATGTGACAATTGTAAAGGTTAAATGGGATGCCCGTAGAGGTCCCGAGTACACGTGGGAGGTAGAGTCCACAATGAAAGAAAAGTACCCTCATTTATTTCAGTAAATCTCGAGGTCGAGATTTCTTTTAAGGGGGTGAGGATGTAACACCTCGAAAAATCATGTCCAATATTATATTGACACGTGTCATGGACTTTAAACGTGTAAAGGATTAAGTTAAAGGGACTAAAGTTGACAAACGAAGAATTTACGTGTGTAAAAGGATTCAAAGTGTCAACATCGGATAAATATACCTTTCAATAACCCTACATGATGTTTATACCCTTAAACGGATGAATTATGGATCATACGAAGCCAATTGTGAAAGAAAGTGAGAGATTACAAACTGCAGGGGTTAAATGTGTCAACATATTAAATTTATACCTCTGAGTGACCTTTTAGCAAACCCGAAGCTTTGTAACTATTAATTATGCTCACTAGAATAAGTGATAAAAATTTCACGAGGTTTCGATAAAGTATGAGAAAGTTATGCTAACATTAATATATGAGGGGTTAAAAGCGTCAACGTTGATATTTAAGGCTTTTCGGGTGATCATAAAGTTAACCGAGGACTTAAGGAAGTTTGGTTATCTCTTGGAGCCCTTAAAAGTCAAGTTAGAGGGTTAAATATGCAAAAATGGGAGTTAAAACCACCTTTAGAAGGACCAGGGACCTAAATTGCAATTTTTGAAACTTTTTAACCGTTTCTGGGATTGATACCGGCCGCGTAAGCCTCCATGGGGAGCCTACGCGGGCCGCTTGAGCATGCCAGCGAACAGAAACATTGGCAGGTGCCTGTTAAACCTGTTCCACCGCCTTTCAAAGCCTGATTTCGATTCCAGGGACTCCTCCAATGGTTTTATATGCAATATGGGCACGTGTAATGATCTGGAATCACCTGTAGACTTGTTTGGCACCATCTTATTGCATCCAATTTCCTATATAAGAAACTCAAAGTTGCAAACAATGGACACTTCATTTCAAAACTTTCATAACTTCAATTCTGGAGATTCCGGGAGCTCAAGGCCACTTCATAGAAGTCATTAGTCGTGCATAGGACTTCAGTAAGTGTCCTTAACCTTCCTTAATTCAGTTTTACTTAGTTTATTAGCCTAAAGTCAAACCGTCGTAATTAAATTTTGACTTCGTGATTAATCAAAATTTGTCCAGTCAAATCTCGAATTTAAAGTACCTATGAGTTGGTAATTATGTGGGTAATAAACCCTTAAAAGGGCACCATCTGATTCCCATTTTAACTAGGTCAATTGTCAGGTCAAACTTGATTAGAAAAAGTCAACAGAAAGCAATTTTTTCAAATAAATGCATAATTAACAATGTAGAAGCCATGCAACCTGTTTTATCACTAATATAACATGGTAATTAATGTCTAAACATGTTCAACCCGACAATTTTCAGTATAGGCTCGGTTCGGAACCGAAAGTCGCATAATTAGACTTTTACTTTAACTTTCAGTTCTGAACCAATGTAGCATGTTTTAGAAATGCCTTAGAGCTTTAATAGGACCAGGTTACATGTTAGTATAACCCTCTGTGATTATACAACTTGGTTCATTAGTTATCCGATTCATATGCATGTTTCCGTTATATGCCTAAATGTTGACCATAATGCCCATTTGACCTTAAAACAAGAATTTTGAAAATGTGAGAGGACAATAATCTTTATTACTGATTTATAAACATGTCCCTAAATTTTCACATCAGTTAGAGGTCTAAATTAAGAGTTATGCTCAATAGCGTAATTTGAAAGCTTTTTATTAATTAAACGGCGTAATTAGCATATAGCCTATCTAAACCCAATTTTTGATACCAAAATTTTTACTCACTGATGTAAAATAATATTTTGAGATTTTTGAAGATTTTTATTTATTTTTAGGCTGAGCATAACATAGGGTTATAGCCTTGATTCGGTAATTGTCGGTTTTGCCCTTTTGGCCTATAAAATGAGTTTTACATTACATTTTGATACCAAACCTTTTGCTACTGATTTTATATAATAAATAAAATATGTTGAGTCTTCTGGAATGATAAAAATATCAGCTTTTCTTTAAAAACCCGGAAATCGCTTAAAACCGTCTTTTTACGCGTTTAAAACACATAGTATGTATTAAAACCATTTTTCTCATATAAGACTTAATACCTACTGATATTTTGAGCAAATTTTTATATTTTAACAGTAAGATAAAGTTTTGAAATCAGAATACTAATTTTGACCTTTAAAGCTTATGTGAAATTACCAAAATGCCCCTAAGGTGCATAGTTTGGTTATAAAAGATAAATTTCACATATATGCAATACCCTACTGTTATGACTTATAAAAATAAATTTTTTTACTGATTATATCAGACCTGAAACTCAGATTATTATTTAAACCCTTTTATAACCTTTAAAATGACCAAAATACCCCTTCGGGGCATAATTTGAGTTTAAATCCATTTTGGGCATAATGGAAGGTATCTTACTGATATCATAACATATTTAAGGCATATTAACTTAGGAAACCTGTTCATGACTCATTTGGTTACCCGTTACGCATTATTCGCGTTCGGTGCGGTTTATGTAACTAGTTTGCATAAATTAGCCGAAACGGGTCAAACCTTATCATTTTTATCTCAAAATCCAGAATGTGTTTAGTTTACCCATATTATACAAGTATACAAAATTGTCGGGTCTAAACCACATTCTAATCCGGTCTTCGCTTAATCACGTGTTTTGAACCGTATCTTCCTTTAAATCTAACCGGTCTAAGTTTAGGCTTAATTAAGACCCGTTAGGAATCTAATAGGTTATTAAAACCTTCGTTCCAGATTAGGAGCCCGGTAAAAGCTACTTGCACTTGCTGATTGAATACGGTTGAGATAAATTTGAATATTTGCTCAGGTAAATACTCTTAACTTATTTTCCCTATACGGGCTTGGGATACGGTATTATAATAATACCGCTTGGTTGGGTATGTAGTCATTTAAATCGGATTGTGATTAACGTATTTACATAACCTGTTTTAATCTGTATTATTTGGTGTATGGCCTTTGGGGGTTAAATGACCATGTCCCGGATATCCTTGGCATCATTCAAAAAAATGGCCACGACCTAAGCACGGGGTGTAGGCATACACTTGACAGTTGCATTATGTAAAAACTGGTAATCCACTTAAAGGAATCAACCTTGTGGGCATTATACCTGTGGCGTGTCAGTTAATCATGTCCGGCTCTTCTAACCGGCCCTGACGGACGACAAATAAGTAAAACTGTATACAAGATTATTTTTAAATAATTGTCCCAAGTTATAAAAGATATTTTGTGCCATGTGCATTCAAACTAATTTTCTTAAACTCTTTTTCAAAATGAGTCAGTTAATTGTATTTACCTGTGTAAACTGACGTATTTTCCAGAAAGGCTAAGTGCAGGTACTAGACGAAATAGGCTGGCTACTCCTGGCATCATTAATCAAGTCTTGAAAGCTCTAGATGTTAAAGTCTGTTGAACAATGATCTTTTTTATCTTTTGATCCGCTTGTGGATCCTTTACAGTCCGTTTGTAATACCTTGATATTACTATTTATTCGGTTTGTAATGTGATTCATCTTTTGCTTCTGTTGTGCATTTAAATTGTGTTGTTTGACAATGATGATATCAACTACGTCACGATACTCCCCACTGGGCCCACCGATAATACGTGGAAATATCGGGGCGTGACACCAAGCCACCGTAAGCTACGGTGGCCACCGTAGCTTACGGCGCTGACCTACGTAAATGTGTAACTTCCACCTTTTAATGCGGATTTATGATGCCCTTTCAAGTCCAATCATTCCCATTCGGTTACACACACTTTGGAGACGATTTTTGGTTGTTCTTGGGAGCTTGAAGACATCTTTAATCATTGTTCTTATGTTTCTAACTTATTTTGAAGATCAAGACTTTGTTATGATGTTTGTTCGAGCCTTGAGTGGCTAAACTTGTTATGACTATCTTTAGTTGAAGGTTTGTAAGACTTTATGATTTAATTTCCTTATTTCTAGAATAACAAACTTTATCTTTATGTTTTGTTTGTTATGGTGTGTGATTGGTAATTAGTAAATTGTTGATTCTTATGTTAATCTAGTTTGAAACCATACGTTCTTGGTGTCGTTGGCAATCGAGATATCATGGGTATAATTAGGCTTGGGTAAGGGTTAATTGATCTTCGGGTAACAACCTCACGTTCTAGGAATCTGAGTACTTAGTTCCCTTTCATCACTACAAGTAATCACACATGAACTATGTCTATGTAGTTCTTTCTAGTGGAATGATAGCCTAAATGTCAAAGCAAACCGGAAACTAAAGATGGTCATTTGTCTCTAATTTGTTTACAACCAACACTTTCATTTTGCAATCATAATAGTAATTTTAGTTTTAAAACCAATTCAAGCAAATCAACTCTTGAAATTTACTTTACTTGCATTTAGTTTAATTTTAGTTAACTTAGAGAAATATTTCAAATAACACATATTCCACAAACTCCCTGTGTTCGATACCCACTTGCCACTATCTATTTAGTAGTAATTGGATTAAATTTGATTGTGACCACGACATCACGTCAGGTACCGAGGATTTTGTGGTTTACTGTGATGCTTCTATTCAGGGACTTGGTTGCGTGCTGATGCAACGCAACAATGTGATCGCTTATGTTTCTCGACAACTGAAGGTTCATGAGAGGAATTATACGACACACGACTTAGAGTTGGGAGCGGTGGTGTTTGCGCTCAAAATCTGGAGGCATTACTTGTACGGTACTAAATGCACTATTTATACCGACCACAGGAGCCTTCAGCATATTTTCGACCAGAAGGATTTGAATATGCGACAGCGTCACTGGGTAGAACTTTTAAATGACTACGACTGTGCAATCAAGTATCACCCTGGTAAAGCTAACGTTGTAGCTGATGCCCTTAGCCGAAAGGAATCGAAACCAAAACGTGTGCGAGCCTTACAGCTTACCATTCATTCAAACCTTCCTGATCAGATTCGTTTGGCTCAGACTGAAGCAATGAAGGAGGAAAACATTGAAGCTGAGTATTTACGAGGCATGGAGAAACGACTTGAGAAGAGATCAGATGGTATTTACTATTTTATGGAACGGATATGGATTCTGTTGTTTGGTAATCTTAGAGAACTTGTGATGGATGAAGCACACAAGTCTCGATACTCTATGCACCCAGGTTCGGATAAGATGTATCAGGATCTCAAAGTCATGTATTGGTGGCCAAAGATGAAAGCTCACACCGCGACTTATGTGAGTAAGTGTTTGACCTGCTCGAAAGTTAAAGTGGAATATCAGAAACCGTCTGGATTGCTGCAACAGCCAGAAATACCCATGTGGAAATGGGAGCAAATCGCAATGGATTTTGTCACTGGACTACCTAGAACTCAAAACGGGAACGACACAATTTGGGTGGTTGTTGATCGTCTTACAAAGTCAGCGCACTTTCTGGCAATCAAGGAAACGGATAAGTTCTCACAATTAGCTGCGCTTTACCTCAAGGAGGTGGTCTCTAGGCATGGGGTGCCAACTTCTATTATCTCTGACCGTGACCCGCGTTTCATTTCGGATTTGTGGCAGTCGATGCACAAATCGTTCGGCTCGCGTCTCGACATGAGTACTGCTTATCACCCACAGACGGATGGTCAAAGTGAGCGAACCATCCAGACCCTTGAAGACAAGCTGCGTGCATGTGTGATTGATTTTGGTAAAGGCTGGGAGAAACATTTGTCGTTGATCGAGTTCTCCTACAACAACAGTTACCACACTAGCATTCAGGCAGCTCCATTCGAAGCGTTGTACGGCCGGAAGTGTCGTTCTCCTCTTTGTTGGGCTGAGGTGGGTGACAGCCAAGTCACAGGCCTAGAACTTGTCCTTGAAACTTCTGAAAAGATTGTTCAGATCAGGAATCGTATGGTGGCAGCGCGTGATTGTCAGAAAAGCTACGCCGATAAGCGTAGAAAACCTTTGGAGTTCGCAGTTAATGATTGTGTTATGTTGAAGGTCTCACCCTGGAAGGGTGTGGTGCGCTTTGGGAAGCGCGGCAAGCTTAATCCCCGCTATGTTGGGCCATTCAAAGTTTTAGAAAAGATTAGTAAAGTGGCCTACAAGCTCGAGTTACCTGCTGAGCTGGGTAACGTTCATGATGTTTTCCACGTCTCACAACTAAAGAAGTGTTTGTCTGATGAAACACTGATGGTACCGTTTCAAGAGCTGAAGATCGATGACAAGTTGCAGTTTGTCGAGGAACCAATAGAAATTATGGACCGGGAGGTTAAGGTCCGTAAGAACAGCCGTATTCCAATCGTAAGAGTTCGTTGGAACTCAAGACGTGGACCGGAGTTCACGTGGGAACGCGAGGATCAGATGAAGCTTAAGTACCCACATTTATTCCCAGAGGACAAGTCCAAGCCTGGCAAATCTAAATCTAATGCAACTAGTGAATTTCGGGACGAAATTCCTATTCAAGTTGGGGATGATGTGGTACCCACGGAAAATCCACAGTCATCCTGAGTTAATGTCTTGCTGTTTCGGATTACTTGACAAATTTCGGGACGAAATTTCTTTCAAGTTGGGGATGATGTGATAACCCAAGATTTCAAGCTCGTGTTACTTGTTCGTAATACTGTTTGAAAATTAGTTTTATCTTATGTAACGTGAGACTGTTGGAAAGGTTACAGTTTTTCTAGTTAGTGAACTTGTTGGTCTATTGTGCAATGTTTCTGATTAATGAATTGTTTGTGTATTTGTGCAATGTGCAATGTTTGTGATTAATGAAACTCATTATTTGTGTAATTGTTGGATAGCTCATTTCTTTTTAAAGGGGGACCCGATGAAACATGGGATAACCTTCGTCATCTCTATGTTCGACGAAACATATGTTTCGCCGGGGTGAGGGTTTCGCCACTTGGAACTTTCGTCGGTAAGAGGGCCTCGGCCCAGTATGAGTGCGGCCCAATCCTTTAAATGTGTACATAAAGGCTGGTAATCAGTTACGTAAAAACGCATACAACCCTCGAGACTCCCCTTCCCTGCCAAACTCTGTGCGACGACGATTACCATTCCTCTCGGAGCTTTTGCTAGTTTCATCTCGTAATTGGTTAGTGTATAATTATCCGATCAAACCTGCTTGTTATTTGTTTGATTGTTTTGTGTGATGGTTTTGGGCCACTGTGGATTTGGGTGTTGTGTTAGAGGGTGTGCTCTCATGTTTTATCAACTAGGGTTCGGTGTTTTGTTGATGATCAATTAGACTATGATTGAAGGATAAGAACTCTATGGTTCGTATTCATCGGTGTTTTGTTTGATGTTTGTATATTATGTTATCAATTGCCTATGAATATTAAATGATTATGTGATATAGGTTCGTGCATGACGATGATCTGTTAATATAGAATTCGTGATTAAGTTTGATGTTGGTAATTGATGGGTTAAGGGTTCTTAAGATTACTGCCAGAGGGATGGGGGAGGTGCTAAGAAAACTGTTATGTTAGGGTTGTGAATCTTGAACTGTTATCCATGGTGACGAAAGCCCTTTCCACGAAATGCCCAGTTGACGAAACTCTTTAAGTTTTCGCCACCCATTGTGCCGATGAAACATCTGATGTTTCGTCATCTACGTGTCGACGAAACACTGGGTGTTTCACCGTGGGAGTTTCACCACCCATGATTTAGTTCATGGCAGACTGTGGTTGAAACTTGAGTTATACGCATGATCTTATTGATGAAACACCACTGTTGTTGCTAAGGGTATGACTAAATGCGCATTGACTGAGGAAACATGATTTGTTTAAAACGAATAATACATTTAACTGTTAAGTACACATTCAAGTGTTAAGTACTGTTATGGAACACGCATGTGAACTGTGGATGTGTGTGAGCTTGGATAACTCTTTATGTGTTAATCGGAAACTGTTGCTTGAATGCACACCATGAATACAATTTATACGTGAACCAAGTGATTGCAAACTGATTTCGTGTACATGCATATCATAGGCTTTGATTGATTTATTTGTGAATAAGTAACTAATCATACCGAGCAAACCAAGGTGAGTTCACTACTCTTGAGCATTCGTCCCGGTGGTTGGGACAGTAAGTGGGTATCCCGGGGAGGGATAAGTCTTTTGGGTAAAACTGGGATGTAGGATAATAATCTCACTCTATAATTCTTAAATCCCATCTTTTTGTTACCGGAGAGGTAGCGGGGTATTAGTTGGTAGCGCTACTGAGGTTTGGCACCCTCACCCCGTACCGGAGAGGACGGGTGTGAACTAATGACCCAGTCATGCCCAGTGCTTGATAGGAGCACTCGGGAACGGGCAAAACTTACATCAGGAGCCGTCTTGTTCAGTATCGAGATATTATCAACATTAATTTCGGATTTGATTAACAAACTGGATTAAACACTTGGTAATTAACATTTTCGAAAAATTGTGAACTCACCAGCGTTGTCTGACACACTTGTTGCATGCTCGCAGGTCGTTAGGTACTTTGGATGGGAACTTGCTATCTGGATGGCTGGAGGGGTCATGGTTATGTCGCTGAGGATTACTTGCATGTTATTTAAAAACTATTACATTTGGTTTTGAGAATACATTAAACATTATTATGTCGTTTGCTTCCGCTGAATCTGATAACTCTTGTTTGACAATTATGATTACTTAATTTAATAAACATAAACTTGGCAATGTTTTGTTATTGGTTCAATGTGATTGGTGGCTTGGATCCTGGTACGTCACACGTCCCGCGGTGTTTCCGCATGTGGTATTTTGGGGGTGTGACAGCCTAACCTGTGCTCAGATTAAAGCTGAACATCAAAAACCTTCAGGTCTACTGCAACAGCCAGAACTTCCCACATGGAAGTGGGAGATGGTAACTATGGATTTTATAACCAAGTTACCTAGAACAAAGCATGGAAATGCTACTATATGGGTCATAGTTGACAGATTGACTAAGTCAACACATTTCTTACCCATCAAGGAGACTCATAGCTCCGACAAGATAGCTCAGTTGTATGTGGATAAGATTGTATCTCTCCACGGAGTGCCGGTATCTATTATATCCGATAGAGATACTAGATACACTTCTCACTTTTGAAAAAGTTTCCAACAATCCTTAGGCACTCGTTTGAATTTTAGTACTGCTTACCATCCCCAGACAGATGGACAGAGTGAGCGTACAATTCAAACTTTAGAAGATATGCTTCAAGCATGTGTTATTGATTTGGGTGGTAGCTGGGATGACCACCTACCTTTGATCGAGTTCTCTTATAACAATAGTTACCATACTAGCATTCAGGCTGCGCCTTTTGAGGCATTGTATGGAAGAAAATACAGAACACATGTTTGTTGAGCAGAAGTAGGAGAAGCTCAGTTATCAGGACCAGATATACTTCTTGAAACGACAGACAAAATTGTCCAAATTCGTGATCGCCTGAAAGCTGCCAGGGATAGGAAGAAAAGTTATGCTAATAAAAGGCGGAAACCTCTAAAGTTTGAGGTGGGCGACAAAGTCTTACTGAAAGTATCACCCTGGAAAGGTGTGATACGTTTTGGTAAGAAGGGCAAGCTAAGCCCTAGATATATTGGACCATTCGAGATCATCGAATGTGTCGGCAGTGTAGCTTATAAGCTAAACTTGCCTGAAGAGCTGAGTGGAATTCATAATGTGTTCCACATCTGTAACCTAAAGAAATGTCTAGCTGATGAGTCGCTAGCAATGTCTCATAAAGACGTACAGATTGATAAAAGCCTGAGGTTTGTTGAAAGACCTATATCGATCGAGGATCGTCAGGTTAAAAAGCTCCGAAGGAAGCACGTGCCTATAGTAAAGGTTAAATGGGATGCCCGTAGAGGCCCTGAATATACGTGGGACTGTAGGAAACAAATGGATCTTCAAAAAGAAGACCGACATGGATGGAAATGTGCAAACCTACAAAGCAAGGCTTGTAGCGAAAGGGTTCACTCAGACTCAAGAAATTGATTATGAGGAAACTTTCTCGCCAGTAGCCATGCTTAAGTCTATTAGAATTCTACTTGCCATTGCTACATATTATGACTATGAGATATGGCAAATGGATGTGAAGACTGCGTTCCTTAATGGACACTTACTTTAAGATGTCTATATGGTTCAACCTGAAGGTTTTGTCGACTAAATAAATCCATCTATGGATTAAAGCAAGCATCTCGCAGCTGGAATCTCCGTTTTGATAAAAAAAAAAATTAAAGAGTCTGGCTTCATTAAAAACGAAGATGAACCGTGTGTTTACAAGAAATCTAATGGGAGCTATATCACTTTTCTAATTCTATATGTAGATGACATACTAATCACTGGAAACAATATCCCTATGCTAAAAGATGTTAAGGCTTGGTTGGGAAAATGTTTCGCAATGAAAGATCTTGGTGAAGTCGCTTATATTCTAGGAATAAAGATTTATATAGATAGATCAAAGCGGTTATTAGGTTTAAGTCAAAGTACATATATTGATAAGGTCATACGACGCTTCTCAATGCAAGACTCAAAAAGGGGGCTCTTGCCCATGGCACATGGAACCATTCTTAATAGTGAGCAGTGTGCTAAGACCGAAGAGGAAAAGAAGAAACTGGAAAGGTTTCCATATGCTTCTACTATCGGTTCCATCATGTATGCCATGTTATGTACTAGACCTGATGTCTCGTATGATCTTAGCATGACGAGTAGATATCAACAGAATCCAGGAGAGAGTCACTGGGCTGCAGTGAAGAACATTCTTAAGTACTTAAGAAGGACTGAGGACATGTTCTTAATATATGGAGGACTAGATGAGGAGCTGTTATTTAAGTGTTATACTGATGCAAGTTTCCAGACTGATCGTGACGATTCAAGATCACAGACGGGATATGTTTTCATTCTGAATGGCAGAGCTGTTACTTAGAAGAGCTCGAAGCAAAGTGTGGTTGCTCAATCCACCTGTGAATCAGAATACAATGCAGCATCGGATGCTGCTAAGGAGGCTGCCTGGATAAAGAAGTTCATTACTGATCTCGACGTTGTGCCTAGCATAAAGAAACCGACCGAGATGCTGTGTGACAATACTGGTGCCATTGCTCTTGCAAAGGAACCAAGGTCGCATCAAACCACAAGGCATATACTCAGAAAATTCCACTATATTAGAGAGATAATATGTAACACCACGTAAAAACGTGTCCAGTTATGTAAAGACACATGTCCTAAACTCTATATATGGGAAAGATTGAGTTGGAAGGACTTAAGTTGCCAAACGATGAAAAAAATGAAGCCAGAGGGACTAAAAGTGTCAACATGCCAAACTTGTGCCTCTGAATGACCACACATGAAGAATACATTCTTAAATGAGTGATTGATTGAATGTAAGAAGCCGTTTATGAAAATAATCAAAAGATTATCAACTACAGGGGTTAAACGTATCAACATGTTAATTCTTACCTCTGAGTGACCTTTTAACGAACTCGAGGCTTCAAAATATTCAAATATACTCTCAATAATAAGTGATATAAATTTCACAAGGTTTCGAGATCGTTATACGTGGTTTATGCAAATTCCCAAGAGTTAGGGTTTAAAGCGTCAACGAGGTGAAACTTATGTTTTCGGTGATCAATTAACAAAACCGGGCCTAACGGAGTTTGGTTATACTCCCTAGAGCATCTACAAACTAACTGCAAGGGCCAAAAGTGTCTAAAATAAAGGATATTTGAAGGAATAAAAGAGCAGGGGCTGAAAGTGTAATAAATGAAAGTTTTTAAACCTGGGAGACACCTTCACGCGGGGCGCGTAGCCCCTTGTTACGCGGCCCCCGTAGCAACTGCCATCGTCCAAAAAACTGGCAGCTGCATGTTGCAGCCTGTTACACCGACTTTGGGGCCAAAATTTCGATTCCAGGAGCTATTTGTTGGTTTTAGAATACCACTAGGACACCTGGAGTGATCCTAGATGCCTCCAAAACACCTGCTTTGATCTCCTTGCATGGCAATTTGCTATATAAAGGCTCCTAAGTTATTTTGTTCAAGTGCTCATTCACTTGCAACAACCACAACACCCACTTCTGGAGATAGCCAGCATTAGAAGAGGATCAAGAAGTGTAGACAAGATAGCTAGGACCTTATGTAAGTGCCTTAGCCCTTTCTTAGTTCAGTTTATTAGCTTAAAAACCGAAAAGTCAAAGGCATCGTAAATAGACTTTGACTTTCGGTTTAATCGCAAATGGTCCAGCCACTGACCGAAATAAAAGTGGTTATGTGACCATATTAAGGTAGGTGATTAACCCTTAAAAGGACACCTTATAATTATTTCGTTTGACTAGTTAATTGTCGGGTCAAACTAATAAGTCAAAAAGTCAAACTGGACAGAATTTAAAATAATGACTTAAACTAATAAAACAGAGGTTATAAATTATATTTTAGCAATCTAATAACTTGGTAATTAGTATTAGAACATGTTTAAACATGTCTAACCCGACAATTATCAGTTTAAGATCGATTCATAACCGAAAGTCGCAAAGGCTTGACTTTTGCTTTGACTTTCAGTTCTGACCCAATTAAGCTTAATTCTCCCATGTTTTAAGCTTCCATTAGGACCACATTATACAGTAGTATAACCCCCTGAAGTTATATTGTTTGGTCCTTAGTAGTTTGAATTATATGCTCATGATCGTTATTATGCTTATAAATGCCATTTTTACCCTTTTGTCATATAAACGAGAATTTTTGAAATGTGAGAGGTCAAAAACCTTTGTTACTGATATATAAGCTTGTCTCGAACATTTGACATCAGTTCTTGGTCTCAATTTGAAGTTACGTTCGATACCGTAAATAGAAGCGTTTTATTAATTAAATTGCGTTATCTTGTATAAGACGTGTTTAAACTTGGATTTTGAACCAAAAATCATTACCTACTGTTAAGATATTATTTTTAAGGATTTTTGGAGTTTTTGACCAGATTATAATCTGATCATATCATAGAGTTCTTGTGTAATTCGGTAAATGACGATAATACCCTTATCATGCATAAAATGAGATTTACAAATGATTTGAATGCCAAACCTTTTCCTACTTATTTCATACATTAAATAAATTATTTTGGGCATTTAAAACTGGTAAAAATCTCAGATTTACATAAACATCTTAATTATCGTCGGTTAGCGAATTTTACACTAATTAGGTACATAGTATGGTTTCAAACCATATTTAACACCTAAGACTTGTTACCTACTGAATTGTTAATAAAATTTTTATATAATTACAGTAGGTATAAGTTATGAACTCAGACTTCCAAAAATGTCCTTAAATGCATATATGAAATGACCAAAATGCCCTTTTCGGGACATAGTTTGGCCATAAATGATAAACCTCACATATATGTAAGATATATGTAAGATCTTACTGATGTAATGTGATAAAATAAATATTTTTATTGATTACCAAAAACCAGAACTTCAATTTATTATAAAATCCCTTTTGTAATCATTAAAATGACCAAAATGCCCCTACGGGACTTAAAATGGTTTTAAATACTTTTTGGGCATATATGTTAACATCCTACTGATGTATTAACATATTTTAAGCATAATAACATTTATGACCTGTATATAATTCATTTGGTTACCCGTTATGCATTTATGCGTTCGGATCGGTTTATGTGACTAGTTTACGTAAAATAGTCGAAACGGGTTTAACCTTATCATTAAATCCTCAAATTCCAGAATGTGTGTAGTTTACCCATATTATACAAGTATCCAAAATTGTCGGGTCTAAACCACATTCTATTCCGGTCCCCGCTTAATCTAGCGTTTAGAACCGTTAAGTATCTTTCAAGCTAACCGGTCTAAGTCCTTGACTTAAATAAAGACCCGTTAGTATCCTAATAGGTTAATAAACCTTCTATATAGATTGAGTAGCTTTGGTAGAAGGTACTTTCATAAGGCTTTAGGAATATACGGCTGAGTTACTTCTTCCATCTAGCTCAGGTAAATACTTTTAACTTATTTTCCATTATGCGGGCTTGGGATACGGTATAATATAATACCGTTTGGTCGGGTATGAAATCATTTAATCGGATTGTGATTAATAAATTGCATAACCCGTTTGAATCTGTTTTGATTGATAACATAAACATTGGGGGTTAATACGACCGTGTCCTGGATATCCTCGGCTCATTTCATTTGAAAATGGCCACGACCTATGCACGGGGTGTAGGCATACACCTGACATATGCAAATGCTAAATACCCACATGTTGGGGATAACTCCTCTGTGGGTTCTATAAGTGGTGTGTCGATTAATCATGTTTCGGCTTCTATACCGAGCCCATATGTATGACAAACATGTAAAACAGTATACAGGATTATCTTAAATAATTGTCCCAAGTATAAAAGATTTGTGCCTTGTGCACTTAAATCAATTTTTATAAACTCTTTTTAAATGAGTCGGTTAATTGTATTTACCAGTGTAAACTGACGTATTTTCCAAAGACTAATTGACAGGTACCTCACGTAAATAGGCTGGAGCTACTAGGTGTCGAATAAGCGGATCTTGCAAATCCCTAGATACCTGGAGTCTGTTATTTCAGTTTTCTTGTATTTTATTTTATGATCCGCCTGTGGATCTTTATTACAACCAAGTCTGTATATTCTTTCATTTGGACACTCAGACATTATGGTTTGTAATAGTTTATTAACCAAGCCTTCCGCTGTGCTATTATATTGTGTGTATTGACAATGATGATATCAACTACGTCACGATACTCCCCGCCGGGCCCACCGGTAATATGTGGAATTATCGGGGTGTGACATAATGGAGTGTGGAGACATAGTAATAAGCAAAGTTCATACGGATCTAAATTTGGCTGACCCCTTTACTAAGCCTCTACCTCAAGCTAAACACGAGGAGCATGCTGGAAAAATAGGGCTTAGATTTGCTAGACAGTGGGCATGATCTGTAGTTAGTAATGGTGTTTTAATTTTGAACTACAACAGTTACATTGAAACAGTTATTTGATTTATTGGGTTAAATACAAGTTTAATTATTTTTTAATTGTGTTCGTTATTTGTATGTTTATATCCTTGAATAAACGTATTCTAAAATATCCGTAGTCGATCAAATTACATGGGAATGAATTTGAATGTAAGACTATTGTGAATTGAGATGATTGTATTCATGAGATGAATAACTCAAGAGTTTGAGAATCAAAATTCACAGATATCACTAGGGAATGATATTGGATGTGACTCGCTTCAAAACGATCTCCATGGATCTAAGTCATGAGATGTTTTGATATTGATATGTTCAATCTGTCTGTTTTCCTTTGGCACATATTAAACTATATTGATCAAGGACAATATTTGATGTTATCTAACACTGTCCTGAAACATGGGTAGTAATCCAGGTAGCGTTGGGAGAAATCCAAGGTTAAGTGGGAGTTGTATGATGCTGATGGAATTATGTACTTCTATAAGATTAGAAGTTTAGACATTCTGGCACCCTTGTTAACTCAAATTGGAATAAATGCGTGGCCACGCTCGGACTAAAAGTAGTTCGTTAGACCACTTTGAATTAAAGACGAGAACAGAGAATGGTTGATCACTATATAAGAACGAATGATCCATGTCTTATCATCAACGAATGTTCTATACAGAAGGGACTTATTGATAGAATTATCAGGGCTATAGTATTTGGTTAAGTAAAGTGTTACTTGAACTCAAAGAACTAGTTGACGACTGTAAAGTGTCATGCCGTGTTAAGAGCAGTGCGATGCAGCTAGGCGTCCAACTCTGCACACGTTGACTCATTTAATTAAAATCGTCCAAGTGGGAGATTGTTGGATATATGTATGTCCGACCGTAATTAAAGTCAACGTAACTAACTCGGTACAATCCGAAGAGTTACACGTTGGTACACGAATCGTATATGTTCACGAGTAGGTAGATTATTATTTGTGAAATAATAATAGTTTAAACCCGACGGACTTAATATTAATTAGATTATTATTAAGAGGATTATAATTGTATAATCTTAAAGGGCCTTAATGTAAGATTGGGTTTTATAAAAGGATGATTAAGATGGAAACCCTAGATACACTTTTATAAAAACACAAAACCCTAGCTACCCTCCTAAGCTTGGCCGCCACCCACTTGCCGTCGACCAAGCATCGCCGCCGCCGCCTTCTTGGCCGGTTCTACTCTCGGGTATCTTGTGCTCGGTTGTGAACTTCCTACTAGCGAGGATTCGTTGTAACCCGCGTGTTACAATTCCGGTGTAGTCGTTAAAGGTTGATTACTAAAACCCTCTATGGTTGTTTATTCATTTTATTTGTTTATACGCGTATAACCTTGATCCTGATTGGGAATATTTATTAATCGGATTAATAAATCAAATTTATATAATCGGCTTTTGGTAAATTATATAAACCGCTTCCGCTATTATTTTGATACTATGATTCCGTCAGTTAATCCATAATGGCCTTTCATATAGATTATATGTATATTATATCACATCATCGTCACCGTTGGGTTGGTGGCCCAATAGGAGAAGCAAAGCTTCCAGGAGCACTTAAACTCTTGTAAAAGGGTTCGATATAGGTGTATTTGAAAATACCGAAATCTTTTGAAAAATACTATAACCGAAAATACTGATACAAAATCTTTGAAAACTAATAATCGTTATCATTGGTGTTCGGTCGGTAACTCATCCCCATTTTGCACATAGCATTTACTCAACATATATATTGAGGCTTTAAATCAACATACGTTCAGACATATAGTGTGATTATATGGTTTAAGCTACTAAAGAATATTTTGGAACACGTTTTACAATTTTCTTTTGTATGTTGAGCCAACTTATAAGTGTGGAAAGCACAACAAAAATCTTAAAGCGAGACATACTTATGTCCATTTTCACGTGTTATGTAGTACGTGAATAATGTGAACCTCATGCTATGTGGGACACCCATGAATGGGCAAAGGGGTTATGAGATCCACGACAACCAACTTCTCTTTCTCATATAAAATCACTATCCTATTTTTTTTTTACTTTCAACCCTTTTACTTTGCATCTTTTACTTTTCATATTTAACCATACCATTTTTTCACTTTCAGTTTTGGTCTCCTATACTTTTCATTTTTTACAAATCTTTCGAGTAATTGAGTAAACAAGCTGCAATACGCGTGTGTGGGTCAGCCTTTGTACGTTTATTTTTTTGTCGGTTTAACAGCCACGTCATAACTCACGGGTCCTTAGCCGACTTGGTTATTATTTTCCAATGTTTTACATTTCGGTCTATTTTTGCAAGTTAGCATGCCGCAACGCGCGTGCGTTCTTTTCCATATGTGGGTCAGCGTTTTTATGTCTATTTTTGGTGGTTTAACAGCCCCGTCATAACTCGCGGGTCCTTAGCCGAGTTGGTTATTCTTTTCCAATGTTTTACGTTTAGATCTAATTTTGGCAAGTTAACAAAGCCGCAACGCGCCTGCGTGATTCAATGTTTTTACGCTTACTTTTTGTTTGGTTTAATAGTCCCGCCAAAATACGCGGGTCCTAAATACTAGTCTTATTAAATTATTAATTTAGATTTATTTATAGTATAGATTTTTGTACTATAATACATTTCAGATACAGTAGGAGGTATAAAGCAACATTTGCATGTGGTTATAAATTATGAAAATTTGTAATTAAAATTGATTTTGTATTGAAAGTAACGTGTATAATTAATATAGTTTTCTAGGTGTAAATATTCTAAAAAGGCATCTTGAAGTGGTTATAGGTTTCAATGATTGATAGATTGCTGGTTAATGTATAAGGGGGGACGGGGTGGTCAGTTATACCACCCCAAAACGCGTTGAAACATAACTGAACACCGCCCCGCCTAATCCATCACTAGTGATGGAGTATAACGAGTGATGGTGGTAACGCGTTGAAGTTGAGGATGATAGGGTATGGATCTTGTACATTGTGCATTAATACTTGTACATTGGAATCCCTATCACTAGTGATACCACCCCTCCTATATTTCTATCACTATCACTAGAATATTGGGTGCTTACATGGCATCATTTGATTGGTTGCTTCCATCACTGGAATCTATCACTAGCAAACCACCCCTCCCCCCCTAATAATAAATTAGTTATAAATATTTATATTTATAAAACTTAACGGTTGAAGTACGTTTATTTAAGACAAAGGTTCGAATAAAAATGAATGTGCGGGATATAAAACATGGCGATGGTGACAAATTTGCTCCCTTTTTTTGACTCATTAAAAGTATTTTGGTATTTTATAATGATGTTAACGATAGTTTATTAAACAAAAGAAAATGAAATAGCCACTTCCTCTTGGACCTCTTCATTGGTATGCCGTCTCCCCACCCCGACCGTCGATGACCACCACCATTAAAATTAGTATTTTAAAAACGGCCTTAAAACATCTTAAAACATTGCTAATTAGAAATTTCAACATGTCATTTAAGCTTTGGCCTAGTGATTAAGAGAAATTACCTCTTGTGAAAAGACCAAGACTCGATCCTTAAAATATATAATTTAATACCTTTCAAAAAAAAGATGTAATTTAATATAGTATTTAAGGACAAACTTGCTCCCTTTTATTGACTTAATAAAAGTATTTTGGTATTTTATAATGATGTTAACCATAGTTTATTAAACAAAAGAAAATAGAAATAACCAGTGGCGAAGCTTGAAAAAAAAATTCGGGGGGTCGGAAGGTAACGGATCTAAATTTTTTTTTCTATAGTGTAGTTTCGAGGTGTATGTTCGGGTCGGACGTCGGTGATTCGATTCGGGTCGGGTCAAACATTAATATCAAATAAAAAACGTTCTCAAACAATAAAAAAGAAGTTATCATTTTATTCTTCCCCATAGCATAATCTAATAACAAAACAAGTTAACAAATCACCCTAAATTTCAAACTCTAATTTTTATTTAAATCAAATCACAATAAGATTTTAAACAAATAAAATTAGACATAGTTACAGAAAGACTCAACAAGTTTAGGGCAAAAATTCGGACCAATTCCACCCCTAATTTCAACCTAAATCACATAAATTGCAGCCCTAAATTAAACCTAAAGATAAAAAAACACTTACCTTTAACCTTATGAAGATTGAAGAAGTCGAACAAGAGTACAAGACCACAACAATGAGCAACGTTTTGGCTTCTGTTCTCGAACAAGAAGAAGTCGAACAGTTTTGGAACCTGTGTTTCCCCCCTTCTACAGTTCTGGCTTGTGGCTTCTGTTCTTTTGGTCGATGTCCCAAAGTAAACGAATTTGGGTTTTTTTTTATAGGGTAGGCTTTTAAGTTGGGCTATATAATGATTTGATTTGGGTTATATAATATACATTCTAATATTCTACCAAATATAATGATTTGGGCTATAATATTTGGGCTAATTAAATATTTTATTTGGGCTATATAAACAAAAAAAATTAAACCGGGGGGTCGAAAATGTATATACCTAAATTTTTTTATAAAATCGGGGGGTCGAAAACGTATATACCTACAAAATCTTATACGAAACCTACATATATAACACTACTGACCGAAAAGTTCGGGGGGTCGGGCGCCCCTCCCCGCCCCTTAAATCCTTCGCCCCTGGAAATAACCACTTCCTCTTGAACCTCTTAATTGGTATGCTGTTTCTGAGTCTCATTTAACAGGGGGAGGGAAAAGAGATGAAAATATGAAAAACCATGTTCTCGAGTTTCATTTAACAGGGGGAGAGGAGGGAAAAGTGAAGAAAATATGACCAAATATTCATCCTCCCAAATTGGAGAGATTAGGAGATAAAATTTTCCTTCCCCTCCCCTCACCTCCCCCTGTTAAATGACCCGGGAACATAAATTGGTATTTTATAAACGTCCTTAAAACATTGGTAATTAGAAATTTCGACATGCCACTTAGGTTTTGGTCTAGTGATCAAGAGGAATTACCTCTTGTGAAGAGACTGTGACTTAATCCTTAAAAGATGTAATTTAATATAGTATTAAGGAGAAAAAAAGTTTAGTTGTTAAAAAAATTCAACAAATTCAAAAAATTATTTTGTGAAAGATATGTATTTGTCTATAGTTGTATATTTTTTTATGTTTCTCAAAAAAAAAAAAAAAATGTAAACGATATGCATTTGCCTATAGTTGCATATTTTTTATGTTTCTTTAAATTATCTTAAACTTTTTTTAGATAATGATATGACAACATATGATTATATGAATCATGTTTTATAGGTGAACTAGATAAAGAAAAGAAAATTTGAATTCTGAGTATTTTCCAAATTACTTATTATAAATTAGCAACATTTTGGTGTGAGAATTTGTATTCTATACTTAGGGAGGTTTAAAAAAAATTGATATTACGCTTTTAACCTAAAACTACCTTGGTTTTTTTACTTTTAACCTAAATTTTTCTACGTTTTCCAATTCAGCCTCACAACTTTTTACTTTCAACTTTAGTCCCCTATACTTTTTATATTTTGCAAAATTTTCATTTTACGTTTTGTTCTAAATTTTACGAGTTAACACGACGCATGTGCATGTGTGGTTCAACGTTTTTACGCTTCGTTCTAAATTTTGCGAGTTAACATGACACAACATGCGTGTGTGGTTCAACCCTTCAACGTTTTTATGTTTATTTTTTTTTCCGTTTGATAGGTTCGTCGCAACATGCGGTCCTAAATCGACTTAGTTATTATTTTCTATTTTTACGTTTCGCTCTAATTCTTCGCATTAACACGCTGCAACTTCAGTGTTGGTGTCACTGGCGGTACTGTGACATGGGTGCTATTTGTCATGGTTCTATGCCCCCGCCACAACGCACGGGAGTTTAATATTAGTTGCAACTAAAAATCACAATGTGAAAACTTATCCTACATGCATCAAAGGTATCGATTTTATGGACCTTTATCGAGTTGCTAACACTTTATCAATAAACGTTGGTATATTTGGTTGTGTAAATCCTTTATCCTAATACACTCTCTGGTACTTATGAGTTTGCTTAGGATGTCTTTGTTAGCTTTAATGTTCATTGTAACTACCTTAATTACTTGTTAGTTTCATATATTGTCATCTATGTTCACTAACTTAATGCAAGCTGTTATTTCTTAACAGCGGAACTTGTAGTTGTTTCTTGATGCTTGCTCATATAGATAAGCAGTGACGGAATCAGAACTTCTTTGTGAGGGGGTCATCATAAGACTCTATTTTCTGCCGGCTTCAACTAGAGAGTCTAAAACATGTTTTTCCTAGAAAAATACGAGATTGTAATATAAAAATCTTACAAATTTCTATGTCCGGGGGGTCAGCGGACCCTCTTGACTCCCCTCTAGTTCCGCCCCTGTAGATATGTGTGTGCACACGCCTTTGTAGATTTCACACTCGTCTTTGTTTTGTATATCTCAAAGTATACATGTTGTGTCTTTTGAGGGAGATCGACGAACTAGGGTGCAGGTAACAATGTATGCATGTTTACATTTTAAAATGCATGTGTTCCGATCATGGGCGGCCCTGGGGGTGGGCGGGGAGGACCACCGGCCAGGGCCCGATATCTCGAAGGGCATGTTATTTTATGAAAAAAAACACGATATGTATATGTTAAATATTAATTTTAATAGGGTATACATATACAAACACCAACATAGACTTACTTACAAAACTATTCTTATGGTTTAGATTAGTTATTAGTCCATTGACATTAGGTTTAGACCATTAATGAGCCTAATACCCAATTTCGTTATGGCCTAAGGACACGTTTTTTCGAGCTCGAACAGTGTACACGAATTCTCTGGGCCGGCCCTGGTTCTGATGACTCTAAATTTACGTACACATTAGTTGAATGTTAACTACAAATGACACCATGTCCATTATTTGTTGTTCTTTGTGTTTGATGACGGGGGTAGCTCAAGACCAAATAAAACGACTAAAACACATGAATGCTCAAAAGGTTAAAAAGTTCAAAGGTTGAAAACCCAGGAGCTAAGATAAAGCAACACGTGAACAATAAAAGGTCACATCTCTGATTGCTTCACCAACTCTCCTAGCCGCAAAAGTAAGGAGAGTACACAGAACGCAGTCTTTTACCCGCATGTCAAAAGGCTTGAACCCTCAAAAGGGTAAGTCCCCCACTGCAGACATACTTCACTAGTCAATGGTTTCTTCTTTGGGATATCACCTTTCCTATAAATGTGACACTTCATTAAGTGTGAAAAATATTCTGGATCAGCTCTGATTCCAGGCGAATCTCTGGTCGTTGTTCTTGAGTACTTGTTCCATGCAAGTCACTCTCCATCACATTCAACTTACACATTCTTATTGCTCCCACATCCGAGACTGAACACATTTCAGTGGAGGATCCCGAGCAAACAAAAAAATCAAACTAGTGAACCTCTCTCCACGTCTCGCAAACGTGGGGGGACCCCACGACCTGCGTTAGGCAAAACCGAACCTTTCAACCCTTTTGCCTAACCAGCCTTGCTACTAACACTGGTCTATCATTTGTTGCATCAACAGTTTTCAAACATAAAATTCCAACGATTGATTTGAATTAATGTCACGATACGCATTGTGCAATCGTACATTGATCATCTAACCACTACAAAAAAAGTATATAATTGAATAGAAGATACGTAGATAATGCATGAAATGAAGTTAGCTAATATCCCTTTTATAAGTTCATGTAGTGAGTTTTTATAAAACAATACGAATGGTATAAAAACTATCGTATATACCATTTAATGTTTAACAAGGGACACCGCTTTTTGTAAATACCATGCAATGATACAAGTTTGTTGAGTGGTTGAACTGTTGAAGAAATACCTATCTAATCGGGTTGGTCAGGCAATGCTCAACGGGTTATGGGGCTCCAATCTTCAGGAATTCTTCGAATGGTTTGATCTGCACAACTAACACAACACCGTGAGACTCGTTACGAGAATGAGAGGTTGAGAGTTCTTCTCGTAACCACTATCCGATGTGAGAATAAGTATTGTTCTCAGGTGAGTAAATTATAAGTGAGAGTAGAGAGTCTAGAATGATTTTACCTTGATGGAGTGTGGTATTTATAGCCGGGATGGTGCGAAATGATCATGCGAGACGTCAATGTCAGGATATCTCTTTGGTCCCCTTGCTACTGATCGTTAGTGATGGCAGGGGAGGGTGTATATTCGCGGCGCGCCATTGGTCATATGTTGCCATCGGGATGTCCTCGTGGTCTATTCCATGACAACCGTTAGTTGAGGTTAAGAGGAGTATGAATCAGCGTATCGTGATTGACTAGACGTCGTTACCAATCATACTTCTTGTCTTTAATGCAATAACCACTAATGAAAATCCAGTGTACAACGGTTTGCGGGACGTCATTGACCACATGTCACTTTCACAATGTCCTTCTTGTCTTCTTTATCATGGGCCTCATTGGCATGTTTGACGTGGTGGGTAGGCCCTATGGATGACTTGTGTCAGCCAGTTGTCAGTGTTATAGGTTGAGCTTGGGCTTTCCCCATATCCACGAAGAGTCCAGGCCCATATCTCTTCGGGCGTCAATATATCAAAACCACTATTTTACCTCTTTATTATAAAAGTCTACATAACCATTCAAACTTGCAAGTACGAAATATCAAAAACAACCTATTTACCTTTTTATGAATTGTAAAAGTCTACAAAATCAAACTTGCTAGTACAAAAATTCGCTTTAAACACTTGTGTACGAAATATCAAAAACAACCTATTTGATATTTCAAGCAGTGTTTGTTTGTTCAAGCATTCTCATTCAGTCTTTGTTTGTTCAACCTGTGAAGGAGGGTCCTGAGGGTTTTAAGAAAATGTCTGGAAAAAAAAGCGAGGATGGGAGTTCTAATGTCAAGCAGTGTTTACGTAAGGTCGCCGATGGTCATTTTACCGCTGCAGTTAAGGTCCTTTGTTCTTCTGGGGTCGCGCCACATGATAAGAAAACTATGAAGGCTCTCGTGGATAAACACCCGTGCATGCCCCCTCCGACCATGCCAGCTTTCCTTCCATCAGAACCTCACCTTTTAGCGGAGACTGACAGTGTACTTGGGTGTATCAAATCCTTCCCGAAAGGGACGTCATGTGGGAAAGATGGTTTGCGGGCTCAACACCTTTTGGACGCCCTTTGTGGTGAAGGGTCCGTGATTGCGGTTAGCCTTCTCAGAGCAATTTCAGCTGTGGTTAACCTTTTTTGCGAGGGGGGTGTCCGAGGAGTTTGGCGGAGTTTGTTGCATCTGCTCCTCTTACGCCCCTTCTCAAGCCCGATAATGGAATTAGACCTATTGCAGTGGGTTCGATCTGGAGGAGAGTGGTATCCAAGGTAGCGATGAAGGGGGTGGGGAAGGAGATGGCCAAATATCTTGGCGACTTTCAGTTTGGGGTCGGGGTTCCAAACGGGGCTGAGGCGGTTCTTCATAGTGCGAACAGGCTCTTAAATGCGCACCACCGAGACGGGTCGTTGGCTATGCTTACCGTCGATTTCACGAATGCCTTTAACCTTGTGGATAGAACTGCTCTTTTAAATGAGGTAAGGAAAATGTGTCCATCCATCTCTGCTTGGGTTGATTTTTTATACGGGCAACCAGCTAGGCTTTACGTGGGGAATGATTTTATTTGGTCATCCACGGGGGTTCAGCAAGGGGATCCTTTAGGGCCTCTTCTTTTTGCCCTTGTTTTACACCCTCTTGTTCTCCGAATCAGAGATCGTTGTAAGCTTCTGTTTCACGCATGGTACCTGGATGATGGGACCATTATTGGAGATGCTACTCAGGTTGCCAAGGCTTTAGACATCATTAGAGTGGAGGGCCCCTCCTTGGGCCTCCTTCTCAACCTTAAAAAAACTGAAGTTTTTTGGCCTACATGCGACGGGGTGAAGACTCAGGCGGGTTTATTTCCGCAGGAGATTGGTAGGCCGGTGCACGGTATGAAACTCTTGGGCGGTGCTGTCAGTAGAGATGGGCAGTTTATTAGCGGGTTGGCCCTCAAAAAGAGCCAAATGTGCGGTTGAGCTGATGGGATGCCTCAAACGCCTTAAGAACCCTCAGAGCGAACTCCTCCTGCTTCGTTCGTGTATGGGGGTTGCTAAACTGCTGTTTGGGCTTAGAACGTGTCAGCCTTCTTATGTCGGGGAAGCCGTCTCTGTTTTTGACAAGGGGCTACGGAATGCGATCGATGACATTGTTGTTTGTGGGGGTGCCTTTTTCGGGGACCTACAATGGAGGTTAGCTTCCCTCCCGACACGATTTGGGGGGCTTGGGATTTGCTCAGCTGAGGATGCCTCTTCCTACGCTTTTGTGGCTTCAAGGGCCCAATCTTGGGTTCTTCAAGACCACATCCTTCGCGAATGTGGGGTAGAGTTGTTGGACCCTGATTACAAGGGTGCGTTGGACAATCTGCATAGTTCTCTTCCCGATCTTGATCTTAGCGATTTCTACATTAAAGACACCGCCCCCCCTAAAGCCCAGAAAATTCTGGCGAATGCCTTATATGGAGAAATCGTCAAGACAGTTGAAGAGAAGTTTGTCTTTTCCCCTCGCCAGCGAGCCGTGTTTGGGTGTTTGCGAGCCCCCCATGCTCAGGATTTCCTGTCTGTTGTTCCCATCGAAGGTTTAGGGCAGAGTATGTCGGCGGTGGAATACCGGGCTATCCTCAAGTACCGTTTAATGATACCCCTTTTCCAGGCTGATGACCCGTGTCCTGTGTGTCAGAAGTGTTGCTTGGATTCTTTTGGGGAGCATGCAGTACATTGCAAAGAATTACCGGGGTTTAAGTATCGTCATGATTTAGTTCGCGATGTGCTGTATGATGTCCTTAAGCGAGCAGGGGTCTCGGCAAAAAAGGAAGCCCCAGTGAACTTCTTGACTGATCCATTAGAAGGGAGATCTACGCTACGGCCCGCTGACATTCTTGTTTTTGGATGGGAAGGAGGGAAACACGCGTGTGTCGATTTGACAGGTGTGTCCCCCCTCGTTGGGCTAAGGGATCACGGTTTTGTGGTGGGACAGGCGATAACCAAGGCAGAGGCGGGCAAAGTAGCTAAACACGAAAAAGCTTGTATCGAGAATCAGCACGTGTTCGTCCCGTTCGCTTTCGATACATTTGGCGCTCTCGCCCCTGACGCGGTGCGATTCCTAAAGCGAGTTCAACAGGTGGTAAGCAGTAACACCACACATGTTAAGGGGCAGAATTTTGTGTTTAGCAGGGTAGGGTTTGCCATTCAGAAGGGGGTAGCGGCGCAGCTTGTTGCTCGTCTACCTGCCATTAGTTTGTAATTTCTGTTTATAGGGTATGTATATATCTGTTCTATTTATTTCTTGTTATGGGTGTTTCATGTTACGAATTACTCCATTAGGTTTTTTCACCTATTTACCTTTTTATGAATTGTAAAAGTCTACAAAATCAAACTTGCAAGTAAGAAAAGTCGCTTTAAACACTTGTGTAAAACAAGTTTTGACATAGATATATCGAGCAAAATGACAAACCTCCATATTTGATGCATACATGGTCCCAAATGATACCCACCTAGCGATCCATAACAATATTAACAAGAATTTGTACAAATTATATATCTACTTTATTATAGAAATTTACGAGGTTTTCTCTCACTTCATATTAGAATAAGATAAAAATAACTCTTAAAATAAGATGATGGACCCCATCAAACAAATAAACTACTATACATACATGTTATCGTGTGATGATATATTTATTACCATGTCTAATATATTTATTTATTGTTTTTGAAATCCACAAGTTATTATAAAGAAATATATTATTAATAAACATAAAATTACTTCTTAAATATCGTATGGTGGTAAGACATCTCTCATCTGTGGCCCATCGTCAGAGACGCTTGTGTTCTCTAATGGAGGAGATCCAAGTTCAATCTCCACTTGTGTCATCACTTTAGTGGTTTAGTCAATGGTAGACAAAGCATAGCTTCTTTGCAAAGATGTCAGGTTCTATCCTGAGCCCACCGAATTTTCATCCCACCATATGTTACGTCAGTAAATGTTCAGCTCTTGCAATGATACACCATCTGTCAAGTTGTAGTCGGTGGTATGGTTTCTCAAAGGAACGCCCAAGCTAAACTCTGAAGCCAGCGTGCAGATGTAAGATTAAAAAATAAAATAAAATAAAATTAATTTACTCTCGAGTTGCGACTCCTTCTTGACCATTTTCATTTTTCACCAATAAAAAAACAAAATAAAATAAATAATAATAATAAAAAAATAAAAAAAAATGAAAGCCATGATGGACCCAATACCTATGTGTCATGTGTGAATCAGCAAAGGACAGTAGCATCTCCCCTTATAAATACCCACACCCAACTTCCCCTATAAACACACACATCTGACTTAAATCAGTTTCAGAATCTCACAATTTGCCCTATTAACCACAAAATGAGTACCGATCTGAAATCTAGATTCCTTCAAGTGTACGACACTCTCAAATCGGAGCTAATCAACGATCCGGCCTTCGAGTTCGATGAAGATTCACGTCAGTGGGTGGAGAAGGTATAATCCGCATCATTTGAACCGTTTGAATCGTTATTGTTGTGATTTTAGTTAGGTTTAACGATTTTATTCGTTTTGTTAGTTTGTTGTTGTTCGAATATGCGATTGACGGAGTTATTTATGCGTTTACGTTGTTGTTATATTGATTTGGAAGAGATTTATTGCTTGTAGATCGGATGTGAGTTTGAATAATTACAGTAAGGATTGTTGTGTTTAATTTAATAAGTTGCAGATCAAATTAGTAGATTATTGATTTGGAACTAGTTTATAGGTTAGATTAAAGGCACTAGTACTAGTAGAAATTATTGTTAGTTTTGACTGCTAAAAGTGGTTTGTTGGAGTTATGTTTGAATATCTGACACCTACATTATTAAGTTTTGTAGAAAAATATCCAAATAGAGAACTCAAAAGTTGACTGTCTTAATTTTTGGAACCTAGTGGCTTTTATGTGTTAGTATCCACTTTTAGACTATACGGTGTGGAGGGGCTTGAAAACGGGGTGTTATGCGACATGTGGAAGCCACGTCAGCATGCGTTAGAAAAGTGGTGTGGTGCAAAAAAGGGAGGAGTGGGATGGGGCGTGGAAAGTGGCGTTTTTATAAAAAATAAAAATTAACCAATCAAAACCAACCCAAAATGACAAAATCTACCCACCAATGAAACGCCGCCACCTCACCCACACATTTGCCCCCATGCCGGTGGAGATCCTCAAGCCCAAACCACAACGCCGTGCTCCATGCCGAACACGGGGTGGTTAGCTTGGCGTGGGCTGGCTTCCACGCCCACACCGTGTGGTCTTATGATTGAGGACCTTATAAACGGAGTTCTTCATGTTTATGCACTATAACTAAGTAGTTAAATGCATAGTTGTTAAAAGCCATCGCCTCTTGCGCCTAGGCCCATATTCTAGGCGAGTCGAGGCACTTGCGCGTTATTATCCAGGTGATGGTTCATGCGCACATTACGGCGAGATTCCTAGATTCTGGAGAGTTTCCAGCTAAATTTTATAAATTCCGGCAAGATTCCAGCCAGATTTCTACTTTTATCTTAGGAAAACTACGTTTCTACACTAATAATACACTAATATTTTAGAACTTTTGGTACTAAATAGATGATATTAAATGTTATATAATAGCTTTTGTTTATCATATTTGAAGAATAGTATTATTTTTCTAATACATAATATATTTTTGATAACTATGGTTAAATGACTGCAATGGTTCCAGAGTCAGTTAGGCTAACGTGTCTAGTGACGTCAAAACTGTCTTACAAGACATCCAAAACGTATAGGTGTATTGGCATTGTTAAAGGTGTAATACTATTATCACTATTGTGTTGTATATAAATAGAGAGCAGGACCAATAATAATATTTTAATTCATATTAACACACATGTATTACTAAAACAAGAAAAAGTAGATGATATCAACAGCTATCTGCATGCATCACAATCTTACGTCTAATCTGTATCAACAAAATATCCTATAATGTAAGAAGAAAGGAACCACTAATAATATATCAGAGTTATCAAAAGCGAGCGCTTTTGGCGCCTAGGCGCTTTTTCTGGGCGATTCACATTTACTGCGCTTATAGTTCCCAGGTAATAATAGCGCAACTTAATTCTTCTCATGCGTAATTAATGATTTATGCTTTTTATTTTTTTTAATTGGTAATTTCAATATTTTCTGCAGTATTTATAGGGCTTTAAGTTTAAACAGATGATATCAGTTTATTATCACATTTTTCAGTTCGAATTATCAAAATTATTCAGTTCGTGTTATCAAGATTATTCAGTTCGTGTTATCAAGATTATTCAGTTCTTTTGGCTTTCAAGTTTTACTCATTATTACTTTAGTGAACCTTTTGTTTTCGACTTTGATCATTTTGGTTTCAAGTATTTTGTTATCTGAGACTTTTTAAGTGCTACGTCTACGAGCATTTTGGTTTTAAGTATTTTGTTATCTGAGACTTTTTAAGTGCTAGTATGAACATTATTGTTTTGGTTTTGAGTACTTTATTCCCTTAATGAACTTTTTAATTTTTTTATTCAAGTGCGGTTTTTTTTTCTCGGGCCCATGCTTTTTTTTGCGCCTATCGCCTAGGCCCTAATCGGAGCCTATGCGCCTAGAGTGCGCTTTCGCGCCTTTAATAACTTTGTAATATATGTGATTAATTGTACTTTCTTTACCCCCTTCTTTGCAGATGCTTGACTACAACGTACCTGGAGGTAAGAAACTAAGAATGTTTGTTTTTTTTTCCTATGACTTGTTTTATTGCAATATATTTTGTTGTATTAACAACCATAGTAAAATGTGATCCTTGTAGGAAAGCTGAATCGGGGCCTCTCTGTTATTGACAGTTACCAATTGCTTAAAGGTGCAGAATTGACCGATGATGAGGTTTTCCTTGCATCTGCCCTTGGTTGGTGCATTGAATGGGTAATAACAATATACTGTTGGCAGTAGTTTCTTTCATTACATGATATATTATATACTTATATCCTTCCTGTTAATGGATCTTCAATCTTGCAGCTTCAAGCATACTTTCTTGTGCTTGATGATATCATGGATGAGTCTCATACACGCAGAGGTCAACCCTGTTGGTTCAGACTACCCAAGGTGTGAACCTTTGAACAACAATATGTTCGTTCAAATAGCTACCATTTGAATAATTTGATTATGTGCATGTCCAGTCTCTGAAAATTTGATTATAGGTTGGTATGATTGCTGCAAATGATGGTATAATTCTTCGTAACCATATCCCAAGAATTCTCAAGAAACATTTCCGAGGAAAGCCTTATTATGTGGATCTACTGGACCTGTTCAATGAGGTTTGGCTTCCTGTTTAAAGCATCTTCCTGTTTAAAGCATCAGTGATTCTATTTACGTTTTCACTTTTAGTACATAATAAAGATTGACATGGAGAAATGGGAGGGTTGGGTAGCGACAAAAAAATAGTGAATTTTTATATATCGGCCTAAATTGGTCGGTTGAGTCAGGTTGACTGAAATGCTTTTTGGATCCAAGTTCCTTGCGACTTTCGTCCCTGAGGTTTGGCTAGTTTTGCGACTTTGTCCAAAGGTTTGTTTTTCCGCATCTGGATCCAAAAGGTTTGAAATCTTGTCATTTTCATCCGGCTTCTTAACTCCATCCATTTCTCTCTGTTAAGTCAAGGGTATTTCCGTCTTTTTCATTAACTTAAAGGGCAATTCGGTCTTTTTTGCTCTATGTACAAGCATTTAGCATAATGTACAAGTATTCAAAAGACCGAATTTCCGTTTAAGTTAACAAAAAAGACGAAAAATACCCTTGACTTAACGGAAAAAATTGGATGGAGTTAATGAGCCGAATGAAAATGGCAAGATTTTACACCTTTTGGATCCAGACGCGGAAAAACAAACCTTTAGATGGAAGTCGCAAAAATGGCCAAACCTTACGGGCGAAAATGGCATTTTACTCTAAATAAAATTAGTGTGTCAGTTATGGTTACAAAAAAAAATTGAACTAGTATAATAATAACCTATTTTACGAATAAAATGATTTACGAGGTTTAGAAATTAAAAAAAAAACACTTTGCATGATCTTATACCTGTTTCCTTTTAAGCTAAATTTTTAAATTTCACTTGTCTGACCTGTTAGAGGTAAAAAATAATTAGAATCAGCCCGCAAATAAGTAACCTACCTCTACTTACAAAGTAGTGTTTTACACTGTATCTGAGCAGGTAGAATTTCAAACAGCCTCTGGACAAATGATAGATTTGATTACTACACTTGTTGGAGAGAAGGATCTCTCGAAGTATTCATTGTCTATGTAAGTGACTGCCTTAAATGATCTCATTAAATTGTCCATCCAATTACAAACTCACACATACACATATTATTTATATATATATATATGTCACATTTTCCGAAGTCTATCGTGTTGTTGTGCTGCAGTCACCGCCGGATTGTTCAGTACAAAACTGCTTACTACTCATTTTATCTTCCAGTGAGTAAATTTTCGGACTTGCTCAGTCATATTTTATTTATAAAATAAAGAGTTAATTTCGTTTTTAGTACTGTGATTTGTAGAAAATAACCATCATAGTCCACTATTTTAAAAATTGCCAAAACAGTACTAGTACTTCAACTTTTGTAATAATTACAGTCCACCTCCGTTAACCACGTCCAATTCACCTTAAGTTTTTGATCGGAAGACTAAAATACCCCTCATATAAAAAAAAATATATATAAACAAATGAGTTAATTACATTTTTTCGTCCTTGTGGTTTGTTGAAAATAACCACTACAGTCATTTTAGTTTAAAAATTGCCAAAACAGTACCAATACTATTTTGGCAATACCCCAGGGACGAAAAACGTAATTAGTATCACTTTTTAAATAATGTCTTTTGAACTAATGGACTGTAATGGTTATTATCACCATCATGCATCTTTTCATTACCATTGGTACATTATTTAATCGTGCAACATTTACTTAGTCTTGCAACATCGTATAACATTAGTTCACTTAATCTTGCAACATTTACTTAGTTTTTGCTCTTATGATTCAATATTCATGGTACATTAATTCTATATGTTAGTGGATAATCCATTTGATTATTTTGCATTAATTTCTGCTTCAAGGTGGCCTGTGCACTCCTTATGTCTGGTGAGGATTTGGACAAACACGAGGAAGTGAAGAACGTACTTGTTGAAATGGGTACCTATTTTCAAGTGCAGGTATGTGATACTCATTTGCAACTATTTATTTTCAAAAGCAAAAAGTCACTAAATAGTAAGTAGTATCCTAGTTTTTTCAGCGTTCCATTTAGGGAACTCAAGTTTTGCTCTCTTGTGAAAGTTTTTATAACGTGTTAAACTTAAGTAGTATGAAGTTTGTTTACTACTTACTAACCTTTTACTTTCCAAAATGTTTACCAGAACTGCTTAAGGTAGGTCATTTAGTTTAACCGGTTATGAAAAATTCACAACCTCTATTTATGACTGTCAATTCATCAAGCTCTGAAATGATTGCAGGATGATTATCTAGACTGTTTTGGTGCTCCTGAGGTTATTGGAAAGGTAAGTCCAGCAATATATATATTATATATTATATAATTTTTGTTTTAAAAATAAAAAAAAATATTTATATTTTGGTGCTTGTGTTGCTGACTTGCGGTCGAGTTAAAACTCACAAATATCGTTAATCTCACACTGCAGATTGGAACAGACATTGAAGACTTTAAGTGCTCCTGGTTAGTTGTGAAAGCTTTGGAACTTTCCAATGAGGAACAAAAGAAATTCCTACATGTAAGGCTATGCGTACATATAACATATCCACTCGGATACTTAGGCACATTTAAAAATACACCCATATGTGCAGAAAATACATGACAACATTCATGTATAATTATTGAGAAATTTATATATGCTGATTTGTATATAAGCCCCTTAAGACTTTATTTCTGCACGATTAAATCGTTTTAGCTTTTTAAACTTAACAATAAAGTTCTTGCACTTTGTTATTAACAAAAAAATGTTTATTTGCATGATCAACTCGTGGGTTTTTCAAAATTTGCATGATCAACTCCTTAAACTTAATTTAAAGGATATTTTCGTTTAGTTCTAAAAGTTTAGGGTTCAATCATATAAATAAAGTTTAATGATTTAATCATACAAAAATAATGTAGAGGGACTTATGCGCGAATTCAATGCAAGTCTTGCAGGTTATTTGGACAATTGCCTGAGTTGTTTAGTAAAGGTGGCAAAGATGGGTGGGTATGGTAACGGGTCAAATGGTTTTGAGTTGAAACAGGTGATTTTTAGGATGGGTCGAAACGTCTTGGGTTGACCCACAAACACTTTATTGTTCATTTTCAATATATAGCTGCTAATATTGGTCACAACTCACAACTCACGTAACAATATTTGAATGATAATAGTAATAATCAAAATCTTTGAATAAAAGGATTAATTGGTATGCATTATAAATTGATTTTGAGAAACCCGTTCCCTATTAGCTAATTGTTTTTATTTGATCTGTTTAACCCAAATTAACCCATTACAAAGTAAACGGGTTGAAATTGTCAGCTATAACATAAAGAAGCCCAGAACACTTTATTTCGGGAACCGCACACGCATCAGTTGACAATTAGTTATATTTTTATTTAATTTATCCTTAAAATTTGCTATATAATATAAATAATTATAAAATGTTTATGTAGGAGAACTATGGGAAAAAAGATCCCTCTTCAGTTGCCAAGGTGAAGGAACTATACCACACTCTAAATCTTCAGGTTTGTGTCTGGCTTCTTATTTTCTCTTTATCATGGTTCTCAACATACTATTGGATTTAAAATGAATGCGCCCATATATAAAAATAATTATTTACTACTACTGCTGCTACCGCTACTATTATTATTATTATTATTATTATTATTATTATTATTATTATGAATTTTATCTTATTTCTTGCCGACCAAACCTAAAATATGACAGATTCCTATTCCTTGGAAAACAAACATTAAGCGAAAAGATGGTTGATAAGTGATTTTGTGTGTAGGGTGTATTCGAAGAGTACGAGAACGCAAGCTACAAGAAGCTGATCACTTCCATCGAAGGTCATCCAAGCAAAGCGGTGCAAGCGGTGTTGAAATCTTTCTTAGGAAAGATATACAAGAGGCAAAAGTAGAAATGGAAAATTTTCGTGTTGTCTGTTGTGTGTTTTAGTGCTTGCAATAAGATTATTATTGTTTGTAATTCTTGTATTCTCTAGATATGCTCATTACTGAAAGCCCTTTGCTTGATTTGTAGTGCGTATTTATTCTTAATTTAAATGTAATGCATTCAAAGGTTTTTGTTTTGTTTTAACTGCAATTTCGTGTAGAAAAGTAGAAATTTATGTCTTTGTTCATGAATGTCATGAGTAAAAAGTGCACAACATTTTGAAGAACTTAAGTACTTGAGTACTCTTTTAACTTTTGTATATTTTTAAGTTTAGTTATAGCGAGACATGCTGTTTTATCACATTAATTTTTTTAACTAACATTTCCTAGATTTTTTTAGGATAAATATACTTCAATTGGATTCTGCGGAATTTAAACCTTCAACCTTTTGGTTATAAGATGCACACCTTAACCACCACGATAATAGGGTTGCAGGTAAACGAACAACAAGCTGCACCACAACCCCTATATTAAAAGAATCACTATTCGTAAAACTCTATATTCTTAAAAATAAAGATGGAGACTCTAACGGAGATACAAAATAAAAGAAATCTCCAAATTTTAGCGATAGAATATAAGGACGGAGACAACCTTATGTGGGTTTTTTTGGGCTTCAAGTATTGAGTGAGAAAACGATTTAATGAATAAGGGTCTGTGGGCTTTAAGCCTCTTTACTGGGCTCAAAAGACTGAAGCAAATGGTTGATATATATGTTAGTTCTATAAGGGCTATTATGAATTGGACCATGGAAGTGTTTGATGGTCAAAACTGGACTTGGATTGATCGATGGAGATGGGTTTTCTTTGATGGGCCTGAATATGTTTGTTGAGGAAATTGAGCTTTAGAAGATCATATGAGATTTTGCTTTTGGGCCAAGATTTTTGTTTTTAGGATTGATTTGTTGTATTTTTGTATTTTTTTTTAATCATAGAGTGTGGGTTTATGTGATGGGCCTTTCTTGGACGTTAGGCTTTAGAAATGGGCCTAAGAGAAATGGGCCTAAGTGTATTGGCTTGTATAGTTTTGCTCATTTGATTTTTCTTTGGAACTAAGGTAGACCTTGGGCCTATATCCCGGGTCTAGTTTGGTTCTTTTGTTGTATTCTTTCATTCTTTTCTAATGTTTGCCAGGGGTTTCCCTGTTTCTCAAAAAAGGTTGAATGATTATGATAAGCAGTTAAGGCACATCGGTTAATGTATATAATGTGCACAGTTAACTGTACGTAGTTGATCAACTACGAGCAAACAACAAATACATTGCCCCTTTGCTGCTTGGTCATGATGTTAACTTTAGACACCATTTGTGTCCACATCGTTAACTTTAGACGCGATAAGTCCCCATTAGCCTTTAATGAATCCAATTTATCAGTTTAACAAATTAGCACTTTTAAACTTTATAATTACTTTAGCTACTTTAATGTAAGCTATTATGTTTGAATACATATACTTTAGTTTGGAAACTGTATTAAGTATGCACACGGCACACCGTCCCAAAACAAAACCAATAAAGTAAAGAGGGGTCTAGAAAGTCACATGTCAAAAATGCTAAGTATACTAAGAATTGTAATGATGACCTTCCCGAACCTCGAACAGTCGAGTGAAATCTGAACAAGGTTCACATGTGAAAAGGTCATTATACTATAAGTGCATATTCTGAATAGAAGCGCATAATTTAACCATGCCAAGTGCATACTTTATGCCAAACGCCTACTATAACACAAGCGTTTACTTTGGCACTAGCGCAAACTATATAACAAGCGTATACTCTACAGAGAAGCGCATATTTAGTACTGAGCATGAACTTTTAAGGGAGCGCTAACTTTAAATGCAAGCACAAACTTACGATGGATCAAGGTTCCAACTTTATAAATCATATAGTTCAATTTACACGATGGATGTGTTTCCATGCATGTTAATCACCAGGAAAGTCAAGCTTTAATCGGTTTCTCACCTTGAAATCGAACTTGATACTAATCCTCATAAACCGGATTATAGACAAGTTAAAACGCGTTTCCTTGAGCTTGCAAATGATCGATGATGATCCTTTTCAATTTGTTGCAGATATGTAATCACCATTATTCGCACGTTAATATTTTTATAAATAGATTAAAATTTGGATATAAAAAATGTCACGGGTCAACCTAAGTACCTAACCAAGCCTGACCATTTTCAACTTTATAATTGTGTTTTTCAGCTTATCTATTTTTCGACGTCTATTTAAACACATCATGAAGTAGAATATATCCATCACTATCACGTGGTAAAAAAAGAAAAAAAAAGTTAATTTGGCTTGAAATCTTACCCAAAAAAGGAAAGTAGTTGCATTTATTTTGAACACCCTCATTTTATAAGCATTTTGAGTTATGTTTGTTGCATTTTGGTACTCAAATTATCCTTTTGTCTCATGTCAATGAGCCCTTGATATTTAAAGTGGCATAGATCCACAAAATGTGAAGGTTAAATCATAAGTTTTTAAGCATTTTAATGCAACTATAATGTGGTTAAACATGGTACTCACTTGGACGTTCGAAAAGAAAATTACAAGACACAGCCCTATAAGATCATATATCTAATATATCAATATGACCCAGTTTCAGATGAAGATTTACATGTGACATGTCCCTAAGTCCTTTAACATTTGTGGCTCTAACCCGGCCATGAAACATACCTTTTCTTCTTACAAACTTAGCCACTCCTAAACATTAAATAAAATGTTGATATTGATTGAGTTGGGAGGTGTTTATATATATTAACGACAAATTTGGATCACCAACGGACCACTGGAGTATCATCGTGCCACCAGCGGAGCCACCCGATCATATCTATCTCCACTAGGCAATAATGTCTATACACCAATTCAGGATGAAACCCAATAACTCTTGGAAAAACCCCCTTGCGAGAATCGAACCCAGAACCTAATGGTCCTTAAGTCTTCTCACCACCAAGATGCCCTTAGGCTATAATGCCATGGGCCGGAAGGTGTTTATATAACTTGGTATAAAAAAATAAAAATTTTGTTGCCTATAATAAATGGGAAGATGTACAAATGCTTAGTTGAGGGGCCTTGATCCTTTACCTAAGAGGAACCACAACCCGGATTTTGGTAGGTGGGCAATTACCATCCTATTAACCAAACCAAATTAATACAACCTTTCTTTGTCTCATTGTAGCTATAGACCTAGGGCCTAACTAAAAGTGAATCGAACATCTAACCGTTAATTGCGTTATAAAAGCCCTCGTGATCTTGTCCTGAGGAAGAAAACGTAAGCAGAGGTGATAATTGGTGTCGGTTATAAGGTATCCTTAATCCAAACAGAACCTATTTAACCATTCGTGTTAAAAACTCAACTCTAACATGGACATGCTAATCCATGTAACAAAGACACCACACTTGTAACTCATCGGTCTTAACGAATCAAATAAGTTGACAAGTTATAAGCATGTTGATCAGTTGTAATCAAATTTTAAATAAGGAGGTAAGTTGATTTTACAAGTTAGGATAGATCAAATATACACCCAACTTAAAACCTGTTTATTTTAGTGTTAGGCCCATATAGTTACTTTTCTGTAGTGGTGTTGTGACATTTAATTACTTCCGTAAACTGTCTCAAAATAAGTACAACATGATGTCATGATATATATATACACACACAAACAGTCCAACACCACAATGAATTGTAGGGGTGAGCAAGAAAACCGAAATAACCGAACCGTAACCGAATAACCGAAATAACCGAACCGAAAAAACCGAACCGAAACAAAAACCGACGGTTCGGTTTTTGGATTTTTAATAACCGAAAATTTCGGTTCGGTTTTCGGATAAACGTTTTCAATAACCGAAAAAAACCGAACCGAACCGATAAGTTACATTCCATATATTTTTATGTTTAAGTTTAAATTGTTTAAGTGTTTAACCCAATACTAGTAGAAAATGTTAATTTTATTCTTGAATGTAAAGTGTTTATAATAAAAACATTATAACTAAAATGATTTATTATTACCTATAAGATATAACAAAATTTAATATAAAAATTAAATTTAATAAAACTTTGAAGAAACATAAAAATATATTAGAAGGTGAGGTTTATGTAAACAATACTAATTAAAGAGGTGAACTATAATAAATTAAATATAAACATATAAAAAGATTGTTATAATATAAATTATACTTTTTATTTTTTGAATCTTACATAATTTTGTTTCAAAAACCGAAATAACCGAAAAACCGAACCGAACCGAACCGACGTAAAAACCGAAAAACCGAAACCGAAAAAAACCGAAACCGAACGGTTTTTAAAACCCAAAAACCGACATTTCGGTTTCGGTTTTGATTTTACCCAAAAACCGAACCGAACCGTGCACACCCCTAATGAATTGTTAGCATGTGATGCACAGTGGTACATTTTTTTAGGCTAGGGGGTGTAGTTTAAAGCCCCTAAGGGCTTTAATACGCCACGCCACGGTCAGATCCACCTAGGCACCACCTCATATGGGGGGCTTTAAAGTCTCTCCCTTTAACTTGCATGCAATGGTTTAAAGCATTCTTTATTATTAACTTGCATCCACCTAGGTGCCACGACCGAAGGTTCGCTAGCCGTTGTTGATTTGGACCGTTTTGACCTATGGGCTGTTGGGTCAAACGGATTGTTGGGACCTCACCTTTTCGCGGGTCTCTTCGGTAACGTTCTTCTTGCTCGTTGTTTGCTAAATTACCCCCAAAACGGATTGTTGGGATCCCACGGGTTTTGATTGTTTGGAAACATTGTGTGTATGAATATGATAAAGTTTGTAAAGTTTTGAGATGAATAGATGGAGAATGAATGAATATTTGAGTAAAGGGGGTAGTATATTTATAGTGTTAAACTTAAAAATTAAAACTTATTTTTTAATTAAATCGACCGTTTGACAACGGTCATTTGACCAAAAATCTCGAACAACGCGTATTTTGGCTCGTTACTGGGCTGGCGCCTGGCGATGGGTGTATAGCGCCCCCTCTTTGGCGGGCTTGGGATGGGTGTGGGGCGCTATAGGACGCTAACTAAGATGATGTAACTAGGGATGGTATATAACACACCCCCTTGCCTTATGTTCCTTGTTATCAACATATATACCAGCACCACAATAGTATGAGAAAGTATGTTGATCCCCAAAACACTTGTAAAATGATCAAATTTAGATGAATTGCTTCATTGCCTAAAATAGTACTCTATTTTCCATTTTATTTGTCGGGTAATCACATAGAATATCAATATATTTTTTTTGAACGGGAAATATCGTTTTTACTTTTTGTAGGACTTGAATTCATGATCTATCTCTCTAATGATCAATATACTTATCTTGGTGATTTAGACGAGATAGTCAATGATAGGGATTTGACGGAAGCGGAATTGTGGGTGTTTGATGAAGCTAAGAATCGTGTAAGGGAGTTGGGAAATTTTAAAAAGAAAGATATTCAACAAAAATCTCGTATCCGATGGGCGCGGGAGGGGGATGAAAACACTAGTTTCTTTCATGGTTGTCTTAATATGAGAAGGGTGGTTAATAATATCCCGGGGTTAAACGTTGATGGCAAGTGGAATTTTAAGCCCTCCGAAGTGAAAAAAGAAGTTTATAAGTTTTTTAAGAATCGCTTCATTGAGGATATGGCCGTTCGGCCGATGTTGGAGGGTCACGGGATCAAAAGGTTGTCAGACCTTGAAGCCGAAAGCTTGGTGGGGGCGTTTAATGAAGCAGAGATTAAAGCGGCGGTGTTCGATTGCGGGAGCGATAAGGCTCCGGGTCCGGATGGTTTTAACTTCCGGTTTATTAAGAAGTTTTGGCCTCTTCTTGTTAATGATTTTGTTAAAGTTTTGCAGGAATTTTTTGATACAGGCCATATTAATCGTGGAGCGGGATCTTCTTTTATAACGCTTATTCCTAAAGTTAAAGATCCGGTGGGCCTGAACGAGTACCGACCTATCACCTTGATTGGAGTGATTAGTAAAGTGATTTCTAAAGTCCTTGCTAATCGTCTAAAAAAGGTGATGGGTAATATTATTCACGAGACGCAATCGGCTTTTTTGTCTGGGAGATTCATTCTTGACGGCCCGCTTATTATTAATGAGGTTTATGCTTGGGCAAAAAAGACGGGGAAAGAGATATTCTTCTTCAAAATTGATTTCGAGAAAGCCTACGATAACGTTAACTGGGGGTTCTTGATATCCGTTATGAAGCAAATGAATTTTCCGAATAGATGGTGTAATTGGATAGAAGGCGTTCTTGGATTAGAATGTTATGGAGGGTTTGTCGTCTTTGATTAGAATGGCGTGCGACAAAGGTATGTTTCAAGGCGTGCGGTTGAATAATGATGGCAATATTATTTCACACCTACTATACGCCGACGATGCTTTAGTAATGGGTGAATGGTCTCAAGGAAATTTAAATGCTTTGAAGAGGATTCTCCGAATTTTTCATATGTGCTCGGGCCTTCGAATAAACTTGCACAAATCTAATTTGTTCGGGATTGGAAAAAGCACGGAGGACATTGATTTTGGCGCTAGGGGAATGGGTTGTAAACCGGGGGCCTTTCCATTTAGATATTTGGGTATTATTGTTGGAGCAAACATGAATCGTATATCTAATTGGGACGTGATTGTTGATACCTTCAAAAAGCGCCTGTCTTCGTGGAAGGCTAATGTGGTTTCGATGGCGGGTAGGGTGACTCTTATCAAGGCGGTTTTGGAGAGTCTTCCGACGTATTATTTTTCATTGTACAAGGCTTCGGTTACGGTCATTAACAAGTTGGAGATCATTATAAAGAGGTTTTTATGGGGTGGATGTGACGAAAAAAATAAAATACACTGGGTTGCTTGGGATAGAGTGACGAAGAGTATTAAAGATGGAGGGTTGGGGTTAGCTAAGTTGGAGGATAATAATTATGTGTTGTTGCTTAAGTGGTTATGGAGGTATCGCATAGAAGACGGAGCGTTGTGGAAAAAGGTGGTGGACGCTATACACGGGTCTAGTAGAAGATGGGAGACTATCCAATGTAATAATCGATTTGCCGGTAATGGGTTTGTTAATTCGATAAAAGGGGTGGTGGGTGACGGTTTGAATCTCAGATTCTGGATCGATCCATGGCTCACCATGGAGCCGTTAAAGTTTAGATTTCCTAGGCTGTTCCGTTTGGACGGCAATAAGCGCTGCACAGTTGCTGATCGTATTCCTGAAGGTAACGGGTCTGGTATGATAGGCTGGAACTGGAAGCGATATCCGAGTAGCGAGTTGGAAATTGAGGAGCTCATACAATGCCACCGTCTTCTCTCTAGTGTTGTGCTTAGTACCCGCGAGGACTATTGGGTGTGGTCTCATGATCCTGGAGAAGGTTACTCGGTTAAAGAAGCTCGGAGATGGATGAAAGGGAGCAATCAATCCGTTAATAATCTGACATATAAATGGTGTACGAGGGTGCCGGGTAAATGTAACATTTTCATGTGGAGAGCTAGCTTGGATAGGCTCTCTACCAAGGAAGCTCTTCGGTATCGTAACATTAATGTTGGTGATGGTGCGTGTGCCTTATGCAGCGAATTAGACGAGACGGTGGATCATCTGTTCTCCGGTTGTAGGGTTGCTTGTGGTGTGTGGGACGCTATCGGATCATGGTGCAAGGTTCCTCGGTTCTTTGTTTTCTCGTTTTCTGATGTGATCCATGCTATTGACGATTTGCCTTACACAAACAAGAAGAAGGAGATTCTGCGTGGCATCATTTCTATTGCTTGTTGGCAAATTTGGAAGGCTAGGAACGAAAAGGTTTTCAACGGTTTAGCTATTAACGTGGTGCGTATTGTCTCGGATGTCAAGTCTTTGGCGTATCTTTGGTTTAAGAGTAGACATAAGGAGGGTTCGATAGATTGGAGAAATTGGTGTATGTTTGATTTTCCGTTGATGTAATCTTTTCCGCGTTTCATCGATCTCGATCTTAGAGATCGTTGGCACGGGTTTGTGTTTTAATGAAATTCGCCTTCCAAAAAAAAAGTTATAATATTACACGTCTTGGTTTGAACAAGCTTTATCGACGACATAAATTTATCACTTTTTACCTTGAATATATAGATAAAAAAGTTGTGTAATTTAAAAAGAAAAACATATGTTTCAAAGTGAAGTAAAGCATGTTTCATTAAAATCGGTCACCAACTTCATCAATGATATTAAATGTGTTTAATACGAAAGCAAGTGTAACCAAATCAACAACCTTACTGGTAGCTAGTGGTACATTCTTGTTGAGTTTCTATCTAGTTTACTCGTTTATAAAAGTGTAGTTTATCGAAGAGAAGAGTGTATTTTGTTTATAAATAAAATCAAGAACCAACGATGTTAAAACTGGACCAACTGGCTGGATCTGCAACTAGACCGACCGGCTGGACCGGGTCAAGGACCCCTAACCTGTTTGGTTGGCATGGGTTGAACCGTCTAGTTTTTTTATAACGAGCGGTTAAACTAATAGTGATTGGGATGGTTTTGAGTATTTTTCTCGATTTTTTTTTCTATTTTAAGATTTGAAGTTGACACTCTTAACTAGAAAGCTCCTCGTTATTTCTTTTTCTTAAAAATTTATTTATTTTATTCTTCTAAATATAAACAACAACCAATACGTTATTTGAGTGTTATATAAATATAAATATCTTTTAATTTTAATTTTGGCGTCATTTGCTACTAATATGTGGTTAGCCCACTTGGTAGAGCATACGCCTTTTAGAGTAGTTAGAGGGGAGATTACAAGTTAAGAGTGACTAATTTCGGATTATTGGTGTAATAAAGTAGGAGTAAGCGTTGTTATTTAAAAAATGTATAATTAAAAAATAAAAGCATTAAAAAATGTATAAAGTAGGATCAAGTGTTGCTATTCAAAAATAAAAAGTTCAGCAGATCTAACCAGTGAACACAATCAATAACCATCCTGGTTGTAAAAAATCATGGGCGTCGCATAGTGGGGGCGGGAGGGGGCAGCTGGACCCCCGAACTTTTCACTATGTAGTGGAGAGTTTTGTTTTTGTATAAATTTTTTTTGGTATATACGTTTTCAACCTCCGTTTTATAGAATTTTTTGGTATATACGTTTTCGATCCCCGATTGGAAATCTCAAGCTTCGCCACTGAAAAAAAATATATAAAATGAAACTTGAAAGAAAAAAAAAAGTATACACACACATTAAATTTTAGATTAATTTAACATAAAAAATCATGAAGATTTGAAAGTGAAGATTCACACGCACTAACTAATTAAGTTGACACTCATTCAAAATTGGATTATATACAACATGAATCATCATCAAACATAAAATAAAGGATTAAAAAAATTTGAAGACCCCCAAATAAAGGATGGTTTAGACCTAATTTTGTCATTAGGGAACATTGATGGCGACTTTGTCACCTCATTTTATTTTTATATTTTCTGATCTTACGAGGTGTTGACGTGGAAGTCCACGTTATTTACTCATAAAAAACATAATTTGCCATTTTGTGTATGTATTTATTTCAATTTTAATGTACAAAAATCCCATTTCTAGCAGGCCCCTACCTGTTTACTTGGTCATTTTTGTGTATTGTTTGTCGTGAGCTATATATGATCCCAACACAATATTTCGAGTTAGATATTTCGACTAATTTATACTAGTTGTATTGTTTAAATAAATATTTTATTCCTTTTCAAAATCACATAATATTTGTACGACGACAGAACAACCCCAACAAAGAATTGAATACCATCCAACATTTATGTTGATAAAAAAATATATATATGTTTATCTTTTAGTGAATGGTAATCAAGTGACAAAATACATATCTACATAGAATAATTTGTATCAGTTTTAAGATTTTTAATTAAATGGCTCTTTAAATTTTTGCATCTCATCTTCATGTAATTTTTCAAGTTACTTATGGCTCGTAACTCATTCGAAAAAAAAAAACCTTATATAATTAAAGCTAATTTTGTGAGTCAACTCGCTTGTACAAAGTTCCGAGCAGAATTCGAGTCTATCGAGCTCTCTCATGTGCTTGTTCTAGTAGATAAGAAAATCCTTCTCATGAAATCACATGTAAAAAAGTTTTGTTGTCCAAAAGTGAGCTCACATAAAAAGTTCGACTAGATGGGGAAGGTTCGAGCGAAGTCGAGCCGCATCGCATACTTTTGAGCCCGAGCCCTAGTTGAGGCTTACATAACCTAACTTGTTCGTTGAGCATCCCTATCTTTTTGTGTAATTTAAAGTGGATTTTCAACCAATTTATTGTTGTGATATTAGTGTCATCAAGTTATTTGGTAAATTGTTATTCACTTACTGAGTTAAGACCAAAAGGAAATAATAATAATCATTCATACAAGTTAGGAGGTGTGTGCTAGGCACTCGTTTCTGACTTAGCTTATTTTACGCACCATCGAACACGTTGATTCAAGGGGGAAACACATCCTTAGAAGATATGTGTAACAACCCCCGACCCTACCCTGGGCGAGAGCCGTGAGCAAATACAAGTGGTACCGGTGTTTATTAAAATTTTTGCAGTGGAATTTTTATCAGGACCGGGTGTCAGGAAAAATATCAGAGTTTTCAAAACACCGTAGTTTTCATTTCATAAACTGTGGGATGAAACCCATATTTACATAAAGGATTTTTACTGGGATAAACCCTTGATTACAATACACGTTTTATTAAGGTTTACATAGCCACTTATTTAAGCTTTGAGTCTCTTAGCACTTTTCTTCTCTTCACAGTAAATCGCCTAAAACGCGTTTTAAAAACATTTTTATTAGCGAAAAATAATGGCAAGTTCATTCAGATTTATAAAAAGATACAATGTTATATTATAACATTAAGGTTTTTACATTTGTTTATATCTTTCAGTTACTCAATTCAGTATTTGTCACACACCCAATTCGGTGAGTGTGGTCATATTACTATTGACTAACTCTTTGTCCAATAACAACGATGGACTAGTAGTGTATACAAAACCCCACATACCAGCAGTAATTTCAGAATACAAAAATTTAATCACTGTAAATACAAATTGGAAACATTTAGGGGGTTTGCAAAATCATTTGAGTAAAGGAGAATGACTCACTTTGCAGATTTAGGGTTTTCAGTAATAGCCTTCTGGTCTAAGTCTTGGGTTCCTAATGAAACACACAATGCAACACGTATTAGTGTATTAACCCAATTCAAACTTTAACGATAATCACGAGATCAAAACCTCAACGTAGATGACAAAGTATAGCCTTATTCAGGCAGCACTTTAACATCCTGTTGATTTGGTTTCAGATCGATTGGACAGGGTATCGTACCGGTGATTAGGGTTAGTACGCTGGCTACGGAGCAGAGTTTGGGGGGTTTAGGGGCTTTGGGTATTCAAACAACAGTTTGAGAGAGAAAGAGAATCGATATATAAATCGAAAAAGTGCACCGAGACTTCTCCCACGGCTATCCTTATATAGCCCACCTGGGTTTCTCCCGTGCGTTGCTGGAGAATCAGGGTACTCCCCCGCGTGGCGTGACGGCTCCTAGCTAGGGCTAGGTCAACCTTGTCAACCGCATAGTCTTGCCATTGGTCGCGAAATGGTGCCGCGTGGCCTGGTACTCTCCCGCGCGTCGCTAGAGATGCAGGAAATTCTCTCGCGTGGCGCCTGGGATGTCCAGTATTGAATTTTTTCGTTTTTTGCGTTGGGCCTCATCGTACGTGTTTGGGGTTTCGATCAGGTTTATTTCCAAGGTATTTTGGGAGTTGTTTCAATTTGGGTTCCAATGGGGTTACATTCCTTTAGTGGGGGTTCAGGGGAAACACCTTAGGTGGGATCCATGGGTAGCTGGAAGCTTCTTTAGATATGCATAATTTGATGAGAAACGTTAGTAAACTGATCATAAGTTGTAATTGGTCATCAATGGTAAATGTTAGTAGTAAGAAATCACTACTTAATGGCAACTTGGTCCATATGTGGTTGAAGAAATAGCAAATGACCATCAGTGCCGACTTGATTGTTAATGGTACGTTACTATTGATGAGTAATTGAGTATTAACTTGGAGTGACAATAAAGCATCGGCGACTTGGTTATCGACGATAATGGAGTTACGATTAATATAACTTCTACTACTAGTTTCACACTAATATACCAACCTAATAGTCCACAGTTACAACTATCAACTAGAATTTTGTTGGTTTGTTCCCTATATAAGGAAAATATTTGGTCTAACTTAGGTACATGTTTTCAGAACATAACTTGCATATATGTTCTTGTTATTTCTTTGAATCATACAATTGAACATTCACTAAGTACTAAGTACTATAGTATTTCAATATGAAAGCGATCTAAATGCGATTGAGAGAGATATCTAGACCTATACGAATGCTAAAGCCTACCTTGATCTCCAGTCTTATCGTGTAACTTCACCATGGATCACTAGATGTTCACGTACGTTAAAATACAGGGTTGTCTCAAGCTTTTTTGAGGCCCAAATCATATAATAAAATTGAAGCTTTTTTTGTTAAAGAAAATTGCTTTTGATCATATACTTTTTTATATCATCTATGTATGTATCCATAATTATAGACCGTAAAACCCAGTATAAGGTAAACAATTCCATAAACTAAATTACCAACCAGGACATAATTTATTTATTTTTTTAAAGAACTTAGAGGCCCTTAAGGAAGTAGAGACCCAATGTCCTAACTTTATTTCACTCTCCTTAAGCCACCCGTGATTAAAGAATAAAGATAACACACGATCATATAGCAAACTATTAGCAAACATGTATTTTTTTTACTTGAAATCGTTTAAAATTTATTATTTATATACAAAGTTACTTCCTAATTGATTACTACACATTTTGAAATATAACATAAACAATAGAAAAAGTAAAAAAAAAAATGTATTCATTTATATATTATAAGCACGTCAAAAAGGAAGGAAGAAGTAGCCACAACCAAAAGTGTTTTTTCTGGCTTTTCCTTTCCATGAAAACCAGGAGAATACTTTGATAAAGGTACTATTTTTTCCAGAGCTACTATTACTAAATTCAAAACAGATGCTATAGTCACTTATACTTTTTGTTTTATTATTTGTATTTCTCTTGATTTGTTGTTTTAACTCCTGGAAAAGATTGGGCCATCATGATCACATTGGCCCAAAAGATCAGTCAAAAACCGGGTTTTACTGGATTTTTAACATTTTTGGCCCCACCCCTTTTATGTGATGCACATATTTCTCATATTATTAAAAACTTAGGTTGAGACAGTGGCGGATCTAGGATTCCGACCAAGCGGTAACGTTTTATAAATAAGCGGTAACGAAATCGAAAAAACGTCAAATTTTTCCAAAATTTACACTAAAAACGTCAAAAATTTTCCGACCAAGCGGTAGCGGAGGCTACCCCTTGTTCCTCTTTACATCCGCCCCTGGGTTGAGAATGGTTTGATTTAGCTATTGATCATGACCAAATATTTTACTAGATATTTTGGTTTTTAGATTTTTATAATCAAACATGTTGAGAATGGTTTGATTTGGTTTTTGATCATGATCAAATATATAACTAGATGTTCCGTTTTTTTAGATTTTTATAATCAAACCAAAAAGGTTGAGAATGGTTTCATTTGGTTTTTGATCATGACCAAATATATAACTAGATGTTTCAGTTTTTAGATTTTTACAATCAAATAGGTTGAGAATGGTTTGATTTGGTTATTGATCATGACCATATATATAATTAGATGTTTCAGTTTTTAGATTTTTATAATCGAACATGTTGAGAATGGTTTGATTTGGTTTTTGATCATGACCAAATATATAACTAGATGTTTCGGATTTTAGATTTTTATAATCAAACTGTCTATAGTTAGAAATGGTTTGTATAATTCGGTAATGGAAACAAGTAGTTGGTTAATACGATTAACCATGGGTTTTGGAGTGAGTTAGTTTAAACTTATTTCGGTTAATAAATATAGTGTTAGAATATAATAGAAAGTTTATTTGGCTAAAAAGACTAGTAAGTAATCTTGACCATCCATTTAGTTAATCAAGAGCTAAGATTAAATGAGGGAAATTGAAGAGAAGAAAAGAGGCGCGTTGGTTTGTTTAGTGGCATTCTAGTCAATCCAAGGCAATAGTTTCTCTCTCCTCCAATTCCCCCCATTTTTTAAACGTTAATAACTCTTTCATACGACATTATTTTTTTATAAAAATTGCACCAAAAAAACGAGCGTTTTTTTATCTTTAAAACGAGTATACTATTGCTATATTTTCGGAAAAAAAATTAAAACCCAGTTGCGTAAAACGCAATGGAAAAAACTCAGTTGCGTAAAACGCAATGGAAAAAAACCTAAAAAATGACATTTTTCTAAAACGCAATGCACAAAAAACACAAAGAAATGTCTTATTTGTAAAACGAAATGGCCAGAAAACACAAAGAAATGCCTTATTTGTAAAACGCAATAGCCTAAAAACACAAAAGAAAGTGTACTTTCTAAAACGCAATGGACTGAAAACACATAAAAATGTGTTTTACCTAAAACGCAATGGCCAGAAAACACTTAAAATTTCTGTTTTCTAAAACGCAATGGACTGAAAAAGCATAAAAATGTGTTTTACCTAAAACACAATAACTAAAAGCACTTCAAAAATGTGTTTATCTAAAACGCAATAGCCAAAAAAACACATAAAAATGTCTTATTTCTAAAACGTAATGGCATAAAAACACAAAAGAAAGTATATTTTCTAAAACGCAATGGACTGAAAACAAATAAAAATGTGTTTACCTAAAACGCAATGAACTAAAAACACTTCAAAAATGTGTTTTTTTTTTTTTTTTTCTAAAACGCAATGGTCAGAAAACACATAAAACTCTCTTATTTCTAAAACGCAATGGACACAAGCTGACTTGTCTGTGAATTTGTCTGAACCAGAGAGTAGCAAATCAAAAACTGTCTACGAATTACTGTCTTCGAAATGAGGCAATTTCTGGAAAATTAAATTTTCTGATGCATTTTTATTAAAACAATTTAATCAAAAACCCAGATAATAAAAATGGCTCTGCCCCTCGGACCCCGCCAGGGGCTGCCGCCCCTGGGACCCTGCTACTAGGGGCGCTGCCCCCCGGACCCCCGCCAAGATCGTAAAACGCAATTACTAAATCAAAAACCCAGATAATAAAAATGAAATTAAAGAATTTCTTACATGGATCGAAGTCGGTTTCTTCAACGATTGATGAAATTTGAATGATTGAAACACTTATCAGAGATCGAATCGAACGGATCGAGTGATTATCTTCAAAATCACCGGAAAAACGAGATTTTGTATGAAATTAAACTGGGTTTTCTTAAAAAAAAAAAAAGCTGAAGAACACGTTGATCGGGTGTTTGAATGATTGATTGGTGACGAAAATCGCACTATAATGTAGTGATTATTGAGATAGAATGTGAAGAAATGGTTGAAGATGATGGGTTTTGATGTACTGGGAAAAGAAGTAAGAAGAAAAGGATAAGATTGACTAAAATACCCTTACTCTTTATTTTAAATTTTGCCACATGTCCTAATCCTATTGCTTCCTATACTTCTTAGCCAAAATAACCTTTCTATTTGATCATTACCCAATAAATATAATCTATATTTTATTGTGAAATAAAAAGTCAGCAAAACACATAAATAAATTATACATCGGATGGTTTGCACTTTGCAACACCATGCTCCTCCATGTTTGTCTTCATTCCTCCATGTTTGTCTTCATAAAAAACCGGTTTTTTTAACAACCTGTTATAACCGGTTAGGATCGGTTATAACCGGTTAGGACCGGTTAGACATTTCCATACTTGAAACCGGTTAAAAATCGTAACCAGTTAATGAATAACCGGTTTTTTTTTGCCAGAAAAACCGGTCCGGTTAATAACCGGTTTCGGTTACTCAAAAAAACCGATTTGTACACCTCTAACCGGGACAGTGGTGGCGGGCCGGCTAACGTGACCGGTCTTCACATTTTGCTCTCCAAGTATTTCATGTATTAATATTATTATATTAGTTATACATTTATTTTAAATTCATTCCTCCATGTTTGTCTTCATAAGTATTTCATGTATTAATATTATTATATAAGTTATACATTTTTTTTTAAATAACAGTCCATTATTTAAATAAACAATTTAAAGGCTATTGATATTCGAATACAATCGGGGAACTACGAGAAAACGGTGGAAGTATCTTCTTATGTGTCAGCTTTCAAGGAATTTTATGAAATAGCTTTGGTGGGAAAGGTTAAAGACCTTATCTCTCTGCGTAACCTGGATAAATTCATCAAGGAGGTCGGAGGCTGTTATTCTAGCATCAAGTTCTTAGGTGGTCTTAGTGTTCTTATCACTTTCGTGAATTCGGAGGATAAGGTTATTTTTAATGATTTATTCTCGAAGGAACCCGGTTTGTTCGTATCGTTAGAAAACTGGAAAGGTCAGTCGTTGCCTTTCGAGAGGATAGCTTGTGTCACACCCCAACCGATGGCGGAATCATCGGGGAGCGACACTAGGCGAATCAGATTGCTCAAGAGAATCCATAACAACTATATTGCGATAATATTTAATACATTCGTTATCCCATACTAACAAATAATACAATCACATAAGTTATCACAGATTTCATGTCCTCTCGAACAATACAAATCCGACAACCTAGATTTTTAGTTGAGTTTCTAGAATTCCTAGCTTGATTTGATATAGTCTGTGATCTAACCTGCAACATACGTTAAAATATTTGTCAATACAAAAGTATTGGCGAGTATACATGTTTGATAAGTATAGTGTAATAGATTAAAACGTGCAGCGAATTTCCACATGCATAAACGTAACACTCGACATATATACTCACAAAGCTGATACTACCAACTAAGTCCTCGATGCTCGAATATGCGATGGCAAACTAGACCCCGTCGGGCGCAATAGTACTATACTAGTCGTGGTGGGACGTCGCGAGTATAAGCCCTAGCACGTATGCAACTAGCATCACGTATATCTATGCATAACAGTTATTCGCAAGTGGCAATTCGATTGATTGAATAATTCGATTAATAAGTGCGATTTGTTAGAAACGTATGTTACACCCAAAATACGATTAAAGGGTTCAGGTATACTCACAGTGCGTATTTAGCGAGAATACAACTTGATTGGGTCGGTTGCGAGTACGTCTGCGTTAATCATTGAAGGATATAGTAAACGATGCACGGTTAAGCGAGAATAGCAGCGAAAAGTTAGTTATCTGGTCGGATGGTGCTCATCCGTTCGGATGGGCTCATCCGATCGGATGACATATGGATCTGGGTCGGATGGCTGTTATCCGGTCGGATGACAGGCTATCCGATCGGATGACCTGAGCTTGGAACGGATGGTACTTGTTCGGATCGGATGACATGTGTCCGGATCGGATGACAGTCATCCGGTCGGATGACATGCTATCTGATCGAATGACATGTTATCCGATCGGATGATATGCTATCCGATCGGATGGCATGTGGTCCGTCCGGATGACATGTTTTCTGGTCGGATAACTCGTCTGTTTTTGCATTCTGATTAACTGTTTTCGAGTGTTTTCGGAAGAAATGCGTGCGGTTTTACTGGGACGGTGTAATCTCGCATTAACAATTGAAATTCTATCAGTTCCGACCCGTTCTAACGGCCGGGAACCACCCCGTTCCATCAGATCTGGCCGTTCTTGACGGTTTCTCATGGTTAACTCGAAATCGCACAGTTCCTTGGTTAAATACATAGATTTAGGTGAGATTTGTTAGCAAAATATGCGGAAATCATCCAGATCTGAGTCGTTTATGGTGGGATGAGGTCACCACTTGAAGTTCATATGAACTCTTGGTGACATCACCTTAAAAACACCCCAAATCCGTAGATTTCATGGTTAGAAATTGAGTTTCGAAAGACAGAATGATGTAGAATTGCGTATAGATCATAGAAGTACCAGTTTTAGGTTGAAATCTTACCGGAATCGCGAGGAATCGAGGAAAAAGGGTCCTGGAGCGTGCTTGGTCGAGTGGGAGCTGTCACATCACTTGAACAGTGACGTGGCATGCTTTTTATAGGCGAAAAGTGGAGCTGAAAGGTGTTTGGGTCGGATGGCCCATCCGTTCGGATGAGGCCCATCCGTTCGGATGAGTCTATCCTTCCGGATGGCCATTCCGGCGCGGGGGAAATCCTTCGTTTTCGATCGTTTGGACAGTTTTTGGAGTACGTGCTTTCCATATTTAATTTATATTATTATTATATACGTATATATATCACTAGGGGTCCTATTTACGTATCCATAATCTAAAGTTTCGGTTTATCAACCGGTTTCCGTTTCGAGTGTGCGATTATTAGCGACGTTTCACGGCTATCAAGGAGGGTAGTATAGGTCCTTTCTTGACGTCATCGCGAACGTTATTGTGAGTTGTGCCACAATGACTGGCGGGGTACCATTCACTCGTATTGTCATCATCGTCACGACGACTGGAGCTATAGCACTCACCCGAGAGTCTTTGTTAGCGTTAATTGTCTGTGTTTCGACACATCACGGCCACCGAGGAGGGTAGAATAGGTCCTCACTCAATGTCATCGTGAGTGTTAGTGTTTGCGGTGTGATATAGTGATAATGTATTGCGAAAATATGTGATTATCCTTCGAATAGCGATGTACGCGATATAGTTACATTATGATCCGAATCTCTGGTGCTAGGCGTAACGAGTATATCGAGTAGTAACAACGCACGAAAGTGCGGGTTGTTACAGTCTCCCCTACTTTAGGAAATTTCGTCCCGAAATTAATCCATTAGGTAGACCTTTGAGAGTTGATCTTGTATGAGTAGCGATACAGCGAGTGATTTGACCGAGAGTTGACAAGCGAGGGCGTTTCGAATAAGAGAGATCGATTACGATAGCGAGAAGGCGACGCAAAAGATAAAAGTAATATCCCATGAGTTGGCGTTCCAAAGTACCTCGTGTTGCGAAGAATCCGTTAGTTCGTTGCGATTGAAATTTTTAAAGAACTTGAAAGGTTCTTTATGACGTAGAATTAACTGAGTCGATCGTTAACCAAAGTTACAAGAAGCGTTTCGCTTTTAGATAAACAAAAGGGATTTTGGACGAAAATCTCGAAAAGTTTCCTTTTACGTATGGCCAACTGAGTCGATGTTAACCCACGTTGCAAGGAAGTTTAGGTTTTACACATTTTAAAGAATTCGGAGATGAAAACTAGGGTTACGAAAACTCTCCCACGACACTGGCTCAGCTGAACTCGATGTTAAACCAACGTCTCAAGAAGGTCTTGTTTTTTATATTGCAAAAGGTTTTAAGGAAAAATTTGGACTCATGAAAGCTCCCCTCGGACATGGAGTTAAGCTGGTTCGATGTTACCTCCATGTTGTGAGGAATTCACTTGTCCCATGGTTTTAATAAAAGTTTTATAAAAATCAGTTTTAACCGTTTGAAAAAGATAATTTAGCATCGAGCCCCACTTGGTACCTTCCCACGGAAGTTCGTTAATAAGATTAAAACATTTATATACAGGAAGTACCAACGGCGTATCCACCATGTTTCTCCCATATTATTTCCGTTTCGTGAGGCGGTGTCATGTGCGTCGATACGACACGGATAGAATTACGCTCACTCGGTCCAATCGATGGAAAGTTAGACCGAGTGTAAGATAGAATCGAATAGGTTAAGCCGGCGAGTTAAGTTGCGAACGTAGCTACAACAGCGTGCGCGAGTAGCCTGCTACAACAGCGTGCGCGAGTAGCCTGATGACACAAAACATTTATGTGTCGTGTCCGGGTAGGCGTCGAGCGATAAGCGATAAGCGAATAGCGCGTTTTCGATTAGATTCCACCTTGAACCCACATGGCACATTTCCACGAGATTTTGCTAACATGGTGAAACACCACGTTTAACCAGGTTAGTTTCGCCTCGTGAAGCGATGTCATGCGTACTAGTACCACACAGACTTCAATGATCAACAAGCGAGCGATAAGCGGTACGCGATACGCAAATAAGCGGTAGACTATCTACGATAGGCGATAAGCGATTAGGTGATTTAGCGAATAACGTAAACTCAACACTAGTAACGACGGTGACGATAATTGAATTACGACAAGCGGCAGTTGTTGCGTTGCAAGCGATGAAGGTATGCGTGATTTATGCAGTTCGGTTTGATTGATTAACACCATAGAGTTTACTAACATCAGACCCCACATGGCCTTTTTCCATGAAAGCCTGCTGATATGACTAAAACACTTTGCTTTAATCATATGAGCTTCATCTCGTGAAGCGAGGTCATGTGCGCTAACTTACCACAAACATCACAGATAACGGTAGGCGATAGCGATAGACTGACACACAGCAAGCGGTGTAGACTCATATAATATGCGATAGAGATTGCGAGATACACATGATAAGCGATTGCGATTAGCCGAGTTTTGTTTCGAATAAGCTTAACGTTACGTTGCGACGCATCACGGTTATCGAGGAGGGTAGAATAGGTCCTCACTCAACAATATCGTGAGCGTTTATGTACTTGACGAGATTTGGTTGCTACAGACTTACGACCAGTCTTGCGTTGATGCAATTGTCTTGCGAGGTAGACTCTCCAGAGTCCATTGATGAGGCGATTGCACTGCGTTTGCAGACTTACGAAAAGTCTCGCGATGATACGGTTTGTTACGCCTTGCGAATGAATGTAGTGTGTTGAAAATATTCACAGTAGTATAATAGGTCTAATAACGTTCAACTCCACGTGGCACTTTCTTCACGGAACTTCGGTAGTTTGATAAAGCACACCTTGCTTGACCCCTACTACTTAGATCCCGTGGTTTGGTGTCATACTTTGTCGTAACGCTTATGCCACCTTAGAATTTACTACAATCTCCGTGTACTGACCCAAATAATCCCGTGTGCACCCGCGATTAATCGTTCCTTGCACGTTTATCGTACCTCGTTCTAAGAGTGTTGTGAGGGTAAAACACATTATTTCGTGATATAGTATATAGTATGTGTGTGAATCTAGTCTAAGTGCGACGACTAGAGTGTGATAGAGAAAACGAAAACGAGAGTTAATGTTACGCATAATGGCAACATCGAGTAATAGAGTAGGTTCAAAACTTAGAAACTAACGTCGAAAATCGTATCATTACAACTTTACCCTACGCCTGCTAGGTGTTTGATGCTGAAGACGTTTGTTTTTGGTTGTACTCAAGTTCGCGGTTCGATGCGGCAGTTGCGGGTGAAGTGACCGTAGCGGTGGCAGTTACTGCAGTAGCGACAGTCAGCGCCAACTGGGTGATGATAGGTACATGAGTAACACTGGGGATGAGCTCCAGTGTAAGCTCGTTTTGGGAATGCCGGGACTGTTTGAAGAGGTTTCGGTTGCAGCAGCTCGGTTGTTGAGGAGTCCGGGCTTGAAGTCTTTCGTTTGCGGCTGGGTTTGTTAGTGTCTTGCGAAGAGGTGTCGTCGTTGGAGGGTTCGTCTGAGGACTCACTTGCAGAATCTTTGGCCGAGTTGTCGGAAGATCCGTCGGCAGATTTGTTAAAAGAATCGGCAGCAGATTCGTCAGAAGAATCGTTAGCAGATTCGTCGGAAGAATCGTTAGCAGATTCGTTAGGAGAATCGTCGACAGGATCGCCTGAAGAATTAGTGGCGATCGCTTGATAAGCTTGCTTGACAGGATTTTTGGAGTAAAACCCTTCCACGAGTCGTTTGTTGTTGATTTCTGCGGCTAAGCAGTAGGTTTCTTCTATGGTAGCAGGTCTTGCAGCTTCGACAAAATCACCCACACACTCAGGCAAGCCGCGAATGTACTTCGAAATGGCTTTTTCTGAAGTGTTGACTTGACTTGGACAGATTATGCTAAGCTGTTTGAACCTTGCGGTGTAGCCAGCGTTGTCACTTTCGACTTGCTTGATTTTCCAGAATTCGTCTTCTAGCTTCTGAACTTCGTGAGGGGGACAATACTCTTTCTTCATGAGCTCTTTCAGCTCATCCCAAGAGAGAGCGTAAGCTGCGGAGATTCCACGTTTGTTACGTTCGGCGGTCCACCAGTCGAGTGCTCGTGATTGAAATACTCCGGTAGCGCAAGTAGTACGGAAACTATCGGGACACCCTCTTTGACGAAGGGTAACTTCGATAGAATCGAACCACTGGAGTAGTTGAGTCACACCTCCTTCACCCGTGAATTCCATCGGGTCACAGGCTTTGAAGTGTTTGTAGAGAAAAGTAGATTGCGGCGCTTCCGTCTTGGAGTCTTCCAAGGCTCGAGAGTTGCTGAGAGAGTGCACTTGAGCGGCAATTCGAGGAATGAGCTTGTAACGCCCTAACACGTTTTAACCTAAGATTCGCAGCGGAAAATACATACCTGTAACACCCCGTGTTTCCACGAGTGAAAGTCAAAGTCAAGGTCAAGGTCAACGACCGATTTCGCGCGACTTGACTCGTAGAAATTTTTTTATTTTAATTATATTATGTGGAGTAAGTGTCGTACATTGCAATAATCGAATTGTGTTAACCATATTTCAATCGACTCGTAACTGTGAACTATAGGAAGTAACAATGCGATAAAGTTAATCAACCAAGAATCAAGCTACGTTAATCGAATCGACATCGAACCGCAACTCGAACTGTGTATTTTACTTGTTGTTTATACGTGTGTGTGTGCCTTACGTATTACCTGTGCATGTTTATTCTATGTTATGTTGAGATAATCAAGCGAACTCAATCGAAACTCGAAGTCTAACTCGAATACAATCGAACCCGAACCCGGATCCCGATCAAACCATGTCATATACGAAGTAGTTGGGACTAAACGTAATTTGACTAGGAAACCCTATCTAATCGCTCGAAAACCGAAGCTGAAGCGTCATCGCACCGAACGCACCAAATCAGGCGACATCCGAACGGATGGTCAATCCGCACGGATTGCCAATCCGCACGAATTGCCAATCCGCACGGATGACCAATCCGGACGGATAACCCAATCCGGGTAACGTGCAATCCGCACGAGTTACCCTTTCCCCTTTTGGCATCCTATAAATACACGGGTCACTCTCCAAACTTTCCACTTTTGGCAAGTGACGTCCGAACCGCACGCATTCTTCACCTTTTCTCAGATTTCTGTCAATCCAGGTAAGATCTTGCTCTAATTCTTGTACATTCTTGATCACTACACAATTCTACACCTTTCCATCTTTCAAATCTCAACTTTCAACCGTGAAACCATCAAGATTGGAGGTATTCTCGGGTGACGTCATCATGAAGTTCTCATGAACTTCAAGCTTGACTTCATTCCATCAAGAATAACTCAGATCTGAACGGTTTCCATAAGATTTCACAACAACATCACCTAAATCTAAACTTTTCAAAGGATAAAAGAGTGGAAAGAAATAAACTCAAGTTTTCTTCTTCTTTTACCCTTAAAATCGGTACGAATCTGATCGGTTCTAGTCTTCTACTCGATAATAGTGATGCACTAGTCCTAGATCTGGATTCTACCCACAAGACACCTGATTACGAGATAAACCGGAATGACCGTTCTGAGCCGCCGATAGGTCGAGTTAGGGTGGTTCCTGGCCGGCTTAGTCATGCGAGTAAGAATACAATTCCAAGTGGTTGCCACGTAATCAGAACGTCTCGATAAACGACAATCTGTTTCGCACAGTGCCGCGCCCCGATGATTCCGCCATCGGTTGGGGTGTGACAGATTGGTATCAGAGCCATAACTATAGGGAATTAGGCAAGACTCGACCTAGTCCAGGTCGGAGTCTTAGAGACCTAGTCTATAGTCAGGAACCAGCCGACCGACTCGAGTACATCCCTACTGGATAGTATACGAGCTTATTCCTCACTATTTTCATTTACCTACTCTATCACTGCACTCGAATTTTCAAGTTATGAACGGGTAATGAGGCCGAGAATAGGTGTGAAAACCACAAACTCTCGACTAAAGTTGCCTAATCAACTTGCGTTTTAGCTGCAAACGAGGAGAAACATACCAAATTAGGAGTGAAATCCACATTTTGATGAATAATCTCCTCAATTTTATTAAGAACAAGGACGAAGTTGTAAGATAGGGGTGAAACCCTAACCTTAACGACTTGTCCTGCTTTTATACAAAACTCCCACCAAAGTTTCGATGGACTCCAACGATCTGGAGACACAATATAACCAATGGGAATTGCGCCAACGCCCAAGAATCGAGGCGAAGGCATAGTCCTGAAGGTGATTGTGCCCACAGGATCCTTGTGAATAGTCGAACCACCTTGGTTAGTCGAAGTCTACCAGCCGCAGACAATCTACTCTCGATTTTATGTGTTCAAGTTTTCGTCGTTTTTATGTAAATTACGTGTTTTATGCTTATCTGTTAACGTTTTGAGGTACTACTGGTTCCAATCTAATTCTTTTGGCCTTGGCTACTCACACAACACATCATTAACAAATCGACAATAGAGGCATTCAGAACGCTCTGTATGCTCTTATATACCACCAGTGACTAAGGCGTACGTGTTTCTTGTTATTGTGCTTACGTGTTTAGGAATATTGTGACTATGTGCTCTATGTGTTTATGTGATTTTGTGACTTTATACGTTTACATGGTACGTGTTACTGAGCTTTAGTAGTAGTAGACGTGTGAGGTGAGATTCGAATACATGTGTTGAGTTCCGTGGCGATGTCTATTGCAGACAATGTCGTCTGGATCTCGTCATCCACTCTCTCGTCAAGAAAAGAGGGACAGACGCCTTGCTTCTATCATCGCGAAGAGTGTAGCTAAAGCCGTGAGTGATGCATACGAGAATGCTAGCAAATCATCCGAGGAATCGAGAATCGAAGCTCCCAAGGCCAACGCGAGACCCTTCAGTTTTAAGCAATTCAAGTCATGTGGGCCGAAAGAATTCACAGGCGAAGGAGGTCCTACTGCACTATTCCACTGGTTTGACTCTATCGAGGTTACTCTGCGACAAAGTGGTTGCCCTGATGACCTTCGAACTCTGAACGCTACCGGCGTCTTTCAGTCCCGTGCTCTAGACTGGTGGACGGCCGAGAGGAACAAGCGAGGGAATGATGCAGCCTACGGTCTGTCGTGGGATGAGCTCAAGGAAGTCATGCTAGAGGAATTCTGCCCTCCTCACGAACGACAAAAACTCGAAGATGAATTCTGGCACATACATCAGAAGGATGGAGACAATGCTGGCCTCACTGCTCGCTTCAAACAGCTCAGCATTATCTGTCCCGACCAGGTCAAGACTCCTGAGATGACCATCAAGAAGTACATCCGAGCCTTGCCCGACTGCGTCGCTGATTTCGTGCAAGCGGCTAAGACTACCACGATCAAGTTTCTCAAACACAAGTGACTAGTTTTAGTCAAAGTCAGATGGGATTCAAAGAGAGGAGCTGAATACACTTGGGAGCTGGAATCAGAAATGAAGAGAAAATATCCTCATTTATTCCAATAAATCTCGAGGACGAGATTCTTATTAAGGTGGGGAGGATGTAACAACTCTCATCAAAAGTCGTAATTATTATTTTAATTTGGCCAATAGGAAACCCTAATTGAGAACTGTGCGATCACTGCTGCACCAGTTCAAATCGTACCCGCTCAACAACGTCAAGTGGCAGCGCCTGTGGCCAATGCACCGCCTGCAAAGCGTGCATATACGGGACCACATCCATTCTGCCCTACTTGCACCTATCATCACCCGACAGCTATTCAATGCCGCTTCTGTGCTCACTGCAATGTATACGGCCACTTCACTGCCAACTGCCGTATCCGTCAAACTCCTGCCAATCAAGCTCTACTCACTGCCCCACAGGGTCAACAAGCTCCTCCGGCACCCGCAGTCAAGGCCAAAGCCTGCTTCACGTGTGGCGACCCGAATCATTTCGCCAACATGTGCCCGAACAGGGTGGTGAAACAAGAACCGCAACAGCAGCAGCCACAGCAGCAGCAACAACAGCAACAGCAACAACAGGCAGCACGCGCCAGAACTTTCAATCTTAACGTGCGTCAAGCCCAGGCCGACAACAACGTGGTCAATGGTACGTTCCTTGTGAATGGTATTTATGCTTCATGTTTGTTTGATACTAGAGCGGATAATTGCTTTGTGTCGTTCGAATTTGAGAAACTCCTTAGTCGTAGACGTTCCAAACTCTCCTCGGCATTCGAAGTTGAAGTCGCTACCGGAAGAACCGTCGCTGTTAATTCCGTTATCCGTGATTGTACTCTTGAGCTTAACAATCACATCTTCTCGATCGACCTTATTCCAATGCAACTCGGAAGCTTTGATATCATAGTAGGCATGGACTTTCTTCGAGAGAACCATGCCGAAGTTGTGTGCTTCGACAAGATGATTCGTTTTTCGCTCGCAAATGGTGATTTATTATGTGTTTATGGCGATACTACTTCAAAGGGGCTCAAGCTTATGTCATGCCTACAAGCTAGCAAGTATCTCCGCAAGGAATACAGGGCTTTCATGGCTAACGTTGTAGCAACGGAGAAGGAAAAGAAAGAGAAGAAGGAAGTAAAAGACGTTCCCGTGGTTCGGGAATTTCCTCAAGTTTTTCCAGAGGACCTTCCTGGACTACCTCCAAAACGCGATATTGATTTTCGTATTGATCTCATTCCTGGAGCTAACCCTACCGCCAGAGCTCCTTATCGACTCGCGCCGTCCGAAATGCGCGAACTCTCAACCCAACTCCAGGAATTACTTGAGAAAGGTTTCATTCGCCCGAGCACCTCTCCTTGGGGCGCACCAGTCCTTTTCGTCAAAAAGAAGGATGGGTCGTTCAGGATGTGCATCGACTATCGGGAATTGAATAAGCTAACTATCAAAAACCGCTATCCTTTGCCCCACATCGACGATTTGTTTAACCAACTACAAGGCGCTACGTGTTTCTCGAAGATCGATCTACGTTCCGGATATCATCAGCTGCGTATACAAGAGGAGGATATACCCAAAACCGCATTTCGTACTCGTTACGGCCATTATGAATTCGTTGTCATGCCTTTTGGCCTAACAAACGCACCAGCAGTTTTCATGGATCTGATGAATCGCGTGTGTAAACCATATCTCGACTGTTTCGTCATCGTATTCATCGACGATGTCTTGATCTATTCCAAGTCGAGAGCCGAACACGCGCAACATCTACGTTTGGTTCTCGAGTTACTCCAGGGGAACCAACTCTACGCCAAATTCTCCAAATGCGAATTTTGGCTGGGGGAGGTTCGGTTTCTGGGTCACATTGTAAATAGTCTGGGTATTCACGTCGATCCTGCGAAGATTGAAGCCGTCAAGAGCTGGGTTACGCCTAAGAACCCGTCTGAAGTCCGTTCTTTTCTCGGACTAGCGGGCTATTATCGACGATTTATCCAAGGATTTTCGAAGATTGCTGTACCACTTACCTCTCTCACGCATAAGGACCGGCCTTTTGTCTGGGGAACCAAACAAGAGTCTGCCTTTCAAACTCTCAAACACATGCTTTGCAATGCTCCTGTTCTCACGCTACCCGACGGAAACAATGATTTCATTGTCTACTGCGATGCTTCCAACCTTGGTCTTGGTTGTGTCCTCATGCAATGGGACAAGGTCATAGCTTACGCATCTCGTCAGCTCAAAATCCACGAGAAGAACTATACAACCCATGATCTCGAGCTAGGCGCGGTTGTTTTTGCATTAAAGATTTGGCGACACTACCTGTATGGTACTAAGTGTACGATCTTCACCGATCATAGGAGCCTACAACACATCTTTAATCAGAAGGAACTAAATATGCGTCAACGCCGATGGGTAGAACTTCTCAACGATTACGACTGTGAGATTCGTTATTACCCAGGCAAAGCAAATGTTGTAGCCGACGCACTTAGCAGACGGAGCTATCTGCTTAGTACCCGTAATGTTCAAGCCCAGCACAACCTCGAAACTCTCATCCGCGACGCCCAGCATGCATGTTTCAACGAATGCACTTTGAAAAAGGAACGAATCTACCATGATGGAGCCCAGCTGGTAAGCAAATCAAACGGGATATTCCACTTTTTAGACCGAATTTGGATTCCCAAGCGAACCGATTTACGACAGATTATCATGGACGAAGCCCATAAATCCCGCTATTCCATTCATCCCGGAGCTGACAAGATGTATCAGGATCTCCGCTATAGGTACTGGTGGCCGGGTATGAAACGGGATATCGCTCTCTACGTCGGGAAATGCCTAACCTGTGCTAGAATCAAGACTGAACATCAAAGACCCTCTGGCTTGCTCGAACAACCACCAATTCCTATGTGGAAATGGGAGAGCATAGCCATGGATTTCGTAACCAAGCTCCCAACCACGTCATCAGGTCACGACAGCATTTGGGTTGTTGTTGACCGTTTGACTAAATCAGCTCACTTTCTGCCAATACGAGAAGACTACAAGGTGGAACGATTAGCCCGAATCTACACCGACGAGATCATCTGTAGACATGGGACGCCTCGTGATATCATCTCTGACCGTGATGCTCGGTTTACGTCACGATTGTGGGAAACATTTCAAATGGCACTCGGTACAACGCTTAATCTAAGTACCGCTTTCCACCCACAAACCGACGGTCAGACTGAAAGAACGATTCGTACTCTTGAAGACATGCTCCGTTCGTGTGTATTAGACTTCGGCGGTAATTGGGATAAACACCTGCCGTTAGTCGAATTCTCGTATAACAACAGCTACCAGGCCAGTATTCAGATGGCACCTTTCGAGGCGTTATATGGAAGAAGATGTCGATCGCCTATTGTATGGCACGAGATCGGTCACTCGCAACTAACCGGTCCGGAGCTGATACAAGAAACGACAGACAAAATTTTCCAAATTCGAGACAACCTAGCGAAAGCTCGGGATCGACAGAAAGTTTACGCCGATAAAAAGCGCAAGCCCCGGGAATTTGGCGTTGGTGACTACGTACTCCTAAAGGTATCACCTTGGAAGGGTGTATTCCGATTCGGCAAAAAGGGAAAACTCGCGCCTCGATATGTTGGACCTTTTAAGATTCTGGAAAGGATCGGAAAAGTCGCCTACAGAATTACCGGAGGAACTTAGCAATGTCCACCCGACTTTCCACGTGTCAAACCTCCGAAAGTGCATCGCCGACCATGACTTACATGTCTCTCTAGACGATCTGCAAGTGAACGAAACATTACACTTCGTGGAGAAGCCTGTCGAAATCATGGATCACCAAACCAAGCAGCTCAGGCGCTCACGCATTCCTATTGTGAAAGTCCGATGGGAAGGTAAACGAGGCGCGGAGTTTACTTGGGAACTCGAAAGCGACATGAAGGCAAAGTACCCGCAGTTGTTTTAATTAGAAAATTTGTAGGCTTGTAGATCAATGAATTTCGCACAACATATCCAAAAAATCAGCAATTTTTATCCGTAAAAAGTCGTTTAATTTGGCGATTTTCAGATAAAAACGTGATGAATATGAAAAAGTGAAGAAATTTGACAAATCTGAGTGAAATCGACTCTGAATCTGATCAATTCCTGTACGAATCTAGTTGGTTGATCAGTGCAATCGAGAACCTGCTTAGATACCACTTGTAGGCCCAGCTTCAACTCCGTTACGATTGTGTTTGGTCACGATCGTGCACGGATTCCGCACGTTACACGAGTCAAAATCGGTCCAAACGAAGAACTCTCACACGTGATACACGACCTTGTTACGGCTTTCAGCTTAATTTCGGGACGAAATTCCCTAAACAAGGGGAGGCTGTAACACCCCGTGTTTCCACGAGTGAAAGTCAAAGTCAAGGTCAACGACCGATTTCACGCGACTTGACTCGTAGAAATGTTTTTATTTTAATTATATTATGTGGAGTAAGTGTCGTACATTGCACTAATCGAATTGTGTTAACCATATTTCAATCGACTCGTAACTGTGAACTATAGGAAGTAACAATGCGATAAAGTTAATCAACCAAGAATCAAGCTACGTTAATCGAATCGACATCGAACCGCAACTCGAACTGTGTATTTTACTTGTTGTTTATACGTGTGTGTGTGCCTTACGTATTACCTGTGCATGTTTATTCTATGTTATGTTGAGATAATCAAGCGAACTCAATCGAAACTCGAAGTCTAACTCGAATACAATCGAACCCGAACCCGGATCCCGATCAAACCATGTCATATACGAAGTAGTTGGGACTAAAAGTAATTTGACTAGGAAACCCTATCTAATCGCTCGAAAACCGAAGCCGAAGCGTCATCGCACCGAACGCACCAAATCAGGCGACATCCGAACGGATGGTCAATCCGCACGGATTGCCAATCCGCACGGATTGCCAATCCGGACGGATGACCAATCCGGACGGATAACCCAATCCGGGTAACGTGCAATCCGCACGAGTTACCCTTTCCCCTTTTGGCATCCTATAAATACACGGGTCACTCTCCAAACTTTCCACTTTTGGCAAGTGACGTCCGAACCGCACGCATTCTTCACCTTTTCTCAGATTTCTCTCAATCCAGGTAAGATCTTGCTTTAATTCTTGTACATTCTTGATCACTACACAATTCTACACCTTTCCATCTTTCAAATCTCAACTTTCAACCGTGAAACCATCAAGATTGGAGGTATTCTCGGGTGACGTCATCATGAAGTTCTCATGAACTTCAAGCTTGACTTCATTCCATCAAGAATAACTCAGATCTGAACGGTTTCCATAAGATTTCACAACAACATCACCTAAATCTAAACTTTTCAAAGGATAAAAGAGTGGAAAGAAATAAACTCAAGTTTTCTTCTTCTTTTACCCTTAAAATTGGTACGAATCTGATCGGTTCTAGTCTTCTACTCGATAATAGTGATGCACTAGTCCTAGATCTGGATTCTACCCACAAGACACCTGATTACGAGATAAACCAGAATGACCGTTCTGAGCCGCCGATAGGTCGAGTTAGGGTGGTTCCTGGCTGGCTTAGTCATGCGAGTAAGAATACAATTCCAAGTGGTTGCCACGTAATCAGAACGTCTCGATAAACGACAACAGAAACCAAGAGTAAACGAACGGAACAACCAGGACGAACAAGTTGTCGGCACGGACAAGCTACACTTGGGACCCACATTCAAAACAAGGTTTGAGTATCGACGAATGAACAATCCGGACGGACGACCTCTGAATGGATTACTCTTCGAATCATGAGATACTAAGACCTTGAATACGTTCAAACAAAGTTCATCCGCACGGACAGACTATCCGGACGGATTGTCTGTCCGCACGAACGACTATCCGGACGGATTTCCACTATCCGCACGGATTACCATCCGGACGGATTCAACAAACCTTATCAAGTGACTCAGCCTCAGAGACGTGTCCGCACGGATCACCATCCGGACGGATTGTTGTCCGCGCGACCGGCTTGAAAGGCAGAGATACTTATATGTTTTCTAAATGCTACAACGAAAACTCCAAAGCACAAGCCATCATACACAAACACATTCTTAGGAAGAATCAATCCACTCGAATAGTAATCCACACGGACTACTTGTCCGCACGGATAAACAATCCGCACGAGTGACTAATCCGGATGGATTACCATCCGCACGGATAGTTACTCGCACGGATAGTTCATCCGGGTGGATTACCACTCGCACGGATAGTTTATCCGGATAGGTCACCATCCGCACGGATTACCATCCGCACGGATAGTTCACTCGCACGGATAACTTCCTCTCACGGATAGTTGATCCGCACGATCAGCTATCCTACCCACTCTCACTTTGTACTGATTTACGCGCCACTTATCATTACGTTATCGAATCTATTTAGGCTAACCGTACTTGCTGAAAAGCGCTCCCTTCAATCCATAATCGCTGTGAGTATACTCGAACCCTTTTTGCTTTTAGCACTTTTGGGTGTTACATACGTTACGAATATTCAAACTACAACTATCACACTACTCAAGCTATTTTAGCGCTAAACCATTTACGCATGTTATACGTGGCTTATGAATGCTTGTTTGTTATGTTTACACATGGAATGTTGTCTACCTGCCTTAGCAACGATAGTACTATAGTTTGGACTCAGCACCCGTTCACACGGGGGTTGTTAAGGATCATTTACTTGCATGGATTACGGTGGTAATCATGTATTGCGAACTGCCTCAGGCAGTCAACCCGCAGTCATTGGTATCGATGGATCTATGTCGATAACTAACGTGCTTCATTTCACTATGTGTACGTACTGGTTATGCGTAAACGAATTCGAACTCTATATGCTATTATCAAACTTGTATGCTCACATTTACATTTTATGTATTGACTTTATTTTAACATATGTAACAGGTGCTTAGGTTGCTTTTATGCTCTTTGTGCTGTTATGAACTTGAAGCTAGGAACTGGAGTCCTAGAAACCAACGAATAAATTGTCATGTTTAAATCTGAGTTGTCGGAACAGAATATTTGTCTTGATGCTTTGTCTGTAATAGCTATTTAACTGTTTGAGATACGGTATGGGACGTATTATTTAATTAAATGGTAATGATAGTTGTTATGGAAACTTCTGGACAATCTGTTTCGCTCAGTGTCGAGCCCTGATGATTCCGCCATCGGTTGGGGTGTGACAATACCATAATTTTCTTTCATGATATTCTTTCTTTCACTTAAATACATTAATCTCTTTTTATAAATTAATTAAAAACTAACATACATATATCGAATTAAGTGACCACATACACACCCACGTACAATCCATGCCTTGACTCGATCTTCAACCGCGTACATTTCTTGATGAAACATCCATAACCCTGTACAACCTGCAGTCACCACATTCAATCTCATCATTAGCAACCGGTGATATAATACAAAAATATTAACACATGCATAATAAAGCGTCAACATATCATGTTTTCTCTTATACTAGCCCCTTCATCCATCCATTCAATCACTCGCATCGGATTGCGGAGTCAACTTTTACTTCCATGGTTAACATACCTATGCTTCACATTAATTCTCAATAGAAAAACAGTTAGTATCATTAGCTTCCCTTCATATGAACATGTCCTCAAATACACATAACTCATCTTATTCATTCAAGCATATAATTAATTACTCACTCAAGCATGTATTCACTTTCTATTCATACACGTACTTACAATTTACATCCTACATGTACAACTCCTTAATTCATCTTTATGCATAATTCATTATGTAAGTTCCCTTTCTTACCCAAACTTAATCGAATCTCTTTCTTAACCACTTCCAACCCATTTTCCACTAAAACTTAACTTAGTAATAACATCGATTCATATTTTCTTACATTACATTCAATAATTACCATATATCATAAATACATTACCAAACAAAGGGGTAAGTTCGGAGTTCACTTACCTCGTGCGTCCGAGTTCAAGCATAGCTTCCGTGTTTATCCTTGGCCCGTTGCCCTTCCACGCTTGTGTCCATGTTGACATGACTCATATCCGTACATGTCATCACATTCATCATAACATGATTAGCATACATGAGCATACATACCTTTTAATGAAGGTTTCTTGCCATATCATCTTATCAACTAATTTCCCACTTGTAATCCATTCAAAACACATTCCTTATACAAATCTATTATCTAATACATCATCAACACATTCTACATACATTTATTCATTATTAGCATACAATCTCACTTATCATTTTCTCCTAAGCATTTCATCAAACACTTGGTGCGCATATCACTTTCTAAGCATAATGTACAAGTGCTTTAAGCATGTTCTTCCCTATTTCATCTTGTGAACCATCACATTCAAGCAAAATCTCATAATCATAAATTCCACATCAAGTTTATCTATCTTGGTCTACCATATAACACCTCATACATCACAAGATCACACTATAACATCTACAAGTTCATCATGATCATCATCTTTACACTCATGCAATGGGTTTCATTCTAAATCACCAAATTACTTGAAATTATTCATAACACAAGTTCTATTTGGTGTTTCTAACACCTCTACATGCTTAATTTCATACAAATTCATGGATTGATCATAACCCACTTTAAACAAGATCATCAAATCTAAGTTTTAAGACATACCTTATGATCCCCTTGTGAAGGTGATCGTTAATTCATGTTCGGTTGTGAATTTGGGCTTCGTTTAGCCTTTCAATTTGGAGAATTTGATGAAGTTTAGGGTTTTGGCTCCATGGGAGCCTTCCCTGCTCGATGATGAACACACACACGATGTGTGTGTATGTGTGTGTGTTGTTTTCTTTTAATAAAACAACTTTCAAGTTGTTTACTTTGGTCCCTCATGTTTCGTTTTAATTAAATAAGGCTACAACCCTTCGTTTAATACCAACGATACTAATATTCAACTAGGTTAATTATTCCTAGTTAATATTCATTTACGGGTTCACTTTACCCCTAACGGTATTTTTACCCGTTCCTTTATATTAACCGGGTTTAAATTACCAAACCCATTTTTGGGGTGTTACAGAGCTTGACCACTTCCTTGGTTACAAGTGATGCAATCCTCTTATCGGCGCTTCGTTTGGCTCTTCTCCTAGGCATTCGTCTCGAGGTAGAGTCGTTGGAAGGCATCTAGACAGGAAGAGACTTGGAATGAGATTCGATCATAATGATTTTTGAGTTTTGCGATGCGATTGAGCGCGCTCAAAGCTTGATGTGATGGTATAATAGTAATGCGAATCACATAGGAGCCACATAGGAGACACGAAATCCCTAAGTTCTCACATAATGACTTGTTGTTTATACGTACTTATATGTATTTATATAATTGTAATCTGTAATCATACACATACAGGTTGATTTAGAATATGCGAGGACGTGTCGAGGTGAGAAAGCGAGAGCGAAGATGATAGATTATGCATTAGTTTTGTTGCGAACATTCGGGTTTCGTTTTAGATTGCGATGGCTGTGCGAGTTGTGCGTTTATAAAGCAGGGAGTGGAAATCGTTAAATCGAGAAATCGATAATGCGTAGAGTTTCAAATCGTAAATAAGTTCTAACCATTAGTAAGATCGGTGGTTCGTATGATAGAGTGCCTTGGGTGTTTAGGCGTCGACTACCCGAGGTAACCCAACTATATTCAACAAGTTCGTGCACGCGCGTTGACCTAGAAGTCTTCATGCTTCCACTGGGATGCAGCTCATGGCATTCATTCTTCCTAGTCATCGCATGGCTCGAGTTATTGTGATAGTCGAGTCCTCGGTGGGAGCTTTTTGAAAACCAATTTATAGGGAGTGGAACGGCTCATTAAGGTACGGGTTTCACCCCTGACTTAACAGCTTCGTTCCTAATTGTGGTTATGCTCTTCGAATAAATTCATGAGTTCCACTAGATTTCGAAATGGAGACTTTCGTCGAGATGTGGATGTCACTCCTAACTCGATGAAAGGTTCTCGTGCTAGAAAAATGCGCTGAGTGAGCAATCCTATCGAGAGTTCTTGGTTTTCACACCTGATCTCGACTGGATCGCTCGGTTTCTTTATGCGAGTATTTTCGAAAACATGTGTATTGTGTCAGCCTTAGGAAAGGCTAAGTAGTATTCCGGCCTTAGGAAAGGCTCCTTCGTGTGAAGCTGTAGTACGCGGTGTTCACACAAAGTTGTAGCTTTTAGCAATCTCGATCGAGAGTATCAAGTAAGCCCGATACAAACCCTACTGGGTTCGTACGAGTCGGCCTGTTGGTACTTAGACTATAGACTAGGTCAATTTCTAAGACGTCGACCCGGAGTAGGTCGAGTCTGGCCTAATTCCCTATAGTTATGGCTCTGATACCAATCTGTCACACCCCAACCGATGGCGGAATCATCGGGGCGCGGCACTAGGCGAATCAGATTGCTCAAGAGAATCCATAACAACTATATTGCGATAATATTTAATACATTCGTTATCCCATACTAACAAATAATACAATCACATAAGTTATCACAGATTTCATGTCCTCTCGAACAATACAAATCCGACAACCTAGATTTTTAGTTGAGTTTCTAGAATTCCTAGCTTGATTTGATATAGTCTGCGATCTAACGTGCAACATACGTTAAAATATTTGTCAATACAAAAGTATTGGCGAGTATACAGGTTTGATAAGTATAGCGTAATAGATTAAAACGTGCAGCGAATTTCCACATGCATAAACGTAACAATCGACATATATACTCACAAAGCTGATACTACCAAACAAGTCCTCGATGCTCGAATATGCGATGGCAAACTAGATCCCGTCGGGCGCAATAGTACTATACTAGTCGTAGTGGGACGTCGCGAGTATAAGCCCTAGCACATATGCAACTAGCATCACGTATATCTATGCATAACAGTTATTCGCAAGTGGCAATTCGATTGATTGAATAATTCGATTAATAAGTGCGATTTGTTAGAAACGTATGTTACACCCAAAATGCGATTAAAAGGGTTCAGGTATACCCACAGTGCGTATTTAGCGAGAATACAACTTGATTGGGTCGGTTGCGAGTACGTCTGCGTTAATCATTGAAGGATATAGTAAACGATGCACGGTTAAGCGAGAATAGCATCGAAAAGCTAGTTATCTGGTCGGATGGTGCTGATCCGTTCGGATGGGCTCATCCGATCGGATGACATATGGATCTGGGTCGGATGGCTGTCATCCGGTCGGATGACAGGCTATCCGATCGGATGACCTGAGCTTGGATCGGATGGTACTTGTTCGGATCGGATGACATGTGTCCTGATCGGATGACAGTCCTCCGGTCGGATGACATGCTATCCGATCGGATGGCATGTGGTCCGTCCGGATGACATGCTATCTGGTCGGATAACTCGTCTGTTTTTGCGTTCTGATTAACTGTTTTCGAGTGTTTTCGGAAGAAATGCGTGCGGTTTTACTGGGACGGTGTAATCTCGCATTAACAATTGAAATTCTATCAGTTCCGACCCGTTCTAACGGCCGAGAACCACCCTGTTCCATCATATCTGGCCGTTCTTGACGGTTTCTCATGGTTAACTCGAAATCGCACAGTTCCTTGGTTAAATACATAGATTTAGGTGAGATTTATTAGCAAAATATGCGGAAATCATCCAGATCTGAGTCGTTTATGGTGGGATGAGGTCACCACTTGAAGTTCATATGAACTCTTGGTGACATCACCTTAAAAACACCCCAAATCCGTAGATTTCATGGTTAGAAATTGAGTTTCGAAAGACAGAATGATGTAGAATTGCGTATAGATCATAGAAGTACCATTTTTAGGTTGAAATCTTACCGGAATCGCGAAGAATCGAGGAAAAAGGGTCCTGGAGCGTGCTTGGTCGAGTGGGAGCTGTCACATCACTTGAACAGTGACGTGACATGCTTTTTATAGGCGAAAAGTGGAGCTGAAAGGTGTTTGGTTCGGATGGCCCATCCGTTCGGATGGCCCATCCGTTCGGATGGCCCATCCGTTCGGATGAGTCTATCCATCCGGATGGCCTTTCCGGCGCGGGGGAAATCCTTCGTTTTCGATCGTTTGGACAGTTTTTGGAGTACGTGCTTTCCATATTTAATTTATATTATTATTATATACGTATATATATCACTAGGGGTCGTATTTACGTATCCATAATCTAAAGTTTCGGTTTATCAATCGGTTTCCGTTTCGAGTGTGCGATTATTAGCGACGTTTCACGGCCATCAAGGAGGGTAGTATAGGTCCTTTCTTGACGTCATCGCGAACGTTATTGTGAGTTGTGCCACAATGACTGACGGGGTACCATTCACTCGTATTGTCATCATCGTCACGACGACTGGAGCTATAGCACTCACCCGAGAGTCTTTGTTAGCGTTAATTGTCTGCGTTTCGACACATCACGGCCACCGAGGAGGGTAGAATAGGTCCTCACACAATGTCATCGTGAGTGTTAGTGTTTGCGGTGTGATATAGTGATAATGTATTGCGAAAATATGCGATTATCCTTCGAATAGCGATGTACGCGATATAGTTACATTATGATCCGAATCTCTGGTGCTAGGCGTAACGAGTATATCGAGTAGTAACAACGCACGAAAGTGCGGGTTGTTACAGCTTGGTTGTCTATAAAAGGAGTTCCTCTACATCTTCGAGAGAACGAGGTCTTCGATTCGGTCGGGAGGCTTTACGGCAAGATTATTCACTCGTCTCAACTCAGTAACGAAGACGGCGATTTAACTTCAGATATGGTGGGAGTGTTGGTGGGGGAAGGAAGCCCTGTTAACGAACAGGTCATGTTAGTGTGGGAGAATAAAAGGTTCAAAGTGTGGGTAGCGGAGGAAACAAGTGATTGGATCCCGGATTTCCTGGGCGCTAAGGTAGAAGGTAGTTCCAGCAAGCCGATCGATGTCAATAGCGATGACGGTTTTCAATCTTCCGGATCATTGTCTGGTCAGTTCGACGGTCAACAAGGTGGGTCTGGTAAAGCTAAGGTAGTGGAAGAGCCATGCATGCAAGATTTGTTTTGTCATAATTCTTCGGTGGATTTCCCGAGATGGGAAGTCGGCTGGGAGAAAGGAGTTTTTAATGCAGCCCATTCTTCGAAAAGAGGTGACATCCACAAAGGTGATAACATGATTAATAAAAAAATGGGCCAGGGTATGGGGAGGCCCAATTTCAACAGAAAGTCCCAATCTTATTTTAATAGTGGTTCAGCCCAAATTGTTTCTAGAAAGAGGCCGAGAGTGGACCCTCCTTTCGCTTCTGTTAGGATCAACGAGAGGAAAGAGATAAAGGAAGTGGGGATGACGATGGCAAGGTTTCACCTCCTATTCCTTCTGGGAATTTCGATCTCAACGTTAATCTAGATCCTTTGTCTTTCGAGAAGAACATGGGAGAAGGAGATGACAACTTCAATAGAGCTCAACAGGAAGCCGTCGATGTCGAGGTGGAACAGGAATCAATCGGAGAGGAAGGAACAGACTTGGTATCGGGTGAGGCTGTTGACACCATGGAATTGGCATCGAAACTCGGTATAAACCTGCGTAATCACCTTGATTTGGTGAAGGAATCTATCAGGAAGGAAGGCGGTCAATCTGGTAAGTAATGAACTTTTTATCTTTAAATATTAGAGGAATGGGTGCTTGTTCCAAGGCTGGTTGGGTTAGAGAAATCAAAAGGGTGCATGGGATTTCTTTTATTTCTCTTCAGGAAACCCAGATTCAAGATACGAAGGACGTCGATTTTGACAAATATTGGGGGGGGGGGCAGTGATTTTGAAAGAGTTTGGGTTGCGGCTTCTGGCCGGTCCGGAGGTTGTGTTTGTCTTTGGGATTCAAAAATCTTTAAGTTGGATTCTTCTGTTTCTCATAAAAACTTCATTCTCTTAAAAGGTTGTATTGTTGGGTCTGGTAAGGTCCTGAACATTTTAAATGTGTATGCGCCTCAAAGAAATACTGAAAAAAGGGCTCTGTGGGCTGAATTAGGGGGTTATATTGATATGTCTTCTGGTCAATGGGTTGTCATGGGCGATTTCAACGTGGTTAGAGCTCCAGACGAAAGAAAAAATTCGAAGTTTAACGCAGTCAGTGCTAGGGATTTTAATGAATTCATTGAAGAGTTTGGCTTCTCGGAATACAGTATGAAAGGTTTCAAATTCACGTATTTGGGTGATAATGGCTCGAAACTCAGTAAGATAGACAGGTTCCTCGTCTGTAATAATTTTTTCAATGATTGGCCCGATGCATGTCTCCGTGCTCTTCCGAGGCATTTGTCGGATCACAATCCTCTCATTCTCACTACGGTTAATAAGAACTTTGGAAGGAAGCCTTTTAGAGTGTTCAACTCGTGGCTGGATAGAGACGGGTTTGAGGAGGTCATAATTAAAGCAGCCTCCGATTTCGATTTGGTGGAACATTATCCGGATGTTAGGCTGAATAAAAAACTCAAATTTATGAGAGGCCGAATCAAGGAATGGAGGGACGGTATGATCGAGAAAGAGTCTCAAGAGGAAGCAACAGTTAGGGAAGAGCTAGAAAGAATGGAACGTATTTTGGAATTAAGGGACCTCAATGAAGAAGAAGAAGAGTGGATTAAAACGGAGTGCAAAAAAAGTTTGGGGATGATCGGTGACAACAAAGCAAAAGACCTTAAGGAAAGATCTAGGATTCGATGGGCGATCGATGGCGATGATAATTCGGCTTTTTTTCATGGAACCATCAACAGAAGGAAGGCGTCTAATCTCGTTCACGGTCTTAATGTGGACGGTGTTTGGACTCAAGATCCAAAGAAGATCAAAAAGGAAGTTTTATCTTTTTTTCAGGAATTTGTTCAGTGAAAGGATGTCTTCTAGACCTCTTGTCCGCTGTCAAGGAATTCAAAGGATTTCTGATGAGGATGCTCATGAAATTATTCGCCCGTTTTCAGACAAGGAGATTAAGGATGCTGTTTTTGCATGTGGTTCGGACAGGGCTCCTGGTCCAGATGGTGTTAACTTTAGATTCATTAAGAAGTTTTGGCACCTCTTTGAGCCCGATTTCAGGGAGATCATGAAACATTTCTTTGAATTTGGTAAAATCAACCAAGGGAGCGGGTCTTCTTTTATCACGCTGATACCGAAAACTAAGGATCCCACGAACCTTAGTAATTATCGCCCTATAAATCTGATTGGAGTTATTAGCAAGACGATTTCCAAAATTACTGCTACCAGATTTAAAAGGGTCATCGGCAAGGTCATTTCGAGTTCTCAATCAGCTTTTGTTAACGACAGGTACATCCTTGACGGTCCTTTCATGCTCAATGAGGTTTTGGCTTGGTTAAAGCATAGAAAGAAAAAAGCTTTCATTTTAAAAATCGATTTTGAGAAAGCATACGATAACGTTAATTGGAAGTTTATTATTGACATTCTCGATCAAATGGGGTTTCCGGCTAAATGGTGTATGTGGATGGAGGGGATTTTATCTTCTGCCAGATCTGCGGTATTGGTCAACGGGTCGCCAACATTCGAATTTCAATGCCAGAAAGGTTTGAGACAGGGAGATCCTATTTCTCCTTTTCTCTTCCTGTCTGTCATGGAAATTCTATCTCGCCTCTTATCGAATGCTAGTGACATGGGGATTTTTAAAGGGATTAAAACCCCTAATGAAGGTCCCGTGATTTCTCACTTCCTATACGCGGATGATGCTTTAATTCTGGGGGAATGGAATGCTGAGAACATAAAGACGATAGCTAGAATATTGAGGATTTTTCACATTTGTTCTGGATTAAAGATCAATTTTCAGAAATCTGATTTATTCGGGTTAGGAGTAAGTGAAGAGGAAACGGTGAGCACGGCTAGCATATTGGGTTGTAAGACGGGTTCTTTTCCTTTCAAGTACTTGGGGATTCCGGTCGGAGCAAATATGAACCGGATTAACAACTGGCTTACGGTTGTGGATACTTTCCAAAGAAGACTCTCATCTTGGAAGGCCCACTCTCTTTCTATAGGCGGAAGGGTCACTTTAATCAAGGCGGTTCTCGAAAGTCTTCCGATTTACTATCTCTCCTTGTTTAAGGCTCCTGTTAAGGTGGTGGAAAAATTAGAATCTCTGATGAGAAGGTTTCTATGGGCTGGAAATGAAGAAGTAAAGAAGATGCATTGGGTTTCCTGGGATCGGGTGGCCTTACCGAAAAAACTTGGGGGATTAGGTTTATGTAAACTTAATTATATCAATATTTCTCTATTAGCCAAATGGATATGGAGACTCAAAGCGGATGAAGGCAGCTTATAGAAATCAGTCATCGAGGCGTTACATGGATCGGGTAGGAATTGGTCTTTTTTACCTTTAAACTCCGCTATCTCGGGAGTCTGGAAGAAAATTGTGAAAATGGAGGAAGGCACCATCATAAAAGGAAACAAACTTCGTATGATAATCAAAGGTTTGCCAGGAAATGGAAAGTGTATCAAATTCTGGTCTGACTTCTGGATCGGTGATAGGCCCCTTATGTTCTCCTGGCCGAATATCTACGAAAAAGAATCAGATAAACATTGTGTTATTGCGGACAGGATCGCCTATTCGGAGAATCTTCTGGAGTTCAACTGGAGCTGGTCGAGCCCGTCTCTATCTGATAGAGATCGGTCAGATAAACATTGTGTTTTTGCGGGGACTATGAAGAAAGCACGGACCACATTTTCACTGGATGTTCGACGGCGATTAGGGTCTGGAATCGGTTTTGTGACTGGGCTCGGCTCCCTATTTTATTCGCTTCCGGCTTTAAGGATGTGGCAGAATTTCACTCGAACTGTAACCTAAACAAGGAAGAGAAAGCGGTGGTTAAAGGTTTGATCATGATAGGTTGTTGGTGTATATGGAAGGCAAGAAACGAGAAGATCTTTTCTAACGGCTTAGGTAGGGTGGAAGATATTATGGGGGATATTAAGTCTCTAGGCTTTCTTTGGTTAAGAAATAGATCGAAACATAAAAGTATCTTATGGGCTGATTGGTGCAAATTTCCCCTGTACATGTTGTAAGTTGTTGTAGCGTGCCGGCCTAGTTTGGTCTGGTTTCGTGTGTTATAAAAGTTACATTTCAAAAAAAAAAAAAAAAGGTTAACTTTTAACCATGTTGACTTGTTTCTTTGATTTTTCTTTTTATATTTCACCTCTATGATTCGTTACCAATAAATTACAACGCGAATTAATTTTTTTTTTAAATTTTAAAATAACCATATGACAACGCGAATTAAAATATTTTTTTAAATATTAAAATAACCATATCAATTGCAACGCGAACTAAATTTTTTTTTAAATATTAAAATAATCATATCAATTTTTACACAAGGAAACACAGTATGCAACATAACCTTACCTTCTTAATTTCAAATACATTTAGTCCTAGGACCTTCTTAATTTCAAATACAAGTCCTATGACCTTCTTAATTTCAAATACATTTCGTCGTAGGGCAATATTTTTAATAAGAAAATTACAACACTATTGAAATTTATAAACTTTAGAAAAATCATATTGTTATTTTGTATTATAAAATAAGGGTAAGAGTGAATTACATAGTTAGTCTCTGTGGTTTGCACAAAGTAACATACTTAGGTATTAATAGTTTAAAATCACCTTCTAAGGTATTAACTTTTCATTTTGTAACGTTTGGAGGTAAGCATGTTATTTTGTGCAAACCATAGGGACTAACTATGTTAATACCCTAGAAGTTAATACCTCTAAACGTTACAAAAATGAAAAGTTAATACCCTAGAAGGTGATTTTAAACTATTAGTACCTAAGTATGTTATTTTGTGCAAACTACAAGGACTAACTATGTAATTAACTCTAAGGGTAAAGTTATTCGAGTTTTTTTCCCAAACTAGTGTAGATACAAAAAAGTATTTACTTATTTGGGTACTTTGAAAATTATTTACCTATTTGGGTACTTTTCTATATCCCTTTAATGTTTTACCTAATTTATACATTTCTTTTTATTTTTCTACCCAAAGTAAAATTAGATTACTCAAAGAACTAGAATCAGCAAAAATATGAGTAATTATTTTTTGTAAAAAAAATAAAAAATTCTGCAACTGTTCAAAAAAAATCTGCAAAAATTCTATAAAAAAATCTGCGAAAAATCCACAAAAAAATCTGCAAAAATATATTAAAAATTCTACAATAATCCTGCAAAGTTAAAAAAAAATCTGCAAAAAATATTATAAAAAAACCATATAATCTACACTAGTTTGAGAAAAAAACTCCATTTCGTTTTCCGTTTTATTTCCTTTTTATAACCTGAAATTGTCTAGGCCCCGTTTAAACTAAGCTCATAAAAAAATAAAACAATAAATTCACAAATTTACTCCCCTAAGTTATATCGATTAAGTGATAGTAATCTGGTGGAAAGTTTGATATTTCAAACAAGTTTATTTAAACTCAAGCAATTTATAAAATAAAGTTACAAATTTCGAATTTATTGAATTTTGAGTTTTGAGAAAAGATACTAAGTATTTTAATTATTTCAATTTTATTAATAGTGATTATTTCTCCAATATTCTGTGCGTATAAGTAGTTTGGTTTTTTTTTTATAGATATTAACCCCAAACGAACTACACAATGTGAACCATCAAATCCACCAACTATTACCCTATAGATTATATGCTTTTTTATAATATTTTTTTTGCAGATTTTTTTTAACTTTGCAGAATTATTGTAGAATTTTTTAATATATTTTTGCAGATTTTTTGTGGATTTTTCGCAGATTTTTTTTGTAGAATTTTTGCAGATTTTTTTTGGAATATTTGCAGAATTTTTTTTTTTTTTACAAAAAATAATTATTCATATTTTTGCTGATTCTAATTCTGTGAGTAATCTAATTTTACTTTGGGTAGAAAAATAAAAAGAAATGTATAAATTAGGTAAAAAATTAAAGGGATATAGAAAAGTACAAAAATAGGTAAATATTTTTCAAAATATCCAAATAGGTAAATACTTTTTGTATCTACATTAGTTTGGGAAAAAAACTCAAAGTTATTCTACAAAGTTTTATAAAAATAAGAAGTGTACAAAGACATAATGGATTGCAAATATAACACAATGTCAAACAAAATATAACACAATGCCGAAAAATATAACACAATGTCAAAGAAAAAACACACAATGAGTCAAAAAAAAAAAAAAAAAAAAAAAAGACACAAGTACACAAATATAGAAAAGACACAATGATAAATAAAAAGACACGATAATGTAAACAAAAAGACTAAGATCTAAAAACAAAAACCTAAAATTTCAAATCGTAGAGTTCGATGAGACAGTTCCAATACCGCTTGAATGATGTCGATTGAAGTCTGTTTGACAGTGGCGGAACTAGAACATTAACTCAGGGGTATCCTAAATTTTTTTTTTCATCGTGCAATCGTACAATAATAAAAAAAAGACAATAAATAAATAATGTAAAACAAATATCTAATAGATTTGTCCTCTTCTTTTTTTCATAGCTTGAAATCGTTCCATCACATCGTCGTCTTTTACTTCATGTAAAAAATTCTTTTCGACCGCACAAACCATAGCATTGTTCAAAAAATTCCGGGCCCATTCGATTGCGTAAATCCGTCTTGACAAGCTTCAATTTCGAAAAACATCTTTCAACGGTTGTGGTTGCAACCGGTAAAAGCAAAGCTAGCTTCACTACCCGATAAACTGAAGGAAAAGAACTATGCGTTCCCGTTTCAACCATAACACGCGCAAGATCACTTAATCTATTCAAGTTTGAAAATTTATCACCATCACTTATAGTGTGACGAAATAGGCAATTGGGATTTGGGCTTATTATATTCAATTGATTGGTATCCTCGTAGATGTGCCGTGCATTAAAACTTCAAGGCAATTGGGCAATTATTTACAATCTTTTATTATTTTGGGCTAACATATTGGGCAATTGGGCTTATTGTTTACAATCTTCAATTGATTTGGGCTAACATATTGGGCAATTGGGATTTGGGCTTATTATTTTCAATTGATTTGGACTTACAAACTCTTTTTTAGAGGTGTCTTCATAGTTGTTCAGGGGTATCCTTGGTATAAAAACCAGAATTTTTTTTACACTACCGATAAAAAGTTGAGCCGTAGCCCATGCTATGGCTCAGACAACATAAGGTCTGTCCCTGCTGTTTGATATCTTTTTTACGACTTCTTATTTAAACTTTATATTTGATATAATCCTATAAGATATATTGTTTTATTTTGAAAAAAAGAATAAAATAGGAGAATTTGGGTGTGTTTGTCTCTTCTTTTGATGGTACATGTTGTTTTTATGTATACTTTCATCTTTTAGGTCTTCCCTCACTTTCTTTCTCCCTTTTAATTTTTAAAATTTCCTTTCTCCTTCTATGTTATTTGTGTATGTGGCTTTGGAGCTAAGGTGACCCCAGTTTTTTATGAACCACGTGGAATCCTTATAAAAAATCATTAAAATATCTATCCTATATATTAAATTATTACATACGAAAAAAAAATTTGTGTACCCATACTTTAAGAATTATAAATGTCTTGAAATGTATAAACTCGCCAGCTGTTAAGAACATAATTTAAATACTCGGAAGTTAAAGAGCAAAAAGTAAATTCATGAAAATAAACAAATAAAAAGTAGATTAGATATTGTTTTATCGATGCTTCGAAAGAAAACTGAAGACAAATACAAAATAACGTTGATACAAAATTAGTATTAATCCGTATACAAATCTAACTTATAGTAAAAGACTCCAAATAATGGCACATGTCACTCTCTTCTTCAACTTCATAAATTTTATTTATATTTGTTTAATAAGTTTCTTTTAATATTAATATTAATTAATAATCAATATATAGATATCACTTATTTTTTTCTTTATCTTTATCCAAAATTAATAAATAACTTCAATTTTGCAATTTAGACCCTTTATTTTTTTACTTTTAACCCAAAGTTTTTCATCTTTTGCAATTTAATCCCAACTCTTTTTTATTTTCAATTTTGGTCCACAATACTTTTCATCTTTCCTAAGTTTTTCGTTTCAATCTAATTTTTGTGAGTTAACGCACCGCAACGTGCGTGTGTGGTTCAACATTTTTTCATATATTTTTTTCCCGTTTGACTGGACCGTCGCGTCACATTTATTTTTCTGCGTTTGACAAGTTCGTCCAACACGAGGGTCCTGGATGGACTTAGTTATTTTTTCTATGTTTTATTTTTCAGTTTAATTTATCAGCAACGAGCGTGCGTAATTCAAAGATTTTACGTATGCTTTTCGCTCGGCGTTATTTTTTTCCCGTTTTTATTTATTTTACGAACTTTTCTAGAGTTGGTGATCGCTGACAATGGTATAATATTGCTACAACTTAACACTTGACAACCGCTGCAACGCAGGGGCTTAATACTAGTTAGTACTAATTCGTGTATTTTTTGAGATAATTACTAGCGTATGAATATACCAAAATTTGTCTAAGCCTCTAAGGTGTAAAATTTATCTCACATAATCTAAATCTTATATTAGCGGCTATTTGACAATTTCTGAATGGGTAATTGCTGAACCAGCAAGATGTCTGAACCATTAAGAGTCAGTGTAGTGTTTAATCATTCAGAAGCAAATGTCTAACTAATTTAGATAAGAGATATTAACTATTCAGAGGCAAATATTTGAATCATTCAGACATCTGCCCGCAAAACAAACAATCTAAACCATTAAGTGTTGAACAAGTAAGAAGTCTGAATCATTAAAAACCTTATTAAGAAGAGCTAAACAAAAAACCCTTAATTTGGTTATAATAAATAATAAGAATAATTTTAGATACTGTTTTGTATTTTTATTAAGAAAGTCCGTGACCTAAGTATGCTCCACGAGGGGTGGCAGAGACCGATCTAAACAATTATAAAATAACTAATATTCTGATATTACATGAAAATAAATTGTAATTAAAGTATTTGATAGAACATGTTCCTCATTTATTCTCACAAAAAGCCCCGACAAGATTTACGTTTTATTAATTTAATAATTAACCTATATTTTAAGTTTCAGTTAGAATAAATTTATAAATTCCTGTTAACATTATCATCAATTAGAGGTGACTACATCTAATAATTTGCGAATAAATTGGTCGACTTTTATTAAGGACTTAAGGTTTATTTTTAGTGGACTTTCATCTATTTTGTTTGATTTGTTCAAAACTAGCTGATTCATTTGCGGTAAGTCCATTAGTCAGAACCGAAGTGATGCAAATGAGGGTTTCTGGTTTAACTGGACTGTCCGGTCGGTTTACTTTAGATTTTAAAATATTAAATGAGTTGAAGGTATCAAAATCGTCCTTAGTACATTGAACATTACTTTTTAATTGTGCTCATATGGTGTAATTTTTTTCTTCGCTTCGTACACTTTGCAAAAAAAAAAAGTCTATTTATTTGATTCAGTAATAAGAGGGTGTTTGGGATTACGTTTTGAAGTGATTATTTGATTATTGCGTTTGTAAAACATAAATAATCTAAAAAAAATGTTTGGATGAAAAAGTGATTATGTGCCTCCAAAACGCAGTTTTTGAGAAGCATGTACCTACATGATTTTTCAAAACGCAGTTTTTAAAACGCAAAATCTATTTTGAAAACGCAACACCAAACACCCCCTAAATTATGCTCATAGTCATATCTATGATAGAAATTGTTGTGGTATCATGACTGCAATCAATATAAGCTAACTATGTACAGAAGTGTAAAAGAGGAAAAGTAAAAATAAGTTGTTCCACTCATTTAATTCATTTAATAAATTGAATTATAATTAGTTTCTACCAATTTTTGAATGTTAAGTATCTTATTAGACCCCGTAGTGGGGCGTTTTTAAAAAAAAAATTCAAAAATAACGCCGAAAAACGCCCCATGCCCATTACATACCGGCGTTTTTTAGTGTTTTTTTTTTGAAAAAATTGATTCCGACGTTTTTAAAATAACGCTGAAGTGGTCCAACTGAAAATTGCATCTGGCCAATGGGAGTGGTCCAACTGTAAGTTTTATTTTCTTATTTTTTTTATCCTTTTCTCTATAAAAAATAATTGTTTAATGATTGGAAGGGGCGTTATTGGGCATTATTCTCACTACGCCACTTTTACAATAACGCCCAATAATGCCCCCATGCTGATTGGACTGCCACATGGCAGAAAACGCCCCATGGTGGGGGCATTATTGATAAAACCATTACGCATGGTCTTATAGTACTTTGTTTTTCAGATTATACCATTAAATGCAATTTTTTATGTTCTTTAAGTTGATGTGAGTTTTGCTATATAATTTTTAACATTATCGATTTTTCTATACAATTATGCATCTACATATTACAATGGTGTGTATGAAAAAAAAAGATTAAGATTATGGGGTTAAGGGTTAACATCAACAGGTAAAATGTTTGTACACAAATTATGATACACAAACACCAACATGTCACTTCCAATAGCACTTGTGTGTTTGTTGTTGATAAAAATAAGGGTTATTGGATTTTATAACCCTTAAGAATTGGCTATCGGTCGCTGCCACCCTCAACTACCACTTTGACGTCCGTCACCCTCAACTTAACACTTACTGTGTTTTGTCATCACGTCGTTAATTGATCACTAACTTTTGACCATGTTACTATACTTTTGGGGTGTCACAGGGATCTTAGGAAGGTTTTATTGATCTTAGTACACCCCAAAAGTATAGTAACATGATCAAAAATTAGTGACCAGTTAACAACGTGGTGACAGAATACACTAAGTGTTAAGTTGGGAGTGACGGACATCAAAGTAATAATTGTGGGTGGCAGTGGGCAATAGCCAATAATTAGGAGTGATAAAATCCAATAATCCTAAAAATAAAGTAAGAATTGTTGGGATTGCCCGTAACATTATAGGATAGTGACACCTTATGGGTGGGACAAGACTTAGAGACCATTAGGTCATGTACATTGTCTAGTGGAGATGAATCTGATCGGTTGATTCTGCTAGTGGCACAATGATACTCTAGTGGAACGTCAATGATCCGAATTTACCGTTAGAAAAAGAATAGTTGGTATAAGCATGTGCTAAACATTAGCGGACGAGATTTGGCATCCACATTAATAAAGAAAGACAATTTAGATCTAAATCTTGGCAATAAACAATACTTCATGTCCATTCCTCTTTCTCTTCTTTTCGTTTCTTAATTCTTATTTCTGATGTAAATATATAACAAATCCCCGGGATTCGGGTTAATTCTTTGGCATCTTTTATGACCAAATCTTCCCTTTTCCAATAATTTATCCACCACAATACATGTAAAAAGTAAAAAAAAAAAAAAAAAAATACAATAATGATACTATGGAACCACCACAATATATAAAATTGTCAAAATGTAAAAAGTAAAAAAAATTACGATTATGATACTATGGAAGTGTTATAACTTATATGAGCGGAATTAGAAGAGGGTTCAAGGTCCCATAATCATAATCCTTAGACCAGAATGCTAGTTTTTGGTAGTTTGACCGGCTGGATTGCCACTGTTTCATTGACAGATCTAAAAGAAAAATTCAGCGGTATCACAAAAGTTTTTTTTTGTACATTCATAAAACGGATATTTTTTACCGTACATTCAGAGGTGTCCGATACATAAAACGGAGTTTCTTTTTTACATTTCGTCAAGAAAGTTGAAGGGTATCCCAGACTACAGGTGTACAATTCGGGTTTTTTTTTTACCGGTCCGGTTTTTAATAGAAGCGATTTTTTTGGGGGTGGGGGGAAACCGGTTTTGTTTTTTAACCGGTTATAAACGATGGGAACCCGAACTGGTACTAACTGGTTCGGTTCGGTTTAAAACCGGTTAAATGGTTCGGTTATGTTTAAAACCGGTTTGGCCAAAAAACTGGTTTTTAGCTGGTTTCAAACCGGTTTCAAAGATCAAGAATACTAACCAGTCTGTAAACCGTCGGTTCAGTTCGGATTGAAACCGGTTTCGTTTTTTTTTTCCAGTTTCGACTCTAAACCGAATTTTATACATTTCTATCCCAAACACCCCCTAAGCCCTTAATAGATCCGCCCCTGCACCGGGCACAACCAGAATGCAAAGTGGTTATAGTCGGCAGAGTAGTTAAACCAAAAATGAAAAATAATATTGTTTGGATGTAAATGGTTTACTTTGAAACTTATAGCATTAGTTTGCAATTGGATTTAGTAAAGAGTTAATTACTGTTTTCGTCTCTGTGGTTTGTCAAAAATCACTATTTCAGTCCATTAGTTTAAAAATTGTGATTTCAGTCTCTGTGGTTTCACTTTCGTAACCATTTCAGTCCTTGTACTTAACAGAATAATGGATTGAAATTGTTACGAAAGTGAAACCACAAGGACTGAAATGGTTACGAAAGTGAAACCACAGGGACTGAAATCGTAATTTTTAAACTAATGGACTGAAATAGTGATTTTTGACAAACCAAAGGGACAAAAACAGTAATTAAGTCTTTAGTAAAAAGGAAGGGTTTGTAACATAGATTTGTGATCAGAGACATGTAGGCTGTCATTGTCTACTGGTTCAAAGCCAAATCCAAGTAGTTATCAATGAACTAAGCCTAAAATATGGTAACATGGGGTATGACCCCCCTCTCCTTCCCCTTTGTGGGTTGTTTGGGTGGTGACCACCCTGGCCTATATACATTTTATGGTCATTGGACCACCACACCGTTTGGCTTATTTAAGCTATGATAATTTCGTTTACAAACAAAATGTACCACATCAAATGGACCATTATTCCCATGATATAGAGAAGATTTATCTTTTTTAGTTAGTTCTTTTTAAGATGTGGTGATGTTGATGTGTGTACGATTCACTTGTAACCAGAATATAAACTAAAATCCATGTAGAATGGGCGGTTTGGATGTTTGGGTAATGAGTTTATATTCATACCGGTCACTTTTGGTACATGTGTGAGAGTTAACCAATATAGATACATGTCTTTAGCTATTTAAAAGTGTTACAAATTAATTAATTAATTAATAATAATTAATGTGTTAGTTATATGCGTTAGACAGTGTTTCCAAATTTTTTAAAGTATTTTGAATGCATATGAATTATAAAATTGTATACATTATGTCATCTGTTATACTTCTCTCAACTCCAACGTTCAAAATTACGCACGTTATAAAAATCAAAACACTAATCACGCATGTTGAAAAACCATAATCACGTATGTTGAAAACCATAATCACGCATGAACATAATAACACATGTACAAAATCAGAAATCACGCATGGGGTAAAAACCTAATCACGCATCTTATAAAACTAATTACGCATGTTATAATTTCATCTCGTACGTATTATACGTTATGGAATATTGTATTTTACACTTTACATATATATATATATATATATATATAGAGAGAGAGAGAGAGAGAGAGAGAGTAAATTACAAGTTTTGTCCTTTATGTTTGTCCCAAATTTCAGGCGCTGTCCTTTACCTTTAAAATTGACGAGTTTTGTCCTTAATGTTTGAAAATGTTGCACGTTATGTCCTTTATGGCAAACCCAGTTATAATTTTCAGTTAAATTATGTGCACATGAGGGTAGAACGGTCATTTCACCACCCAATTGTCTTTTCCCCCTTTTAATACCATGATAACACCCCAATCATTTCCCCTTAACCAAATCCCTAAACCCTAACGCACCTCCCCAGCCAAAATCCTCTCTTAATTAAAGCCCTAATCAACATTCCAGTATGGTTAAAGGTTGGAAAAAGAAAGGGCAGAGAGGCCTTTTTGCAAGCTGAAGATGTCGGTACAAGTGTATCTATATATGGCGGAGAGGATGCTCGCCGGAGAGATACTTGGCGGAGATATGCGAGAAGGACGACGTCGGAGAGTGTGGCGTTTGAGTTAGGGTTCCGATGACTGCAATTGGGGTTAGGGTGATAACAGTGGTGGAGGGTGGTAGCAGGTGGAAGCGGTGGTGGTAGGGTGAAGGCGGTGGTGGCAGGGTGAAGGCGGTGGTGGCTGGTGGTAGGGTGGGCGGTCATCGACGCTCGAGAGAAGAGAGAGAAAGGGAATTTAGAGAGAGGTGGGTGTAAAGTTTTTTAACTTGTAAATATTTTTTAGTTTTACACAACATGCCCTTTCTATAAGTTATTTTAGAGAAAAGTCCATAAGGATGTGAAATGACAAGAATACCCTCATGTGCAAGTCACATGATCATATTTAACAAAAAAATCTAACCGAGTTAGGGCTAAAGGACATAATGTGCATGATTTTGAAACATTAAGGACAAAACTCATCAATTTTAAAGGTAAAGGACAACGCCTGAAATTTGGGACAAACATAAAGGACAAAACTTGTAATTTACTCATATATATATATATATATATATATATAGAGAGAGAGAGAGAGAGAGAGAGAGAATGAAAGGAGGGAGTGGGACGGCTAGGAACTTTGTTTCAATGATCACCATTCACCATGAGGGGTGAGATGTGGGAGGGTGACGTGGTGCACACAACGTCCCAAGCGTCCAGCTTGTTCCCAAACTCATACCGGATGGTCTTAGCGTTCTATTTCGTATTCTCGCTCCCTTTCATTTTATTAAGTTTTTTATTTAATCAATCTAACATAAAAATACGGTTGTAGTGGTGTCCCTATAATAGAGGTATTGGATTGGAATCCAACTTACACTGGTTTTATATTTTTAAATCCTTTGAAGGTCACATGCATTTTACCTTATATTGTTGGTCAACAAGGTAATGAGAAATTCAAGTTCTTAAAGTTAAAAAGATAAAACTTGTTTTGGAAATTTAGATGGAAAACATATAGGAAAGTGGGCAGTAAAGGTAAAAACATAGTGGGTGTCATTGAACTACATGTCTATTGCTGACGGTTATTTCCAATGAAAACTATAGCTCAAAACATGCAAGAAAGGATACCCAACCCCTAGATTAACATGCATAAAGCTAACTGCCAAAACACCTTTAGCTTTCATAACAGAAAAGGTAAAAAAAAAAAAAAAAAAACCACACATATCTACCTTTACTAGTTAGTAACTTTCATAACATTAAAAATGAAAAAAAAAAAAAAAACACAACACATTTGGTGTGAATTTAAATAATTGAAAGATTATATATTAATGTTTTAAAAAAAATTAATCACAACTTATAAATATCTATTTATTATTTACTTTTTTTTGAAAATTCCCTACTTTATATGTTGAGATAGATACGTGATGCGCTAGTTTAGTTAAGTTGATGACGCGATGTGTGTCAACTTCTTTACGCTTTTCATATATGATACCGCCCAGGCAGGGGCAGACCCACATTGAACGGGTCGGGGTCCCAGGACCCCAATGTTTTTTTTAAAAAAATTAGTAGATCCGGTATATTAAATTTTACAAGTACCCCATAAACACAATTAGGTGGACATCATAGAAAGAAAAAGAAAGCTGGTGTAGTGGTAAATATCCCTCTTTAACAACAAGAGGTCATCGGTTCAATCCTTATATAGCCTGTATTTTCTGTTTTTTTAAATCTAGTTCAAACCTTGCTCTGACCCGACCTAAAAATTTTAACAGTTTGTTATGAAAATTTTAAACACCGAAAAAATAGACGCCTACGGCCAGGCGACGACCACCAAGCTTAATACTATAGTTAAATACTAGCGTAAAAACCATCTTCAAATCACCATCAAATCCACGGTATTGATCAACAATGCACCATCCATATCTATTCTTGTATATGACAAGTAAATAAAGGGAATTTACAAAATGTAAATATTAAATTTACAAAAGCATTTATCTAAAAGTTTTCTAAAACCTGATTGGAACTAAGACGGTAAATGTGCCTATTGCATATGTGTTAAACAAAAGGTTTTCTAAAACCTGAAAATCAAATTGATAACTTAATATCACTAACAAATAAATTTAAACACGAGCTTAAAAGAATGAACATAAATTAACAAATTTAAACAACTTAACGTTTAGACAATCTAATATGCTTTGTATGGTGTTTACGCGATACTCAAAGTTAAATACTAACATTGAGTGAGTGTTGGATATGTTATATTCATGGTTAATCGCCGATTAATCGCTAGTTCCGGGTTCACCGAGTAATTTCCATCAATCGTCTAATTAATCGCTAGGTGGTCAACAGCGGGAAAATCCGGTTCTAATCGGCCAAAAGTCGATGGTCGTCAAGCGATTAATCCTATCTGCTTTAAAATATGGGTCGAAGAAAGTGTTAAAACATGTTTACTTAGAAAAATTACAAATAAAAAATTGTGTGTGTATACGTATAAAACTAAAAATTGCATATAAAATCCCAATCCGATAAATCTCTACTAATCACGATCAATCGCTAGTTGATACCCCACCAACCTACTAGCGCCTAACGATGAACATTGCCTATAATATAAATCTCAAAAAGTTATTATATAAAGGGGGAGTCTTTGTGTTCTAAGGACCCAAGTTCGATTCTTGTCCTCCCCATTATTTTCTACGGCACCTGGTGATGATGGGAGACTAGGCGAATAGGTGGAGATCGCTAGTTTGATCCTTGAACTGAGCGGATTTTACCTCACCGCACTCTCGTGCCTTCGGTCGATTGTTCACGGGCTTCGGCCCTAGGTGAGGGTTTTCCCTGGTTCGAAGGCGAGTGTATCTCGATGTGGTGAATTTCGCCGGTATCCCATTTGATATCCCATTTGAAGGATTTGTTGGTATTTAAAAAAAAGGATGATAAAGAAAGTAGTAAACAATAATAAAAACCAAAGTGCAATACTACAATGTGATCCAGATCTCTTCTTCTACAATTCTTGTATAAACAAAACATGGGGTTCCCCCCTCAACAATCCCCATAAAACACATCTCTTCAATCCAACACCACCACCATTACCACCAGCAGCAGCAATGCCTGCACCCTTAAGAAACCCTATTCATCTTCTTCTTCTTATTCTCATCTTCTCACTCCCACACATCTCTTTCTCCATTGATGTTCAAGGTCAAGCACTTCTTCATTGGAAAAACCAGTTAAACAGCTCCACCAATGCATTACAATCATGGAACCCTTCAGACTCAACCCCATGCAAATGGGTTGGAGTTCAATGCAATAACTATTCTCATGTTATTAGTATAGAGCTAAATTATGTGGATATTCAAGGTCCATTGCCTTCAAACTTTCAAGAGTTGAAATGGTTGAATGTATTAATTCTTTCATCTACAAATCTCTCCGGAGAGATCCCGAAAGAGTTCGGCGACTATCGCGAGCTTACGGTTGTTGATATTTCGGATAATTCGATCACCGGGAGTATCCCCCCGGAGATTTGCGCGCTCGAGAAGCTCGAAACGCTTGCGGTTAATACCAACATGCTCGAAGGCCCGATCCCGAACGGGATCGGGAACCTTTCGAGTTTGAAAAACTTGTTGTTGTTTGATAATGAGTTAAGTGGTGAGATTCCTAAGACCATAGGGATGTTGAAGAATCTTGAAGTGATTAGAGCTGGTGGGAATAAGAATTTAAAAGGTGAATTGCCTGAAGAAATTGGAGATTGTGGTAATTTAATAATGTTGGGGATTGCGGAAACCAGTGTTTCCGGTAGCCTTCCGAGGAGTCTCGGAAGGCTGAAAAAGGTTCAGACAATAGCGCTGTATACAGCGCTGCTGTCTGGATCAATTCCCGATGAAATCGGGAACTGTACAGAGTTAAGGAATCTTTACCTGTACCAGAACTCGATTTCCGGGTCAATCCCGAGCTCGATCGGAAACCTCCGAAAACTCGAAAGCTTGTTACTATGGCAAAACAGTTTAGTCGGAACAATTCCGATCGAGCTCGGGTCATGTACCGAGCTGGTTACGATCGATTTATCGGAGAATTCGTTAACCGGAAACATTCCGGCGAGCTTCGGAGATTTACGAAAGCTTCAAGAGCTTCAGTTATCCGTTAATCTGTTATCCGGTAACATCCCGAATTCGATTACTAACTGTGTTTATATAACTCATTTAGAAGTTGATAACAATCAACTCACCGGCGAGATTCCGGCGACCATCGGAAATTTACAGAGTATGTCTCTGTTTTTTGCATGGAATAATAATATCTCCGGCAACATTCCGGCGTCTTTATCTAACTGTCAGAATCTTCAAGCTCTTGATCTCTCATATAACCAATTGTTCGGTACAATTCCGGCACAGTTATTTTCCCTCCAAAATCTTACAAAATTGTTATTACTTTCCAACAATTTGACCGGCTTTATCCCGCCGGAGATCGGAAAATGTTCAAATTTGTACCGGTTTAGAGTCAACAATAACCGGCTTTCGGGTACTGTTCCATTAGAAATTGGGAATTTAAAGAGTTTGAATTTTCTTGATATGAGTAACAATAAGTTTGTTGGAATGATTCCGAGATCGATATCGGGTTGCCGGAATCTTGAGTTTCTTGATCTTCATTCAAATGGGTTTTCCGGTGGGTTGCCGGAGATGTTTCCGACGAGTTTACAGTTTGTTGACGTGTCGGATAACGGGCTTTCGGGTTCGTTGGGTTCGAGTATTGGGTCGTTGACGGAGTTGACGAAGCTTAATTTGGGGAAGAATAGGTTTTCCGGCGAGTTTCCGGCGGAGATCCGGTATTGTAGTAAGCTGCAGTTGTTGGATGTTGGGAATAATGGGTTTTCCGGTGAGATTCCGAAGCAATTGGGGCAAATTCCGTCACTCGGAATCTCGTTAAATTTGAGTTGTAATCAGTTTTCCGGCGAGATTCCGGCTGAGTTTGTCGGTCTGAGCAAATTGACAAGCTTAGACTTAGCCCGGAATAAGTTATCCGGCGAGTTGAGCATTCTTACAAGTCTTCAAAACCTTGTGTCACTTAACGTGTCGTATAACGACTTCACCGGAAAGTTACCAAACACTCCGTTTTTCAAAAACATTCCGGCTTCCAACATTGCTGGAAACCGGAATCTTTTTGTTGACGGAGCGGTGGTGACTCCGGCTGACAAAATGGGGTCCACCGGCCATGCCAGGTCATCGGCCAAGCTGGCGATGTCAATCCTAGTCAGCATTAGCGCGGTGCTGGTGCTACTAGGGACTTACATTTTGATCAGAACCCGTTTGGAGAAAAAAGAGATGATAAATGAAAAATGGGAAGTTACATTTTATCAAAAAATGGAAGTTTATGTTGACGAAATCGTGCATTATTTAACTTCGGCGAATGTGATTGGGACCGGGAGCTCAGGTGTGGTGTATAAAGTGACAACGTCGAATGGAGAAACGTTCGCGGTGAAGAAAATGTGGTCCGTGGAAGAATTGGGGTCATTTAGGTCTGAAATCGAGACGTTGGGTTCTATTCGACACAAGAATATTGTTAGGTTGTTAGGTTGGGGGTCGAACCAGAACATTAAACTTTTGTTTTATGATTATTATCCGAATGGAAGTTTGAGTTCGTTACTCCACGGTGCTGGGAAACGAGGTGCGGATTGGGAGACGAGGCACGAGGTTGTACTAGGTGTCGCTCATGCGCTTGCGTATCTACACCATGATTGTGTGCCGGCGATTTTGCATGGAGATGTGAAAGCTATGAATGTGTTGTTGGGTCCAAACTTGCAACCCTTTCTTGGTGATTTTGGGCTTGCTAGACTTGTTACAAGGGATCAATATGATGGGTTGAACCAAACCCAGAGACCGCAGTTAGCCGGTTCTTACGGATATATGGCACCCGGTAACAAATCCCTTACCCTTTCTTTTGACATGATACAAATCTAAGACAAATATCGCAGGTTTTGGTTTAATCTAAACGGGTCAGGAATCAGGATCAGTTTTGGGTCAAACCCATAAACATGTTTAGCTAAACGGGTTGGTATGGGTTGGCCTGGCGGGTTCACGGGTTGACCCGTTTAACTTTAAAAAAAATACAAAGTGTTTTCATGTGATGTCTTGAAAGGTTGGTTCTTTTATGCCAAAATTATTAAGGAAACCAGAACTGTTTATGTCAACCTGCGAATATCAGTGTCTTTCCGTGTCAGTTTCAACCCGTTACTTATACATGCCGCCTTTCGTTGTTTTAATCACTTTTACTGATCGGATATAATTGTTTAATATGTAAATCAGAACATGGGTCGGCTCAGCGTATCACTGAAAAGAGCGATGTATACAGTTTTGGAGTGGTCCTATTAGAGGTATTAACAGGAAGACATCCACTAGACCCAACTCTGCCAGGCGGTGCACACTTAGTTCAATGGGTACGAGACAACCTGCACGACAAGAAAGACCCAGTCGACGTTCTTGATCACCAACTTAGAGGAAGAGCCGATCCACAAATGCACGAAATGCTCCAAACACTCGCGGTTTCATTTCTTTGTGTGAGCCCACGGCCCAATGACCGCCCAACCATGAACGATGTGGTTGCAATGCTCAAGGAGATCCGACACGGGGATGTTGTAACATCCGATAACGATATGAAAGGAAAACTTTTGGCTGATCCTCCGTCCTCGCCTCCCACTAGAAAGATGGTTTTACAAGGCTCTTCAAATTGCTCGTACGCGTTCTCGGATGAATCCACTTAACTTATGTTATGTCTAGATGTCTATTTTAGATAACCAAGTTAGAAGTTTCATAAAGAAAAAAAAACATATGTACTATGATTTTAGTAGTTTATATTTTATAAAAATAAGCACATATGTATGTAGTGTAGAAATGTTGTACTAAATATAGGATTTTTAGAAGTGTGAATGAAATGAGAAGAGCCAAATGTCTTTATCTTGGGATGTTAACAACTAACAAGTGTATGTTTGTTTCTGGTGGAGAGAAATGGTTTGGAATTATATGATATAAATTATATAATATAATTACAAGTTAATGCAAAATGATCTGGAAATCCACATCAGTCAGGCTACAAGGCATATTGGCACATGGGCCCAAGCTCCTATCACGTGCCCATGTGAGCTTTACAGGCTTACAGCAAGGCAATAACTGTTCCAAAAGACTTCAAACTAGAACAAAAGTTATATACATACATATGTAAGAACGTGGGGTATGGTGGGGTATGGTGGGGCTTGGGTTGGGGACATGAGTTGACACGTGGAGTTCGAGCCCTCCCACCGCCTAGTGACGTGTCCGTGGGGTATGGCGGGGCGTGGGTGCACCGCGTGGGTTGGCAGGTTATTAAAAAATATATATATATATATATAAAATTTAAAACCCAAGGCGAATAGGAGGCCACCACATCAAACCCAAGCCCGTCCCACGCCCGGCTTCAAACACAAGCCCCAAGGGCCACGCCCCAACCCAAGCCCCCCCACAGTCTAATGCATGTGTAGGTATGTAGTGTAGGTATGCATATTGCATGCATGTATATATCATATATGTATAGCTTGATTCCGTTAAAGACATGTTGGACTTTCAAGATTGCTTTATAGTTAGTATTCAACTGTACTATCATTTACACAATCAGTAAACACTTCCTCTTTCTGGTTGAATGTGGAAAATTAATATATCAGGTTTAGGCCTACGACAGGTAAAACAAGTCAGAGACGATGCGATTAACACAAGTACTAAACATGAAAACGATTGGTTTAACTACTTTATATCTCATGTCTATAACTTTTTATGTGTTTTATGCACTAAGAAGAAGAAATGACAAAACTATGTGATTTAAGTCTTTAACTACTTTATACGTTTTTGTCAAAAGTTACCCTAGAATAAATCGAACTTCCTATCTTAACTTATGTGTAATTGACATAGCTACATGATATCACGCGGTTTACATTAAAATTACATAAAAATGAAGACTGGAAAATCAAAAAATTCAAGGGATCCGGACATAGGTGCGCGAAATGATGGAATTTTTTGGTCAAACTGTTAAAGACGTTCGCCTAGTCGTGAGGCCCGTGGAGACCTTTTGTAGACTAGTTTTAGGTTTCATAACTCAAACTGGATCAAAGGTTATGGTTATTCATATAAAAATCTACTAATTGTATTATTCGTTTCAAATCAAAGAAGATCATATAAATTTTTTAGCCACACTGAAATGAAATGGGTTGAGGATAGACCATAACATCAATTCTCATTATAACTTAAGTGGCTAGTAATTTAAATATGATTATTGTGTCTGACTTTGGAATATTAGAATTTATTAATGAAAAAATATATATAGTTTTGATTCTTCAAAACCCAATAAATTGTAAACCTACATTATGTCCTATTTTCAGTATTTTGTTGTCATCACTAGAGAAATAATAAGTCATCAAAAGAAATTGGGTGTCATCATCTTAATGGCATTTAAATAGATAAAACAACTACCAAACTAGATATAGACTAGGGAATCCAATCATGTTAGGTTGGAAGGTAGAAATTAATGAACCAAAAAGCCATATATGTATTTACTTGTGTTAAACATGCATCAATGTATATATGTGTGGGCATCGGGGGCAAAAGTGAAAGTGCACTAATTTTAACGTTATTTTACTAGTTTCGTGAAAATAACGTTAAAAGTTGAGGACGGTTAATCATGCATCATGTGGTGGCGTTGATAGCTGAAAGACAAAAGGGTACATGCACTAATCGGTCTTTGTCCCGATTGCTGAGTGTTATTTGTCTTATGTCCAAGGCTTGATGCAAAACTACTATCGAGCCGGGGGTCTCACTGGAAGCAACCTCTCTATTCCTACGGGTTAGAGGTAAGGTTGTCTACATCTTACCCTCCTCAGACCCTACCTTTGCTTTGCTATTGGTGGGATTTACTGAGTATGATGATGATGATGACTTGTGTTAAACAAATCAGTACTATCCTAGACACACTTTAACACATTTATTTAAACAAGTCGACGAGTCAAAACTTAGTGTTGTAATTTGGTTACAAACTAGTTGTAAGTTGGCCGTAAAAGGCCAAAAGGGTTGTAATTGCACTAAACATGTCATAAACAGGATGACGATATTGAAAGTTAATCCTAAAACTCGTATGAGTTGAAAGTTGAAGGACGAAAGTGAAAGTTTTATTTAATTAAATATTTGAATGTTAAAAAAGAATCTGGATTGATTTATTTAGTAGAGATAATGATGTGAGTTAGTATAAGATTATAATTGATTTTAGTATTTGAGTAGGATTAGTATGGTTATTTTAGTATAAATAGGGGTCTTAGGTTACTCTTTTATTTGTCCTTTTTCCTTGTAAGTTCGTTTGATTGAATAGAAAGAGCAGCGGGTTTGTCTCCCCAAAATATCTCGTGTACGTGTTTGATATGATTGTTTGAACTGCCTGAGCCAATAGATGAACTATAAATTATATTTTTATTATTAATTATAATTTTATCAGATTTACAGTTTGACTATTTAATTGACAATTCAACCAGAATGTGTCAATGTTGTTGAACTGTATAAACAGGTAAACTGTTTAGATCAAAGGTTTAAATTTGAATGACAAAGTTAATTAATGATTGGATGACAAAGATCTGACCAACAACAAGAAACCCAGGCATTAAATAATAGTTTAATGATATAGTAATTGATATTTCTTTTCAAAACAATTAGGTATTATATATATGGATCCCACCTACAATAAACTATGCTTTGATGACATTCATAAATAAAGGTTGATGCTAGAGATCCAATGTAAAACATAAAACGGATATAAGTATTCATTTAAATTAATTTTCAAAAAAAAAAAAGTATTCATTTAAATATTCAACCAATTAAATGTAAATGAATGATGGGTAGATTAAATTAATATATCTCTTAATTTTTTTAACTACTTTTTAGTAAAAAAAAATCTAATCAACATTCCATTTGCTTCATTTTCAACCGTAAATTTATGAGTTTTAATAATGTTTGGTAAATTTTTAAAGATTTTGCCTAAAAAACATAGAAATATGTGACTTGAATGAAGAAGTATTTGAACATTGTTATATTATTTATATATTTCACTCGTACAAACTACATAAAAAAATAGAACTTTATACCGATTGTGTCTCCCTAAGACCATAGTTATCGACAACGAACATAACGCCCGCTATAGCGAATAGCGTAGCAATGCGAAGTCTATGCCGCTATCTTATTGTTAGCACCTAAAAAGCAAGGAAATAGCAAGAAAATAGTTTTATGTTTAATAAATGCAAGTAGCGAATGAAAAAATAAGTGTATTTGTAGGGTTTTTTGTTACATGATTGAAAATAGAAGCGTATATTCTTCCGTATTTACCGGATTTTTTTTATAAAATATACATGTGAAATATTTCTAAATATTTCTTCTAGTGTATCGCTAAACATCAAATAGCACCCATTGTTTCATTACTATCGCTATGTAGCTTATAGGTAGTTTGTCGCTATCGTCCGCTATCGATAACTATGCTTAAGACCTTAACTAGAACCACTCAGTCCGGTCATCGATCTTAAGTTCTGTTAAAAGCCAGTCTTTCGGTCCGCCATCTAAAACCAGGATTTTATAAACATAATCAGGCCGAGGATCTGCTTCATTTTTAAGGCCCAAAAGAAAGAAACAGTGTGGGCTTAACTTACTGGGCTAGGCTGCTGTGTTTTTTTATCCAACAAAAAAAAAAATTAACATTTATAAAGCTAAAGCTTAAGCTGGACTTGTGTAATAATATAGAGAAATCAATTAAATATTTAATGTGTTTCATAAAACAAACAATTAGAGAGATTCCCATGCTCCAAATCTTCTCGTGGCGGAATCCGCGGTGGTTGGCCAAAAAATCAAGCACTATGCTATACAAAAAAACTAAAAACAATAACGAAATGAATGTAAAAATAAACAAGTGTATACCGCATGTTCGATAGATCAAGGTTGAACCACGGATTTTCCTCGAGGCGTAGAACGGCTCCTCATAAATTTAGGAACCGAGGCGTTGCTGCCTTCATTTCCATTCTTATTAGCACCATTTGAGGATTTATTTTCATTTCTTCCAGTTTCCCTGCAGTGGTTTCAAACATAAGACTAGAGTGTTAAAAATACGACAATTATAACTAAATTATTAAATATACTGAGAAAGTTTAGAATACAAAAGTCCCTTAACGTACGCGACCACCCGATAATGTGCGTAATTATGCATATATAATGCAAAGTTAGGGTTGAAACAACCCATGCGTAATTTTGAGTTTAACATGCGTAGTTTTCATATTTGGTGGCCTGCGGGTTTTGATTTTTTTATAATGTGCGTAATTATGCAAATAATGTGTGTAATTAGGGTTTAACCCAACCCATGCGTAATTATGCATTATAACGTGCGTAATTATGCAAATAATGTGCGTAATTAGGGTTTAACACAACCCATGCATAATTATGCAATAACGTGCGTAATTATGCATTATAACGTGCGTAATTTTGCAAATAATGTGCCCCATGCTAATTATGCAATAACGTGCATAATTTTGCATTATAACGTACGTAATTATGCAATAATGTGTGTAATTATGCAAATAATGTGTGTAATTAGGGTTTAACCCAACCCATGCGTAATTATGCATTATAACGTGCGTAATTATGCAAATAATGTGCGTAATTAGGGTTTAACACAACCCATGCATAATTATGCAATAACGTGCGTAATTTTGCAAATAATGTGCCCCATGCTAATTATGCAATAACGTGCATAATTTTGCATTATAACGTACGTAATTATGCAATAACATGCGTAATTATGTCAAGTTAATTACTATTGTGCCACCGTGTTCAATTGAAGGCCTAGGGTAGGTCAGATGTGCGGTTGAGATGCTCGCGTACGCTTTGCACGATAAGGTGAACTTGTACGTTAACCGGCCTCTAAATATACTTGCATACATAACTCAAAGATTTCAGTACCTGACTTCCACATTATGCGAATTTCTCGATGAGCTTCGTTGAAGCTTTTTAGCCCCAACCGGAACATGCAACCTAGTCGAACCATGCTCATTTTCCGGCTCTGAAAAATCGCTTCTTTGACCTTCTTCAACAGTTTGACCAACACCCATATCAGAAAACACTATCTGCTTAACATGGTGTTGACCTTTCGCTTTGATCTGATTATTCTTGACCTTAAGCATTTGCTTAAATTGCTCGTCTTCTTGCTCTTGATGATTATTAGCTTTCCTAGAATTAATTCTAGGAAGATTAAGTAATGCCTCAGAAAAGTTGTCTTTTTTATTATCAGTGGAGGGTAAAATCGGTAATGTGGCTAGAGATCGGTTGATGAAGGCGCGTGTAGGATATTGTGTTTTTGTGATTGGAGGATTAACGGTTGTGTCGGGCTTAATCTTGGTTTTTATGCGGGCCCCTCTATCGGTGGATATTGATCTTCTCAAGGGAGGAGATGGTGATCTTTCTTCGGCTAGAAGGGGCATTTTGGGAATATAATCTTTGTCGGTGAACTTCGAGGGGAAACGGGCCCTCCTTTGCTTACCTGATGAACAACTTCTAACCTGCTATGAAACAGAAAAGATAAATTTTGATCTTATACCAATACAACTAAAACCTGACAACTTCATCGCTATCGCTAAGGGTGAGCAAACCTTAACTGTTAACCGAAATTAACCGATAACCGATCCAAATTAACTGACGGTTATGGATAATGCTATTTCATTGACCGATAAGTCAGTTATGGATATGGTTAAAGGTATCCCATAACCAAACGGTTAACCGAACCAAACTGAAATGAATTAAGACATGTTTTTAAAATATATCTATATTTAAAATATACATGTTTAAGGAATCAAACTCTATATACATAAAAAAACATATCATGACATCATCATACTCAGTAAATCCCACCAATAGCAAAGCTAAGGTAGGGTCTGAGGAAGGTAAGATGTAGACAGCCTTACCTCTACCCTGTAGGAATAGAGAGGCTGCTTCCAGTAAGACCCCCGGCTCGATAGTAGTTTTGCATCAAGCCTTGGACATAACGCACATAACACTCAGCAATTGAGACAACTGCCGATTAGTACATGTACCCCCTTGTCTTTCGGCTATCAACGCCACCACATGATGCATGATTAACCATCCCCTCTTTTAACGTTATTTTCACGAAATTAGTAAAATAACATTAAAATTAGTGCACTTTCACTTTTGCCCCCCGAGCGCCCACACATATATACATTATAAGCGCATAAAAAAACATATACGAAAGTTTTTTATGTTATATAATTAGTTTTATAATGTTTAAAAATAATTATTGTATAAAATTTGACTCATCTTATGCATGTGTATGTTAATTTATTTATTTATAAAAACGATTGAAGTTGAGACAATAATTGTCTATTATGTTCATTTAGTTTAAATCTTAGTTCAGACTTAAATCGATTAATTAACCAAAACCGAACCATAATCGAGTCTCATAACCGATTCACCGAACCGAATTTCGGTTACGGTTGCTAGAGGTTACGGATATGGTTAAAGGTAATAACCGAACCGTCATTTGCATACCCCTGCATATAGGTAACTTGTCACTATTGTCCGCTATCTACTATCGACAACAGTGCCACATTGTCAGCTCTAGGACTAACCTCGGGAAGCTTATTGTCATCAACATAGCTCTGATTATTATTATCTTGCCGCAAACTGTTTGTTAGATTAATTTTTGGCATGTGAACGGGTGAAATTGCACGTCTTGCATTCCCATTCCTTAATTGCTCTAGCTCGGCCTCTTTTTTCTCCAACAACAGCTTCATATTGGATATCTGAGTGAACAAACGGAACGGGCCGTTAAAACACAACTTAGCCGGTCAAAACACGATAATCATACTCAAATATGCTGATATTCAATGAAATTAGCCTTTAAATAATAGATTAAAGTGAATGTTAAACCTCTTCTTTCATCTCTCTGATTTCACCGGTTTCTTTGTTAGATTTAGCAGCGCCTAATTCAATTGAGGCAACCCTTTCAGCAAATTTTAGGGTGCTAATTGTCTCTCCAAGCGCATTACTCTCAGGATTTATATGCACAAACATAAGCGTTTTCGCATGCCCACCTGCAAAGAGCACAAAAATTTGAGACAAAACATTTAGCCTGTTTAAAACAAAACACAAACAAATCTACTCATTCACAAGTAAACGGGCCGAAACTACAACCTATACTTTCTTACTAATTAAAGAAGTGGAATAAAAGGAAATTCTTACCCAAAGAATCTTGCAATACTTGAGTAAGTTTGCTATTTCGGTAAGGAATGTGTGTGCTCTTTTGTGCAAGAGCAGAAATGACGTCTCCGAGTGCAGAGAGAGATTTATTAATATGTTGAGCTTCTTTTAAGCGGTCCCCAGTGGCCTCCGATTTGTCCACACGTTCACTTCCAGCTAGATCTACTAAATGAAGGCAACCCTTTAAGGTAGATCCAGAAACTAGCTCTTTTCCTCGGATGTGAACGGTTAGAACACTGTGAGGAAATTATGAAAGTTATTAAACCGCGTATTTTTCTTGCAAGAAAGAGTAGATGACGGTAAACAGGACAAGACACATAATGGGTCAAAAGTGGTTTGAGTTGAAACGGGTCATTTTTAGTAAGGGCGAAATAGAATCGCCAATTTAGCAACCAACTTCTACTTAGGCGCAAAATGGAAACTGACATGCAATTTAATACCAATTTTGGCAACCAACCTAATAATCTAATATTAACTGATTTTACTAGTAAACTGCTTGTGTGTCGCTTGTTAGCCGTCATATCAAATGGCACATTTACAAAAGAATACGAGTATGAAAAAGGAATAATACGAGTTTGAAAACCTGTTCTTTTATAAAAATGTATATATTAACTCAGATGTGACAAATACATACACACTAAAATGAAAAAGAAGATGCCACATCAGCAAATTAACCTGCTACTGGTTGATCGGTGCTACAACGGATAATAAAACATTAAAATGTAATGTGGTTGCTAAATCGGCAATAATAATCTAGAACTTTCAATAAAACAACTTCAACATGTTGCCCCTTCAGCTAGTTGACCCATAAAAAACCTCCCGCGATGATATAAAAAATAGAAGAAAAAACTGTTTACCTGTGTGAACGGCTACTTCGTTCATTTAAAGCAGTAGCACCAACCGCACGATTTCTTTGCCCAATTTTCATTAAATCAAGAACATCTTGAGTGCATTTAACAGACACTAAAGATGCATCAGGAACATTGAGACCATTCAGTTGCGAATTATTTCGTATATCCAACGTGTTGGTTGTCAAGGCATAACAAGGGACAAGTAAATTCATAAGGAGATGCATTATGAGATGTAGATGTGGATGATGGGTCACATTGGGTTACTTTATGTCCAAATTTTTTGTGCCAACTTGAAACACTTTTTGTCCAAAATACGTGCAACTCTATAAATAATCAGTGTGTTGATTACGATTGCACGAGATTTTTTGAAGTACTAAACTAACGATTTGAGCAAAATGATTTAGGATGTTTGTGTTTTATAAAAACACTTTGGACGACTTGCAACCCATTTGACCCGTTAGAGAAGAAACATAACCGAATCGACTCATTATAAGTATACGGGTTGAATATTCCACCTATCGTGAGAAGAAAAAAGAATTATAAGGATATCTTCTTTGGGAACCATCAACTACCAAGAGATCTCTCACTTGTTCATTATATATTTCAATCATTTGAACCGCAACTTCATATTTTATAAAATCCTTCCTTCTTTCTGTTAACTGAAATAGATCTTGTAGGGCCCGGTAGTTCACACCCCATGTTTCCTTTGTTGTTATGTCAGGGCCACTCTACACTTATGAAAAAGATAATACGTTAGTGGCAATCTCATGTAAATGTAAAATAAGACGATATTTAACAAGTTGAGGTCGCAAAACAGGGTTTGGGTCGTTTGTATCAGGTCAAGTTGGGTTGAACCAAAGCAGTTTTTGTTCAATTTTTTAAAACTTTTTCATCAACAATTAGTGTCTCAAATATGATAACAAAAACTAAATAATAATAATAATTATTATTATTATTATCTTACCATTGTGTATGTCTTCCCTGATCCAGTCTGGCCATAAGCAAAGATACAAACATTATAACCATCAAGCACAGATCTAATCAATGGCTGTGTATCTACATATATTTGCTCTGCGAGTAAGTTGGAAATATATTAAAAGTTATGTTTTGACATTTTTATATAAAGCTGTGAATAATCGAACAAGCACATTATAAAACTCTATCTCAAAATTTAAGTTGTTGTTATGAGACTAGAATAACTTTCCACGCATGAATTACTGGTACCATCTAGAACCCGAATAATAACTAAAAAGAGTAGTAAAATAGGCGGAGGTTACAGATCAAAACGGGTTAGGCGGGTTGTCCCAAAACACTCTTTATTCAAGATTATTAAATTTTAAGAAACAACTAGGTGTGCCAAATGTAATTAGAAAACTGTTTTTTTAATTAATAATCTAATCTTCTTTTAAATAATATCAAACTAAAAAAATGACATGCAAGTAAAAGTAGATATGCGACTACAAAGTCACATGTGAATTTGTTCTAACATGGCAATAGAGGTAAGACAACCTAAATCGGCTCATTCACAAGTAAACGGGTTGAAACTACAACCAAACTATGAGAGAAGGGGGGCGTCGGAATTAGGATATGATGATTAACTTACGTTGAGTTGTGTTCCCTCCAAAAACCTTATTGAAAGTGAACATTTTCCTAGCATCTTTGCCCTGCTTATGACGATTAACAATCATAATATTTCCGTTTTCTCCTATATAATCAACCGTCGATTGTTCATCAGATTGCTCATGCGGTAAGGGTTTCACTCTACAGTATACTCTTATTGCTCCTGTAAAAAAAAAAAAAAAAATACTCCATTAATGTATCAAATAATATTACAGGAAAAAAAATTATCATTATTACAATAATAATAATAATAATCTAAATATTTGATGAAAACTGATTTAAGAAGTGGTTTGCATTTAAACATAAGACTTTAGGTGAATTTCGACCCGTTTGACCGTCCCCTAAAATACTGACCTTTTAGATCTTGAACTTGATTGTAAAGTTGTCGGTTTTCTTCCAAAACCTTGTGGTATGAAGAAGATGCTACTTCAAGATCCTTAGTGTGATGCACTGAGAAAGATAAAAAGTTAGCTTTTTCCTATTTTAAACAATAAAAGATGTGATTCAAAATAACAATAATAATAAGAATAGGAATAATATGTAGAAAGTGGGAATTAGTTGAAGAACACACCAATTTTCTTAAGTTCTTGTTCCCATGCTAAATGAGCTTGTTGGACTTCCAGTTTTGTTAAATGAAAGCTAGCTTTTAACTCCTGTAAAACATTCAAGTCATAAATTTGATGCCATAGAATAAGATCAAAATTCAAATTACAATATTAGTCCCTAAGCATACATGAAAATTACAGATTTCATCCTAACTAGTTTCAATTGCACAATCTTAGTCCAACATAGTTTCAATCGCACATTCGCACCATGAAGTCCCTCCTTCGTTAATATTAACGAGTCTATTACTATTTTTGTCAAGCTTAACGAATTAAACATGTTTAAAATGAAGGGCATTTTCATCGTCACCATTTTCATGTTCTTAAAGAAAAGTTTCTTTAAAAAAGAAAAGGAGAAAAAAAATGAAAAATCAGGAAATATTAAATGCTGATAAGTTTTAAATGTATCAAAAGAAAACTATTGAGGAAATAATACAAAGACTGGTGTTTAAGTTTACCTCAAGTTGTTTTTGTTGAAAAGCCAATACATTTGTTTTCTCGCATGAGTAATTAATAGTATTCCAAATGCTTTTACCCTTGCCACCGCATACGCAAAACTTCGAGAAATCATTCGATACAAAACCGGATCTTTGGTCTATATATTTTGAAATGGATTGTAGGAATTCATGCTTCAGTAACGGTTTGCCATTGCCCTTTAACATGTTCTTCAAAAAGATACCGAGCTGAAAAAATAGAAGATGGTGCATTTAGTGACTGATTAATGTCTGATAATTAACATTTTGGATTAATCGCAAATCAGCTGTTTTAGTTAAATATTACCTGATTTCCTTGAGAAATAAGCAGTCCCGAAAGATCTTTAACCGCCTTCCTGAGTACTATATCAATAACCTATAATAGATTACCAAACATTATCCTTGAGATTCAGAAACATTTAAACGCCGGTACGCGCGAAACGCATAATCGGACGCGTAACCCTGCGTTGGTACGAGTGAAACGCGTAATCAAACTCATAACCCAGCGTTGGTACCCATGTAACACGGAATTGGATTCATAACCCAGCGTTAGTAAGCGCGTAACGTGAAATCGGACACGTAACCCAACGTTGGTACGCGCGTAACACGTTATTGGACGTGTAGTGGTGCTAGTTACGTGTCGAGCGCTTGGTTAAGTATGTACCAGGGCCGAGTAACGTGGCGCCAACGCACGTTTCCCAGCCCCAGGACGTGTAACACTGTAACCGGCTCCGCACACGTAATCGACATTTAAACATGCGAAAACCGACAAAAGATCGTGCGTCAACTAATGCTGAAAACCAGAAAGTCAAATAACCGTTTTTTTAAACCAACCCGTTTTGACCCGAAACCTGTTCTGACTTGAACCCGCTCTAGCCCGAAACCCATTCTGACCCAAACCCGTTTCAATCCAAACCAGTCCCGACCCGAACCAAAATAACTCTTTTTTGAATTGACCCATTTGACCCTTACCTGTTTAGACCCGAACCCATTCTGACCCGCAACCAAACCCACCCAACCCGACCCATTTGCCAGACATAGAAAAAACAAATACATAATGAAGCTTACCTACCATTGTATTCAAAGGAAAATCATCAAGTTCGTTAGTCTCAGTGAGATAAGCTTGTAAAAGCCCAATCGCAAAATGGTCAAAGAGGAAAGTGAGTGCAGTCAACACTTTTGATTCCTCAAGAGCTACTTCACTTGATAGATGTAAATACTCTAGTAATTCTTCGAATTGTGACGACTCGGACTCATCTAAAGATTCATCGGCACTTTCACTGCCGATTAACGATGAAGGTGATCCTTTTGGGAAGGATGTGATTCTCACAGTCCCACCGTATTTCCATACGCCAACCCCGCCTGATTGCCGCCACTCGTGATAACCTTTTAAACATAATATGCAATCTACGACTTTGCCGGATGATCCACCCTGCAAACACCACCAAAGTTTGTTAATTTAGATACAAAGATATCTCAAATGGGTCAAAAAAAAAATTAGCATCCGAGAAAAAATATGTTGAATTGTTTGAAAGTCACCCAAAGTTTATATTTAATGCATACAGTCTCCTAAATTATATTTGTACAAAGATTTTGCTTATGACCAACATTTATTTTTATTCATTTTTACCATTTTGGGTAGTTTATTTCAAAAGCTGGTTACCTTACAAAACATGAAAACTAAAAGTTAGTTACCTTAAAAATATTAAGAAAAAAAAAGTTAGTTAAATACTTAAAATCAAATAGAAAACTATGGTGACAACCTATTTATGCCATCTGGCTTTAATAATTTTTTAAAATATTGGGAAATGAACAAAAAGGGTTTGGGGCATTCAACCCACTCACACAAAAACAATGGTCTGCATTATCTCTACCCCTATTTTGACCCATTAACCAGCCCATATTGCCACCTTTAGTTGCAGGTATGTGACTGTAGGGTACGACTACTTGATAGCATTAGTTGTAGTATCCGCGTGTATTTCTATGACTATTGACTATCCATGCATCCATAACTTGCAAGTTACATAAATTGTCTGCGACTTACTACTTACTATGACTAATGACTACCCTGGCGAAGCTTGAGATTTCCGACGGGGGGTTCGAAAACGTATATACCCAAAAATTTCTATACAAAAACTACATACTCTCCACTACTTAGCGAAAAGTTCGGGGGTCAGCCTCCCCCTCCCGCCCTACTTAAGCTGCGCCCCATGCATGCATCCATAACCAAGAATACAATAATATCTGGATACAGAAGTAATAATTCAACCATCAAATGTTGTTTGGGATGTATATCTTGGGAAAGAGTTAATTACACCAAAATGTAACTCACTTCCATCTTTTATACTTGAAAAAAAATGTTGTTTACCTATATCATAAGTAGGGGAAGGTTCATTGGGGAACACTAAAAAAGTGGGGAACAGCGGGGAACCGGCTCAAACGAACTCCGATTGGACTCATTCCAGCGGAGTTGGAACCGGCTCGTCGAACCCTAACTAAGATCTCTTAACCCTAAACCCTAAATCCTAACTCTTAAACTCTAAACACTAAAGCTAAAAAATAAGGCTAAAACCTAAGCTAAACCGTAAAATCTAAACTATAAACCCTAAAAGCTAAACCCTAAAGGCTAAACATAAAGCTAAACCCTAAATTTAAACCCTAAAGCCTAAAGCTAAACCCTAAAGCTAAACCCTAAGGCTAAACCCTAAGGCTAAACCCTAAAGCTAAACCCTAAAAGCCAAACCCTAATATATTTAGGGTTTAGGGGTTATGATTTAGGGTTTAGGGTTAAAAGATCCTAGTTAGGGTTCGACGAACCGGTTCCAACGCCGCTGGAATGAGTCCAATCGGAGTTCGTTTGAGTCGGTTCCCCACTGTTCCCCACTTTTTTAGTGTTCCCCAATAAACCTCACACATCATAAGTAACTAACATACATTCAACTTTTTACCACAATTCAGCAATTTCTAAAGTTGGATAAAAATATGAAATTTAATTACATTTTTTTGGTGTAATTAACCCTCTAAAATTACATAGTTTCTGTCTGTCCTTGACAACTCAAAAAATAATAAACACAGAAATAATAAGAAGTTAAAAGAGAAACCCACCTTTTCAAGATCAGAAACCTCAAACGTAAGAAGCTTCATTCGCCCAACAGCAACTAAAAAATTCCGCATGTTTTCAAAATACTGAATTGCTGTTTGCGCCGCCCCCTCCGTCTCAATAATCGGAATTTCGACCACCTTAACAAATTCCCCCAAATCATCAGTTATGTCTCCAATAAATGTGAAGAATAAGGGGAGAAAAAAGTACCTTTGGGATTGCACCAGGGTTGACTTTGTTGAGAACATTGCAGAGGATGAGGCCGTTGCGAAGGGACTGACAGAAATGTTCCTCGGAGGGTTCGGTCGGCAGCGCCTCCGCCGCACCATGGTCCATTTGTCTTAGCCATTCCGCCGCCTCGTTCCTCCTCGCCGCTGTAACAATAACAGTTATGTACAGTTAATTTCAAGATTCTTGTTTTTGGCACTATACAGAGATTTCCGTTGGTGGTCCAAATATCACTAAAGATAACGTACTCGTACGACAACGTGCGTGATTTTTTCTATAACATGCGTGATTAATGTTTTCAATATGCGTGATTATTGTGTTTCAACATGCGTGATTTTGGATTTTTGAGTTATAACGTGCGTGATTTTAAAATAAACGTGTGTAATTACATGTCGTACGTGATGTAATTACGTTAAGCCATAATGTACGTTAACCTTCCTCTATAATGGATTTTTTTTATGTACGTTAAGCCATAATGTACGTTAACCTTCCTCTATAACTAAATTTGATAAATTATTATTGAAAACCGTCCTAAACCCACGAAAAAAATAAAAACAAATCCAAAACCCATTCCCATACCCAATTATCCGAGCCCAAACTCGGCTCAAATGTGTTGTGTTTCGGGTTTACCCATCAGGTTCGAGTTCCACTGCCATCCCTACGCGGGCGTTTTTAGGGTGTGTCACTGGAGGGGCGTGAAGTGGCTGGTATTAGATTGATAACATGTGAAGGGACGGAGGGGTAGGGCGTGAAGGGGAGGTGAGAAATTTAGACCTGACTGACAATGTCAGGTGTATGAATCGTCCATATAGCCTTAGATAAAATCAAATAATAATAATAATCGTTCAATTAGATAACTTTTTTTGATAAAGTTTTAATTTTAGTATTGTTGTGTTATTATATTGATTTTTTAAAACATTAAATTAAATTGTCTGAATAAAACATTTATTAACTAAGTTGCAATTGAATAAATTCTTTCACATAATCACATATAATCTGTTTAGCTCACTTTGAAATTTTTTGCGATATATCATTATTCATCGATTTAAAATTACAGTAATAATAAAATATAATTACCAAATAAGTGGCAAATATTGATTACGATTGAAAAACCTAGTATTGGGCCTCTTGATAATGGAAATATCAAACGGGCCAGGCCTCGCGGGGGTGTCGGGAGCGCAACAAATAATTCAAGACTTTTTAAATAGCAAAAACCCTACGTTGACAAAATGGGCCTGGCCCACAATCATACTTTATGCTTCTATGATTTTCCAAAGAAATTGTGAACCAAGAAAAAAATAATTCCAAAGAAATTGTGAACCAAAAAAAATAAGTATTTGTAATTTGATGATCATTTATGTCTTGAGGAGGCCCAAAACTGTTTAGTCATTTATAATTATCAATTATTTAGTCAAAAACTTAATTGCATTAATTCCATGATTTATCAAAATAGTTTTAAATGTATTTATTAAATAGTTAATTGCATGGGTGTAATTTGCTACAAAACAATAAAATCAATAAAATTATATTTCAAATAAAATAGTTTTAAATGTATTTATATAATTGGGTTATTGTACAGCAAAAGTTGGTTAAAGAAGCAATCAAATCAATAAAATGGGTGGTGTTGTGCTCACACATTTTGAGCAAAAATAAATAAAAAGTGGAATGTGACGCTATCAAAGACACTTTTTTCTGTAAGTAATGTCTATAAATTGTTTTTTTTTTTTGTTCAACTAATCTTATCCATAAATTATATTTCAAATAAAATAAGGTGCATTTACAACACAAGCCAATGTATGTAGCAACAAGGATTATTATGATATGGTCAAGAGTAGATGTGTAAAAAAAAACCGGTTTTAGAACTGAAATCGGGAAAAAAAACCGAAACTGGTTTTTTTTAACCGAACCGCTGGTTTGTGACCGGTTACTATTCTTGATCTGAAAAACCGGTTTAAAAAAACGGTTAAAACCGGTAAAAACCGGTTTTTTTTGGCAAGAACCGGTTAAAAACCGGTCCCAACCGGTTACACCGGTTATTGTTTTGGACTTGAAAAACCGGTTAGTAACCGAAATCGGTTATAAAAAAAAAAACGGTTTTCATTTTGGTTGAAAAAAACCGGTTCGGTTAATAACCGAAACCGATTTTTGAAAAAAACCGATTTGTACACCTCTAGTCAAGAGTTCACATCACACACATGTATCTAGCAGACCCTCCGTAACGATTGTTCTCAATAAGTTGATTCAAAATCATGCTCGTTTTGAATAAGTCATGTTCGTCAGATATTAAAACATCTATGAATAAAAGTTATAAAACATACCTAGAAAAACATTGAAAATATAGTTCAAAATATAATGTAGTGATCTTAAAAATGAGATTTATTAAAAAAAAAACTATAGTTATTAAAACATGCATGAACTCTTGGACGTTTTATCTTCTGTCTTGCTTTTACGTATATAAAATACAATCATAACAAAAAAATTATGTTTTCAAATTACAAGTTTCCTATCATAATTTCTACTAGAACACAATTTTAATGTAATCAATAATTCACATACATATATAACTCCGAAAAAAAATTGTCTATGATATATTTTTGAAAATATTTACGTTAAACATATATATACCTAATATCATAATGATTAGGTTGTCCATTAAAAGACATTTTTTTTCTGTAAATAATGTCTATAATTTTTTTTTTAATTTAACTAGTTTTATCCATAAGTTAAATTTTAAATAAAATAAGGTGCATTTACAACACAAGCCAATGTTACACTATTACGATTTTCTACTTAACAACAAGGATTATTATGACATGATCAAGAGTTCACATCACACACATGTATGTAGCAGACCCTCCGTAACGATTGTTCTCAGTAAGTTGATTCAAAATCATGCTCGTTTTGAATAAGTCATGTTCGTCAGATATTAAAACATCTATGAATAAAACATACCTAGAAAAAAACATTGAAAATATAGTTCAAAATATAATAATGTGATCTTAAAAACGAGATTCATTAAAAAAATTATAGTTATTTAAACATGCATGAACTCTTGAACGCAGTGGCGAAGCTTGAGATTTCCGACCGGGGGTCAAAAACGTACACACCCAAAAATTTCTATAAAACGGGGGTCGAAAACGTACATACCCAAAAATTTCTATACGAAAACTACATACTCTCCACTACTGAGTGAAAAGTTCGGGGGGTCGGCCCCCTCCCGCCCCCACTATTCTACGCCCTTGCTAGTGGCGTGCCTAGAAATTATTTGCTGGGGGTGCAGATGAGTAGTTCAAGCGTATTTTCACGGGGTGCGGTCGGTTTTTTTACCTAAAAAATACAATAACTTTATTTTTTCAAATGGTGCGTCCGCCTAATCTGTGCTTCACCTAGGTCCGCCCCTGGCCCTTGCTTGGACGTTTCATCTTTTGTCTTGCTTTTACGTATATAAAATACAATCATAACATAAAAATTATGTTTTCAAATTATAAGTTTCCTCTCATAATTTCTACTAGAACACAATTTTAATATAATCAATAATTCAGATACATATATAACTCAGAAAAAAAATTGTCTATGATATATTTTTGAAAATATTTACGTTAAATATTTATATATAATATAATAATGATTAGGTTGTCCATTAAAAGAGCCACAAACTTTTTCTTTTAGATTTATTCTAGACCGGGTCTAACGGGTGTTTTCCTCTAAATGTTAATTTTTGGCTTTATTAAAGCAATGATCATTACTGAAATGGTCCTGTTAAGCATCATCTAATTGAGTGTGTTTTGTTACTTTAATACAAAGTGAGTTTAGTGATGGGCCTGGGTCGGGCCCACTACTAAGAATATGGGCTTAGTGCACCTTCTAACTCATCATGTGTCCCTATTCTTTTACCATTGTTATATGAATTTTATATTTTACATATTATATTGGGATTAATATATGGTTCATTTTTTTATATAAAACCAAATTATAGATAAAATTAAGCATTTTATAACAATGTATTTGAATATATATATATAAAAAAATCATACATCAAAAGTTATGAAAGAGAAATAATTTTTTATTTAAACAAAATCCAAAAAAAGGTTGAATTGTCATAGAAGGATGAGCTCTGTACCATATCGAAAATCCCAAAAAAATGGGTACCGGTACCGAAAATACCTGGTATGGTACGGTACGGTATCGGTTCGGTAGCGGTACACAATGGTATATGAAGCTAAAAACCGGTACCGAAAACGCTAAATGTCGGTACCGAAAACGGTACTGGTTCCGAACCCGTACTGGTACCATTTGCTCATCCCTATTGTCACCTCTGTTTGAAAAAAATATACAAAGAATTATTGCATAATTTTTAATAAAACTATGAATACAGTCAAGAAAATGATAATTTCCTATCATAATTTTCTTCCAAATCGGAAAAAAAATCGTGAAATTTTAATTGTTTGTATAGCTATATAAATAAATCTCATAAATGACAAGATTTATGTTTTCTGCACATATACATATATTTTATTTATTTATTTCTTTGTATCCTCCACAAGATTTTTGTTTTTATAAACAACACCACCGGCTAATGCGTCACTCCAACGATTAAAAATAGAAAAATAGTAATAATACGTTTCCTGTTATCATCGATTTAAAATAAAATATTACCGAATAAACGTCATTGATTTAAAATATTACCGAATAAAGAAATACATTTTGTCAGGCTTTGCATAATTTTGATTTCGTCAGTTGCGTTGGTTCAAGTCCCATAAATGATAGGAATAAAAGAAATTTGCCGTTCAAAGAAAAAAAATTATAAATGAAAAAAAAAAAAGTAGAAAAAATTAAAAAAAAAAAAAAACGTACCTGCTGCTTCGGCTTTTCGCTGTGCTAATTCACGATCATCAATGAACTCTTCAGTGCCATTATTTGTCAATGAATTTAGAGCTTTGAGTCCTCTGAAATTCTTGCTAGGTGTGTTTAATATCGTAGAATTCGAACGATGATCAATTTCAAATGGCATTATATATATTTTTTTAACCGGGCCAGCAAGAAGCTGAAACAAACGAAGAATATCAGTTCAGTAAAACCGACGTAAACAATGTCATAAATAAATAAAATTCAACAATATTCTTACCAGAATCTTCTAACGGCAATGTAGAAGTGAAACTGAATTAGATCCGATTCTTCGGTTAAGGCCTCACCTGAACAGTTGGAAGTTTTAATGGAAGATTTTTAATTGAGAGTGTTGAGAATTGAAGTTTTGATTGTGTGAGGATAGGAATTGGGAGGTGAAACGAGATGCTCGTGAATTGAATTGAATAACGGATTTAACCGATTCAGATTCAGGTATGAAGTCTCATTTAATGGTTTGGTGAAAGAGAAAGTGGAAAGTGAGTGAGTGAATATATTTGAAGGGGAGGGAACCGTTGTAGAAGAGAAAAAGAGGAGTGTTTTTTTTTTTTTTAGATTTATTATTCATCTTTGACAAAATAAATAGTGATTAATTAATAAACATATTTTGATTTTTGTGTGTGTTAATAGTTGTGATGTGTACGTGCAGAATACCCACGTAGCCATGGACTCCTTCACTTTCTACATAGTTAAGGACTCTTAGTAGTGGATACATGGGTAGTTATTTAGTTTTGATTAATTGGTTAATGAATCGGTTTGTAACAAGTTGATAGCAAACTATAGTTAAGGGACTCTTATTTTTAAATTATTATGTTAAGGACTAGATACTTTGGAACATAATTAATGTACTTAAAGTATTTTTTTTAACGTCGGCATATTGTTATTAAAAAAAAAAAAACAAACGTCTAGCAAGTAACTAGACGTCGCAAAAGAAAAACAAAATTACATAATGAGGTTCCTTATCCAGTCAACGCAACTAGACACACATTTTTTATTCCTAACTGAGTACCAATAAAAAGAATTTAAAAATTGTTAGGATATATTAATAAACTGTTATGCTATACTGATAAACGTAAAAGTTTTTTAATAAAAAAATTAAACTGTTAAATCATGTAATATGATTAAATATGAAAAATATTTAAACTCATACTTGAGTTTACATTTGATTATTCTCTATAGTAACTCAAAGTTTGGTTCAAGCATATCATGTTGTCTTCATAATACTTAAAAATCCATAGATTCTGCGTTTTTTCAGTAATTTAATTCAAAAGTATCATTATTATTACTATTATAAATACAACAGAATTTAACCGTTTTTCATAAGTTTATATACAAAAATCAGTTATAAATTTTAAATATATTTGAAGCATGAGCGGATATTTGAAGTAGGAGCGGATATTAAGGTAACAATTTTAAAAGGAGCAATATTATCATTATATGATATTAACATGATTTAAAAATTTAAAAAAATCAATTTTGATTAGACACGATTTTTAGGGATAATATGATGTTGACACATGACATCCAAATAACTTATTTGGACATGTGTCTTAAATCATTGACTCCACATAACTTGGAGAAGGCAAAAACCGTCTCTTTGAAGGATAAGGATTATATAGGCATCTACGATAAAGTGTTCGTATCTTGGCACAATCATAGACAACGGAAAGTCATCGTTCCTCATACAATAGATACATTACACGCCTTTAAAGCTAGTATGTCTGGCTAGTTAGACGAATATCAAGATATCATTTGGTATTGCTTCGGGCTAAAGACACGCATTCGAATATATATCAAGCAACTTTATAAGAATAAAATATTTTCTCATGCGTCAACAATGACATGGACACGTGAAGAGAGTTTAATACCACTCCCCCAGTCGTTAAGGGCGTTTTAGTTGCCATTCGTTACAGGTTAACGAGCGTGAAAGAAACTTGGGTGGGTCCCTTTGCACACATAATCAATTTATTTTTTATTTTAGAGGGGCATTAATAGAGGGGGACCATTTCTTTTAGGGGCGTGAAAGAAATTACGAGTGATGCGGTAGGGCTGTAAACGAACCGAACGTTCAGCGAACGGTTCGTGAACCGTTCGGCGGGAAGTTCGTTTATGTTCGTTCGTTTAATAAACGAACGAACATGAACAAAAAATTTCGTTCGATTAGTTAAATGAACGAACATGAACAGAGGTCGCGTTCGTTCGATTGTGTTCGTGAACGTTCGGTAAGGTGTTCGTGAACGTGTTCAAGAACATTCGTTGATTTGCGTTCTTTTATGTTCGTATGTTTGTGCTTTAATTGAAGATCTTTGTACTTACATATATTTTATGTGTGCTTTTTATATTATTAAACTTTTATTTATTTTATTACCCTAACAATTAAACTAGGAAACCCTCTTTCACCTTGTTTATGCACTATTTCCCTTTCATTTCTCATTATTTACATCGGCGAATACGATCGACCCCCGTTCCACAATAAGGGATTCAAGTTCGAGTGCTACTCTCTAGGCCATCTATCTTTATCATTCGTCGCGTTCGCCAAATTTATTTGTGTTCGTTTGTGTTCGCGACCCGTTCGCGAACACACTCATTTCCTTAATGAACGAACACGAACACAAAATCTCGTTCGGTAAGTGTTCATGAACCGTTCGTGAACACATTTATTTCCTTAACGAACGAACACGAACAAGGCCTTGTTCGTGTTCGTTCGGTTCGTTTACAGCCCTAGATGTGGGTGTTAAAGATGCCTAGGTGGAATGAAGAGGCGTGATAGTATGGCGAATAGCCGAAGTCTTAACTTGATAAGCATGGTGTTTATTTATAAAACCTAAATCATGTTGGTAGTTCATAAATAGGACTCTTTTTATTTAGTGTTATAACATATGAGATGCGTTGTATACTCATTTTAGGTGGAATTTTCAAAGAATATTGTTCAAAAAAATATTAGAGCGTAAATTTGGTGTTATAACAAATGAGATGCATTGTAAACCCGGCCATAAGACATAACTAACCATATGGTTGATTAAGCTCACCCATCTAACCTACTCTATTTTGGCATCTTGTTAACTGTTTGTGCATTAAGCAATTCTAGTAAGTGATAATTGTTGGTTATGTATTCAGGTGTTACTAGTTTATATGAAAAGTTTAAACTATATTTTGGCATGTTTACAGTTTTTATTGTTTGTTATACAATTATAATTTGATGACACTTCGAAATTGAAAGTATGAATCTAGTCGCTCTAAAAAGTTAAAAAAAATAATTATGAGACTTGAAACTTTAATAACTTCACAAAAGAGTCTAATTTTAGAGTTTGCTTTGGGTCTCGAAAAGGTTAAGCCATTCTAAGACTGTGGGGTATGGGGCTTGGGTTGGGGCGTGGGTTGGCTGAAAACGCCCAAGCCACCACCCCGGGTGGGCTTGGGTTGGGGCGTGGCCCAAGGGGCGGGAGTTTGAAGCCGGGCGTGGGGCAGGCTAGCGATCCTATGTGGCCGGCTCCTATTCCCTTTGTTGGTCATGTCATAGCGGGACATTTAAAATTTAAAATTGAACCGTTTGGCCAAGCCAAGCGGTCACCCCAACCCCAACAGTCAACATCACTATAAATATAACCTCAACCCCACCGGCTACCCCATCCCAAACCATCGTTGTCCACCGCTACCCCAACCAAAACCCACTTGATCGAACCCGCTACCCCCAACCCACTTGATCGATGGCCACTTGGACCCACGAAGAAGAGCTAACTCTCGTCACAAGCGTCGTTGACGCAATGAAGGGGCAACAACCCGGTTAAACACGATATTGGCCGGAAGCCTTTGCAAGCTACCGACATAACGTCGGACACGACTGGCACAACTTAAACGTGTTCCAACATAAATGGCGTGAGCTACGGCCGAAGCTTGATCGTTTCAAGGCCTACTACGAAGCCATTCCGAGCGGTGAGTTAAGCCACGAGGACCGGATGGCGGTGGCGAACATTGATTTTCGGGGCAAGGAGCGAAGGCCATTTGACAAGCTCACGCTTTTTGAAATTTACCTAACGCTCTAGTTTTTTTTTTTTTTTTTTTTTTTTTTTTTTGTAATCGTTTTTAGGTTTTTTTGTAATTTTTAGGAATTATGTAATTTTTAAGAATTTAATAAAATTTTAGGCTTTTTTTTAATGTTGTGTGTATTTTTTTTATTTTTTGTAATAAACTGCCAAGCCACGCCCCATCCCAAGCTCCGCCATACCTCACGGACACGTCACTCACCGGTGGGGGGGGGGGGGCTCGAACTCCACGTGTCAACTCATGTCCCCAACCCAAGCGGCCAAGCCCCACCATACCCCACGGTCTAACCATCAGATTCGAGTTAGGTGTAAGACCATGTGTAGTGGTAAGTTGTTATAATGCCCCCACCATGGGGCATTATCCGACACGTGGCATCGCAGTCAGCGTTGGGGCATTATAGCAAAAGTGGCGTAGTGGGGCATTATGCCAATAACTCCCCTTCCAATCATTATAATAAAGGATTAAAAAAAAAAAAAAAAAAAACTTATTTAAAAAGTTAGTTTGGTCAGTAGTACGTGTCATCCACTCATCCCACTTGCCCCACTAAAGTCCCTCCCCATTGGCCACCTTTTGTTTGCATTTGACCACTTTGGCGTTTTAAAAAAACGCCGGCTTGCAAAATGGAACAAAATAACGCCGGATCACGCCCTGTGTAGTGGGGGAGGGGCGTTTTAGGGCGTTATTTTTTATTTTTTTTTTAAAATCACGTCCCACTACACATGGTCTAAGGATGATGTGCTCAAAGAGATGATACTACTCAACTATAGCGGAGCAATGGTGTTGTTGCGACAAGTGGTGTGACTGTAGCATGAGTGGGGAGGATAGGTGATGGTCTATGGTTTGGTTTGGTTTGGTTTGGTTTGGTTTGGTTTGGTGTGGTTTGGTTGTGTGTATTGATTTTGGAAATATGGAAAAAGTTAGGGATTTGGGGAAGAATTGGAAGGTACGCAAAGAAAACGAAATATTATATAATTTAATAAAAAGAAGTCCAAAAAAAAAAAAAATTAGTGTGATGGTTTAGATGATAAAACCGATGTGATGTTACATCAAACGGTACTATTGATCTTACTAGAAACAATCATACACCATTGTCTTGATCACGTATGATAGTTTGATTACATGTAAAAAATTGATACATACATGTATGGTGAAGAATGAAGAAAGAAGAAAAAGACTTGTTGATCAAAGTATCAAACCTTGGATCGAAGACATCCACTGAGGCATGTATTATACAATGACTCGTCGTATTATACAATGACTCATTGGTTGTTAGACCTCCTCCATCTTATGGGTGACTTGAGACGCGCATTCAGTGTGAGATTAAATATATCAACATTATATTATTTAATCTTGTAGTCATTATAATCATTTATATTATATAGATCAAAATATATTAATAACCTATTAATAATTAGTTGGTAATTGTTAATAGACCATATTACCCTTATTAACTAATTAGGTTTCCTCTTGGTTGTATATATAAGGAGATTATTAGAGAGTTTAAGGGTTAGACGATTAGACTTTTACACAACCCTCATAACATCATTCTCGGCTCTCTCTCCTAACCGAAACCATCCCTTGTTTCGGTTTCATCACCATCATAATCTTACACCCTAAGGAGGAACCAGATCATCCTGACAAGTATGTCACTCAATGGCTGCATCTCTGACTGGATTCTCTGCTGGCCTGTCTGCTGTCACAGGTATGTTATTCACGTTTTCCATAATGTTTAAACATAACTGATCAACATGTGGTATCAGAGCATATGTTGATAAATCGGTTCTGTTTTCGTATCCGTTAATTCTGGGATTGAAATCTGGAAAACAGAATTTTTGAAAGTATTATAAACAGCCCGTTTCGAGTCCTTTAACAATGTCCCGAATCACTGTTTTCGGATAAGAATTTTAATAATTGATTCGAAATCATAATGGGTAAAACTTACTGTTCCGAAATCCATTACAAAACCATTAAAATTCAGGTTTCGGGTTTCCAGAATTATGTTTTAATTTTCTAGGGTTCATCTTTTGTTCTAAGAAAAACTCGAAAATTCCTTAAGTTTTGGAATATAATCCGGATTAGTGGGTGTTTTTGCTGTTTTGATCTTAATTTTATCTATTAAAATCTTCGAAAACTGTTAATAGATAATCAGTTATAATTTTCGAAATCTTTGATAAATTAAGATCAGCAATAAAATAGGAAACATTATCCCACAATCCCCAAAATTTTGAGTTTTCAGTTATTATTACAACAACAGCTGTTAACAGTGGACTCGAGACCATCAGATTACGACTCAAGACCATCAGATTGCGACTCGAGACCATCAGGTCTCGACTCGAGTCTACAAGGTCTCGACTCGAAATTATAAGGGTTCTCAAAACTTCACAACTCGAGACAACAGTCTCGAATCGAGACCACTGAGTTTTCGACTAAGGGCTTCAATCTTCACAACTCGAGACCGTGGTTGCGACTCGAGACCTCATTATGAGTCAATACCTCATTATAAAAGCTATGTTGAGTATGCATTACAAACGTAAAATGTCTTAATTTCTGGCCAAAGCTGATTTTAATTCATTTATGTCTAGCATACTTGACAAGTGCATAACTAAAGTGATTGTCTCATTTCTGGCCAAAGCTTATTTGTCACGATTACTTTGCACACATACTTAAATGATTACACTTCTGGCCAAAGCTGGTTTGTCTTCATTTAAGTAGAATTTTAACTAAGTCTATTATTTTGATGATAGTAATAGACAATATCACAGCTTCATAATTAAATGGTCATTATTTATGCCTGCCTTAGTATAACATGCCCATAGATCACATTAGAACTTCTTTCTTAGTATCATAAATTGCTCATCTTATTTCCACTATCAGCACCAAATTGCGGGATTCCACCTTTAACTGGTGATAACTTTGCTGAATGGAAGGATGCCCTCATGCTTACACTTGGATTGCTGGATTTTGATTATGCTCTTAGAGAGAATAAGCCAGCGGACCTTACCACTCAAAGTACTGCTGCTGAGCAGATAGTTCATGAAAAATGGACTAGGTGTAACTGCATGTCTCTCATGTTCATGAAGCAGTCCATTCATAATGCAATTAGAGCAACTATTCCTGATTCTGACGATGCTAAAACCTATCTGGCTTCTGTGGAGGCTCAATTCAAAGGAACATCAAAAGCACACGCTAGCACTCTTATCCTCAAGCTGGTGACGACTAAGTATGATGGGAGGAGCGGCATTCGCGAACACATCATGATGATGCATGACATGGCCAATAAGCTTAAAGGGCTAGAGATGGAACGCACTACTGATGTTGCTAACTTCACCACCTCCAACTCTAAGAAGAGGAAGAACAATCATCACAGAAAGGATGCTTCTAAAGTTCAAAAGCCAAATCCTAATACAAGTGCACCTTCCAGCTCTAAGAGCTCCTTAGGCAAACCCTATTGCAAGTTCTGTAAGAAAACAGGACATAAGCAAAAGGAATGCCCTGACTTCAAGGAGTGGCTGACTAAGAAAGGTAACCATTTTTTCATGATACTTGAGTCCTTTAATTTAAATGTTCCTGCTAATTCCTAGTGGTTTGGTTCTGGTTCTATGGTTCATGTAACCAACTCTACTCAGGGATTCCTTTCAATCCGGAAGCCGGGAAGAAACCAAAGAACACTTAAAGTTGGGGATGATCGGGAATTAGAAGTGAAGGCCATAGGAACATTACAATTATTTTTGAAAACTGGTTTATGTATTAAACTTTATGATACCTTATATGTTCCTGAGGTAACTCGGAACCTTGTATCAGGACCAAAGTTAGACATGGACGGTTTTGCTGTTTCCCATGGTCATCGCAAACTCTCTATTCTCTATGATTCCGTTGTTTATGGTACTGGCATTCTGGATGGTGGTCTCTATAGATTAGAACTAGATGATAATTTTTCCAAATCTTTGTTGTCATATAATATTAATGAATCACTCACAAAGATGGAAAAGAAACGAGACTTAGAGACTTCATCTATGTTGTGGCATCAACGTTTAGGCCACATCTCAAGAGAACGATTAAATCGTCTCGTCAAGGATGAAGTCTTACCTCCTCTCGATTTCACTGATTTTGGAACATGTGTCAAATGTCTTAAAGGCAAAATGACATTAGCGAATAAGAAAGGTGCCACTAGGAGCTCTAATTTATTAGAACTTATTCATACTGACATTAGTGGTCCCTACCAAATCGCTGGCATAACAGGACATACTTCATTTATCACTTTCATTGATAATTATTCTCGTTACATGTACTTGTATCTTATTAAGGAAAAGTCTGAATCTCTTACAACTTTTAAAGATTATAAAGCTGAAGTTGAAAAGCAATTAGATCGTCAGATTAAAGTTGTGAGATCAGATAGAGGCGGTGAATATTATGGAAGACATACTGATGTGGGTCAAGCTCCTGGTCCATTTTATGAGTTTTGTAAGGGCCAAGGGATTGTGAACCAATACACCATGCCTGGTACACCTCAGCAGAATGGTTTCGCTGAATGAAGAAATCATACCCTTATGAACATGGTGCGCAGTATGTTGGCCAACACTAATTTACCATTATTCCTCTGGACTGAAGCGTTAAAAGCAGCTGTTCATATACTCAATAGAGTTCCTTATAAGTCTGTCCCTAAAACTCCTTATGAACTTTGGACAGGAAGGAAACCGAGTCTTAAATATATGAAAGTATGGGGTTGCATTGCTGAAGCAAAACTCTATAATCCTTTCCTAAGGAAACTTGACCCTAAAACAGTTACGTGTTTCTTTATCGGGTATCCTGATCATTCGAAGGGTTATCGTTTCTATTGTCCTTCCCATGTCACCCGTATTGTTGAAACCAAGCGTGTTGCGTTCCTGGAGGATTTCAAGGTCAGTGGGAGCAGTACCAACCCGCACGAAGTACAAGACACGGGGGGGGGGGGGGAGACTCGTCGCTTACCATTACTTCGTTTACTCCTCTTGTACCCAATGCAACAACTGCACCTGAAGCTACTGCACAAATTCCATCTCCACAATCAGAACCCATTATACCTCATAACGAAGGCACATCAAACGCTCAAAACCAAGACAACGCTGAACCCGATAATCAACTCAGGAGGTCATCTTGGCAAAGAAGGCCTACTAATTGGGATGATTATGTTACCTACCTGAATGAAATGGATGCTGGAAAGCTCAATGATCCTATCTCTTATAATGAAGCCATTAGCAGTGATCAGTCTTCTGAATGGAACAAAGCGATGATTGATGAGCTTGAATCCATGAAGAAAAATGACGTTTGGGATTTGGTAGAATTACCCAACGGTGTTAAACCTGTAGGTTGTAAATGGGTGTTCAAAACAAAACTGGATCCGAATGGGAACGTTGAACGCTATAAAGCGAGATTGGTTGCAAAGGGCTACACTCAGAAAGAGGGAATTGATTATCAAGAGACTTTTTCACCTGTTTCTCGTAAAGATTCATTAAGGATAGTTATGGCCCTAGTAGCTCATTTTGATTTAGAGCTGCATCAGATGGACGTCAAAACTGCTTTCCTTAATGGAGACTTAGACGAAGATGTTTACATGAAACAACCTGAAGGCTTTAAACCTGAAGGTCAGGAGCATCTAGTTTGTAAGTTGAAGAAATCCATTTATGGGATAAAACAAGCATCACGTCAATGGTACCTCAAGTTTGATGAAGTCATGAAGAGATAAGGTTTTATGAAGAATCAAGTGGATCAATGCACCTACCTCAAGATGAGTGGGAGTAACTTTACTATACTTGTCCTTTATGTAGAAGATATTCTATTGGCAAGTAATAGTTTAGACATGTTGCATGAGTCGAAGCGGTTACTCTCGCATAACTTCGACATGAAGGATCTCGGAGATGCTTCTTACGTCATTGGCATCGAAATTCACCGAGATAGACACAAAGGGATCTTAGGATTGTCTCAGAAGACTTACATAGATCGTGTCCTTACACGTTACAACATGCAACAGTGCAAACCCTTCGTCGCTCCAGTAGTTAAGGGAGATGTTTTCGGTTCATTCCAGTGTCCGACAACAGAGGTTGAAAAAGGAGCAAATGAGCCAGATACCTTACGCGTCAGTAGTCGGGAGCCTGATGTATGCTCAAGTCTGTACTCGCCCAGACATCGCTTATATTGCTGGAATGCTAGGCCGTTATCAGACTAATCCTGGCCTAGAACACTGGAAAGCAGCTAAGAAGGCCCTTAGATATCTGCAAGGGACGAAAGACTATAAACTGACTTATAGAAGAAGTGATCACTTAGAAGTGGTAGGTTATTCTGATTTTGCCAAATGCAAAGATGACAAGAAATCCACTTCGGGCTACATCTTTATGTTAGCAGGCGGACCTATCTCATGGAAGAGTCATAAACAACAGTTAACCACAACTTCCACAATGATGGCAGAATACATTGCTGTTTACAACGCAACCTGTCATGGAATGTTGCTTAGGAATCTGATCACTGGACTCAAAATCGTTAATTCCATTTCTAGACCATTGAAGCTTTACTGTGATAACTTAGCTGCCGTTAGTTTCTCGAACAGTAACAGTTCGACTGGAGCTGGTCTATATCTCGATACAAAATATTTGTTCGTACGTGAACGAGTTGAGGAAAATAATCTTTGTATTGAGTATATTAGTACTAAAGATATGCTTGAGGATCCGATGACTAAAGGTCTCCTACCTAAAGTTTTCGAAGAACATGTATCGAATATGGGACTTACTAAAGACCTTATTTAATGGCATATTGTACTAGTGACGTGATGTCGTGGTCACAATCAAATTTAATCCAATTACTACTAAATAGTTAGTGGCAAGTGGGTATCGAACACAGGGAGTTTGTGGAATATGTGTTATTTAAAGGTTTATCTAAGTTAACTAAAATTAAACTAATTGCAATGAAAGTAAAGTTCAAGAGTTGGTTTGATTGATTTGAGTTTAAAAACTAAGATTACTATTCTAATTGCAAAATGAAAGCTTTGGTTTGTAAACAATTTAGAGACGAATGACTATCTTTAGTTTCCGGTTTGCATTGGCATTCATGGTATCATTCCACTAGAAAGAACTACATAGACATAGTTCATGTGTGATTACTTGTAGTGATGAAAGGGAACTAAGTACTCAGATTCCTAAAACGTGAGGTTGTTACCCGATGACCAATTAACCCTTACCCAAGCCTAATTCTACACATGATATCTCGATTGCCAACTGCACCAAGAACGTATGATTTCAAATTAGATTAAAATAAGAATCAATAATTTACTAACAACTAATCACACACCATAACAAACAAAACATAAAAATAAAGTTTGTTATTCTAGAAATAAGGAAATCAAAGCATAAAGTCTTACAAACCTTCAACTAAAGACAATCATAAAAAGTTTAGCCACTCATGGCTTAAACAAACATCATAGCAAAAGGATTAATGTTCATATGAATCGAAAACACAAACCAATTGTTTAGAATTGTTTAGAAATAAGAAGAAACAGCCAAAATCGCCCCAAGAACTGCTCCAAAACGTCCCACAATGATTGCCAATGGAAAGACACCATAAAACACCTTAAAAGTGGGGAGTTACACTTTTTTCGCAGGCTCCACCGTAAGCTACGGTGGCCACCGTAGCTTACGGTGGCTTAAAATGGTTTACGGTGGATTTAAACTGTCTTACGGCATCAATTTTTGTCAGAGTCTACCGTAAATTACGCTAGCTACCGTAATTTACGGTAGGCTTCAGCAATCAATTTTGTTTTCTTCATAACTTTCTCGTTTCAACTCCGTTTTCTTCACTTTTTCGCCTACGTTCTCGTAATTTCATCCTCTATCATGTTATCTTCTTAATTCTTCAATTCCAAAATTTTATTTTTTTCATTTATTCTCCGTCTTTCAATCTACAATCCAGTCGTGTCTATTCGAAGCTTTATTTCCATACTTTTAAGCTCCAAATGTACCTGAAACACAAGCAACCGTAGTTATCTAATTCAAGACAATTACATGATCAAATGAGGGATTAACTCATCTTTTAACACACTTAAGGGTTGTCCCATGGACCACCCGTCACATCCCCACACTTAACTGTTGCTTGCCCCAAGCAACCCATTACAAATCATTTCCAAGTGCACAAGCGATCAACATAAATCAAGAATAAACATGTCATCCTTCTAGTAGCCTTTTCCTAACATCCAAACAACACACCCCTCACTATATCTCTCCTCTCGGTGAGAAGTAAACACTAGCAAAGATATGCTAGACACACAAAAGGCAAACGGGTGATTGCACAACTATATGCTTGTACCTAAATCGGTCCTCCGCCTAACAAGTGCTAAAACATGAATGCAAATCAAAGAGACTTTAAGGTTGTAACGTGGCTAGGCATACGGGTAGAAAATGGAAATATATATGTAGTAGCGAAGGACTTAACCCAGTCTTTTTATTACACAAAGAAATAAACAAAACAAAACAAAGACTTTCATATACAAAACAACTCATACATCATTTTTTTCATATATATATATTTTTTTTGCTTTTTCACATTTTTTTTCTTTTCTTTTCTTCTTCTTTTTTTTTCTCAACATAGAGGAACATCCAACATAACATAACTAAACACAACTATAACAACTACTAACACTACAAGACCGCGTCAAATCGGGTAATTGTTTTTTGGGAAACTAGGTAAGGGTTTACAATTGATTGGCTTTCGACACAAAATGGGCAACTAAATGTCCAAACCCCCGCCCCTCTCACTACCAAGCTCATATATATAATTTATGAGGTCCAACCCCTAAATCCCACACTCGCACACACTAAGACGAGCCTACCTAAATGCCCTTATCCTTTCTACATTCATGTTTAACTAAGGCCTCAAAACGAATTCAAGCACAAGTTCTAATGCACCCCCATCCTTTGCCACTCTCATCAAAGACAATCATTATTTATTTACAATTGTGGCTTCAACTCTCACCAAGAAAAAGGGTAATTAAGGGTTGCCGGTGTGTCACTCGGGGTAGTACAAGGTGTTCAAATTCTAACAATGTTTCACTTGATTTAAAATTTTTTTAAAACCACCAAAATTTTTCCCCCATCCCCACACTTGGGATACATTGACCCCAATGTATGGTTTTGGGAAGAAGTGATCGCTAAAACCATTCAACATCAACCAAAAGCTTAAAATCTCAAACCCCAAATTTCTTTTTTTTTTAACATAAAGCAAACGAACTAACTACCAATTTTTCAAAGCTAAAGAACATAACAAGACTAAGGAAAGAGTACATTGACCTGGTGACGTTTGCCACAACAGATGTTGTAGATAATCCGACTTCCTATCACCACCTTCACCCAAATATCCGCACATCTTCCCCACACTTGAATGTCGCCATGGCCCTGAATCATAGAAAGATAAAAACAACAAGATCAATATAAAACCCCGGGTTGCCTCCCGAGCATCGCTAAGTTTCGAGTCTTCAGCCAGACCGTGCCACCCCCATTTATGGTGGCTCAAAGAATCGGTTCCTATCACCTCCCCCACTGTAGCTTGTCATTGGTTGAAATGCATCCAGCAAATGTCCATTCGGTGGATAGTCAACCACATACCTGCTCGAACCCTCATACTCCTTTTCACACCCCGGTGGTTTGTTTGTTTTTATTCTTTGATGCACACTTTTCATATGGTCACTAGACTCTTTACCCTTCTCTTCAATAGATTCGTAACTAATCTCCCTAGTATGAACATCAAAGTACAACTTACGGTTCTTTTCGGTCATAGTAATGATCCCGTCTCTACAGTTGATTTGAGCATTTGTTGTATAAAGAAACGGTCGACCTAAAATTACCCTTTGTTGTGATGCCAGTTTGGTAGAAGCATAATCTAAGACCAGAAAATCCACCGGATAGTCGAATTCTCCCAACCGAATCATAACATTCTTAACTATTCCCCGTGGATGCTTCCAACTCTCATCCGCCAAACTCACCATGGTGTCTATATCTTCGAGCGGACCAAAATCATACATGTCATATAGATCACCTGGTAATACACTCATGCTCGCCCCGTAGTCCAATAATGCGTGAGGGATTTTTAATTTTCCCATACGGATAGGCACGATTGGTGCTCCATGTTCTTTATCATTCTCACCATCGGTGTCCTTCCCTATACCTGTATTTATTTGACACGAAGAGGTTAGAATTTTTTCATTAAATTCGGTACTAGGAACGGTGCTTACCACATTGATATTAACGCTTTTTATGTTCTTGGGATTTGTCACCGTGTCACTTGATAGCTGGCCTTTTGCTCTCTTCAGTATCGCCACTTCACTCGCAAGTTGACCCATTTGGGTGGTCAACGATTGAATAACTTTGTCACGGATTTCATCTTTTTGCATACGAACCTCATCCAACTGATTTCTTCGTTGCATCTCCATTTGCATACCTTTCAACATCTCCATGACCTCATTTCCACCCGAGGAGCCTTGACCCAAAGACCCACCATGCACTTGACCCATTTGATATTGCCTTTGAAATCCTTGGTTTCCTTGGAAGTTCGGGTTGACTTGATTTAACGGATTCCCGTATCTAAAGTTCGGGTGATTTCGTAAACCGGGGTGGTAAGTATTGGAATTCATGTTGTAATTTCTACCACCCCCTCCTTGCCCTTGCAAAGCATTCACCTCCTCATATTGCCCTTCCACTCCTTGCCAATTTTCAGCCGCATGCCCTATCTCATTACAAATTGCACAAACATCATAAATTTGATTAGAAGTTTGAACATTACCATCGTCTACCGCGTGCACTTGAGTTCGGGTAATGGCCGGTCGTGCTCTCCTTGATGCTTGAGCTTTTCTCTTTGATGTGACCGCCATTTGCTCCAAAAATTCCCAATCGTCATGCTTGTGATTTGTGCCAAAAGTGCCATTGGTGATAGACATTAAATCGCGAGCATCTTCGGCACATAACCCCTCATGAAAAGCATTCATCAACTCCCATAGCTCTATCCCATGATGAGGGCAATTCTTTATCATCATGTTAAACCTCTCGAATGCTTCATGAAACATTTCACCCGTTTGTTGTTGAAAACTTCTCAAACCTTTTCTAGCATCATTTGTCTTTTGAGCGGTATAAAATTCATCCAAAAAGATTTGTTGCATTTCCGCCCATGTATAAATAGATGCCGAAGGTAATGTATAGAACCACTTTTTCGCCTTATCTTCTAAGGAAAATTGGAATAACACCAATTTTACATCGTCGGTCGAAAATCCTTGTCCCCCAATAGTGTTGCAAATCGAATCATAAGCCTCCAAATGAAAATAAGGCTCCTCCGTTACTAGACCCTTATATTTTGGCAAACTTTGTAACGAATTGGTTCGAACTTCGAACGTCCTCCCTTGGTCATTATGAGGAATAACTACCGGTGAAGGATTATGAGTAATCACCGGTCTAAAATGTGCTTCAATACCTCTAGCATGTTCTCGAAGATGTCTTCTTGGCACACCCAAACGAACTCTTGGACGTATAGGACCTATTGGTCTTTGAACTTGCATGCGTGGAGGCCCAAATTGTTGTGGAGGTGGTTGAAATCTCGGCCCCACATGAGGTTGTTGAACACGTCTTTGCACCGGTGGACCTTGTGGTAGCAATTGTTGAGGTATAATTTGTTGTTGAGGAATCCCACCAACACTTGACATCCTTTGATTTTGACTTTGAACATAGGCATACTCCCCTTGATCTCCATCAGCCCCATACATGTATCCTTCTTCATCATAACCCACAAAGTCATCCTCAAACTCATCATCGAACCCATCTTGTCTTACTCCCGAAGTATGTTGAGATTGCACTCTTGGTTGGAATGGAGTAGAATGGATAATGGATGGACCGGTTTCGTATAGGTTAGGTGGTGGTATTTGTGATGATGATGGTTGGCCGGATGTTGGGAAAAATGTTGAATAAGCTGGAACAGGGGATGATGTAGGGTTGTAACTGAAGGAGTATTCAGACTGTGTGTTCTCAGGTAAGGTAGTGTTGGTTGGATTGATTTCTGGTGTGGATGCAGGAGTGGTAGTATTTGGTGATGGTTGTGTTGAAGATGGTATAAAGGGTGGTGTAGGTTCACCCGTAGTGGGTGGAGGTGGTGGTGGATTCATGTATCTGATTGGTGTAAATGGTGTAGTAGGTGTTGTTGGTGAACCACTGATTCTGTTTTCTCTTAGCAAAATTCTGTCTCTTCTCAAAGTTCGCTCAATTTCTGGATCAAATGCCAACGGTGATAGCTTGTGAGAGCTTCTAGTACGCATGCACCAGTAAATACCTGCACACTAACACACCCAGCGTAACCCAGAAAAATAACAAACTTATAAAAGATCAAAAATAACACACGTTGCGCACTACTCCCCGGCAATGGCGCCAAAATTTGACGTGATGTCGTGGTCACAATCAAATTTAATCCAATTACTACTAAATAGTTAGTGGCAAGTGGGTATCGAACACAGGGAGTTTGTGGAATATGTGTTATTTAAAGGTTTATCTAAGTTAACTAAAATTAAACTAATTGCAATGAAAGGAAAGTTCAAGAGTTGGTTTGATTGATTTGAGCTTAAAAACTAAGATTACTATTCTAATTGCAAAATGAAAGCTTTGGTTTGTAAACAATTTAGAGACGAATGACTATCTTTAGTTTCCGGTTTGCATTGACATTCATGGTATCATTCCACTAGAAAGAACTACATAGACATAGTTCATGTGTGATTACTTGTAGTGATGAAAGGGAACTAAGTACTCAGATTCCTAGAACGTGAGGTTGTTACCCGATGACCAATTAACCCTTACCCAAGCCTAATTCTACCCATGATATCTCGATTGCCAACGGCACCAAGAACATATGATTTCAAATTAGATTAAAATAAGAATCAATAATTTACTAACAACTAATCACACACCATAACAAACAAAACATAAAAATAAAGTTTGTTATTCTAGAAATAAGGAAATCAAAGCATAAAGTCTTACAAACCTTCAACTAAAGACAATCATAAAAAGTTTAGCCACTCATGGCTTAAACAAACATAATAACAAAAGGATTAATGTTCATATGAATCGAAAACACAAACCAATTGTTTAGAATTGTTTAGAACTAAGAAGAAACAGCCAAAATCGCCCCAAGAACTGCTCCAAAACGTCCCACAATGATTGCCAATGGAAAGACACCATAAAACACCTTAAAAGTGGGGAGTTACACTTTCTTCGCAGGCTCCACCGTAGCTTAATGTGGCTTAAAATGGTTTACGGTGGATTTAAACTGTCTTACGGCATCAATTTTTGTCAGAGTCTACCGTAAATTACGCTAGCTACCGTAATTTACGGTAGGCTTCAGCAATCAATTTTGTTTTCTTCATAACTTTCTCGTTTCAACTCCGTTTTCTTCACCGTTTTCGCCTACGTTCTCGTAATTTCATCCTCTATCATGTTATCTTCTTAATTCTTCAATTCCAAAATTTTATTTTTTTCATTTATTCTCCGTCTTTCAATCTACAATCCAGTCGTGTCTATTCGAAGCTTTATTTCCATACTTTTAAGCTCCAAATGTAACTAAAACACAAGCAACCGTAGTTATCTAATTCAAGACAGTTACATGATCAAATGAGGGATTAACTCGTCTTTTAACACACTTAAGGGTTGTCCCATGGACCACCCGTCAACTAGCTTATGTTTTAATTAATAAAATTTCCTCAGTTTGATTTTGTATGTCTCTAACATATGTTCTGCCGGTGTAATGACATATAGACAAATATAAATACAAATCAGACACTAAAGGGCTTATGCGTATTTTGATCATAACTATTAGGTTTTAAATTGAGGCTATAGTATGATTAATGGGGGGTCCTGAGTCGAATGATGATTCAACGGCTGTATTTCTCTGCTATAGTTCTTGGTTTAAGGCTAAAATGAGTGTTAACTCCTGGCCAGGCTCATCTAATACTCATGATAAATGATTACTCGGCTAAGTGGGAGAATGTGAGATTAAATATATTAACATTATATTATTTAATCTTGTAGCCATTATAATCATTTATATTATGGGGCTGTTTGGCTAAGCTTATTTTAGTGACATATTTACTTATTTACTTTTTGAAAAGTTAAAAGGTGTTTGGGTTAGCTTATTATGTGAGAGGAATAAGTAAATAAGTCACTCCATTATGACTTATTTACTTTTCCAAAAAGTTAATAAGTCATAAGTCACTCCAAAATAAGCTTAGCCAAACAGCCCCTATATAGATCAAAATATATTAATAACCTATTAATAATTAGTTGGTAATTGTTGATGGACAATATTACCCTTATTAACTAATTAGGTTTCCTCTTGGTTGTATATATAAGGAGATTATTAGAGAGTTTAAGGGTTAGACGATTAGACTTTTATACAACCCTCATAACATCATTCTCGGCTCTCTCTCCTAACCGAAACCATCCCTTGTTTCGGTTTCATCACCATCATAATCTTACACCCTAAGGAGGAACCAGATCATCCTGACAAGTATGTCGAACTCAATGGCTGCATCTCTGACTGGATTCTCTGCTGGCCTGTCTGCTGTAACAGGTATGTTATTCATGTTTTCCATAATGTTTAAACAGAACTGATCAACATTCAGTCGTTATTCGTAAGTCAGCATAATGCATATGAGGAGCTAAACAACCTTGCTAAAAGCTAACCAAGAGCTAAACAACCTTGCTAAAAATTCTTAATATTATTTATTAAGAATTTAGAATGTTACAACTTTTTCTGTAAATATTTTGCAAACTTGAGTAGGCGTATATTATTTAACCGGTAACACGAAGAGTCGAAGATTATTTTAAAATATAAAAAGTATACTACTCGTCACCTTCTTAAAAGATATACAATTGTAGGGGTGGAGATACAATAGGAAGTTTATTTGGCTAAGAAGGCTAGGAAGTGATCTTGACCATCCATTTAATTAATCAAGGGCTAAGATTAAAATGATGGAGATTGAAGGGAAGAAAAGAGGCGCGTGAGTTTTTTTAGGGGTATTCTAGTCAATGCAAGGCAATAGTTTCTCTCCTCCAATTCCCCCCCCCCCCCATTTTTTAAACGTTAATAACTCTTTCATACGACATTATTTTTTTTATAAAAATTGCACCAAAAAAACGAGCGTTTTTTTATCTTTAAAACGAGTATACTATTGCTATATTTTCAAAAAAAAAATTAAAAGCCCAGTTGCGTAAAACGCAATAGAAAAACCCCCAGTTACGTAAAACGCAATGAAAAAAAAAACCTAAAAAATGACATTTTTCTAAAACGCAATGCACCAAAAACACAAAGAAATGTCTTAATTGTAAAACGCAATGGCTAGAAAACACAAAGAAATGTCTTATTTCTAAAACGCAATAGCCTAAAAACTTAAAAAGAAAATGTACTTTCTAAAACGCAATGGACTAAAAACACATAAAAATGTGTTTTACCTAAAACGCAATGCACAAAAAACACATACAAATGTCTTATTTCTAAAACGCAATGGCTAGAAAACCCTTAAAATGTCTGTTTTCTAAAACGCAATGGACTGAAAACACATAAAAAGTGTTTTACCTAAAACGCAATGCACAAAAAACACAAAAAATGTCTTATTTGTAAAACGCAATGGCCAGAAAACACTTAAAAATGGCTCATTCTAAAACGCAATTGCCTAAAAAACAAAAGAAAGTGTTCTCTGTAAAACGCAATGGACTGAAAACACCTAAAAAGGTGTTTTACCTAAAACGCAATGCACCAAAAACACTTCAAGAATGTGTTTTTCTAAAACGCAATGGCCAGAAAACACATAAAAATGTTTTAGTTCTAAAACGCAATTGCCTAAAAACACCAAAGAAAGTGTTCTCTCTAAAACGCATTGAACCATGACAATAGTTTTGTCTGTGCTGTGAATTGTCTGTGCTGTGAACTGTCTGAACCAATGCAGTTTCCAGAGGCAATTTACAGAAAATTAATTTTTCTGATGCATTTTTATTACAGTTTCCAAAGGCAGCTCAACCCCAGCCAGGGGCTGCCGGACCCCGCTACCAGGGGCGCTGCCCCCGGACCCCCGCCAAGATCGTAAAACGCAATGACTAAATCAAAAACCCAGATCGTAAAAATGAAATTAAAGAATTTCTTACATGGATCGAAGTGATTTCTTCAACAATTGACGAATTTTGAATGACTGAAACACTTATCAGCGCTTGAATCGAACGGATCGAGTGATTATCTTCAAAATCACCGGAAAAAACGAGATTTTGTATGAAATTAAACTGAGTTTTCTTCAAAAAAAACTGAAGAACACGTTGATCGGGTGTTTGAATCATTGATTGATGATGAAAATCGCACTATAATGTAGTGATTATTGAGATAGAAAGTGAATAAATGGTTGAAGATTGTGGGTTTTGAAAATGGTGGGTTTTGAAGTTACTGGGTTTTGAAAAGGAAGAAGAAATAGTTGAAGATAGTGGATAGGGCGTGGGTTGGCTGAAAACGCCCAAGCCACCACCCAGGGGGCTTGGGTTGGGGCATGGCCTTGGAGATTGGGTTTGAAGCCGGGCGTGGGGCGGGCTAGCAAGGTGACATGGCGGGCTCTCAATGGCCAAACCAAACTCATGCCCCCAACCCAAGCCCCACCATACCCCATGGGCGTAGGTTTGGGTTTGTTTTCCACGTGTCAACTCATGCCCCCAAACTCACGCCCACCATACCCCATCGTCTAAGTGAAGAACTCGTTTTATGTGATTTCGACATGCTTGTATATTGCCACGTGGCAAAAAAACCAGACATATAGTCCACTAGACGGACGGCACTCCATCGTATCCGTTGCTAGAATGTAAGGAATTTTTTCTTCTTAATTTTATCATTTGTTTTCTAAATAAAATATTTATATTATATTAATTAAGATTTATTTTGAGATGTTATCTATTAGAATCGGTTTAATTATTTATTAAATAAAAAAGTCTTAAGTTCATTTTTGCAAATGGAAGTCAAAGATCTTCTGACTTTTTAAGTTAGTTAATATATAATTGTATATATGAATTTGCTGAAACTCAATGACATGTTATTGAAAAAGTAACTAACTCTTGATTTATCTAGCTTTGAATAAAACATATATATAAGAGTTAAAATCATTTATTTTGAACACCTTTTTTCCAACAAGTATATTGTTTGAATTATAAACAATGGCATGTCTACAAAGTTTGTTTAACGGGGGCATATAGTATTAGAAATGTAAAATATAAGGGACTTATTGTTATAGATCAAAACAAATCAAATACGCATCATTACTAGATATTTTTCTAATATATATTGCATCTACACAATCATGAATCATATATAACATTGTATAAGATTTGATATATAAACTACACAAAAAAAACACATTTTTACTACATAAACAAATGTTACGATTAGTTTAAAGTTGTACAATAGGTGTTGGGTATCCCCATTTCCATATATAAAATCAACAATTTTGTTAAGGCTAGAGGGTATGGTGATGGTCCTCCAAGGGAGGATGATCCGCCACGTAGGCGCCACGTCATAGTCCTCCCAAGGATGGTTCATCCCACAAAACTAGAGAGTATGGGAGGATGATCCTACCCCACCACTATGTACAAGTACTAATGCCTAATGTACAAATCACAAACAAAGGGGGCCCACCAGCTTGGACCGTCTTGAACATCCACAGCACGACGTCGACGTCGAAGACGGTGACGGGGGGCGGGATGCCATGCTGCCGGCGCCGTTCCTAGCCGGGTATGGGGACGAACCCCATACCCACCAGCCTAATAGTTTCAGAAAGTTAGTTATCACGACCCCCGACCCCACCCTGGACGGGTGTGGGAGCCATGAAGCAGCCAAGTGGTACCGGTGGTTTATTTTGAAAAGTATTGCAGCGGAAAATTTCATCAGAACCGTGAGTTAGGAAAAATATCAGAGTTTTGAAACACTGGATTTTATTTAAACAGATGGGATAAACCCATGCTTTGCAAAGGTAGCTTTAATATGTGATGAGCTCGAATACATAAAACAACTTTTCTTAATTTAATTTAATTGATAAAATGAGCCACTTCGGTAAGTCTTTTGGTGCCGTATCCAACTCTTATTCCAATATACTGTAATCACCTGAAACGCGTTTTTAAAAAGGTTTTGTCAGCAAGAAATACTGGTGAGTCACTCAAGTTATGTAAAATGACACATTAGTTATAGATTACAGCATAAGAACGATTACAATGGGCACTATCTTATAATTATCTGGCCCCGTGTCACACCCTGGTGACGATGGTCATACCACCATTGGGTCCTTTCACCCAATAGTGATGATTATCACTGTTAAAAGTGAGAAATAATAGTAATGTGCACAATACCCCACTTGCCAGTAAATTTAAGATAACCAAGACTTAATCCTTGTAACATATAACTGGAAAACATTTAGGTATTTGTAAAATACTTTTGACAAAAGAGAGTATTGGTCATGGTATTGGTGACTTCTTTTTTCTATATCCTTTGACTTGGTGTATTGGTATGCGGTTCGTTTTGGAGCTGAGGGTCTCTCTGGAAGCAGCCTCCCTATCCCTAGGGATAGAGGCAAGGTCTGTCTACATCCCACCCTCCCCAGACCCTACAAGTAGCTTTGCTATTTGTGGGATTTACTGGGTATGGTTGTTGTTGTTGTTGTTTTTGACAAAAGAGAATGACTCACTTTATAAGCATGCAGTCTTGATTTAACAAGCTTCTTGATTCTATGTCTTCTGAGAATTAAGCATCTACTTTATAGTTCTGAATCTTCTGATGATTAAACATCTTGTTTGATAGTATGTTATGGAGCGGAGTTTTCTGATAGTTAAACATGTAGTTTAACAGAGTGGAATACGTATTAGTGTAAAACCATATCAAACCTAACGATGGTCACGAGATCAGAACCTTAACGAAATTCAAACAAAGTATAGTCTTATTCAGACAGCACTTTGGCATTCGTTAGTTGGTTCCCGAATCAATCGGAAAGAATATCGTATCGGTGATTATTGGTTAGAACACCAACGTTTAGAGAGAAGAATAGAAGGAATGAGCAAAGAAAAATGAATCCTAAGCTTCCTATTTATAGGTAGGAAATATGAAATTTCTAGGAAGTTTCCTATATACTTTTCTAGGAAGTTACCTATACATTTTCTATGAAGCTTCCTACCCACATATATATCCTCTTACACCTTCCTTACACCTTCCTTTGATATATATATTTATTTCCATGTATATCTATCTAGGTGTTTAATTTACTTAATTAATCTTGCTTAGCTGATTAATTAATCTTTCTTAACTTAATTAATCTTACTTAACTGATTAATCTTCCTTAACGGTTTAATCAAGTAATTTACTTAGCCTATTAATTAGATAACGTTATTAGCTGATTAATTAACTTAATTAATTATTCTCAACTGGTTAATTACATCATTTACTTAGCCGATTAATTAACTTAATTAGCTGCTTAACTGCTAAGTTCTACTTAACCATTAGGTTTACTTAAACACTATGTAACATTTCTATTTTTATCATATAAGAGTTATAGGTTGTTTAAATTTATTAACCACTAGTAACTAGTTTTTTTTTCGACCCATATAGTTTTAAAAACTATTTTATATATATTTGGTTGGAATGTTATACTAATTAATTGGCTTGTATATGTATGACATTTCTATTTTCTATATTAAAATAAAGTATATAAAACTTATATTATTAGACGGGTATATTACGGGTAAGTTGACTGTTATAAATATGAAGTATCTAGACGGACCTATGAACCGTTTAATAATTATATTATAAAAATACATTATATTTGAACTTACTCCATTTTTACCGAAACTTGGCTCAAAATGAAGATAAGATTATTATCGTTCTAATGACATATTTATTGTTTTGTAAAACGTCATATTTTAGAAGTTATAAGCACCAAATAAGTGAAGTAGCTGAATTAATTATAATATATATAATAATAAAATGATAATTAAAATTCAAAAGAAAAAACTTATACGTGGCTTTTAAGAAAAAAGAAAAAAAAAACAATTTAACTAACAACTGAATTGTGAATACGTGTGCATACGTGTAAGATAAAATGGAATCTTTTCCCTTAGTTGATTAATGCCCAAGGAAACATGTTAGTATAAATAGACTATCAGTCGACCATTTCCATTACTCCAAAGTTCATTTCTTTCGCCCTTCTTCTGTTCTCTATATATATTTACCATATTTTCTTTAGTATTTCATCCCTAAATTCTACAACGCCCTGCCCCGTTTTAAGTGTTTTAACCCTTGATCACTGATACTCTGCCCGACTAAGTTCGTTGGGGTTCTGTCTCGTGATGTAGGGATAAAGTTGAATTTGGGTAATTATACTTAACACGAGTGCATTATATATTTATTAAATAGCTCAGGAGTTATACCCAAGATTATACCAGGAGCCTTTTTAGTTGAACCCTAAAGTTACAAAGTGAGTCCATTATCTTTTTTCACAGTTTTATCACATTTTTGTGATACAGTTATATTTAAAAATACTTTCCAAAATCCTAAATATTTATAAGTTATACTTACAGTGATTAAATTTTTGTATTCTGCAATAACTGCCGGTATGGGAGGTTTTATACATTACTTGACCCTCGTTACTATTGGCAAAAAAGTTAGCCAATAGTAGCATGACCACAAGCACGGGGAAATTGAGCCCCAGTGGCCATAGCCTATAACTAATATTATTTTTACATTAAATAATTAATAAATTTAATGTATGATTGAAATAAATCTAAATGGTGTGTATATAAAATAGAGCTTTATTAATCATTATTAAAATATATATTAAAGAAAATATATTTAATAAACCTAAATCACTATTAACATTATAAAATAATGTTTATTCAATAAATGTATATGATAATAAAATGTGTCAACTATAATATATTCTACTTTTAATATACTAAGATTATATTTTAAATCTTAGTCACATTAATTTATTAAGTAATAATATCACAATTATTTAAATAATATATTATATTTGATAAAGTTATAGCTATTAATTTGACAGAATATTTCATTTTCTGGGCTAATTGGTTTTATGCCATAGAAAATATATTTGACAAAGTAATGTCATGGGACACTACTAAATTCAGAGTCACTAGTTGAGAGAATAATCAACAGTGATACAACCAGAATCACTAGTTGAAAGAATGATCAACAGTGATATGACAAGAAATATGACCAAAGTCACTAGTTGAGAGAACGATCAACAGTGATACAACCACCAGCACTAGTTGAGAGAATGATCAACAGTGTTATAACCCCAGTCACTAGTTGAAAGAATTATCAACAGTGATATGACCACCGTCATGGGTAGTGACAGATACTTTGAATAATATTAAAAAAAAATTACTAGATAAATTCACTATTGGACGAAAGTGAGCCAATGAGTGATATGACCACTGTCACATCGAAACTGCCACCATGTGACAAATACTGATTGAGTTTTGGGTAAATATAAACAAATATAAAAACCCTTAATGCTGTAAGGTATAACAATATATTTTATAAAAAAGGAATGAACTCGCCAGTATTTATTACTGATAAAATGTTTTCAAAACGTGTTTCAGGTAATTTGCTGTAAAGATAATAGAAGCCAGCTATGGAGCATTGAAGGCTTAAATAAAGTGGCTATAAACACCTGAATAAAAGAATAAAATTATGTTTTATTTATTTGGGTTTATCCCAATAAAAACGGTTAAATTAAATATGGTTTTAAGCTCATTTATTTAATATTAAAAGTTTGGTGTTTTACAAACTCTGAAATTATTTCCTAACTACGATCCTGATGAATTTTTCCGCCGCGTAATTAATAAACACTAATACCATCTGACTGATTCACGGCTCCCGCTCCCAGGGTGGGGTCGGGGATTGTGACAGAAGGTGGTATCAGAGCCACTTGTTTAAGCTATTTAGGTGTTTTTTTAATACCTAAACTTAAACAATAAAGTTAGGAAATTAATACAAAGTAACCTACGTGTTATTCTTGTAGATTTAAATATATGTATATATATATATATACTAGGTTATCACCCGGGTGCTACCCGGGTTGGAGAAAACTATTAAGATAAATATTAAGTGTACAAATAAAATAAAATACAAAGTCTCATGTTACATAAATTAGTGATACAGTAGATACACAATTTAAAGATAGTCGGGTCCCTTTGAAGATGCATATCATTCGAGTTGTAGCTAAACCATCCCTGAGGTATCTGTGATGACATGCCAAATTGTATGAATGATGTCAGTTATATAAATCACGTAAACATTTCTAAAATAAAGTAGCAAAGATATCAATCATATGATTCTAACAACCAACCACCAGAATGATCATCAATGGCAATCAACGTTTGGTAACTTTTTATCCTTTTATAAAAGGTTACTTATTAATATCACCAATTAGTAAAGAACTAATGAAGTAAAATAAAAATTATGCAAAGACCAACATATCACGTGCAAAATTGGTAATTAGGTAACATATTGATAGTTTGGAAAAAAAATTAAAAGTTAGTTGCTATATTTGGCAATTTTGGTGATTATTTGCTAGAATTAATAATGTTACTCTCGAGCTAAATAACCAAAAGTTCCAACCACTCTTGTAGTTGAAGCTTCTCCATCATTAGGTATTCCAACAACTTTTGCCAACCCAAAATCTGAAATCTGTTTGATGAAAAGTTGCTCAAATGATAGATAATAAAATTCATTCTTGTGCAGCAAGTAAGATACCTTGGCTTTGAAGGCACCGTCAAGTAAAATGTTGCTTGTTTTAACATCTCTATGGACATAATGAGGCTTAGTGTGCTCATGTATGTATTCCAGCCCCCTTGCCGTGTCTAATGCAATTTGAACCCTCATTATCCAAGATAATGTAGGATGACCTACATGATATAATGCATTTTTATACATTCCTTTCATATCTTAATGTATTTCAAGATAATGTTGAAATTACCGTTGTTTTGAGGATCATGTAAATGACTTCCAAGTGAACCCTTTTGAGCATACTCATAAATGAGGAAAAGCTCATCATTGCTAGCGGCGTAACCAATAAGTTCTACGTTGACAATAAGAAAACCAAACAGAGTCAATACGTAAAAGAAAAATAGATTTAAAAACAAAATTGGTAGCTATATATGCCATGTGGATAGCAATATAAACATCAAGATTCGAAATTCTTACCAAATTTGTAAGATGAAGTTGCACAAAAGTTTCATTTCTGCTATGAACTCTTTAGTTTTCGTAGCAGTCATCTTTTTTACAGCAACTTCCTGAAAATATATCAGTAAGATCGAGAGGGAGAAAATTGCTTCACTTATATGAAAATATATCAGATGTTGCCAGCACTTAAGCACTGATTTTTTTTTAAATTAACTGTGCATAATGATCAGCAAGAAAAAGGTTCATAAGATGCCTATTTAGGTCATAATCGGCAAAAAAGGTTCATACATCACCTTGCGCGGTTGAGCCTCACGTTTTAGACCATGTTGACTTGGTGTGCTTCTCGCTTTTTAAAACCAAGTCACCAACACATTGTTGCTTTGTTTTTTTATGCCCATCTATATTCCAATTTGATTTCATTAGCCATAAATATATGAATTAATTGCATGATTATATGTAAGCAGGTAGTACCTGCTTTTTGGTAAGGTTTTTAAAGCGTTTGGTACAAAACCCTTGTATAATCCAGCTACACCATCACGAGCAACAATACCTGGACAATACAATCCAAATCATGTAAACAAATATACATACTTTAGTTTTTAAAGAGTATACTTTTATTAACATTTACTTTCTTCATGAAATATAAATGATGGGAGATTATACAAAATTAGTCAACTATTACCAGGAAAAGCATCTAAAACACTCTTGTAAGGGGTACCCCTCATTTGCATTTGTCTTCTAACAGTGTCCAATGGGTAGCAAGTAAGCGTGGCAATGCTAGCTGCCACGAAGGCTGTCACTATTGATGCTTCAGGTTTGTTCCTAAACTTTTCTGGCAAAAACAGGTATTCCAATAAGACACAAAAGTTGACCGCAAAGTAGGAGGCTAATCCAATAAGAGAAGGTCCGAGACCCCTATAGAAAGATCCCAACCCTTCCTCTTTTAGCATCTTTACAAAAACCTGAAATTACCAAACATATATAAGTATTTTGACAAACACACGTATATATACGCAGGTTACAGTCATCGATCTTACATCTGCTATTGTTTGGTACCCAAGATCAACTGCCAAACGTAATCTAAGGACGTCTAGCGGATATGTCACCTGACCAAGTTTTACACAGATAAAAGCATTAACAAACAAATCAACATCCTATGTTGGATAAGGTTTCAGTCACTTTTTATCAAGTATAAAAGTTAGCAAATAATTCAACCGCGTTGACTTTCATGGGAAAAAAGGGTGGGTATATTAGAATATTATATTATTCTAAGAAGTTAGAAATAAAACCATTGAGTTGAATCTTACAAAAGTTGAAGTCATGCCAGCACCTGCAGATAATCTTCCAATAAGGCTAAGCTCACTATCTGTTCCCCTAAAAAGTCTCTGCAGGACGGTGTACAGTAAGTTTAAATGCATGCATATATATAATTTGAGCAATAATCAATCTGTACTAATATTAAGGTATCACTATCAAATACCTTGTATGTGTCGTAAGCAAACAGCTGTACTGCGCTATAGGGAAGGACCCGAACTACCTGAATAAGATTCGCCAGCTCCATGAATTCAGTAGGGGACTCCAGCAGACGCTTCCAAGACCAAACCCAACCTGACCCATTTGATCCCAACTGAAACCTGTCAGGTGTCAGCCACTGTGCATAGTTTCTGGGATTCAACCAAGAATAAAGCTGGAAATATCGATGCCAGAGGAGCTGACCCACACCAGAAATCAAGCCAAAATAAGATTGAATTCCTACATCCAAGCACACCTTTTATCATCAGCCTTAGATCAGCACCAAACTTCAATTATTCATCAGCCATCAAATAAATCTGTATCCACAGTCACGCAATCGACATCTTGGATGTAATATTAAACAAACAAATTGTACTGACATGTTTATTTTTCAAATTAATTGATGACCAAAACATGAATAAGTCATAACATAGATTTTACCTAAACCGCACTTCTCCACTAAACTGTCCCGACTTTAGTAGAACCTTTGAATGCAGATTCATTTAACACGAAGAGTACAAACGACTATTATATCAAAAAAAGTATCAAGAAAAAAAATGCTTCAACGTAAAAAAAAGTTAATAGATCGCGCACGTGTGAGAGGATCATACTTGAGAATCAGTGGAAGGCACAAATCCGAGAATTATTCCCTTGTTAATTGTCATGGCTGAAACTATTCCACCATACACAATTTAAAGTTGTGCCGCTACCCCCTTCTGAAGATTTGCCGCAACAATTCAACCTTAAATACCTGATTCGCGCCAGTAGTAACCATCACTGAAGATTTGCATATATTATTTTCTTCACGCAACTGCAATAATAAAAAAAATATGAATATAAAGGGGATATTACTGCATTTCATATAATTGAATAGTTGGCATTTTGACCTTTTTAGTCAATGCTTCCCTAAGCTCAGGAAGACCTTCATCGGCACCATAACGACCAACAAAAGGCTCCCATACAAGTTTTTGCACCTTCTCTAAAGCCTGTCGGGGTGGTTGCCAGTACACAACACCCTGTATTTACAAGAAAACCAATTGCAACAGTCATATAAATCTTTTTTTTTTTGGAAAATTCAACTGTGAAAGCAACAATCTGGAAACACTGAGTGCTCATCTGAACAAATTAGCTTTAATTTCAATTCAAGTTTTTTTTATATTATGCCTCAAGAGTGAAGACACTAATTTATTAAAAAACTTATTTAATTCTTCAAGAATTCTTGGTAGATGGGTCTCCATGATTGTTACAGCAATATGAAATCCATTTGACAAATTAAAGATGTTCTAGAACTTGGAGCTCAATTATGTCATTGAATTTTGTGAATTTTGGAAAAACAAAAAGTTTTTGAAATCAAAAATCAATAATATTCATGAAAACAATCAATACAAAGGAGAAAATAAACCTGTATTTTCAGGAAAACTAATTGCAAAAATGAAGGCTTTTTCTTAAAGTTCAGGTGTAACAACAACAATCCTGCCAACATAAAATTCAAATTTGAACCCGATTTTGGACCGTCGATGAATCCTTGATTTTAGTCGATGAAGAAAACCTATAAAATGACATAATCATAATAACAAAGACTAAAAAAACCTATTTTTGCGATAGACTAAAAAAATACCAAATCTGTCCGGAAATAAAATATATAAACCAAACTCACCTGAATGACGGGTCAGGACTAAGGAGTCACCGGAAAATACCTATGCCATCGGAAAACTCGTTTGTTCTACCGAACACAAACATCACCAATCCTATAATTACACCTCATGATCAATCAAGATACACCGACACCCAAATTTAACATAAACCACTCTAATACTCACTGATCTTATTCAAATTCTTCAAATCTATTTAAAAACAACTTAAATAAAAAAAAATTAGTCAATTAGATTTGATTCAAGATTCGAATTCTTTCTCGATCCTATTAAAAGACGGAGTAAACACTAATAAGATAACCAAATAGCTATAAAACGACATAATCAAAACAACAAAGACTAAAAAAAACCTATTTTTGCGATAGACTAAAAATGCAGAATTCAAACATTGAAACCCTCTCAGCCACCATAACCATGGAACACGATGACATCAGCAGCCTCCTCACTCGATCTATAGCAGCACCCAATTGGACCGTCGATGAATCCTTGATTTTAGTCGATGAAGAAAACCTATAAAATGAAATAAACGAAAAGAACAAACGAAGAACAATCAGTAATGCAAAACAAACAACCAAAGAATAAGAACATTACCTTAAGAATTAGAGAATCAGAAGCGGCACAGTGAGGCGTAGACTGAAATGGTGTATTACTTCAACAGAGATCTGCAGAAATCGTGAGGAGAAAAGAAAACCATGTCTTGGAAGCGTGAGTGAGAAGATGTGAATTAGGGTTTCGATGACGGATTGGGAAGGGAGAGTACAGGAGATTGTATTAGAAAGAAGAAGCGTACAGGAGAAGGAGATACAATTAGGGTTTTACAAAACAACGTGTATATGAATGTGTGGGTCGTAAAAACATAATACGGATCCCGTGTAAACCCATTTATCAAAACATTTGACCCGAATTTTGGAGCCAAAACCAATTTCTTGAATGCCTAAGGTGATGCCACATCATCTCTCAAGCCCTCACAACATGACACATAAGCCCTTATTTATCATGTTTATATATATATATAGATATGTACATATGCACATATGATTCCTAAAAGTATTGTTTTGTTTTAAGTATTCTGTGATATTAATAATTGAAAATGTTTGCCATTCAGATGTCAAATGAAGTATCACCTAATCTAGAAGTTCATGCTAATAATGAAAATCATTTGGATAAAAATGCTATAGAAAATATAATAGCCCAAGGAATAGCTAATGCTATACCTTTAATAATTAAAGCTGTTAAAAACTCCGTAGAACCCACCAAAGTTGTGAGTAGCAAGCATACTCGCGACTACAGTTTTAGTCATAATGTCAATGGAGACAATGATGATATTATCAAAACCCCATTTTCCAGGAAAATGAAGGCGATGACTCTCAGGTGTACCTACAAAGAATTTCTAGCTTGTAAACAAACTGAGTTCGCGGGCAGTGAGGGAGCCATGGCTGCTCTGCGATGGTTGGAAAAGACGGAAGCTGCTCTTAAAATCAGAAAATGTGCCGAAGAAGATAAGGTTATGTATGCTTCCAACCTCTTTAAGGAAGAAGCCTTAGAATGGTGGAATACAATTCTTCAGGCAAAAGGAAGTGACATAGCTTATGCCCTGAACTGGGAAAAATTCAAGGAAATGGCAGAAAGGAAATTTTGTCCCCCTTATGAAAAGGAACGAATTGCTAACGAATTCCTAAATCATAAAATGATAAATGTGAATTGTCGTGAATATACGACAACGTTCTTCGAATACGCAAGAATGGTACCAACTCTGGCTTCGCCAGAACCCGTACTAATTTCTCGTTATATTTGGGGATTAGTTAGCGAAATCCGAGACATGGTCAAGGCCGCCAGACCAAAGACTATTGAAGAAACAGTTGAAATAGCTAACATCCTGACAGATGGACTAATCCGCACAAGAGAAGAAAACAAGAAGAAAGAGTTAGCTCAGAAAATTTCCCAAGAATTCAAGAAGAAAGGAATTGAACCGTCATTGGAGCAACCTACCTGCAGAAGCTGTAACAAAAAGCATTCAGGAAGATGTTGTTTTAAGAGAACACCCTACTGTGACTTCTGCAAGATGACCGGGCATATAGAGGAAAAGTGTAGAAGGAAGACTAATATTTGTTACAATTGCGGAGAGACGTGACACATCAAACCATATTGCCCGAAACTGACTAAAGCACCTGACAACAAGGCAAAAACAACAGACGGAGCTAAGAAGAACGCGCGAGCATTCGTACTTACTGCGCAAGAAGCAGAAATGATTCCTGACGTAATCACCGATACGTAACATCTAAGTTAAGCTATTATTAACCCTAGTATAAATAAAAGTTTTTAAATAAATGCATCCTGTCAAGTACTTCATCTATTCCAAAACCATAACAGACTTGTTTGGTCTTCACTTTCATTGAATCATTTATTTGGTTATGACACCTTGTGGTGGCGTTTTCTTTAATTTAAAGCTTGAGCTAATCTCATTTCTACACCTGATGTACAGATTTATTTATTTAATTTATGTTGATTCATTATCTTAAACAGTCTTAATACAATTATGTGTTAAGATAAGAGTACACAAATTCGTATTATATTCTGGTGTACCTCTAAAGATTCTTTCATCATTGATCGAAAACTCTATAATATTCATTTGGTTTTTCATCATCAATTGAAAATCCAATTCGAAATGAATATCCAAATTTACTTCATTAAAGCTTTCAGTTGATTACGAACACGGTGAAATTGTTCGGTCACCGCAATTGTTAAACTATTTCAATCATTACGACACCTTGCGGCGTCGATATAAACTTGTAGCTTGGGCTAATCATAATCATTCAATACCACATACGTCTTTCGTTTGACTCATCATTTAAAAATAGTCTTAATGCAATTATGTATTAAGACAATGATACACTAAACTCTATTGTATTTCGGTGTATCCTTGTAATTAAATAAATGTCAACACACTTATTTTTCTCTTGTTATGGTTCGATAGTTGACAAATCATATTCATGCTTTTATTTCATTTTGAGCTTGTTGATTCTAAATCTTTCTCAGTTAACAATCAAAGTAAGTTTTCCTTTGGCAAGTGAATCCTATTATTTCTAAAAGTCATTCACAAATTGTAAACATTCGATTTAGATGTCTATTGATCATAAATCTCTTTTGGCTTGAACCTGGTCACCTTGGAAACTATATCATTTAATCTCATTCATTTGACATCGATTTCTTGAATTAATTCAGTTGAACCATTGAGTCATATTTATTGTACAACTCGTATTCACAAAATTTGATGTTTTGATTCTGTGTCATTTACCTTAATACTGTTTTTATTGACTAAGACATAACATAACTCTAGAGGAGACATCGTAGCCCAAATCTCGAGGACGAGATTTAAAACAAGGTGGGGAGGATGTAACATTTCCATTTTTATCATATAAGAGTTATAGGTTGTTCAAATTTATTAACCACTAGTAACTAGTTTTATTTTTTGACCCATATAGTTTTAAAAACTATTTTATATATATTTGGTTGGAATGTTATACTAATTAATTGGCTTGTATATGTGTGACATTTCTATTTTCTATATTAAAATAAAGTATATAAAACTTATATTATTAGACGGGTAGATTACGGGTAAGTTGACTTTTAGAAATATGAAGTATCTAGACGGACCTATGAACCGTTTAATAATTATATTATAAAAATACATTATATTTGAACTTACTTCATTTTTACCGAAACTTGGTTCAAAATGAAGATAAGATTATTATCGTTCTAATGACATATTTATTGTTTTGTAAAACGTCATATTTTAGAAGTTATAAGCACCAAATAAGTGAAGTAGCTGAATTAATTATAATATATATAATAATAAAATGATAATTAAAATTCAAAAGGAAAAACTTGTACGTGGCTTTTAAGAAAAAAGAAAAAAAAACAATTTAACTAACAATTTAATTGTGAATACGTGTGCATACGTGTAAGATAAAATGGAATCTTTTCCCTTAGTTGATTAGTGCCCAAGGAAACATGTTAGTATAAATAGACTATCAGTCGGCCATTTCCATTACTCCAAAGTTCATTTCTTTCGCCCCTCTTCTGTTCTCTATATATATTTACCCTATTTTCTTTAGTATTTCATCCCTAAATTCTACAACGCCCTGCCCCGTTTTAAGTGTTTTAACCCCTGATCACCGATACCCTGTCAGATTGATCTGAAGTCCCATAACGCATGTCAAGGCTCTGCCCGACTAAGTTCGTTGGGGTTCTGTCTCGTGACGTAGGGATAAAGTTGAATTTGGGTAATTATACTTAACACGAGTGCATTATATATTTATTAAATAGCTCAGGAGTTATACCCAAGATTATACCAGGAGCCTTTTTAGTTGAACCCTAAAGTTACAAAGTGAGTCCATTATCTTTTTCACAGTTTTATCACCTTTTTGTGATACAGTTATATTTAAAAATGCTTTCCAAAATCCTAAATATTTATCAGTTATACTTACAGTGATTAAATTTTTGTATTCTGCAATAACTGTCGGTATGGGAGGTTTTATACATTACTTGACCCTCGTTACCATTGGCCAAAAAGTTAGCCAATAGTAGCATGACCACAAGCACGGGGGAAATTATGCCCCAGTGGCCATAGCCTATAACTAATATTATTTTTACATTAAATAATTAATAAATTTAATGTATGATTGAAATAAATCTAAATGGTGTGTATATAAAATTGAGCTTTATTAATCATTATTAAAATATATATCAAAGAAAATATATTTAATAAACCTAAATCACTATTAATATTATAAAATAATGTTTATTCAATAAATGTATATGATAATAAAATATGTCAACTATAATATATTCTACTTTTAATATACTAATATTATATTTTAAATCTTAGTCACATTAATTTATTAAGTAATAATATCACAATTATTTAATTAATATATTATATTTGATAAATTTATAGCTATTAATTTGACAGAAAATAATATATTTCATTTTCTGGGCTAATTGGTTTTATGCCATAGAAAATATATTTGACAAAGTAATGTCATGGGACACTACTAAATTCAGAGTCACTAGTTGAGAGAATGATCAACAGTGATACAACCAGAATCACTAGTTGAAAGAATGATTAACAGTGATATGACCAGAAATATGACCAAAGTCACCAGTTGAGAGAACGATCAACAGTGATACGACCACCAACACTAGTTGAGAGAATGATCAACAGTGTTATGACCCCAGTCACTAGTTGAAAGAATGATCAACAGTGATATGACCACCGTCACGGGAATCGCCTAGTGACAGATACTTTGAATAATATTAAAATATAATTACTAGATAAATTCACTATTGGACGAAAGTGAGCCAATGAGTGATATGACCACTGTCACATCGAAACTGCCACCATGTGACAAATACTGATTGAGTTTTGGGTAAATATAAACAAATATAAAAACCCTTAATGCCGTAAGGTATAATAATATATTTTATAAAAATGGAATGAATTCGCCAGTATTTATTACTGATAAAATGTTTTCAAAACGTGTTTCAGGTAATTTGCTGTAAAGATAATAGAAGCCAGCTATGGAGCACTGAAGGCTTAAATAAAGTGGCTATAAACATCTGAATAAAAAAAGAAAATTATGTTTTATTTATTTGGGTTTATCCTTATAAAAACAATTGAATTAAATATGGTTTTAAGCCCATTTATTTAATATTAAAAGTTTGGTGTTTTACAAACTCTGAAATTATTTCCTAACTACGATCCTGATGAAAATTTTTCCGCTGCATAATTAATAAACACCGATACCATCTGACTGATTCACGGCTCCCACTCGCAGGGTGGGGTCGGGGGATGTGACACACTAAGTTTACTTAATCGCTAAGTATTCTAATTTAGCAGCCTCCTGGTTATGAGTTCTAATTTCTAGATACAATGGAACTCGTATTAGCGTATTAACCCAATTCAACTTTAACGATAATCACGAGATCAAAACTCACAATGAATGACAAAGTATAGCCGTATACAGGCAGCACTTAAACATCCGTTGGATCAGTTTCAATCAATCAGATATAGTATCGTGTTCGTGATTAGAGTCATTATCCTGATAACGAGCAGAGTTTCGGGGTTTTAGGGGTTTTGTTGAAAGAAACAGAGATACAAGAAGTAGGACGTCGTTTTGAACGAGCGAACTGAGCAAATTGAACTAATCCCAAACCCCTAGCTTTATAGCCAATTTTGCTGCCTCCCGCGTGTCGCGCACGGGTCGGCCTCTCCTGGCGCGTGTCGCGTGGAAGGTCGACCTGGCTTTGGTTGCCACGTGTCCCACGTAGGTCTGACACGTGTCGCAGTGTCGTGACGCGTGTCCTTGGCCGCCCTTCTCATCCAATCGTGCGTTTTTCCTCGATTTTCGGGCCGATACTTATCACGTATGCTTGGTCTTGATTCCATTCAATTTGGTTTTTAATTGTGAATCTAAAGACTATTTTTATGTGATTTGGTTCGTCGGACTCCAAGATTCCTTACCCACTAAATTTTCTAGATTGAGTATACAAGTTTCATCGCGTGCAGTTCTGGTTTTGATTACGGTTTGTTATCGAGACTATCTTTGAGGGTTGTTATATCCTCCCCACCTTGTTTTAAATCTCGTCCTCGAGATTTGGGTTACGATATCATTTCCAAGTTATGTCATGATACGTGGTCGAAAACCGGTGCTTGTAATTGTTTAATTTGATGTTTTTACGCAAGTTTTAATCTCGAATAGCCTACTTTTGATTAGATACTTGTTTTGCAGGTCTAGCAGAGTTTAAAGAGCTTTTCGGGAGCTTTACGGGTCACCAGAGTGAAAACGGGACCACCGGGACGCGAAACGGGTCAACCGGGAGCAAGGAACGCGAAAAACGAAGAATCGGACTTGGGGGCACCGTCGCCGACGCCCATATGGCCCGTCGCCGACAGCTAGTGTAAATACCCGTCGTCAGAATTGTCCGTAGACAGCAAAATAGGCCGTCGGCCAAAATTCGAGAAACAAGCACCGTCGCCGACGGGGCTTCAGGCCGTCGGTGACGGCTTCTCCATGTTGCCGACGCAATTGTTAACTTTTGTTGCTTGTTTGACGAATGGAAATTATTATTCACCAACCAAAAACGACGGTTACACATTCTCTGAAGTTTTGAATGACATCTTAGAGCCATAATCATCCATCTATCACTACCTATCATCACCAACCTTCATCTCTACAACCCGAATCAAGAACCGAATCAACATCACATTCTTGATTCCAAACCCTAGTTCTATCAATTCATTCAACCGTTCATCATCATCACCTACCCAAAACCTTAAACCTCATCGTCCATCATCCTCAAGGTTTCAAGATGTTCAACTTTGAGTTCTCAATTTCCGGTGATAGCGTTCGTCCTTCCATGAGCGGCTAATTTCTTGAAGGTTTCACCCCGGTGTAGACTTTTGTAAGAGTTAGGGTTATTATATTTTGATGTTTGCTTTGTGACAACTTGATTTACATTTGAATCTTTAGACAATTGTCCTACGTTTGTATTGAATTTGCGAATGTTTACCTCAAGTGTGGGGCTGGGGGAAGATTTCAACAATTTTTAAAAAATATCTTGTTTCAAAAGCGATCTTAAAAGCACAAGTAACTAAGTCAACGAGGGATGTCACAACCCATTTGGTCTTTTGTCATGGTCAAGTTCAAATTAATAGCATGATGGGTATTTAGCGGGTGGTTATTTGGGAATAATCCGCTTAAGAAACTAGTGTTTTATGCATGTCACATACCATACCCTTTTAGATATATGAGGTTTTGAGCCACTTTTATATCATAGATTACATACCTATGTTTCTTTGTTTGAGTGGACCATTAGTCATGTATTGTAGAACTTGCAACTTTTGATACGTTTGAGACCATAGACCGAATACAAGCACGAGAATGATTAAGGCATTAGGTGAACCTTTTCCTTTAAAACCATTTATCTATCCTTACCTAAACAAATCCCCTAGTCGCCCATTTTGAGCGTAATCCTTTCGTTTGATCACCCTATAGCCCATAACCTTAAACCTTTTTCTTTTAAACCCGTGTGATGGAAATTCGATTATAGGAGTCGTATTTGTATAGTTGTTTTTGATTGTTTGCTTAAAAAAAAATTCAGAAAATGATATGAAAAAGAATTGAAAAAGCGCTGAGAAAAACACAAAAAGAAATGTTAGTAGTTGTTGAATAAAAGGCGAAAGTTGTTGCCTCACAATTGATGTTTATATTTAGTTTTGTTTAGTTTAGTGGTTTGTAATAAAAATTGAGTTTTCATCACCTTAGCCACTTTAAATATCCTATTTCCTACCCTTAGGCTTGCCCCGTTACAGCCCTTACAAAGACCTTATGACTTGTGCTTAGTATTCGTGATCGATGGTGGAGAATGATTGAGTTGCAAGTTTATGCGGGTATGTGTTCTAATCGGTTTTGAGTGAATATTCTTTGAAGTGCTAATACATTATAAACATTAGCCAATTTACAAGCCGAGTGGAGAGAACATTGTGAGGGATGTGCATGAATTGTTGGTTTCACGGGCGGGTTAATCTTGGATAACCATTTTTGTATGTGAAATCACTTCACCGTTAAATATGTTGAAAATTGTAAAGAGTTTGAACATTAGCATGACATTGGACCTTAACCTTCGTCTCGGGAATGGGGAGTGTATTCGTTGTTCGACCCACGTGAAAGTGAAAAACATATTTGCTTGAGGGTAAGCAAAAGACAAGTGTGGGGATGTGATACGTGGTCGAAAACCGGTGCTTGTAATTGTTTAATTTGATGTTTTTACGCAAGTTTTAATCTCGAATAGCCTACTTTTGATTATATACTTGTTTTGCAGGTCTAGCAGAGTTTAAGGAGCTTTTCGGGAGCTTTACGGGTCACCAGAGTGAAAACGGGACCACCGGGACGCGAAACGGGTCAACCGGGAGCAAGGAACGTGTAACACCTCGAAAATTTACGTCCTATAATGTGTTGACACGTGTCATAGGTTTGAACCTGTGAAAGAATGTTCTTGAAGGATTAAAGTTGACAAACAGTGAAACTGTGTAAGTATAAGGGTTCAAAGTGTCAACAATGAATAAATATACTTTTCAATAACCCTACATGATGTTTATAACCTTAAACGAATAGATCATGGATCATACGAAGCGAATTGTGAAAGAAAGTGAGAGATTACAAACTACAGGGGTTAAATGTGCCAACATGTTTAAGTTATACCTCTGAGTGACCTTTTGACAAACCCGAAGCTTTGTAACGATTAATTATGCTCACTAGAATGTACCACAAAAATTTTATGAAGTTTCGTTATCGTATGAGCAAGTTGTGATAAAATTCGTGTGTGAGGGTTAGAATCGTCAACATTGAAATTTAGGGCTTTTCGGGTGATCACAAAGTTACCCGAGGACTTAACAAAGTGGGTATAAGTCTTAAAGCCCCATATGTTAAATAACAAAGCTTCATATGCAAGTAGGATGGTGAAAACGACCTTTCGGGGGACCAAGGACCAAAATGCAATAAAAGAAAAACAAAAATCAGGTTTTCAGGTCCCAGGCGGCCCGCTTTGGATATGCTGAAATAGGACGCGGGCCGCGTCAGGCCTGCAGATGCGAAAAAGACAGACAGCTGCCTGTTATGTGTTCTAACCGACTTAAAATGCAAATTTTCGATTCTATGGGCTTGCTAAACTGGTTTTTAGCATGTAGGACACATGTTGGCACTTTGGTAACATCCCTAGACTTAGTTGTTGATCATCCGTGATGTTTGAAGTTGTTATAAAAAGTCACATTTTCCACATACATGCACATTTCATCTTCTGGACATTTTCAAGAGCTCAAGAACTGATGCAAGCTTTCCAAAACATCCATTAGACGTGTGTAAGTGCCTTTGATCCTTCTTGTTTGAGTTATACTTAGTTAAAAGCCTAGAAATCAAACCGTCGTAACTACGGTTTGACTTTGTGATAAATCACAATCGGTCCAGAGATTTGTCGAATCGAAAGTTGTTATAAGTTGGTATTTATATGGTTAATAAACCCCTAAAAGGGCACTAACTGATTCGAATCCTAACTAGGTCGTTTGTCGAGTCAAAGGTTGTCCGAAAAAGTCAACAGAAACATTAATCGCATATTTAACGATACGGAAAGCGTGTAACCTGTTTTATCAGTCATATAACTTGAAAATAAGTATAAGAACTTGTCTACGCTTGTTTGATTCGACAACTTTATGTTTTGAACCGATTCGGAACCGAGAGACGCAAAAGTTTGACTTTTGCTTTGACCTCAGTTCTGACCCGATTTATATAGGTTTAGACATGCCTTAAAGTTCCATTAGGACCTAGTTGCATGTGTGTATAAGCCTCTGCGTTTATACCACTCGAATCCCTAATCGTCCGATGTTTCCGTTAAACGCCTAAATATTGACCGTAATGCCCTTATGATCATAAAACGAGATTTTTGAAAATGTGAAAGTGCCATAATCTTAGTTACTGATTTTTAGACTTGTACCAAAAATTTCACATCAGTTGGAGGTCCAGATTAGGAGTTATGCTTAATGACGTAATTTGAACGCTTTTAAGTAATTAAACGGCGTCATTAGCGTAAAGCCTATCTAAACCCAATTCTTGACATCAAACCTTTTACCCACTGATGTGATATAATATTTTGGGATTTTTAAAGATTTTTAAACTGATCATAAGCTAGGTTTATCGCCTCGATTCGGTTAATACCAAAAATACCCTTTTCGGCCATAAAATGAGTTTTACAAATCCTTTTAACGCCAATCCAATTGCTACTGATTTTAAATAATAAATGGAGTATTTTGAGCCTGTTTATTTGATCAGAAAACTCAGAATCGTATTTTAACCCGTACATCGCTTAAAACGACTTTATACGCGTATTTAACGCATAGTTTGGGTTTAAAACTATTTTAATATATAAGACTTATTACCAAAGGTTATAACCTGTTAAAATAAGCTATTTTACTGATCAACTCAGACCCGGATCACAGGTGTCTAATTAAACCCTTTTTATAATCTTTAAAATGACCAAAATACCCCTACGGGGCTTATAAAGAGATTAAACTCGTTTTGGGCATCATGGGTGATATCCTACTGATATCACAACTTATTTAAGGCATGTTAACTTAGGAAAACTGTTTAGGACTCTTACGGATACCCGTTACGCTTCATGCGCGTTCGGTTAGGTTTATGTAACTAGTTTACATAAATTAGCCGAAACGGGTCAAACCTCATCGGTTTTATCTCAAAATCCAGAATGTGTATCATATACCCATATTAAGCAAGTCTTCAAACTTGTCGGGACTAAATCACATTCTATCCGGTCTTCGCTTAATCGTGCGTACGAACCGTATCTTTAAAACTAACCGGTCTAAGCGTAAGCTTAACTAAAGACCCGTTAGGATTCTAATAGGTTATTATAAAACTTCGTTCCAGATTAGGAGAACCAGTAAAAGATACTTGCACTCGCTGATTTTGAACTATACTTACTCAGGTAAATACTTTTAACTTATTTTCCCTATACGGGCTTGGGGTACGGTATATAGAATACCGCTTGGTCCAGCATTGAATCTTTAATCGAATAGAGGTTAAATCATTGATATGCTCTGTTTTGAAATGTTTTGTTTGCTTAAAGCCTTTGGGGGGTTAATGACCATGTCCCGGATATCCCTGGCATCATTTTACGAAATGGCCACGACCTTAGCACTCAGGTGTAGGCGTACACCTGTCAGTGTCTCATTATATAAAGTGGTGTGTCCATTGATCTTTAACCCGGTCTACGGATCGGGCTACTGAACGCATAAGAAACATGTAATTCGTTTACAAGTATTATATATTTACATAATTATCCCAAGTTATAAAATATTATTTGTGCCTTGTGCCTTAAATGAATTTTCTTAAACTCTTTTCAAAATGAGTCGGTTGATTGTATTTACCAGTGTAAACTGACGTATTTTCTTAAAAAGGTTAAGTGCAGGTACTACGCGAAATAGGCTGGCTTGTCTCCTAGCATCCACATTAAGTCTCGCCAGCTTGGATGTCATAAACTGTTGAACATTTGTTTTCTTTTATTTGAATCTACCTGTGGATTTATATTCGACTATTTGTGATACTTAATATTACAATATCGTTTGGTTGAATTAAATCTATACTTTGCTTCCGCTGTGCATTTTAATAATGTGTTGTTTGACTATTATGTTGCCAACCACGTCACGATACTCCCCTACCGGGCCCACCGGTGACACGTGAAAATTCGGGGTGTGACAGGTTGGTATCAGAGCCAACGCTGAGTGAATTAAACACTAACCTTTTGTGTTTAATCTCAGTTACACAATTGCACATTCCTAAATCTTCGAGTCTAGACAAAGAACTTAGGAATAATCCAAATTGTTCAAATTTTTATTTTTACTTAAATTTTGTCCTTTATTTTTCCTTGTTATTACCTTGTGTATTTTAACAGGTACAATAATGCCGCCAAGATTTAGACGAGGTGGTCGAGGAAAGGAGCCAGCTAGCGCCCCTAATGACCATGAGGCAGGGCCTTCATATCGACGAACTTCTTCTACAAGGAATGACGAAACGAGGGAGCTATGGAGGACATATGAAGACTCTGCCAGACGATCTTTTTCACACGCCTCAACACCTCCATACCATGACTCTTATGGGCCTCAGTCAGAGAACGAACCCCACAACCCGCAACATTTCTTTGGCGACCCTACTCCTGTCTTTCAGGGTCAGTTTAACCCAGCAGAGTACCTACCAGAGCACGTGGGCTTTAACCCACTAGGACCAGAGGATCACTTTTCGGGTGATCAAGATATGGACGAGGACACAGATCCCGTCGAGGCTTCAACCGGATCCTTGAACCTTCCTTTCGTGATATCAGACGGTTCATCTTTTCACGGAACACCATACCAGGGATCGGATAGTCACATGGCACGGTTCGAACGGTGTGAGTGGTACTATACACCATCTGAACACTCATCACCTCACCAACAGCCGCCACTGCAGCAGCAAGATCCCTCTGGGGATCCACGTTATGAGGCAGTCACGCCACCGCCTCCACCGCCGCCAGTGCATCTAGAGCCTCCAGAGCCACCAAGACGTAGGAGGACTGGTGCACGGATCTCAGCACGAGAAGTTGATTTTCGTCTCAACACTCCTCAACACTCTAGCGGCAGCCATTACCCGCCTACTCATGAAGTCCCACAGATGGGTGGACCTTCTGTCCCAGTTTCGGAGGTGAATTCAGCACCTATTGTACCGCCATCACCGGGTTTTGGCCACCCAATCCCTGCTTATACTGCTCCGGCAGCTTACAACCCATATGGACCACCAGCATACCATGGCTATAACTATGCTGATGATCCTTACAACGTGGCAACAAGCTACCTTGCCCATAATAATCCTGAGGGACCATACGGACCCCCTTGGGGAATGGGATACCCAGCTCGGGGGTATCAAGCACCTGTTCAGCCGCCACCACAGTACCAGCCACCACGGGCTCCTCCTCCTGAGCAGGAGGAACTCCGCCGAAGACTGGCCAAAGTGGAGCGAGACTTCCAGAAGGAACGTAGGAAGAACGAGGGATTTATGAGTGGCTTGGCAAACTTGCTTAAGGGAAAGAAGAAACGGGACCGTTAAATCCCAATATGTATTATTGTATTTCCCTGTTGAAATCAAGTCCCTGTGTGGACATTTATTTATGTGTGTATGTAGTCCCAGCGTGGACATCTATCTTTGTACCTAGTCCCTACGAGGACTTGTCTTTATTAGTCCCTGCGTGGACATTTACTTTTGTAGACCGTCCCTGTGAGGACATGTATTATATGTATAGCTTCTGCGTGGGCATCTGTTTCTGTGAAAAGTCCCGTTTAGGGCAAAATGTACTACTTATAGTTTTAATGGAATGTAAGTTATAAATTTCATCTTTGCTAAGTTATGCATAATTAAATTATATATGAAATAAATAAATCAGAATCATTCCTTTTAAAAATCTATCTGCCTATGTTATTTTTATTAAGGATCTTGAAAGTATAACCTAGCCTGCATGTCATTATAAGACCTGGCCCAGATGGTAAAACTCGTTAAAAAGATTCAAATCCCTGTTAACATCTGAAAACATGTTAACACTCCTGGCAGACATGATTCGTTTAAAACACATGTGTTATTATTATATATGGATCTTTTTAAAGATTCTAAACCCAACTTAATGATCTCTGAATCATGGGTTAAATCATTAATAAATATGGTCAATTCTTTTTACCATCCATTGGTAATGGAATGCCTACGGGCCCTTCTCATTTTCATATGAGACAAAAGACAGTATTAGTCTGTGACCCTGTCTGATAAAGGTAATGAACTTTGTTCAAACCTTCATGCCTTGATTCTCTGAAATCATAGCTATTAGTCTAAATTGTCCCTGTGACTAGGCCTTATGTGCTAATAAAAAACTGTTATTGTTTTATAATTAGGATAAATTATATTAGAAATCCTAAATAAAAGTGAGTAATAAATTAACCATATATGGTCTATGTTACCACGGTTAATAAAAATTGCCATAAAAGACAATTCTATAATAAACTTACCAATAAATTATTGCCAATGTGTTACAGTTCAAGATACATGGCAGACTCAAACGAGGTCAACAGTCACCCAGGGATAGTGAATGATAATGCCCATGTAAACGTAGCAGGTGCAGAGTTACAAGCTATGATAGATAATGCGGTTAATAGAGCTATGGATAGACAGCACCATGGATCAAGTGGTACCCATACGAGGACCCATTCTGCATCACACACTAGAACACCCTCCAGGACCCACACTGCCCACAACAGTAATTCTCACCACTCCTCGAATCAAAGGAGTAATACATCCCAAAGAGTCGTACAGAACCAAGAACCTCGTAATAGGGGTTGCACCTATAAGTACTTTGTCTCGTGCAAACCCCGGGACTTCAATGGGGAAAAAGGTGCTGTTGATTGCATGACGTGGATGGATGAAATGGATACGGTGGTGGATATTAGTGGTTGCCATAATAGGGATATTGTGAAGTTTGTCTCCCAGTCTTTCAAAGGAGAAGCCTTAGCCTGGTGGAGATCCTTGATCCAGGCCACAGGGAAAGTCCCGTTATACAACATGACATGGGAACAGTTCATGGCACTAATCAAGGAAAATTTCTGCCCTCAACACGAGGTTGAGAGAATTGAATCTGATTTCCTGGCGCTGGTCATGAAAAACCTGGACTGTCAGGCCTACCTTACCACTTTCAATACTTTGTCAAGGTTGGTCCCTTACTTGGTAACTCCGGAGCCTAAACGTATAGCTCGTTTTATCGGGGGTTTGGAACCGGAGATCAAAGCAAGTGTAAAGGCCTCCAGACCGACCACGTTTCGGTCAGTAACAGACATATCGTTGTCTCTGACCTCAGATGCTGTCAGGCTGAGGTCACTGAGGAAAACTGATACCGAGAAAAGGAAGCGTGAGGACGACAACTCACGATGTTCAGATAAGAAGCAGAAGGGAAACAATGACTCTAAGAAGGGGTCAGGATTTAAGAAAGATGGTCAGCAGCCGGGTGAAAAACCCAGATGTAAAATTTGCAGAAAGCACCATTTTGGAAAGTGCAGACTTGACTCAAAATCCCAATACCAGCCAAGGCCTTGTGGGATTTGCAAGTCTACGGAGCATAAGACCCTGGAGTGCAAGAAAATAAAGGATGCAACGTGTTATAGTTGCAATGAAAAGGGGCATATCAAATCCAACTGCCCAAAATTTACAAGGAAGAATGAAGAGGGGAAGAAGACCAATGCGAGAGTCTTCAGGATGGATGCTAAGGAAGCCGTCAAGGACGACAACGTGATAACAGGTACCTTTCTCGTAAATGATGTTTATGCGAGAGTGTTATTTGATTCAGGCGCTGATAAGTCGTTTGTAGATAATAAGTTTTGTGAATTGTTGAAACTACCTGTTAAGACTTTAAGTGTGAAGTATGAGGTGGAACTAGCAGATGGCACTTTAGAAACCGCTTCAACCTTATTAGATGGATGTTTCATATCCATTAGGAACCACTCTTTTCCTTTGTCCCTACTTCCTTTAAAACTAGCCGGTTTCGACATAGTTTTGGGTATGGACTGGTTATCACATAACCAGGCCCAGATTATTTGCAATAAGAAGCAAGTGAGGATCAAGACTTCGTCTGGTGAATCACTTACTATCCAGGGAGATACCCAGTATGGGCTGCCCGAGAAAATGTCTATACTCAAAGACTCTAAGTGTTTGAAGAAGGGTTGTGTCATCTACATGGCACAAGTGATTATTGATGAGCCAAAACCCAGGATTGGAGATATCCCCGTCATTTCTGAATACCCCGAAGTTTTTCCTGAAGAACTACCTGGTTTGCCACCAGATAGGCAAGTAGAATTCAGAATTGACATTATTCCTGGATCAGCACCAGTTGCAAGGGCGCCTTATAGGTTGGCACCAACAGAGATGAAGGAATTGAGGACGCAGCTAGATGATTTGCTAGCTAAAGGTTTCATCAAACCTAGTTCGTCTCCTTGGGGAGCACCAGTTTTATTTGTTAAGAAGAAGGATGGATCGATGCGTCTGTGCATCGATTACCGTGAGCTTAATAAGGTTACTATCAAGAATAGGTATCCTTTGCCCAGAATCGACGATCTGTTCGATCAACTTCAAGGGGCAAGTTTCTTCTCGAAGATTGACTTGAGGTCAGGCTACCATCAATTGAAGGTTAGAGATGAAGATGTGCACAAAACAGCATTCAGGACTCGTTATGGTCATTACGAGTTCCTAGTGATGCCTTTTGGGCTCACTAATGCACCGGCCGCATTCATGGATCTCATGAATCGCGTTTGCAAGCCGCACTTAGACAAATTCGTCATCGTCTTCATCGACGACATTCTCATCTACTCAAAGAACCAAGCTGACCATGAGAAGCATCTTTACTGCATACTGGAACTACTTCGTAAAGAGAAGCTCTATGCCAAGTTCTCAAAGTGTGAATTCTGGCTTCGAGCAGTTCAATTTCTTGGACACGTTGTTAGTGAGCGTGGTATCCAAGTAGATCCCGCTAAAGTTGAATCTGTCATGAATTGGCATGAGCCAAAGACGCCTACGGAAATTCGTAGCTTCCTAGGTTTGGCAGGATACTATAGGCGATTCATAGAAAACTTTTCAAGGATTCCTGCACCCCTGACTTCGCTGACACGTAAGAAAATTAAGTTTGACTGGGGTCCTAAGCAGCAGGAATCCTTCGATATTCTGAAACAAAAGTTGAGCAATGCTCCGGTACTAACATTGCCTGATGGAATAGAGGAGTTTGTAGTTTATTGTGATGCATCACACACCGGGATGGGATGTGTGCTTATGCAGAAAGGCAAAGTCATTGCCTATGCTTCACGCCAGTTAAAGGTGCACGAAAAGAATTACACCACCCACGACTTGGAGTTGGGTGCCGTTGTATTCGCACTAAAACTGTGGAGGCACTACTTATATGGAATCAAATGTGTGATCTATTCTGATCACAAGAGCCTTCAACGTCTGTTCAACCAGAAAGACTTGAACATGAGGCAACGCCGTTGGATGGAAACTCTTAATGATTACGATTGTGAAATAAGATACCATCCCGGCAAGGCGAATGTAGTCGCCGATGCCTTGAGTCGGAAAGAAAGAGTGAAACCCATCCGAATCAATGCCAAGAGCATGGAAATAAAGAACAACTTGATAGAAAGGTTGTTAGATGCACAGAAGAAAGCTGTGCTGGAAGCTAACTATCCTAAAGAAAAGCTAGGAGTAACTGAGGAGCAGTTATCTCTTAGTAAGGATGGAATTCTTAGATTGAATGGACGGATATGGGTTCCAATTTATGGAGGACTACGAGATGTTATCCTCCAGGAAGCCCACAGCTCTAAATATTCTGTTCATCCTGGAGCTGATAAAATGTACCAGGATCTAAGGGCAAACTATTGGTGGATAGGCTTGAAGAAGTCTGTAGCTACCTATGTAGCTAAATGCTTGACGTGTGCGCAAGTCAAGGCAGAACATCAAAAACCGTCAGGTTTGCTACAACAGCCTGAACTTCCTACTTGGAAGTGGGAAATGGTAACTATGGATTTTATCACCAAGTTACCTAAGACAAGGAAAGGAAATGACACCATCTGAGTGATAGTTGACCGACTGACTAAGTCAGCACATTTCCTACCTATTAAGGAGACCTACAGCTCCGATATGTTAGCCCAACTGTACGTTGATAAGATTGTAGCTCTACATGGCATACCTGTAGCTATTATCTCTGACCGAGATACTAGATACACATCACATTTTTGGAAGAGTTTCCAACAATCTTTGGGCGCACGTTTGAATTTTAGTACGGCTTATCATCCTCAGACTGACGGTCAGAGTGAGCGTACTATTCAAACGTTGGAAGACATGCTACGAGCATGTGCGATCAATTTGGGAGGTAGCTGGGATAAGAACCTGCCATTGATCGAATTCTCCTACAACAATAGCTACCATACCAGCATAAAGGCTGCGCCTTTTGAGGCATTATACGGTAGAAAGTGTAGATCGCATGTTTGTTGGGCGGAAGTTGGAGAAGTCCAGTTATCAGGACCAGAGATCGTGTTCGAAACGACGGACAAGATTGTCCAGATTCGTAACAATCTCCAAGCTGCCCGGAATAGGCAGAAGATTTACGCTGATCCAAATCGTAAGGATTTTCACTTCGAAATAGGTGAAAAAGTCCTACTTAAAGTGTCACCCTGGAAGGGAGTAATGCGATTTGGTAAGAAAGGTAAGCTAAGCCCGAGATACATAGGACCTTTCGAGGTTATCGAACGTGTCGGGTCAGTTGCCTACAAGTTAAACTTACCTGAAGAGCTCAGTAGTATACACAATGTGTTCCACATCTGCAATCTGAAGAAGTGTTTCGCTGATGAATCAGTGGTTATACCCTATACAGATGTGCATATCGATGAGAGCTTGAAATTTGTGGAAAAACCTTTGTCGATCGAAGATCGACAGGTGAGGAAGCTTCGAAGGAAGCATATACCTTTTGTAAAGGTCAAATGGGATGCCCGAAGAGGTCCCGAATTCACGTGGGAGGTTGAATCCACGATGAAAGAAAAGTACCCTTACTTGTTTCAGTAAATCTCGGGTCGAGATTTCTTTTAAGGGGGTGAGGATGTAACACCTCGAAAATTTACGTCCTATAATGTGTTGACACGTGTCATAGGTTTGAACGTGTGAAAGAATGTTCTTGAAGGACTAAAGTTGACAAACAGTGAAACTGTGTAAGTATAAGGGTTCAAAGTGTCAACAATGAATAAATATACTTTGCAATAACCCTACATGATGTTTATAACCTTAAACGAATAGATCATGGATCATACGAAGCGAATTGTGAAAGAAAGTGAGAGATTACAAACTACAGGGGTTAAATGTGCCAACATGTTTAAGTTATACCTCTGAGTGACCTTTTGACAAACCCGAAGCTTTGTAACGATTAATTATGCTCACTAGAATGTACCACAAAAATTTCATGAAGTTTCGTTATCGTATGAGCAAGTTGTGATAAAATTCGTGTGTGAGGGTTAGAATCGTCAACATTGAAATTTAGGGCTTTTCGGGTGATCACAAAGTTACCCGAGGACTTAACAAAGTGGGTATAAGTCTTAAAGCCCCATATGTTAAATAACAAAGCTTCATATGCAAGTAGGATGGTGAAAACGACCTTTCGGGGGACCAAGGACCAAAATGCAATAAAAGAAAAACAAAAATCAGGTTTTCAGGTCCTAGGCGGCCCGCTTTGGATATGCTGAAATAGGACGCGGGCCGCGTCAGGCCTGCAGATGCGAAAAAGACAGACAGCTGCCTGTTATGTGTTCTAACCGACTTAAAATGCAAATTTTCGATTCTATGGGCTTGCTAAACTGGTTTTTAGCATGTAGGACACATGTTGGCACTTTGGTAACATCCCTAGACTTAGTTGTTGATCATCCGTGATGTTTGAAGTTGTTATAAAAAGTCACATTTTCCACATACATGCACATTTCATCTTCTGGACATTTTCAAGAGCTCAAGAACTGATGCAAGCTTTCCAAAACATCCATTAGACGTGTGTAAGTGCCTTTGATCCTTCTTGTTTGAGTTATACTTAGTTAAAAGCCTAGAAATCAAACCGTCGTAACTACGGTTTGACTTTGTGATAAATCACAATCGGTCCAGAGATTTGTCGAATCGAAAGTTGTTATAAGTTGGTATTTATATGGTTAATAAACCCCTAAAAGGGCACTAACTGATTCGAATCCTAACTAGGTCGTTTGTCGAGTCAAAGGTTGTCCGAAAAAGTCAACAGAAACATTAATCGCATATTTAACGATACGGAAAGCGTGTAACCTGTTTTATCAGTCATATAACTTGAAAATAAGTATAAGAACTTGTCTACGCTTGTTTGATTCGACAACTTTATGTTTTGAACCGATTCGGAACCGAGAGACGCAAAAGTTTGACTTTTGCTTTGACCTCAGTTCTGACCCGATTTATATAGGTTTAGACATGCCTTAAAGTTCCATTAGGACCTAGTTGCATGTGTGTATAAGCCTCTGCGTTTATACCACTCGAATCCCTAATCGTCCGATGTTTCCGTTAAACGCCTAAATATTGACCGTAATGCCCTTATGATCATAAAACGAGATTTTTGAAAATGTGAAAGTGCCATAATCTTAGTTACTGATTTTTAGACTTGTACCAAAAATTTCACATCAGTTGGAGGTCCAGATTAGGAGTTATGCTTAATGACGTAATTTGAACGCTTTTAAGTAATTAAACGGCGTCATTAGCGTAAAGCCTATCTAAACCCAATTCTTGACATCAAACCTTTTACCCACTGATGTGATATAATATTTTGGGATTTTTAAAGATTTTTAAACTGATCATAAGCTAGGTTTATCGCCTCGATTCGGTTAATACCAAAAATACCCTTTTCGGCCATAAAATGAGTTTTACAAATCCTTTTAACGCCAATCCAATTGCTACTGATTTTAAATAATAAATGGAGTATTTTGAGCCTGTTTATTTGATCAGAAAACTCAGAATCGTATTTTAACCCGTACATCGCTTAAAACGACTTTATACGCGTATTTAACGCATAGTTTGGGTTTAAAACTATTTTAATATATAAGACTTATTACCAAAGGTTATAACCTGTTAAAATAAGCTATTTTACTGATCAACTCAGACCCGGATCACAGGTGTCTAATTAAACCCTTTTTATAATCTTTAAAATGACCAAAATACCCCTACGGGGCTTATAAAGAGATTAAACTCGTTTTGGGCATCATGGGTGATATCCTACTGATATCACAACTTATTTAAGGCATGTTAACTTAGGAAAACTGTTTAGGACTCTTACGGATACCCGTTACGCTTCATGCGCGTTCGGTTAGGTTTATGTAACTAGTTTACATAAATTAGCCGAAACGGGTCAAACCTCATCGGTTTTATCTCAAAATCCAGAATGTGTATCATATACCCATATTAAGCAAGTCTTCAAACTTGTCGGGACTAAATCACATTCTATCCGGTCTTCGCTTAATCGTGCGTACGAACCGTATCTTTAAAACTAACCGGTCTAAGCGTAAGCTTAACTAAAGACCCGTTAGGATTCTAATAGGTTATTATAAAACTTCGTTCCAGATTAGGAGAACCAGTAAAAGATACTTGCACTCGCTGATTTTGAACTATACTTACTCAGGTAAATACTTTTAACTTATTTTCCCTATACGGGCTTGGGGTACGGTATATAGAATACCGCTTGGTCCAGCATTGAATCTTTAATCGAATAGAGGTTAAATCATTGATATGCTCTGTTTTGAAATGTTTTGTTTGCTTAAAGCCTTTGGGGGGTTAATGACCATGTCCCGGATATCCCTGGCATCATTTTACGAAATGGCCACGACCTTAGCACTCAGGTGTAGGCGTACACCTGTCAGTGTCTCATTATATAAAGTGGTGTGTCCATTGATCTTTAACCCGGTCTACGGATCGGGCTACTGAACGCATAAGAAACATGTAATTCGTTTACAAGTATTATATATTTACATAATTATCCCAAGTTATAAAATATTATTTGTGCCTTGTGCCTTAAATGCATTTTCTTAAACTCTTTTCAAAATGAGTCGGTTGATTGTATTTACCAGTGTAAACTGACGTATTTTCTTAAAAAGGTTAAGTGCAGGTACTACGCGAAATAGGCTGGCTTGTCTCCTAGCATCCACATTAAGTCTCGCCAGCTTGGATGTCATAAACTGTTGAACATTTGTTTTCTTTTATTTGAATCTACCTGTGGATTTATATTCGACTATTTGTGATACTTAATATTACAATATCGTTTGGTTGAATTAAATCTATACTTTGCTTCCGCTGTGCATTTTAATAATGTGTTGTTTGACTATTATGTTGCCAACCACGTCACGATACTCCCCTACCGGGCCCACCGGTGACACGTGAAAATTCGGGGTGTGACAGAACGCGAAAAACGAAGAATCGGACTTGGGGGCACCGTCGTCGACACCCATATGGGCCGTCGCCAACGGCTAGTGTAAATACCCGTCGTCAGAATTGTCCGTAGACAGCAAAATAGGCCGTTGGCCAAAATTCGAGAAACAAGCACCGTCGCCGACGGGGCTTCAGGCCGTTGGCGACGGCTTCTCCATGTTGCCGACACAATTGTTAACTTTTGTTGCTTGTTTGACGAATGAAAATTATTATTCACCAACCAAAAACGACGGTTACACATTCTCTGAAGTTTTGAATGACATCTTAGAGCCATAATCATCCATCTATCACTACCTATCATCACCAACTCACCAACCTTCATCTCTACAACCCAAATCAACATCACATTCTTGATTCTAAACCCTAGTTCTATCAATTCATTCAACCGTTCATCATCATCACCTACCCAAAACCCTAAACCTCATCATCCATCATCCTCAAGGTTTCAAGATGTTCAACTTCGAGTTCTCAATTTCCGGTGATAGCGTTCGTCCTTCCATGAGCGACTAATTTCTTGAAGGTTTCACCCCGGTGTAGAATTTTGTAAGAGTTAGGGTTATTATATTTTGATGTTTGCTTTGTGACAACTTGATTTACATTTGAATCTTTAGACAATTGTCCTACGTTTGTATTGAATTTGCGAATTGTCGAGTGAATGATTAAATTTGACTTTGTGAAACGAATACACGTATTTATGCCTTGTCTTTTGATAGGATTTGCCAGTCCAAAGTAACGAAGTGCATCGTGGTCCGTTATCTATGACGTTGATAGCGATTGGCACCTAAGCTTTGTGATTGTGACCCGTTAATGAATTATTTCGAGTAAAGCAAATTAAAACACATAGTAACCCTAAGTTTTGCATTTGTTGAAACCGGGTGTGAGCCTTGTTTTCTTATTATTGTTTAAACAATCAATTTCATTTCTTGTAATTTATTAATCATTAGTAGTTAATCCATTCAATCATTTTAGTAATTTTAATTCACATCTTTCAATCAAACAAAAATATACAAAAACAAGATAGCAAGCTTCATAAATTGTGACTCATATTTCAATTCAATCAAATCCACTCGCAAACCACATACTCTTCGTGGTTCGACCCCTTACTATCACTAACTATTTGTTAAGGGTAATTTGGGACTATAAATATTATCTTTGACCGAAGCGCGACACTCCGATCATGTCACACGTTAAATAATAGGATTAAGGTAAATGACACTATACTTGAATCAAAATATGTTCAAATTTTGTGAATACGAGAACAGTTTACAACAAATAGAACCCAGTGGTTCAACTGAATAATTTCCAGAAATTAGTTTTATTTGGACGAAGTGTAAGGATACAATTATCAGAATGACTAAGTTTACATGGGTCAGAAAGATTAGAATCACTAAGCTAGACTGAATAGGAGTACGAAGATGATGTGTCAACTATCGAATCATAATATGAGGAAGAATCAATATTTTGACATTATTGAATTACAAAGATACCCTAAGATATAACAAAGTTTAGTGTATGATTGACTTAACACAAAGTTGGATTACGACCACTTTCAAGGATGAGTCAAGTGAAAGGTATATATAGATTAGCTCAAGCTATAAGTTTATATCGACGCCACAAGGTGTCGTAGTGATTGAAATAATAGTAGTGGTGACCGAACAAGTTCATCGTGTTTTGAAATCAAATGAAAGTTCGATGAAGTAAATGCGAACAGATCTAGTAGGATTTTTTTTATTGAAAATGAAACAATTGAATAATGTTTTTCGATCAAAGATAATAAAGCAATAAAGATCACGAAATGCTCGATCGATGTTGTAAGAATCGTTTAAGAGATACACTGAAATAGGATATGAATTTGTGTACCATTATCTTAACACACGATTGTGTTAAGATTGCTTTATGATAAACCAAGAAAGCGGATTTAATATAAATAAATAAATAATTAATTAAATCTGTAAACGAGATTAGCGAAAGCTTCAAATTTGTGGAAACGTCACCACAAGGTGATCGTGATCAAAGAAACGATTCAAGCATGTTATGGTTCAAAATAAATGAGGTGCTTGTTGGGATTATTTCGAATATGATGGCCTCAATCCATTATATGGGACCTGGAATTAAATACGTATTGCGAGCAAGTTCAAACAATTAAACTTGGTTTAAACACAATCTGACATTGAATAATTAAAAGTATCGACAAGGAAATTTTGCAATAGTTACGATAACAAAACCATGTACATATCTTGAAAAGAAAAGAAGTTTTCAAGAAATTCATTGACTTGATAGCAAGGAGTCAATACTTACAAGAATGCGGATTATCCAGATTATGAAGCAATAATTTAGACATAGCGATCATTCAAAGTGGAACCACATGCATAACAAACGATGCATGTATAACATATAGATTTTTCAAGAATTGAAGCAAATGAGGGTTTGTTATACTGAAAGAAATTATCATGATACAATGACCATTAAGAGGAGTAGAGCTGTGAAAATTTACTCACCAGATGCAAAAGTCGGAATTTCAATAAAAGAATGTTAAGGGCTTTCCCTGGAATTTCGAGTGATGGTTAATTGTTAAATGACACTACCATGAAATGTCGAACGTGGCGTATTCGTCGTAAATGAGATGAGGGAAATGCGGAGACATGCGTCTTTTCCTTGGTGTGATTTGTGTCGTTGCAGGATCGCGTGACAAATTGTCGCATCCCGATCGATAGTTCTCCTGCTAGCACTGTCGTTGAATTGCTCCATCGTGCCTCCTTAATGATATTGCCTCGAAATTCATATGTAACGTATTTCAACATTCGTTGATGTATAGCTTAAGTTTCGTGAAATTTTGCATGAGTTATGAGACAGATGATCAAACGAAATAATGTTCGTCATCGGAATTATAGATATAGATGAAAGATTCCTGATTACGCATGCTCGTGATTTATTCTAAATTGTCAATCGTTAAGGCTTTTGGATTTCCTTATAGATATACATATCTATATAATCATAACATACATACTATTCATAGGGTTAATGTATTTAACATATTCATATTTTCAAAAGCAAGTCAGACATCAGGTCATAGTGCTTATGTAGGGAATTTTGTCACTTGTTTGACATATTATACCCCTTCTTACCCGGTTTTCGCCGGAGAGGTAATTATCATTGTATTTCCCATACATAGAATTTTCTCAGTTCATGATTTAAAAATGAATCCTTTATTAGGACTTTCATCAAAGAACAAGGAAATTTGTATTCACATAACGAACATTATTCTAGAACCAAGTAGTACCAATAAGTTATTACTTATTTATCATACTTGTAATGTTCTAATCATTATTCTCATGGCACACCAAAATCTATCACTTTATACTTATACAAGTCATTAGCTTCTCTTGAAGCGTATATTAAGGCATCTTTCTTAAGTTCGATTCTAAATACTATCCTGGGTGCTACCAGATAACATCAATTTCCTAACTCTTCGTTTAAACTTAGGTATTATTACAACACCTATTTCCTTAAACAAGTGGCTCTGATACCACTTCTGTCACGACCCCCGACCCCACCCTGGACGGGTGTGGGAGCCATGAAGCAGCCAAGTGGTATCGGTGGTTTATTTTGAAAAGTATTGCAGCGGAAAATTTCATCAGGACCGTGAGTTAGGAAAAATATCCAGGTTTTGAAACACCGGATTTTATTTAAATAGATGGGATAAACCCATGCTTTGCAAAGGTAGCTTTAATATGGGATGAGCTCGAATACATAAAACAACTTTTCTTAATTTAATTTAATTGATAAAATGAGCCACTTCGGCAAGCCTTTTGGTGCCGTATCCAACTCTTGTTCCAATCTACTGTAATCACCTGAAACGCGTTTTTAAAAAGGTTTTGTCAGCAGGAAATACTGGCGAGTCACTCAAGGTATGTAAAATGACACATTAGTTATAGATTACAGCATAAGAGCGATTACAATGGCCACTATCTTATAATTATCTGGCCCCGTGTCACACCCTGGTGACGATGGTCATACCACCATTGGGTCCTTTCACCCAATAGTGATGATTATCACTGTTAAAAGTGAGAAATAATAGTAATGTGCACAATACCCCACTTGCCAGTAAATTTAAGATAACCAAGACTTAATCCTTGTAACATATAACTGGAAAACATTTAGGTATTTGTAAAATACTTTTGACAAAAGAGAATGACTCACTTTATAAGCATGCAGTCTTGATTTAACAAGCTTCTTGATTCTATGCCTTCTGAGAATTAAGCATCTACTTTATAGTTCTGAATCTTCTGATGATTAAACATCTTGTTTGATAGTATGTTATGGAGCGGAGTTTTCTGATAGTTAAACATGTAGTTTAACAGAGTGGAATACGTATTAGTGTAAAACCATATCAAACCTAACGATGGTCACGAGATCAGAACCTTAACGAAATTCAAACAAAGTATAGTCTTATTCAGACAGCACTTTGGTATTCGTTAGTTGGTTCCCGAATCAATCGGAAAGAATATCGTATCGGTGATTATTGGTTAAAACACCAACGTATAGAGAGAAGAATAGAAGGAATGAGCAAAGAAAAATGAATCCTAAGCTTCCTATTTATAGATAGGAAATATGAAATTTCTAGGAAGTTTCCTATATACTTTTTTAGAAAGTTACCTATACATTTTCTAGGAAGCTTTCTACCCACATATATATCCTTTTACACCTTCCTTGCACCTTCCTTTGATATATATTTATTTCCATGTATGTCTATCTAGGTGTTTAATTTACTTAATTAATCTTACTTAGCTTAATTAATCTTGCTTAGCTGATTAATTAATCTTTCTTAACTTAATTAATCTTACTTAACTGATTAATTTTCCTTAACGGTTTAATCAAGTAATTTACTTAGCCGATTAATTAGATAACGTTATTAGCTGATTAATTAACTTAATTAATTATTCTCAACTGGTTAATTACATCATTTACTTAGTCGATTAATTAACTTAATTTGCTGCTTAACTGCTAAGTTCTACTTAACCATTAGGTTTACTTAAACACTAAGTTTACTTAATCGCTAAGTATTCTAATTTAGCAGCCTCCTGGTTATAAGTTTTAATTTCTAGATACAATGGAACTCGTATTAGCGTATTAACCCAATTCAACTTTAACGATAATCACGAGATCAAAACTCACAATGAATGACAAAGTATAGCCGTATACAGGCAGCACTTAAACATCCGTTGGATCAGTTTCAATCAATCGGATATAGTATCGTGTTCGTGATTAGAGTCATTATCCTGATAACGAGCAGAGTTTCGGGGTTTTAGGGGTTTTGTTGAAAGAAACAGAGATACAAGAAGTAGGACGTCGTTTTGAATGAGCGAACTGAGTAAATTGAACTAATCCCAAACCCCTGGCTTTATAGCCAATTTTGCTGCCTCCCGCGTGTCGCGCACGGGTCGGCCTCCCCTGGCGCGTGTCGCAGGGAGGGTCGACCTGGCTTTGGTCGCTACGTGTCCCACGTAGGTCTGACACGTGTCGCAGTGTCGTGACGCGTGTCCTTGGCCGCCCTTCTCATCCAATCGTGCGTTTTTCCTCGATTTTCGGGCCGATACTTATCACGTATGCTTGGTCTTGATTCCAATCAATTTGGTTTTTAATTGTGAATCTAATAAGTCTATTTATGTGATTTGGTTCGTCGGACTCCAAGATTCCTTACCCGCTAAATTTTCTAGATTGAGTATACAAGTTTCATCGCGTGCGGTTCTGGTTTTGATTACGGTTTGTTATCGAGATTATCTTTGAGGGTTGTTACATTAGTGACATGAATGGCTATATACTTTCTATGGTAAGCATACTTTACAAATATATCATTTTTCCGGGTGAAGGGGGTGTATGCCTAATCTCTTTAGGTAAAGTTTCCCCCATCCAATTGAATTGTGTCATGTAAATTGCCTATAACTTTTGCTTATTACTCAAAAAAACACAAGGGGTGCATGCCTAAATTAAGATTAGCAAACCGTTTAAAAAAAAAAAAGAAAAAGGATGATTGGTTGATATAACTATGGGCCTCACACTTAACCCTTCCCTCTTCTTTGCCTCAAGCGGCAAGCATTCGCCGATTTCTCCTTTCTTTCTTCTTTGCTAATCGGCATCATCATCTTGGCGGTGGTCTTTGCCGTGCGGCAAGGGGTTGCCGAATCCCCTTGCCTAATCCACCCCGTACATCCTAATGTCCATGGATTTGGATATGGATAGACCATGTGATTTTCCAAAATTTTGGATTTGATGCCTAGTTTTTAAAAAGTACACAGATGGTCCATGTGGATTGCACTTTGTAACGCATTTAGTCCCCAACTTTTGCCAAAAGTAACATGGATGGCATGGGAGGCTTTGATGGTGTGCGGGGAGGACCTCCGCACAAGGCCCACGATTTTGAGGGGCATGCAATTTAAAAAAAAATCCGATACGTATATGTTATTTTTTTTTAAATAGTAAACACATACCACTTTCAATATAGGCCCATTTATAAATCATTTTTTATGGTTTAGAATTTAGCCCACTTGGAACTAGGTTTATTAAGCCCAATTTATCTTTTTTTAAATAATAACAAAACATAACAAAAGGCACATTTTTCCAATCTCGAACAGGGTACATGAATTCTCAGAGACGCCTCTGATGGATGGTCCCTATGGTTTGCACTTTGTAACGCATTTAGTCAATAACTTGGACCTCCTGAAAATCTTAAGATTTGTTGGCTGAGGACCAAATGCGTTACAAAGTGCAAATCATATGGATCATCCATGTACTTTTGAAAAATCAGGGACCAAATCCAAAATTTTTGAAAACCACATAGACTATCTGTGCACTTTACTCTTTTTTCTCTTTAGTAAACTATGGAGTTGGCCCGTCGTTTGTGAGGTGGTCATTGATTGTTAGATATTACTCGAATACTCTCCAAAATGACATCCTATTCCGGATTAAAGGCTGGCTCCATGGACTGGGGAGCATACCATTGATCGTTATTTTATATCTAACGCCATAGATTGATTACGTATATTCAAATGTATTCGATTGAAATGTGTTTGTTTGTATGGACTTTAACTGGGTAGGGTGAGCATTTTAATATTAGAACATAGACATATTCCTAATCCTAACTTGACGATTTAGTGAGTTGGAGTTATATTAGGACTATTTTTAGGGAATTCATTTAAATTACTTGTTTTATATTATAAAGTGTTATGAAATACGTGTTGGAAGAGTTGGAGAAAGTCTAAGCTTCTTATAGACTATTTTCCGTTCTTAGAGGGTCTGTTCTGTAACTTCTGCATAAGTCCTGTTCTTGTTTAGAACTCTTAGTAATGTGCAGGGGTTATATGTGTCATTTTTGTAATAAGTTTGTTAAACAGTTGTTAGGGCAGTTGTTAGACGTTATTAGCTGCTGCTAATTGTCAAGTATATAAGGAGAGATTGGGCATTAGGGTTAGAAGAGCACAATCAATTGAGAGTCTGTATTATTTTCTTGTTCAATTCATGAATTTAATAAAAGTTGTGAGTGAATCATTGGGTTGAATTCTGGTTTAATCTTCAACAATTGGTATTAGAGCCTGGTTGGCGCAAGAATTTAACCGGAAATTGATCGGAGAGTTTGATTATTCACAATGGGATCAACTACAAAGTTCATTCTTGATAAGTTTGATGGCAAGAATGACTTCAGTCTTTGGAGGATGAAGATGAAGGCTCAGTTAGTTCATAATGGAGTGGTTGATGCCTTAAAAGGGGAAGACAAACTTCCGGAGGGTCTCACAGATAAAGAGAATAAGGAGATAATGGAGAAGGCTCATAGTGAAATTGTGTTGAGTCTCGGTGATAGAGTACTCAGGGAGGTTTCAAAGGAGACTACGGCTGCCGGAATCTGGACCAAACTAGAAAGTCTGTACATGACCAAGTCATTGGCTAACAGATTGTATCTAAAGAAAAGGCTTTACACATTCAATTTGACTTCTGGTAAGTCACTGGAAGATCATACTGATGAGTTTAATAAACTCATTATTGATTTAGAGAATATTGAAGTAGCTATTGATGATGAAGATCAAGCAATCATATTCTTGACTTCATTACCTAGTTCTTATGAACATTTTGTGGATACTCTCATGTATGGGAGAGATTCACTTTCAATGGAAGATGTATTAGCTGCCTTGAACTCTAAAGAATTGAAGAAAAAGTCTTATGAACAAGAAGATGGTGGTGAGGGCCTGGTTGTGAGGGGAAGATCTGAACAGAGATCATTTAAATCAAGAGGGCAAAGCAGTAGATCCAAGTCAAAGTTCAAAAGAAAGTGTTTCATATGTAATTCTGAGAAACACTTGAAGAGAGAATGCCCAGATAGAAACAAGAAACAAAAGAAATATGATCAGTCTGCAAGTTCTTCAAAGAATCAAGGCCATCAGTCTTCTGAAGAATCTTTAGATGGATATGAGAGTGCAGATGTATTAGTGGTCACTGATCATGGTTCCAAAGATGATTGGATCATGGATTCTGGAGGATCTTATCATGTGACTCCAAACATGAGTTTGTTCAAAGAGTTCAAAGCAGAAAATCTTGGATCAGTGAAGCTGGGAGATGACAGGACCTGTATGATAGAAGGTCATGGCACAGTTATTCTTAAACTTGCCAATGGCACTGAAATAGAATTGCCCAATGTCAGGTATATTCCTAATTTGACCAAGAATTTAATTTCTTTGGGAACCTTTGAAAGTGATGGATATATAGTTAGTCTCAAGAATGGGAAGGCCAGGGTTATAAAAGGGTTAATGGTGGCTTTGACTGGTACAAGAAGGACCAATAACATCTATGTATTAGATGGTTATGCTTTGTGTAGAGAAGTGGCAGTGGCAGAAGAGAAAGAGAATACTGCTATGTTATGGCATAAAAGATTAGGCCATATGAGTAGTCAAGGTATGAAGGAGTTGATAAAGCAAGGTGTGATAAAAGACTTAATGAACAGTGAATTTGGGTTGTGTGAAAACTGTATAATAGGAAAAACACATAAGGTTAAGTTCTCAAAAGGGATTCATAGATCAAAAGGAGTTATGGATTATGTGCATGCAGATTTATGGGGGCCAGCAAGAACTATGTCTTTAGGTGGAGCTTTGTACTTCTTGTCCTTGATTGATGACTACTCAAGAAGGGTGTGGGTATATCCTTTAAAACACAAGCATGAAGCATTTGGGAAATTCAAAGAATGGAAGGTGCTAGTAGAGAAACAATCTGAAAGAAAAATCAAGAAGTTAAGAACTGATAATGGTTTGGAATTCTGCAGTAATGAGTTTCACAGTTTTTGTAGAAACAATGACATTGCTAGACATCTAACAATACCAGGAACCCCTCAACAAAATGGTCTTGTAGAGAGAATGAACAGGACTATACTTGAAAGAGTTAGGTGTATGTTGTATCAATCTGGGCTACCTAAAAGTTTTTGGGCAGAAGCTTTGAAGACTGCTGCACATATTATAAATAGGACACCATCTTCAGCCATTGAAATGATGGTTCCTATGGAGAAATGGTCTGGACTACCTGTAACAGACTACGGAGACTTGAAGGTATTTGGTTCTTTGGCTTATTCATATGTAAATAATGGTAAGCTAGAGAATAGGGCTAAAAAATGTGTGGCGATTGGGTACACTGATGTAACACTCATCTTGTATATCCGATATTTTAAAGGTTTTCGTATATAAAACGAAAATTTAACATGTAATTACGATTAAGGATTCTTAGAAATTCGAGTAATTTAAAACTTTTAGAAACTAAAAGTTTACAACATAATTTATATATATAAGTTCGTCATTTACAACGACATCAAAACACCGTGCGGAAGCTTCATTCTGATGTGTTCGGTTCTTGTAAATCGCTTGATCTTCATCCGGACATTTTGGGAGCATTCACCTATTGCCAAAACCACACAAACTGTTAGTTTTGACATGTTTAATCACGTATAATCAAGTTCTAAGGGCCAACAATAGAAAAGAAACAAAATTTCTGAAATAATAGGCGGTCGCGTCCCGCGACCGTTCTCTAGTCATCCTTCGCGGCCCGCGACGATGGTCGCGCCGCGCGACCGTAATGTTAATATGCCGTCGCGTAGCGCGACAGCCTTTTTTCACAGCAGGTTTGTTTCATTGTTGCTGCACTTACCCAGCTACGAAAATTAACATTTAACAACTTAAAACCTGCATAACTTTTGCTATACAAGTCCGTTTTACTCGATTCTTTTTCCTACATGACCGTAATTTGATTCTCATTCATATGAAGTAAAATCCTGCATCTGAATTCACCAAAATCTTAGATTTCAAGCTCTCAACTTGAAATTCAATTATGACACTTTTGACCCATTCATGCTTTTACCAAACTAGCTTGTTATTTTCTTCCAAAAATACCATGGTCATCATGTTATATCCGTTTACTAATTTTCAAGATTCAACTTTACGGGTTCCTTAAGAAATCTTAACCCGTTTTGCATATATACCCGTTTTGACCCGTTACAAGTATTTTACATTTTTAGGCTTAAATCATGCTTCTATAGGTCTACATCCTATCACCATTTTTATACGTATTCAATGACTAAATTTAACAAGACGCTTAATTCAAAACAACTCTTTAAAGGTTGTTTACTCTATTCACCCCTCAAGGACTTTTGTCGATTATTTAGCCCTTCATTTATGCGACAAAGGACTTCTGCTATTATTTGACCAAAATATCGCCTTTAGCTATAATTCTAAACATGCGTACCTGTGTCGGGTCATAAAATTGACCCGTTTAAATACCTTTTGCTATAAGTTTCTAGTTAATAGCAATGCGAACCATGTGATAATTCCTGTAATCACAAAACTCGACAAGCGATCATCAAATATTATTGACAAATGGTGTTAACAACACCATTTGACCCGTTTAGTCGAAATGACTAATTATCATCACGAGATGGTATTTAATTACCATTTCATCCCCCTTTCACCTATCCCGGTTTATTTTTGAATTCATCTTACTTAGGAATCGTTCCCGTTTTGTTTGACCCGTTATGGCTTATGCCAAAATGGTGTCCTTTCAAATTCCTTTATATATTCGTTAGTCCATGTCCGGATTACTATTTAACCGTTTTTACCAAAATTCATGGTTTCGTATTTTTTTCTCACTTTTCCGACTCGTGCATAAGTCGTGCCGGAACATCATATTTCATTTACTCAACATAATTCAGATTCAATACTCGAAATCAAGTAATTGTTAATAAAATAAAAGGCATAAGCTTCACTTACCTTGCATCCATGCCACGCTTTTCTTTCCATACTCGCTCCATTTAACCCGCTTCATCCACAAGCTTCCACCTAGCTTGTTAAGCGCCAAACTATTATCCAATGTTCACAAGGTGGTTAGATTAACCATAATTTAATATGATCTTCCACCTTACACATTTCTATGCATTCATCCGAACACTTAATATAATCACGTTTTACACACAACCAAGTAGACCGCGATTTCATTTAGGCATTTCATATCACTGAAAATGGGCTGTTTTTGGTGACTTGTGTAACCTGTTTACAAGTCTTCAAAAATTATGATTTTTTTATGTGGCGTGCCACTCGGAGGGTTAGGCCTTGTATTAAAATTTCAAGATCTAACTCTTTACCAAAAATTTGAAAAATTCATTTACTAAGCTGCAATCAGATTCGTCACTTCTGATTACAGCTTATGGAAAAATTCATTAAAAATTCCTCGTTTATCCAATATTGGCGATTCTTTTAATCGCTTAAAACTATTTACAGTAAAAATTTGAGATCATAACTAAGTTCCTAAATTGAGTTATGACATTCGTAATGGGCTGCAAATTCTGCCAGAAAATGCAGCTTGAACCTTTGATACGGAAAAATTCATAAAACGCTCAATTTTCGTCGAAAAAATTCGATTCCAGTGGGGTTTTAAAGACATTTCCTGGAATTACAATTTAGACTCAAGAAACACATGTTTTTGTCATGTTTTGATTAGGTTACAACTAATACAAGTCGGCTGTAAATTTTGATCAGGAGCTGTTTGAATTCAGCTTTCAATTTAAGCATGTTCTTGACATCATAACACTATTTTTAGCAATCAAAACCCTAAAAACATCTCATACATGAATTTAGCATGAACAAAAATCTGAATTTACTTGAGCTAAGCATGATTTCAATATATACTTGTCTAGGGTTTACTCCTAAACACTACAATGTTGCTATTTCATCTACATATCATTCATGCATCCACAGATTTTGAATTCCCTAAACTCATGAGAATTTAAAGTAGAGAGTTTTTATCAAATTTCACATACCTTATGATCTCCTTGCAATGGGGATCACTAGTCTATGCTCAGATTTCGTTTTGGACTTGATTTAGACCTTCAATTTGGAAGATTTGGCAAGAACTAGGGTTGTGGGGGAGCTTGGGTCGCCCCCTGTGTTTGATCGATTTCCAGCACACACACAAATGTGTGTTTTTTGTTTAATAAATTGTTTTTATTAAAATTAGTTTCCATTTAAACACTTTTGGTCCCTCTAATTTCTTTTAGTTCATATTTAGGTGCTTTTAACCCACTTTTGAGTTAGCACAAGACTAGTAACTAACTGGGTTATTTCGTCCTAGTTAGTTTGTTATCGTTTATTTAATACTTTATAAATATAGTATAAAGTTTTATATTTTCGGGGTGTTACAAGTCTGCCCCCCTTAAAGAGGTTTCGTCCCCGAAACCTTTCTCACGTACTTTATTAGTTTAGATCATCTGAACCTTAGTTTTCGGTGATCACTTGAGCATTACTCGCATATAATAATCTTACCCAAAAAAAATATGGTAATGTGTTTTTAGTTTTAAGGCATATGCTCCTTTCTCGTGTAAGGTCTCGTAGGCCATTACTTTCAGCTTGTATTTCTTATTCTGGTCACTTATTTGACCGAGTTGTCATCTGATTACTTGGTCGTATTTATTATTCAACATTTTTACTTCTAACAAATTTTATATTGACAAGCGCCTTGCGTAAGTCGTAACACTATTTTGACTTCGGATGGTTTTTACCGGCTAGACTTATTTGTCGCCGTCATTTTATATTCCGTTACTCGGGTATATCATATTGTCATCCTGGCCTTTTGCGTATTTCTGATTTCATATCTTGTAACTCACGTTACAACGTGGTTAAATTCTCTGTCACTTTTAGTGACCGTAATCACATCACATCTTGTTTAAGTCTATGTCGACTTTTCATTGTTGAAAATCTTTCTTTCAAATGTATCGTTTTGCACCTACCGGTGTCAAGATCCATATTCCTTGATATTAATCATTTTCCGAATTCATTTCATAATATTCATGTTTGTTAAAGCGTTGTTTCTCACTAATACTGAATTTTAGTTTAACGTTTTTCTCTTGAGCTCATGTCAATTCCAAGGAATTTACGTCCAAGGATTTATTCCCTTCCGTTGTCATTTCGGTAATGACTTCATCCACTTTGGTGACGTAACACAATTTAAATAATTGTGAATTCTTGTCATTTTTGCCCGTTTAAATGTTTTAGTGAAAATTCTTCACTTTTGTCAACCAGACATTTCACAATCTCTTCGCTTTTAACCCATTTAATTAACGTAGCGAAACCCATCGCTTTTATACGAACTTTATCTCCCGTTATTATTTTACGCGGGAAGTTACAACCAGCTTCCTTGTTTTATACTATTGACCCGTAGGTTCTTTCGCTTAGCCTCGTAAGTTATTTCTTTGTATTTTCACATTTTTTTACCTTATTAAGGTGAGACCCCAACAATTCGTTTCTTTCCATTTGCGACCAGAAGGTCTTCTTGGTCCCGTAGACCTTAGTCTCATTTATAATCTCGTAGGTTATGATAATCCCGTAGATCATCTTTTATTCAAGTCTTTATTCAAATGTATATACATTTATATATGTATATGGCGTTAAGGCACCCCTTTTTTTATGTTCCAAAATCATTTATTTTCACCTTGGTATTTCCTTTGACCTTGACCGTAGTCTAAGGCTACATTTGTTTTCTTTCGGACAAATTTTCTGACTTTATGACTTCTCACGTCATTTATGCGTCGGTTCATCTTATGCTCACCATTATTCAGTTTACATATATTCGCATTTGATTATGTCCCATTACCGGGCTCATTATTCTTTTGCTTTTAACGATACCGTTATCCCGCTTCCGCTTATTCATGCCATCCGGCATTATATTATATTCGACCTGTTAGACTCATTCATGTGAAATTTTATCATTTACGGATGTCAACTTCATTCTTTGTTCGACCTGTTCAACTTTAAAATAGTTGAACATAATTTATCAAAATTTCTATTTACATTATCTTGTCGTCTTTTAGTCATGACTCAAAACCCGAGTCTTTTAACTTTCCATCCGAGTTCCCGTTTCTCGGTTTACGCATGTGTTTAATCCTTACCCATCAACCGGGTATTTTACTGAAGTCGTTATTATTGCAACCCTCCCGGTATGCATTAAGACTTCGCTTCGCTTTTATATTCCGACTTTGTCCTCAAGTTTGACGTTTTACAAAAACGGCCCGTTAAGAGACATTTGCATTCTCCGGGTTCGAGTGTAAGTACACCCCCTCCCAATGCATATCTTAATCATTTTACATGTTTGCATTCTCCGGGTTCGAGTGTAAGTACACCCCCTCCCAATTCATATCTTAATCATTTTACATTAATCTTTGTCCCTTCACTCGGGCTCATTATCCTAATGTAATACGCTTCCGTCACCCGGCTGTGCGTTTACATTATTATCAAATATTTTGCTCATTTGATTCATTTGGGTACTTTTTAATTTGTCCCACTCACCCCGTCCTTACTACATCGGATGTAAGCATGTCCATCATAAAAAGTTCATGGTACCACGTGCTCACCACTTACTTGGCCAGAGTAAGCAATCAGTACCTGGTATACATGACCTTTTTATAATTTTCACATTACACCCCATGTTAGTAATGCCTCTATTTGTTTCTCTTGGAAACAATATCCCGAATAGATTTTCTATTCGGGTTTTTCCAAGTTTTTAATCTACATATGCAATTTTCAATTTCTACATATTTGTTGCATATTACTATTTGTGCAATTAAATTTAAAATGTGCACCTGGTAATGCTTGCCCTAACAGGCTTCTCTTGCCATTAGCCTTGTTCGCGACCGCCACACGACTTAGGTCCTTGATGAGCATACTCTTTGGACCGTTCCTCTATCAAATCCGTGATTTGTTAAACTCTCGCTATCTTCAAATGCGAGTGTCCTTCAACTAAAACATTTACAACAGTTAGTAATTTTCACATTAATGGATGCCCGTATTATAATACACGGCTTTTCTACTATACGCATCAACGCGTGTAATTTCGTTGACTATATCTACTCCATATCGTTTTTATTGGTATAACGTGTATTACACGATAACCATATGTGTTGTTCTCAACACTTTAATCATACTAAACCATTGATATACATGTACTTACCGGATTTGCGTTCAAGCCTCGAACCGAACACTTTATTATTTAAACCTTGAGCTCTGATACCAACTTGTAACACTCATCTTGTAAATTCGATATTTTAAAGGTTTTCGTATATAAAACGAAAATTTAACATGTAATTACGATTAAGGATTCTTAGAAATTCGAGTAATTTAAAACTTTTACAAATTAAAAGTTTACAACATAATTTATATATATAAGTTCGTCATTTACAACGACATCAAAACGCTGTGCGGAAGCTTAATTCTGATGTGTTCGGTTCTTGTAAATCCCTTGATCTTTATCCGGACATTTTGGGAGCATTCACCTATTGCCAAAACCACACAAACTGTTAGTTTTGACATGTTTAATCACGTATAATCAAGTTCTAAGGGCCAACAATAGAAAAGAAACAAAATTTCTGAAATAATAGGCGGTCGCGCCCCGCGACCGTTCTCTAGTCATCCTTCGTGGCCCGCGACGATGGTCGCGCCGCGCGACCGTCATGTTAATATGCCGTCGCGTAACGCGACGGCCTGTTTTTCACAGCAGGTTTGTTTCATTGTTGCTGGCTGCATTTGCCCAGCTACGAAAATTAACATTTAACAACTTAAAACCTGCATAACTTTTGCTATACAAGTCCGTTTTACTCGATTCTTTTTCCTACATGACCGTAATTTGATTCTCATTCATATGAAGTAAAATCCTGCATCTGAATTCACAAAAATCTTAGGTTTCAAGCTCTCGACTTGAAATTCAATTATGACACTTTTGACCCATTCATGCTTTTACCAAACTAGCTTGTTATTTTCTTCCAAAAATACCATGGTCATCATGTTATATCCGTTTACTAATTTTCAAGATTCAACTTCACGGGTTCCTTAAGAAATCTTAACCCGTTTTGCATATATACCCGTTTTGACCCGTTACAAGTATTTTACATTTTTAGGCTTAAATCATGCTTCTATAGGTCTACATCTTATCACCATTTTTATACGTATTCAATGACTAAATTTAACAAGACGCTTAATTCAAAACAACTCTTTAAAGGTTGTTTACTCTATTCACCCCTCAAGGACTTTTGTCAATTATTTAGCCATTCATTTATGCGACGAAGGACTTCCGCTACTATTTGACCAAAATATCGCCTTTAGCTATACATCTAAACATGCGTGCCTGGCTCGGGTCATAAAATTGACCCGTTTAAATACCTTTTGCTATAAGTTTCTAGTTAATAGCAATGCGAACCATGTGATAATTCCTGTAATCACAAAACTCGACAAGCGATCATCAAATATTATTGGCAAATGGTGTTAACAACACCATTTGACCCGTTTAGTCGAAATGACTAATTATCATCACGAGATGGTATTTAATTACCATTTCATCCCCCTTTCACCTATCCCGGTTTATATTTGAATTCATCTTACTTTGGAATCGTTCTCGTTTTGTTTGACCCGTTATGGCTTATGCCAAAATGGTTTCCTTTCAAATTCCTTTATATATTCGTTAGTCCATGTCCGGATTACTGTTTAACCGTTTTTACCATAATTCATGGTTTCGTATTTTTTCTCACTTTTCGACTCGTGCGTAAGTCATGCCGGAACATCATATTTCATTTACTCAACATAATTCAGATTCAATACTCGAAATCAAGTAATTGGTAATAAAATAAAAGGCGTAAGCTTTACTTACCTTGCATCCATGCCACGCTTTTCTTTCCATACTCACTCCGTTTGACCCGCTTCATCCACAAGCTTCCACCTAGCTTGTTAAGCGCCAAACTATTATCCAATGTTCACAAGGTGGTTAGATTAACCATAATTTAATATGATCTTCCACCTTACACATTTCTATGCATTCATCCGAACACTTAATATAATCACGTTTTACACACAGCCAAGTAGACCGCGATTTCATTTAGGCATTTCATATCACTGAAAATGAGCTGTTTTTGGTGACTTGTTTAACCTGTTTACATGTCTTCAAAAATTATGATTTTTTATGTGGGGCGTACCCCTCGGAGGGTTAGGCCTTGTGTTAAAATTTTAAGATCTAACTCTTTACCAAAAATTCGTAAAAATTCATTTACTAAGCTGCAATCAGATTCGTCACTTCTGACTGCAGCTTATGGAAAAATTCATTAAAAGTCCTCGTATATCCAATTGACGAAATTCCAATTGGAGATTCTTTTAATCGCTTAAAGCTATCTACAGTAAAAATTTGAGATCATAACTAAATTCCTAAATTGAGTTATGACATTCGTAATGGGCTGCAAATTCTGCCAGAAAACGCAGCTTGAACCTTTGATACGGAAATATTCATAAAACGCTCAATTTTCGTCGAAAAAATGCGATTCCAGTGGGGTATTAAAGATATTTCCAGGAATTACATTTTAGACTCAAGAAACACTTGTTTTTGTCAGGTTTTGTTCAGGTTACAGCCAATACAAGTCAGCTGTAAATTCTGATCAGGACCTGTTTGAATTCAGCTTTCAATTTAAGCATGTTCTTGACATCATAACACTATTTTTAGCAATCAAAACCCTAAAAACATCTCATACATGAATTTAGCATCAACAAAAATCTGAATTTACTTGAGCTAAGCATGATTTCAATATATACTTGTCTAGGGTTTACTCCTAAACACTGCAATGTTCCTATTTCATCTACATATCATTCATGCTTCCACAGATTTTAAATTCCCTAAACTCATGAGAATTTCAAGTAGAGAGTTTTTATCAAATTTCACATACCTTATGATCTCCTTGCAATGGGGATCACTAGTCTATGCTCAGATTTCGTTTTGGACTTGATTTAGACCTTCAATTTGGAAGATTTGGCAAGAACTAGGGTTGTGGGGAGCTTGGGTCGCCCCCTGTGTTTGATCGATTTCCAACACACACACAAATGTGTGTTTTGTGTTTAATAAATTGTTTTTATTAAAATTAGTTTCCATTTAAACACTTTTGGTCCCTCTAATTTCTTTTAGTTCATATTTAGGTGCTTTTAACCCACTTTTAAGTTAGCAAAAGACTAGTAACTAACTGGGTTATTTCGTCCTAGTTAGTTTGTTCTCGTTTATTTAATACTTTATAATTTTAGTATAAAGTTTTATATTTTCGGGGTGTTACAACTGACGGGGTAAAAGGGTATAGATTGTGGAGGTTAGAAGAAGGCAGCCCCAGGGTTATAAATAGCAGAAATGTGAAGGTTATAGAAGAAGTTTTGTATAAACATGTGATCACTGGCTCAGATGGTTCTGATGATAAAGCAAATGGAGTTCAGATTGAGGTGGAGTCACTGGAAAAAACAACCTGCAGATAAGTCAATACAGCCCAGTACAAGTTATGATCAGCCTGCAGAAACTACAAGTGTTCAGTCACCAGACCATTGTATAGCCAGAGATAGGCCAAGAAGGCAAGTGTTAAGGCCTGTGAGGTTCAGAACACAGGAGGACATTTCTGCATTTGTCTTCAGTGTTGCTGAACATGATAGCATTCATGAGCCAATAACTTATCATGATGCTATCAATTCTGTGGAAAAAGATAAGTGGCAAAGGGCAATGAAGGAAGAAATGGAGTCTTTGTATAAAAATGAAACCTGGTAGCTAGTTGATAAGCCAAAAGATCAGAAACTTGTATCCTGTAAGTGGATTTACAAGGTTAAAGATGGGTTGCCAGGAGAATTGCCAAGATACAAGGCAAGATTGGTGGCTAAAGGGTTCACACAGAGGGCTGGTGTGGACTATAATGAAATCTTTTCTCCTGTAGCGAAGCATACCTCTATAAGGGTAATTTTGGCATTAACTGCATACAAGAACTTTGAGCTGGAGCAGTTGGATGTAAAAACAGCTTTTCTTCATGGTAATCTTGAAGAAAAGATATACATGAAGCAGCCTCAAGGTTTTGAAGTTGAAGGTGTCACACCCCAACCGATGGTGGAAACATCGGGGCATGGCACTGAGCGAAACAGATTGTCCAGAAGTTTCCATAACAACTAAAATTACCAATTAATTAAAGAAACATGTCCCATACCATGTCTTAAAAGAGAACATAATAATTACACACAAAATCTAGTCAAATTGTTCTGTTCCGACAACTCAGATTTCAAATACAGACAATTGTTTATTGGTTTCTAGACCTTTCCTAGCCTCGATTTCACAGCAAGCAAAGCATATAAGCATCCTAAGCACCTGTCACATACGTTAAAGTAAAAGTCAATACACATAGTGTAAAGGTGAGCATACAAGTTTGATAATAGCATATAGAGTTCGAAATCGTTACGCATAACCAACACGTACACAGTGTAAAATGAGGCATGTTAGTTATCGACATGAAACTATCAATACCAATGACTACGAGTTGACTGCCCAAGGCAGTTCGTATTGCATGATCACCACCGTGACCCATGCAATTAATTGTTCTTAACAACCCCTGAGTGAACAGGTGCTGAGTGTAAACTATAGTACTATCGTTGCTAAGGCAGGTAGACAGCATTCCATGTGTAAACATAACAAACAAGCATTCATTAAGTCACGTATGACATGCGGTAACGGTTAGCGTTAAAGTATCGCGTAGTGTGTTCGATGTGATTTAGTATAAGTAACGTATGTAACACCCAAAAGTGCGTAAAGCCAAAAAGGGATAGAGTATACTCACAGCAATTGAAGTAATGGATTGAAGGGAGCGCTTAGAGCGGATAATAGCCTTAACAGTTATGAATAACATAAGCAAAAGTCGGCGTGTAAAAAGGTGTGACGTGTCAATGGGTCGAACAGCAATCCGGTCGGATGGCAATCCGATCGGAAGGCCGGTCGTTCGGGTGACAATCCATTCGGACGGTCGTCCGATCAGGTGACCGTTCGAGTGGACTGTTAGCTCGTTTGGGGTAGATGTGTTTGTGTATGATGGCTTGACTTTTGAAGTTTTCGTTGTAGCATTTTGAAAACTTAAAACTATCTCTACCTTTCAGGTCGATCGATCGAACGACCGTTCGATCGGGCGACAGTCCGATTGGTTGGACACTTTAGCGAGAACAAGTTCATAGCAGGTTGTCGCTCGATCGGATGGTAGTTCGATCGGGTGGCAACCCATGTGCATTGAACATGTTGAAAATTGTTTAAGTGTTGAGTTCAAAACATCACATGGTCGGTTGGCCGGTCGATCGGGTGGCAACCCGATTGGACGGCAGTCCGTTCGGTGTTCAAGACTATTGAAGTTTGTAATAATAGTCAAGTGTGGGGCCAAGGTGCAAGCCGATCGGGTGGTAACCCGATCAGGTGACAATCCGATCGGACACTAGTCCGATCGGGCGACACTCCATCCTGGTCGGCCTGATCATCTTCTTCCTCGGTCATTTTGATAGTTTGTCGTTTTATCGAGATGATTTGATAACGCATTAGACAACAGAAACCTCGTCACGACTTAGTAACCTGATCGGACAGGAATCACCCAAATCCGGCGAGTTAACTGTTCGAGACGGTGTTCCAAGTATAACCCAAAATCGGTAATCTCGTGGATAGAATCCAGATCTTGAACCAACACAACCACAAGAATGAGTAGAAGATCAGGACAAGCTCCGATTCTATCAGTTTTGAGTGCATTGAATGTAAAAGAGTTGAAAGAAAGTTGGAAAACCATCTTTCAATTCTTTTCACCTTGATTATGTTTAGATCTATGAAAGATCTTTGTTCATTTATGTGGAAATCGTTCAGATCTAAGTTGTTCTTGGTGGATTGAAGCCATAATATGAAGTTCCTAAGAACACCATGATGACATCATCCTAGAACACCTCAAATCTAGTGATTTCTCAGTTAAAAGTTAAGTTCAAAAGATAGAAAGGTCTAGGAGTGCGTGTAGATCAAGAAAGTACAAGATTTAGGTTGAACACTTACAAGAATATTGAGAAATCTGAAGAAAAGTGGGCAAGAACGCTGGTCGGACGAGAGGTGCCAAAAATGGTAAGTTTGTGATGTTGACAGGGGTATTTATAGGCTTACCATAAAAGGAAAGGATGAGAGAGGGCTGCCCGATCGAGTGGCTACCCTGGTCGGGTGGCAGCCCGATCGAGTGGCACCTCGATCGGATGGCTGTCCGATCGGGTGGCAGCTCGATCGGTTGGCCATTCGATTGGAGGGCACAGCGCGACGTGTTTTGCTGTTTCGATTACGATTGCAAGTGTTGCGATGCGATAGAGTTTCCTAATCAAATTACTTTTAATCCCAACGACTATTTCAATATACAACCATCCTTATTTCATATTCGTTTAGCGTTTGCGAGTCGATTGCGATTGAGTTTCGATTGCGTTTCGATTGATCACCACAACATAAACATAAATAAACATGCACAAGTAACACATAAGGCACACACACACATAAGACAGTAACCATATTGCGTAATTTGAGTTGCGAATGCGATAGCGATAAGCGATAGATCGATTAAACATGCGATAAATATCGATAAATAGCAATTATTAATAGATACTCCACATAATACAACTAAAGCAATAATAAAATTAGACTAATTACAAGTCAAAGAAGTCAAAACAGGAATTGAGCAAGGGGTGACAGATCGCAATTAGCAATCTTGTCTTCCTTTGACTTCAATCTTGACTTTGACTTTGACTTTCTAAACACGGGTTGTTACAGCCTCCCCTAGTTGAGGGAATTTCGTCCCGAAATTAGGCCAATGTCGTAACAAACAATTGTGGGTACTTCGCCTTCATGTCGCTTTCGAGTTCCCAAGTGAACTCTGCGCCTCGTTTGCCTTCCCATCGGACTTTCACAATAGGAATGCGCGAGCATCTGAGCTGCTTGGTTTGGCGATCCATGATTTCGACAGGCTTCTCCACGAAGTGTAGTGTTTCGTTTACTTGGAGGTCATCAAGAGGTATGATTAAATCATGCTCGGCTAGGCACTTTCGGAGGTTCGAAACGTGGAATGTCGGGTGGACATTACTAAGTTCCTCTGGTAGTTCGAGTCTGTAGGCGACTTTTCCAATCCTCTCCAGGATCTTAAAAGGTCCAACATATCGAGGTGCTAGTTTCCCTTTCTTGCCGAATCTGACCACACCCTTCCAAGGTGATACCTTTAGGAGTACGTAGTCGCCAACGTCAAATTCAAGGGGCTTGCGTCGTCTATCGGCGTAACTTTTCTGGTGACTCCGAGCTTTCAACAAATTGTCTCGAATTTGGAGGACTTTGTCAGTCGTTTCTTGCAATAGCTCAGGACCGGTTAATTGTGAGTGAACGATCTCGTGCCATACAATTGGCGATCGACATTTTCTTCCGTATAAAGCCTCGAATGGTGCCATTTGAATGCTGGAATGATAACTGTTATTATACGAGAATTCGACTAACGGCAGGTAAGCATCCAAATTACCACCGAAATCTATGACACACGAACGGAGCATGTCTTCAAGAGTACGAATCGTTCTTTCAGTCTGACCGTCGATTTGAGGGTGGAATGCGGTACTTAGATTAAGCGTAGTACCGAGAGCCGCTTGAAACATTTCCCACAGACGCGAGGTAAACCGAGCATCACGGTCAGAGATGATGTCGCGAGGCATCCCATGTCGACAAATGATCTCATCGGTGTAGATTCGGGCTAATTGTTCTACCTTGTTGTTTTCCCGTATTGGCAAAAAGTGAGCAGGTTTGGTCAAACGGTCAACAACAACCCAGATGCTGTCGTGACTTGATGGCGTGCGCGGGAGTTTTGTTATGAAATCCATAGCTATACTTTCCCATTTCCACATAGGGATCGAGGGTTGTTCAAGTAAGCCAGAGGGTCTTTGGTGTTCAGCCTTGACTTTCGAGCAAGTTAGGCACTTTCCAATGTAGAGAGCGATATCCCTCTTCATGCCCGGCGACCAGTACTTGTAGCGAAGGTCCTGGTACATCTTGTCGGCACCGGGATGAATAGAATACCGGGATTTGTGGGCTTCGTCCATCAAAATCTGTTGTAAATTGGTCCGCTTAGGGATCCAAATTCGGTCCAGAAAGTGGAATATCCCATTCGACTTGTTCATAAGCTGGGCTCCATCGTGGTAGATTCTTTCCTTCTTCAAAGTGCGTTCATTAAAACAGGCATGCTGAGCTTCGCGGATGAGGGTTTCGAGATCATATTGGGCTTGGGTATTACGGATGCTGAGCAAATAACTCCGTCTGCTGAGAGCGTGGGCAACGACATTTGCTTTTCCAGGATGATAACGAATCTCACAGTCATAATCGTTGAGAAGTTCTACCCAGCGGCGTTGACGCATGTTAAGTTCCTTCTGGTCAAAGATATGTTGTAGGCTCCTATGATCGGTGAAGATCGTACACTTGGTACCATACAGGTAGTGTCGCCAAATCTTTAACGCAAAAACAACTGCGCCTAGCTCGAGATCATGGGTTGTATAGTTCTTCTCTTGGATTTTGAGCTGACGAGATGCGTAAGCAATAACCTTGTCCCGTTGCATGAGGACACAACCAGACCAAAGTTCGAGGCGTCGCAATAGACAATGAAGTCGTCGTTTTCGTCGGGTAAAGTGAGAACAGGAGCATTGCAAAGCATGTGCTTGATGGTTTGGAAAGCAGACTCTTGTTCAGTTCCCCAAACAAAAGGCTTGTCTTTATGCATGAGAGCAGTAAGCGGCACAGCGATCTTCAAGAATCGTCGATAGTAGCCCGCTAGTCCGAGAAAAGAACGAACTTCAGACAGGTTCTTAGGTGTAATCCAACTCTTAACTGCTTCTATCTTTGCGGGATCAATGTGAATACCTTGACTATTGACAATGTGACCAAGAAATTGAACCTCCTCCAGCCAGAATTCACACTTAGAGAACTTGGCGAAGAGTTGATTTCCCTGGAGTAGCTCGAGAACCAAACGTAGATGTTGCGTGTGTTCGGATTTCGACCTGGAATAGATCAAGACATCATCGATGAACAGGATGACGAAGCGGTCGAGATACGGTTTACACACGTGATTCATCAGATCCATGAAAACCGTGGGTGCGTTGGTTAAGACAAAAGGCATAACAACGAACTCATAATGGCCGTATCGAGTGCGAAAAGCGGTTTTGGGTATATCCTCCTCTTGGATGCGTAGTTGGTGATAGCCTGAGCGTAGATCGATCTTCGAGAAACACGTAGCACCTTGTAGCTGGTCAAACAAATCATCAATGCGAGGCAGGGGATAGCGATTCTTGATAGTCAACTTATTCAATTCCCGATAGTCGATGCACATCCTGAACGACCCATCCTTCTTTTTGATGAAAAGGACTGGTGCGCCCCAAGGAGAGGTGCTCGGGCGAATGAATCCTTTATCAAGTAGTTCCTGGAGCTGACTCGAGAGTTCGCGCATTTAGGATGGAGCGAGTCGGTAAGGAGCTTTGGCAACAGGGTTGGCTCCAAATGAGGTCGATACAAAAGTCGATATCACGACTTGGCGGGAGTCCAGGAAGATCATCAGGGAATACCTGAGGAAATTCACAGACAACAGGAACATCTTTCACTTCGGTCTTCCTTTTCTTTTCCTTCTCCGCTACTACAATGTTAGCCAAGAAAGCTCTGTATTCCTTGTGGAGATACTTGCTAGCTTGGACACATGACATGAGCTTGAGACCTTTCGAAGCAGTTTCGCCATAAACACATAATAGATCACCATTCGCGAGCGAGAATCGAATCATTTTATCGAAGCACACAACTTTAGCATGGTTTTCACGAAGAAAGTCCATGTCTACTATGATATCAAAACTTCCGAGTTGCATCGGAATAAGATCGATTGGAAAGATGTGATTGTTGAGTTCAAGAGTACAATCACGAAGAACAGAATTAACGACGACAGTTCTTCCGGTGGCAACTTCGACATCGAACGTCGAGGGGAGATGGGAGCGCTTACGACTAAGAAGCTTCTCGAATTCAAACGACACAAAGCAGTTATCGGCTCCAGTATCAAACAAACACGAAGCATAAATACCATTCACAAGGAACGTACCATTGACCATGTTGTTGTCAGCCTGGGCTTGACGCACATTGATGTTGAAAGTTCTGGCGCGGGCGGCTTGTTGTTGCTGTTGAGGCTGCTGCTGCTGGGGCTCTTGTTTCACAACCCTGTTTGGGCACATGTTCGTGAAGTGGTTGGGATCACCACACGCATAGCAGACTCTGGCGTTGATCGTGGGTGCCTGAGCTGCCTGTTGGCCTTGAGGAGCTGGGAGTAGAGCTTGATGAGCAGTGGCTTGAGCTGGTGCTTGTCGGGAACCAGTACAGCAATTGGTGGTAAAGTGGCAGTACATGTTGCAATGCACACAGAATCGGCAGGCGATACCCACCGGGTGATGATAAATACATGTTGGGCAAGCAGGGTGGGGACCGGTGTATGCACGCTTTGCAGGCGGTGCATAGATGACTGGAGCTGATCGGTGCTGAGATTGCTGCTGAGCCGGTACTGCTTGAAGTGGAGCAGCAGTGGTAGTAACAGCACAGTTCCTGTTGCTGGAGCTGCTGTTGTTGTTTTTCTTCTTGCGGCATGAGAACTTTGACGATTGAGCGGCGGCGGTCTCAGCGGTTGGTGCTGCGTGACTTGATGCAGGTTCTTCGAAGCTTTATCCCAAAAACCCGCTTTTACTCGCTTGTCATTGATTTCAGCGGCAAGCAAGTAAGTTTCTTCGATTATTGCTGGCTTTGCGGCATGCACAAAATCCGCAACACAGTCTGGCAGAGCTCGAATGTACTTCTTGATTGTCATGTCGGGTGTCTTCACTTGATCGGGACAGATGATGCCAAGCTGTTTGAAGTGAGCAGTCAGAGCTGCGTTCTCTCCATCCTTCTACTTGATATGCCATAATTCATCCTCCAACTTTTGGCGTTCGTGGGGAGGGCAGAATTCATCCATCATAATGGCCTTCAGCTCTTCCCACGTCAGCTCATAGGCTGCGTCATTCCCACGTTTGTTTCTCTCGGCCGTCCACCAGTCTAGTGCGCGGGATTGGAAGATGCCGGTAGCATTCAGAGTACGGAGATTTTCAGGACATCCACTCTGGTGCAGAGTGACTTCGACGGAATCAAACCATTGAAACATAGCCGTTGGGTCATTTTCGCCAGTAAATTCCTTAGGACCACAAGCTTTGAACTGCTTGAAATTGAAAGCAGTCTTGGGAGTAGCTTTAGGAGCTTCGGTTCTGGACTTCTCGGATGATTTTCTCACATTCTCGTATATTTCACTCACGATCTGAGGTACAACCTTTGCCACTTGTTTAGCGACGATAGCAGCAAGGCGTTTGTCTCTCTGTTCTTGGCGAGTGATTCGTGGGTGACGAGGTCCAGATGAGGGTCCAGTTGACATTGTCTGCAACAGACATCGTCATGGGTCTCAGACACCGCATAATCGAATCTCACCTCACACGTCTAATACTACTAAAGCTCATGAACACGTATAATCACGTAAGCACATAGGCACATAATCACATATTCACAGAAGCACATAAAAAGTAAGGCACAGAATCACAGAAACACATAAGCACATAAAGCAATCAGAATACAGAAACCTATCATTCAAAGTTCACGAGCGTTCAAGAATAGCAATCGCGATTAACACATCAAGTAGTATAGTATAAGCGTGTCCATAATTTGGCGATTTGTCAGCGTTTTGAGGTAGATGAGCATTGCGATTTGTGTGTGTCGATCAAAGCGATAGCGAAAAATCGAATGAATCACCGAAAATTATAGCATATAAACAGGTAAATACACACATAAACATATAAAATCGATAAATATCAGAGTCAGCAGTTGCGGGCTCAGAATCAAAACACATAAAAAATCGAGGATAGATTGTCTTAGGCTGATAGACATCGACTACCCAAAGTGGTTCGACTATTCACAAGGACTGTCTGAGCACACTTTGACCTTCGGGACTGTGCTTCCGCCTCGAATCTGGGCGAATGGCACGTATCCTTTCAATCTCAGCGTGATCTCCAGTCGTTGGAGTCCGTTAAGACCTTGGTGAGAGTTTGTAAAATAAAGTATAGATCGGAGCGAGTCGTCAAGGTTCGGGTTTCACCCTTGACTTAACGACCTTGTTCCTGTTTTTGATAAAAAAACGGAAGGATTATACGTCAAAGTATGGATTTCACTCCTAATTCAACGTAATTTCTCCTATTTGTAGATAAAGATGCGGGTTGAGCAAGCAACTTAGTCGAGAGTTTGCGGTTTTCACACCTAATCTCGACCCAATCGTTTGTTCATTTTTGAAAACTAGAGTGCAGTGATAGTGTAGCGTGAGCGAAAATAGCGGGGAAATAGCGAGTAAGCTCGTACATAATCCCTACAGGATATGCACAAGTCGGCCTGTTGGTTTCCTAACTATAGACTAGGTCGTTTCTAAGACATCGACCCGGACTAGGTCGAGTCTTGCCTAATTCCCTATGGTTATGGCTAGGGCTGACAATTTTACACGAATACACGACACGAACCTACACGAAGTTAACAGGTATCGTGTATGGCCTTAACAGGTATCGTGTACCAAACAGGTAGACACGAGATTACCTGTTAATTTGCGTGTATAAACATGTTCAATACCTGTTTACCTGTTAATACCCGTTAGTACATGATAAGGAATTAAATTAAATAAACCTCATCAGCCATGTGCGTGTGGGTTCCTTAATTCCTTTCTATTTTCATTCCTCATTCAATTCAAAAAAGATAAAACCCTAAACTCCCTCTGTAACTCTCAGATAGCATGTCGTGTTCGTGTTAACAGGTATTAACAGGTAATTTTCATGTATAACAATCGAACAGTCGTGTTAACAGGAAATTTTCGTGTATATCGTGTCGTGTTCCTGTTCGTGTTTGAAAAAAGGACACGATAAGTTATCGTGTCGTGTTCGTTTATGGGATTTCGTGTATCGTGTCGTGTCGTGTCTTATCGTGTACGGGTATACACGATATGCCCGCCCTAGTTATGGCTCTGATACCAATCTGTCACACCCCAACCGATGGCGGAAACATCGGGGCAAGGCACTGAGCGAAACAGATTGTCCAGGAGTTTCCATAACAACTAAAATTACCAATTAATTAAAGCAACATGTCCCATACCATGTATTAAAAGATAACATAATAATTACAGACAAAATCTAGTCAATTGTTCTGTTCCGACAACTCAGATTTCAAATACAGACAATTGTTTATTGGTTTCTAGACCTTTCCTAGACTCGATTTCACAGCAAGCAAAGCATATAAGCATCCTAAGGACCTGTCACATACGTTAAAGTAAAAGTCAATACACATAGTGTAAAGGTGAGCATACAAGTTTGATAATAGCATATAGAGTTCGAAATCATTACGCATAACCAGCATGTACATAGTGTAAAATGAGGCATGTTAGTTATCGACATGAAACTATCAATACCAATGAATGCGAGTTGACTGCCCAATGCAGTTCGTATTTGTGGCACCCGAGGAAAATCTACAGCAATCTTGATTTATCACTTCACTCCCTTGTGCTTACTTGTCAAATTTCGGGACGAAATTTCTTTCAAGTTGGGGATGATGTGATAACCCGAACATTCGAGGTCAGTGTCGTTTAATCTTGTGATCTAAATCTTCCGTTATTCATTCCTCTCCTTGTGTTGAACGTTTTGTGCTAGAACAAAACTTGCTGATATTAGATTAATACACATTGCATTTGGGCCGAATACAACTAGGCTGTTTGCATTGTATTTGGGCCAAATATACTTGGGCTACTTACACCACATGTTTAACAAACACATACATGATTTGGGCCGGGTACTGGTTGTACATGATGTGGGCCGATATACACACACATCCGGAACTTTGAGTGGTTACGTTTGGGCCTGGAGGAGCCTAAGTGGGTCTTGTATTAGGGGGCCGGCTTTTGACTTAGAATTTATACATACATAGGTTACGTGATATGATAACACAATTATACCCCAAACCCTAGACTCCTCTAATCGCACACGGCAGTGGTAGACCCCCCCTGTTCGAGATAGCATCTTGAGCAGTCAAGTTCCTGGTTAGTGGTTCGTACTTGTTGATTTTCATGGTTGTGTGATATTGTTCATGTGTGAAATCTCCTATTCGATATATATACATGTATTCGTGTTATGTTTTGCAATTGGTTCGATGATCTTGTGAATTTTTAAACTGGACGTCATGGCCTGCATGTAAACTAGGAAGTAGGTATTAATTAATTAATCATCTTGTTTTGCATGTAAACTAAATCTTGTTTTATGATAGGATTATGCTAGAGGAATACATGTAATTAAATTCACTTGGTGATTCTGATGATATGATGACTGAGCTAATGTGTCATGTTTATGGAATCGATGTAGTGATTATGTATAATAAGGAATAGTTTGTGTAATGAACAATGCTAGGATGTGTGGATAATAAACTTGAAACCTGATTAACTAAAGAACAAGATTGGCATATTTGCATGCTAACCATGTATTACTTAGATGGGTAATTGGGTTATAAAAGAATAATATGTTAAACAATGCTTGCTTCGGTTCAGTTAGATGGTTACTGTTTGATGAGGTTAATGTTACATGTTAGGTTATATTGTGGTGTTATCATAAATTATATGAATTAGTAATTTGTGGGGGGGGGGGCATTGTTTTGGGTATTATATGCAAATCGGACCCCCTAGCAATTAAAGCACAACTAAAATTGGGTTAGGCCGCATAGCAGCCAAGCAACACAAGTGAGACGGGCCAGCCAGCTCCTTAATGGATGCTGAGTTGGGCTGCTACTTTGGATAGATGTGCTATTGGGCCTGTAAGGGTTTGTGACCCACACAAACATCTTTTGTGCGTTCGTAAGTGGGCTGGATATCAGCTGGGCCGATGCTGGGCTGGGTTTAAAGGCAGATTACAATCTGGGTTGACTCTAGTCGGGTCCTATTTAGATAACTGGGCTGCACATGTATAATAATTGGGCTTGAAGTATATGCAAGTAAAATTGTGAATAAACTATGTATGTATGTAGTAAGTTGGGCTATTACATGTTAATTGATTAGGTTCCATCCTCTTGTGATTGGCAAACTAGATATAAGTGATAAAACGAAATATGCGAGTACGGCCCTAACTTGCAATGTGAATGTGTGTCGGTATGGATACTTGCTACAATTTGTGTGATAGTACGAACTATGCTTGTTATGACATACGTGATGATTTTATGTTTGGTTGTTTATTGCTTGAGCAATACGTGTGACTAGCTACGTGAATTGTGAATTCCTGAAACTGACTATCTTTGGTAACCACGATAGGATTTGATTGATCAGCTGTTTAACGAGCATTTAGTCTAACCGAGCAAACAAAAGGTGAGTTCATCTCTCTTGAGCATGCGTCCCGGTGGTTGGGACAGTCTTTGGGTATCCCTGAGAGGGATTGGTTTTGGGTAAATCATGGGTATTCCTGAGAGAAATATGTCTTTTGGGTAAATCTGGAATGTTGGATAATATACTCATCCTATCACCATTAAAGTCCCTCCATGTTGTTTGGTTACCTGAGAGGTAACAAGGTATTAGTTAGTAGCGCTACTTAGGTTTGGCACCCTCACCCCGTACCTGAGAGGACGGGTGTGAACTAATGACCTAATCATGACCAATGCTTTGATAGGAGCATTGGAGAAAGGGCAATGTAAATCAGGAGCCGTCTTGTATTCGGGATATTATCAACATTAAATTCAATGGATTAACTAAACACTTGGTAACCAACGTTTTCATAAAACTATGAACTCACCAACGTTGTCTGATACACTTGTTGCATGCTCGCAGGTCGTTAGACACCTTGGATTTGGGAACTTGCTGTCTGGAGTAGCTGGAGTGGTCATGGGTCGACTGGAGGGACTCATGTGATTGATTATTGCTATTATACATTGGTTTTGAACAATTTAACTTTGGTTTACTATTTGCTTCCGCTGAACATGTTGGTTTCCATTTAAACTTGTTGATGACATTTTTCATTAATAATTGGGGATTTTATTTATAAACTTGAATGGGTTCAATGTAATTAGTGGCTCGTTGTTGGTACGTCACACGCCTAACAGAGACATTCCCTAGGTGGTATTTTGGGGGTATGACAGTTTGGTATCAGAGCCACTGGTTATAGTGAACTTGGTTTTAAAACGTTTTTATAAAACCAGACTATAACCGAACAGATCCAAAATCGACCATGATACTCGGCTCCAGATTGCAAGGTTTGTCTCTCGTTTACTATTGCATAGTATATCTAGTGTTTGCTTATGAATGACATCACACGTGAATGCACACTTGGCACTACAGTATAAGTCCCTAGTTGTCAACCCATGTTACGTGTTTTAAGAGTGTGACTCTTCTTGAACTTTCATGACCTATGTTATGGTGTCATCTGTCTTATTGCTCGAATTCGGGGAACCTTTTTACACGAATTGAGAGGAGCTGAGGTAAACATGCAAATTGGATTATTATTATGGGTGCACACATAATAATAATGTGGGGTGCATGTGAGTCCTAGTGAAACTTGACAAGTGCAAAAGGGGTTCCGCTCGGTTAATTGGCGTTATGTTAGAACTCAGTAGTTTATGGAGATCATAGTAATGCTTGACTCCTACTTGAACTCGCATTTTAAATCTTTCCTCTTCTTGTATAGAAATATGAGCGGACGAGGCCATGGACGCCGCATTGCTATGACTCAGGCCGAATTAACCAACTTGATCAACACTCATGTGGCTGAAGCCCTAGTGGCTTACCAGGCTGGTACGATATGTGCCAATTACTTTCTATCCTTGTGTCGTATACTTGAATCTTACTTGTGTGTTGTACGTTCTTTCATTTTAGGTCAACATGTGAACCAAAACAATCCACTTGCCTGCACGTTTAAGACCTTCATGGATTGTAAGCCACAGACCTTCAGTGGGACAGAAGGAGCTGTGGGACTCTTGCGTTGGTTTGAAAAGGCCGAATCTGTGTTTGCTATGTGTAACTGTCCCGTGGGGGACCGGGTGAAGTATGCTTCAGGCACGCTCGAGGACGGTTCCTTGACTTGGTGGAATGCCCAGGTTCAGATGTTGGGTATTGAGATGGCGAATGCCACTACATAGGATGACTTCAAGGAGTTAATGCGTGAGGAGTACTGTCCTCGTGACGAGATTCAGAAGCTTGAGAACGAGTACTACGATTTGAAGATGGAAGGGTCCGAGATCGAGGCTTACACGAAATGATCTCATGAACTAGCAATTTTGTGCCCTAATCTGTCTCGACCTCTACCTCGAAGAATTGAGTTGTATCTCAAGGGGCTAGCACCAGCTGTAAAGGGTTATGTCACTTCTGCAAACCTTAACAATCTACCTCAGATCATCCGTTTAGCACACAAGATTACTGACCAGGAGGTCGAGCGTGGATCGCTACCGCCTCGTATTTCTGCTACTACCCCTGCTGCTACAACTACCACACCTGTTAGTGATAACAAGCGAAAGTGGAACGATGCTGACAAAGCAACCAGTGCCAGTCAATCTCAGAAAAGGGCAGACAACAGCATCCACCGCAGTTTTAGCCAGTCGTCTTCTGTGAATCAGAATCAAAGCAACAATTCAAATCAGGGTTCTTACGCGGGAAAGCTACCAAAGTGTAATAAGTGTATGTTCCACCATCGCGGGCCGTGCACCCGGGTATGTCACAGGTGCAACAAGGTAGGGCATATGGCTAAAGATTGTAGGGTCTGGCTTCCTAAGCAGCAGCCACAGCAACAAGAGAGGCAGCAGCCTCAATAGAACCAGGGAAATCGAAAGGGGTGCTTTCAGTGTGGTGATGAAGGTCATTTTAAGCGGGATTGCCCTCGGCTTAATCAGAATGCTGGCAACAACAACAATACTGGGAATAACAACAATGGGATCAATGGTGGGAACGGGGCACGTGGAAGAGTATTTACTATTGGCGCTGGGGAAGCTCGCAATGATGGAAATGTTGTGACCGGTACGTTTTCTTTGAACGATCTTTTTTGCTTCTGTTTTATTCAACTCTGGTGCCGATTGGAGTTATGTGTCTCTGGGGTTCAGTCGTCAGTTAGGATTGACTCCCACACCTCTTGTATATAAGCATGTAGTAGGATTAGCTGATAGTAAATCGATAGAAGCTTATCATGCTCTTTTAGGTTGTAAACTTGATCTCATGGGTCAAGTGCTCGACATTGACCTACTCCCCGTTACTCTTGGAAGTTTTGACGTGGTCGTTGGCATGGATTGGTTATCTAAGCAACAAGCGGAAATTCTCTGTAAAGAAAAAAAAATCGTGCGTATCCCTCTCCCCGGTGGGGAATCCTTATTGGTTCAAGGTCATTTTAGTGGTGCCATGGCCGGCATCATTTCAGTAATGAAAGCCCAGAAGTGGCTACAAAAGGGCTACCCTGCTATTCTAGCTCTTGTCACGCCCTGGGTAGTCAAGCATATCAGGTTCTAATTTCCCGTACTTATCTTCCTTTCCTTCCTTGTCTTGTAACGTATGAAGCACTAGACTCAGTCCACGGGAACCGGCTTTATGGGTTACTTTCAATTTGGCATTCTCCTCCCCTTCCTGCTTTATTGGCATTAGAGATCTTGTGAAAAAGTCCGATTGACTAATGGAAGGAAGATCGAGGATCTTCCAGTTGTTCGTGAGCTTACCGACGTGTTTCCTGAAGAGTCACCTGGATTACCTCCACATCATCAGGTGGAATTTCATATTGACCTTATGCCAGGAGCAGCTCCGATTGCCCGTGCTCCTTATCGTCTTGCACCGGAAGGGCTGCAAGAACTGTCTAAACAAAACAGGGGAACGTCTTTTTAGCTTTTGAAACCCAACTCTGCAACGCTCTGAGAATCACTTCTATCCGAGGGTACCGATGATCTGGCGGTATACCATGATGGTCCGAATCAGAGTCTCAGTTACACACCGATGCAACATGAGAGGGCGATGGCTTACGGGGTGGATTAATAGGAAGAATTGCACGACTCACACCCTGGGTGGAAGCCACAATCTCAGATTTGAGCTGGACGCATTACTTGATGGTACCAAATACATTACTTAGACCGATCACAAGGGCCTCCCATATATCGTTGTTTCGAAAGGAGCTAAAGCATGCAATGACATCGCTGGATGGAACTCTTGAATGATTACGACTGAGAAACCTGAACGTGCACGAGCTTTGCAGCTCACTATCGACTCCAACTTACCTGATTAGACTCGCCCTGTTCCAATCTGTAGAACTGGAGGAAGAGGATTTTCAAGTTGAACCCTTGCGGGGTAATGGAGAAGCAACCTTTGGAAGTTCGGACGATGTTCGCTACCTCACGGAACGACTGTGGGTCTCATTAAACGGCAACTGTAGGAAACTCGTGTTGAGCAAAGCACACCGGCCTCAATATTCTAGACGTCTGGGTTTTGATGAGAGGTACTAGGATCTATGAATCTGGTACAGGTGATCGAGCATGAGGGCCCACATAGCAATGTATGTGAACGATGTTTGACTTGCGCGAAAAGTCAAGGTGGAATATCAGAAACCCTCTGGTGGGGGGGTCAGCAACTGGAACACCCATACGGAAATGAGAACAGACTGAAATCCATTTTGTCACTGATACACTTAGAGCCCGAAAACAGAGACGATATCACCTGGGTGATCGTTGATGGTCTCACGTTACCCGCACACTTTCTTGCAATCAAGGAAACTGACGAGTCATCGCATCTGTGAACGTTCCTCTGAGAGAGGCGGCTTTTAGGCACGAGGTGCCAACTCCTGTTACCTCTGATTTTGATCTATACCTGATTTATGACAGGCACTACACAACACTCTTGGCTCACGTCTAGGCATGAGCATTACTTATCACCATAGGACAAATGGTCGGAGTAAACGAACCCTCCTGACACTCGAAGACATGCTGCGAGCATGTGTATGATTGACTTAGTGCAAATTGGAAGGACACATACCTTTGGCTAAGTTCTACTGTAGCAGTTATCATTCTAGTATTCAAACAGCTTTGTTTGGGGCATTGTAAGGATAATAAATCTTCTTGTTGGGCTAAGGTGAGTGATAACCTAATCACAGGTCCAGGGCTTGTACTCGGAACTCTTGGGAAGATTGCTTGGATCGGAAATCATTTGGGGGCAACGAGTGACCGTCAGGAAAGTTGATAAGCTTAGGGAACACTGGGAGTTCGCTGTAGGTGATCGTTTCATGTTGAAAATCTCACCTTGGGAGGGTGTGGTATGCTTGGGAAGCGTGGCAAGCTTAATCCGCGTTATGTTGGGCCATTTAAAATCCTGGAACGGATCGGTAAAGTGGCTTACAAGCTTGAGTTACCTACAGAGTTGGGTGATGTTCACGATGTTTTTCATGTTTCGCAATTGAAGAAGTGTTTGTCGGATGAAACACTGATTGTGCCGTTTCAAGAACTCAAGATTGACGACAAGTTGCAGTTTGTTGAAGAACCTATCGAGATCATGGACCGGGAGGTCAAGGTGCGTAAGTATAGTCGTATTCCAATCGTGAGAGTTCGTTGGAACTCAAGGCGTGGACCGGAGTTCACGTGGGAGCGTGAGGATCAGATGAAGCTTAAATATCCTCAACTTTTCCCTGATGATCAATCCAAATCTGGTACTACTGGTGAATTTCAGGACGAAATTCCTTTTCAAGTTGGGGATGATGTGACAACCCGAACATTCGAGGTCAGTGTCGTTTAATCTTGTGATCCAAATCTTCCATTATTCATTCCTCTCCTTGTGCTGAACGTTTTGTGCTAGAATAAAACTTGCTAATATTAGATTAATACACAATGCATTTGGGCCGAATACAACTAGGCTGTTTGCATTGTATTTGGGCCAAATATACTTGGGCTACTTACACCACATGTTTAACAAACACATACATGATTTGGGCCGGGTACTGGCTGTACATGATGTGGGCCGATATACACACACATCCGGAACTTTGAGTGGTTACGTTTGGTCCTGGAGGAGCCCAAGTGAGTCTTGTATTAGGGGACCGGCTTTTGACTTAGCATTTATACAATTATACCCCAAACCCTAGACTCCTCTAATCGCACACGGCGAGATAGCATCTTGAGCAGTCAAGTTCCTGGTTAGTGGTTCGTACTTGTTGATTTTCATGGTTGTGTGATATTGTTCATGTGTGAAATCTCCTATTCGATATATATACATGTATTCGTGTTATGTTTTGCAATTGGTTCGATGATCTTGTGAATTTTTAAACTGGACGTCATGTGCTGCATGTAAACTAGGAAGTAGGTATTAATTAATTAATCATCTTGTTTTGCATGTAAACTAAATCTTGTTTTATGATAGGATTATGCTAGAGGAATACATGTAATTAAATTCACTTGGTGATTCTGATGATATGATGACTGGTCTAATGTGTCATGTTTATGGAATCGATGTAGTGATTATGTATAATAAGGAATAGTTTGTGTAATGAACCATGTTAGGATGTGTGGATAATAAACTTGAAACCTGATTAACTAAAGAACAAGATTGGCATATTTGCATGATAACCATGTATTACTTAGATGGGTAATTGGGTTATAAAAGAATAATATGTTAAACAATGCTTGCTTCAGTTCAGTTAGATAGTTACTGTTTGATGATGTTAATGTTACATGTTAGGTTATATTGTGGTGTTATCATAAATTATATGAATTAATAATTTCTGGGGGGGCATTGTTTTGGGTATTATATGCAAATCAGACCTCCCTAGCAATTAAAGCACAACTGAAATTGGGATGGGCCGCATAGCAGCCTAGCAACACAAGTGAGAAGGGCCAGCCAGCTCCTTAATGGATGCTGAGTTGGGCTACTACTTTGGATAGATGTGCTATTGGGCCTGTAAGGGATTGTGACCCACACAAACATCTTTTGTGCATTCGTAAGTGGGCTGGATATCAGCTGGGCCGATGTTGGGTCGGGTTTAAAGGCAGATTACAATCTGGGTTGACTCTAGTCGGGTCCTATTTAGATAAATGGGCTGCACATGTATAATAATTGGGCTTGAAGTATATGCAAGTAAAATTGTGAATAAACTATGTATGTATGTATGTATGTATGTAGTAAGTTGGGCTATTACATGTTAATTGATTAGGTTCCATCCTCTTGTGATTGGCAAACTAGATACAAGTGATAAAACGAAACATGCGAGTATGGCCCTAACTTGCAATGTGAATGTGTGTCGGTATGGATACTTGCTACAATTTGTGTGATAGTACGAACTATGCTTGTTATGACATACGTGATGATTTTATGTTTGGTTGTTTATTGCTTGAGCAATACGTGTGACTAGCTACGTGAATTGTGAATTCATGAAACTGACTGTCTTTGGTAACCACGATAGGATTTGATTGATCAACCGTTTAACGAGCATTTAGTCTAACCGAGCAAACCAAAGGAGAGTTCATCTCTCTTGAGCATGCGTCCCGGTGGTTGGGACAGTCTTTGGGTATCCCTGAGAGGGATTGGTTTTGGGTAAATCATGGGTATTCCTGAGAGGAATATGTCTTTTGGGTAAATCTGGAATGTTGGATAATATACTCATCATATCACCATTAAAGTCCCTCCGTGTTGTTTGGTTACCTGAGAGGTAACACGGTATTAGTTAGTAGCGCTACTTAGGTTTGGCACCCTCACCCCGTACCTGAGAGGACGGGTGTGAACTAATGACCTAGTCATGACCAATGCTTTGATAGGAGCATTGGAGAAAGGGCAATGTAAATCAGGAGCCGTCTTGTATTCGGGATATTATCAACATTAAATTCAATGGATTAACTAAACACTTGGTAACCAACGTTTTCGTAAAACTATGAACTCACCAGCATTGTCTGATACACTTGTTGCATGCTCGCAGGTCGTTAGATACCTTGGATTTGGGAACTTGCTGTCTGGAGTAGCTGGAGTGGTCATGGGTCGACTGGAGGGACTCATGTGATTGATTATTGCTATTATACATTGGTTTTGAACAATTTAACTTTGGTTTACTATTTGCTCCCGCTGAACATGTTGGTTTCCATTTAAACTTGTTGATGACATTTTTCATTAATAATTGGGGATTTTATTTATAAACTTGAATGGGTTCAATGTAATTAGTGGCTCGTTGTTGGTACGTCACACGCCTAACAGGGACATTCCCTAGGTGGTATTTTGGGGGTGTGACAGTATTGCATGATAACCACCGTGACCCATGTAATTAATTGTCCTTAACAACCCCTGAGTGAACAGGTGCTGAGTCCAAACTATAGTACTGTCGTTGCTAAGGCAGGTAGACAGCATTCCATGTGTAAACATAACAAACAAGCATTCATTAAGTCACGTATGACATGCGCTAACGGTTAGCGTTAAAGTATCGCGTAGTGTGTTCGATGTGATTTAGTATAAGTAACGTATGTAACACCCAAAAGTGCGTAAAGCCAAAAAGGGATCGAGTATACTCACAGCGATTGAAGTAATGGATTGAAGGGAGCGCTTAGAGCGGATAATAGCCTTAACAGTTATGAATAACATAAGCAAAAGTCGGCGTGTAAAAAGGTGTGACGTGTCAATGGGTCGAACAGCAATCCGGTCGGATGGCAATCCGATCGGAAGGCCGGTCGTTCGGGTGACAATCCATTCGGACGGTCGTCCGATCAGGTGACCGTTCGAGTGGACTGTTAGCTCGTTTGGGGTAGATGTGTTTGTGTATGATGGCTTGACTTTTGAAGTTTTCGTTGTAGCATTTTGAAAACTTAAAAGTATCTCTACCTTTAAGGTCGATCGATCGAACGACCGTTCGATCGGGCGACAGTCTGATTGGTTGGACACTTTAGCGAGAACAAGTTCACAGCAGGTTGTCACTCGATAAGAACGATAGTTCGATCGGGTGGCAACCCATGTGCATTGAACATGTTGAAAATTGTTTAAGTGTTGAGTTCAAAACATCACATGGTCGGTTGGCCGGTCGATCGGACGGCAGTCCGTTCGGTGTTCAAGACGCTTGAAGTTTGTAATAATAGTCAAGTGTGGGGCCAAGGTGCAAGCCGATCGGGTGGTAACCCGATCGGATGACAATCCGATCGGACAGTAGTCCGATCGGGAGACACTCCATCCTGGTCGGCCTGATCATATTCTTCCTTGGTCATTTTGATAGTTTGTCATTTTATCGAGATGATTTGATAACGCATTAGACAACAGAAACCTCGTCACGACTTAATAACCTGATCGGACAGGAATCACCCAAATCCGGCCAGTTAACTGTTCGAGACGGTGTTCCAAGTTTAACCCGAAATCGGTAATCTCGTGGATAGAATCCAGATCTTGAACCAACACAACCACAAGAATGAGTAGAAGATCAGGACAAGCTCTGATTCTATCGGTTTTGAGTGCATTGAGTGTAAAAGAGTTGAAAGAAAGTTGGAAAACCATCTTTCAATCCTTTTCACCTTGATTATGTTTAGATCTATGAAAGATCTTTGTTCATTTATGTGGAAATCGTTCAGATCTAAGTTGTTCTTGGTGGATTGAAGCCAAAACATTAAGTTCCTAAGAACACCATGATGACATCATCCTAGAACACCTCAAATCTAGTGATTTCTCGGTTAAAAGTTAAGATTCAAAAGATAGAAAGGTGTAGGAGTGCGTGTAGATCAAGAAAGTACAAGATTTAGGTTGAAAACTTACAAGAATCGCGAGAAATCTGAAGAAAAGTGGGCAAGAACGCTGGTCGGACGAGAGGTGCCAAAAAATGGTAAGTTTGTGATGTTGACAGGGGTATTTATAGGCTTACCATAAAAGGAAAGGAGGAGAGAGGGCTGGCCGATCACGTGGCTACCCTGGTCGGGTGACCGCCCGATCGAGTGGCACCTCGATCGGATGGCTGTCCGATCGGGTGGCAGCTCGATCGGCTGGCCATTCGATTGGAGGGCACAGCGCGACGTGTTTTGCTGTTTCGGTTTCGATTGCGATTGCGAGCGTTGCGATGCGATAGAGTTTCCTAATCAAATTACTTTTAATCCCAACTACTATATTAATATACAATCATCCTTATTTCATATTCGTTTAGCATTTGCGATTCGATTGCGATTGAGTTTCCATTGCGTTTCGATTGATCACCACAACATAAACATAAATAAACATGCACAAGTAACACATAAGGCACACACACACATAAGACAGTAACCAGATTGCGTAATTTGAGTTGCGAATGCGATAGCGATAAGGGATAGATCGATTAAACATGCGATAAATAACGATTATTAATAGATACTCCACATAATACAACTAAAGAGATAATAAAATTAGACTAATTACAAGTCAAAGAAGTCAAAACAGGAATTGAGCAAGGAGTGACAGATCGCAATTAGCAATCTTGTCTTCCTTTGACTTCAATCTTGACTTTGACTTTGACTTTCGAAACACGGGGTGTTACAGAAGGTCAAGAAGATAAGGTGTGTCTATTGCTGAGATCTTTATATGGATTAAAGCAATCACCTAGGCAATGGTATCTTAGATTTGATTATTACATTGTCTCTCATGGTTTCAATAGGAGCAAGTATGATAGTTGTGTGTATATTAGAGAGTATGAGCAGGGGAAGTTTGTATATCTACTGTTGTATGTAGATGATTTGTTGGTTGCTTGTGAGAACCAACAGGTTATAAAAGAAACAAAGGATCTTTTGAAACAGGAGTTTGACATGAAGGAGTTGGGACCAGCCAAGAAAATCCTGGGTATGGAGATTCTCAGAGATAGAGGTCAGGGGTTGTTGTATCTAAGTCAGAGGTCTTATATAAAAAAAGTTTTGAGCAGCTTTGGTATGGAAAATAGCAAACCTGTTTCAACTCCATTGGTTCAACATTTTAAACTTTCAGCATTACACTCTCCTCAAAATGAAGATGAAAGAAAAGATATGGAGAGATATCCTTATGTTAATGCAGTTGGAAGCCTTATGTACCTCATGATTTGTACAAGGACTGATCTTGGTTTTGCAGTTAGTATGGTCAGCAGGTATGTGTCAAATCCTGGGAAGTTACATTGGGAAGCAGTCAAATGGGTCTTTAGGTATCTCAAAGGAACACAAGATAAAGGGTTGGTGTTTGGAAGAGATGGTTTTGCTGAACAGCTCTTGGGTTATTCAGACTCAGACTTTGCTAAAGATTTGGATAAAGGAAAGTCAATGACTGGATTTGCTTTTAAAGTGTTTGGTTCTTTGGTTAGCTGGAAGGCTGTACTACGACATATAGTGACTTTGTCAACCACTGAAGCTGAGTATGTTGCGTTGACTGAAGCAGTGAAAGAAGCCTTATGGCTTAAAGGGTTTGTCAGTGATTTGGGCGTAACAGTTGATAGAGCAGTGGTTTTATGTGATAGTCAAAGTGCAGTGCAGCTGACTAAGAATCAAGTGTATCATGAAAGAACCAAGCATATTAATGTAAAGCTGCATTTTATAAGAGATGTAGTGAAATCAAAAGAGGTGATGATTAAAGAGGTGGATACCTTAGAGAATGCTGCTGATATTTTCACTAAGGTGTTACCTGGTCCAAAGTTTGAATACTGTTGTGAATTACTCAATGTTGGATAGACTTTATCCAAAGGTGGAGATTGCTGGAAGAGTTGGAGAAAGTCTAAGCTTCTTATAGACTATTTTCCATTCTTAGAGGGTCTGTTCTGTAACTTCTGCATAAGTCTTGTTCTTGTTTAGAACTCTTAGTAATGTGCAGGGGTTATATGTGTCATTTTTGTAATAAGTTTGTTAAACAGTTGTTAGGGCAGTTGTTAGACGTTATTAGCTGCTGCTAATTGTCAAGTATATAAGGAGAGATTGGGCATTAGGGTTAGAAGAGTACAATCAATTGAGAGTCTGTATTCTTTTCTTGTTCAATTCGTGAATTTAATAAAAGTTGTGAGTGAACCATTGGTTTGAATTCTGGTTTAATCTTCAACAATACGAGTGTTATATTTTTCTATAGAATATTTATACGCTGGAGTTTAGATATGAGTTGGGGAACAAAGTAGGTATGAGCTAGGTACTGATACCGATCGGTTTCAAGAATACCGGTATCGAAATTCACCAAATATGAGTATCAGTACTGAAAACATTCGATACAGTATGATACCGGTATTTGTGTGTAAAATTCGATAACATACCGGTACCATACCGAAAATGCCAAAAAGTAATCGGTACTGAAAAAATTTTGTATGGGAAATTTGGTACCGATATCAGTACCAAGTCTCAAATGCACATCCCTAACATAAAGTAATTAAAAGGAAGGGAGTGGCTTCCAGGTTTTTTTATATAAATAAAACAAATTTCAAGTATAAGACTAAAAATGACATGTTATTAGTTGTCAATTTTTTTAAACTTATTTTAGTGATTAGATCGAAACTCATAAGAGTTTGATGACCAGTAAAGATCAAACAGTGTTTTTTTTAGTATAAAGTCAAAACTAGAAAATTACCTTAGGCTAGAGGGTATGGTGATGGTCCTTCAAGTGAGGATGATCCGCCACGTAGACGCCACATCATAGTCCTTCCAAGGATGGTTCATCCCAAAAAACTAGAGGGTATGGGAGGATGGTCCTAGATGATCCTACCCCACAAAACTATGTACAAGTTGTAATGCCTAATGTACAAGTTACTAAAGCTTCATTAACACAAACACAAAGAAAGGGGGCCCACCAGATTGGATCGTCCTGAACGTCCATTCTTCGACGCTGAAGACGGGGACGAGGGGGGCGGGATGGTGTGTAGCCGGCGCCGAACCTCGACGGGGATGGGGACGGTCCCCATACCCCATAGCCTTATGTGATAAATAATTAAATCATTCATGCAATTGACTTTAGTTTTATAACTTTAGACCTCTACACTTGGTTCCACACTTGCAAAAATAATAAATATGATTATTGAAAAGTAACTATTTAACATTAATATAAACGAGAATATTAAAAGAAAAACGGGAAAAGATCGAGTAAACCGTTGGAGTGGGTGTGGAAAAAGAAAACTAAAATTCGGTTTAATTGTATATATGTCAAAAAATATCATCATCATCATCATCATCATACTCAGTATATCCCACCAATAGCAAAGCTAAGGTAGGGTCTGAGGAGGGTGAGATGTAGACAGCCTTACCTCTACCCCGTAGGAATAGAGAGGCTGCTTCCAATGTCAAAAAATATACATATATTATATAAAGTGACTTTGGATCCTTGGTTACTTCACATTCAAATGATTTGGGAGGCAACCTTTGAATGTCTTTTAGGACCACCAAGTATTTAAATTTTAAAGAATATTTGCTTTTATTTTTGTTTGTAGTTATAAATTTTCGATGATAGATATCCAAAATAGATTAGTTGAACCATTTTTTTCCAAATTGTAACAATGAATAAAACTTTGTGAATTGATTTAGGGCTTCTAGCCTGGTGGGCGGTGGTAGACAGTGCCGAAGCTTGAGATTTCCGACCATAAGGTTGAAAACGTATATACCCAAAATTTTCTATAAAACCGAGGGGATGAAGACGTATATACCAAAAAATTTCTATACGAAAACTACATACTCTCCACTACTGAGCAAAAAGTTCGGGGGGGTCGGCCGCCCCCTCCCGCCCCCACTATGTTGCGCCCCTGGTGGTTGAGAAGGCTCGAGGAGGTGTGAAGTAAAACGCCTCTAAAATTGAACAAAGAAATTATATGAAGGTAAGTTAGTCTTCGAAATTGTTAACAGCTAGGTTTGTGATATAAAATTATGCATAATCATAGTTGATATAAAAATCATATGATCCGCAACAATTTCTTTTACGAAAATGGTCCAAATTTTGTTATCTGCTTTGGGCTCCTAAAAAGCTTGAGACGAACATGCCTAGTGGTAATAAGGAGTGTAGTAAAGTGTTGTCCGTAAAGTGGAGCGGATTTTAGTCTTGTGTTGGACATTTGTGTAAAATTTAGACGTTGATTTAGTGGTGTTGTGAGTCTGTTATACAACTTTTCTATAAATAAAAAAATATAAAATAAAATAAAACATATAAAACCAAGTGTGTGTGTAAATAGTAATTAAAATAGCATTTCATCTACAAATGGGTTTGCAAGTGATTATAGATTAATAAACCAAATGCTTTAGATTTCTCTTCAGATAAATAATAATCGAACCTACCTACTTTTAAGTTTATAAGGTTTTTTCAATCATGTTACTTATATCATTAAATCTTTTTATTTTTTGTAATCAAACGTCTATGATCAAAGAATAGTATACATAATTGAATCATCACCGTTCACATTATTGTCTATCTTAATATTATACAATCAAATCTATACTATATAATAAAAGAAACCTGTTTTGGGACACTTGTCATTCTCTCATTTAATTGATTAAAATTATTAATAATACTACTAATAATAATAATAATATTTAATCTAAATTAATACAAATAAATAAAGATGTGTCGATAAGAAATAAGATTGCTTTTTTTTTTCTTTTTAATAAAAGCAAGATTTAAGAGAAACTTAAATGGTGTCAGCCTGTTTAAATCCGCTATCCCAAATGATGATGGTTCAAATTTTATTTGAAAATAAAATCGAGTAGATTGTTAAAAACAAAACTAAAACTTATAAATATAGATAAAGATAAGGGTGGGCTAAATGTACACCCCTTTGTTACTTGTCATATCCCCTCTCTCAAAACTTTAATAGTTGTCAAATTACCCCCCTATAAAAACTGTTAGTTTTTTAAAATATTTTTTTTAGATTACATATCTAACTTATAATAAAATACTCCAAATAATACCACATGACATTCTCTCCTTCAACCTCATTAATTTTATTTATATTTATTTAATAAATTTCTTTTAATATTAATATTAAGAGTAAACTACCATTTTGGTCCCTGAGGTTTGATCACTTTTGCCACTTTAGTCCAAAACTCAAATCTTTTGCATCTGGGCCCCTGTGGTTTCAGTTTTATTGCCATTTTGGTCCAAAAATGAAATCAGGTCATATTTGTCTTATAAAATCTTGCAATTTTGTCATTTTCCTCAAGGGCAAATCGGGTCATATTTGTCTTATAAAATATGGTATTTATTTATAAAAAAGAAATGATCATTTTGCCCCTGCGGAAAAGGACAAAATAGCAGGATTTTATAAGACAAATATGACCTGATTTCATTTTTGGACCAAAATGGCAATAAAACTGAAACCACAGGGATCAGGATGCAAAAAGTTTGAGTTTTGAACTAAAATGGCAAAAGTGATCAAACCACAGGGACCAAAATGGCAGTTTACTCTAATATTAATTAATAACTAATATATAAATATATTATTTTTTATTTAGTATATAAAATTACATTTATTAAACCCGTGTAATACTCGGGGTTCTAATCTAGTTATATTGCAAATAAAAAAACAAAAGTTCATCCCGCAACTTGGTACACCATAATCGAGCTTAGAATCTACATATTTAAGCTTGGAACCTGCATAACCGAGCTTGGAACACCATAATCGAACCAATTCTAGCTGGAATAAGATTAAAAAAAATACATTTGATAATTAACCAAACATGATCCAAACCGATGATTTAACCGTCCATTGGTAATAGTTATGATTATGTGTTTTTAATTAACCAAAGTTTGGTTTAAGTGGCGAAGAAGGCCAAAACTAACCAATAACCGATGTTACACACCCCTAACTAAGAGGACTCGGGGCGGAAGCGTTATGGTTGTCCATAACGCGTTGAATGGCCACGGAACACCGCCGCCGGTGCTTTCTATCACTCGTGGAAGTATAACGAGTTATGGTGGTCACGCGTTGAACTTTGAGTTTTGATAGGGTATGACTTGTACATTGTGCATTAATACTTGTACATTGGAATCCCCATCACTAGTGATACCACCCCCACTACATTTCTATCACTATCACTAGAATATTGGGTGCTGACATGGCATGATTTGATTGGGTGCTCCCATCACTAGAACCCATCACTAGTGAACCACCCCTCCCCCCTAATGCAAATAATGGGTCGAGTCTCAATGGATAAAAGATATTGAGTTAAAAGATGCTCTTCACATTAAAGAGTTGAATAAAAGAATTTGTTTTTCTTTGAGATACTAATTTTTAAACACCTTAATTTCATAATTATTTTACACTTGTAAGGATTTGAACTCACAACCTTATATTTGAAAGGGGGAACAACATACCACTAGACCAGTAGATCATGGGTGAGTAAGACTTTATTATAAAATATATTTTAATTTATTGTTGAGTAAATTATCAAAATCGTCCCTGAGGTTTGGTCGTGTTTGTCATTTTCATCCAAAACAATTTTTTTGTACAATATAGTCCTTTAATTTTGGGATTTTTTGTCATTTTCCAAACATCTAATTTGTTTTATTTTTTCTATTAAATATTTGGATGAAAATGACAAAAAAATCCCAAATCTCATGAACGATTTTGGCAAAAATCAGATGTTTGGATGAAAATAGCAAAAAAAAAAATCACAAAAGTGAAAGATTATATGGTACAAAAAAGTTGTTTTTGATGAAAATGACAAACATACTTAAACTTCTAGACGATTTTGGCAATTTACTCTTTATTATTTTTCGTTTTTTTTTTTTTTTTTTTTTTGTCTTGTAACAGAAAATAATAGCATTGAGCTTTTAAACCGTGAGAAAGCATAATTACCGTTGGGCCCCTCGCATTCCCTATTAATTATCATGGCCTCCCATGCTTTTGGTGTGTGGAATTTTTTCTTTATATATTTGGGTTTGTGAATTGGTTCTCTCATTAGGGTTGCATAAAGCTTAGATCTAAATCATAAACCCCTTGGGATTTGATTCAATGCATTTGTCACCCATTCTTACAAAATAATTTTTCTAAAGTTTGTGATGCATATATAAATTTGTATTGTATATATACTTCCCTTTTAAGAAGTGGCTGCAAAAAAACATAATATTATATCAATACTTATTTTCTATACTATTTGGCAAATTCGACCCGTTTGACCTATATTTTGGAACTGGATCATATGATTTGTTGATACAATTGTTAAAACTTTTAACACTTTAATAACTCTACAAACATCATGTTACGTAATATATGTATATGCAGTGACAAATCCGTATTTTATTTTTTTCATCTAATCACTTAGTGTTGGTTTTTGAATGCCACCCGACTTACGTAAATTTTGGGTTGGTTCTGCTTAGGTTAAAGGTGGACGGGGCACTTTTCTAGCAACCCCTCTAAACCTATAAACCCAACCAATAGGAAGACACCACTTCATTTGAACCCACTCCAAGCCAAATCAACCCCAAAGAGAGAGGGTGCCCATCTAGTTGAACTTACTACTCATTTTAATCCACTATCCAATGATACTGTCCCACATCACCATCTAATACACACCATCTTGAAAACCTACCGTCCATCTAGCACAAATTTACGAACACGTAATTGATCCCACTGGCCGAACCCATGATGGTTGCAGCGGTGTTCTTGTGGTACCCACTCGGGTGAACCCACAACTTCATCCCTCGGACGCCTCGTCCAAACTAGAAAGCTAAGAAATAAACATAAAAGATATCTAAATGAAAAGTACCATAGCCAAGAAAAAAACATAAAAGATATCTAAATGAAAAGCACCATTAAAGATACTCCATATTATAAGTAGAGGATTGCATGCTTCAAAATGATTTAAGCTATACATAATTTTTTAGGAAAATTGAGATGATTGCATAAGGATGTGAATCGACTTTCTCAAACATTAAGACATCCAAATCTACTTATTAAAATTAATATATTAAAAGAAAGATGAGGGACAATGGAATTAAATCAAAGAAGAAGATAATATTTAAAAGATAAATTAAAATTAAGAATAGACAGAAAATCTAATTGTTCAATAAATTGGGCTTTGTAATAATTCTTATCAGTAAAAAAGAAGTTTTTTGAAAAATGTTGTTTCTTTCCTTGTATTGGATTTCCGTTCGGTCGATGCCCGAGTGGTTAATGGTGGTGGTGCGTGATGGGTGGTGGTGGTGCTGGACGGTGGTGGTGGACGTGGACGGTGGTGGTGGTGGTGGTTGTGGACGGACAGTGGTGGAGGTGGTGTAACCCCCTGCAACCTTAGAAAATCTTAGAAGTGGTTGAACCAAGTCTATACCAAAAAGAGCTCGCGCAGAGCAGCATACGTTTTTTAATGAAACGTCTCCGGAAAAAACAGTCTACAGATAACAATGTCTGCGCGTGGTCTGCGCGGCGCAGACAGAAGAACCTGTGCAGACGTTTTAAAAAAAAAACACTCGCTAAGCCCGCCTCGTATATGTAATCACGTATGTATTTGGAGGTGCACAAAACGGGTTATGGGTTGGAAGCTCAACCGGGTAGGAACCGGATATTTTGTAATCGGGTATTTGTGGGACCGGGTTTTAGGAAGAACCTGGTTCGGGATTTTTAACTCATACCTACTATACCCGGCTAGGGTAGTGTTGGGATCGGTTCCTACCCAAAAACCGGGTTTAACCGGTTCTCACTTAAAACGTCTTTTTAAGCGTTTTAACCCAAATTAATTAAGTTTCTATGTTATTTATATATGTAAAAAACTATATTATTCAAGTCCACAACTATAATGCCATGCCGCCACCTGATTATCCATTCTACGAGTTACCTCCTCAAACCAAGTCGTGTTTTAACCCCAATTTCCAACCAAGTGTCGGGTACAATGCCCCAGACACCCAATCATCCCCTGGTACCTTTACTATATCTCCGTCTTTTAGCCGAATAAACAAAGGCAAAAAAGTTGTCAGTTCGAGGTCGAGGGTTGTAATACATAAATGGTTGGTCAAAGAAGAAGAAGCTCTTATTTACACAAGCTTATCTTCATGTGTCAACTTGCGCAATTGTCGAAAAAACCCAAAAGAGTAAGGACTACAGTGGTGCAATGGTGCAAACGAGCCGAGCCGAGCCCAAGCTCGATTAACTGATGGGGCGGCTCGGTTAGAGCTTTGTTTTCAAAGCTCAAGCTCGACTCGTTGGTAGTTTCTCAAGCTCGAAACTGATTAACCGAAAACCGATTGGTAATAAAATAGACTTACCGAACCAACCGAACAATGCACACCCTGACAGTGTTTGTGTTTCTTTACATACCAAACAGGAGAACACAACCCAAAAGACTAGTCTGGTGGGTGAGAGAGCCCATTTGGTATATAAACCCCACATCAGTTGCCCATACAACCGATGTAGGACAAGTCCCATACCTTGCAATGGCATTAGTCCATAACAATCGACCCTCCTTAAGGGCCAACGTCCTCGTTGGTCACGGCCATGTTGGTCACGGCTGGCTCTTTCCAGGCCACCACTCCATGGGCCACCACTCCGAGCCTCGTTGGTCACGGCCACGTTGGTCACGGCCACGTTGGTCACGGCTGGCTCTCTCCAGGCCACCACTCCGAGTTCTGGCTCTGATACCAATGATAGCTTCAATTTAGAATAGAAACAAAGAAGAAGAGAATTTTACCAAATCAAAGCTGATCATCTGTTATGATCCCGTTTAACTATATAACAGAAATGTAACGGTATTACAACTATTACAATTGTGCCCCCTACATTATTGACCTATTACAAAACAATCCTTATACAACTATGACAATATTACAACTAGTCCCTCTACTTCTTATTAACTCTTGAACATATCAGTATATAAACCCCACATCAGTTGCCCATACAACCGATGTAGGACAAGTCCCATACCTTGCAATGGCATTAGTCCATAACAATCGACTACCAGACTAGTCTTTTGGGTTGTGTTCTCTTGTTTGGTATGTAACATTGGTATCAGAGCCAGAACTCGGAGTGGTGGCCCACGGAGTGGTGGCCTGGAGAGAGCCAGCCGTGACCAACGTGGCCGTGACCAACGTGGCCGTGACCAACGTGGCCGTGACCAACGTGGCCGTGACCAACGAGGCTCGGAGTGGTGGCCTGGAAAGAGCCAGCCGTGACCAACATGGCCGTGACCAATGAGGACGTTGGCCCTTAAGGAGGGTCGATTGTTATGGACTAATGCCATTGCAAGGTATGAGACTTGTCCTACATCGGTTGTATGGGCAACTGATGTGGGGTTTATATACCAAATGGGCTCTCTCACCCACCAGACTAGTCTTTTGGGTTGTGTTCTCCTGTTTGGTATGTAACAGTTTCCCGCCGCATTGCGGGGCACCCTTCTAGTATTAATAAATGAACAAGATGTTTAGTTAGTTAAACAAAGAAATTAATGTTCACTCGTTTGAACATACAAATTCTTGCATAAATTTCTCATTTGTTGATTTGTTTATGTTATAACATAAACAAACTTTCGACTCCATGTTGTGTTGTGTGTGTTGGTGATTTTTGTGTCATAAAAAAACATTATATTTAATTGGGATTTACCTAAAACCAAAAGAAAGTATGAATAAACAACATTACAAGTTAGGATGAACGGAGTGCACGCGCATCCAAGACTATATAATTTTCAGCACCGACAAACCACAACGTTTCCAAAACGGCAGCATCCATGGGAGGGTCCAAGGGGTTGAGTCCCTGATGGGGACTCCCTGCCCAGTCTTGGCCAGTGGTCCAAGACCGCAGCGCCAATGGGCAAAACATTATGTTGCTTCAACTAAAGATTGTGATGGTTCCCCGCTTATAGAATGGAAATATTTATTACTTTACAATCGCAGAAACAACATAATATAAAACTTGTATTTAATATTTTCTTAACAAATGAAACCAATTGTTCCTATATATATATACATACAAAAACATAACTTTGCATAAATCTCAAAACAATTTATTTCTTTTATATGATGTAAAGAACCTAATATATGTTAAGAAAACTCCATGGTCCGCTCGCAGTTCCGATCCTGCAAATCATAAAACAAGTCTATAGCTTCAACTTATGAAAAATGTATACCAAGACTGTGTTATAATCATTTCATATCAAAAGGTTACCTCCAAACACCGGCAATCGCTCGTAAACTCATGAAAATAGATAATGCAATCCATATGCCCACAAACCCATAATAGGAAGACAGCAACAACAAGCACGCGACACTAGCAAAAGCTACCAGAACCTGAAAAACAAATAAATATTTTATTTTATTTACATATTTGGAAATGAGATGCAAGTTGTTAGATAGACTCGTAGACCCGCCAGAAAAAAAAACACACACACACACACACTTGCCATTGAGAAGGCGGAGTAACGAAAATCAGACGCGCCATAATTGATTCCATCAAAAACAAATGCTAATGAATTTATCGGTTGAGTTGCTGCAACAAACTAACGAGCCAAATTTTGTTAAATAAATATAAGTTGGAAAATTATAAGTTACATGAAAACTAATAGAAATATTAGATCAGATTTTGCAGATTAGGGATTTAATGATATGAATGTTCGTATTCGAATTGGTAATTCTGCAGGAATGTTACAGTAATGTATATATACATGACGGCAGGTTTTGATAACCGCCCATATCTATATTATCTATCTATAATATGAATACTAATAATAATGTTACATATTAACCTAATATAAAGTAATATTAAATCTAGCTTATAATTATAACTCTTCTAATATTCCCTCCCGTAAGCTAGATTGGATCCACGTGCAGAAGCTCATTGATTCGCTTGAAGTCTCTTGGCTGTAAAGCTTTGGTAAGAATATTTGCAATTTGTTCCTTCGTAGAACAAAAGCTGACTTCAACTTCATCGTTTTTTATTAGATCTCGAATGAAGTGATATTTAACCCTAATGTGTTTACTTTTCCCATGATAAACTGGATCCTTGGCTAGGCATATTGTTGACTTGTTGTCACAATAAATAGTTGGAGGGCAGTCCATATTTATGTGTAGTTCGTTAAGTGCTATATATTCTGCTTCGGTCGACGATAATGCAACCACTTTCTGTTTCTTCGATTGCCAAGCAACTGCTCCAGATCCTAGATTGAAAATATACCCGGATGTGCTTTTACTATCGTCTATATTTCCTTCATAATCACTATCACTATATCCCACTAGTTTTCCTTTACTTCCTTTGGAGTAGATTAGGCCATGATTTATCGTTCCTTTTATGTATTTTAAAATCCTTTTACCGGCTTCCCAGTGACTTCTTCTTGGTCTTTCCATGAAACGGCTGACTTTACTTACTGCGAACATAATGTCAGGATGAGTGTTTGTAAGATACATCAGGCTTCCCACAAGACCCCTGTACATGTTCTGATTTACTTCTTCTTCGGGATCATCTTTAGTTAATCGTTGACCATATTCCATTGGTGTAGAGATTGTGTTGCAATTTTCCATCTTAAATCTTTTGAGTAATCCTTTTGCATATCTCTGTTGAGACACTAGAATATTTCCGTCTTCGTACTTAACCTCCATACCCAGGAAGTAATGAAGTGTTCCTAAGCATAGTCACCTAATTCGCGGTTCGCTCCGGTTCGGGTACGCGGTTCGGGTTCGCAATTCGCTAGTTGGGACGAATTCGGTTCGGAAGGGGGTAGGTTCATTTCGGTATGGTCCGGTACGATTCGGTTCGGTGTACCATTCCATTCCGTTCGGTATACACAAATTAAAACAAAAATTACTAATTTTATAAATCCAAATAAGTAAACAACTTAAAAAGTTTTAGGTTAAAGTTGCAAAGGTAAAAATATAGAGATTTGAGGATGAAATATGTAACTTAATAAAAAAGCTTTAGGTTAATATTTATAATAACATAAACATAAAGGATGAAATATGTAAATAAAAGAGGTTTTAGGTTAAAAGAGATGAAAAAAACGCAGCGTACAGCCTCCAACTCCATCTTCTCCTCCATTTTCACTAGGGTTCATCATTATCACAGGTAAGGTTTAATTTTTTTCATCTTCATCACCATTCGCTGAATTGATGAACATGATGCGCTGAATTGAGCGAATTAGGTGACTATGGTACTGGTGCCGTATCCAACCCTAATACGTATTGACCCTTAAAATTCGCTATTATTGCAAACGGAATTCAGTGAATTGGTGCAGGAAATTCGCAGAATTGAATGGAATGAAACGCTGAATTCATGGAGTGAATTCGCGAATTCGAACCGTATTATACGAAAACGAATTCCGTATGGTACGAAACGTACCAATACGAAATTCGCCACTTTTCTAGCGAATTAGGTGACTATGTTCCTAAGTCTGTCATTTCGAATTCATGTCTCATTGATGTTTTCAATTGATTTATCATATCTAATGAATCACTTGCTATGATAAGGTCATCTACGTAAAGACACACCACCATCTTTGAACTTTTTGTGTTTTTTATGAACAAGGTGTGTTCATATACACATTTCCTAAATCCATTCGATCTGAAAAATTCATCTATTCTACTATACCATGCTCTTGGAGCTTGTTTCAGGCCATACATGGCCTTTTATAGATGACATACCTTATGTTCTCCTGGTTTAATGTATCCTTCTGGTTGCTCAGTGTAGACTTGCTCATTCAGATTCCCATTCAGAAACGCCGTTTTTACATCCATTTGATGTAAGTACCACTTATTGCGAGCGGCTAAAGCCAAGATCAGTCTGACAGTGTCAAACCGAATAATGGTGCAAATACATCAAGATAGTCGATGCCATATTTTTTATTGTAACCCTTTGCCACTAATCGTGCTTTGTACTTGCTTACATTTCCGTATTCATCATATTTTGTCATGAAAATCCATTTCACGCCTATTGGTTTTTGATTCTTGGGTGGCTCTACTAGTTCCCAGGTTTCATTTCGATGTATTGATTCCATTTCCCTATCCATAGCTTCCCTCCATTTTCTTTCTCTATGGGCTTCTCCGTATGATGTTGGATCTGCATCCGCATATAACACGAAATTTGCTGCATCTTCCGTTGCTAGTTGTGCATTGTATAAGTCATCCACTTGTTCTTTTGTAAGTTCCTGTGTTTCTTCATATACACTTGAGATATCTCTCGTCCTTAATACTTCATTTTCTGATGAAGACGAGTCTTCCTCCTCTCGGCCATTACTATGACTTTCAGTTTGACTTTCACCAGCTTGTTCTTCATATGATTCATTCAGGTCTGCAGTTTGATCATTACTGATCTGCTCGTCATGTGATCCATTCTGATTTACGGCATGAGTGTCAACTGTTTGTTGACTTTCTTTGGCAGCCGATATGTTGCTTGTTTCAGTTGTTCTTCCACCAGTTTCATCATCATCCGGATGGTTTAGGTGCAAACTTGAGTCTTTTCCATTTCTTTGAGAACTTTCCCAGTCTTGACTTTCATCAAAATATGCATCTCGACTAATAATGCTCTTGTTCGTTATTGGATTATGAAGCTTATATGCCTTGCTATGCTCACTATAGCCTATCATTATAGCATTCTCCGTCTTATCATCTAATTTTCCTCTATGATGTTTTGGTACATGAGCGTATGCCGCACTTCCAAATATTCTTAGATGAGATACATCGGGTTTCCTTCCGCTCCATGCTTCTTGTGGTGTCATGTGTTGTATTCCTTTGGTTGTGGCCCGATTCAAAAGATATGTGGCACATGCCACTGCTTCAGCCCAGTAGATGTGAGACATTCGTTTCATCTTTAACATACTCTTGCTAAGTTCCATGAGCGTTCTGTTTTTTCGTTCAGCAACCCCATTTTGTTGCGGTGTATAACTCGTGGTGCGTTGGTGACGAATTCCATTTTCTTTGAGAAAGCTTTGGAAATCATGACTGCAATACTCTCCTCCTCTATCAGTACGTAATCCTTTTATCTTACAATCAGCTTGATTTTCTACTAAACTTTTGAATATCTTGAAATAGACTAAGGCATCAGATTTTAACTTTAGAAAATAAACCCAAGTTTTTCTCGAGAAATCATCTATGAAGGTTATAAAGTATTTACAACCTCCATAGAAATCGTTCTCATTGGGCCACATATGTCTGAATGCACAAGTTGTAGAGGCTTGTCTGCATGCCATGTGGTTTGTTTCGGAAAAGATTTTCTGGCATGTTTTCCGAATAAACATCCTTCGCAGGTACTTTTAGGAGATTTGGAGCTTATCTTGGGCAATCCTGTTACTACTTCCTTTGTTCCCATATTATGGAGTGTTTCAAAGTTGATATGTCCATATCGTTTATGCCATAACAGTGATGGTTCTTGAATCATCATATTGTATACTCGTGGTATAACATCATGATTCACGTTCAATGGAAACATCTTATTACCAGTCATCTTAATAGTTCATATGCACTTCCCTGTCGGATCTTTGATGTCACGGGAGCGATTATGAAAATTCACTTCACAACCCTTTTGTACGAGTTGTCCTACGCTCAAAAGATTGTGTTTTAGCCCTTCTACATAGAAAACATTGGGTACCTTCTTCTCTACACCTCTCACTTTGATTGTTACATCACCACTTCCTAGTACTTCTAGTCTCTTATTGTCACCGGTTCTAACTTCCCTTCTTTCTGACTCGTTTAGAGTAGTAAATAATGTCTTATTTTCGGTCATTTGATTGCTACATCCGCTGTCTAAATACCAGCAATCTTCTTTGGTGATCTCTTCCATATTGAAAATCATAAATAACGTTTCATCGTTTCCTTCATCATTGTCTTCTTCATGCATTAACACGCTGTTATTCTTATCATCCTCATCCTTTTTCTGACAAAAACGTGTCGTGTGCCCAGTTTTTGACAGTTGTAGCATCGTATTTGTCCATAATTTCTACCTCTTCCCTTACTTCTTCCTCTACCGTAATTATCTGATCTAAAGGGTCTTGATCGATCCTGACTTGTGTTTTGTATTTGGAATGCTTGTTCCATTGGAGTATCATCGTATTGTGTAAGTCTCAATTCATGAGACTGCAATATTCCTAGCAATTCTTCAGTAGATAAGGCAGACAGATCTTTAGATTCCTCAATTGCTACGACTACCGCTTCATATTTTCTTGTTAAACTTCGAAGTAATTTCTCAATAATTCGTTGTTCAGTGATGTTCTCTTCATTTAAACGTAATTGATTTACTATCACTGTCGTTCTATTAACATATTCTTCTATTGTTTCGCTATCTTTCATTCTTAATGCATCGAATTCACAGCGTAAAGTTTGGAGTTTTACCGTCTTGACTCTGTGTTCTCCCCAGTAAGCCTTATGCAGAATGTCCCATGCCTCCTTTGAAGTTCTGCTTGTTGCAATTCGTTCAAATATTGTGTCATTGACCGCTTGAAACATGATATGCAGTGCCTTCTTGTCTTTCTTAACGATTTCTTTATGATTATTTTGATCACTCTCCGATGCTCCGGCGGCGGGTTCTCTATATCCTTCTTCTATAATTGTCCACAGATCTTGAGATTCCAACAACACCTTCATTTGAATGTGCCAGTGGAAGTAATTTTGTCCCAACAGTTTGGGGATTTGAGTTTGAATCCCTCCCTTTGTCGTTGTCATTTTGATTGAATATACTGATGAATTTCGAGATCTCCAAATTCAACTCATCTTTGCTAAAAATACTCCTGAAACACATTCATTCTATGATCATGAAAACAAAACAATCCCAATTGAAAAATTCTAACTTTTGTACCAAAAGCATGATACCTTGTGTCCTGGAACAAGACCCACAAAGGCATTCTCTTGATTTTCCTCCATGTATACACAACAGCATCTGCTACCATCATTTCAAGAACCAAAATCACACCAAATTTCTCAAAAAGTTACAAACTTTCACCACAAAAAGGGAGAATTACAGTAAAGATTATGAATTTAAGCTATATAAGAGGATTAAAGATAGAAATAACCTGAAATCTTATGAAAGATATGACATAAATAAACCCTTCCTTGGTTAAGAACAGCCCTGAGTCTTCTTCTTTTTATTGTTTTAAATTTGAGGTGGGTGGTGACACGTCATCCTTAAAACTGAATTTTCGATTTGGTCCATGAATAAATATGATTCTTGGATTTGGTGTACAAGAAATGATCCAAATATTTTGAAAGTGGTCATTACATTATACAAGCCATTAAAACCGTTGGCTTTTGTTTTATTATTACCGTCGTCGATTCTGACCGAACATAGATACTGGTATCGGTACTATCAGAACCGTTATTGATATTCATTATTATGGTTTTTAATTGATTTAGAAAAAAAACATGTTTACATATCTTTTAGCATGTCATAACCATTTTTTTTTGTTTTTCTCGTTCGGTTGCTTAACTTAGCGTCGGTACCATACCGATACCGTAACAACCGAACCGATACCAACCGAAATGTTATTTTTAACATTTCGTCTATGTGTTTATTTACATTTAGTTTAAAATCAGTCCACCCCCTGTAGAGCGTGAGTAGCTTATGTCTATGTGTTTATAATGAATTAAACCAATACTCATTCAATATTCGTCACACCCTTGAGGCAAAGTATGAGTTGAATCCCACTGGTTAATGTGAAGTTTAAAATTCATATGTATTTGTATGTTTTTTAGTTTTTTAATTGATTATATATTATATTATGGACGATTGTAATTCAGTCTAAGGTATGGATATATACTTAAACTATGAAGAGACTCGGCATTAAATTCAAATATATTGCCATTAAAAAAAAGAGATCAAAGAGATAAGGTGTTCTAAAAAAAGTACACGTCTGCTATTACGGCATTGGAAGAGGTCAAAGAGACCACGTTTTGGTGGATGCGAGGAGCAAAGTCACCGGGCTTCGTTTAGAGAACTGGAGTAATTTTGATGATTTGGGTTTTAGTTAGTTTGTTTGTTGCTTCTTGTTTTGCATTGCGGATTTTTGGTTTGTTTGATTCCTTTAGGGTTTGTTTGGTATGGGGTAATGGAATAGACGCGTGAGTGGAATGGACGAGGGAATGCAATGGATCATTACCATTCCATGTTTTATTTGGTTACCATGTGGTCGGCGTTGGGTAGTGGTGGACTGGTGGGTGATGGCGGCGGCGATGGGCGTCGGTGTTGGGTGGTGGTGGCGACCCTGGTGGGTTGTGATGTTGTTAGTAAAGGGTGCAAAAAAAGATGAAATGAAAAAGAAATACAAGGGACGAATGTAATGATTTTGAGGGGAATGCCTTAGAGTTAACTTTCGTTTTGCTTCTTGTGGTTTGGTCATTTTAACAGTTTTGCTCCAATAGTTTAAAAATAGATATTTTCCTCCCTGACTTTCTAAAACTGACCATGAAAGGCCTCGAGTGTCGAGCCTATTTATCTGAATACAACTCCTTATCAAGACTCGTGCCATATTTAATTACCCCCGAGTCTAAACGCATTGCCCGGTTTATTGGAGGACTCGCTCCAGAAATCAAGGGGATGGTCAAATCCTCCAAACCTGCAACCTTTAGATCCGCTGTTGATCTGGCTCTATCTCTCACCGAAGATGAAATACGAGCAAGGGCGATTAAGGCCGAGGAGGATCATAAGCGAAAGCGTGATGCTACCCCAAATGAAGATTTCAAAAAGGGTAAGACTGGTTCGAATTATAACCAGTCCAAGCCGAATGAGGCAAAACCCAAATGTAAAACTTGCAGGAAGCAACACTTCGGAAAATGTTTCCATGAGCAGACCAAGGGTTGTGGCATCTGTAAGGAGATGGACCACAAGTCTCATGAATGCAAAGATTTGAAAGACGCCACCTGCTATGGATGTGGCGAAAAAGGGCATATAAAGACCCGCTGCCCAAAGAGGGCGACTGACGGGAAGATCAAGGCCATTAATGGCAAGAAAGGCAATGTATGAGCCTTTCAAGCTGCTACAACAGAAGCAGTTCAAGACATATCTTTACGAATCTGTTTCCCGTCAACGATTTATTTACTAGAAACTTGTTTTAAATTCTAGAGCTAGTTAAAGTTTCATCTATTGTAAATTTAATAAAACTTTAAATCTGCCTTTTTAAGGCTTGGATATTATTTATAAAAATCAAGTGGCCAACCTAGATGGTTTCATATATAAGATATCCTCCGCGAATCAACTTGTCTTTGATAATCTCTTTATCTATAAATCCTGCGGGATTCGATATGTTCTTAGACATGGATTGGTAAGTTCAAAAACCAAATCCACATTGTCTGCAGTAAGAATCTCATCGAAGTTAAAATCCCCATTTGGTGATATACTCACCATTCGTGGAAGATCAACATTTTGGATTGCCCAAATAAGCTTTTATGCTTAAGGTATCCAAGTGACTGTATGAAGGATGTGACATCCACATGACACCAGTAGATTCTGACGAATTTAAAGTCGAAAGCTGAAGACCTTTGTGCGAATGGACATGAGAAGTCCATAGCTACCAAGGAAGCTTAATGCTTAGAATGTTCGCAAATGAGTCGAACATCGTAGACCTTTTGTGGTCTGTGTAATGAACTGGAAAAATCCCACATAAAATTGGGAAATGGGACAACGGATCTAATCTCCCAGTTACCTAAAATAAATCGCTACCATGATGCGATGTAAATTATAGTCGACAAATCTACTAATTCGACGCTTCTTGTCAAATAAGGAAAATTCTTGAATTCCGACAAGTTAAGCTATATAAAGACAACATCGAGTCTCCTTATAGAGCACCGTTGTCTGAAGTATCGAATTATGATACTAAATATATTCTTATCTCTAGTAAAATCCTAGCATGATGCTCGGCTATTAAGCACTTGTCATACTTCGCCATGACATTCAAATGTGAGCATAAGGGTTATTGAAAAACCTAATCCATTATGGACCATGAGTTTTAAAACTCCCAAGTTTCCCTCGTAAATGTGAAATGGGATTCCATTGTGGCCCAGGATACTCTTAAAAGGTTGAAACCTACTATGATACGGAATTGACCGTATTACTCTGAGCAAATCTCGGGGTCGAGATTTCTTTTAAGGGGGTGAGGATGTAACACCTCGTAATATCGTGTCTAATAATGTGTTGACACGTGTCCCTAATCCTAGCTATGTCAATCATTGACTAGGAGGGACTATTATTGCCAAACAATGAAAACTTTGAGTATGCAAGGACTAAAGGTGTCAACATGCTTAAACTAAGCCTCTGAGTGACCTTATACGGTATTCGTATTCTTTTAATAAGCCAATTGTTGGATAAACGAAACCGTTTGCTATATAATTCAAAAGTTGTGCATCGAAGGGTTAAAAGCGTCAACAAGTTAATTCTTACCTCTGAGTGACCTTTTAACGAATCCGGAACATTATGATGTTTGATCACACTCTTGGGAATACTTATATTGGCCGTCTAGAGCTTTTATGCCGTTAAACGGTAATACGCACAAGTTTGCGCGTTAAAAGGGTTTAAAGTGTCAACATGTTTAAATTATACCTCTGAGTGACCTTTTGACGAACCCGGAGCGTAACGATGTTCGGTTATACTTCCAAGAATACCTACAACCTAACTTGAAGGGCCAAAAGTGCTAAATATGAAAGTTATATCAAATTAAAAGGTTAAGGGGCTAAATGTGTCAACATTTAAAATTGTTTTGCTGATCCGGGTGAGTGTCGCGGGCCGCGACCTCCCCCCTGAATTTCTACGTGGGCCGCGAGGCCTTGATCTGCAGCAGAATTATTTTTATTTTTTTTTCCTTTGCTTGTTCTCCACACATACCACCCATACTCACATAAAATCGATTCTATGGGTGTTAATTGTTTTTAAAACATGGTTTTACGCATGTAATGATCCTATAATTACTTGGAGAACACACATTACACTTGTCAAGATCATGTTCTTCTCAAATTAGTATAAATAGGCCATGAGTCTTTCATTTTCACTTGCACCATTTCTTTCTATCCTTCTCTTATGGGGACTCCTGATCATAAGGAAGCCTATTTTAGTTGAAAAGATTGCTAGGACCCTTTGTAAGTGTTCCTAGCCACTAGTTTATGTTTTAAAGGCTTTTAAGCCAAAAGTCAAGCGTTATCATAATAACGCTTAGACTTTTAGCTAGACCTTAAACGGTCAAGCCATTGTTCGCAACGAACATGGCTACGTGATCGTAATTAGGTAGGTGTTAATCCCACAAAAGGGCACCTCCTAAGAATCACGTTTGCTAGGTCGATTGACGAGTCAAAGTAATATTAATTTAAAAAGTCAACGGGTCAGAATTTTAAAATAAATGCGATCTGAGTTTAAGAGTGTTCTAAAATAGGTTTTATCACTTAAACAACTTGCTAATAATTATTAGAACATGTGTAAATATGTTCGGCTCGTCAATTCCCGTTTTAGGGTCGGTTCGCAACCGAAAGTCACGTAGTTTGACTTCTACGTTGACTTTTGGTTATAAACCGAATTAGACTAGTATGCTACTGATTTTAGGTTCCGTTATGATCGTAATATAATGTAGTATAATCCCATAAGGTTATATTACACGATCGGATTAGGAATTTGAGTTTATGCGCATGTTACGTTATTATGCCATACTTTGACTAAAATGCCCTTTTGATTAAAAATAAGGTTTAAGACATAAATGAGCATGCAAGTGAGTTATGTACTGATAAGTAAACATGTTTAGATTATTTTGGTGCTTATAAATTGGTCATAAACTGAGTTTACGCATATGGTCATAAACTATGCTTTTAAAAGGACTAAAATACCCTTTTAAGTATAAAATGAGTTTTAAACATAATTTTAGTATAAAACTCATTACCTACTGATATGATATTATAATTAGGATTATTTGCGATGCTAAGTCAGATTATAAACTGAGTTTAACTTCAGTTTCGTATACAATGTCGATAAATGACGATAACGCCCTTATGGTACTTAAAATGTGTTTTAAGCGTAATATTCAAACCAAACCTTTTACTTACTGATATGTTATGACAAATAAAATATTTTAATTATTCAAAGCTGGTCATAACATCAGATTTCATAAATCTTCGCATAAATCGTCATTTAACGACTTTAACGCCGTTTAGGCGCGTAGTATGGTTTTAAACCATATGTGTGAACCAAGACTTGTTACCTACTGATTTTATAAACCATTTTAAATGTTTTTATAGTAGGTATAAGTTATGAACTCAGAATCTCAAATAATGCCTCAAAACTATGTGTGAAATGACCAAAATGCCCTACGGTGCATAGTTTGGTCATAAAGCATAAACCACACATGTATTTGATATCCTACTGATATAATATCATAATTTAAACATTTTTACAGAATTTTTATGACCATGACATCAGTTTACTTGCAAGCTCCTTTTATAAGTTGTAAAATTACCAAAATGCCCTTATAAGGCATAGTTTGATTTTAAAACCTTAACGGGCATACAAGTTGATATCCTACTGATATTATAACTTGGTTAAAGTGTTTTGGCATATGGAATTTGTTCAGGACTCATCCGGTTACCCGTTATCGCTTATACGCGTACGGTTAGACTTACGTAACTAGTTTACATAAGTTTGCCGAAAAGGGGTTTAACCTTATCGTTTTGATCTCAAAATCCAGAATGTATTATGTTTACCCATCTTATACAAGTCCTAGTACTTGTTGGATTTAAACCACATTCTATTCGGTATACTCTTAATCTAGCGAACCTATTCTTAAGTATCGGGTCATGTCTAAAGGAACTACCTTTGGCCCGTATACATTCTAACAGATAATAAATATGTTCATTCCAGACTATAGTACCCCCCAGATAATCAGACTTGGGTCAATATATTTAGACTTGCGACTTTTTGCCAAATATAGTCTTATTGATTGGAAGCTAGCATAAAGGTAAATACTCTTGACTTATTTTAGTGCAAACTTGGGATGGCCATTTGTAACACCCCGAAAACGGGTTTGGTAATTAAACCCCGTTAATACTAGGAACGGGTAAAATACCGTTAGTGGTAAAATTAACCCGGTGAAATTTAGGATTTTAATAAATAATTTTATGTTAATAAAATTAGAAAGAGAATAAACGCTTTGAGAAAACGAAGCGTATATAAAGCCCGAGTTAACGGGACTTAGAAATACTACGGGTTATAACTCCCCAAACCCACTAAGTTAACTAGGAACATTTAAAGTTAGTTATGAGAATTGGTTAATTACTAGTAAGTAATATATAAGGGTTTAACAAAAGCTAAAACTAGAGGGACCTAAGATGTTAAAAGGGAAACTTGAGATTTAAAGTTGGAAATTAGACATAACACACACACTAGGTGTGTGTATGTCGATCGACCAGGAGAAGAGAACAAGGGGTGCAAACCCTAGTTCATCAAAATCTTCAAATTGAAGGATCAAATCAAGTCCAAACCGAAAATCGAGCATAGATTAATGATCCCCATCGCAAGGAGATCATAAGGTATGTAAAATTTGACAAAAATTCTCTACTTGAAATTCTCATGAATTTGGAGAACTTGAAATCTGATGATGCATGTATGATATGTAGATGAAATATGAACATTTAAATGCCTAGGAGTAAACCCTAGACAAGTATAGATTGAAATCATGCTTAGCTCAAGTAAATTCAGATTTTTATTGATGCTAAATTGATGTATAAGATGTTTTTAGGGTTTTGATCGCTAAAGAAATAGTGTTATGATGTCAAGAACATGCTTAATTTGAAAGCTGAATTCAAACGGTTCTTGGTCATAATTTACAGCCAACTTGTATTGGCTGTAACCTGGATAAAACGTGATAAAAACATGTGTTTCTTGAGCCTAAAATGTAATTCCAGGAAATATCTTTAAAACCCCACTGGAATCGCATTTTTTCGACGAAAATTGAGCGTTTTATGAATTTTTCCGTATCAAAGGTTCAAGCTGCGTTTTCTGGCAGAATCTGCAGCCCATTACGAATGTCATAACTCAATTTAGAAATTGAGTTATGATCTCAAATTCTTACTGTAGAAAGTATTAAGTGATTCCAAAAATCCCCAATTGGAATTTCGTCAATCGGATAAACGAGGAATTTTATATGAATTTTTCCGTAAGCTGCAGTCAGAAGTGACGAATCTGATTGCAGCTTAGTAAATGAATTTTTACGAGTTTTTGGTAAAGAGTTAGATCTTGAAATTTTAACACAAGGTCTAACCCTTCGAGTGGTACACCACATAAAAAAATCATAATTTTTGAAGACTTGTAAACAGGTTAAACATGTCACCAAAAACAGCCTATTTTCAGTGATACGAAACTTGATTGTTGATGTTATAAATTATGCCCACAAAGTTCATATGTTGAAACTATGAATGAAACGCGTAATTTCCTAATTTATTTAATTAGGGGTGATACGTGATAATACGAAATCTAATCATAATGTAGATTTTAGTTAATTTCACGTATCATATGATTAGAGGTAGTTAACTAGTAGAAAGTTAAAAATTAACTAATGACGAAGTCGAATAATGATTTCGACATAGAAAATACGTAAGGTGGAATAGTCGTATTTGTTAATGACTAATCTAACCACCTTGTGAATGATGATAGTTTGACGCCTAACAAGCTAGGTGGAAGCTTGTGGATGAAGCGGGTCAAACGGAACGCGTACGGAAAGAAAGGCGTGGCATGGATGCAAGGTAAGTATAGCTTACACTAGTCTTATATGTTAGAATATTCTCTTATCGTATTAGTTATGAATGAGATAAATACATAATTGAGGTATGATGTTCCGGCGTGTAAACGTACGGAACAAAGTAGTCGAGCATGAAAAGAAACCATGTGGATGGTTAAAAGGAGTTAAATCGGTAAATTGGTCATGCGTTGACCATAACTATTGGTTTTGAAAGACACAGTAAAACATAAACCATGATAGGCTAAAAAGTGTTAAGAAATGATTAATAAGTGAAATGACCGCACGATGTAAACCAGAGCGAGTCATGTAGATGAGATGGTAATAAATATCATCTCGTCAACATAATCGGTCACTTAGACCAAATGGGTCAAAAGGTAAAGATATCACCCTTTGACAATAACGACTAATGATTTTTGTCGAGTTATATTATTTCAGGTGTAAATGTCAATTGGGTATTAGCAACGCTATGAATTAGCGGTTATAAAAGCAAGGTATTAAAAACGGGTCAATATATTGATCTGCGCCAGGTATGTGAAAAAGGGTAACCCTCATTTAGAACATGTGGTTCAAAGAGTGTTAAAAGTAGTCAAAATGAACATTTGGTTACTTGATAAGTAAACCAAATGTTTTAGGTAAGGAACATCGTATTTGGAAAGCTTAATGACTTTTCAAACAAAATCATAGGTTAAAAGAGGGATTACGGGTCAAAATAAGCATACGAGTGAAAACGGGTTTAAATTGTGTAATAAACTTGTGATTATAACCTAATATGGTAAATAACCTAATTTGAAGTAGTATACGTGATATAAAGGTCAAACAAGTATGTTTGTTTGATAAATGTGTAAACGGGTCAAAATTTTGGTAAAAGAGTAATAAGCCGAAGACTTAAAAGTCTTAAATTTTATCTAGCCGGATGTCGGATTTTAACTCCATATGATGGAGAATCAAATTACAAACATGTAGGAAGAAACGGTAGGTCAAACGGATAAACGGTTCGAAAGATACGAAAGATTTCGTGTCAAATTACGGCAAAAATGGGAAAGCTGATGCAGGGTCCACCGTAACTTACGGTGCCACCGTAAGTTACGGTGGAGCTGTTATGGTTACGGTTCTAGACTACTGTTGTACGGTAGAAGATAAACCAAGTGGCCACCGTAACTTACGGTGCCACCGTAAGTTACGGTGGAGATCCTTTTTATTTTATTTTGTTTTTCCTTTGAAATATAATTGTTTCCCGGACTCGTTTGGACATGTTTTAAACCCCGTAAGACTAAAGCATTTCATGTTTATGAAATGTAGGTATATTTTTGGATGCCGAAAGACGATCAAGCTCAATGAAGAACCGAACACGATAAAGACACATGCTTCCGCACTTTGCTACTTTGTAAAATTTAAACAACAAATTCAATCCCGTTATGTAGAAAAACCTAAGATTTGTAAAAGTTTTAATAAATCCGTATTTTTATAGTATGTGTAGTCCTAGCTACACATCAAATTGTAGTATTTACATGTAAAATCGCTAAATAGAAAATGGGGTCTTACACCATTATGCCTCTTGGGACGGTTATTACACAAGTAAGTCGCCTATGATTGCGCAAAAGTGTATGAATACGGTTTTATTCCGTTTACTTAATAATTACTGTTATTGGGGGTTATTGATACCATGTCCCGACAACCCAATGGGTTAATCAAGCATATAATCTCGTAACAAGAAAAATCTCAAGATATATTTAAAAGATCACCTACGGGTTATCTATATGTATAAAACTCTTTTTGAAAAACTATTTTTCCAAAGAGTCAGTTAATTGTATTTACCAGCTTTGGCTGACGTATTTTCAAAAGATTGAACAGCAGGTACCGAACCTTAATATAGGCTGGGATTACGGGTCGGCTAGAATGAAGGCTAAGGAATTTGCACACCTGATGCTTAAGGCCTATGCTGTCTAAAGCTCTGTTTATTTGGATCATGCATGTGGGCTTGTGTCAAACGCTTGTAATACTTTTATACATTCAAGCTTTATTTTAATAATCTCAATCCAATACTTCCGCTGCATATTATTATATTGTGATAACTGTTATCCAACCGCCACGTGTGTACCCATCCGGGCCCACCGGAAACCCGGGTGTGACAAAAATGACCTATTTTTAAACTATTGGGACAAAACTGTTAAAATGGCCAAATCACAGAGCAAAATAAAAGTTAACTCAATGCCTTATTTAATAGATGATTCAACTCTATTGACCAATTAAACACTCTTTTCTCTTTTCTTACATACCAAATAGTAGTTTAGTGTGTTGCTAATTTTCATTAGGCCGGAGGGTATGAGGGCGTTACCTCCGCCATGTCACCATCTATGGCGCCGGTGGGGCGCCACCACCCATACCCAGACATTTAAGGAGGGGGCGTCATTGTTGTGGCTTCAACATGGTAACGCCAGTTTTCGTTTGATTGAGATGAATGATTGGTTAAATGGGGGGGGGGGGAGACACCCTTCAAGTTAATGGTAGAGGCCTTAAAGCATCTGTGTGACGTGATGTTGACATGGCGTTGATAAAGCCCCTCCCATACCCGCTAGCTTTACTGGCACATGGAAAAGAAATGGTATCGTTATGCGGTTTTATCATATTCCAACGTCTGTAATCTTCGTTACTGCCACGTGGAAAGTAACCAAGGACCTCACAACAACTTATGACCCAACTTTACCCATTATCCGGGGGTCCCACATCTAAATCATCGCCACGTCATATTTACATATTTACAGGATTTTATCACTGATCCACTTCTGCATCATAATAACTAGTGATGTTCTCCCGCGCTTTGCGGCGGGGATTAAGTCGGTATCAATTTGGTTCGTTACAGTACCTGTACTCGATATAGTAATTGAAAGAGAAAGCACTATATCGATCGAAAAAAAAAAACACATAATGATATGGTACCTATATATGTTGTTCAGTTGATATCGGTTCGGTTCGCTTGCATTTTATGTATATTTTATTTCAACATTACGGTTCTGGAGCCGAGGGTCTCTCTGGAAGCAGCCTCTCTATCCCTAGGGGTAGAGGTAAGGTGTGCCTACATCCCACCCTCCCCGGACCCTACAAATAGCTTTGCTATTTGTGAGATTTTACTGGGTATGATTGATTGATTGATTGATTGATTGATTTCAACATTACGATATTTTTTTGAAAACGGATATTCTGCCACTATCGTACTAAGCCCAATCGAAACCAATTGAAAACATTTCTATCGGTACCAATATTTTTTTTAGTTTTTTTGTTTTCAATAAACTGATACTGTATCGATACCATATTGTTCCGAACATCATCGGTACTGGTATACATTCCATTTTATTGTTTCCTGTTTGAAAACGGGTACTTTGATCGTATCTTAAAAGTTATATGAGATAACAAAATATACTTAAATCAATTAAAATAATAAACTAATAAAATAATAAAACCTTAGAAAAAACAATATTGAAAAAAATCAAAAACAATTGTTCCCCTGTTTTTATTTCAACATTACGATATATATTTTTTAAACGGATATTGTGTCGCTATCGTACCAAATTTAATCAAAACCGATTGAATAACATCTGTATTCGTATCAATATTTATTTTTAGTGGTTTTGCTATCGATGAATTAATATCATGTGGTTTTGCTTTCGATGAATTAATATCGTATCGCTACCATACCGTACTGAACAACACCGGTTATGATTTCTTGTTGATAACGGGTACTTTGATCGTATCTTAAAAGTTATATAAAAATATATATATTTAAATCAATTAAACAAATAAATCAATATAATAATAAAAACCTAGAAAAAAAAACAATATTAAAATCAAGGGTGGAGATACAATAGGAAGTTAATTTGGCTAGGAAGGATAGGAAGTGATCTTGACCATCCATTAAGTTAATCAAGGGCAAAGATTAAATCAGGGAGATTGAAAGTAAGAAAAGAGGCGCGTGACTTTTTTCAGGGGCATTCTAGTCAAGTAAGCCAATAGTTTCTCTCTCCTCCAATTCCCCCCCCCCCCCATTTTTTAAACGTTAATAACTCTTTCATACGACATTATTTTTTTATAAAAATTGCACCAAAAAAACGAGCGTTTTTTTATCTTTAAAACGAGTATACTATTGCTATATTTTCAAAAAAAAAAAATTCAAAACCCAGTTGCGTAAAACGCAATAGAAAAACCCCCAGTTACGTAAAACGCAATGAAAAAAAACCCCTAAAAAATGACATTTTTCTAAAACGCAATGCACCAAAAACACAAAGAAATGACTTATTTGTAAAACGCAATGGCCAGAAAACACAAATAAATGTTTTATTTCTAAAACGCAATAGCCTAAAAACTCAAAAGAAAATGTACTTTATAAAACGCAATGGACTAAAAACCCATAAAAATGTGTTTTACCTAACGTTTGTGTTTTACGGAAGCTCTTGAATGAATTGCGTTTTGCTGTTAAAGAGAGCTATATGGAATTTTGAATATGCAGAATGTGATTACGATCTCTCCATATTTGCAGACTCACCAAACTTTCCAGATACAAGAATACTAGGTTATGTTTTTAAGGTGATTTGAGATTTGAACCATGGCAACTTTGTCACCCAATTGTTTCTTCATCCAATCACAGTTATATCTTCATTCTTGCTCGTTACTGAATAGCCAGAAAGGACTGAAAACACATAAAAAGTGTTTTACCTAAAACGCAATGCACAAAAAACACAAAGAAATGTCTTATTTGTAAAACGCAATGGCCAGAAATCACTTAAAAATGACTCATTCTAAAACGCAATGGACTGAAAACACTTCAAAAATGTGTTTTACCTAAAACGCAATGACTAAAAACACTTAAAAATATGTTTTTTCTAAAACGCAATAGCCAGAAAGGACTTAAAAATGACTCATTCTAAAACGCAATGGACTGAAAACACCTAAAAATGTGTTTTACCTAAAACGCAATGACTAAAAACACTTCAAAAATGTGTTTTACCTAAAACGCAATGACTAAAAACACTTAAAAATATGTTTTTTTCTAAAACGCAATAGCCAGAAAGGACTGAAACTGTCTGGGACTGTGAAAACACTCTTATTTCTAAAACGCAATGGACATATAAAACTGTCAGGGAACTGTCTGGGACTGTGAACTGTCTGAATTATCTACGAATTATTGTCTTCGAAATGAGCCAATTTCTGGAAAATTAATTTTTCTGATGCATTTTTAGGGGCTCTGCCCCTTGGACCCCGCCAGGGGCTGCCGCCCCTGGGACCCCGCTACCGGGGGCTGCCGCCCCCGGACCCCCGCCATGATCGTAAAACGCAATAAGTAAATCAAAAACCCAGATCGTAAAAATGAAATTAAAGAATTTCTTACATGGATCGAAGTGGTTTCTTCAACAATTGATGAATTTTGAATGATTGAAACACTTATCAATGCTTGAATCGAACGAATTGAGTGATTATCTCCAAAATCACCGGAAAAAACGAGATTTTTTTATGAAATTAAACTGGGTTTTCTTCAAAAAAAAGCTGAAGAACACGTTGATCGGGTTCTGAATCATTGATTTGTGATGAAAATCGCACTATAATGTAGTGATTATTGAGATAGAAAGTGAAGAAATAGTTGAAGATGGTGGGTTTTGAAAATGATGGGTTTTTGAATTTACTGGGTTTTGAAAAAGGAAGAAGAAGGAGTTGGATTGACTAAAATACCCTTTCTCTTTATTTTAAAATTTGCCACATGTCATAATCCTATGGCTTCCTATCCTTCCTAGTGAAAATTAACTTCCTATTTGATCTTTACCCTTAAAATCAATTAAACAAATAAATCAATATAATAATAAAAACTTAGAAAAAAAAACAATATTAAAAAAAATAAAAGCACTGTTCATGACCTCTTTGTTTTAATATGTATATGTATATATATATATATATATATATATATAATATAATATAATATGTATAATGTATAATATCCAAATCGATAGTAATTTCCCCCAATTTCGTGCCCTAATTCAAAATAAACACGCACCTCTTCAATGTATCCGTTACAAGTTAAAATCAAGAAATTACCTCGAATCTTCTTCATTCATTCCTGAAACTTAATCCACCTCACAAGGTCTGTTTACTTCTCCTTTTTGCATGTCTTCATTTTGCTTATTTGTAACTTCATCTCACTGGAACGGTGGAACCAGTATAATAATAATTAATAGTTAATAGTTACAACTTAGAATCAGAAGTAAGCAAAGGTTCCCAAGTAATTGTTGTAAATTTGCTCCGGGTTAAGTCAGAGGGTTTTCCGGTTGTGGGTTTCCTCGGAGGTGGGTGGGCCGGGTCGGGTCACGTTCTGTTCTTCGGGCCGTAGAATGAACCATTTTCCGGGTGTCCTGGGTCTTTGCTGTTTAAAAAATAATTGTTGTTAATTTACTTTACGAGTTGGGTGAATCTATGTAGTTAACAGGGGTGCAAACGAGCCGAGCGGCTGCGAGCTACTCGAGATCCGCTCGAGAAAAAGCTCGAAACGAGCCGAGCCGAGCCGAGCTTGAGCCTAAAATAAAGCTCGTTTGTTTATCGGATGAAGCTCGTTAGGCTCGTCGAGCCTTATCGAGCATTAGTGGAAACGAGCCGAGTCGAGCCGAGCTTATTTAAACTTGTTTACAAGCCGACCTCGAACCTAAAAATAAGCTTATTTAGTAAACAAACGCGAGCCGCGAGCCCGAGCTTCACTTATCGAGCTCACGAGCCTAAAAAGTCTATTATTTTTATTATTTTTATTTAGTATATCAATTAATAGATAATAAACGAGCCGAGCTCGAGCTTGAGAAAATACCAACGAGCCGAGCTCGAGCCCGAGCTCTCATAAGTTAATCGAGCCCGAGCTCGAGCCTGGTCGAGCTCGGGCTCGGCTCGTTTGCACCCCTAGTAGTTAATATCCCGATATATCAATATCAGTGATATATCGGTTATCGGTCCCCTGCAGAAATATCGGTACACAATATCGGTACCAATAATATCAGCGATATTGACCGATACATCACCGATTTTCCCGATATCAGAACCTTTCTTCTTAGTTTTACCATTCGTCTTTCTTCTTATTGTTGCTATTAGTGTTTTATGTCTTAATTGTTAGTTGTTAGTGTTAAATGTTAGTGTTTTAAGTCTTAGTCAGTTCCTACTTGCTACAATTGTTAATGTTTTGCAAGTTGCAAAAGGTTAATCTGTTAATTGTAGGAGAGTATACTAAATTGTTAGTGTTAAATTGCTCTATATAAAAATTTAGCATGATATTAAAATTACCAATATTCCACCGCGATAACCGATATCTCAAATATCGGTCCTTGACCGATATCCGATACTTTACCGCATTAACTACTTAGGGGTGAATTTGATGATTCGGTTTTGTGATGCAGAAGGTCATCGTGAATGGGATCGAATTCGATTAAGGATTTAACTGAAGCATCCTCAGGGGTACACTTCTCTGGATTGCATAGAAACGTCGTTATAAAAAATTGGGGAAGAACTTGAAATCCAATTAAAACGTCTCTTTTTTAGTGTATCTGCCTTTCCTTTCCTTTCCTTTAATTCATGCTTGATTTATCCAATTCTTCCAAGAATCTATCCATATTCTTCAGATCAAGAACAAATGACAAACTTTTTCATCATCAATCAAGATGCTTATCAAGTAACACCCCTGTTCCTACCCATGAACAAATTTCACACCTTATATTAGACCAAAAATCACCAACTGAAGCTCTTCAAACTTTCAGATGGGCATCCAAACTCCCCCATTTCACACACACCCAATCCACCTACAGAGCTCTAGTCCACAAGCTCTGCACTTTTCGCCATTTCGACACCGCCCACCAAGTGCTCGACGAAATGCCAACCTCAATTGAGCTGCCACCAGACGATGATATCTTTGTCACCATTGTTCGCGGGTTAGGGAGAGCCCGAATGATTCGACAAGTGGTTAAAGTTCCCGACTTGGTTTCAAGATTCAAGGTCACACCCACTGTGAAAATCTACAACTCAATTCTTGATGTTCTTGTTAAAGAGGATATCGATATTGCGAGGGGGTTTTATAGGAGGAAGATGATGGGTTGTGGTGTTAAAGGTGACATGTACACTTATGGTATATTGATGAAGGGACTTTGTTTGACTAATCGCATATCGGATGGTTTTAAGCTTCTGCAAACTATGAAGAATAAAGGGGTGACCCCAAACACTGTTATATACAACACATTGCTTCATGCTCTTTGCAAAACTGGAAAACTTGGGATCGGGAGGGCTAGGAGCTTGATGAATGAGATGGTGGAACCAAACGACGTTACTTTCAATATTCTAATATCCGCTTACTGTAAAGCGGAGAATATAGTACAGGCGCTTGTGATGTTAGAGAAAAGTTTCGATCTTGGGTTTGTCCCTGATGTCATTACACTAACCAAAGTTATCAAGGTTCTGTGTGACAAGGATCGGGCTATGGAAGCGGTGGAAGTTTTGAAACGGGTGGAGAAGAAAGGCGGTGAGATTGATGTGGTTTTGTACAACACTCTAATAAAAGGTTTTTGTAAGTTAAAGAAAGCGAAGGCTGCAGTTAGGTTCTTGAAGGAGATGGAGATGAAAGGGTGTCTTCCGAATGCGGAGACTTATAATGTGTTGATATTTGGGTTCTGTGAGTTGGGTTTGTTAGATTCGGCTGTTGATATGTTTGATGAGATGAAAACAGTTGGGATCGCTTGGAATTTGATGACGTATGATACGTTGATTGGTGGGTTGTGTTCTAGAGGGAGGATAGAAGATGGTTATAAAATCATGGAAATAATGGTGGAAAAAGGTAATGTTCCTGACCATGTGTTGTGGAATTCTGTAGTTCAGTCACTTGCTAGAGAATCGGCTTGGTTAGGAAACGAAAATTCGTGTATTGTGGATGGTATTTTGGAATGGATTCTTGAAACCTAATTGAAAATCGGTCCTTGCATGTTTACAAATGTTGTAAATCATGTGTTTGTGAGTTTTTAACTAAGATCAACCAAACCATAAGTTAACTATTATAGTTGCAACCTCCAATGGAACCATTTTGGACTTGTAAAATCAAATTTAAACCAGTGATAAATTTGGTTGCCAAGCGTGACACTTTAGGTAAATCGCGCATTATACCACAAGAAAAATACTCGGTTATAAGCCGACCTCAAATGTCACCAATGCATGTTGGATGCATTGATTGTGAACGAGATGAAAACTCCACTTACGGTGGTCAACTGGAATCAATATATAATGCTTACCCTGTGGAAAGTTGATAACTTGTTTATTTCTGTAATTTTTAAAGGTATTTCACTATTTCATGTCATATCTTAAGTTTGCACATGTACTTTTATGTTATAACATAAACAAACTTTCGAGTTCCGACCGTCACTGACCGAAATAACTGCCAACTGATACACTCTTTCACAAAACATTATGTTGTTTCAACTAAAGATTGTGATGGTTCCCCGCTTGTAGAATGGAAATATGTGTTACTTTACAATCGCGGAAACAACATAATCTAAAACTTGTATTTAATTTTTTCTTAACAAATGAAACCAATTGTCCCTATATATACACATACAAAAACATAACTTTGCATAAATTTCAAAACAATTTATTTCTTTTATATGAGGTAAAGAACCTAATATATGTTAAGAAAACTCCATGGTCCGCTCGCAGTTCCAATCCTGCAAATCATAAACCAAGTCTATAGCTTCAACTTATGAAAAAATGTATACCAAGATTGTGTATCATTTCATATCAAAAGGTTACCTCCAAACACCGGCAATCGCTCGTAAACTCATGAAAATAGATAATGCAACCCATATGCCGACAAACCCATAATACGAAGACAGCAACAACAAGCACACAACACTAGCAAATGCTACCAGAACCTGAAAAACAAATAAATATTTTATTTTGTTTACATATTTGCAAATGAGATGCAAGTTGTTAGATAGACTCGTAGACCCGCCAGAAAAAACACACACACACACACACACACTTGCCATTGAGAAGGCGGAGTAACGAAAATCAGACGCGCCATAATTGATTCCATCAAAAACAAATGCTAATGAATTAATCGGTTGAGTTGCTGCAACAAACTAACGAGCCAAATTTTGTTAAATAAATATAAGTTGGAAAATTATAAGTTACATGAAAACTAATAGAAAAAGGGTGGATATATAGATACCGGGATGCCTAAACTCAAAATCTGCAAAACTTTAACGTCTTTTGTGAACAGTCCTGATGAAAAAGTTAGTCCGAGACCAACGATAAATGCGAGAATGAGTCCCAGAGCCAAACTTAGCTGCAGAAAGTGAAAAAAGAACACTAATGTGAGAAATAAAAGAACATTTACTACAAAAAGGCTAAACGAGCAAAGGTAAGGTGAGTCAGGTCAAAGTCAAACTCACTTGAAGTACACGACCAGCAGTTTCCTTGGCGCTCTCATAATCTTGTCTTGCAAATGCTCCTGCAAGAATTGCCTGCATAAATGACACAAAATCATAAGCTAGAGCTTGAAGCTGCATGAACTATAGTGCTCTCTGTTCGTGTTTGTTTGTTAAGAAATATATGTGTTCACGAACTGTTCATGAACACTTACCGAACAAGATTTTATGTCCGTGTTTGTTTGTTAAGGAAATGAATGTGTTAGTGTTCGTTTGTTAATTTTAGGCAACGAACGTTGATGAACACAAACTAATGTTCATGAACACAAACGGAAACAAACGAACACAAACAAGCGTTCATACTTATAAAATATTTTATTTGTCGGAATTTTGAAGTACTTAAATATAAATATAAATATATAAATTAAAAACACCAATGAACTGTCGAACATAAACGAACACGTTACCGAACGTTCACGAACATAAATGAACGAACGCAACCTCTGTTCATGTTCGTTCATTTAATTAAAAGAAGGAATTTTTTTGTTCGTGTTCTCGTTTGTTTAATAAACGAACCAACGCAAATGAACTTCCCGCCAAACGGTTCACGAACTGTTTGCTGACCGTTTGGTTCGTTTGCAGCCCTAAAAGTAATCAAAGAACCTCACAATTTCAGAATTTGACAAATACAAAGTTTGACTTCAAAAGTCAACGTTTACGTACCTGACCAGCTACAGCCAAACCATCAGTGAGCAAAGAGGCGGCTAACCAAACCTGCAAGCATACTTGGAAGGCGGCCATTTGCGTCGATCCTAGCCTTGCTGACAATGATGCCGCTAACGTCACACAAAATGTGGCGGCAATCACTCTAACTAGTAAAAGAAATCCTGAATTCAAGAAACCCAAATCATCACCGGAATTTGAAAATCAATCTAACAAGGTTGACTTCAAAAGTCAAAATGTATGTATTTATAATGGAACAAATGGGATTATCAAAAGTTGTTGAATTACCATTTTTCAAAAACCGACCAAGCTGCAAATCGTTGATATTAGGTGGGAACAAGTCAACCTGTTCTATCAGTTTCCAAAGGAGTACCACCGAGATCAAGTACCTTCAAATGTGGTATGTAAGAAACAAAACAGAGAGCACAAAAATAATGCAAAATCATATACCAACTAAAAGCATAAAGCTTACTGAGAGAAAACATGAGCAATGGCTGCACCCGTAACCCTCATCTTGAATACAAATATCAATATTGGGTCCAAGACGATATTCACTACGTCTCCCATCACTAAATGCAAAAATGGTTTACTTCATTACGCAATATACAAATTTGAAGCATTATACGTCTCATGAATATTACCCATGATCATATTTTGACCGTTTTACTTATGAATGGTAGTTTTGGGTTATGTCCTACTTCTAATAGGTCAAACAGGTAAATTTAAGAAAAAGATAGCCCAAAACATGGCAGGTCAAACGGGTCTGAACTCAAAAGTAACGTAAAGTGTAACTATAATGCATTAAACCTCTTAAAATCATATTATTCAAAATAACATACTATGACTGAAATCATATAACTTCCATAACCATATTTGACACACTAATCAATTATATAAAGTTCAATCTTTTGAACAAAAAGTGTTTTGGGTCAACACAACACACTTTGAAAAGTACCAAAGAGTCAAAAACTCCCACCCTTTTTATTTTTTAACTCATTGCCCAACCTGACCCGCCCATTTTCCCATGCAAGCATACCGATCGCATACAACGGAGTTTTTGTATCCTTAAAGCCTCGAAAAACTCCTTGCATAGCCAATGACAGTAGAACAGCTGGCGCACCAAGGGATCTTAGGGTCAGATACTTGTAGGCTGGGCTTAGCATTGGAGAATCCTGAACAATAAATAAAATTAATTCGCAGCATGAATATAACTAGGGGTGCAAACGAGCCCAGCAGCTCGCGAGCTGCTCGAGATCGGCTCAATAAAAAGCTGGAAACGAGTCGAGCGAGCCTTATCAAGCCCGAGCCGAGCTTGAGCCTAAAATAAAGCTCTTTTATTCATCGAGCCCGAGCTCGAGCCTGGCATGCCGCATGTGAAGCCCGTCAAGCCTTAGTGTAATATTAGTTTTTATTAATATTTAGTAACATTTACCCTTATTAAAAGTTGTCTAGTAAATGAACCAAGCCGGGCGTATTTAAACTTGTTTACGAGCCGAGCATGAGCTTCACTTATTGAGCTTGCGAGCCTAAACGAGTCTATTATTTATATTATTTTTATTTAATATATTAATTAATAGATAATAAACGAACCGAGCCCGATCTTGAGAAACTACCAATGAGCGGAGCTCGAGCTCTCATAAGTTAATCGAGCACGGGCTCGGCTTGGCTCGTTTGCATAACTAATTTGCTTCATTAGAGGAACATTTGGACCCATCAATATCAGTCAAATATCTTAAATCAATGATATCATAAAGGGGCAATTAAATAATTTTGACTTTGAATAAACCTAAAACTTACAGATTTAATACCCATATAACTTAACAATGGTTTTGCAGAGACAATGAGCAAAAAAGCTTGGACTAGACCAAGCATGGCACCTATCAACAAAGCCGAAGAAGCCGATGAGACATGTCTTCTCTTGTTCGTATTCTCTGGTTATATCCCAAAAACATTTTTTAAATAAATAATTCATATATATTTAAAAACATACTTCTGAGTCAGCATACTTGGTGTTTAGTTACAGACAAATCATCATTCAAGTGCCCGTTTAAGTAAGAAATGGTTACGAAATACAACGATTTAAAAAAGTCAAAGTTTAGAAACAAATCATACCATGTTTTGGTAGCAATGACATTTTCTCATTATCTGATTTTGACCTCGGTTGTAACTCAATATCATCAAGAATTGAACTTGAACTTGTGGCGCTATCTTCTTCGGCTACAAAAGAAGTTGTGACACTCACAAGTGGAAATATCGCAATCTTTGATGCCTGATTGAAAACAGCTATAGCAACCCCAACAGCAGCAAGCTCCACCGGTCCTATAGCGTTTTAAACCGACAAAAAAATCCAAAAACTTTAATTTCTTACTCTTACATTACCCAAAGTAATTAACTAATTATTGCTCCTAACCCAAATGGCCAATGAAGGCAGTGTCAACCAAAGAAGCAATAGGGTCTGCCATCAAACCCAATGTCGCTGGGATCGCGATCTTCGCGATCTCCAAATTCAACTCATCTTTGCTAAAAATACTCCTGAAACACATTCATTCTATGATCATGAAAACAAAACAATCCCAATTGAAAAATTCTAACTTTTGTACCAAAAGCATGATACCTTGTGTCCTGGAACAAGACCCACAAAGGCATTCTCTTGATTTTCCTCCATGTATACACAACAGCATCTGCTACCATCATTTCAAGAACCAAAAACACACCAAATTTCTCAAAAAGTTACAAACTTTCAACACAAAAAAGGGAGAATTACAGTAAAGATTATGAATTTAAGCTATACAAGAGGAATTAAAGATAGAAATAACCTTAAATCTTATGAAATATATGACATAAACGATAAACCCTTCCTGGGTTAAGAACAGCCCTGAGCCTTCTTCTTTTTATTGTTTTAAATTGGAGTAAACAGTCCAGACTAGGGAGGGCGAAGTTTGAGGTGGGTGGTGACACGTCATCCTTAAAACTGATTTTCGATTTGGTCCATGAATAAAGTCTATAAGGGTGAAGGGAGTGGTTAAACAGGTGAAAGTGACAAACTCAAAATCGACCAATCAGAGTGTGCCATGTCAATCAGTGTGAAGAGTTTAAACTTTGGCGAAAAGTGTTGGCAGTGGTTAAACAGTTGAAAGTGGTAAACTTTATATATATATACACACATCAATCATCATCATTCTCTCTTTCCCGATCGGTGATGCTTCCCCGCTTGTTCAAGTTTGTCGAGCGGCAAAGGAGGCCGGCGGCGGTGTTGCCGCGCGACAAACTCCTTTGCCGTCGAGTTCACCGCTCCACTCCCTTTACCCTTAGATGATTCTGGGAAATGATCCGAAACCAATCCAGTAAAACCCGTTTCAAATATGAACCTGTTTGGGCCGAGTCGGTTTTGACTAGGGATGACATTGGGTGTGCATGGGTCGGTTTGGGTTGGTTTTGACCAAAAACCATAATCATAACCGCGATGTCAGTTATTGGATAACCATAACCATAACCGATCGGTTATGGTAGTTATGGTTATTCGGTTTTGATGATTATAGCGGGTCGCCTATGGGTGGTTAACCGTGTATTTAGATTAGCTAAAAATAGCTTAATTTTTTTTAACATGGATTAAATTGTTATTGCATATTTGTGTATATTAGTATATTACATAGTGTTAAAAAATACATATAATCTATAATATTAATACCAATTATTATCGAATACCCAAATAAAGTGATATGATACATTCCATAAATTCAAATAAGCATTCAACCAAAACCACAAAATGATATGAAAACCATAAGTACTAAAAATCTTCAGTCAAAAACATAAAATATTAAAAATATGGTGAAAAGTTCTAAATCCTACAAAGATTTATTACATGTCGGTTCGGTTCAGTTATGGTGGGTATGGAAAAAATGATAACCATAACCGACCCGCTACTTTCGGTTTTAAAAAAAAACCATTAACCAACCCACCGGTTTTTTATGTGGTTCGTTTTTTTCGGTTCGGTTTTGTCGGTTAATTCGGTTATGGTTCGGTTAATTCGGTTTTTTGCACACCCCTAGATGACAATGTGTCGTGTACGGGACGATTATTGATAAAATAAGTCTCGTACCTGTTAAACCGTTCCATACAGTGGCGAAGCTTGAGATTTCCGACTGGGGAGGTCGGAAGTCACCGAACCTAAAATTATACCTAAAAGATTATAAAACCGGGGGGTCGAAAACGTATATACCTAAACAATTCTATACGAAAACTACATACCGGACACTACTGAGCGAATAGTTCGGGGGGTCGGGCGCCCCCTCCGGCCCCAACTATGCTACGCCCATGGTTCCGTACCGACTAAATACCCATGGGTATATGCCGGATAATTATTCGTCGGTTGTATGCCGAGTAATTACCTGCCGGGTATTTGGTATACCCGTTAGTTCTTTAAAAATTACTTAGTCGTAGTTCTGACTACATTTTCTTTCTTCCCAATCTAATTTATATATATATATTTATCGGTAAAGTTATCATACAAAGTCTTGTAAACATAAGAAGTGTACAAAGACACAATGAATTGCAAAATATAACACAATGTCGAGTAAAATATAACACAATGTCGAGGAAAAAACACAATAGTCGCAAAACAATAAAATAAAGCAAACATAGAAAATACACAATGTTAAATAAAAATACACAATGATATAAACAAAAGTTCTAAAATCTACAAGCTATAAATTCAAAAGTGAAAATCTAAAATTTCATGTCGTAGAGTTCAATGAGACACTTCCAATGCTGCTTGAATGGAGTCAATCAGAGTCCGTTTGATACCATATTACGACTTTTTATTTTTAACTATATATTATTATAATATTTAAAACTTTTGATGCGATGTCGGTTCCGATATGAAGTTAAAGGTTTTTGTAGTTTTATTTGAGATTATATTTGTTTTTTTAATTGTTTAATAATAATTAGAAAAATTAATTTACCAGAAACAAAAGAATATAACCAACATGAAAAACAAATGACAATTCACGTACTTGTTCTTGTTTTTTATTTGGAGTTTTACCAAGGAAAACGTTAGAATAGCGGGGGTGTGGCGTTTTATGGGGCGGGGATGTCAGGCAACGCAGGCTAACCCACACCGTGTCAGCGTTGGTCACGGCGTTGCCTCGCTAGTGTGGCTTTGAAGCCCGGCGTTGGGCGGGGGGCGGTGTGAGCTGACTGGCTAGGATTGGTGAATGAAATTGGACCATTTGGGGTAGCCATAGCCGTTGGGCATGGCGATTTCAATGTAAAAAATCAAATTTAAAAAAAACTTACAAATTTTTACCTATAAATGCCCATCTCAAACTTCATTTTTTCCACAATTATTTACAAATCTTCTTCAACCAATCTCACACCAAACAACAAATCTTCTTCAAGCAAACCAACATCAAAAAACCGAACATGGTGCATTGGACGGAGGCGGAGCTTTAATAGGCCAGGGGTTCTCAGCCGCTCTCTTTTTCTCTTCGTAGCTTTAGTTTTACTGAAGTTCAAGATCCGTCAATTTCTAATACGAAATTCATGGGTTTGATTTTAGTATAAATAGGTTCAGGTAAGTTTCGTGTTAAACCTACAAACTTGTAGCTAAATGGACCGGGTTCATATCAATCCGACAGGCTCACGGGTGGACACGTTTAACCCATTTATGTTTATTTATTTTCGTATTATGTGTTTTATGAATCCATTTTTTATTACATAATGCGTTTAACCCATTTTGTATTGTATTTATGTCGTGTTCAGTTCATATGTTTGACAACACAAGCGAATCTAAGAAGAGGCGGGGGTAGCCCGGCCTATCCCTCAACGACAAAGTGCAATTTTTTTCCTTCTTCTCCGTACTATGTATCGGATACCCATAAGCAAATATTAAGATACACTAGGTCCTTTTTTATACCCCTAATTGATTCTTCTACATCCGTAGACACGATTTCAGGTTTGGGTCGTGTTAGGATTCGTGTCAAATTTCGGGGTTCTTGTTCGGTTGGATCCGTGAACACGACTCCCTTTAGCACCCTAGAAAGTGCTCTCATTCAAACCCTAGAAAACTATCTTTTGGTGATTGATGCCCATTTTCATATCTTGCAACTTGACAACAATTCTAGAGGAACCAATTCTTCTTTATCTCCTTTTCAAACCCGAATTTATACACAATCCACTTAGAATAGACAAGCCAAATATTTTGCGAGATCTTTGTCCTCCTTTTTGTTACATATATATATATTAGGGGAAGGTTCATTTGAGAAGAAAATTTTATTAAGAATAAAAATAACAAAAGGATACAATGGTAAAACACTAAATAGTTTTTTCTCATCTCATTTATTATTATGTTTGACTAATTAATTAGTCATTAATACTATCATCCTCCACACTAAAAATTTTTGCCTGCACACATCAAAAGTTATCCTACACATTTCGAAATTTATCCTACACAACTCGTAATTTATCCTACACGTCTCGTATTTATCCTACACTATAAATGAATTTTTATTTTTATTTTTTGAGAAAAATATATATCTTAAAAATAAGTTACAAATTTAATATAGTTAGTTATTAAAGATGAAACTACCAATTAATGATGTATGTGAGTTTACCAATATACCCTTATAGTTACATTAAGTACAAATATTAAATGAAGTCTAATGAAACATTTCTATTGGTTGAAATTTCTTCTTTTTTCTTCTTATAAAGAATTTCTTCTCATTTGAACTCTCCACTATATATATATATATATATATATATATATATATATATATATATATATCATCAACCAATATTTCAAGATGATATGCTAGGACCTAATATGTTAGATTTAGACCACGTGACCTTTGACTTGAAATCAAATGATACTTAGGGGCTGTTTGGTAGCCTCTGAATGGTCATTAAGAGACTACCTCTTAATGGAAACATTAAGAATTTTACCAATGAGAAAGTAGAAAAATGTGGCATATGATGATTTACCATTCAGAGGTTACCTCTTAACCATTCAGACTTAATGTTACCTCTTATTCATTCAGAGGTTTTAAACCATTAAGAGGTAGCATCTGAATGGTCATTAAGAGGCTACCAAACAGCCCCTGACAACTAACTCGTAAACCTACACACAAATATTTGTTTTACCCTTCTCCAATGTATAATTGAGTTATCACCATATTTAAAAGCTTTTATAAGAACTAAAACTTTTTTTAAGGAAAACAATTATTGTCGAATGGTGGACGCATATACTGTTGGAAATATTAAAGAGGAACATACAAGTTGGTATGTTTCCTCCATCCCACATCGGTGGAGTGAGTGAAGTTTGAGTGGTTTACAAGGGATTACCCCTTATGGGCCTCCATAGTGTTAAATGGGTTGAGAAGTGGGTGAAGCCCACACGCGCGCCGAGCTGAGCCGCGAGCTCGTGTTTGAGGCGCGAATGGGCGCGTTTGAGGCGCACTTTGCACTTCGCACTTGAGCTGAGGAGCTTTTATTTTTAGCTAAGGTCTGGTCAGGTGGGTCAGATCTCTGGATCGAATGAGATAGGGTGATAGAGATGAGTTCGAAATTAGTGGGGGTTATCCCATTATCTCTAGTGAACTGAATTCGTATGGGATATACATCCAGCAACCGAATTCGTATGGGATAAGTAATTCGAATTGGTTATGGATTGTTATCTCACTCCCTGTTTTTCTCATTCTCTGGTATAACCAAACCTATAAATAAAAGCTTCCTGCTACCTATGAAATACACCTATTTTCGCAGCTTTCTCTCTTTATTGTGGGTTCCTGTTTTCGTTCCAGCTTCTGCGTTTTCTGGTTTCCATTGCTGTTGGAATACCAGATCAGTTCTGCATTAAATCCTGGGAGTTTACGCTGCAGCTCACAGCAATACGAGCGCGTAAAATCCTTTAAGGACAGGAATCATCCGTGCAGTTCGAAGATTATTATTCCATAATCGCCAGGTTGGTTTTTAATTTAAGTGTTCTTTAAATTCGTCCGACAACGGGACAGTTTCCTTCTACCTTTCTTTAATCAGTTTACTCAAGTTGGAACAAACTGGTTTGGCTGATAACTCGGTAATTAATAAAGTTATATTAATTTATTGTTGATTAATTTAATTTTCAACATATACTACACACTTGTGTTACGTGACACTAATACATAGTATCCCATAAATGTTTTTTTTTGCTCTGTTTCGACAATTGACGTAGCGATGGATTATCTATATATATTCTAAAGTTTAGTTATATGTTCTATTTTAAAACCAAAATTTATGGTTGTTTTAAATGCACAAGCCTATAAAAATCCTATTAATTGCATTTAATTTACTTAATTAATAATAAGTAGATGTTAAAAGTTCATATCTATATACCTTTATTAAGAGAACTTGATTTTTTGCCCTTTTGGTAATTTGCCACACATACAATTTTTAAAGCATTGTGTACAAGAGAACGAAGCTATGGTAGAGGGGGTGAAATGAGAAATTAATGAAAGTTTTAAGACGCCTAAAGGGGCAATCTAGGGATTTCACCTCTGCGTCTTTTCCCCTCATCATCATTTAAAAGGCTTCATTGCCAGTAATTGAAGGAAGCAATTGATCCTACTATCATCGAGACCCCTCTCATTCTCTTCTGGTACACACGTCCACATCTTATGAGAACAAGCTCTGTTTATCTTGCATGTTGAATTTACACATGTTATATATTTGGACTTTGGAAGATGCTTGGAGATGAGATTGGTAAAGGAGCATATGGTCGAGTGTACAAGGGCTAGGGCTTGGACTTGGAGAATGGAGATTTTGTCACAATAAAACAAGTTTCTTTGGAGAATATTGCACAAGAGGATCTTAACATCATCATGGTATGATTTTGTCAACCCCTTCATCTCCTATCGGTTGAAATGTCCAAATTTATTGTATTAGTTGTCAGCAGGGTTTCTTCTATTTCTGAATAGGCATACATGATACAAGGAAAAAGTAATCTTTGCAATTACAAGAAAGAACCACAGGCACGCCACCGAATGGCGCACAATTTTCAAATCTCAAGTCTCAAATCAGGCGAATGTCCTCAGGTAATTGCATTTTTGTTTTGATTTTCTAACTTTCTATGGTTTATATTATCATTTGCAAACCCTAAGTTCCTTTGCTATCATTGCAATTGTTTGTTTACTCCCTCAGATTGATTTTTGAACTTTAACACATAAGGATCATAGAAACAATTGTATATCAAATTTCCTTTTAGTGTATGAGGTTGTATGACACTTAAATCAAGGACTACCATTTATTGGTGGATTGAACACCGACGACGGCGAAACAGGATTTCGACGGGTATATTGGTGAACGGAGTAACATCACTTCGTCTCTCCTCGGTTCCTATTTATGATTTTAGTGCTTTAGAAGTTCTCTAGAATTTATTTTAAGGTTTTATATGCAGGATTATATTTCTTGATTGAATGACAGAAATAGTTCGTTGATCGATCACAAGGTATGTACTTCTTTGTTCTATGTGTACTTCTGATTTGAGGACTTTTTTTTATGTGTTTGTATTCCTTGAAGTTAGAACATTCGGTGTCTTTTACAGAGTGTCTAGCTGGGTAAATAACTTCTATCACGAAGATACATGATGGCAGAGAAATCAAGTGCTAAATTGTTTATTTTTTTATCATTTTGTTTAGGATTGATGTGCTAAATTTGTAATAAATATTTATTTTATTTTATACATTTTGTATAGGATTACTCAAGGCTTGAAAGATCATGCGCTGCAGTGGGCATCCAGTAAGGGTATATAAACATTTATTTTCCAATTCATGTTGCATTTATATTATTGTATTTGAGGCCTAGGTTACATTTTTTCATTTTTTCAACAGTATCTTTGATTATTAGTGACTTAAAAATGGCAACAAGTTTTTATATATGTTTCTTGACCCAGGTAGGCCACCCATGACATATAAAATGGTTATTTTGGGCGATGCAATTCAAAGGGTGATTCGGTTGAAAGAAGAAGCCGTGAAGCTTAAGGAGTCTACTCAATATTTTCACGCTTAAATTAAATATATTTTTTTTCTTTATGCCTTTATAGCTCTTTTGGAGATAAAATTTGTAGATTTTAGAGTAACATCAAGCCACACCACGCGTATGTGGAGCTCTTGTCCTAGCTTTCTAGACATAAACACCTCGGAGCGTTTTGAGCTTTTTAAAACCAAGGTCACCGAGTTCTTTAAACTGAGATGGCGGGGAGCATCTTATGAACATGAAACTGTTGCAGCTAGCAAATCATATGTTATAGCTACTATCTCTATGATATGCCTGCTAGATTGTCTCAAACTTTCCTTTCATATTCTATTTTCAGGTCGGACTAGACTTTTTTGTCCATGTGTCTTGTTTGAGCGGAATTATGAAGCAGTGAGAGATGCCTATGCCTCCTTTACCATTCCATGTGTTCTTCATGCGATTTTTGTAGAGGGTCTAGCAGTTGCTGCAACAACAGCAACATTCAATTGGGTTATTGACCCAATGACATCATATTACCTTTTCGAGGGGTTGTTGTTCAATTGGTGGTTGTGTGGTGCATGCGCTAACATTGTTCGACTAATGCTACACAACAAATACCATCTTGAGGTAATCACAAATGTCACTAGCTGTTATATTTTTTCAACATTAACCAGAAGTTGATATTTTTGTTTGGTTTGACCTTGCAGAACGACCCATGTGATCCATGTTTGGTGTACTGATGCTTTCGTTGGTGTGCTATGAGCCGGGAACACAGGGAGATGAGGCGCGCCTGTCTGATAACTCTGCGACGCGGCGATGCCAATGACCTTGGTCAACGCCCCTTCTGTTCAACAAATGAACCCTGCTCGAGATACTAACTGATGGTACGCTGTAGAAATTAAAACATTATTCGTGTTATAAGGGATGTTTGATATACATAAAGTAAAATACGTTTGGTTGGGTATCATGTAACATCGTAAACTTAAAGATCCATAAATTTCTTATGGGTATCATGTAACATCGTAAACTTAAAGATCCATAAATTTCTTATAGTAAGGTAGCAAGCATGTCTTCCTGAATGTTGAGTTGCAAAAGAGTAATGAGCGGCCAGTGTTAAATTATGGAATCCAAATCCTTTTTTTGAAGCATTCATATAGGAAATTTGAAGGGGTGAATATGTTTTTGTTTTTCACAACAATTTTGTAAACTCTTTTAAAACAATACCGGATGTATAGTTGCAGCCATGTTCATATCTGACTGTGATATTTATTGATTTTGGAATTCAACTTAACACTTTAAGTATGCATAATGATAAATAAAATTTGTTTGCCGACCTGACCCGCACTTTGAGTTTGACCCATATCCCCCCACCCCCACCCCCACCCCTTACTCTTACACCTTGCCACTTCTACTCAAATGCTTTTTACTTCATAGTTTCCAAATACATTTGAGGAAGCCAAAAGTCCTTAACTGCAAGGTGTGAGGTAATCAAAATATGAGTTGCAATTATGACTTTCCTTATATAAGATATTTAAAGTTTGACCTTGACTTGCAGCACTAGAAAAGGAGAAGTCCAAATTGAAATCAGAAAAGACAAAATTAGAATTTTAGAGAAAGCATAACAATTTAATACATGGTGAGATTGCACGTCTGGAACTCGGTCTAAAACACAAGGTGTTTGGAATAACAATTTTATTATCTCTATATTAATAAAAATAATATATGATTATGCCATTCAATATAATGTTTTTTAAAACTATTCAGTATAATGTTTTTAAAACATTTATGACCTCGTGGAGGTCAGAGTTGAAAGTTTCAGAAAGATGTCATCATGTTCATATGATAAGAAAATAGCTACACTAAGAGCATTCACATTCAATCCATCAAAATATGTGAGTGGGAGTTTTTATATTATAAAGGGTATAAAAAGTGGTTGTGAGTGGAGGAGAGAGAAAATGTTAATGTTCATATGTATATTTGAGGGGACACTGTTCACCCAGTATAATTTTTTTATTATATATTGAAAGTGGTTGTGAGTGAAGGAGAGAGAAAAATGTGATGATAATATTATTTAATTGAAAAGGAGAGAGAAAAAATATTTGTTTTTAGTGGAAATATATTGATATAAGAGTTGTTTTTTAGTGGAATGTATGTATAATTTGATGGTTTGGATGTGAATGCTCTAAATGGATCAATTTTTTTAAATTAAACTAATTAATATATATAATCATATTTCTTTTGTTTTAATTAAACCAAACTAGCAAATGCATATGATTTGAATTCTTATCAGCTAAATGTTGGATAAAAGATCGCACTTCTAGAGCTGCTGGTCATCTAAGTTATGTTAGGCTGTTCTACACTAAGAGGAAATAAAAACTGCGATGAATCCATTCTTGACTTCTAGAGCTGCTGGTCAAGAAGTATCTTTGATCCAAACTCTAAATGGCGGTGTAGCTGTGAGGAGTCCTTTATGACAACAACTAGCTTAATCATGGTAATAATACTTGCTTTCATATATGAGAATTTGTAGGTTTATTGTTTGAATATTGTTAGAGCATCAAAAATCATATGGGTGAAAACATTATTCAGAACTAGGGGTGTTAAATGGGGCATCTTTCCGGATTGGCTTCAGAACTATGGGTGTTAAGTGTGATTTTTTTTCATCTCTTATTTTTTTAATATTTAAAAAACCCGAATATGCATGTGTTTTGTGAGAAGAAAAATAAATTATTTGGGCGATAATGATTCTCTGTTTCTTAGTCAAGATCGTTTGTTAATTGAAAATTCTAACATCAAGAGATACCCAAATATTACTTTATGAAATGAATTATGTATGTGAGAAAGCCAAAAGTGTGTTGAAGCAGGAATTACAAGCTCTGTGCACACATTATTATCTTTCATGCTATTTTTTATTTGATCTGTGAAGTGAACATGTGCTAAAAAAAATATAAGTACCCGCGGCAACGCGCAGGCAATTGATTGATTTCCATAAACAATGTAATTGTGCATATTTATTTTTGGATAACCGTCTACATAAATGTTTAGTGCTTTTCCTTCGCATGCCTGCTTATGCAGATTCGGATTCAGAAGAAACAGTTGACAGTGACCCACATGGAAGGTATACCGTCTGCACTTAGTGTTAGTAATGAAAACCCGTACTACTTTTCGATGCATATATACGTAAACATAGTATACCATTTTTAATAGTTTTCTTTTCGTTATTTCCCTTGGAAGACATCTTTTTTCACTTCTTTTTGGCCGGCAAGTTTTGCCAAGGAAACAACTTATGGCCCATGGTTTAATAAACTTTAATCACGCTCCTTTGTAGGCGTATTGTCTTACATGTTATGCACCGGCCGTGTCAGACATCTTACCACGAACAAACAATAGCTATTATGCATGTCGTGCATCGCACGGGCTTTTTCCCTAGTAAATAGAAAAATATAATTCTATAACCATAAATATGCTATGTCGGTCACCCGATGAACACACCTTTCAAATGGATAAGAGATCAATTTTAATTTCGTCAAGATTACTTTATTGACAATGGTAATCCCTCAAGATTCTATTGAACACATTATAAAAACCATTAAAACCGTTTGCTTTTGTTTTGTTATTATTGTCGTCGATTTCCGACAGAACATCGATACCGATATCGGTACTATCAAAACTGTGTTGATATTCATTTTTATGGTTTTTAATTGATTTAAAAAAATGTTTATATGTCTTTTTGGCATATCACGACCATTTTTTTTTTGTTTTTCTCTTTCGGTTGCTTAACTGAGCGTCGGTACCGTACCATGCCGTAACAACCGAACCGATACCAACTGAAATGTTATTTTTACCATCGCATCTATGTGTTTATTTACATTTAGTTTAAAATCAGTATGCCCCACTGCAGAGCGTGAGTAGCTTATATCGGTAACATAATGAACCAAACCAATACTGATTGAACATTCGTCACACCCTTGAGGCAACTTATGAGTTGAATCCCACTAGTTAATGTGAAGTCTAAAATTCATATGTATATGTATGTTTTTTAGTTTATTAAGGGAGTTAGTATTCACACACATCTCTCATCTATCTCTAGAGTGAAAAGGGATGTAAAAATAAGATTTAGAAATGTGAGAATAGTGAAAGCCTTTTTAATTGATTATATATTATATTATGGACAATTGTAATCGAGTCTGAGGTATAAATATATACTTGAACTATGAAAAGACACGTCACTAAAACGTTACCATTAAAAAAATGATCAAAGAGATAAGGTGTAAGGTTAAAAAAAGTACACGTCTGCAGTTACGGTATTAGAAGAGGACCAAGAGGTGAAAGAGACTACGGTGCTGTTTGTTTTTTTGTTAAAAGAGCTTCTGGACCTCTTTTGTCTTCACTAAGCAGACCACGCGCAGACATAAAGGTCTGCAGCTTGTTTGTTTTTCAGAAGACAATTCATTAAAAAACCTCTTCATAGGCTCTTCCTCGCGCAGATCCTATCTTACCTCTTCTCATACTTCTTCAACCTCTTCCAAACACAACTCTCTCAAAACCTAGGGTTCCCTTCTCCATTCCACAGCCGACCTCCCCTGCTCCTCCACTTCCCCTGCTCCTCCACCTCTCCCCGCAGTCGTTATCCACCGCCGAGCACCATCCCCTTCCACAGTCGCAGCCCCCGTCGTTCTCCACCCCATCTGAACCTCTCCAGCAGTCGTTCTCCACCCCATCTGAACCTCTCCAGCAGCCGTCTCTCTCTCCTCATACTCTCTCTCTCTGGATCTCTCTCCTCCCTCGATCTCTCTCTCTCTCTCTTCAGAAACCCCCAAATCGAAACCCTTGAAGATGGTGAAATTAGGGTTTCGGTGGAGGTGGTTGACGACGGCTGTGGTGTAGTGGTGACGGTGGTGGGTGTGGCTGTGGTGTAGTGGTGACGGTGGTGGCTGTGGTGTAGTGGTGGCGGTGGTGGTGTAGTGGTGACGGTGGTGGTGGTAGATGAGGGCAGAGAGAGATCGAGGGAGGAGAGAGAGATCAGTGTGTGTTGTGTGTGTGAGAAGGGGTTTTGTAGAAGTAAAAAAACAAACCCTCTTCTCCTTGCAGACTGCAGACATTTGGTCCACCTCGTCTTCTGCAGATGCCTGCAGATGTGGTCCGCAGACTGCAGACCTTTTCCCGCAGAAAAAACAAATGGCACCTACATTTTGGTGGATGCTGAAGAGGATCAAAGTCACTAGGCTTAGTTTGGAGAACTGGAGTAATTTTGATGATTTTGGTTCTAGTTAGTTTGTTGTTTCTTGTTTTGCTGTGGGGATTTTTTGTTTGTTGTTTGCTTCCCTTGGACTACACACGGAGTGGGTGTGGAAGCTATTTTCCATGTTTTCCTACTCTGTATAGGTTGCTACAGGGGTGGACCTAGAGTGATAGAATGGGTAACCTTCGTTACCCTTTGACGTTTCGGTGACGCTAATATAAATTTTAGAAAAAATTGACGTTTTTTTTATTTCGTTGCCTTTTTTTATTGAAACGTTAACTCTTTACAGATCTTCTGCTAGGAGGTTTGTTTGATGGAATGAATTAATCCATACAGACGACACATGGTGGTATTGTTATTTATTTATTTTTTGAACGGCCAACAAATTTAATCCCGAGCATTCTCGGGGCACCCACTGGACAAACGGAGTACTCCGAGAGTAACCCGAGTCCACCACCAATTCCGGGGAAAACCCGGTAACCCACCCGCCCCTAAGCACGACAGGGAAATTACCGGTAAAACCCGTTTGGCTCAAGGATCCAACCCAGGTTTCCTTGGGTCTCCTATCATTGCCCAATAGTGCCTCACTCTGTACCAAGTGAGAGTCAAACCTGCATCTCTCAAGAGAAATGCAGACCCTCCACCACTTGATCTAGGGATCATTGGTGGTATTGTTATTATGCGGTTTTATCATATACGAACGTCTTTTGTTACTGCCACGTGGAAAGTAAGCATGGAATGGAACAACATCTCATTGCCATTATCCATGGGTCCACATCCTAATCATCGCCACGTCATCTTTCTGCATCATAATATCCAAATCGATAGTAATTTAATTTCCCCCAATTTCGTGCCCTAATTCAAAATAAACACGCACCTCTTATATATATATATATATATATATATATATATATATATATATATCCCTCCCTATCAATAAATAAATTCAATGTATCCGTTACAAGTTAAAATCAAGAAATTACCTCGAATCTTCTTCCTCACAAGGTCTGTTTACTTCTCCTTTTTGCAATGTCTTCTTCATTTTACTTATTTCTAACTTCATCTCACTAATTCTTGTTAATTTTCTCCGGGTTAAGTCAGAGGGTTTTCTCGGCTGTGGGTTTACACGGGGCAGGGGGGGTGGGAATTTCTGACACGAACCGGAAAAAACACAACACAGGGTTTAAGTTTAGTGTTTGGCTAAGCTTTTCAAAATGACTTATATGCTTATTTGCTTTTCTGAAAAGCAAATAAGCCAACAAGCTGTTTTGAAAAACTTTAAAAAATGGAGCTTTTCAAAATGACTTATTTGCTTATTTGGTTTTCAGAAGGCAAATAAGCAAATAAGTCATTTTGAAAAGCTTAGCCAAACAGCCCCTAGTGGGTTCCGGTCAGTTTCAGATTGAACTCGCGAACCCATTTAGTTAAACGAGTCGGGTTCGGGTCAACCCGGGTTGACGGTTGACCCGTTTAACCTATTTATATTATATCTTTTACAATATGTTTTATATTGTAAATTAAGTTGGGTGTGTATTTTATGACATAATTATAGTATAAAAAGTGTTTTTATATTGTAAATTAAGTTGGGGGTGTATTTTATTACATAATTATAACATAAAAAGAGAAACTCACGTAAGATTTTATAATTTATATTATATTATATAAAGTTGTGTTTTTTTTTAGTAAATTTAATTCTAATATATTAATTTGCTGAAAAATATTAAAAAATTTAAAAATTCCAGGTTGGACGGGTCGTGTTCGGGTGAACCAGCCAATATTCGGGTCGGGTTTTAATATATTGATTTCAGAAAAGAATTAAAAAATAAAAAAATTCGAGTTGGACGGGTCGTGTTTGGGTGAACCCGCCAATATTCGGGTCGGGTTCAGGTTCAGGTTCATATGTACGATATATTTCGGGTTCGGGTCAGGTTGAACCATCCGCCAATCCGCAAACACGACCCGTTTAGCACCCCTAAATCGGGGGCGGGTGGGCCAGGTCACGTTCTGTTCTTCGGGCAGAGGGGTGAACCATTTTCCGGGTGGTCCGGGTGTCTCGTGTCTTTCCTGTTCAAAAAAATGTTGTTGTTAATATACCTTAGGAGTAGGGTGAAATTGATGATTTGGTTTTGTGATGCAGAAGGTCATTGTGAATGGGATCGAATTCAATTAAGGATTTAACTGAAGCATCCTCAGGGGTACACTTCTCTGGTTTGCACGGAAATATCGAGACACAAAATACACAGATTGAGCAGGAATCGGGTTTAATGGCGGGAAAACCGCATAAGCAGCCGTTCGTTATTGGTATGTGTCGCAGGATAGAACACATAGATATTGTAACTTATAACTGTTGTTATTTAAAAGAATAATAATAGTAAAAAGATACTCACAGCATAGTTGTCAATAGCGATCGTAGCGATCGCTATAGCGCGCTACGTAGCGTATAGGTATAGTGTCGCTATTAGGGTTGCGGCGATGGATAACTAGAATAGCAACACTTTACTTTTTTTGTTTTTTTAATATAAATAGCAATTATATATATCTATAAAATAGTTGGATTGTAGGTTTTGTTAAAGTTAAATGCATAGTTGTTAAAAGCCATCGCCTCTTGCGCCTAGGCCCAATTTCCTAGCGAGGCGAGGCAATTGCGCTTTAATTCTCCAGGTGATGGTTCATTCGCAGATTCCGGCGAGATTCCTAGATTCTTGAGAGTTTTCGGCCAAATTCTCTAAATTCTGGCAAGATTCTAGCTGGATTTCTACTTTTATCTAACGAAACTACTTTTCTACACCAATAAACTAGCATTTTATAACTTTTGGTACTAAATAGATGATATGAAGACGGTGTTAGATGTTATATAATAGCTTTAGTTTATTTTTATTTGAAGAATAGTATTAATTTTCTATTCTATAAAAATATTTTAAGTTTTTTTTGTTGTACACTTTTTTTCCCTCAGGCCCGTGCTTTTTTTGCGCCTTGCGCCTAGGCCCCAGGCGAGGCCTATGTGCCTAACGCCTTTAATAACTATGGATACATGTAAAATAGCATATATATATATGCCAGGGTATTTTGATATAATATACATATAATTTTTAATTTTTTTTAGTGTATCCATTATTTATAAAATAGCCGCCCGCTATTTATCGTTATTCGCTATGTAGCATATAAGTACTTTGTCGCTATTCGTCATTAACAACTATGAGTCTCAAAGCCAATTGTAGCGTCCAAATTGCATTTTTCTGGCGATTCGATAGTTTTCCGAATTTGAAGACATTGTTTGTTTTCTTTTTTAATTTGTTTAGTTTTATTCATCGATCAGGTGTTGCTGGAGGTGCATCATCTGGGAAGAAAACAGTAGGTGATATGATCATTGATCAGCTTCACGATCAGCGGGTTGTACTCGTTAACCAGGTTTGTTTTATTTTTTTTTAAAGCTTTTAGTTGGTTAATTTAATTCTTATATATCTCTCAGTTACTATATTTAAATCACTTCAAGAAATGAGTATCTAATTCATAGATCATATATATCTATGGGTGTTTTGGCAGGACTCATTTTATCATAGTTTGACTTCTGAAGAACTTTTAAAGGTTCATGAGTACAATTTTGATCATCCTGGTGGGTTTTGCTACCTTAATTCATGGATTTGAACCGTGAAACGTGTTCACTTTTTTACTCAGTAGAATATGAACCGTGTTCACTTCTTTACTTTTATATTTTCTTTTTGATTATGTTTCATCTCTATTTGGTCAAACAAGTAATATATATGTAAATAAAAAAAAACCTAAAAGGGAAACAAGTCATATGGGTTGGAAGTTGTCCAAAGTGTGTATTTTATATGCACAAAACCTCGTAAATCATCTTATTTAATATCACTGAAATACATAACTTTTGTAATCATATTCGACACACTTCTGATATACATAGCCTTTGGACAAAAATGGTTCCCTTAAACCTGACCCGTATCAAATATTTACCCTTTTGACCTGTGACCCAACCCACATGACCCGTCCACCTTTACTCTCACCCACTTTTACAGTATTTTGGCTGTAAATTTTATTCGTCATGCTTCCATGGTTTTTATTTTTCAGATGCTTTCGACACTGAAAAGTTACTATCATCAATGGAGATGTTAAAGCATGGAAAATCAGTTGATATTCCAAAATATGATTTCAAGACGTATAAGAACGGTGCCTCGAGAAGGGTTTGCTCTCTTAAGTTGCTATTAATCTATTATATATTTTGGATAATTTACAAGTTACCGTCATGTATTTTGTTCGATGCATTGCATCTGTTCTCACATTATTTAAAATGTGATACGCAATTACCAATGATGATATCAATTTCATTTTGAACCCATATGGTCATACTTTATAATCTGTTTCTTCACTCTTTCTTGGAATATAATCTGAACAAAACTGGACATCCATTTTTTTTTAATTTTTACCTGTGCTATGTAAACCAGATTAAACGTTTTGGCAGGTGAATCCTTCTGATGTGATAATCTTGGAAGGAATACTTATTTTTCATGATCCCCGTGTACGCGATATGTTGAATATGAAGATATTTGTCGATACAGGTTCCTTCTACTCATTAAGTCTGGTTTTTCATGCACATGTTGTAGTGTGTTTTTAAGTTTTTTGCTTCAGATTTAGCCAGTGTGTGCATCTGTATTTTCTATTTCAAGGTTTTATTTTTTTATTTTTATTTTTATAAAGTGTGTCAGGTGATAGGTGATGCCTGTATAAAGTAAGTAGTGTATGGTCATATTGTTTCTTTTTTGGGCCGAATGCAGTCTTAATGGCTGAAATGACCATTTTACCATATGTAATAAAAAATGACTGTTTTTAGTGTAAATTTTAATCATCATCATCATACTCAGTAAATCCCACCAATAGCAAAGCTAAGGTCGGGTCTGAGGAGGGTAAGATGTAGACAACCTTACGTCTACCCCGTAGGAATAGAGAGGCTGCTTCCAGTGAGACCCCTGGCTCGATGGTAGTTTTGCATCAAGCCTTGTGTTTCGGCTATCAACGCCACCACATGATGCATGATTAACCATCCCCCTCTTTTAACATTATTTTCACAAAATTAGTAAAATAACGTTAAAATTAGTGCACTTTCACTTTTGCCCCCCGAGCGCCCACACATATATACATTATATGCGCATACCGCAAGCGGGGCGTAAACTGAACATTTGTGAAATGTTTAATTATAACATCGTTATAACATAAACTGAACATAATATTGGAAAGCATAATTAGAATGTGGAGAGAGTATAAACTACATTATTTGCTATTTTGCCTATCATATTTCATACAAGATATTGATGATAATTAATCCAAAATTAAAGTCCATGAGTTTCCTTCCATTTTGTCTTAATCCAACTGAAGTTCAGATTTTTGACCAATAATATCCAGACATTTTCATCGACCCGTGTGCCGAGTTAAACATTAAAATTTGACCAACTTTAGTCATTAAGATGTTGACCTTAATGCAGATGCTGATGTACGTCTGGCGAGAAGAATAAGGCGCGATACAACCGAAAAGGGAAGAGAGATCGGTTTGGTGCTTGATCAGGTTAATTGCTTAACCTTTAACATGTGTTTTTGACCCGTTTGACGTAAAACACAGGTCAAGTTGACCCATTCATAAGTCAATGGATTGAAGTCAACACTTGTATTAATTTTAAACTTATGTGCAGTACTCGAAGTTTGTGAAGCCTTCTTTCGAAAACTTCATACTCCCAACAAAAAAGTATGCTGACATCATCATCCCGCGTGGAGGAGACAACCATGTAGCTATTGATTTAATTGTCCAACACATTCGGACTAAACTTGGTCAACACGATCTTTGCAAAATATATCCCAATTTATACGTTATTCACTCAACTTTTCAGGTAATATTTTGAAGTTCTGTCTATTTAAATTGTGCAAACTGCATGAAATGATCTTTATTGTCACACTTTCTTTTATGAATCGTATTGCGTGTTCTTTTATGTAGATACGTGGCATGCATACGCTTATACGTGATGCTAAAACAGCGAAACATGATTTCATTTTTTATTCTGATCGATTGATTCGTTTGGTGAGTTGTTGGATCTTGATAGTTTTTTTTTTCTTTCTGTTTATTTCAGTTTTTGTATGTGCATAATTGTTCTTATATATAACTGGAAAATTACTCCACTTGTAACAGGTTGTTGAGCATGGTTTGGGACATTTACCTTTTACGGAAAAGCAGGTGACAACTCCAACTGGTGAGCTTCTGCACTCACGTGTGAAAATGAGTCGGTTTAAATTGATAAAATAAAATATTTAGCTAAAGTAGAATTTGTTGGTGGTTTTATTTATTTATTTATTTATTTTTTGAAAATTTACTGAAGTTATACAATCTCTTATGCTCACAACATCCATCATGTAACTATGCAATAACCGTAACAATTTTGTTTTGTGTGAACATAGGGTCGGTATACACAGGCGTTGACTTCTGTAAGAGATTATGTGGCGTTTCTGTTATTAGGAGGTATTTGACCAACTCTCATCTTTGAAATGTTGGAAAACGTATATGAAGTATGCTTACTCGGTCACACGAATATATTTTAAAACTATTTGCCATTTAATTCCAAAATGTCTGCAGTGGTGAGAGTATGGAAAATGCATTGCGAGCATGTTGCAAGGGTATTAAAATTGGAAAGATTCTTATTCATAGAGAAGGTGACAATGGTCAACAGGTTTGACTTTGCTATAAACCATGATTTTTTTTTGAAATGGTTTAAATCCTCATGATTCATCCTCCTAACCATAAAACGACGATGCAGTTAATATATGAAAAGTTGCCACAAGATATTGCTGAAAGACACGTGCTGTTGTTGGATCCTATACTAGGAACAGGCACACCTCCTCATTTCCATTTTTGAAATAAACTTTTAAGAGGGACGTTCAATAAAGAACCAATTTTGATTAGAGAAGTGCGAGAATCGCATAGACACTTGTATCATGTGCTTTAAGTGTGATACATAAGGTGGTTATGTGATAGGGGCATCATGTGCAAACGAGCCGAGCCGAGCCCGAGCTCGATCAGGCTCGAGCTCAATTAACTTATGAGAGCTCGAGCTCGGCTCGTTGGTAGTGTCTCAAGCTTGAACTCGGCTCGGGCTTGGCTCGTTTATTATCTATTAATTAATATATTAAATAAAAATAATTTAAATAATAGACTTGTTTAGGATCGCGAGCTCGATACGTGAAGCTTGGGCTCGTTTACTAAACAAGCTTATTTTTAGGTTCAGACTCGGCTCGTAAACAAGTTTAAATAAGTTCGGCTCGGCTCATCTACTATACAACTTTAAATAAGGGGTAAATGTTATTAAATATTAATAAAAACTAATATTATCCTACGGCTTGACGAGCTTCACATGCTAGGCTCGAGCTCAGGGTCGATAAATAAACGAGCTTTATTTTAGGCTCAAGCTCGGCTCGGGCTCGATAAGGCTCGACTCGTTTCGAGCTTCTTCTCGAGCAGCTCGCGAGCCGCTTGGTTGTGCACCCTAGTTATGTAATGTAACCGCTTATCCCACCCGCTTTCTAATTCTCAATGTAGATCATGAGCGGAACTATATTATTAGTAGCCGTAGCATGGGCTACGGCTCAACCCCATATTCGTAGTGTTATTTTTTATTTTATTTTTTCGGTTTTATACAAATGATACCCTTAAAAAATACGAGGATACCCCTAACCAAAAAATATAATACTTGATTTTAGTAATATCCAATTTTTCTTATAAGCCCAAACATTTGAAAACCCGAAAATTTGTTGAATAATTAAGCCGAATGATAAAATAAGCCCAAATTAACAATAATAGTTCTTATAAGCCCAAACATTTTACAACCCGAAAATTTGTAGAATAATTAAGCCCGAATGATAAAATAAGCCCAAATTAACAATAATAGAATTAAAAGAAAGCCCAAAATATAATTGATAAAGTTAGCCCAAGACCCAAAAAAAAAAAAATCCGGGCTACCCCTAAATTAATGGGCTAGCTGCGCCACTGATGTAGATACAAGTGCATTATGCTGTTGTCGACGTTCTCTACTTCTCTATTTAAAAGTGGTTTTATATTGAGTGTGCAATGATCAATCACTATGTGTTTTTAACAAAAGTGAAGTTTCTTTGCAGGCAATTCAGCGGTCCAAGCTATCAAGTTACTTATAAAGAAAGGTGTACCAGAGGGAAACATAATATTCCTAAACTTAATCTCCGTAAGTCAATCAGCTACCATTTACAACGTTCGGTAATCCTTAAACTAGTCATATAAATTTGATTTTCTGTTACGTTGGCAGGCGCCTCAAGGAGTGCATGTGGTTTGTAAAGAGTTTCCAAGGATAAAGATTGTGACATCTGAGATTGAAACTGGTTTGAATGAAGAGTTTCGTGTTGTTCCAGGAATGGGCGAGTTTGGAGACCGATATTTTGGTACAGACGATGAATGAAATGTTGTTTAACAGAACGGAACCCCCTAAATATATGCTATTAAACTGGATCTAACATGTTTGTGATCAAGTCGAAACCCCAAGAGCTATCTGAGTGTTACTTGGACCAACTAGACTTAAAAGAATAAACATAGCTTGAGCTATGAGTGAAATTACGTGACCCATAATTAGTATACAAAAATGTCTCGACGAACCGGATCATATGGGTTCGGATTATATCAATTGGGGCTTCGATTTCATCTTCATCACCTAAGATTTCCCAGTTCTTTCCTTTTTAGTGTAAAACACATAAATGATAAATAATTTATTGTCTAAATTTACACGTTTCAGTATCTATTTGAGAGCTTGTAAATACGAAAATTTGGCAATACAAGCTAAATCTAAAATTCCCTATAAAAAGGGACTTTATGTAAAGTTTATACAACTTTCTTGAAAATTCTCTCATTTATATTTCATGCTTTTGCTCTCCATCATCAATCTGAGGTTGTATAGAGCATTTTCTCTCTCACGTTTTATAGTTGTACTTACTCAAGATACGTTTTTTTAGCTTTTGTGAAGACTTTAAACACCAAAACCAATATTCTAAAAAGGGTCTATGTTGACCAATCTTGTTACTTGTTAGTCATTTTATCAGTTTAGTCCAAAGGTTTTATTTTTCGCCTGTGGGTACAAAAATGTTTCACTATTGCCATTTTAGTTCACTGGGTTAACTTTATCCATTTTTTCTGTTAACAAGAAGGGCAATTCGGTCATTTTATATGTAATTCTGTTAACTAGAAGTGCAATTCGCCCATATAAAATGACCGAATTACCCTTCTCGTTAACAGAAAATTGGATGAAGTTAACCCAATGGACTAAAATGGCAACGATGAAACCTTTTTGGACCCACATGCGAAAAATAAAACCTTTGGACTAAACTGGCAAAATGATCCAAACCACAGGGACTAAAATGCCATTTAACTCTTATTATTAACTAGGTGAGTGGTAAGCACGCGCTTCGCGACATGTGGTGATTTTTCCGCACTACATGACGGTCATTCGGTCGGTATCGATTCGATTCATTACACGTAGGAAATTTGATCGGTATCGTTTAGGTTTGTTATGGTATCCCATAACGTCGGCACTTGGTACAACACCAATAATAAGAAGAAAATTTAAAAATCAAGGTAATTACAAAAGGTGAGAAAGAAAGGTGAAAAGGTGCCTCAACCAAGTGGGTTAATCCCACACTAGAAAGTAATCATAAAAACAAATAAACAATAACAATGAAACTAAAAAAGAAAAGTAAGAAATTAAAAAAAGGAAGGTAAAAAAGACAAAATAAATGAAAAAAGGAAAGGGAGGGACGAGAATGTCTTGGCTAAGTAAAACATTTTTTTGATTTTAGAAATAAAAATATGAATGGGGATCAAATGGGAAGTTTATTTTGTCTAGAAAGTATAGGAAGCAATAGGATTATGACATGTGCCAAAATTTAAAATAAAGAGAAATGTTATTTTAGTCAATCCCATCATTTCTTCTTCCTTCTTCTCCCCATTAACATCAAAACCCACCATTTTCAAAATCCACCAACTTCAACCATTTCTTCACTTTCTATCTCAATAATCATTACATTATAGTGCGATTTTCGTCACCAATAAATGATTCAAACACCCGATCAAGGTGTTCTTCAGCTTTTTTTTTTGAAGAAAACCCACTTTAATTTCATACAAAATCTCGTTTTTTCCGGTGATTTTGAAGATAATTACTCGATCCATTCGATTCGATCTCTGATTAGTGTTTCAATCATTCAAATTTCGTCAATCGTTGAAGAAACCGACTTCGATCCATGTAAGAAGTTCTTTAATTTCATTTTTATTATCTGGGTTTTTGATTTAGTCATTGCATTTTACGATCTTGGCGGGGGTCCGGGGGCAGCGCCCCTGGTAGCAGGGTCCCAGGGGCGGCAGCCCCTGGCTGGGGTTGAGAGCCTTATTCGATTAAATTGCTTTAATAAAAATGCTTCAGAAAATTTAATTTTCTCTAAATTGCCTCTGGAAAACTGCATTCGTAGACAGCCTTTTGATCTCCTACTTCCTGGTTCAGACAATTCACAGACATTTTTAGGCCATTGCGTTTTAGAACTAAGACATTTTACGTGTTTTCTGGCCATTGCGTTTTAGAAAAAACACATTTTTGAAGTGTTTTTAGTCATTGCGTTTTAGGTAAAACACATTTTTAGGTGTTTTCAGTCCATTGCGTTTTAGAGAGAACATTTTTTTTGTTTTTTTAGGCCATTGCGTTTTAGAAATGAGACATTTTTAAGTGTTTTCTGGCCATTGCGTTTTATAAATAAGACATTTCTTTGTGTTTTTTGTGCATTGCGTTTTAGGTGAAACACATTTTTATGTGTTTTCAGTCCATTGCGTTTTAGAAAACAGACATTTTAAGTGTTTTCTGGCTATTGCGTTTTAGAAATAAGACATTTTTTTGTGTTTTTGGTGCATTGCGTTTTAGGTAAAACACATTTTTATGTGTTTTCAGTCTATTGCATTTTAGAAAGTACATTTTCTTTTGTGTTTTTAGGCTATTGCGTTTTAGAAATAACACATTTCTTTGTGTTTTCTGGCCATTGCGTTTTACAAATAAGACATTTCTTTGTGTTTTTGGTGCATTGCATTTTAGAAAAATGTCATTTTTTAGGTTTTTTTTCCATTGCGTTTTACGCAACTGAGTTTTTTCCATTGCGTTTTACGCGACTGGGTTTTCAAAAAAAATTCGAAAATATAGCAATAGTATACTCGTTTTAAAGATAAAAAACGCTCGTTTTTTTGGTGCAATTTTTATAAAAAAATAATGTCGTATGAAAGAGTTATTAACGTTTAAAAAATGGGGGGGGGGGGGGGGGGGAATTGGAGGAGAGAGAAACTATTGCCTTGGATTGACTAGATCACTTACATCCAAGATTATGAAATACATGACATAAACGATAAAAATATATGTATTCCACTTGGCTAGATTGTCACTCACATCAAAGTTTAAAAAATGAATTTAAGCTATACAAGAGGAATTAAAGATAGAAATAACCTTAAATCTTATGAAATACATGACATAAACGATAAACCCTTCCTGGGTTAAGAACAGCCCTGAGCCTTCTTCTTTTTATTGTTTTAAATTTGAGGTGGTTGGTGACACGCCATCCTTAACTGCCCTGAGCCTTGTTTTTATTGTTTTAAATTTGAGGTGGGTGGTGACAGGGGCGGACTCATATAGAGTGGGTCGGGGTCCTCGGACCCTAATATTTAAAAAAAAATGAGTAGATTCGGTATATTAAATTGTATAAAGACCTTATAAATAAAATTAGGTGGACACTATAGAAAGAAAAGGAAAGGAAAGCTGGTGTAGTGGTAAACGCTTCTTTTTACCAACAAGAGGTTATGGGTTCAATCCTTGTATATTTTTTTTAAATCTAGTTCAAACCTCGCTCTGACCCGATCTGAACATGGACCGACCCGAAATTTTAACGTTTTGTTATGGAAATTTTGAAAACCGAAAAAAATGACCTCATTGGAAAAAAAATACTAGGTCCGCCCCTGATGGTGACAAGTCATCCTTAAAACTGATTTTCGATTTGGTCCATGAATAAATAAAGTCTATAAATATGATTCTTGGATTTGGTGCACAAGAAATGATCCAAAACAAATCCAATAAACCCAGTTTCATATCTAAACCTGTTTGGGCCGAGTCCATTTTGATTAGGGATGACAATGTATCAGGTACGAGAAGGTTATTGGTAAAATCAGTCTTATACCCAGTTGTAAAACCGTGTTTCATACCGGCTAAAACCCGTGGGTATATGCTGGACAATTATCCGTCGTGCATATATCAGGTATTGGGTATTCCCGTTAGTTCCTTAAAAATTAGTTAATCAGATTTCCGAATACATTTTCTTTCTTACCAATCTAACTTTTATATAAATTAACTAGTATTAAACCCCTGCGTTGCAGCGGTTGTCGTAAAACTGCGTCAAGTAGTACAATAAATAAAAACGGAAAAAATCTAAATCATAATGCAAAGCTCGTAAAACTCATATTCAGTGACCACCAACAGCGGAAAAACTCGTAAAAACAAAATTAATAAAAACCGAAAAAAATAACGCTGCGCAAAAAGCGGACGTAAAATCTTTGAATCACGCACGCTCGTCGCATACTTATGTATTCCAAAACTATCTTTCAGTGATTGATGCCCGTTTTCATATCTTGCAACTTGACAACAATTCGAGAGGAACCAACCAATTGTTACTTCTTTATCTTCTTTTCAAACACGAATTTATACACAATCCACTAAGACTATTCACTATCACAATCTAATCTAACCCAATCTTTTATTAAAATACTAATTTCTCTCTCTTCCACCTACACAACCCGACCCAATCCAATTTTTCACCCACATTCACAACTCAACCTAAACTAATATTTTATTATAAGAAATAGAAGTTAAATAATAAAAAAGGAAAAAGAATTAAATATTATAAAGAAATAGAAGTTAAATAATAGAAAAAAGAATAAAGAATTAAATATTATGTTAGTTGTTGGTTGCAACCATTGGTTGCCGGCTTGCCGCATCAATCTGGTGGTCCGTTAATTTCAATTATTTGATTAAAATAATTTCCTTCAATTTGTCCTACCCTTCACATGACAACCGTTTATGCAATTTGGTCACCATAATGACTAGTTTTAGAAATAGACAAGCTATATATTTTGTGAGATCTTGTCCTCCTTTTTGTTACATATATCTATCATCAACCAATATTTCAAGATGATATGCTAGGACCTAATATATTAGATTTAGACCACGTGTCCTTTGACTTGAAATCAATTGGTACTTTTAGACGACTAATTCGTAAACCTACACACAAGTATTTGTTTTACCCTTTTCCAATGTATAATTGAGTTATCACCATCTTTAAAAGCTTTTATAAGAACTAAAACCTTTTTTTAGGAAAACAATTATTGTCGAATGGTGGACGCATATGCTACACACTTGTGTTACGTGACACTAATACATAGTATCCCATCCCATAAACCATTATAGAAAAATATAGAGTAAACTGCAATTTTACCCCCTGGGGTTTAAGTTAATTGGCACTCTGACCCCCTCCATGGAAATAATTGCAATTTACCCCCCCCCCCCCCAACGTTGATGTTATGTTGCAATTTTACCCCCTGCTGTCTAATTCTGTTTAAAGTCAACATAAGTTATTAACGGTCAAAGGGTATAATCGTCTTTTCCACACTAGTTTTATATCTTACTCAACATAACACCCTAATATATCACACTCAATGCAATCTTACCCCCCACCTATTAAGCTCTCGTTCGTTTCTTCTCCGACGACATAACGATGAACAGTACGGAGATGGTGAAGGTTTTACAGTCGTCGGTGGTTGTCGGAGAAGGTGTACGGTGGTGATGAGGGTGATTCAGGTTGTAGGTGTGAGGAAGACGACCGGAGATGGTGATTATGGTGAACGACGACGAACAACGGTGACTGAAGATGATGAACGATGGATGGAGGTGGTCGTCGATGTGTTCAGTGGTTCGAGAACGGAGATGATGACAATGATCAAACTCGAAACGAAAACTTAACTCGGAACCTCAACTCGAAATCAGAAGATGATGAAGTGAAACGGAGGTGGTTATGATACAAACGATGCAGTTGATAATGATGATCAGACGATGGTGGTTGCCGGCAATAACCTGTCCACTGTCCACCCTTGGAGATCTTTCTCTTAAGCTCTCACTCTTCAGGTTAGCAATAACCTTTGTTAGCTGTTAGGGAAATTTATAGTGTTTGTGATTACGGAAATGATTATTACAGAATAAAGCTCCATGCTTGACTGTTGGTTTGATATGCGTGGGTGTTAAATCTACTAACTGTTTAGACAATTAAGATCATGAGGTTCGAAATATGTTACCGTGTATGTGACATAGATGATTCTTTGTGAAGGATATTGTTAGGATGATTTGATAGAATGAAATGTTATGAAAAATTCGAATGATGAACGATTTCCGGTTAGTGTTTTGTGAAATAATGATGGTGGTTAATCGATTTGGAAGATAACAGTGAAACGGTGATTCAACGATTTAATTCATTGAATATTGTTAGCAATGAAGATGATGTAGATCCTAAACACAAAGGCATGAATATGTATAGCTATATGGTTTACATGTGATGACTGTGTTTAGAAAAGCTTGATGTTGGCTTTCATGGAGTGTACAAAAATATAATAAGGTACAACCTACTGGAGGTTGCATGATTTGAAAATTTGTGTGATAAATGTTTTGTCTTTTTTCGGTTGATTTAAGAAAGTGGAAGGATTGTGTGTTGGTGACCCCACAACATATGATTCGCACACTGAACGAATGACAATAACCTCGCACAGTAGACGATGGTGGTTGCCGGAATGGTGAAGATGATGATTTCTGGTGAAGATGATCGGAGTGGTTGAGTAAATTCCATTGGGGGGTAATATTGCAGAGTAAAACAAACCATAGGGGGTAACAAAGAAAGGGTAATATAGTCATTTCACATTCCATTTAACAGATCTGTTAACTTATTTGACGGTGTAGGGTATTTTAGAAACGAAGAAGACGAAGTCGCTTGACGATACACGTTATCTCCTTGTGACGGCTGAGTTGTGAGATTAGGGTTTTGGGGTGTGTTTCGTTGAAACGAAGAAGAAGATCAGGAGTGTTTTGTGTTAAAATTTAGGTTTTATTATTTTGTTTTAATAATAACAAATAATAATAATATCATTTATTACTTTATATATTATATTTAAAAAAAAAACAAAAAGGTTTATTAAATTAAAAAAAAAGGGTTTCGTTATTGTTTTGGCGATAAGTTTTGACAGGATTGGAGGTGCGGTACAGGAAGCTGGTTCGTGCGTGTGGCAAAGGGTTTGAGTTAGCGAGTACACGGGTTCTTGCTTTGGGCTTGTGTTGAGGAAATAGGGGGGATCGCATTTCTGGGGGATCACATTTTCGGGGGATCAAATCTTAAAAATGTCTTCTAAGAGAGAAGTGCTTGAGCAGGAATTTCAAGGATTCAGATACTCATATGGTGAATCTATAGAAGCACTTACAGGCCAGTTTGCTGAACTGCTCTCTGAAATGGAGAAGGCTGAGATTGAGGTGTGTAATTGCACGAGCAACACAAAGCTTCTAGATGTTATAAAAAGGATTCCAGATCAGGCAAACTGTAGTTGGTTTAGAAATGTTAATGAGATAATTGTGACAACCGACTGCTATTGTTACAAAATGAAGCCGGATGAGCTGATCTCACTCATCAAGTCATATAACAATGCTGACAAGCAGTCTACTCAAGATATTCAAATGAATGACTACATTCCTTCTGAGGCTGAGGTATGTGTAGATGATGTTTGTTGTACTGAAAAATGTAGAAAGAAAGTAAAAGGTTTTAAAGAACAGGCTCAATCGCTTACTATGCAACTTCAAGATACCAGATCCAGTAGTTATGAAATTAAAAAGAAACTGGGTGGGTATAAGGATATGGTGGAGGCGCAAAAGCGTGATATCCGAAAGTTGCATAGCGATCTAAGCAAAGCGAACTGTCGATATCTCCACTTCAAGGAGCTATCTGAAAAGTTAACTGTTGAATTAAATGACTTAAAATCAACTTTTGAAAATACTGAATTTAATTTTAAAAAGTTTGATGTTTCAAGTGAAAAGGTCGAAAAGATGATAAATCAACAGTTAAAGTATAGCAAAAAGGAAGTGAGGAATAAAGGATTGGGATTTGTATGCATACCTCCACCATACAATCACAATTACACCTCTATTCCTATGACTGAGGAGGAGATAGCCGACTTGCCTGAAATGGAATATGGGAAGCCCGGGGATAGGAAGGCTGAGCCTGTTAAGCCAAAGAAAGTTAAAATCACAAGGCCAGATAAAACCGAAATTATTCTAGAAAAACAGGCGTTTGATAAAACTTTCGTGAAACCTGCCGATGTTTCAAACCAGATTGAAACTCTAAATTTTGAGAATAATGCCAATACTGACAAACATTTTCAAGTATTAGAAAATGTTGAATCATGTGTTTCTCAAAATCCATCTGAAGAGCAACCTTTTGAAAATAAATATGTCACAAAAGAGCCTGAAACAAAAGAATCCAGCGTTAACGTAGATAACATCGAGTTTGCCATGTTAAGAGGTTTGACTGAGTTTGTGAAAGAATTTAATAAGAGCAAACAAGCTGAATCTGCTTCGTCATTTGACACATCTTGCGATACTTCTGAAACATCCACTTCTGAGAAATCAGAAATGGGCGAATCACCTAGTGTCAACAATGCTTCACCTGAGGAAGCAGAGGCATCTCAAACTAAATCAATAGCTTCATCTGATTCAACTAGTGACTCCCATGAAAAGACTGGCTGTGATAATTCAGAGTCAGTTGCTTCAGTGGAATCAACAAATGAATCATCTGAAACTGTTTATTCAAATTCGATTAAAGAAGAATCAAAAACAACATCAGGAGCATCTGTTGAGTTAGATGGTAATGAAACCACAGGAGCACCTGCTGACTGTTCAAAGGAAAATAATTTTGATTCTTCTAAACCAATTGTGTCACAAGAAGCTGAGAGCAATTCTGCAGCATCAAGTGACACTGTTTGTGAGAAAATTAATGATACTAACCCTGTTGCTTCAAATGTAGACTAAATGGATGGTCAAGATCACTTCCTAACCTTTTTAGCCAAATAAACTTCCTATTATATTCTAACCCATAAAAATATATGTATTCCACTTGGCTAGATTGTCACTCACATCAAAGTTTTTATTTTGTTCAAAAATATAACAAATATGTTAATAAAAAAAGAAGCAGGTGTCACGGATCGAACACGGACCAACAACCCATCTGTTTCACTTACTGTTTACAAACTATATAACGAAAAACACAAATAATAAAAAAGAGAGATACTAGATGCTACTTGACATCTACCTATTACACGACACATTTTAGCACCTTCACACTATTAAACTCTCTTATCTTATATATAGATGATAATATATACATATACCGACCTTAATTTAACATTGTGAATAGTGTACTTATCAATTTTTTTAGTTGACCACAAAAGTTTTGTTTTTGAAATTTGGGCAAAAGTGTTTTATTTTTTAATTTCACATTATGATTAGTCTTGTTGCTTTCGTTTTTTTATCAAGCAACCAAAAATAATTGTATTTTAAAGTTTGTCCACAAAGTTTGTATTTTTTTAATTTTTTGAATAATTATCATTTAACCCCCCTTAAAGTGTCCGAGGTAAGCATCGTCCGACTAATATTGTTAATTTTCCCAAATGTATTGTTTTGAACATGATCTTCAAATGTTGTAGCCGGAATACAGCTCAATGCGACCCTACGCCACGTGGTTGTCCATATCCGGCTGGTGCTCAGGTTTCTGAGCAATGTGAAAGCGGACATATGATTTGAACGAGGCAGGATGAAAGAATAGCGTGGGGGTTGTTAATAATGCTTTTGTGTATAGACAGAATGCTTGAACTATAGATTGGTCCATTGTTTGATAGATTAGAGTTTGAACCGAGTATAGATTAGTAATTGTTGACTTATGTTTGACTATTGGTTTGATTACTAGTTTGATCTATTTGAACTGATGCAACTATGCTTGAACTGGTTGAACTATGCAGCTTCTTTGAATGCAACCACGCTTGACTTTCACTTGGTCATATTTTATTATATATTATAACTTAGCAAGTTTTTTTGTGCATATCAACTTGTACATTAAGCTTTGCACATTTTCAAAAAAAAAACTTGTTTTTTTACTTTTAACCTAAAAGTTTTTATCTTTTACAATTTTAACCCTATATAATTTGTTTTTTTAACTTTAACCTAAAACTTTTCATTATTTGCAATTTAACTTCACAACTTTTGTCACTTATACTTTTCATCTTTCGTAAATTTTCGTTTTACGTATAGTTCTAAATTTTTCGAGTTAATACGATGCAACGTGCATCTGTGGTTCAACGTTTTTGCCTCTATTTTTCCATGTTTGACAGGTTCGTCGCAACACGCATATCCTAGGTCGAGTCAGTGTTCGTGGTCGATGACGGTTGTGTGACATTAGTACTATTTGACACCGTTTTACGCCCCGCTGCAACGTGAGGTGTGCTTTGGGGGGTTTTCAAAGAAAAAATGGTTATGCGTATGTGTAACACCCTTATTATTATTTAACGGTTTAACGTATAATTTATGAAAAACAATCATGTAATTAAGATTACATATACAACGGAAATACGACTTATTAAAAACCTCTTACAAAAGTTAGAAGTTTAGAACATAATGTAATTAAGTCGTCATTTAAATGTAACAACGAAACGTCGTGCGGAAGCTTATTTCTTGATCGTGTTCGGTTCTTCATTGTGCTTGATCGTCCTCCGGTGCTAAAATTTTACCTGAAACTCATAAAACATGAGTTTGATTAGTCATACGTAACTTAGAACGTATTTAAACGGGTTCGCAATGCATCAACGGTTAAAATAAACGATTTTCGCGAAACTGACACATGCTCGCGTAGCGCTAACACATGCCCGCGCTACGCTAGCACCTGTTTTCGACAGAATGTTGTTTGCTGGTGCTGCAGATTCCCAGCACGACCTGATTTCACGGAAACGGCCATAACTTCTTCGTTATTGATCCGTTTTACCCGATTCTTTTTCCTACGCGTCCGTAATTTAATCCTCCATCTTATGGAGTTAAAATCCTACTTCCAACATAAGAAATTTTGAGACTTCTAAGCCTTCGACTCGTTACCTTTTTACCGAATTTTAACCCGTTTATGCATTTTATCAAACAAACGTATTTATTTGATTCCTATATCTCACAGACTTCTTCAATTTAATGTTACCTACTATATTAGGTTCTAATCATAGGTTTATTACACAATTTAAACCCGTTTTCGCTCGTATGCTTATTTTGACCCGTTAAGGGTATTTAAGCACTTTAAAGCTTGAAATCGCTTTCCTTCATTTCTAGCATCTTATTCCTACATTTCTTATCAAGTAATCTTCAACTACAACTCTTTGTGTATTGGATTTCAATGTGTATATCTATATGTTCCGAGTTTTACCCTTCAGATTGTTATTTTACGGCAAGACTCAAATAGAGCTATTTGACTAACATATTACATCTTTCAACTTCTATATTTATTCTAAGTATCTATCTAATAATGAAATTTGTTTCCAAACAATCCTTAAGGGTTGTTTGTTCAATTTAGCCTACAAGGGCGTTTTGGTCGATTTTGGTCCTTCTTTTACGACGAAGGACTCTCACCAATTATTCGACCAAAATAACACTTTTAACTACAACATAATTATGCGTACCTGGATCGGATCAACATATTGACCCGTTTTAATACCTTTCGCTATTAATATCTAGATAATAGCAATGCTAACCATGTGTTAATTCCTGTGATCATAAAACTCAACAAGCAATCATCAAATATTATTGACAAATGGTGTTAACAACACCATTTGACCCGTTTAGTCGAAATGACCAATTGTCATTATAAGATGGCACTTAATTACCAATTCACCCCTTAAACCTATCCCGGTTTACTTTTTGAAATCATCCAACTTGAAAGTCGTTTCCTATTTTATTTGACCCATTATGACCTATGCCAAATGGTGTCGTTTTAAATCCCTTTATCTATTCGTTAACCCATGTCCGGATTACCACTTCACCATTTTTACCCCTTTTCTACCATAATTTATGGTTTCTACCATTTTCGCTTGTTCCGACTAGCATTATATCGCACCGGAACATCATGTTTCATTTACTTAATATAAATCGTATTCCATGCTCACAAATAAGCATTTTGTAATAAAAGTAAAAAGGGCGTAAGCTTAACTTACCTCGCATCCGAACTACGCTTTTCCTTTCCTTCGTGATTCGTTTGACCCGCTCCCTCATCAAGCTTCCACCTAGCTTGTTACGCGTCAAACTATCATCATCATTTTCAAGGTGGTTAGATTAGTCATTCAAGATCATGACCTTCACACCTTCTGAATCTTTTACCACTATTCTTAATGAACCTTATCATAGGTCGGTTTGACTTTTAAAAGTCAAACCACCAATTTACAAATATGAATGCACTAACAAGTTCACATGACTCGATTTAGGCACATTATCAACCACTTAGTGAGCGTCATCTTTTGAGATGCTACTTCTACTAACATGTTATCTAATTCACACCTCAAGTAACCATAAATCAACATGTAATTTTAGTCATTGTATGCATATATACACTTTGACCATTATAACCATGGGTTTAACTCTTGTGTCAAAACCCACTTCTAATCACTTATGAACTTTTAACAAAATCTCTAATTTGTTCAAATAGTTCATTCATATGAATTAATATGATGTTTATACACATCAATTTCATCAAATCAACAAAACCCACTTAGCTCATACTTGGCTATTTGATAATCACTAGTTTATGGCACAATTCTACAAGTTTGCATCTAGGGTTTGTTCCTAGACTTGTACCCACACTAATATCACTATAACATTGAATATTCATGCAAGAATTTCGTTCATGCATGTTCATCACAAATTCGAAATATCAATAAACATCAAAATTCAACATACCTTGTGATCCCCTAGGCTTGGTGATCATGATTTTATTAAAAGCCCCAAATTCTTGGCTTGATTTCTCTTTGATTTTGGCAATTTTTGTGAGTTAGGGTTCTTGGAAGTATAACGCCCTTATTTTCGATTTAAGATAAATACATGTAAACTTCAAGATTTAACTTTAGACATAAAGTTTTACATTTTTACCAAAATGCCCTTGTAGCTAGTTCGAGATCAACACCTCCCCTAGTCTAGTTACAAGTGTTAATCCGAACTACCCTGTCAAGACGCAAGTTTAAAGTTCCTAAATACGAACGACTAAGTTTCTAAAACCATAATTTACATAACAAAAGACATACTTCAAGAAGTATAAGTTTAACAAAAATATTGTTTCAAAAGGGCGACTACTACGGAAGCGTATAGACCATGGTGTGCACGTTGGTGTTCGTCTCCAAGTTCGCCACGCCACCTAAATCGCAGCTTTACCTACATCGCAATTCAGGTTTAACTAATCAGTTTCTTATATATAATATTAAATAAAAACTAACATCCATTGCGTCATCACATAACCATGTCATAATCTCACTTCCATCGACCCGTTGAACGGGTCATTTCCTACCATCTCCAAACGAGATAACGCTTAACATTCAATAATCCGTTAATTCCGGATTAGACAATAACGCAACATAAACATCATTCCAATCCGTTCATGACAGATTTAACTCTTTCATTACATTCCTTCATAAGCTTTCCAAAATACGGTTAGCTCAAGACCAACCGAACATAACATAACTTTTTCATCCTTATCATCTCTTACGGCCCGTTCGAGACGGGTTAAGCTATCAACTATACATCATTTACGAATAATCATAATTACGGTTCTAATATAACAATGACAACTAGAAAGTAAAACTTGTATGCATAAAACAACATACCTCGGTCTTGCAAGTTTTCCGATCTCCTAATGCTCGAACCTTCTTCCTTTACGCCTACATCAATATATTCATTCGTTTAGCCCGGCTAAATATCATTCCATCTTTTTACATACTTTGTCTCATACAATAACTTGATCATAATTTACCCATTTCATCCATTTATTCTTTTAGGCATTTTATCGAACACCTGGCGGGTTTCGCTTTAATAGGACATTTAATACAAGTATATTTACACACTACTCTGCTAGTTCATCACAAATCAAGCAAGTTCATATGACTCTTCCCATCCTACATCATTTATTCAAGCTCCATCTATTACAACAACTAAATCACCGAAAACCGAACATTAATCGTGCCTTATTTCATAGTCTAAGCTTCTATATGCACACATCATATCCTAACTCATGATTAGATAAAAACCCATTTCTTAAAGTTTACAACTTCAATAAATTCGACTTACCACTTTGTTAGACAAGCTTAGGTGATCAAGAATTCGGGTTCTAATGGTTGTTTAGCCTTGTAATCACCCTCCTATTTGATAAAGATGATGAACTAGGGTTTGCTTTCTTCTTTTCTTCTCCTGATCTTTATCCACGCACACACACACATACTATGTGTGTAGTGTGTGTCTTACTTAATTAGTAAGACTTTTACTTTCAATTGTTTCAACTTTAGTCCCTCGAATCTTAACATTTTATTTATTCGAACTCAAATGTTCATTCTTATAACTAACTTAAAAGTAATAAATAAATTATATATATTTTTTTTTTGGGGTGTTACAAGTCTACCCCTCTTAGAAAAAGTTTCGTCCCCGAAACTTGAACATATACTAAAGGCAACATTTACATACCGAATAAGGAAGGATAATGTTTCCGCATTTCATCTTCAGATTCCCATGTAAGTTCCGACCCCTTTCGGTGTTGCCATTGTACTAGAACTTGTCTAATGGCCTTATTGCAAAGATTCTTTACTTTAACATCTTTAATGGCTATCGGTCTTTCAACATAGTTTAAGCTCTCATCCACTTCAATATCATCAAGAGGTACGATCGCCGATTCATCCGCAAGGCACTTTCGTAATTGTGACACATGGAAAGTGTTATGGATCCCATCCAATGAAGACGGCAATTCTAGACGATACGCCACTTTCCCCACTCGAGCCAAGATCTTAAATGGCCCAATATAACGAGGCCCCAATTTACCCCGTTTACGAAAACGGATTATACCTTTCCATGGGGATACTTTTAATAGAACATGGTCTCCTACTTGAAATTCGATAGGACGATTTCTCTTATCCGCATATGCCTTTTGCCTATCCTGAGCCGCCTTTAATCGAGCTCTAATTACCTCAATCTTTTCGTTGGTTATTGCTATCTATTCGTTAGGCGCGAGCTCCCTTTGTCCTACTTCCCCCCAACATACGGGAGTCCTACACTTTCTTCCATATAACAGTTCATAAGGTGCCATTTTGAGACCACTATGATAACTATTATTGTAAGAGAATTCCACTAATGGTAAATGGTCGTCCCAACTTCCCCCAAAATCTAACGCGCATGCTCTTAACATATCGATAAGCGTCTGAATCGTTCTTTCCGATTGACCGTCAGTCTGCGGGTGATAAGCGGTACTTATGTGCAGTTTCGTTCCCATACTTTCATGGAACTTCAGCCAATAACGAGAGGTAAATCTCGTATCCCGATCTGAAACTATTGACACAGGCACCCCGTGTCGAGATATTATTTCATTCACATACACTTCCGCCATCTTTTCTGAGGAGTAGGCCTCTCGAATTGGTAAAAAGTGTGCACTCTTCGTGAGTCGGTCCACGACTATCCATATCGTATCATGCCCCTTTTTCGTTATAGGTAGCTTAGTCACCAAATCCATTGTTATCTCCTCCCACTTCCATACTGGAATTTCCAAGGGTTGTAACTCTCCATAAGGTTTCTGATGTTCCGCTTTCACTTGAGAACACGTCAGACACTTCGCGACATACTTAGCAATATCGCGTTTCATACCGGGCCACCAATAGTTTGTTTTCAAGTCATAATACATTTTTGTAGCCCCAGGGTGAACGGAGTACCGTGACTTATGAGCTTCTTCAAGTAGCACTGTTTTGACCTCGCAAAACCTTGGTATCCAGATCCGCCCAAACCTCGTTTTAAGCCCGTTTGAGTTTTCTTCAAACTTTTCTGCTATTCCTTTCGTTCTTTCTTTCTTCGGATCCCCTTCCTCTAGTGCTTTTATTTGAGTATCTCGTATCGTTTCAAGGAGGTGAGGTGTAACTGTCATCTTCATAGATTTTACATGAATCGGGTGTGGATAATCTTTTCGACTCAACGCATCCGCTACAACGTTTGCTTTTCCCGGGTGATATAAAATATCACAGTCATAGTCTTTAATCAGTTCCAACCACCTTCGTTGCCTCATATTCAAATCTTTCTGTTCGAAGAAATATTTGAGGCTCTTATGATCCGAGTAGATCGTACACTTTACCCCATACAGGTAATGCCTCCAAATTTTTAAGGCAAAAACCACCGCTGCCAGTTCTAGGTCATGGGTCGGGTAATTCACTTCATGTGGTCTGAGTTGTCTTGAAGCATACGCGATAACCTTTCCCCTTTGCATTAAAACACACCCCAAGCCTTGATGTGACGCGTCTGCATATACGACCAAATCTTCCGTTCCATCAGGTAACGTTAACACCGGAGAACTCGATAATTTCTCTTTTAATACTTGAAAAGCTTCTTCTTGTTCTTTACCCCACACGAACTTTCCTTCCTTCCTCGTCAGTTTGGTCAGTGGTAATGCAATCTTTGAGAAATCTTGAATAAACCTTCTGTAATAGCCGGCAAGGCCGAGAAAACTCCTTACTTCGGTTGGGTTTTTCGGAGGGACCCACTTTAATACGGCCTCAATCTTTGCTGGATCTACTAAGACACCTTCTGAATTTATTACGTGACCTAGAAACTGCACTTCCCTGAGCCAAAAGGCACACTTTGAGAACTTCGCATAAAATTTTTCTCTACGGAGGGTTTCAAGTACCTCACGTAGGTGTCTTGCATGATCGGTCTCATTCCGGGAGTAAACCAAAATGTCATCTATGAACACAATTACAGATTTGTCTAACATGGGTCGATATACTCGGTTCATCAGATCCATAAACACGGCTGGCGCGTTCGTCAACCCAAAAGACATGACCAAGAATTCATAATGTCCATACCGAGTTCTAAATGCAGTTTTTGCAACGTCCTCCTCTCGCACCCTTACTTGATGATAGCCCGAACGTAAATCTATCTTTGAAAACCAACTCGCCCCTTGCAACTGATCAAAGAGATCATCAATTCTGGGTAAGGGATAACGGTTCTTCACGGTCAGTTTATTCAGCTCCCGATAGTCGATGCACATACGCATCGACCCATCTTTCTTTTTTACAAAAAGAACGGGTGCTCCCCAAGGTGATACACTCGGACGTATAAAGCCCTTATCAATTAAGTCTTGCAGTTGTGTCATTAGTTCCCTCATTTCGGTGGGAGCCAGTCTATATGGGGATTTAGCCACCGGTTGCGCACCCGGATTCAATTCAATACGAAATTCTATTTCGCGTTCGGGTGGAAGCCCCGCCAACTCCTCCGGAAACACATCCGGATATTCGTTCACTACTGCCACATCTTCGAACCTGGGAAGGTTTTGATGAACATCAACTACATAGGCTAAAAATGCCCTACTTCCATTACGCACGTACTTGAAGGCTTGGACAATATTGCATAACTTTGCTTTTACATTTCTCTCTCCTTGAACACTTAACCATTTCCCACTCGGAGATTGCACGCGTATTGTCTTACTTTCGCATTTAATCTCCGCATGGTGTCGGGCCATCCAATCCATACCTACTACTACCTTGAATTCTCCTAAGACCATAGGTACGAGATCAATATCAAACTCCTCATCCTCTATTGTGAGCTTACAGTTTCTACACACTTCATGCAACAAATAATTCTTGCTATCAGCTATCTCTACCTCTAATGGTATTTGCATTCTTTCAATCTTAAATGAAGGGTGATTAATTACATCACTCGAAACAAATGACATAGTAGCCCCGGTATCGAATAACACGTACATCGGCAAGGAATTTAGCAAGAAAATACCTGACACAACATACGGATGAGCTTTAGCCTCTTCAGACGTAATTTGAAACATTCTTGCTCTTGCCTTAGGGTTCTCCTCCTTTTTGCCTTCCTTCTTCATTCCCGATTGGAGCTTGGGACACTCCGCCTTGATGTGACCCTTTTGGAAACAATTATAACATGTCTTCGTATTCTTAGGGCACCTGTAATGTGGATGTCCCTCTTCCCCACAGTTATAACATCCCTTCTTGCCCAACAGGCACTCCCCAGAGTGAAGCTTTCCACAATTCTTGCAACGGGGAATTCCACTCTTTGCTTTCTCTTTATTAGCATGATCTTGAAACTTGCCTTTCTTGAAAGGAGTTGGGTTAGACACCTTCTCTGGCAGTCTCTTTTCACCTCGCTCCACCTGTCTCTTGAGTTCAATCTCCCTGTCTCGCGCCCAGTTTATGAGTTCGTCAAGAGTTTCACACTTCGAGGGCGTAATAAACTCCCTAAACTCCGCTTTCAACATATCATGGTATCGATTGATTTTCATTCTTTCTGAATTCACAAACTCCTTGCAAAACTTCAGCTTATCCAAGAAAATATTTGTTATTTCATTGATTGTTTCATCGTGCTGTCGGAGGCGCAAGAATTCCTCCTGAATCCTATCGATGGCGGATTGAGGGCAATGATATTTTAGGAATGGCTCTTTAAATTCCTGCCACGTCATCACTTGAAGTTTCTCCTCACCTATCTCTTTACAATGAGCATCCCACCAATCTTTAGCTTGCGATTGCAGTTGACCCGTAGCAAACATTACTTGATCTTCCTTATCACACTGACTCCGGATAAACACGGCTTCTATATTAGATATCCATCTTTGGCATACAATTGGATCTATCTTCCCATCATACGGAGAAGGACTACACGCCATAAAATCCTTATACGTGCATCTTCGTATCTTACTCTTGCTTTTAGACTCACCAATCATCTCCTTTATTTCATCCATTTTACTTGTCATTATTGCATCAATCGTTTCCAACACGCGGCTCTCCACCACTTGAACCATTTGCGGAAGTTTGGCTTCAAAAGTATTATCCATCATTTGCGCCATCTTTTCGTTTAATGCATCTTCCCTTGCCACATCGTCATCATTCGTATCCACATGGTCCGCCATCTACACCATGTCATATTTTCGTTTAATACAAATCACAAATTTTCAGTATATCATTGCTCATTTATCAACATTTACTTAATCCATCTCATGTCATTCGATTCATCTCTTTTTATTCTTACGAATCCATTCTTGTCGTAATCACTAATCGTGAGTCATACACCTATTAAGCCTTATATGGACACTACGTAGCCATGAAATAAGTTTTCGGATAGACCGGTGACATAAAACATGAAATACATACATTCATACATGTGTGCATACCCTTCATTGGGACTGACGGCGGTTCGGGGGCAGCGCCCCCGAGAGTAGCGGGGTCCAAGGGGCAGAGCCCCTGGCTGGGGTCAAACTTAATTTCGGCCCATTTGGAAGCTTAACGGAGCACCGGGACGCGTAACACATGAAAAACAAAAAAAAATTCAGCGCATTGATATTGTGTAAGCCGTCGGCGACGGGCTCCTAAAATGGGCGTCAGACATATTACCCCGTAGGCAGAAAGTTAAGCCGTCGGATGGGGGTGGTCGTCGGCGACGGGTGGGTAACCCATCGGCGACGGGCTCTCGTTAAACAAAAACGCTGCAGATTTATTTTTAGCATTCTGGTTCGTTTATTTCCATTCCGCTTTGACTCTACAGCTCCCGAACTTCTTATTTAACCTCCCCACATATCTAATTTATTATTTTCATCATACATTTAATAAACACACTTGCAAACTATTTATAGTTTAAATGTTACCTCATTGGCGATCTTGGAGCGAACACACTTTTGAACGAGCCGTCGGTTGAGTTCAAGCACCACTCTTAGTGCTCGAATCCCTCAACCTATGCTCTGATACCAACTTATAACGCCCTTATTTTCGATTTAAGATAAATACATGTAAACTTCAAGATTTAACTTTAGACATAAAGTTTTACATTTTTACCAAAATGCCCTTGTAGCTAGTTCGAGATCAACACCTCCCCTAGTCTAGTTACAAGTGTTAATCCGAACTACCATGTCAAGACGCAAGTTTAAAGTTCCTAAATACGAACGACTAAGTTTCTAAAACCATAATTTACATAACAAAAGACATACTTCAAGAAGTATAAGTTTAACAAAAATATTGTTTCAAAAGGGCGACTACTACGGAAGCGTATAGACCATGGTGTGCACGTTGGTGTTCGTCTCCAAGTTCGCCACGCCACCTAAATCGCAGCTTTACCTACATCGCAATTCAGGTTTAACTAATCAGTTTCTTATATATAATATTAAATAAAAACTAACATCCATTGCGTCATCACATAACCATGTCATAATCTCACTTCCATCGACCCGTTGAACGGGTCATTTCCTACCATCTCCAAACGAGATAACGCTTAACATTCAATAATCCGTTAATTCCGAATTAGACAATAACGCAACATAAACATCATTCCAATCCGTTCATGACAGATTTAACTCTTTCATTACATTCCTTCATAAGCTTTCCAAAATATGGTTAGCTCAAGACCAACCGAACATAACATAACTTTTTCATCCTTATCATCTCTTACGGCCCGTTCGAGACGGGTTAAGCTATCAACTATACATCATTTACAAATAATCATAATTACGGTTCTAATATAACAATGACAACTAGAAAGTAAAACTTGTATGCATAAAACAACATACCTCGGTCTTGCAAGTTTTCCGATCTCCTAATGCTCGAACCTTCTTCCTTTACGCCTACATCAATACATTCATTCGTTTAGCCCGGCTAAATATCATTCCATCTTTTTACATACTTTGTCTCATACAATAACTTGATCATAATTTACCCATTTCATCCATTTATTCTTTTAGGCATTTTATCGAACACTTGGCGGGTTTCGCTTTAATAGGGCATTTAATACAAGTATATTTACACACTACTCTACTAGTTCATCACAAATCAAGCAAGTTCATATGACTCTTCCCATCCTACGTCATTTATTCAAGTTCCATCTATTACAACAACTAAATCACCGAAAACCGAACATTAATCGTGCCTTATTTCATAGTCTAAGCTTCTATATGCACACATCATATCCTAACTCATGATTAGATAAAAACCCATTTCTTAAAGTTTACAACTTCAATAAATTCGACTTACCACTTTGTTAGACAAGCTTAGGTGATCAAGAATTCGGGTTCTAATGGTTGTTTAGCCTTGTAATCACCCTCCTATTTGATGAAGATGATGAACTAGGGTTTGCTTTCTTCTTTTCTTCTCCTGATCTTTATCCACGCACACACACACATACTATGTGTGTAGTGTGTGTCTTACTTAATTAGTAAGACTTTTACTTTCAATTGTTTCAACTTTAGTCCCTCGAATCTTAACATTTTATTTATTCGAACTCAAATGTTCATTCTTATAACTAACTTAAAAGTAATAAATAAATTATATATATTTTTTTTTGGGGTGTTACAGGAAGGGAACCCCCCTTTTTCTCCTGTAAACATCGACCAAAACACACACATATGTGTGTGTTTTGGTGTTTTTAAGTTTTAATTATAAACTTGTTTCCAATTGTCCACTTTTAGTCCCTCAAGGTTTTATTTCGATCTATTTAAGTAATAATCCATTATTTATAACTTAATCACATATTATTAACTAGGTTAATTATTCCTAGTTAATTTAATGGGTTCGGGAGTTCTAACCCGTTGTATTTTAAGTCCCGTTAACTCGGGCTCTTATAAACTCAAACTCTTAAAACTTTGATTCGCTTGTATTTAATTATTAGGATTTCTTATTTAAATCCAATAATTTACCTGGTTATTTTTACTACTAACGGTACTTTACCCGTCTTTTAGTATTAACGGAGTTTGATTACCAAACCCGTTTTTGGGGTGTTACAAGTCTACCCCCTTAAAGAGGTTTCGTCCTCGAAACCTTTTCTTACCTAATTTATCGAGTTTTCCTCCATGCATTTGCTCTCGATAATCAATTAAGCATTTCTCATACTTTAACCGATTGTTAGTATTACCAGAAAAGTATGGTAATATCCTTTTGGTTATTAATCATCTACGTATCTTACATGACATAATGCGACTTGAAATAACGTAATCTCGTTATTTCCACTAGTTTAATTACCTTAGCGATATCCATCGCTTTCATATACTGTCGAATTCTTTATGAATCCGTTACTTTGTCCCGTTTAAAGGTTTTTAGTGAAATCTTTCACTTTTAGCAACAAATTCTTTTATTTTCAAATTTATTTATTCGGTGCAGTTATACCGAATCTACCGCTTACAAGCAAACCAAATTTCTTGATTTTGAATTGCTGACCTTAACCGGTATCACTAACTAGACTTATTAGTCCAGTTACTTTTACCGCTCGCTTGGTTATAATGTGATTTTACCTCACATTGCATTTCTCGACCGTGATCGTGTCACATCATGTTTAATTCATATCAACCTTTCATTTTCGAAAACATCACTTTTTCGAATATATCGTCTTGCGCCTATTAGTTTCAAGACTTGAATCTTTCATGCTTACTATTCAATTTCCTATCAGAATTTATATTTGTAAAAATGTTATTTCTTACTAAAAATGAATTTTAGTCTAACGTTTTTCTCTTTCACTATGTCAATTACTCATATCAAGGAAATTGACAACCCATTATTTATTGTTTTCCGTTCTCGTTTTACGCGGGGAATCGTAACAAGTTCCCTCACCTTACACAATTGACCCGTAGGTTCCTTCACTTAACCTCGTAGGCTATTTCCTTAGGCTTTCATCTCTTTAAGACGAGGCCCTTATGATCCCTTTGCTACTGTTCATGAGCAGTAGGTCATTTTGGCCCCGTAGACCTTTACACTGATTAATATCCCGTAGGTTATGATGATCCCGTAGATCATCTTTTATTCTAGTCTTTATTCAATTGTCTATTTATACATATATAGCTTTAAAGCTTCCTTTGTTATGTTTGGAATCATTTAATTTTGCTTTTGAGCTTTAGTTGACCTTGAGCGTAGTCTAAGGTTTCATTTGTTTACTTTCGGACTATCTTTCCGACTTTACGACTTCTAACGTCATTTACACGCCAGTTTGTCCTATGCTTACCGTTACCCGGTTCATACTTATACTCCTTTACCACCCATTACCCGGGTCCTTCTATCTTATTGTTTTTAGCTTTCCGGTTTCACCGGTTTACGTTTTCCTATTATATTAAGCGTTATTCCTTAATTGACTCGTTTGACTCATTTTGGGTGAATTTTCATCACTTATGAATGTCAAACTTCATCCTTTATTTGACCCGTCCAACTTTGAATTGGTTGAACGTAATTACCAAAATTTACGTTTGCGGAAATTCTTGTCATCTTTTAGTCATGACTCATATTCCGAGTCTTTTGACTTTCTATTTCGCGTTCCTGTTTCTCAGTCTACGCATGCGTTTAAATCCTTACCCACCAACCGGGTGTTTTACCGAAGTCGTTATTATTGCAACCCTTACGGTATGCATTATGACTTCGCTTCGCTTTTATATTCCTACTTTGTTCTCAAATTTGGTGTTTTACAAAATCGGTCCGTTAAGAGTCATATTTGCATTCTTCGGGTTCGAGTGTAAGCACACCCCTCCCAATTGCATACCTTAATCGTTTTACATTAATCTTTGTCCCTTCACTCGGGCTCATCATCCTAATGTAATACGCTTCCGTCACCCGGCTGTGCGTTTACATTATTATCAAATATTTTGCTCATTTGATTCATTTGGGTACTTTTTAAGTTAGTCCCATTCACCCCACCCTTACTACATCGGACATAAATGTGTTCATCATAAGAAGTTCATGGTACCACGTGTTCACTACTTACTTGGCCAGAGTAAGCGATCAACACCTGGTATACATGATCTTTTTATAATTTTCACATTACACCCCATGTAAGTAATGCCTCTATTTGTTTTTCTTGGAAACAATATCCCGGAGAGGTTTTCTATTCAGGTTTTTCCAAGTTTTCAATCTACATATGCAACTTTCAATCTCTACGTATTTGTTGCATATTACTATTTATGCAATAATTTAAAACGTGCACCTGATAATGCTTGCTCTAACAGGATCCCCTTGCCATTAACTTATTCGCAATCGTTGCGCGATTTAGGTCCTTGGTGAGCGTGCTCTATTCGTCATACTTTGGACCGTTCCTCTGTCAAATCCATGATTTGTTAAACTCTCGCTATCTTCATATGCGAGTATCCTTCAATCAAAAACTTATACAACAGTTAGTAATTTCAACATTAAAGGATGCCCGTATTATAATACAAGGCTTTTCTACTATACGCATCAACGCGTGTAATTTCGTTGACTACATCTATTCTATATCGTTTTTATTGGTGTAACGTGTATTACACGATAACCATATGTGTTGTTCTCAACACTTTAATCATACTAAACCTTTGATATACATGTACTTACCGGATTTGCGATCAAGCCTCGAACCGAACACCTTTGTCAACAACCTTGAGCTCTGATACCAACTTGTAACACCCTTATTATTATTTAACGGTTTAACGTATAATTTATGAAAAACAATCATGTAATTAAGATTACATATACAACAGAAATACGGCTTATTAAAAACCTCTTACAAAAGTTAGAAGTTTAGAACATAATGTAATTAAGTCGTCATTTAAATGTAACAACGAAACGTCGTGCGGAAGCTTATTTCTTGATCGTGTTCGGTTCTTCATTGTGCTTGATCGTCCTCCGGTGCTAAAATTTTACCTGAAACTCATAAAACATGAGTTGGATTAGTCATACGTAACTTAGAACGTATTTAAACGGGTTCGCAATGCATCAACGGTTAAAATAAACGATTTTCGCGAAACTGACACATGCTCGCGCTACGCTAGCACCTGTTTTCGACAGAATGTTGTTTGCTGGTGCTGCAGATTCCCAGCACGACCTGATTTCACGGAAACGGCCATAACTTCTTCGTTATTGATCCGTTTTACCCGATTCTTTTTCCTACGCGTCCGTAATTCAATCCTCCATCTTATGGAGTTAAAATCCTACTTCCAACATAAGAAATTTTGAGACTTCTAAGCCTTCGACTCGTTACCTTTTTACCGAATTTTAACCCGTTTACGCATTTTATCAAACAAACGTATTTATTTGATTCCTATATCTCATACACTTCTTCAATTTAATGTTACCTACTATATTAGGTTCTAATCATAGGTTTATTACACAATTTAAACCCGTTTTCGCTCGTATGCTTATTTTGACCCGTTAAGGGTATTTAAGCACTTTAAAGCTTGAAATCGCTTTCCTTCATTTCTAGCATCTTATTCCTACATTTCTTATCAAGTAATCTTCAACTACAAATCTTTGTGTGTTGGATTTCAATGTGTATATCTATATGTTCCGAGTTTTACCCTTCAGATTGTTATTTTACGGCAAGACTCAAATAGAGCTATTTGACTAACATATTACATCTTTCAACTTCTATACTTATTCTAAGTATCTATCTAATAATGAAATTCGTTTCCAAACAATCCTTAAGGGTTGTTTGTTCAATTTAGCCTACAAGGGCGTTTTGGTCGATTTTGGTCCTTCTTTTACGACGAAGGACTCTCACCAATTATTCGACCAAAATAACACTTTTAACTACAACATAATTATGCGTACCTGGCTCGGATCAACATATTGACCCGTTTTAATACCTTTCGCTATTAATATCTAGATAATAGCAATGCTAACCATGTGTTAATTCCTGTGATCATAAAACTCAACAAGCAATCATCAAATATTATTGACAAATGGTGTTAACAACACCATTTGACCCGTTTAGTCGAAATGACCAATTGTCATTATAAGATGGCACTTAATTACCAATTCACCCCTTAAACCTATCCCGGTTTACTTTTTGAAATCATCCAACTTGAAAGTCGTTTCCTGTTTTATTTGACCCATTATGACCTATGCCAAATGGTGTCGTTTTAAATCCCTTTATCTATTCGTTAACCCATGTCCGGATTACCATTTCACCATTTTTACCCTTTTTCTACCATAATTTATGGTTTCTACCATTTTCGCTTGTTCCGACTAGCATTATATCGCGCCGGAACATCATGTTTCATTTACTTAATATAAATCGTATTCCATGCTCACAAATAAGCATTTTGTAATAAAAGTAAAAAGGGCGTAAGCTTAACTTACCTCGCATCCGAACTACGCTTTTCCTTTCCTTCGTGATTCGTTTGACCCGCTCCCTCATCAAGCTTCCACCTAGCTTGTTACGCGTCAAACTATTATCATCATTTTCAAGGTGGTTAGATTAGACATTCAAGATCATGACCTTCACACCTTATGAATCTTTTACCACTATTCTTAATGAACCTTATCATAGGTCGGTTTGACTTTTAAAAGTCAAACCACCAATTTACAAATATGAATGCACTAACAAGTTCACATGACTCGATTTAGGCACATTATCAACCACTTAGTGAGCGTCATCTTTTGAGATGCTACTTCTACTAACATGTTATCTAATTCATACCTCAAGTAACCATAAATCAACATGTAATTTTAGTCATTGTATGCATATATACACTTTGACCATCATAACCATGGGTTTAACTCTTGTGTCAAAACCCACATCTAATCACTTATGAACTCTTAACAAAATCTCTAATTTGTTCAAATAGTTCATTCATATGAATTAATATGATGTTTATACACATCAATTTCATCAAATCAACAAAACCCACTTAGCTCATACTTGGCTATTTGATAAATCACTAGTTTATGGCACAATTCTACAAGTTTGCATCTAGGGTTTGTTCCTAGACTTGTACCCACACTAATATCACTATAACATTGAATATTCATGCAAGAATTTCGTTCATGCATGTTCATCACAAATTCGAAATATCAATAAACATCAAAATTCAACATACCTTGTGATCCCCTAGGCTTGGTGATCACGATTTTATTAAAAGCCCCAAATTCTTGGCTTGATTTCTCTTTGATTTTGGCAATTTTTGTGAGTTAGGGTTCTTGGAAGGGAACCCCCCTTTTTCTCCTGTAAACATCGACCAAAACACACACATATGTGTGTGTTTTGGTGTTTTAAAAGTTTTAATTATAAACTTGTTTCCAATTGTCCACTTTTAGTCCCTCAAGGTTTTATTTCGATCTATTTAAGTTATAATCCATTATTTATAACTTAATCACATATTATTAACTAGGTTAATTATTCCTAGTTAATTTAATGGGTTCGGGAGTTCTAACCCGTTGTATTTTAAGTCCCGTTAACTCGGGCTCTTATAAACTCAAACTCTTAAAACTTTGATTCGCTTGTATTTAATTATTAGGATTTCTTATTTAAATCCAATTATTTACCTAGTTATTTTTACTACTAACGGTACTTTACCCTTCTTTTAGTATTAACGGAGTTTGATTACCAAACCCGTTTTTGGGGTGTTACAATATGGTTGTCGTAACGTTGGCTTTGGGGGTTTTCCAAAAAAAAAAAGATTAAAAAAAAAGATTTTTTTTTTTACTTTTCACACAAAAGTATTTCATAAATTACTTTTAACCCAAAACTATTTGTTTTTTTACTTTTAACCCAAAACTTTTTATCTTTTGCAATCTATCCGTTAATTTTTCGCTTTATGCTTGGTTCTAAATTTTGTGACTTAACACATCGCAACGTGTGTCTTTGGCTTACCGTTTTTACGTTTCGTTCTAAATTTTGCGAGTTAACACGATGCAACGTGCGTGTGTGGGTGAACGTTTTACATCGTCTATTTTTCCCCCGTTTGACAGGTTTAACATAACGTGCGGGCCCTAGATCGATTTAGTTATAACTAAAGAATCCCCACCGCATTGCGGCGGGTCGCAATCCTAGTTCAAAACTATAAATTAGCAACAAATATATGAATTATGTGGTTGTAACATTGGTATTGGGAGTTTTTCAAAAAAATTGTATTTCTCACTTTTAACCCAAAGATTTTAATTTTTTGCATTTTTACCCCTTTGACTTTTTTACTTTTAAGAAAAAGCTTTTCAACTTTTGCAATTTAACACCCAACACTTTTTTATTTTCAACTTTGGTCCCCTATCCTTTTCATCTTTCACAAGCTTTTCGATTTAAGTTTCGTTATAAATTTTTCGAGTCAACACGCCACAACGTGCGTGCAGGATTCAACGTTTTTTCGTCTGTTTTTTCCCGTTTTACAAGCAATCGCAACACGTCTATTTTTCTTCGTTTGTCAAGTTCATCGCAATACGCGGGTCCTGGATCGACTTAGTTATTCTTTTCTACGTTTTACATTTATGTCTATTTTTTTCGTATTAACACGCTGCAACGAGCGTGCGTGGTTCAACAATTTTACGTCTGTTTTTCGTTCGGTATTATTTTTTATTTTTTATTTATTTTACTTTTACGAGCTCTTTTGATGTTGGTGGTCGCTGGCACTTCTTTGGCATTAGTGCTACTTGGCACGATTTTTTACGAACGTATTAAACCTATTGAGTTTTTTACAATAATTTGTTTCGGCTTTACAACTATATCTCATTTACTTAAGAAAAACTAATTTTTATATGCATATTTTTATGTACGTGTCGATATAAATTCGATTTGCTCTACGTTTCGATGTGAACTTTTTATGGAAACGATTCTGGTTAAATATAATAAGTTTTCGTTTAAAAAACAAATTTTACGTACATGTTTTTATGTACGTTTCGGTATAAATTCGAGTTGGTGTATGTTTTGAAGTAAACTTTTTGGGAAACAAGTCAGGTCAAATATAATATGTTTTCGTGACTTTTATGAATGTTTTGTAAATTTTGTTTCAATTCAAGTGGAGTCAAATTGCGGTTTCTTTTTTTCCTTTTTTAAAGTTCCAATTAATCTCTTTTAATTATACGTGTCAACATTTACGTTATAACTGTTACAATTTCTATGTATGACTCGGGCTACATATAATACGTTATAATTGTACGGTATAAATTTGATTTCTTTATGTTTTGATCCAATCGCAATGATTATACAGGTTGCATTGAGTTCAATAAGCTACATCGAAACACATGTTTTCATATGATTAACGCATCACATAACGTTTGGACTAATCCATTCGATGTTTGCGATGTACCCGCACCGCAACGCGCGCGGGTCTTGTTCCTAGTTACTATAAATAAGCAACAAAAACATGCATTACAACTTGTACTTTATGCTTTGGGAATTTTTTAAAAAAAACTTGATTTTTTTACTTTTAATCCAAAGGTTTTAACCTTTTGCAATTTTAACCCTACATAATTTGTTTTTTTAAATTTAAGCCAAAACTTTTCATTATTTGCAATTTAACTTCACAACTTTTGTCACTTATACTTTTCATCTTTCGCAAATTTTTCGTTTTACGTATAGTTCTAAATTTTTCGATTTAATACTACAGAACGTACGATTGTGGTTCAATTTTTTTATGTTTCGTTTCAAATTTTGCAAGTTAACACGGCGCAACGTGCATGTGTGGTTCAACATTTTTACCTCTATTTTTTCATGTTTGACAGGTTCGTCATAACACGCAAATCCTAGGTCGAGTCAATGTTGGTGGTCGATGACGGTTGTGTGGCATTAGTACTACTTGACACCATTTTACTCCCCGCCGCAACGTGGGGTGTGCTTTGGGGGTTTCTCAAAGAAAAAATAGTTATACATATGGTTGTTGTAAAGTTGGCTTTGGGGGTTTTAGAAAAAAAAAATGATTTTTTTTACATTTCACCCAAAAGTATTTCATAAATTACTTTTAACTCAAAACTATTTGTTTTTTTACTTTTAACCCAAAACTTTTTATCTTAACGTGCGTGTGTCCTAAATCGGCTTAGTTATAACTAAAGAATCCCCGCCGCATTGCGGCGGGTCGCAATTCTAGTTTAATTTAACTATGAAAATTAACTAAGTTATGGTAAAAGGACATAACGTGCAAGGATTTGACAACATTAACTATGTTTTTTTTTTTGTCATTTTTAATGTAAAAGATATACTTTGTAATTTGGTGTAAACATAAAAGACGTTTTTGTAATTTACTTGAAATTTTAAGTCGGTTATATTTGGGTTTTGATCTTTTTGCCACAAACTTTACCAACTCATGAGGGCACTAAGCTTTTGTTTGTGCATTCTTTTACATTCATGTCATGTTTGATTATATAAATTAAGGGTGTTCTTCTTGGTACCTGTCTTTATCAAATGAAAGCCTTTCATTATGGCAATTACCCTTTTACATTTATTAATTTTTAAACCAAATAAATACCACTTCCTTTCCTGCTGCTGGTTTCTATTACAATAATTCAAACTTTGCTTTTCAAACTTCTTTATTTAATCATGTCTCTTGCATGCATTCAAGTAACATAGTTGCACTTTGTCCATTATTTATGCCACATGCTTAGATTATAATTACAATCATTACTTTTTATATGTTTTTAAAAGTAATAGTCCACTCTTATCTTTTTTACAAGTTACAAGACTTGAACATATAACATTGCATTTAGGTACCGCTATAAAAGATTGTCTTGATCAATTTATGATGTAGCATGTGAAATGATAATGAAGAATTGATCACTTTGATTCAGTGAATACCTGTGATAATCTTCCCCAAACCCGAAATTCGACCCAAAAGCCAGAGAATTTGAAATGATAAGATGGTTTATTGCAAAATTGATGAATGGTCATCAAAACTACATGAGAAGAACATAAATAAGAACAAAATTTTGAAACGGGCCAATAAAAGGCCATGGGGCAAAGCAAGCCCAAAAACAAAGTGCATAAAACATGAAAAAAACACAAAACTGCCCGGAACTCCCACTAGAATCCGTTTTAAGACCGAAACTTGGGCAAGGACCAAGGCCCCTCCGGGTCCTTACCACCACGTGCTCCTCGTTTCTAACTTCGATTTGACTGGTTGAACGCCTAAAACGAAGACCCGTAGCCAAAGTTATGGTTGTTTTCGTAAATCACCCTTGGAAGCCCGATCATGGGCCTTCAAGAAATGTCATGGCTTGATCTTCCTCACTTGAGCCTTCATCAATTTAGGTGAATTTCATCAAAACAATAAAACCCAGTTAAAATAAAAAAAAAATTATTTTTATATGACAATATGATACTCATATTAAAGATAAAAACACTCGTTATTATGGTGAAATTTTCTTTTAAAATGAATGTCCTATGAAAAAATTATGGACGTTTTAATTGATGGGAATTGGGAGGAATTAGCATGTGTCTTGCATGTGAAGAGATAAAGTTCATAAATGTATGATTTCCTTTATGCTATTCCATTATATTATTTTTCCTATAACTAATCTCAACCCTCAAAATCCAAGATTAATGAAATATAATCCTTCTTACTTATTTTACTCTTTATATTTTATCCTACTCCATGTAAAGTGAACTCAAACAAATCATGGAATAAAGTAAACTTTAAAGGTTTTTTTTTCTAACGTTTTTCATGCTTATAGGGAAATAGTACTTGAATAATAGATTTTTTAAAGTAGATCTCAAGTTAAGAGAAAGTCTAAATGATAATTTCTTATTTGAAAGAAGTACTTAATGAGAATAAACTGTTTGATTAGTATTTTAAATAGTTTTAAAGATTACACTTTTTACCCTATCAAGTACTTAATAGGGCTGTCCAAAAACCTCGCGGCTCGGAGCTCGCTCGGATTTAGCTCGGAAAAAGCTCGCTCGATATGGCTCGGTTTAAAAGTGAGCCGAGCCGGCTCGGCTCGGTTAGAAAGTGAGCCTAGCTCGGCTCGGCTCGTGACGAGCCAAATTGGTTCGGTTTGGCTCGCTTGGTAGCTCGGCTCGGCTCGGCTCGGCTTAGCTCGAATTATTTTACTTATAATATATTTTATTTTTATATACATATAATATATTACAACAAGTGATTATTATCTACATGTATTTAGGCTTGTAGTTTGATATTTATGACATATTTAAAGGTTGATTAACGTGCTAATGAACAAATATTGTATTTACTTGAAATATAAAACTTATTTTTGCGTTGTTGAACGTGATTTTGGCTTGTATTGTATTATGTTGAACTTATTTTGAATATGTTCTTTTGAAGTATTGAATAATATTTTAGAATACTGAATTTTGATAGCGATGTAATAATTTTTATTTTTAAAATCGAGCCAAACCAAGCCGAGCCAGCTCGGTTTAAAACCAAGCCGAGCCTGAGCTTAAATTTTCAGCTCGGTTTCAAATCCGAGCCGAGCCAGCTCGGTTTATAATCGAGCCGAGCCCGAGCTTGCCCTAGCTCGGCTCGGCTCATGAACAGCCCTAGTACTTAATGAGAATAATTGTTTGATTAGTATTTTAAATAGTTTTAATTTTAAAGATAACACTTTTAACCCTATCTAAATCCAAATGATATATATTTAATCAAAAAATAAAATAATAGAAATTGGTGTTATCGCATTATCATTATTATTTTATTAATAAATTAAAGTATATCAGACAATTATTAGATGATACGTATTTGAAAATCCAAAAAACAAAATTACAATTTTAACTTGATTAAAGCATACACGTGAAACATGTGTGTTTATTAAATAACTAATAAACAAGCGAGAACTAATGAAGTTAGAGCTGCAAACGAACCAAACATTCAGCGAATAGTTTGTAAAGCGTTTGGGGAAAAGTTCGATTATGTTTGTTTGTTTAATAAATGAACAAACATATACAAGAAATTTCATTCATTTGGTTGAATGAACAAATATAAAAAGAGATCACGTTCGTTCATTTATGTTCGTAAACGTCGAGTAACGTGTTTGTTTGTGTTTGATAGTTCATTAGTGTTTTTAATTTTTATATTTTATTTAAATAGTTCAAAATTTCGAAAAATTAAAATTTTTTAATAAGTATCAGTGTATTATATATTCTGTTTATAAACGCTTGTTTATGTTACTTTGTTTTCATCTATGTTTGTGAACATTAGTTTGAGTTCGTGAACGCCCATTTTCGTTTGCAACCTAAAAATAATAAGCGAACACGTTCAATTACTTAATGAACGAACATTAATATAAAATCTCATTCGGTAAATGTTCATAAATAGTTCACAAACTCGTATATTTCTTTAACAAACAAACACAGACAAGATCTTGTTTGTGTTCGTTTGTAGCCCTAAGTCCGAGTTCGATCTACAGAGGCCTCACGCCCAAGATTTCTTAACTGTTATTCCTATTGAAGGTCTGGGTCAACGTATGTCAGCGGTGGAGTACCGGTCAATCCTTAAGTACCGTCTGATGATCCCCATGTTCCCGAATGATGAAACTTGCCCAGTCTGCCGTAAAGCATGCCTGGATAAATACGGTGAGCATGCGTTACACTGTAGAGAGTTGCCGGGGTTTAAATATCGCCATGACTTTGTTCGAGACGCGTTAATGGATATTCTCAAACGAGCAGGGATCTCGGCAAAGAAAGAGGCACCGATTAATTTTCTTACAGACCCGGCGGAAGAGAGGTCCACCCTACGCCCAGCTGACGTGCTAGTTTTTGGTTGGGAGGGCGGGAAACATGCTTGTGTCGATCTCACAGGTGTATCCCCCCTAGCCAGGTTTCGGAAAAATGGGTTTGTGACGGGGCAAGCGGTATTGAAAGCAGAGTCAAAAAGGTGGAAAAGCACGCGAAAGCTTATGAGGATAATCAACATGCCTTTGTCCCCCTGGCGTTTGACACATTCGGCTCCTTGGCACCGAAGGCGGTTCGATTCTTTACTAGAGTTCAGCGTGTGGTCCACAGCAACTTTTCGACCCCTCAGGGGGCGGCTTTGTTTTTAGTAGATTAGGGTTTCTATTCAGAAGGGGATGGCGACGCAGTTTGTTGCCCGTCTACCTGCTATTCTTGTGTAACTTGCCCTGTTGATTGAATGAAAATTTATTTCTTCTTTGGGTTAAAAAAAACTACCGAAATAAAGCTCTAAACAAGTTGCGTTCAAGCCCAAGCACTCTTATATTAAACGATCTTGAGCTAAGCACATCTGTACCCCTAAAAGTAGTCAATGAAGCAAATTTCTTAATTGAATACTGACAAAAACTATTAGTAAACTAGTCTTAAACCACCGCGTTGCGGTGAGGCGGTGTAAAGCTGTGCTACCAGCGATACAGAGAGGGGATAAAACTATGCTAAGTAGCAATTGAATGATGATCAAAACCGAGAAAAAAAACGTTAAATAAAAATACAAATTTCTAACCAAGTGACCAACGTGACATGAAACGTAGACGTAGACGAAGTCGAATTTATAGCGATACGTATTACCAAAAATCGCGCTAAGTAGCAAACTAACGACATCCTAATCCAAAAAAAAACGTAAAACAAAAACTAACAAAAAAAAAAAACTAAACTTATTTTACTTTCGTGGCAAAACTATAAAAAACAAAAGTTTTATTATAAAAATAAAAAATCTTGATGTTAAAAAAAATACACAAAAAGACAAAAAGAATGTTCTTAATTAATATACTAGTTGAATTCCCGCGCTTCGCTGCGGGCTTTCAGTCTGTATCGGTTTGATTCGTTACTATATAAGTATCAGTAACAATGTTGTTTGGCCGGCATCAGTTCGACTCATTACACTACCGTTACCGTAACAATGTTGTTTGGCACATTAAGAAAATCATTAAAATGAATATGGTACCTGTACCAATGTTATTTGGTTGGTATCGGTTTAGTTTTCAAGGAAAGAACATTAAATAACTATATTTGACAAGTTCAAATAATATTTTTTTATCAAATTCTGGATAATAATAAGCACGCCGTAACAAATATTCGAAATTTATAAAACATTATATTATTTTGCTACAATAGCGAAAAAGGTAAACTCGTCACTTTAAAAAAACTAAATCACAACATAACGTTGATGACATATACGCATGTGCTTTGATCACTTGTAAATTATTATTCACAACTCGGTTTTAAGCATATCATAATGATATATTTAGAATTTTATAAAAAATGTATCTTAATAGTTATAAGAAAAAATATAATATGTTTAAAAGTAGTTTTAGTATAAAAATTTGTTATAAAAAGATTTTATGATTATAGAATTTTAGTATAAAAATTGTTATAAAAAGATTTATTTTAAAATAGTAAAATAAAAATCACAATAAAAAAAACATTTCTAAAACCTTTTACTTTGACACTTGTAAACCTTTAGGGAAGTAATACATTTTAATTGTACCTTATATTTAAATAATTGTATTTCAGTGTTAACTAGAAAAGTAACCCGCCGCGATGCGACGGGGGCTAGATTTTTATTTATGTCTGCCGTGCATATAAGGAACTCAGGTTCACAACTTTTTAATTTGTAAAAGGAATAGAGTTTTTATTAAGTGATGTTATGAATACAGTAATACGTATGCTACAAATGTAAAAGAATGAAGTTCATACTTCATCTAATCATACACATACACTACATGCAGGGCTAATAAACTAAAACATCAACTCCCAAAACCAAAAAAGAATCATATTTGCAACTTTGGATGCACTGTTTGCTGCAGTTAAGTTTACAAAGGTTTATGTATATTACCCGTGAACCTGATGATCTACGGAGGCCCCTGAATGTAGACTCACTTTATGTATTCCAAACGCCTTCAAAGGCTTGCACACAACACGTACCTGCAAATAGACGCGCGCCTCAGGCCAAAAAAGCCAGGAAAATCCCAAAAAAGTGCGCCTTTTTAGGGCTTCTTGTAATTACTCTAGGCGCTGAGCGAAAAAGGCCCAAGGTGTAAGCCTTATGCGTAAATAATGGTTTTTAAAATAACAATTGTACATTTTTTTGTTATCTTACCAAATTACTAATATTAAAATGATTTTTAATTAAAAAATAAATGTGATGTATAAGCATTTATGTATTGAAGTGGGTTTAAAGAAATTGAAGTCTTTTTCTTTTTTTAATTGGGCCACACCTCATCCCACTGGGTACTGGCTATGTGGTGTGTCTATGTATAATTGTATGTAATGCAGAAAAAACATAAATGCTTTTAAAATCGGCACAATAACAATCCATTTTCTGCATTCTTTTGTTCTGTGCGAGTGTACTTCAAAATCTGATGCAGCAATTAGTGAACGGATAGCACACTTTAACTATTGTTTTAGATATATGTTTCTAGGCATTATTCTAGAATCTTAAATCAACATATTAGAGGTTAAGAAAGAGAGAACTCACTTGATGTGTTTGTGAAAAGAAGATCGATTCAGAGCGTGTACGCCAAGGTTAATAAGGAGCTGGGAATATAAACTTACTGTCCATCGCATTGGTTCCAGACAGTATACCTTAGTCTCCCTGGTAGATTTATAAAGATCTTGAAGTTTCCGATGGCACCGAAGTTCTTCTTCATCGAATATTTCAGCATCTTTACCCAGTCATCGTAATACAGCCTGCCAAAAAGTAGAGTCCCACCAATGACTATAAATTCTTTTCTTAAGACGAAACTTGTGTTGGTGCAGTTACCAGTGCATCTAAGAGACTAAGACGGTATGTGTAAGTGATAGCTTATACAAAGTGAAACCACCCAAATAGCTACTATTTCAAACGAAGCCTGTTGATATAGCTCCAAATTAACAAAGAGGATCGTATAATCTCAAACGCCCCGCTTGCAATGTGCACATATAATGTATATATGTGTGGGCCATCAGGGGCAAAAGTGAAATTGCACTAATTTTAACGTTATTTTACTAATTTCGTGAAAATAACGTTAAAAGGGGCGGACGGTTAATTATGCATCATGTGGTGGCGTTGATAGCCGAAAGCCCGAAAGACAAGGGGGTACATGCATTAACCGGCTTTTGTCCCAATTGTTGAGTGTTATGTGCCTTATGTCCAAGGCTTGATGCAAAACTACTATCGAGCCGGGGGTCTCACTGGAGGCAGTCTCTCTAATCCTACGGGGGTAGAGGTAAGGTTGTCTACATTTTACCCTCCTTAGACTCTACCTTAGCCTTGCTATTGGTGGGATTTACTGAATATGATGATGATGATCGTATGATTAAAAGAATTTGGCAATTTGATTAAAACTTATTGAGTCATAGATTAAACATAAACAAATAACCATTATATCATCATACTTAGTTACTTTTTGCAAAATAACCATCACTTAATTTGAAAACGACAAAAAGAAAACCATATGGTTTCCAAGAAGTGTCAGCACTTTCTGTTCATAATTAGTCATTCTTGTAAATTACAGTGTCTTTTTCGTGGTTTTTTCACCAGAAACATAATGCTCCAATCACATCAATAGAATTCAAACTAAGGCTCGACTTCAAAGATTACAATTCCAATAATGGAGTTGAAGTATAATGTATATACAGTTCCAACATTTAAACACCTTGATCTGGATTACGAATTCGAGACACAAAATTAAAACAACAATATGAGAGAGGGAGATGAATTTCACCTGTGATTGGATAGATTAAAGGATGATTGAACGGTTCGAAACCCTAGATTTGTCGGAACTCGCCACTACCACCTCTGAACCCTCGAATTTTCACCGGAAAACCCTAAACTTGACGACTACAGTTCTCTAGGTGGGAGGCGATCACGCGTCTGGAGCCGGTCACCGGTGAGTCGCCGTTCCGCATCTCTATTTTTCTCTCTTGCTGCTCTCTATCTCTTTCTTCCCTTTCTTTGTCTCTGCGTGTCTCATTTGAAGACATACAAAGCGGTGATGAGGGCACGTAACATAAAGCACCACCACCATGGGAACGGGCTTGTGTATCTCTGGTTAAGTAGTAGAAGAAGAATCCCAGATGTTTAGATAGAGAGAGAGAGATCGAGGTTGCAGATGAGAGAGGATTTCTCTCTCTTGAAGCCAAAAGACATACCCTCAAGTATCTGTCATCAAACCCAGGTAAAGTGTAAAACAAAACCAGAGCCCATAGATTCAACAAAACTACCAAACCATTTTTTATGCATGGGGTACAAGCAACATTGCATAGAAATGTTGTAAATTAGAGTGTTATATAATGTCCTTTATATTTGTTAGATTATCGAATCTATACTATATTATAATGCAGGAGGGAAGGATTCTCAAAAGTTAAGAACTTCTTCCCCCTTTATTTATAAATAAACCCCTAAAATGAGGGTAAAGTGGTCTTTTAAACCATAATTATTTTTTAGTCCCTCAATCTATTACATTTAAATCTTTGACATTTAACATAATTATGGGTAATTAGTTACACTTCCCCCCTCTTTAGTTCTTTAACGTATTCCTGCGATATCTTACAACCTGTAATGTTTTAAAAAAATCCGAAGGTACCATGACGATCGGCACATTTTTTAAACGTTTCGATAGTTGTCTTTTTTAGTTTCGCCGTGCGTTCATAAAGTACAAATAGCCGATGCGTAAATGTACAATTGATTAAAGCCAACATTTGTTTTTTACCCAAGCCCGCTTTGACCATTACCTAGCTACCGTGCCGGTAATGTATAATGCATGAGGGAGGGGTATTTATCAATTTAAAAATATTGTTCTTTTATTAAATTGGGAAAAAGTAGGGAAACTGTTTTCGAATTGTTTTGCCATCTCATCGAGGAATAAATATGTGACATGCATAATCGAAAATTATGAAATCGATAAAACCGATAAAACAATTGTCACTTTGTTAAGATCAAGTTATTAGTTAGTTTCATTTTAACTTTTTCTTTTGGAACACCAACAGATAAAACCCATTTGGAAAAAGTCATAAAACCCTCTAAACACGCAGAGATCCAATTTGGAAAAAGTCATAAAACCCTTCAGGCGGGATAATCATTTCGAATTTCAAACTGACATCTCTCTCTCATATTCTTGTGAATCAGGTCTATTCATCCTTGAATCAAAGAAGAAGAACATCAATCCGTTTCTGGCTTAGATCGAAGGTGCATCGCCGGCCAAGGTAAACCTCTAGACCCTAATCGAGTTTTGGGTTGTTTAAATGGTTAATAACCACCGACCTGGACAACGACCGGTGTTCTGGATTCGTTTTCTACATCGACCGGTGGTGTTGTCCATGTCTGAAAATGACCTTTGATTTTCAATTCTTTTTTACATCGATCGACTTCTGCAAACTCCACGATCTTAAAGATTTGTGCATCTTAGTCTTTTTTGGTAGTCAGTAACTGTGGGTATGAAACTTTTGAACATTATGGCACACCGACAGTCTCTTGAACATACACAACGAGCAGATGCATTAGGCCGAACATAAGAAGATTGAGGTACTCTGAGTTTTGTCTCTTTAGGAACAAGCTAGATTACTCCTGTTGAATTCTTCTTTCCAACTTTTAATTGATTGCAAACACTAGGGTTAGGGTTTTGTTTTTTTTATTCACACACTTACAAGTTTCGTTGTACAATTTGTGTTGTTTTAGGAGGCAAGATGATAGTATTTTTTTTGTATGGTTATTGATAATCCGGAGGAAAAAGAAATTCTGATGGATTCAAGGCGCTTGAATTGTTTCTAGCCAAGGCAGAACCCAGCAAGGTATCCTGACTGTTGTAAAAGCTTCTTTTTTTTTACAGTATGTTTTGTTCATGGTAGTATGCTCTAATTATTGAGAAACTTGTAAAGATCAAAGTGCAATACTGTAACACCCTAATTCATTTAACCTTTAAACGACGCAGCGGAATTTCGAGTTTGAAAATTTCTTTCATGACATACATCTCGACATTCTAAAACTTCATATTATAATATAAGAACATAACTTATCAACACTAAATTACATATTTAAACATTCCCGTACAATCTGTCTTGCGACTCGATCTTTGATCTCTACTCCTTGGTAATCCTCATGCCTTGTACTACCTGCGCTCACCACATAAAATTCATAACGTTAGTACATATCATAAGCATACAAGATTTGTACACGTTTACTTTTCATTCCATTAATCTCTTTACATTCCGGCTTTCTTTCTGATCATACGATTCGTAGTGAGACTTCCTTGGTATCCTGCGTTACACTTCATCACCAGACACGATGTTATTATCGTTAGCACTCAATTTCATTGAATACGTGCGTACATACTTTCATACAACCTATACGTACGCTTACGATCACACATAACAACATACATACCTATGTACCTACATACATACGTACGTGCATACCTAAACACATCCATTCATACATACATACATACATACTTACATGCCTTCATACATACATACATACCTACCTACATACATACATACATACAAACCTACATACGTACTTACATACCAACATACATAAATACTTACATACATACGTACACACTTATTCCATACCCTCTCACAACTTACATACGTACATACCTTTGTACATACTCACTTGACTACATATACATACCATCTATATACATCCTTACCTACAAACACTTATACTTATACAACATACTTACGTGTATACCTACATACATACCCACAGTTATATCTTCAATCACCCATTGCAATATACCCGACTTATACTTGCCTACTCATATACGTCTGCATATATATAAATATCTTTATGTACTCGCTTTCACACTATAAACTTACATACATTCGCGCATACACGCTTACATACCTTCTACATACGTGTAAAGAGATACACAACATCCATACATACCCATCCACACATACGCTTACCATAAAAGTCATAAAACATGAGTTAAACTAATCATACGCAACTTAAAACGCGTTTAAACGAGTTCCCGAGCCAAAACGGAGCTTAAAAATAATTTTCGAAGGGATAAGACCCGTCGCGCTACGCGACACCCCTAAAACATCAGTCGGTTGCTGCTGCTGTGCTGCATATTTTCAGCGCGATCCGATTTCACGGAAACGGCCATAACTCACTCGTTTTTTATCCGTTTTACCCGATTCTTTTTCCTACGCGTCCGTAATTTAATTCTCCATCTAATGGAACTAAAATCCAACATCCGACTTAATATAATTTCTGACTTTTAACTCTTCGGCTTATTACCCTTTTACCACTTTTCGACCCGTTTATGCATACTTCAACATAACTTGTTCGTTTTACCAAAACTTCTTATAGACATAATAATGTAAGTGACATCTATCATAAATTACCAAATTCTTGGATGTCTTGCATCCTCTTAACACCTTATCGTTCATATTCATATTTTTGACCCGTTAAGGGTATTCGTGCATTAATTGGTCTACGACTAACCAAACCGTAATCCCCACTTCCATACTTGTCCAAAACATTACACTAAACGTATAACTTGCTTCAAAACTACTTTTAAGCTCGTTTACCCCAAAATAACCATCAAGGGCATTTTGGTCAACCTTAAACCCATCTTTTACGACGAAAGACTTTAACACATATTTGACCTCAAACATCATGTTTAATACATTGCAACACATTATTACTTACTGGTACTAAGAAGTGATTACGGAAATCACTTACCTTATGCGTCCGTGCTCGTATCCGATTCCTCGCCTTTTCTTGACCCGTTAGCCTTTCATGCTTGAGTCTGTCTTGACATGATTCCTATACCCTCTTTTCATCAAGATCACGCTCTTATTAGCATATGCATTCGTACATGATAACAATCGTATCAATCACATATTTCACACTTAACTTTCATTAATCATTTCTAACAACATAACTCATATAATCATGTCCGTATACGTTTAAACTCATGTAACTCATCATGTCATTACATTTAACACGGATTGCTATTACATGTACCATACGACTTCCCATCAACCTACCTTTACGACAACGAGTCGAATCATGCTTCTTATACTTAGTTGACTTTCAAAAGTCAACTATTAACCATATGTAACTATCGACTTATCAACATATACCCGTAACATCATAATCGACTATACGGACGACACTATACACATTTTATCATTCACTTGATGTATGTACTACCTTTTAAGCATAACATACAACTCATTCATGCATAAATCTTCTAAGCTCTTACATAACCCATCAAAACCTACTACTAACCATCATGGATCATTCCCAAATAAACATCAATCATATCATCATCATTTTTCTCCTAATTCATCTAACAAGAATTCATCATACCCACATAATACATCAATCTTTCAACAAGAATTGGACATAGGTGATGAGTCTAGTCATCTTCATCACCATAACTAATGGGTTTATCATCTAAACATCAAATTAGCACAAACCATTCATAATCCATGTTCTACATGATGATTATAACACATACTCATGCTCAATTCCACTTAAACTCATGGATTAGAACATAACCCACTTCACCCATGATCACCAATCTTAGATTTAAAACATACCTCATGATCCTCTCGTGTTGGTGATCATTAATCCATGCTCGGTTATGGATTTGGGCCTCGATTCATCCTTCAAATCGAAGCTTTGAAGAACTAGGGTTTTGGGGCTCTTGAGAGCCCCTGCTCGATCATTCCAGAACACACACGATGTGTGTGTTTATGTGTGTGTTGATTTCTTTTTAATTAGTAAATAAACTTTCACTTGTTCCACTTTAGCCCCTCGGGTTCACCTTTAAAACATAACTGACACTTCCTTCATTATTTAATACTTTTGACCATACCCTTAACTAGGTTAAATAGCCTAGTTATTTATTTCATGACGTGTCACATAAGAACATACGACAATTATTAACATTCAGATTTTTGGGGCGTTACAAATACGGTATTTAAAATAGTCGAGCATTTTGGTGTTTTTGCTACTTAACATCTTCATTTTAAAGATGCCAATTGTCTTGGGAAATTTCAAAGATTTTAGCGAGAAGAGTAATTAAGGGTGGAATGGTATAAATATAATTAGTGGAATATATCTATCCATTTTTGCATGTTGACAATTGTTTTAAACAAACTAAAATAGACATGTAGACAACATTTGTGGGATATTGGGGGTCATTCGCTATTGTATCTAATTCGAAACACCATGAAGCTTACTAACTAAATGTTTTTTTTAATTACAGTGTTCTGTATTACAGGGTTATTTTTTAATGTATTTGACTTGGTTTTGATAAATGTCAACCCACTAAGCCTTAGGCAACAAACGTGATGTGTTTTTGTAGCCTTGAAGCAAGTTGTGAGGCTGTTTTGAACCAGTTCAGGGCTGCTATTATATGAAAGTTGCTAGCTTTTGATTTGGGTTGTTTTGGTTAAGGTTTCAACCCATAATCGACGTTAAGTGATTTGATTTGGTTATGCTTAATGTTTACCAAGATTTAAAGTGATTTTAGGATCTACAATTGAAGGTAAACGAGTATAGGGGCTACTGCATTATGTATTAGTTTACCATTATATTTTGGATGTTGTGTTTGCAAAATATTGTCTCTAATTTTTAGTTTGCATATTTTTTAGAGTATATGTTAGCATAGTTGTTTTATTCTCATGTTTGCGCCATTGGTGGTTGTTTTCTTAGCGATTATACTTAGACTTTTCTGCTAATGACTTTTTGATCTGTGTTTTGTAGCTTATCACATTGTCCTCCATTGTCGTCCTTCAAAAAGGCTTCTCACCTATTGTAGTACAGCCTTTGTGTTTATTAGGTAATAATATTTTTATTCATATAATCTTGTTAATTTTTTTATAAACCTTTCATTTGAGAAATCTTAGAATAGTTTTAAATTTTTGAACAGTACCCTAGAATTAGAGTCATCAGTTTCAATACATTTAATTTAAATTTTTTGGTGTTAATCTCTAACGGGTTGAATGGTATAAATAAAAATAACCGCTAGAGGAAATGGGTACATGTGTGGTAGCAGGTAGATTGGGTGTTTTTTTTTGTCTTATGCATCTGATTGATCAACCCTTTAGTAAGTGATAAGGTTGAACTTGCCACCTCCAATAGAAATTGTCGTTTTGTTGATTGGTATTTAAAACAAATCATTTGCCTTTGTAGAGCCATATGGTAAAAGAAGCTACATAAAATCATTGTGTATTTTATTGCCCTCCTTTTTAGTTTTTATTGTGCAGACGTAATAAGAAGCTACTTTGAATGTTCTTATTTGTTTTATGCTTTAGTTGTAGCTTTATTTTTTACGTTCTTTGAAGTTTATTTTTGTTATTTCTAACTTGTAATAGTAGCATATGAATTGTTGAATTGCATTTTTTTAGTACAATTGTTTGCAACTCAAGAGTTCATACCAATGATTTAAAGAAGTTCATCCACTGAAGGTTGCAACCGTATGCATGTTGTTATGAACGATTAGACAATTGCTATTTATTAAACTATCGATATGTATATTGTCTAGGTATACAATGCTAATCTATAAGTGTTATCTTAGTCGAGCCAAACGATCAAGCCACGAGTTGAGGCGATCTTGGCTCTGACTCGCCTCATTTACAAAGCAAGCTGAGCTGGCTAGGCTCGCTTAAAACCGGGCTAATTTTAAGTTCTATTTTCGAGCAAATTTGAGTGAGCCACAAACTTTTTGAACAACTCTACTCCGAGTCTTGCTTACAAAAGGCTTAGAAATTGAGTAGACAATAAAAAAATCTTAAACCAATAATAATTAGTTTTTTTTCCTCAGTACTTCAAGTTAAGTCAACAGTCATTTTCTGCCTATGATAATATTTTTGTCCCAAGTTAAGTTTTCGGTTATTTAACTAAAAACCGAACCAACCCAATGTTCATAACCTATTATTCATAGCCAAAATAATCGAAATAGACCGATTTTTGAAATAACTTAACTGAAAAATTTAGTATCGGTTACAACTCAAAACTGAATCGAACCGTTCCATGCGCACCCCTAATTTCACTAACCTAAGCGTTATATTACCCGCCGCATCGCGCGGGCACCTTACTAGTATAGATAATATATATATAGATAATTTGTAAAAAGATTTATCTTTTTTTAAGAAGTAAGGTATTATAGTTGTTAATGCGAGATATAAAATATAATTGTTAATTGATTGAATTACTAATGTATACATATTAACATAAGAACCTTAATTTAATACACCCTAAAACGTACTCTTAATACACACTTTGGCTGCCAATGATCTCTAGATCAAGTGGTGGAAGACTTGCATTTCTTTTGAGAGATGCAGGTTCGACTCCTACTTGGTGCAGAGTGAGGCACTGGTGGGCAATGATAGGAGACCCAGGGAAACTTAGGTTGGATCCTTGAGTCAAACGGGTTTTACTGGTAATTTCATCGTCGTGCCTAAGGGCGGGTGGGTTACTGGGTTTTCCCCGGAATTGGTGGTGGACTCGGGTTACTCTCGAAGTACTCCGTTTGTCTAGTGGGTGCCCCGAGAGTGCTCGGGGTTGATTCTGTTGGCCGTTCAAAAAAAAAAAAAAATACACACTTTGGCTTAAGGCTACAAACTTAAGACATATAACAACATGATTTTGATCTTGATCTTGGACCATAAGGACATACACTCTACGTGTAGGAAGATATCAACAAGGTGGTCACTAAGTGAGATGAACTAAATCCAACGATCCTCACCTATCACATTTTTGGTGACAAGGTGAAAGTCCACCTCCACGCATGTTTATTTTATGCACGCATAGCATGTGTTATTGGCTTAGAGATATGTTAAGATTATCACATAATAAAATTGGAGGTTTAGACTGTGATTTCCCAACTCATGGTAGATATTAAAGCCAAGTTAATTATTGTGTTTTCACATGTTTCTCACCGAGTCGGGATCACAATAACATTAAAGAGGTATATTTTTTTCTCTATATTGGTTTTTTTTTTTTGGTAGGGTGTTAGGATCTTTCTTTCTTTATTCATCCATGTAAGTGTTGAAGGAAAATGATAAAGAATCTGATCATTCTGATCAGATGTGATGTTGAACGAGTCAACATGTCAAAACTAAGGAAGATACTCGACAAAGGACAAAAAAGTAGGAACCAACATCAAGGAAGGATCAGACAGTCATCTAAATAGAATGAAGAAAACTGGATCAGAAGGTTCTGATCAATCTGGTGATAATCTGATGATTAGCATCAGGTTTGATCTGATCAGAACAAGTCATCAGAAATCTGATGAACATAATCATCAGAATTTTGATGTCCCCACTTGCCATACGTGATAAGGTATGCGTAACTTCCAAGACGACTAGTGGAATGACAGATTCAATGAATATGTCAAAAGAAAACTTTTTCACAAGTCAAGTGTATGAAGAAACAAATGTTTATTCATACCAAATATTCTCTATAAAGAGAGAATAAAATCCTACACACTCCACTATTCTTCGCTTACATAAAATTCTTTAAGTATTTGTTTTGTAATAGCTAATAACCATCAATCCCCTTGTAATATTTCAATGTGATATAAACTTGAAAATTTTGTATTTGCCTCTTGAAAGTTTGATTTCTAATCCCACTCACTATTTTCTATCTTGTTGAAATCAGTTGCCATTTTCATTAAACATTGTTTATCTGGGATCAACATAGGGTCTTTCACATATGGTGTTAGAATTGAAACATTTTCAGAAATGGTGTCCACATACTTCCCAATTCAGGGGTGTTTTAACCCAAACTCAATTATCTATGGGTTGTGCCCTAAAACGTGGGTTGGCTATACCAGATTTCCCAAATCCGGGTTCCACTTCAAAATTGTTGATTCGGACTTTCGAAGTGTGGGTTCTTCTTGAGTCAAGATGTTTGAGTGATGACATGTTAAGAGAAAGAGAAGCATGGGTGATAGGATGGGTTGTACCATTTGTTTAACGGATCTCGATTACCTATTTTATTCTTGTTCTTTCCAAATTCTCAGTTACTTTAGACAATTCTCTTATTCATGGGCAATGTCAAAAGTAATTAAAGGTAAATTTAAAATCCGGTATACCGGTTTGAAATGTAATACCGGTACTAGCCCAGAGTTATTTTAGTTTGGGTTGTTACTTATTTTTATTATTGTATGTTACTTATCTTACGTAATTTTTATATATTATGATTATTCGTAACTAAAAGTTCTTATTTAATATTGTATTAAACGAAAATAGTTGATGTATTCAACACTCAAATGGCTTAAACATATCACACACTTTCATTTAAAAGAGCTTGTTAGAAAATTGAATGATTTTCGATTATCTTTTGGATTATTTTTTATTATGGATTTACTTTTGGATCATCTTTTAATATGTAATCATGCATTTTTGGATTAACTTTTGAGTTAATGTTTTAATTTATGAAAGAGTAAATTACAAGTTTTGTCCTTTATGTATGTCCCAAATTGCAGGCGCTGTCCTTTGTCTTTAAAATTGATGAGTTTTGTCCTTAATGTTTGCAAATCTTGCACGTTATGTCCTTTAGGCCAAACCCAGTTAGATTTTTTGGTTAAAACTGAGTCATCCAAGGGTATTTTAGTCTTTTTACCCTATTTATTTAATGATATTTAAAAAATAAAACAAAATAACTTAAAATATTATTATTATTTTAACTATATATATAACCTCCATCACCAGCACCCTCCACCGCCACCAGCACCCTCCACCGCCACCCGCACTGCTACTTGCATCAAAAACCCCCAAAAATCAAAAACCTAAATTCCAAATCAAAAACCCCCAAAAATCCCCAAAACCAAAAATATAAAAAACCCCGAACAAGCATTGATGATCAAGATAAACCTGCAACAAACCCCCCCCCCCCCCCATTATTCCTTATTTCCCTCCTCTCTAAACCCCGAGAAGGTGAGCTTGCAACCGGATTTTCCTTATCTGTCTTCTTTCCTGTAAGCATGCAATGAGCGTAGTCGAAATCCATAGCTGATCTGTTCGGTATGAACCCATCTAACTGCAAGTAATCAATCAAACACGAACAAAAACCCCAGGTCAGTAACCAACTCATCAAATCTACCAAAAATCATGAAACAATGAGAACAGACGTTTGATATGAATCGATCTAACTATGAATAATCAATCAAACACGAACAAATACCCTAGGTCGGTAACCGATTCATCAAATTAACCAAGAATCACGGCGGGAGATCAGAGGGAACATAGAGAGAAAGAGAGAGAAGACGGAGAAGGGTAGTGCCGTCTGCAGCGGCGGAGGAGCACGGCGACGGCGGTGATTGTGGCGGTGATGGTGGTGGTGTGTCTCCGACGAGCTCCGTTAGATTTGGTGGTGATGATTGTGGCAGTGATGTTGGTGGAGGTGGAGTTGAAGGGGATGGCAGCGGTTGTGGTGGGGAGTGGTGACAGTGGCTGTGAAGGTGGAGGTGAAGGGTATGGCGGCGGCGGTGGTGCATCTCCTCCGCAGATGGAGAGAGAAGAGAGCGAAAGAGTGAGGGAGGAAGAGAGAGAGAGTGCAGGTTTTAATTTAATATATTTTCTATTTTTACAAAATAGTCCAAATCTATATATTAGTTACATAATAGCCCTTTAAATGGTGAAATTACAATAGTACCCTCATGTGCCTTGCAAATGATCAGTTTTAACCAAAAAAACTAACTGGGTTTGGCCTAAAGGACATAACGTGCAAGATTTGCAAACATTAAGGACAAAACTCATCAATTTTAAAGACAAAGGACAGCGCCTGCAATTTGGGACATACATAAAGGACAAAACTTGTAATTTACTCTTTATGAAATTATAGAGTTAGCTAGTCACGTCAACCCGGTTGAACCGCTCGGTACAACCTGGTTCAACCGGTTGAACCATTTTTTAGCCTAATCCGGTTTGATTTAAAAAACTGGTTTTTAAAACATTGCCTGAAATATAAATGTTTGAATTTAATGTTTTTCTTAAATTTAATCAAACTAATAGGATTAACTTGTAAATTTATTTAATAAAAAAATGGTTAATATAAAATTTGCCTTTGAGTGGACCCAGACTTGGGAATCTAAAAAAAAATAAAAAATAAAACATAAAAGAAAGCATAAAGATTTCCTTCTAAATTTGTGATAAAACTACAAGTATGATGGTTAAAAAGCTCATCCTTAATTATGGTTTAATTTTAATCTCTCTAACTACTTAAATGTATATTTTCAATATATACACATGAAAACATCATCAAATTGAGCTAATTTAGATCTCAATTCTCAACCCTTTTAACAAAACCATAATTATAAATAAAATAAGCAAACAAAATTATCTTTTTCATCTCTTGGTCATGCAAGTTCGAGCCATGAGTGAACCGGATGGAGGACTACTCATTTGCAACTCACACCATCCATGCAACCAATAAGAAAAGTGAACCGCACCCCAACTGGCTCGCACCTTAAAGGTCCCTCTCACACTATACAAAACTTTATTACTCAAAACTTGTGTTTGAAGTTCCTTTGCATAGCTTGGTGGCAAAGTGACCAAACTTGATATGAAGTGAATCACCACCACCCCAGTCTCCTTACTTCTTTGGCTAAATGGTTGAATCGATTGCGTAGCGATCACATCATCTTTGAAGTATAGTTGCATGACCGCATGCTCGAATTTAACGTCAAGTTTCTTGTTGGGATTGGAGAAATTTGCAATGAAAGTGAAGTCACCGTTGAAATGGCCCGGTGTGTCGAAATATATAACGTTTAGGGTTGCATGGCTAGTGTCAAGAATGGGTGTTTTTGGCTTGACAACTAGAAAAATGATCAAAGTTGCAATTCCAAAGAATATTACAAGTAGGCAAAATATTAAACATATTATAGCAACACACCACACGGCTGGATTCGTGCGGCGGTGTTTCCTTAACAAGAGTCGAACTCTTGATTTCGTGGTGTCGTGTTCGTGTGGAAACTCGGGTGTTAACACGTTTGAAATTGTGGAATTTGATGATTGTAGTCTTGACAAGACATGTTTGGTTAGATGTGATGGTTTGATATATGAGTGTTGTCTTGAAAGGAAACTACGCGCGGTGGGAGAGGGGGTGGCGGCTTTGGATTGCGGCGAAGGCGTGCAATAGACGGATGGCGCCTCTGGTGGTTCTGGCGGCGGCGACGGTGGTGGTGGTGATATGAGGGGTGACATGTTAATAGGAAGTGTTTGGAAGTATAATAATCACACCAAATGAAACAATAATGAAACAATGACAAATAAAAAGAAAATGAATCATTACATAATATAGAGGATGTTATTAGGTGGGATTAAAGAAAAGATAAAAGGGAAAGTGAGTGCTTCTTTGTTGATTGAGACTTGACAATGGTGGTGGTGGCTAGTGGGTCCATGGTGGTTCCACGGTGGTGTTTTTGAAATGCAAGTAAAGGGGGTGGTGAGGCAGCCATATTCATTTTTTTGTGTCTTTCTTGCACTTTATTGAACCTTGGAGTTGGTGTGGGCTTTGACCTTCCATAATCAAAGGCTTTGATTGAATCTTTATTGGTGATTGTTTATTACTTACTCATTAAGAAAGCAAGCAAAATACATATTTTCTTGAAAATCAAAAAAACAAATATCATTTTTAGGGTTTTGAGTTTTGGATGGTGACAACAAGTTCAAAAAATGTGGGTTTTCTTTTTATATAATCCAATCTTTATTGTGCTAGAAATTATTGTGTCTTTAAGGTACCTAAAAGTGTGTCCTTTATGTAACTTGTTTTATAGGCGTATAGGACTTAAAAGTTTTCTAGTTAGGCAATATCACAATCAAAATCCCCACCATTATAGGTTGCGGAGGAAAAAAACAAGATCAAATCAATTTAGTATTAGATTATGTGATCATTAACTTTATTCGTCTAGATTGGTCTGTCTTTATATTATTGTATGTAAATGAGTCGGTCGAAAAGGTGTGGTACAAGTTAAAAAACAGTCGGGTAATACTTAATTGACTAACGTCATATATTTTTGACTATTTTACTCAATGCGTTAAAAATAAATAAAAACTTCATTAATAAACTAAAACTCTAATATGTGTGACTATTTGATCAATTTCTTTTGTAACAAAGTTTATATCAAATGCGAATATTATCTCATGCCGAAAAAATGTAAATATGCTACTCCTTGGTATAGTATAGGAATGATATTTCATGTAAGCTTATATGCTTTTCTTGATGAGGTTACATTATCCTAGTCTTGTGGATCGTGTTCCCTTCATTGAGCTCATTTTAATGATCAAGATGGGTCCATATGCTTTGTAACGAAAGCCTTCATGATATGCCTAATTGCCTTGGGTCATGGGGCTTATGTATAATAATACAAAAGGGTTGAATCATATAGACTCTTATTAAATTAAGGGGAGACCAAATGCATGGTTGGTCATGAGAGAAGGATTTTAGTTTACCCAAATTCACGTAGAAAAATATAATCTAAAAGCTAACACACATAAAGTTGTCATGTGTCATTATAGTCTAGTGGTGGTATTTTAAGGGTGAGATAAGGTTGGCCTATAGCATTATAGTCTAGTGACATTTTAAGGGTGGGAGGATAAGGCTTAGAGATTATTAGGTCCTGGTTCGATTCCTACAAGGGTTTTTTCAAGATTTATTGAGTTTCATCTGAATTGGTGTATAGGCATTATTGCCTAGTGAAGATGGATATAATCGGGTGGTTCCGTTGATGACACGATAATACTCAAGTAGTATGTCAATGATCCAAATTTGCCGTTAAAAACATATATAAGGTTGGTGAGTTACCTCTTTTAGTGTTTAACTAGAAGGTTACCTCAAGCGTTGCGGCGGCACCCGTAAGTGTATTATTGATTTTAGAACTTAATTTCATGTCAATGTTATATATTGGGTTTGATGAGGTGTAGACTGCATAAACCTTTTTAAAAAGTTATAATTTGACATTCAAGGAAAAATTAAAATTTTCACTTCTATATTATAGAGGTGTAGGCTACAAAAACCTTTTCTAGGAATTTTAAATTTGACTCGTGTTTGTTAAAGATAATAAAATAAAGGTGTCACTTCTATATTATGCTAAAAATGACATTCTTGTATTGAAACCATCTTATAATTTATTCAAGTATGATATGTTTATATCAAATATGTCAAGAAATATGCTTAGTGACTAAGATACCTTTTAGAATTTTAAAAATTAGATAAGCAATGACTCAGTGTACAAACTAGTTCGGTTTTCTAGTTTTACAATATCCTAACACAGTTCTTATGATTATATATATATAGAGAGAGAAAGTGTAAAATACATTACGGGTTAACGTATATCACGTACGCGACCAAATTACGCAAGTTATGTTGAAAATCACGCACGTTATAAACTGAACAAAACCTAATCACGCATGTTGAAACAAATAATCACGCATGCCCTACCTCCTAGTTCAAAAACCGCATCCCCTGTTCTACGATCTGAAACCACTATTACTGCCATCTGATTCTAATCGAATCAAAGTTTGGTCATGTTCATGTATCCTCTGTTCTACGGTCTTAATCAAAGTTTGGTCATGTTTCTTCATCCTCTGTTCTACGGTCTGAATCAAAGATTGGTCATGTTTTCTTCATCCTCTGTTCTACGGTTTGATTTTCGACGGTCAATATTTTGATGAAACTTTTCAAAATCAACGATGAATTTGAACCCAATTCGATGAAATTGACCGAACAATAGCCAATTTGAAGTGAAACGAAAAGAAATTTGAAACCAATTCGATGAAATTGATCAAACCCATGCAAAATGAAAATTTGATATAATCACGCATGCTATATGAAATAATCACGCATGTTGGTTTTTTGAGTTTATAACATGCGTGATTTTCAAATGAACGTGCGTAATTTGGTCGCGTACGTGATGTACGTTAGGCCGTAATGTACGTTATATATATATATATATATATATATATATATATATATAGGCCGGTTAACGTACAATATTATTTAACGTACGAGCGTACGATGTGAAATTATGCACGTTGTAAAACTCAAAACCCTAATCACACATGTTGAAAACCATAACATGCTTCATTACATAATTATAACATGCTTCATTACATAAGTATAACATGCGTGATTAGGGTTTTGAGTTTTACAACGTGCGTACTTTCACAGTGCACGCTCATACGTTAAGCAATATTGTATTTTACACTTTCACTATATATATAATGGCGAAGCTTGAAAATTTCCACCGGGGGGGTCGGAAGATGCCGGACCTAAAAAAATTTCTATCGCGTTGTTTCGAGGTGATATGTTCGGGTTGGACGTCGGTGATTCGATTCGGGCCGGGCCGGGTCAAACATTAATATCAAATAAAAAACTTAAACATTTTTTAACAGACAAATGAACAAAGACGCCAAAACATTAAAAAGGAGAGAAGAAGGTGGGTATCCGGTTCTCCTGGATGAAGAATTATAGTTATGCCCGTCTTCCTTTAAGATTTTTGAATTCTTCAATTATGGACTCCGAATCAAAGTTCACAGCAATCTCCTTTTCTATGTAAATCACCATACTGTTTGCTAGATACTGATCTGACATCTTATTGCGAAGGCAATTCTTAAATATTTTCATTGCAGACGTTTAATCTCATTGTTTCCATCAACAATTTCCTCTACTTGTTCTTTATTCTTTCTTTTGAAAAAAGAAGTTATGCTTTTATACTTCCCCATAGCATAATCTAATAACACAACAAGTTAACAAATCACCCTAAATTTCAAACTTTAATTTCTATCTAAATCAAATCACAATAATATTAAACAAATAAAATTAGACATAGTTACATAGAGATTCAAGAAGTTTAGAGCAAAAATTCGGACCAATTTCACCCCTAATTTCACCCTAAATCACATAAATTGCAGCCCTAAGTTAAACCTAAAGATAAAAAACACATACCTTTAACCTTATGAAGATTGAAGAAGTTGAACAAGAAAGATTCAACAAGCTGCAGCCGGTTCTGGTCGAACAAGAAAGATTCAACAAGGAGCAGCTGCAAAACTGAAGAAGGTAAACGAATTTGGGATTTTTTTATAGGGTGGGCTTTTATTTGGGTTATATAATGATTTGGGCTATATAATATGCATTCTTTCAAATATAATGATTTGGGCTATATAATATTTGGGCTAATTAAATATTTTATTCGGGCTATACAAATAAAAAATATTTAAAACCGGGGGTCGAAAACGTATATACCTATAAAAAAAATATAAAACGGGGGGGGGGGGGTCGAAAACGTGTATATACTTACAAAATTCTATACGAAACGTACATACATAACACTACTGACCAAAAAGTTCGGGGGGTCGGGCGCCCCTCCCCGCCCCTTGAATCCTGCGTCCCTGATATATATATATATATATATAGGGCAGGGATCCTAAGAGAAGCCTACCCTGTTTGAGAAACTTAAGAAACATTATGGACCACACATTTCCTTAAGTTTTTCGTAATATACACATATGTATAGTTTAAAATTTACTATATACATATATGTATATTGTCAAATCTTGAATTATACACGTATGTATATAGTCAATTTTAAACTATACATATGTGTATATTACGAAAAGCTTAGGAAAATGTGTGGTCCAGAATGTTTCTCAATTGGCCTAGTGTTTTTCACACGATCTTAACCCTATACACACACACATATAGGGATCCTAAGAGAAGTCCACCTTATTTGAGAAACTTGAGAAGTATTTTGGACCACACATTTTCCTAAGCTTTTCGTAATATACACATATGTATATAGTTAATTTTAAACTATACATATATGCATATTACGAAAAGCTTAGGGAAAATGTATAGTTCAAAATACTTCTCAAGTTTCTCAATTAGCATGGTGCTTCTAACACGGTCCTAACATAATATATATAAGGTAAGTTGAGAATGGTAAAGTTTCATTCTTTTCACCATATAAAATTTTCATTCACACTTCATGCACTTTAATCTATTTATTTTTATTCCTTTGGTTTAGATAAATTCACGTTTCTAACCCAAAATTGTAATAAAGTTATCATCCAACTTCAAATGTGTCTTTTAATGCAAACTTCCGCTTACAATTCATATCTCTAAACTTTCATAAAGTTACAATACAGACCCGTAGCTTCAATAAAGTTTTTTTTTTTTTTTCCAGTTTACGATAGAGACCCTGAATTTTAATAAAGTTACAAAGCTTCTAGGTAATAACAAAATTCCTATTGCGACATCGTGAATTCTTTTAACGATTTTGCCTTTTTTATATAAAGTTTCGAATAATATCAATGTCCCCGCCGCATCGGTTGGTTTACGTTAAGATTTCGTTTTTTATATAGATTCGTACGCCCTCCCCCAATGTGTGGGTATGTGTTAGAGTATATTACTTTTTTTACGGTTTAACGCCACCACCGTAATTTTCACGGTTTAATGCCACCACTCTAAGCCGCAACAAACCATTTGGAAGTCTATTTCTTTACCACAAAGTGTAAAAAAAGATCAATGAGTTCGTGTACTTTGTTTTATTATATGTTTAATATTATTGCATCCTAGAGCTAATTACAAAAGGGGTTTGCAAATATTACATCGGGGTCTTTTTTATACCAAAACTCAAACTTAGCTACTACTTTACTGAGGTGCACAAACCGGTTAATTTTAATAACCGGTTCGGCTAACCGGTTGTACTGGTGAATTTGACTTTAACCGGATAATGCTTTGACTGGTTATGTTTTTAACTGGTCTGGTTAATTATTTTAACCGGTCACTTTCGGTTAATAACTATTTTTTTTTGCTTTTTTTAAATTTTTTGGTTAACCGGTCTGCTGGTTAATAACCGGTTCCTATACTGAATATCAATAATCGGTTACTAACCTACCGTTAAAAATAACCATTAACTGATTATTCCTTGATCGGTTATTAACTGGTTACATTTTTGATTAATAAGTGGTTACGGTTAATTAACCGGTTATTTTGTGCATCTCTACTCTTATGTTAAATAATCCTCACTTAACAAAGACCACAATTCACAGCGGTCCAAATTGTGTCTAGAGTAAGTTAATTGGGCTTATTATATTCATTCAATGGGCCATTAGAATTCGCTCGTATGGGCCTGGATCGGGCTCTATTGTCACATTGTTTTTAGAGTTTAGAGTAAGTTAATTGGGCTTTTTATACTGTCACAATGCTTTAGAGTTTAGAGTAGTGGACTAGTGGTGCGCAAAAAAAACCTCAAACCCGAAAAAAAACTTGGACCCTTACCTGGGTTTTTTTAATACCCGCACCAGGTTTTTTGATACTTGATTATGTATACACTTTTATGATATGTAATCTTGTAATATTTATAAGTTTCGAATATATTAGAAGTTTTATGTTATTATGTTAAAGTTTATAAACCCAAAAATGGAGTTGGAAACATAAAAATACTAAAAATATGAAATATAAAAAAGCAGCGATATCGGGTTTTTTGCATACCCGCACCGGATTTTTTGCGTACTCGTATAGGGTTTTCTAATAGCCGACCCGGAAACCGGGTTCTTTTATACCCGCAAATAGGGTATTTTAATACTCGGATATTAAGAACCCGAACCCGGGTACACCAGGTATGGCTTTCCTGGCCAATACCCGGACCCGAACCCGGACCCGAACCCGGACCCGAACCCCCCGACCCGAGTATTCTCAATACCCGAAAAATCAATACCCGGTGATACTTGTACCCAGGTATATACCTGAACCTGGGTATTCAAAAAACCCGGTTATGTGCACCTCTAATTTAGAATAACTATTTTTTATTTTTTATTTTCCGAGAATTTAAATCTTTTCAACTTTTTAAACCTTTTTTTACTGAACATAAGTTGTAATAATCAAACTTTATTTATTTTTCTTTTTTTTATTGTTGTTCTTTTTAAATTGAGTAAACCTCAATTTTCATCCCTGTGGTTTGATGATTTTAACACTTTCAGTTCAATAGTTTAAAATTTTCATTTATCATCCATTAGTTTGCTGATTTTAACAGTTTCAGTCTACACTAGTGTTAAATTTTAACAATTTTAGTCCACACCAGTGTTGGTGGTGTTGACTAAAACTGTTAAAATCAGCAAACTAATGGACTGAAACTGTTAAAATCAGCAAACTAATGGACGATAAATGCAATTTTTAAACAGTTGGACTAAAAGTGTTAAAATCAGCAAACTACAGGGACGAAAATTGAAGTTTACTCTTTTAAATTTGTTTGAGATGGCTCTTATTCATTGTATGATGATGTGACAATCTTTAATATTAATTAAACTGTTGGACTAAAAGTGTTAAAATTAGCAAACTACAGGGACGAAAATTGAAGTTTACTCTTTTAAATTTGTTTGAGATGGCTCTTATTCATTGTATGATGATGTGACAATCTTTAATATTAAGAATGTGTGTTTAAATAGATTTAAACGTGCGATGGTAAGCCCTTTAAAAGCGACAAAATATATAAAAACTAGTATATTTTATAACAATTTTCGTTTACTCACAAATTTAAATTCACTAGCCGCCGTCGTGATTAAGTGGCGCCGTTAGATCGGTCGGCCGGAGGGCATGGCCGGCTACAGTCGGTCGGAGGCACAATCGGCCGGAGGCGATGACCTCAGGTAGAGTGACCATCTTTCTCTCACTATTATCTCTCTTTTAAACTGGTTATACAAAAAACTAACCAAAATAACCTTGGTACTGTTCATTCCCTTCTCTTATTAATATATAGGAGAATTCATTCAAAGTGCATATGTATATGCTTCAAAAGGATATAAAAGAGTCGAATCAAGTCGAGCTCAAATTTAACTTATTTAATTTAATTTAGAAAGAGTTTCTATTTGAGTCCGATATTTGCCTTTAAGATGATACGTAGTGGGCAATATTCACCCTTGAGCGTTTTGCGCCATGTGGCAGCCCAATCAGCAATGGAGCATTATGGGGCGTTTCCTAAAATGGGTGTAGTGGGGATGTGGGGATTGTGGGGCATTATGTTTGTAATAAAAAAAAATTTAAAAATCTCATTGGCCAAATAATGGAAGCTCAAATGTGATTGGACAAGATTTCCCCCACCCTGTAACACCCCGTGTTTCGAAGGTCAAAGTCAAAGTCAAGATTGAAGTCAAAGGAAGAAAAGATTGCTAACTGCGATCTGTCACTCCTCGCTTAATTACCAATTTGACTCTTTGACTTGTAATCAAATCTTTTACTTTATTTGCTTTAGTTGTATTATGTGGAGTATCTATTAATAATCGAGGCTTAATCGATGTCTATCGCATGCTTTATCGTTAATCAATCAAATCGCAACTCGAATTATGTGTTCCAGATATTGTTTTACGTGTGTGTGCCTTTTATGTGTTACTTGTGCCTGTTTACTTATTGTATGGTGGTGAATTGTCGCAATCCCCGCCCCCTAACTAACCCGGGAACGGGCGGCCGCAGCCAGTTTCGGTGGTATCTGGGTTTGTCATTTTGGCAGCGGAAATTACATCAGGACCGTAGTTAGGAAATATTTTATCAGAGTAAAATACCACACTTTCATAATATTAAACACGTGGGAAAAATTCCAAGTTTTAAGTACACGCATTTTCATAGGGATAAACCCTATTTTATTTAAATAAAACATCTCTTTATTTTAGGAAACTTTATAGCCACTTTTCCAAGCCTTCAGTGCTGTCCAGCTGGCTACTATTTGGCTTTCACATTTTGTTACCTGAAACGCGTTAAAAATATTTTGTTAGTGGGAAATACTGGTGAGTGAATCCCAGTTTAATCAAGTTAAGTAAAAACCATTGTACAGTATTGAGGGCGGTCGCGCAATTACATTTGTTTCCATCTATTCAATTACCACCCACGGTACTTGTAACACCCCAAAAACGGGTTTGGTAATCAAACCGTGTTAATAGTAATGACGGGTAAAATACCGTTAGTGGTAAAAAAAAATTAACCCGGTATGTATTAGGAATTTAAATAAATAAACTTAATATTAACTGGAAAGAGGATAAATACTTTGAGAAGACAAAGTTTATAAAAAGGGACCCGAGTTAACGGGACATAAAATAAACGGGTTACAACTCCCGGAACTAACTAAGTTAACTAGAAATAATCAACCTAGTTAATTAAAAGTCTCATAATGGTATGTGAGTGGGTTAAAAACACCTAAAGTAAGAACCTGACAATAATTGAGGGGCCAAAGGTGTTAAAAAGCAAACTAGTTTTTAATTAAAAAAATATATAATAATACCACACACTAGTGTGTGGGGGGTCGAACAGAACCAAGGGGGGGCGACCAGGGGTTTCTCCACAAACCCTAATTCTCATAAAATCCTCCAAATTGAAGCTCAAATCAAGCCCGAATCGTCTGCATGATTACAAATTTGTGATCACCTAGTCGTGGGGATCTCAATGTATGTAAAATTTTGTAATTTGGAGATGTTTTGATTTCTTGATGAACATATGAAGTCGAAATTGGAGCTTGAATGTTAGATGTTTGAGTGAAACTATGATAAATACATGATTAGGAATGAAACATAATCAATAATTTGATGTATTGATGTACATATACATGAAATTGAGAATCACCCACATATGTGTTAGATGGGTTTTGTAGAGAGATTAAGAATACTAGAATCTTGATCATGAAACGGGTGTTATTGATTTTTTGAAACGAATCTAGGTGTTGTTATGCATGCTAGATGTAAGGAACTTGAAAATAATGTTAATCTTGGCTAAGTAGTTAGTCATGAGTTTGATTGCTAGTAGTAAAAATTTCATGCCCATAAGGTGTTCGATGTAATGCCTAAGTGAAATTTGGTACCTACTAGTTCGTAGATAGAACTTGATTAGAATAGATATTTGGATGAATGCCTAATAACATGATGAAACGGGTTTCCTCTATAGATGAACACCCGTAGATTTTGCGTAAAGAAAGAATAATGTAACGTTAACAATTGAGAGCTAAGATAACTTAGTATTAAAAATAGCATGAACTCGGATTAAATATTAGTTCAATTGGTGGCCTAAGAATAGAGCCATCGAGTAAAGGGCGGAACGCCAACATAAGTTTGTCAAACTTAGATTCTCAATTTCATATGCTATATGGCGGCTTGACTCTTAAAAGTCAAACCGACCTATAATAGAGTTCGGTAAGAAAAGTAGTATAAAGTCTCATAAGGCGTAAAGGTTATGATCTAGAACGACTAACCTAATCACCTTGTGAATACAATATGATAGTTTGACTCTTGACAAGCTAGATGGAGGCTTGGGAGGAAGCAGGTCAAACGGAGCAAGTACGAAGAGAAAACGTTGCTTGGATGCGAGGTAAGTAGAGCTTACGCCCCTTTACATTATTTACAAATTACTTAATTGCAAGTATAGTATGTGAATGCTACTAAGTGGTTGGTATATGATGTTCCGACACGATTCAATGAGAGTCGGAACAAGGGAAAATGGTAAGAAATCATGAATTATGGTAAAAGGGGTAAAAAGGTAAATTAGTCATGTAATGACGAACAAATAAAAAAACGGTTTTAAGTAAAACAAGTTTAAGGGAAAACCGGGAAAGGTTTAAAGGGATGAAATGGTAACTAAATACCATCTCATATGGATAAATGGTCAATTAGACTAAATGGGTCAAATGGTGTTGTTAACACCATTTGACAATTACATTTGACATCGCTTGTTGAGTTTTGTAATCACATGAAATAACATAAGCATGTGTTGCTTTAACTAGAAAGATTTAAAGCAAAAGTTATGTAAACTGGTCAATACCTTGACCCGAGCCAGGTAGGCATAAATAAGCTTTTAGTTAAACATACAATTTTTGGTCAAATATTTAGCGAAAGTCCTTCGTCGTAAAGTGAGGGACTAAAGTTGACCAAAACACCCTTGAAGGGTATATTGGGCAAACGACCCATAGGGGTTGTTTAGGAACTTGCATAAAAGATCCCCTAAATGGGTCAAAATGAATTACGCGCGTAACTTGGTGTTTGTCGCGTAATTCACAAAACTTATGAGTCCAAGATAGATATTTTGAGTTAAATACCTTGGTCTATGATTTATGATTAACTAGAAACAAGTTTGGAGGTCTTAAATACAAACGGGTCAAAATGGGGATTTTTAATAATAACCCGAATGTTTAAAAATTTAGAATCTTATTAGTTTGAATGTCGGATTTAAACTCCATGAGATGGAGAATCAAATTACGATCATGTAGGAAGAAACGGGAGGTCAAACGGATACGCGGATTGAAAGATACGAAAGTTTTCGTGTCAAAAACGGCAAAAATGGAAAGGTTTGATACAGGGACCACCGTAACTTACGGTGCCCACCGTAAGTTACGGTGGGGCTGAAATCGTTACGCTAGTTGCCTACTGTGTTACGGTGGGGGATTTTTAAAACAGAGGCCACCGTAACTTACGGTGCCCACCGTAAGTTACGGTGGAGGCCAGTTTGAAGTCCTTGTTTTTGGATCAAGAGATTAACGTTGGGATTTCCTTCCATTATCGTTATCTTGTACCGTTATTTAAACTATCAATACTAACATTTAAGCTGGTATTGATCGTAGGTGAATGTCGAGGGTCCCGAATGAAGATCAAGTGTCGAGCAAGAACCGAACACACGTTAAATGAAGCTTCCGCAAGTTGTTTCGTCGTTATTCTAAAACGATGAATTAAATTACACTATGTTGTTTTGCTTTCAAGTTTAGAAAAGTTTTAATAAACCCGTATTTGAGCATGAATGTTTAAACATAAAAACTCAGTAATTTGTGATTATTTACGGAAATCGCTAAATACATTTATGGTGGTTACAGTACTGTCAACCCGACTTGTGGTTATGTTACTCCTCGCAAGGCAGTAACAAATTTTGTATACAAAACCCCAACATACTGTAACACCTCGCAAATTTCGGGTTTAATATTAAAACGACACGTGTCATGTAAGACAAAAACGCGTTGGAAACCCGGATTTAATAAAGATGTTTCGGTAGGATTTAAAGTGGCGTCATGTTAAATCGTTACCTCTGAACGACCTCAATTATAAATCCCAAGAACCGATATAATAATTTACACATCTATTACACTCTCAATTCAGAAGTTGGGTTCACAATAATGGATGTTGAAAAGCATGATTGATCCCAAGAAGAAAATGAATGGTAAACCGTTGTTTACGGGTCTTGTAAATACAATCATTTGAAACAAAGGATATTGGTAGGGTATTATACAGGAACATGCACTTTAGGAGGGTCCTAAGTTGCAAATTGAGGCCCCAAAGTCGTGCAAGTGGGCTGCCCTTTCGAAGTATTGAAGAAACAAACAAACAGCCCCTGAAGAGGCCATACGCATCGTAGGCCTGATGTCCCTACGATGCGCAGGGGGTGCCCAGTTCCGAAAAAACGGGCTGTTGCCTGTTGTGCGCGAATGTGACCCTCTAATCCGGTTTTTCTTGCATGTGCATGGCCCCTAGACATCCCTACACACTACTTACAAGTGTTGATCAATTGTGGATGGCCCTAGACTTGGTTGTCACTTTGTTGTGGTGTTTGAAACTAGTATATAAAGAAACCATTCATTCACAAACATTCCTCACATCATTTTCAAACAATCTGATCACTTGGGAAGCTTGCAAGCAGATCAAAGGCATTCCTAGTCCTTCTTTAATCACCTTGTAAGTTGCCTAAACTCTCTTAATTATGTTTAGTTTAGTTTTTAGCTTAGAAGTCAACATATCGTACTTAACGTTTGACTTCCAGTTTAATTAAAGTTGACTCAGTCGTAACCCGAAATAAAAGTACCGTTAGGTTGGTAATTATGTAGGTAATAAGACCCTAAAAGGGTTCCCCCTGATTCCAGACCTAACTAGGTCGTTTGTCGGGTCAAACGTTGACCGAAAAAGTCAACAGAAATACAAAATGCGATTTAATGCACAATTAATGATCCGAAAGGTGTGTAACCTGTTTTAACCTTAATATAACATGGTAATAAGTATGAAAACTTGTCTACGCTTGCCCGACTCGACAAATTTCTGTTTAAACCCGGTTCGGAACCGAAAGGCGCAAAACCTTGACTTTTGCTTTGACTTCGGTTCTGACCCGTTTTAGTTTGATTCGAAGATGCCTTAGTGCTTCATTAGAGTAGGGTTGCATGTTAGTATAAGTCTCTGTACTTGTTTCGTTGATTATCCGATGCATGCACACGTTTCCGTTAATCGCTTAAATTGGACCGTAATGCCCTTATGACCTTACAACGAGAATTTTGAAAATGTGGAAGTACAATAATCTTAATTACTGATTATTAAACATGTACGTAAATTTTCACGTCAATCGGAGGTCTAGATTAGGAGATATGCGCATTAGCGTAAATAATAAGCTTTTTATTAATTAAACGGCGCGATTAGCGCATAGCCTATCTAAACCCGATTTTCGGTACCAAAACTTTTACCCACTGATGTTAAATAATATTTTGGGATTTTTGAAGATTTTTAATTATTTTTAAACTGATCTTAAGCTAGGCTTATCGCATTGATTCGGTTAATACCGAATATGCCCTTTTAGGCCATAAAACGAGTTTTACGAATCCGTTTGATACCAATCCAATTACCACTGATTTAAAATAATAAATGGAGTGTTTTGAGACTGTTTTGCTGATCAGAAAACTCAGAATGGTATTTAAAACCGTACGTCGCTTAAAACGGCTTCATACGCGTATTAAACGCATAATTTGGGTTTAAAACCATTTTGGGAAATGAGACTCTTCACCAACTGTTGTGGTCTGTTAAAATTAATAATTTTCCTGATATATTCAGACCCGGTTAGCAGAAACATAATTAATCCTTTTTATAATCTTTAAAATGACCAAAATACCCCTACGGGGCATATTTAGGGATTAAACTCGTTATGGGCATTATGGAAGATATCATAATGATATCACAACATATTTGAAGCGTATTAACTTAGGAAACCTGTTCACGACCCTTTCGGTTACCCGATATGCATTTTACGCGTTCGGTTCGGTTTATGTAACTAGTTTGCATAAACTAGCCGAAACGGGTCAAACGATATCATTTTTATCTCAAAATCCAGAATGTGAGTAGTAAACCCATATTAAACAAGTCTTCAAACTTGTCGGGTCTAAATCACATTCTATCCGGTCTTCGCTTAATCGTGCGTACGAACCGTATCTTTGAAACTAGCCGGTCTAAGCTTAAGCATAATTAAAGACCCGCTAGGATTCTAATAGGTTATATTTAACCTTCGTTCCAGATTAGGAGAAACAGTAAAAGCTACCTGCTATTTGATTATTGTGACTATACTTTGCATCAAGGTAAATACTTTTAACTTATTTTCCCTATACGGGCTTGGGTTACGGTACATAGCGTACCGCTTGATCGGGCATCAAATCTTCCACGCTTAGTGGTTAATTGAATAATTTGATCGGCTCGTTTTAAACAGATGTGTTTACTTTACAGCCTTTGGGGGGTTAATGACCATGTCCCGGATATCCTCGGCATTATCTTACGAGATTGCCACGACCTGAGCACGGGGTGTAGGCGTACTCCCGTGTATAACTCACTTACAGTGGTGTGTCTATTGATCTTTAACCCGGATACGTCCGGGCTACTGAACGCATAAGTAACATGTAAATCGTTAACAAGATTATCATATAAAATAATTCTCCCAAGTTAAACAAAATGTTTATGCCATGTGCATCCAAACCAATTTTCAATCATTTTATAAAATGAGTCAGTTGAATGTATTTACCAGTGTAAACTGACGTATTTTCCCAAAAAGATTAAATGCAGGTACTAGGCGAAATAGGCTGGGAGTCTCCTAAGCATCACTAGAAGTCTCGCAAACTTAAGATGCCGATGTCTGTTGAACCATAAACAATATTTTTATTATTCGATCCTACTGTGGATAAACACCGGATAATTGTGACTTTGTTTACAATAAATAAATTCGGTTGTATCTTATTTAAATTTGCTTCCGCTGTGCATTATTATATTGTGTTGTTTGACTATTACGTTGCCAACCACGTCACGATACTCCCCCACCGGGCCCACCGGTGACACGTGGAAATCGGGGTGTGACAGGTTGGTATCAGAGCCAACACTGAGTGAATTAAACACTAGCCTTTTGTGTTTAATCTCAGTTACACAATTGCACATATCTAAACTTTTGAGTCTAGACTTATAACATAGGACAAATTCCACCTTATTCGGTTTTTGTTTTGTCCTTTAAAACTTTATATTTTTGTTATTGTTATCTTATGTTTTATTGACAGGAATAACAAAAGATGCCTCCGAGATTTTTACGTATGCGAGGACGAGGAGGAAAGGGGCCGACCACCGCCCCCAACGACCATGAAGCTGGGCCGTCCAATACACGAGCTCCTACACCTGCCGAGAGTGACGGTACTCGGCGGAACCAGAGAGGTCTCTTTCAACCGGCAAGACGGTCGGTTTCAAACAGCTCTACGACTCCCGCTCAAGACTCATACGGGCCACAATCAGAAAATGAGCCTAGAGACCCCCACCATTCGCACATACCGTTACAGCGATCTATGTCGCACCGCCCTTTTGGAGACCCCACTCCAATCTTTCAAGGCCAGTTTAACCCGGCGGATTATATACAAGAACCAATGGGTTTTAACCCATTGGGGCCGGAGGACCATTTTTCTGGAGGAAACGATATGGATGAGGAAGACGACCCAGAAGAACCCGCATCAGGAACTCCCAACCACCCAATCGAGGTCTCGGATAGTTCCATTTATCACGGGCCACCCTATAATGGTCCAGATAGCTTCCAGGCTATCTTTACTCGGCACGAATGGTATTATACACCTTCTCACCATTCGTCGCCGCATGAGCAGCCGCAGCCTCACTATTCTCCGCCGCATGAGCAGCAGCAGCAGCATCATCAAGATTCCTCTGGGAATCACCAGTTTGAGGCAGTTACGCCACCGCCTCCACCGCCACCAGTTCAGCCGGCGCCTCCACAGCCGCAAAGACATAGGAGATCCGGAGCCCGGATGTCCACACGAAGAGAAGAGTTTCACTTTAACTCTCCTCTACAATCAAGTGGCAGAAATTATCAGCCGCTTCCAGAAGTTCCACAGATGGGTGGACCATCAAACCCCTTCGCGCAGCAACCGCCACCAATGGGTTTCGATAATCAGATACCAGCATACACGGGTCCTTCGATGTATAACCCGTTTGAGCTACCAACCCACACTAACCCCGGTTACGCTGAAGCCGACCCATACCTGGTAGCTGCTAATTACAACGCTCTTAACCCTGAAGGACCGTATGGGGGTCCTTGGGGAGTAGGGTACCCAGTCCAGGGGTACCAGATGCCTACACAACCCCCGTTTTACCAACAACCCCCGCCGTCTCTACAAATGTCGCCACCACTGCATCAGGAGATCCTGCAAAGTATTAGAGAGGTGCGACATGAGGCACGGGAAGATCGACGGCGCAACCAGGGAATGTTCAAGACCTTGACGAACCTAATCAAGGGAAAGAGCAAAAAGGATCAGTAAATCCTTTATGTGTATATGTCTACTTTAAAATTAAGTCCCTGCGTGGACATTTATGTGTGTATGTTTGTTGTGTGTATTGACCCCTACGTGGGTCTATCTTTCCATAAACCCCTACGAGGGTAAGTTGTATGTTTAGTCCCTGCGTGGACTTATGTTTGTTTATGTCCCTACGTGGGCAATTGTTAGTATGTTAACCCCTACGTGGGCATGTCTTCTGTAAGACCCCTGCGTGGGCATGTTGTTATGTTGTAGCTCCTACGTGGGCAAATTTCATGTGTGAAAGACCCGTTTAGGGCGATATGTAATGTTGTTATAAATTATTGGAGTGTTGTTTTATAAATTTCATGTTTGCCATTTGTGCATATATAATAATTATAAATGAAATAAATAAATTAAAATCATTCCTTTTAATCTGCCTAAGTAATTATTTAATTAAGAATCTTAAAGTGTGGAACCTAGCCTCGTGTCAAATATAAGACCGGGCCAAAATGGTAATACCGGTTTAAAAGATTCAAATTCTTGTTAACATCTTAAAACATGTTAACACTCCTGGCAGAAGTGATTCGTTAAAAATCACATGTCATTTTTTTAAAATGAATAAGGATTCTTTAGAAGTTTCCTAATCCAGTATAATGATCTCTGAATCCTGGATTTACATCATCAATTAAGGTGATCATATTCAACTATACGTGGTAAAATAGCGCCTACGGGCCATGCTCATTTCTATATAAGCCAAAAGACGGTGGTAGCTAGGACTCCCTGTCTAATAAAGGTAATGAACTAGGTTCAAACCTTAAAAGTCTTGATTCTCAGAAATCATAGTATATTAAATTGTCCATGTGACCAAGCCTTATGTGCTAATATATATATTGTTATTGTTATATGTTTAGGATAAATTTAATTGAAATCCTAAATTAATACGATTAATGAGTTAACCAAGTAGGGTCTCTGTTACCATGGTTAACGAGTTACCCTAAGGGGGTAATTCTATAATAAACTTTCAAATAAAATATTGTTCTTGTTTCTGTAACAGTTCAATACAAATGGCAAATTCTAATGAAGTCAATAGCCCTACAGCGGCGCCAAATGAAAACGCCCAGATTACATTGACGGGCGCCGAACTAAAAGCTATCATTGATGGTGCTGTCACTCAAGCCTTGGATAGGCAATATGAAGAATACAGTGGTACCAGGAGTAGGACCCACTCCGTATCACACTCAAAGCCAAGAACACATTCTGAGGCTCATAACAAGCCTCCTCCCAAGAAGAACGGACCAAGGAAAGACGGTGATGACCGTCAGTCCACCAACAATCAAAGTGACCCATCCCAGCACTTGGTACTGCATCAAGGACCCCGTAACAAGGGTTGCACTTACAAATACTTCGTGTCTTGCAAGCCCCGGGATTTTACAGGGGAAAAGGGGGCCGTTGATTGCATGACGTGGCTGGATGAAATGGACACAGTGGTGGACATAAGCGGGTGCGCTGAACGGGATATAGTGAAGTTTGTGTCACAGTCCTTCAAAGGTGAAGCATTGGTCTGGTGGAGATCTCTGATGGAGGCCTCCGGAAAGATCCCGTTGTATAGCATGACGTGGGATCAATTCATTGCCTTGATCAAAGACAATTACTGCCCTCAACACGAGGTGGAAAAGATTGAATATGACTTTCTGTCATTGGTAATGAAGAACCTCGACTGCCAAGCTTACCTGACAAGCTTCAATACGCTGTCCAGGTTGGTTCCCTACCTGGTAACCCCCGAGCCAAAGAGGATCGCTCGTTTTATTGGCGGGTTGGAACCCGAGATCAAGGCCAGTGTTAAAGCTTCTCGGCCAGTTACCTTCAGGTCAGTAACTGACCTTTCCTTATCCCTCACACTTGATGCGGTCCGTCAGAGATCGCTGAGGAATAAGGATACTGAGAAGAGGAAGCGAGAAGATGATGGTTCGCGTAGGTCGAACAAGAAACACCGTGGGAAAGGTGATCGAAAGAAGGGATCGGAGTCGAAGAAAGATGGGCATCGTTCTGATGAGAAGCCCACGTGCAAAACTTGCAAGAAAAAGCACTTTGGAAAGTGCAGATTTGGATCAAACTCGAATAACGAGTCAAGGTCTTTTGCTTGTGGTTTGTGCAAATCCAAGGAACACAAAACCTTGGATTGCAAGAAGATGAAAGATGCGACGTGCTATCGTTGCAATGAGAAGGGCCACATAAAGACTAACTGCCCCAAGAATAATAAGAAGCCTGAGGAGGCTAAGAAGACTAACGCCAGAGTCTTCAGGATGGATGCGCAGGAGGCTGTGCAAGATGATAACGTCATAACAGGTACATTCCTTGTAAATGATGTCTTTGCAAGAGTACTTTTTGATTCCGGTGCAGATACGTCTTTTGTGGATCAGAAGTTTTGTAAATTGTTGAATTTACCTGTCAAAACCCTAAGCGTAAACTATGAGGTAGAGTTAGCAGATGGTGCCATAGAAACCGTCTCTACTGTGTTAGATGGATGTACTATATCCATTAAGAACCATTCTTTTCCTCTGTCTCTACTTCCGTTTAAATTAGCTGGTTTTGACATAGTGCTGGGTATGGACTGGTTATCTCATAACCAGGCCCAAATCGTCTGTAAACAGAAACAGGTTGTAATAAAGACTCCGTCTGGTGAGTCACTTACCATTCGGGGAGATACCCAGTACGGACTGCCTGAGCAGGTGACTATGCTCAAGGCTTCCAAGTGTTTGAAGAGGGGATGTGTCATTTACATGGCGCAAGTGATTTTGGAGGAACCTAAACCGAAGTTAGAAGACATCCCTGTCATTTCTGAATACCCAGGAGTGTTTCCTGAAGATCTACCTGGCCTACCACCAGATAGACAAGTCGAATTCAGGATCGATATCATTCCCGGAGCGGCACCAGTTGCCAGAGCACCATACAGATTGGCACCCACCGAAATGAAGGAGTTGCGGACGCAGCTAGATGAACTGCTGGCTAAGGGTTTCATTCGACCTAGTTCATCTCCTTGGGGAGCGCCAATCCTGTTTGTCAAGAAGAAGGATGGATCGATGCGTCTATGCATCGACTATCGCGAGCTTAACAAGGTCACGATCAAGAATAGGTATCCATTGCCCAGAATCGACGATTTGTTCGATCAGCTTCAAGGGGCAAGTTACTTCTCAAAGATTGATTTGAGGTCTGGATACCATCAGTTGAAGGTTAAGGATGAAGACGTTCACAAGACTGCATTTAGGACTCGTTACGGTCACTACGAGTTTCTAGTGATGCCTTTTGGGCTCACCAATGCACCGGCTGCGTTCATGGATCTCATGAATCGCGTTTGCAAGCCGCACTTAGATAAATTCGTCATCGTTTTCATCGACGACATTCTCATTTATTCTAAGAACAAAGCTGACCACGAGAAACATCTTCGATGTATTCTCAAACTTCTGCATAAGGAGAAGCTCTATGCCAAATTCTCTAAGTGTGAATTTTGGCTACGAGAAGTCCAATTTCTTGGACACGTGGTCAGTGAGCGTGGTATCCAAGTGGATCCCGCTAAAGTTGAAGCTGTTATGAACTGGCAAGAGCCAAAGACGCCAAAAGAAATCCGTAGCTTCCTAGGGTTGGCAGGATATTACAGGCGCTTCATTGAAAATTTTTCAAGGATTGCTGCACCCCTAACTTCCCTGACCAAGAAGAAAGTAAAGTTCGTTTGGGGTCCTAAGCAGCAAGAGTCCTTCGATGTTTTGAGACAAAAGTTGAGCAACGCTCCTGTGCTTACCTTACCTGAAGGCGCTGAAGAATTTGTAGTTTATTGTGATGCATCACACACTGGCATGGGGTGTGTGCTTATGCAGAAAGGCAAGGTGATTGCCTATGCATCACGGCAGTTAAAGGTGCACGAAAAGAATTACACCACCCATGACTTGGAATTGGGTGCCGTTGTGTTCGCACTAAAACTGTGGAGGCATTATCTTTATGGAATCAAGTTTGTGATCTTTTCTGATCACAAGAGCCTCCAGCATTTGTTTAACCAGAAAGAATTAAACATGAGGCAACGCCGATGGATGGAAACTTTAAATGATTATGATTGTGAAATCAAATACCATCCCGGCAAAGCGAATGTAGTCGCTGATGCCTTGAGCAGAAAGGAAAGGGTTAAACCCATTCGAATTAACGCCAAGCGTATGGAGATAAAGAACAGTTTGATAGAAAGGGTGTTAGCTGCACAGAAGGAAGCTGTGTTGGAAGCTAACTATCCTAATGAAAAGTTAGGAGTAACTGAGGAGCAGTTAACTCTTAGCAAGGACGGAATTTTACGGTTAAACGGACGAATATGGGTTCCAATTTTTGGAGGACTTCGTGATGTCATCCTCCAAGAAGCCCATAGTTCCAAATACTCCGTTCATCCTGGAGCTGATAAGATGTACCAGGATTTAAAGGCAAATTATTGGTGGATAGGCTTGAAAAAGTCTGTGGCCGCCCATGTAGCAAAATGCTTGACATGTGCGCAAGTCAAAGCCGAGCATCAGAAACCGTCAGGTTTGCTACAACAGCCTGAACTTCCTACGTGGAAGTGGGAAATGGTAACTATGGATTTTATTACCAAGTTACCCAAGACAAGAAAAGGCAATGATACGATATGGGTTATAGTTGACCGACTGACTAAGTCAGCTCATTTCTTACCCATCAAGGAGACTTATAGCTCCGATATGTTAGCCCAGTTATACGTTGATAAGATTGTAGCCCTACACGGCATACCTGTAGCTATTATCTCTGACAGGGATACTAGGTACACGTCACACTTTTGGAAGAGCTTCCAACAATCTTTGGGCACACGTTTGAACTTTAGTACGGCTTACCATCCTCAGACAGACGGTCAGAGTGAGCGTACTATTCAAACGTTGGAAGACATGCTACGCGCATGTGCGATCGATTTGGGAGGTAGCTGGGATAAGAACCTACCATTGATCGAATTCTCCTACAACAATAGCTACCATACCAGCATAAAGGCTGCGCCTTTTGAGGCATTATACGGTAGAAAGTGTAGATCGCCAGTTTGTTGGGCGGAAGTTGGAGAAGTCCAGTTATCAGGACCAGAGATCGTGTTCGAAACGACGGACAAGATTGTCCAGATTCGTAACAATCTCCAAGCTGCCCGGAATAGGCAGAAGAGTTACGCGGATCCAAGTCGTAAGGACTTCCACTTCGAAGTAGGTGACAAAGTCCTACTTAAAGTGTCACCATGGAAAGGGGTGATGCGATTTGGTAAGAAAGGCAAACTAAGCCCGAGATACATAGGACCTTTCGAGGTTATCGAACGTGTCGGGTCAGTTGCCTACAAGTTGAACTTACCAGAAGAGCTCAGTGGAATTCACAATGTGTTCCACATCTGCAATCTAAAGAAGTGTTCCGCTGACGATTCACATGTCATGCCACATACAGATGTGCAAATAGATAAGAGCTTAACGTTTGTTGAAAAACCTTTGTCGATTGAAGATCGACAGGTAAGGAAGCTTCGAAGAAAGCATATACCTTTTGTAAAGGTCAAATGGGATGCCCGAAGAGGTCCCGAATATACGTGGGAATTAGAATCCACCATGAAAGAAAAATACCCTTATTTGTTTCAGTAAATCTCGGGTCGAGATTTATTTTAAGGGGGTGAGGATGTAACACCTCGCAAATTTCGGGTTTAATATTAAAACGACACGTGTCATGTAAGACAAAAACGCGTTGGAAACCCGGATTTAATAAAGATGTTTCGGTAGGATTTAAAGTGGCGTCATGTTAAATCGTTACCTCTGAACGACCTCAATTATAAATCCCAAGAACCGATATAATAATTTACACATCTATTACACTCTCAATTCAGAAGTTGGGTTCACAATAATGGATGTTGAAAAGCATGATTGATCCCAAGAAGAAAATGAATGGTAAACCGTTGTTTACGGGTCTTGTAAATACAATCATTTGAAACAAAGGATATTGGTAGGGTATTATACAGGAACATGCACTTTAGGAGGGTCCTAAGTTGCAAATTGAGGCCCCAAAGTCGTGCAAGTGGGCTGCCCTTTCGAAGTATTGAAGAAACAAACAAACAGCCCCTGAAGAGGCCATACGCATCGTAGGCCTGATGTCCCTACGATGCGCAGGGGGTGCCCAGTTCCGAAAAAACGGGCTGTTGCCTGTTGTGCGCGAATGTGACCCTCTAATCCAGTTTTTCTTGCATGTGCATGGCCCCTAGACATCCCTACACACTACTTACAAGTGTTGATCAATTGTGGATGGCCCTAGACTTGGTTGTCACTTTGTTGTGGTGTTTGAAACTAGTATATAAAGAAACCATTCATTCACAAACATTCCTCACATCATTTTCAAACAATCTGATCACTTGGGAAGCTTGCAAGCAGATCAAAGGCATTCCTAGTCCTTCTTTAATCACCTTGTAAGTTGCCTAAACTCTCTTAATTATGTTTAGTTTAGTTTTTAGCTTAGAAGTCAACATATCGTACTTAACGTTTGACTTCCAGTTTAATTAAAGTTGACTCAGTCGTAACCCGAAATAAAAGTACCGTTAGGTTGGTAATTATGTAGGTAATAAGACCCTAAAAGGGTTCCCCCTGATTCCAGACCTAACTAGGTCGTTTGTCGGGTCAAACGTTGACCGAAAAAGTCAACAGAAATACAAAATGCGATTTAATGCACAATTAATGATCCGAAAGGTGTGTAACCTGTTTTAACCTTAATATAACATGGTAATAAGTATGAAAACTTGTCTACGCTTGCCCGACTCGACAAATTTCTGTTTAAACCCGGTTCGGAACCGAAAGGCGCAAAACCTTGACTTTTGCTTTGACTTCGGTTCTGACCCGTTTTAGTTTGATTCGAAGATGCCTTAGTGCTTCATTAGAGTAGGGTTGCATGTTAGTATAAGTCTCTGTACTTGTTTCGTTGATTATCCGATGCATGCACACGTTTCCGTTAATCGCTTAAATTGGACCGTAATGCCCTTATGACCTTACAACGAGAATTTTGAAAATGTGGAAGTACAATAATCTTAATTACTGATTATTAAACATGTACGTAAATTTTCACGTCAATCGGAGGTCTAGATTAGGAGATATGCGCATTAGCGTAACTAATAAGCTTTTTATTAATTAAACGGCGCGATTAGCGCATAGCCTATCTAAACCCGATTTTCGGTACCAAAACTTTTACCCACTGATGTTAAATAATATTTTGGGATTTTTGAAGATTTTTAATTATTTTTAAACTGATCTTAAGCTAGGCTTATCGCATTGATTCGGTTAATACCGAATATGCCCTTTTAGGCCATAAAACGAGTTTTACGAATCCGTTTGATACCAATCCAATTACCACTGATTTAAAATAATAAATGGAGTGTTTTGAGACTGTTTTGCTGATCAGAAAACTCAGAATGGTATTTAAAACCGTACGTCGCTTAAAACGGCTTCATACGCGTATTAAACGCATAATTTGGGTTTAAAACCATTTTGGGAAATGAGACTCTTCACCAACTGTTGTGGTCTGTTAAAATTAATAATTTTCCTGATATATTCAGACCCGGTTAGCAGAAACATAATTAATCCTTTTTATAATCTTTAAAATGACCAAAATACCCCTACGGGGCATATTTAGGGATTAAACTCGTTATGGGCATTATGGAAGATATCATAATGATATCACAACATATTTGAAGCGTATTAACTTAGGAAACCTGTTCACGACCCTTTCGGTTACCCGATATGCATTTTACGCGTTCGGTTCGGTTTATGTAACTAGTTTGCATAAACTAGCCGAAACGGGTCAAACGATATCATTTTTATCTCAAAATCCAGAATGTGAGTAGTAAACCCATATTAAACAAGTCTTCAAACTTGTCGGGTCTAAATCACATTCTATCCGGTCTTCGCTTAATCGTGCGTACGAACCGTATCTTTGAAACTAGCCGGTCTAAGCTTAAGCATAATTAAAGACCCGCTAGGATTCTAATAGGTTATATTTAACCTTCGTTCCAGATTAGGAGAAACAGTAAAAGCTACCTGCTATTTGATTATTGTGACTATACTTTGCATCAAGGTAAATACTTTTAACTTATTTTCCCTATACGGGCTTGGGTTACGGTACATAGCGTACCGCTTGATCGGGCATCAAATCTTCCACGCTTAGTGGTTAATTGAATAATTTGATCGGCTCGTTTTAAACAGATGTGTTTACTTTACAGCCTTTGGGGGGTTAATGACCATGTCCCGGATATCCTCGGCATTATCTTACGAGATTGCCACGACCTGAGCACGGGGTGTAGGCGTACTCCCGTGTATAACTCACTTACAGTGGTGTGTCTATTGATCTTTAACCCGGATACGTCCGGGCTACTGAACGCATAAGTAACATGTAAATCGTTAACAAGATTATCATATAAAATAATTCTCCCAAGTTAAACAAAATGTTTATGCCATGTGCATCCAAACCAATTTTCAATCATTTTATAAAATGAGTCAGTTGAATGTATTTACCAGTGTAAACTGACGTATTTTCCCAAAAAGATTAAATGCAGGTACTAGGCGAAATAGGCTGGGAGTCTCCTAAGCATCACTAGAAGTCTCGCAAACTTAAGATGCCGATGTCTGTTGAACCATAAACAATATTTTTATTATTCGATCCTACTGTGGATAAACACCGGATAATTGTGACTTTGTTTACAATAAATAAATTCGGTTGTATCTTATTTAAATTTGCTTCCGCTGTGCATTATTATATTGTGTTGTTTGACTATTACGTTGCCAACCACGTCACGATACTCCCCCACCGGGCCCACCGGTGACACGTGGAAATCGGGGTGTGACAGGTTGGTATCAGAGCCAACACTGAGTGAATTAAACACTAGCCTTTTGTGTTTAATCTCAGTTACACAATTGCACATATCTAAACTTTTGAGTCTAGACTTATAACATAGGACAAATTCCACCTTATTCGGTTTTTGTTTTGTCCTTTAAAACTTTATATTTTTGTTATTGTTATCTTATGTTTTATTGACAGGAATAACAAAAGATGCCTCCGAGATTTTTACGTATGCGAGGACGAGGAGGAAAGGGGCCGACCACCGCCCCCAACGACCATGAAGCTGGGCCGTCCAATACACGAGCTCCTACACCTGCCGAGAGTGACGGTACTCGGCGGAACCAGAGAGGTCTCTTTCAACCGGCAAGACGGTCGGTTTCAAACAGCTCTACGACTCCCGCTCAAGACTCATACGGGCCACAATCAGAAAATGAGCCTAGAGACCCCCACCATTCGCACATACCGTTACAGCGATCTATGTCGCACCGCCCTTTTGGAGACCCCACTCCAATCTTTCAAGGCCAGTTTAACCCGGCGGATTATATACAAGAACCAGTGGGTTTTAACCCATTGGGGCCGGAGGACCATTTTTCTGGAGGAAACGATATGGATGAGGAAGACGACCCAGAAGAACCCGCATCAGGAACTCCCAACCACCCAATCGAGGTCTCGGATAGTTCCATTTATCACGGGCCACCCTATAATGGTCCAGATAGCTTCCAGGCTATCTTTACTCGGCACGAATGGTATTATACACCTTCTCACCATTCGTCGCCGCATGAGCAGCCGCAGCCTCACTATTCTCCGCCGCATGAGCAGCAGCAGCAGCATCATCAAGATTCCTCTGGGAATCACCAGTTTGAGGCAGTTACGCCACCGCCTCCACCGCCACCAGTTCAGCCGGCGCCTCCACAGCCGCAAAGACATAGGAGATCCGGAGCCCGGATGTCCACACGAAGAGAAGAGTTTCACTTTAACTCTCCTCTACAATCAAGTGGCAGAAATTATCAGCCGCTTCCAGAAGTTCCACAGATGGGTGGACCATCAAACCCCTTCGCGCAGCAACCGCCACCAATGGGTTTCGATAATCAGATACCAGCATACACGGGTCCTTCGATGTATAACCCGTTTGAGCTACCAACCCACACTAACCCCGGTTACGCTGAAGCCGACCCATACCTGGTAGCTGCTAATTACAACGCTCTTAACCCTGAAGGACCGTATGGGGGTCCTTGGGGAGTAGGGTACCCAGTCCAGGGGTACCAGATGCCTACACAACCCCCGTTTTACCAACAACCCCCGCCGTCTCTACAAATGTCGCCACCACTGCATCAGGAGATCCTGCAAAGTATTAGAGAGGTGCGACATGAGGCACGGGAAGATCGACGGCGCAACCAGGGAATGTTCAAGACCTTGACGAACCTAATCAAGGGAAAGAGCAAAAAGGATCAGTAAATCCTTTATGTGTATATGTCTACTTTAAAATTAAGTCCCTGCGTGGACATTTATATGTGTATGTTTGTTGTGTGTATTGACCCCTACGTGGGTCTATCTTTCCATAAACCCCTACGAGGGTAAGTTGTATGTTTAGTCCCTGCGTGGACTTATGTTTGTTTATGTCCCTACGTGGGCAATTGTTAGTATGTTAACCCCTACGTGGGCATGTCTTCTGTAAGACCCCTGCGTGGGCATGTTGTTATGTTGTAGCTCCTACGTGGGCAAATTTCATGTGTGAAAGACCCGTTTAGGGCGATATGTAATGTTGTTATAAATTATTGGAGTGTTGTTTTATAAATTTCATGTTTGCCATTTGTGCATATATAATAATTATAAATGAAATAAATAAATTAAAATCATTCCTTTTAATCTGCCTAAGTAATTATTTAATTAAGAATCTTAAAGTGTGGAACCTAGCCTCGTGTCAAATATAAGACCGGGCCAAAATGGTAATACCGGTTTAAAAGATTCAAATTCTTGTTAACATCTTAAAACATGTTAACACTCCTGGCAGAAGTGATTCGTTAAAAATCACATGTCATTTTTTTAAAATGAATAAGGATTCTTTAGAAGTTTCCTAATCCAGTATAATGATCTCTGAATCCTGGATTTACATCATCAATTAAGGTGATCATATTCAACCATACGTGGTAAAATAGCGCCTACGGGCCATGCTCATTTCTATATAAGCCAAAAGACGGTGGTAGCTAGGACTCCCTGTCTAATAAAGGTAATGAACTAGGTTCAAACCTTAAAAGTCTTGATTCTCAGAAATCATAGTATATTAAATTGTCCATGTGACCAAGCCTTATGTGCTAATATATATATTGTTATTGTTATATGTTTAGGATAAATTTAATTGAAATCCTAAATTAATACGATTAATGAGTTAACCAAGTAGGGTCTCTGTTACCATGGTTAACGAGTTACCCTAAGGGGGTAATTCTATAATAAACTTTCAAATAAAATATTGTTCTTGTTTCTGTAACAGTTCAATACAAATGGCAAATTCTAATGAAGTCAATAGCCCTACAGCGGCGCCAAATGAAAACGCCCAGATTACATTGACGGGCGCCGAACTAAAAGCTATCATTGATGGTGCTGTCACTCAAGCCTTGGATAGGCAATATGAAGAATACAGTGGTACCAGGAGTAGGACCCACTCCGTATCACACTCAAAGCCAAGAACACATTCTGAGGCTCATAACAAGCCTCCTCCCAAGAAGAACGGACCAAGGAAAGACGGTGATGACCGTCAGTCCACCAACAATCAAAGTGACCCATCCCAGCACTTGGTACTGCATCAAGGACCCCGTAACAAGGGTTGCACTTACAAATACTTCGTGTCTTGCAAGCCCCGGGATTTTACAGGGGAAAAGGGGGCCGTTGATTGCATGACGTGGCTGGATGAAATGGACACAGTGGTGGACATAAGCGGGTGCGCTGAACGGGATATAGTGAAGTTTGTGTCACAGTCCTTCAAAGGTGAAGCATTGGTCTGGTGGAGATCTCTGATGGAGGCCTCCGGAAAGATCCCGTTGTATAGCATGACGTGGGATCAATTCATTGCCTTGATCAAAGACAATTACTGCCCTCAACACGAGGTGGAAAAGATTGAATATGACTTTCTGTCATTGGTAATGAAGAACCTCGACTGCCAAGCTTACCTGACAAGCTTCAATACGCTGTCCAGGTTGGTTCCCTACCTGGTAACCCCCGAGCCAAAGAGGATCGCTCGTTTTATTGGCGGGTTGGAACCCGAGATCAAGGCCAGTGTTAAAGCTTCTCGGCCAGTTACCTTCAGGTCAGTAACTGACCTTTCCTTATCCCTCACACTTGATGCGGTCCGTCAGAGATCGCTGAGGAATAAGGATACTGAGAAGAGGAAGCGAGAAGATGATGGTTCGCGTAGGTCGAACAAGAAACACCGTGGGAACGGTGATCGAAAGAAGGGATCGGAGTCGAAGAAAGATGGGCATCGTTCTGATGAGAAGCCCACGTGCAAAACTTGCAAGAAAAAGCACTTTGGAAAGTGCAGATTTGGATCAAACTCGAATAACGAGTCAAGGTCTTTTGCTTGTGGTTTGTGCAAATCCAAGGAACACAAAACCTTGGATTGCAAGAAGATGAAAGATGCGACGTGCTATCGTTGCAATGAGAAGGGCCACATAAAGACTAACTGCCCCAAGAATAATAAGAAGCCTGAGGAGGCTAAGAAGACTAACGCCAGAGTCTTCAGGATGGATGCGCAGGAGGCTGTGCAAGATGATAACGTCATAACAGGTACATTCCTTGTAAATGATGTCTTTGCAAGAGTACTTTTTGATTCCGGTGCAGATAAGTCTTTTGTGGATCAGAAGTTTTGTAAATTGTTGAATTTACCTGTCAAAACCCTAAGCGTAAACTATGAGGTAGAGTTAGCAGATGGTGCCATAGAAACCGTCTCTACTGTGTTAGATGGATGTACTATATCCATTAAGAACCATTCTTTTCCTCTGTCTCTACTTCCGTTTAAATTAGCTGGTTTTGACATAGTGCTGGGTATGGACTGGTTATCTCATAACCAGGCCCAAATCGTCTGTAAACAGAAACAGGTTGTAATAAAGACTCCGTCTGGTGAGTCACTTACCATTCGGGGAGATACCCAGTACGGACTGCCTGAGCAGGTGACTATGCTCAAGGCTTCCAAGTGTTTGAAGAGGGGATGTGTCATTTACATGGCGCAAGTGATTTTGGAGGAACCTAAACCGAAGTTAGAAGACATCCCTGTCATTTCTAAATACCCAGGAGTGTTTCCTGAAGATCTACCTGGCCTACCACCAGATAGACAAGTCGAATTCAGGATCGATATCATTCCCGGAGCGGCACCAGTTGCCAGAGCACCATACAGATTGGCACCCACCGAAATGAAGGAGTTGCGGACGCAGCTAGATGAACTGCTGGCTAAGGGTTTCATTCGACCTAGTTCATCTCCTTGGGGAGCGCCAATCCTGTTTGTCAAGAAGAAGGATGGATCGATGCGTCTATGCATCGACTATCGCGAGCTTAACAAGGTCACGATCAAGAATAGGTATCCATTGCCCAGAATCGACGATTTGTTCGATCAGCTTCAAGGGGCAAGTTACTTCTCAAAGATTGATTTGAGGTCTGGATACCATCAGTTGAAGGTTAAGGATGAAGACGTTCACAAGACTGCATTTAGGACTCGTTACGGTCACTACGAGTTTCTAGTGATGCCTTTTGGGCTCACCAATGCACCGGCTGCGTTCATGGATCTCATGAATCGCGTTTGCAAGCCGCACTTAGATAAATTCGTCATCGTTTTCATCGACGACATTCTCATTTATTCTAAGAACAAAGCTGACCACGAGAAACATCTTCGATGTATTCTCAAACTTCTGCATAAGGAGAAGCTCTATGCCAAATTCTCTAAGTGTGAATTTTGGCTACGAGAAGTCCAATTTCTTGGACACGTGGTCAGTGAGCGTGGTATCCAAGTGGATCCCGCTAAAGTTGAAGCTGTTATGAACTGGCAAGAGCCAAAGACGCCAACAGAAATCTGTAGCTTCCTAGGGTTGGCAGGATATTACAGGCGCTTCATTGAAAATTTTTCAAGGATTGCTGCACCCCTAACTTCCCTGACCAAGAAGAAAGTAAAGTTCGTTTGGGGTCCTAAGCAGCAAGAGTCCTTCGATGTTTTGAGACAAAAGTTGAGCAACGCTCCTGTGCTTACCTTACCTGAAGGCGCTGAAGAATTTGTAGTTTATTGTGATGCATCACACACTGGCATGGGGTGTGTGCTTATGCAGAAAGGCAAGGTGATTGCCTATGCATCACGGCAGTTAAAGGTGCACGAAAAGAATTACACCACCCATGACTTGGAATTGGGTGCCGTTGTGTTCGCACTAAAACTGTGGAGGCATTATCTTTATGGAATCAAGTTTGTGATCTTTTCTGATCACAAGAGCCTCCAGCATTTGTTTAACCAGAAAGAATTAAACATGAGGCAACGCCGATGGATGGAAACTTTAAATGATTATGATTGTGAAATCAAATACCATCCCGGCAAAGCGAATGTAGTCGCTGATGCCTTGAGCAGAAAGGAAAGGGTTAAACCCATTCGAATTAACGCCAAGCGTATGGAGATAAAGAACAGTTTGATAGAAAGGGTGTTAGCTGCACAGAAGGAAGCTGTGTTGGAAGCTAACTATCCTAATGAAAAGTTAGGAGTAACTGAGGAGCAGTTAACTCTTAGCAAGGACGGAATTTTACGGTTAAACGGACGAATATGGGTTCCAATTTTTGGAGGACTTCGTGATGTCATCCTCCAAGAAGCCCATAGTTCCAAATACTCCGTTCATCCTGGAGCTGATAAGATGTACCAGGATTTAAAGGCAAATTATTGGTGGATAGGCTTGAAAAAGTCTGTGGCCGCCCATGTAGCAAAATGCTTGACATGTGCGCAAGTCAAAGCCGAGCATCAGAAACCGTCAGGTTTGCTACAACAGCCTGAACTTCCTACGTGGAAGTGGGAAATGGTAACTATGGATTTTATTACCAAGTTACCCAAGACAAGAAAAGGCAATGATACGATATGGGTTATAGTTGACCGACTGACTAAGTCAGCTCATTTCTTACCCATCAAGGAGACTTATAGCTCCGATATGTTAGCCCAGTTATACGTTGATAAGATTGTAGCCCTACACGGCATACCTGTAGCTATTATCTCTGACAGGGATACTAGGTACACGTCACACTTTTGGAAGAGCTTCCAACAATCTTTGGGCACACGTTTGAACTTTAGTACGGCTTACCATCCTCAGACAGACGGTCAGAGTGAGCGTACTATTCAAACGTTGGAAGACATGCTACGCGCATGTGCGATCGATTTGGGAGGTAGCTGGGATAAGAACCTACCATTGATCGAATTCTCCTACAACAATAGCTACCATACCAGCATAAAGGCTGCGCCTTTTGAGGCATTATACGGTAGAAAGTGTAGATCGCCAGTTTGTTGGGCGGAAGTTGGAGAAGTCCAGTTATCAGGACCAGAGATCGTGTTCGAAACGACGGACAAGATTGTCCAGATTCGTAACAATCTCCAAGCTGCCCGGAATAGGCAGAAGAGTTACGCGGATCCAAGTCGTAAGGACTTCCACTTCGAAGTAGGTGACAAAGTCCTACTTAAAGTGTCACCATGGAAAGGGGTGATGCGATTTGGTAAGAAAGGCAAACTAAGCCCGAGATACATAGGACCTTTCGAGGTTATCGAACGTGTCGGGTCAGTTGCCTACAAGTTGAACTTACCAGAAGAGCTCAGTGGAATTCACAATGTGTTCCACATCTGCAATCTAAAGAAGTGTTCCGCTGACGATTCACATGTCATGCCACATACAGATGTGAAAATAGATAAGAGCTTAACGTTTGTTGAAAAACCTTTGTCGATTGAAGATCGACAGGTAAGGAAGCTTCGAAGAAAGCATATACCTTTTGTAAAGGTCAAATGGGATGCCCGAAGAGGTCCCGAATATACGTGGGAATTAGAATCCACCATGAAAGAAAAATACCCTTATTTGTTTCAGTAAATCTCGGGTCGAGATTTATTTTAAGGGGGTGAGGATGTAACACCTCGCAAATTTCGGGTTTAATATTAAAACGACACGTGTCATGTAAGACAAAAACGCGTTGGAAACCCGGATTTAATAAAGATGTTTCGGTAGGATTTAAAGTGGCGTCATGTTAAATCGTTACCTCTGAACGACCTCAATTATAAATCCCAAGAACCGATATAATAATTTACACATCTATTACACTCTCAATTCAGAAGTTGGGTTCACAATAATGGATGTTGAAAAGCATGATTGATCCCAAGAAGAAAATGAATGGTAAACCGTTGTTTACGGGTCTTGTAAATACAATCATTTGAAACAAAGGATATTGGTAGGGTATTATACAGGAACATGCACTTTAGGAGGGTCCTAAGTTGCAAATTGAGGCCCCAAAGTCGTGCAAGTGGGCTGCCCTTTCGAAGTATTGAAGAAACAAACAAACAGCCCCTGAAGAGGCCATACGCATCGTAGGCCTGATGTCCCTACGATGCGCAGGGGGTGCCCAGTTCCGAAAAAACGGGCTGTTGCCTGTTGTGCGCGAATGTGACCCTCTAATCCGGTTTTTCTTGCATGTGCATGGCCCCTAGACATCCCTACACACTACTTACAAGTGTTGATCAATTGTGGATGGCCCTAGACTTGGTTGTCACTTTGTTGTGGTGTTTGAAACTAGTATATAAAGAAACCATTCATTCACAAACATTCCTCACATCATTTTCAAACAATCTGATCACTTGGGAAGCTTGCAAGCAGATCAAAGGCATTCCTAGTCCTTCTTTAATCACCTTGTAAGTTGCCTAAACTCTCTTAATTATGTTTAGTTTAGTTTTTAGCTTAGAAGTCAACATATCGTACTTAACGTTTGACTTCCAGTTTAATTAAAGTTGACTCAGTCGTAACCCGAAATAAAAGTACCGTTAGGTTGGTAATTATGTAGGTAATAAGACCCTAAAAGGGTTCCCCCTGATTCCAGACCTAACTAGGTCGTTTGTCGGGTCAAACGTTGACCGAAAAAGTCAACAGAAATACAAAATGCGATTTAATGCACAATTAATGATCCGAAAGGTGTGTAACCTGTTTTAACCTTAATATAACATGGTAATAAGTATGAAAACTTGTCTACGCTTGCCCGACTCGACAAATTTCTGTTTAAACCCGGTTCGGAACCGAAAGGCGCAAAACCTTGACTTTTGCTTTGACTTCGGTTCTGACCCGTTTTAGTTTGATTCGAAGATGCCTTAGTGCTTCATTAGAGTAGGGTTGCATGTTAGTATAAGTCTCTGTACTTGTTTCGTTGATTATCCGATGCATGCACACGTTTCCGTTAATCGCTTAAATTGGACCGTAATGCCCTTATGACCTTACAACGAGAATTTTGAAAATGTGGAAGTACAATAATCTTAATTACTGATTATTAAACATGTACGTAAATTTTCACGTCAATCGGAGGTCTAGATTAGGAGATATGCGCATTAGCGTAAATAATAAGCTTTTTATTAATTAAACGGCGCGATTAGCGCATAGCCTATCTAAACCCGATTTTCGGTACCAAAACTTTTACCCACTGATGTTAAATAATATTTTGGGATTTTTGAAGATTTTTAATTATTTTTAAACTGATCTTAAGCTAGGCTTATCGCATTGATTCGGTTAATACCGAATATGCCCTTTTAGGCCATAAAACGAGTTTTACGAATCCGTTTGATACCAATCCAATTACCACTGATTTAAAATAATAAATGGAGTGTTTTGAGACTGTTTTGCTGATCAGAAAACTCAGAATGGTATTTAAAACCGTACGTCGCTTAAAACGGCTTCATACGCGTATTAAACGCATAATTTGGGTTTAAAACCATTTTGGGAAATGAGACTCTTCACCAACTGTTGTGGTCTGTTAAAATTAATAATTTTCCTGATATATTCAGACCCGGTTAGCAGAAACATAATTAATCCTTTTTATAATCTTTAAAATGACCAAAATACCCCTACGGGGCATATTTAGGGATTAAACTCGTTATGGGCATTATGGAAGATATCATAATGATATCACAACATATTTGAAGCGTATTAACTTAGGAAACCTGTTCACGACCCTTTCGGTTACCCGATATGCATTTTACGCGTTCGGTTCGGTTTATGTAACTAGTTTGCATAAACTAGCCGAAACGGGTCAAACGATATCATTTTTATCTCAAAATCCAGAATGTGAGTAGTAAACCCATATTAAACAAGTCTTCAAACTTGTCGGGTCTAAATCACATTCTATCCGGTCTTCGCTTAATCGTGCGTACGAACCGTATCTTTGAAACTAGCCGGTCTAAGCTTAAGCATAATTAAAGACCCGCTAGGATTCTAATAGGTTATATTTAACCTTCGTTCCAGATTAGGAGAAACAGTAAAAGCTACCTGCTATTTGATTATTGTGACTATACTTTGCATCAAGGTAAATACTTTTAACTTATTTTCCCTATACGGGCTTGGGTTACGGTACATAGCGTACCGCTTGATCGGGCATCAAATCTTCCACGCTTAGTGGTTAATTGAATAATTTGATCGGCTCGTTTTAAACAGATGTGTTTACTTTACAGCCTTTGGGGGGTTAATGACCATGTCCCGGATATCCTCGGCATTATCTTACGAGATTGCCACGACCTGAGCACGGGGTGTAGGCGTACTCCCGTGTATAACTCACTTACAGTGGTGTGTCTATTGATCTTTAACCCGGATACGTCCGGGCTACTGAACGCATAAGTAACATGTAAATCGTTAACAAGATTATCATATAAAATAATTCTCCCAAGTTAAACAAAATGTTTATGCCATGTGCATCCAAACCAATTTTCAATCATTTTATAAAATGAGTCAGTTGAATGTATTTACCAGTGTAAACTGACGTATTTTCCCAAAAATATTAAATGCAGGTACTAGGCGAAATAGGCTGGGAGTCTCCTAAGCATCACTAGAAGTCTCGCAAACTTAAGATGCCGATGTCTGTTGAACCATAAACAATATTTTTATTATTCGATCCTACTGTGGATAAACACCGGATAATTGTGACTTTGTTTACAATAAATAAATTCGGTTGTATCTTATTTAAATTTGCTTCCGCTGTGCATTATTATATTGTGTTGTTTGACTATTACGTTGCCAACCACGTCACGATACTCCCCCACCGGGCCCACCGGTGACACGTGGAAATCGGGGTGTGACACATACCGACGATAATTGTAGAATACAAATACACAATCACTGTTTAATATATTATTATTTGTGTGAGGTTTTGTAAAAACATTTAACAAAAAGGAGATTACTCACATTGTTGTCTTAGGTTTTCCTTTAGGGTTTCCTGGTGATTATCTATAATTTACACAAATGCACACGCGTTAGTATAATAACTAGGGGTGTGCACGGTTCGGTTTTTGGGTAAAATCAAAACCGAAACCGAAATGTCGGTTTTTGGGTTTTAAAAACCGTTCGGTTTCGGTTTTTTTCGGTTTCGGTTTTTACGTCTGTTCGGTTCGGTTTTTCGGTTATTTCGGTTTTTGGAACAAAATTATGTAAGATTCAAAAAATAAAAAGTATAATTTATATTATAACAATCTTTTTATATGTTTATATTTAAGTTATTATAGCTCACCTCTTTAATTAGTATTGTTTACATAAACCTAACCTTCTAATATATTTTTATGTTTCTTCAAAGTTTTGTTAAATTTAATTTTTATATTAAATTTTGTTATATCTTATAGGTAATAATAAATCATTTCAGTTATAATGTTTTTATTATAAACACTTTACATTCAAGAATAAAATTAACATTTTCTACTAGCATTGGGTTAAACACTTAAACAATTTAAACTTAAACATAAAAATATATGGATTGTAACTTATCGGTTCGGTTCGGTTTTTTTCGGTTATTGAAAACGTTTATCCGAAAACCGAACCGAAATTTTCGGTTATTAAAAATCCGAAAACCAAACCGTCGGTTTTTTGTTTCGGTTCGGTTTTTTCGGTTCGGTTATTTCGGTTATTCGGTTACGGTTCGGTTATTTCGGTTTTCTTGCTCACCCCTAATAATAACCCTTAATATTTACATTAGTAATACCCTCCCCGAGATGGTATTCCAACGACTACGTCGGGCAGAACCACGACAGCCGTTACGGAACCCTGGATCAATCGGGCAGCGTATCTAATACGTAACCGGGGTTATGATACTTACAACGAGGCAGAACTTTGTTATTTAGGGGGTATTATGCCCGGGAATCACTTTAACTATGTGAAAATTCGAGAAAAGAAAAGATTATGAGCGACTAGAACTGAAGGCCCGAGCTCCCAATTTATAGGAGCTGAAATCGAGTTCCTCGCGGCCCGCGTAGAAGTCCTCTAAGGGCTTCGCGGCCCGTGTAGTAGGGTTAGTAGGGCCTAGCTCGTCCGGGTCATCACACTAGGTCCAACACGTTGCTGCCATGTAACATTCCCAAAATTTTTATATAAAAACTTAAGTTATTAAAAGGATACATCATGGGCAAATTGACCAATGAAAATATGAGATATTTTGGGCAAGCATAGGAAACATTTAATAAATAATTTATAAAATACATAATATTCGAACCTACTCTGTTTTTAATGAAACTTGGTTCAAAATGTAGATAAAATTACTCTCGTTCTAATGACATATTTATCATTTTATGAAACCTCGTATTTTAAAAATTATAGACGCCAAATAAGTAAAGTAATTGAATTATTATAATATATAAATAATAATAAATATAATAATATAAATGAAAACAATTGAAGTGCACGTGTGATGTGTGTATATATATATATATAATAATAATAATAATAATAATAATAATAATAAGAGTAAAATGCACGGATAGTCCCTGTGGTTTGGTAAAATTTCACCCTTAGTCCCCAACTTTTGGAAATTACACCCTTGCTCCCTGTGGTTTGACAGTTTGTTACGCGGATAGTCCCTGGAGTGGATGAGGGTTAGTTTTCTCAGTTAAGTTGGTGTGAAATGACTATAATACCCTTAATATAAAATAAAATAAACAAATCAAGTATTTAAATATATAAAACATATATGTATGTATATACACACACTTACTGAACAAATCTGGATTACCAAATCTCACAAAACAACCATCCTTTTTAGTTTTCACACAACAAACCTGCAACTTCTTGTTTTCAATTATCAATCAACACAATGGAACACTTCTTTTTCTTCTATGTTTATTTCTGCAACACGGACAAAAACAAACAATATCAAATCTTAACCAAATCGCTGAAGAAGATAAAGTGCAACTCAGATTCAGATCTGAAACCTCGAGTTCAATCAGATTTCTTCATCATCAACAAACAATTTCAGGTTCAACAACAAATCAGATTTCGTGTGCTTCTTTCTTCTGAAACCTGCAACAACAATTCAAATTTCATGTACACCACACTTCATCTTCTGAAACCTACGGACTCCGGCCGCGAGATCCAGATATCATAACTGTTCAAAACGCCCATCAGAAACCTAGGTACAGGTAACAACCATCCAAAATACTGCAATTCGAGTCAATCACAGAGCACCCCCCCCCCAATCGTGCACCTCCATAACCCCCAATCGTAGTCGTTTAACACGGTAAAACAATTTGCCCTGATTTAATTAAACCCCAATAAACCCTAAATTCGACAAATTTTCGTAGAACCTGTATCAAATTGTACAAAATTTGAAATTTGCAGGTGCTGCGAGCTTCATCTTGAAATCTGTTTCAGATTATTTGTACGATCGGTGGTGGAGGGTGGTAGGGTTGGTGAAGGCGACAGGGTGAGGTGGATAGGGGTGGTTGATTTGGGGATGGGTGGTTGATGGTGGAGGCGGGTATGTGTAACACCTCGAAAATTTACGTCCAATAATGTATTGACACGTGTCATAGGCTTTGAATATGTGAAAAAGTACTTTAGAGGGACTAAAGTTGGCAAACAGTGAAACTATGTGAATATAAGGGTTCAAAGTGTCAACAATGGATAAATAGGCCCTACAATAACCCTACATGGTGTTTATAATCTTAAACGATTAAATCATGGATCATACAAAGCGGAAAAATGAAAGAAAGTCAGGAATTACAAACTACAGGGGCTAAATGTGTCAACATGTTGAAAGTATACCTCTGAGTGACCTTTTAGCAAACCCGAAGCTTTGTAATGGTAAAATATACTCACTAGAATATGTGGTAAAAATTTCATAAAGTTTCTTTATCGTATGAGAAAGTTATGATCAAAACCGTGCACGAAGGGTTAAATGCGTTAACGTTGAAATTCGTGACTTTTCGGGTAAGCACAAAGTTAACCAAGGACCTAACCAAGTTTGTAGATGTCCTAAGGCCCTTAAAAATCAAGTTTGAGGGTCAAGAGTGCAAGATAAATAGCCAAAACCACGTATCAAAGGACCAAGGACTGAAATGCAAAACTTTGAAACTTGTTAACCTGGTCGCGCCCCGCGAGGGGGTTCTCGCGCCCCGCGTACAAGCTGCCAGCGAACAAAAATGCGCAGATGTCAGTTTCAGGTCTGAATTCGATTGTTAACAGCTGTTACATGATACCAGAGGCTCACCAATGGTTTTACATGCATAGAGGGGCACCTGGACAGATCTTATAACACTTATAGACCCTTGTGGCAGCATCTAATGAGATCAAAGTTGATATAAAAGGGTCTTGAAGTTGCAACATTCATCACTTGCATTTACAAAAATTCACAAGTCCACTTCTGGAGCCCCTCTGATCAACCTCAGGCTTTCTAGTGATCTCTAGTCGTGATTAGGACTCTTGTAAGTATTCCTAACCCTTTCTAATTCGTTCTAACTTAGTTAATTAACTATAAGTCAATCCGTCGTAAATTAAGTTTGACTTCGAGATTAAATGAAATCCGCTCAGTTATTTCTCGAATTGAAAGTACCTATAAGTAGGTATTTATGTGGGTAACAAACCCTTAAAAGGGTACTTTCAGATTCCCACTCTAACTATGTTAATTGTCGAGTCAAAGCTTACTTTAAAAAGTCAACAGAATGTGTATTTTCAAAATTAAGCATAATTAGCAATGTAGGGTACATGCAACCTGTTTGATCATTAAAATAACATGGTAACTAATGTAAGAACATGTCTCAACATGATCAACTCGACAATTTTCAGTTTAAACCCGGATCGGAACCGAAAGTCGCATAATTTGACTTTTGCTTTGACTATCAGTTCTGATCCGTTTATGCATGTTTAAGATCTGCCTTAGAGCTTATTTTGGACCAGGTTTCATATAAGTATAACTCTCTGAGATTATACAACTTGGTTCAATACTTATCCGATTCATATGCATGTTTCCGATTAATGCTTAAATGTTGACTATTATGACCTTTTGACTATAAAACGTGATTTTTGAAAAAGTAAAAGAGTAGAAACCTTAGTTACTGATTTATAAACTTGCACCTAAAATTTGACATCAGTTTGAGGTCTAGATTAGAAGTTATGCTCATTAGCGTAATTTGAAAGCTTTATGTTACTTAAACGGCGTAATTAGCATATAACCTATTTAAACCCACTTTTTGATATCAAAATTTTTACCCACTGATGTAATATAATATTTTGGGATTTTTGAAGATTTTTATTTAATTTTTGGCTGAGCATAACATAGGTCTCTAAGTTTAATTCGGTTAATACCGATTTTGCCCTTTTAAGCCATAAAATGAGTTTTACAAATCCTTTTGACCCCAAACCTTTTTTCCACTGATTTTATTTGTTAAATAAAATATTTTGAGGCTTCTGGAATTATAAAAATATCAGCTTTCCTTTAAAAACCCGGAAATGGCTCCAAATCGCCTTTTTAAGCGTTTTTAACGCATAGTATGTACTAACACTATATTAAACATATAAGGTTGATACCTACTGATATTTTTAGTATATTTTTATATAATAACAGTAAGTAAAAGTTTTTGAACTCAGATTTTCAATTTTGACCTTTTTAGCCCTTGTGAAATTACCAAAATACCCCTAAGGTGCATAGTTTGGTTTTAAATGATAAATTTCACATATAGGTCATACCCTACTGTTATAACTTATTAAATTAAGTGTATTTACTGTATAAATCAGACCTGTAACTCAGATTACTAATTAAACTCTTTTATAATCTTTTAAATGACCAAAATGCCCTTATGAGGCATAATTTGTGTTTAAATCCGTTTTGGGCATAATAGAAGATACCTTACTGATATCACAACATGTTTAAGGCATATTAACTGAGGGAACTTGCATATGACTCTTATGGTTACCCGTGACGCCCTTTTCGCGCTCGGTTCGGTTTATGTAACTAGTTTGCATAAATTGACCGAAACGGGTCAAACCTTATCATCTTTGTCTCAAAATCCAGAATGTATTTAGTATACCCATATTATACAAGTATTCAAACTTTTCGGGTCTAAATCACATTCTATCCGGTCTTCGCTTAATCGTGCGTTTGAACCGTATCGTCCTTGAAAGCTAACCGGTCTAAGCTTAGGCTTAAATAAAGACCCGTTAGAAATCTAAGAGGTTATTATAAACCTTTGTTCCAGAATAGAAGAACCAGTAAAAGCTACCTTCACTCGCTAATTGTGATTTATACTTACCAAGGTAAATACTTTTAACTTATTTTCCCTATACGGGCTTGGGGTACGGTATATAAAATACCGCTTGGTCCGGCATTGAATCTTTAATCAAATAGTGGTTAAATCCTTGATATGCTATGTTTTGAAATGTTTTGTTTGCTTAAAGCCTTTGGGGGGTTAATGACCATGTCCCGGATATCCTTGGCATCATCTTACGAGATGGCCACGACCATAGCACGGAGTGTAGGCGTACACTCGTCAGTGCCTAACCAAATAATGTGGTGTGTCTATTAATCTTTAACCCGGTCTACGGATCGGGCTACTGAACGCATAAGTAACATGTAATTCGTTTACAAGTATTATATTCATATAATTATCCCAAGTTATAAAATGTTTTGTGCCACGTGCATTCAAATCAATTTTCAACCTTTTTAAAATGAGTCAGTTAAATTGTATTTACCAGTGTAAACTGACGTATTTTCCAAAAGGTTAAGTGCAGGTACTACTCGTACTAGGCTGGCTGTCTTCTAGCGTCCGCAATAAGTCTCACAAGCTTGGATGTTAATAAAACTGTTGAACAATAACTTCTTTTATTTTGATCCGCCTGTGGATCCGTTTCAACTACTCGTGATATTTAATATTACATTTTATTTAAAGTTGAAATGAATCTATCTTTGCTTCCGCTGTGCATTTATATATTGTGTTGTTTGTCTATGATGATATCAACTACGTCACTATACTCCCCACCGGGCCCACCGGTGACACGTGGAAAATAGGGGTGTGACAGGTTGGTATCAGAGCCAACACTGAGTGAATTAAACACTAGCCTTTTGTGTTTAATCTCAGTTACACAATTGCACATTCCTCGATTCTCGAGTCTAGACAAAGAACTTAGGAATTATCCAAATTTTTGTCTTATTTTCTAACTTTGTCTTATATATATTTCTTGTTGTATCACTTGTTTGTTGTTGACAGGTTAACAAAATGCCGCCACGAATGAGAGGAAGAGGCAGAGGAAGAGGGCCACTTGTCGCCCCAAACGACCACGTGGCCGGACCGTCACACCGGCGAACACCATCCGATCCCAACAACCCGGGTCCTCAGGAGCCATGGAGGACCTACATTGAGCCTGCTAGGCGCTCAGTTTCACTGAGTACCTCCCCATCTATCCCACACTCTTTCGGGCCTCATTCTGAAAATGAGCCCCACAACTCTCACCAGTCCTACATTCCCCTTCAAGGACACAATTCACCCTTTGACCACCTATCACCAGTTTTCCAAGGCCAGTTCAACCCTGACGACTACCTTGGAGTGCCAGTGGGTTTTAACCCACTTGGACCCGAAGACCACTTTTCTGGTGGCAACCCGATGGATAAAATACCGATCCTTTACAGAATATAAGGGTTCAAAGTGTCAACAATGGATAAATAGGCCCTACAATAACCCTACATGGTGTTTATAATCTTAAACGATTAAATCATGGATCATACAAAGCGGAAAAATGAAAGAAAGTGAGGAATTACAAACTACAGGGGCTAAATGTGTCAACATGTTGAAAGTATACCTCTGAGTGACCTTTTAGCAAACCCGAAGCTTTGTAATGGTAAAATATACTCACTAGAATATGTGGTAAAAATTTCATAAAGTTTTGTTATCGTATGAGAAAGTTATGATCAAAACCGTGCACGAAGGGTTAAATGCGTTAACGTTGAAATTCGTGACTTTTCGGGTAAGCACAAAGTTAACCAAGGACCTAACCAAGTTTGTAGATGTCCTAAGGCCCTTAAAAATCAGGTTGAGGGTCAAGAGTGCAAGATAAATAGCCAAAACCACGTATCAAAGGACCAAGGACTGAAATGCAAAACTTTGAAACTTGTTAACCTGGTCGCGCACTTGTACGCGCCCCGCGAGGGGTTTCTTGCGCCCCGCGTACAAGCTGCCAGCGAACAAAAATGCGCGGATGTCAGTTTCATGTCTGAATTCGATTGTTAACAGCTGTTACATGATACCAGAGGCTCACCAATGGTTTTACATGCATAGAGGGGCACCTGGACAGATCTTATAACACTTATAGACCCTTGTGGCAGCATCTAATGAGATCAAAGTTGATATAAAAGGGTCTTGAAGGTGCAACATTCATCACTTGCATTTACAAAAATTCACAAGTCCACTTTTGGAGCCCCTCTGATCAACCTCAGGCTTTCTAGTTGTAACACCTCGAAAATTTACGTCCTATAATGTGTTGACACGTGTCATAGGTTTGAACGTGTGAAAGAATGTTCTTGAAGGACTAAAGTTGACAAACAATGAAACTATGTAAATATAAGGGTTCAAAATGTCAACAACAAATAAATATACTTTACAATAACCCTACATGATGTCTATAACCTTAAACGAATGGATCATGGATCATACGAAGCGAATTGTGAAAGAAAGTGAGAGATTACAAACTACAGGGGTTAAATGTGTCAACATGTTAGATATACCTCTGAGTGACCTTTTAGCAAACCCGAAGCCTTGTAACAATTAATTATGCTCACTAGAATGCACCATAAAAATTTCACCAAGTTTCGTTATCGTATGAGAAAGTTATGATAAAATTCGTGTGTGAGGGTTAGAATCGTCAACGTTCAAAATTAGGGCTTTTCGGGTGATCACAAAGTTACCCGAGGACTTGACAAAGATGGTATAAGTATTAAAGCCCCTATATGTCAATATTAAAGGTTTAGAATGCAAGAAATGAAGTGAAAGCGACGTTTAGGAGGACCGGGGACTAAACATGCAATTAAATGAAACATGGTAACCTGATCGACACCTTCACGCGGCCCGCGTAAAGGTAAGGGTATCCTTTACGCGGCCCGCCTACGACTGCCAGATGCAGAAAACAACAGGCAGCTGCCTGTTCAGCCCCTTAACCGACTCCAAGTGACTTGTTTCGATACAATGGGCTTCCTAAACTGGTTTTGAGGCTATAGGGGACACTTGTAAACATCCATGATCATTGGTAGCCTTGCATGTCAACAATCTATGAAGATTAAAGGCACTATATAAGCCCCTAAGTTGCAAACTTTTTGATCATTCTTCACCAATCATCTTCTGATCATTTCTGGAGCACAAGATCAGTTTCCAAGCATCCCTAATCATAATTAGGACTTCGGTAAGTACCCATAACCTTCCTTAATCGCATCTTACTTAGTTTATAGCTTAAAAGTCAAACCGTCGTAAATACGGTTTGACTTAGCGATTAATCGCTAACGATCCAGCGTTTGGTCAATGTAAAGGTAGTTATAAGTTGGTAATTAGGTGGGCATCAAACCCTTAAAAGGGCACTCACTGATTCCCATCCTAACTAGGTCATTTGTCGAGTCAAAGATGATTAGAAAAAGTCAACAGAAATGTAATATTCGATTTAACGCATGATTAAAGATGTAAAAGGCGTATCACCTATTTTATCATTCATATAACCTGATAATAAGCATAAGAACTTGTCTAAGCTTGTTTGATTCGACAACTTTCTGTTTTGAACCGATTCGGAACCGAAAGACGCAAAAGTTTGACTTTTGCTTTGACCTCAGTTCTGACCTGGTTTAGATAGGTTTAGACATGCCTTAAAGTTCCATTAAGACCTAGTTACATGATTGTATAATCCTCTGCGTTTATACCACTTGAATCCTTAATTGCCCGACGTTTCCGTTAAGTGCTTAAATATTGACCATAATGCCCTTATGATCATAAAACGAGATTTTTGAAGATATGAAAGGACAATAACCTTTGTTACTGATTATTAAACATGTCCCTAAAATTTCACATCAATCGGAGGTCTAGATTAGGAGTTATGCTCAAATGGCGTAATTAAGAACGTTTTTATTAATTAAACGGCGTCATTAGCATAAAACCTATCTAAACCCAATTTTTGACACCAAACCTTTTACCCACTGATGTAATATAATATTTTGGGATTTTTGAAGATTTTTAATTACCTTTAAACTGATCATAAGCTAGGATTAGTACCTTGATTCGGTAAATACCGATTATACCCTTTCGGCCATAAAATGAGTTTTACAAGTCCTTTTGCTACCAATCCAATTGCTACTGATTTTAAATAATAAATGAAGTGTTTTGAACCTTATAAACTGACCTGGAAACTCAGAATACTATTTTAACCCGTAAATCGCTTAAAACGACGTTATACGCGTATTAAGCGCATAGTAAGGGTTTAAAACCATTTTGCCACATAGGACTTAACACCAACTGATACACCAAGTTAAAATAAACTATTTTACTGATTTATACAGACCCGGATCACAGAAACTTAATTGATCCCTTTATAATCTTTAAAATGACCAAAATACCCCTACGGGGCTTAATATGAGATTAAACTCGTTTTGGGCATAATGGAAGGTATCCTACTGATATCACAACATATTTAAGGCATGTTAACTTAGGAAACCTGTTTAGGACTCTTACGGTTACCCGTTACGCTTCATACGCGTTCAGTTCGGTTTATGTAACTAGTTTGCATAAATTAGCCGAAATGGGTCAAACCTTATCGGTTTTATCTCAAAATCCAGAATGTGTTTAGATTACCCCTATTATACAAGTCTTCAAACTTGTCGGGTCTAAATCACCTTCTATTCCGGTCTTCGCCTTATCACGCGTTTGAACCGTATCTTCCTTTTGGAAAACTAATCGGTCTAAGTCAAGGCTTAATTAAAGACCCGTTAGGATTCTAATAGGTTATTAAAAACTTTCGTTCCAGATTTAGGAGCCCAGTAAAAGCTATCTGTACTTGCTGATTTGATACGGCTGGGATTGAATTTATATTTAGCTCAGGTAAATATTTTTAACTTATTTTCCCTATACGGGCTTGGGGTACGGTATATAAAATACCGCTTGGTCGGGCATTCGACCTTAATCGTTTTGGGGGTTAAGTATTATCGAGATGACCGTTTAAATTGTTTTGTTTGCTTAAAGCCTTTGGGGGGTTAATGACCATGTCCCGGATATCCCTGGCATCATTTTACGAAATGGCCACGACCTTAGCACACAGGTGTAGGCGTACACCTGTCAGTGTCTCATTTACATAATGTGGTGTGTCTATTGATCTTTAACCCGGCTCGATCCGGCTACTGAACGCATAAGAAACATGTAAATCTTTTACGAGTATTATATTCAAATAATTATCCCAAGTTATAAAATATTATTTGTGCCATGTGCATTCAAATCCATTATTTATTAAACCTTTTCAAAATGAGTCGGTTGATAGTATTTACCAGTGTAAACTGACGTATTTTCCCAAAGAGGTTAAGTGCAGGTACTAATCGGAATGGGCTGGCTACTCCTAGCATCAATAAAGAGTCTCGCAAGCTTAGATGCCTAAAGTCTGTTGAACAATGTTATTTTTATTTTCGATCCGCCTGTGGATCCTTTACTTCCGTTGTAATACTTTGATGTTACGCTATTTCGGATTGTAATATATTTATCTTTTGCTTCCGCTGTGCATTTATATATTGTGTTGTTTGACTATGATGATATCAACCACATCACGATACTCCCCTACCGGGCCCACCGGTAAAGTGTGGAAAAATTGGGGTGTGACAGGTTGGTATCAGAGCCAACATTGAGTGAATTAAACACTATCTTTTTGTGTTTAATCTCAATGACACATTAGCACATACCTTGACCTTCTGAGTCTAGACTTAACATAGGAATATTCTCACTCCTCATCTGGAAATTTTTGCTTCCAATTTTTATATATCGGATACGTTGCCAAGCGAAGAAGCCGTAATAGGAATTCTCCACACCCGGAGCCTTAAATTGCTGACCTTCGTACAGCGGCGAGGACGAAACATGCAACCAAGGAGAAAGCATTCAGAAATAAAATGAAGAAGAAACTCCTTTTGCTAAAGATCGTTTCCTTAATAGTCCTTCTAAGGACATATTTATTTTTCAGTCCCTACTAGGACAACATTATTTCTTTCAACTCCCGCTTAGGGCAACTCTGTACTGTTATTTTCATATAGTGGATTGATTAAATTTAAGTTTTCATTCTAAACATGAAATATGAAATAAATGGGAAAGAACATTCCTTTTATATGATCTACCTTTATATAAAATGGCAAAATCTAAAAAGGACAAGACCTAGCCACGCATTATTTTGAGACAGGGCCAAGATGGTAGTTCCTCAACTAGATTCAGATCCTTATTAACATCCTGAGTTAGGATTGTTCTGCGTTTATTATTAAAAATGAATCTTAAAGGTAAACCTAGCCTATATGACGAGGCCAAGATGGTAGGACCTATTCAAGGATTCAAATCCCAGTTAACATCTGAAAATATGTTAACACTCCTGGCAGACGTGATTCATTAAAATCACACACGTCATTCTTATTATTGGATTCTTCAAAAGATTCCTAACCCAATGTAATGATCTCTGAATCATGGGTTTAGATCATCACTTGAGATGATCATATTTTGACCATATGTGGTAATATAGCGCCTACAGACTCTGCTCATTTCCATATGAACCAAAAGACAGTGGTAGCGATGACTCCCTGTCAGATAAAGGTAATGAACTAGGTTCAAACCTTCATGCTTTGATTCTCTGAAATCATAGCTTATAATTTATAAATGTCCTTGTGACTAGGCCTGTTGTGCCAGTATACCTTCATGCTTTGATTCTCTGAAATCATGGCTTATAAATTAAACTTGTCTACGCGACTAGGCCATTTGTGCTATTACTAACTTATAAATTAGGATTCATGATAAAAATCCTGAATAAAATAAATATCATTCCTTTCCTGCCAATATAGATATTAAAAGAGAATCTTAAAAGGTTTGACCTAGCTTGAATGTCATTGAAGACCTAGCTAAGATGGTAAAACCTGTTTAAAAAGAGATTCAGATCCTTGTTAACATCTAAAAATGTGTTAACACTCCCGACAACCGTGATGCGATAAAAATCACACTTGTCATCCTTATATTAGGAATTTTTCCAAATCCCTTATTTAGCGTAAATGATCAATAGGAATCATGGCAGGTAAACGTCGAAAATGATGTACGCATCAAAACATCCATTTGGGATGTATACCTACGGGAAAAGGTGTATACATGAAAAGATAGTTTTTATTTCATAAATTCTTGTCAAGACAATGAACTATGAAATTTTCCGATCCAAAGGAATCATTGATTATGTTTTAGATTTTTCCCCTAGTGACAAGGCCCTGTGCCATCAAGAGTCCTTGGGAACAAGCTCTTGTGCTATATAAAATGTCAGTACGACATTGACAGTCGTGATTTATGTCCCTTGTCTAATAAATATGAAGGATTATATTATGTTTACACGCCAAGGATGGTTTACTTAAAAACCTAGGCAGAACATAATCAATTAACCTAAATACTATCTTTTGACCTATATGGTTTATTTACACCATAGCTATTTAATCAACAAACTCGACAATTCACCATATTATTAAATCAATTATTATCACTTAGGTTGTCCTGCAAAGCTTCACCATGGTTGACTCCTCTGAAGCTCACAATCATCCAATTAATCAGAATGATGATACAAGACTGAATTTAACGGGCGTCGAGTTACAAGCTATGTTAGATACAGCTGTAAACAAGGCCGTGAACCGAGCGTTAAGGGATCATAAGCGAAAGTACGATAATACCCCGAATAAGGGTTACAAAAAGGGTAAGACCGGTTCAAGCTATAACCAGTCCAAACCAAAGGAGGCAAAACCCGAATGTAAAACCTGCGGGAAGAAACACTTCGGAAAATGTTTCTATGATCAGACCAGGGGATGTGTCATCTGTAAAGAGATGGATCACAAGACACATGAATGCAAGGACTTGAAGAACAACCAACAGTCAGGTGAAAACCCCAAATGTAAAATCTGCAAGAAACAGCACTTCGGGAAGTGCATGTATGAATCGAACTCGCATACAAAATCGAGAACTTTTGCATGTGGGATATACAAGTCCAAGAGGCATAAGACCTTGGACTGCAAGAAGATGGAGGACGCAACCTGCCATGGTTGCAATGAAATAGGGCACATCAAAACTAATTTCCCTAATAAAACCAAGAAGTCTGGCGAGGCTAAGAAGACCAAAATCGGAAACTCTCAAATGGATACTCAAGAGGCTATCCAAGATGACAAGGTCACAACAGGTACTTTCTATATCAATAACGCTCATGTTAGAGTATTATTTGATTCAGGTTCAGATAAGTCTTTCATAGACAATAGATTTTATAAATCATTAAATCTGCCTGCTAAAACTCTAAGCGTTAAATGTAAAGTAAAATTGACCGATAGTACCTCAGAGACTGCTTCAACAATATTAAATGGATGTTTTATATCCATTAGGAAATTACCCTTCTCCGTTGTCCTTGTTTCGTTAATAGAGAGGACTCGATATAGTAATAGGAATGGATTGGTCGTCTTGTGACCAAGCCCATATTGTGGGTGATAAGAAGCAATTAATTATCAAGACTCCTTATGAGACAACCCTCATAATTACATGTATCCGTACGATTAATTAATATTAAAAAATATATATATATATAAATTATACCTTACATACCTAAAAAATGGTGGGACCGGCCGTCCCCGGAATCGAACCTGGGTCTAGGCCACACCCTTTCGCGTGCCTAGCCAACCGAGCTAGGTGCCTAGTTTGTGAAATTTCCATTTTGATTAAATATAAGCACATATACAATGACTTCCTTACTTCTTACTTTAAGTCATCTACTTATCCTCCTTATGTTGACTAAGTATTAGAATCCAAGATTTTACCTCTATGTTTTAGTTACTCTTGGCTTGCTTATGTTGACTAAACACTAGAAAGGATGAAGTAGAAACCATTAAGTATATCAGTGGTTATGCTAGAAAGGACATGGTAAGGTATACATCACAGTCATTCGATGGCAATACTCTTAATTAGTGAGGACATTAATGAAATCCTCAGGAAGGATCCTCTTATACATCGTGAGATGGTCCAAGTTTTAAGGACCTTATTAGAAAAATCTAGTATCCGTTTCGCGAAAAGGGAAAAGACGGAATAAGAATTTTCTGACTCTCACCATAAAAGTTCTAGACTTTTGACAGTATAACGCAAATTTTTGGCTGAGACAACGCTCTATTCCATTTACCCAAGACCTAAGCTTAATGCAATAATTGTTGGGGGTTAGCATCGGGAATAAGAGGGCACATTAAGGGTTCCAGGCCTGCTTATTATAAATCCATTATGGATCAATCTCAGCTACTCATGTTCTATAGATTTAGAAATAATCAGTCAAAGCTGAGACTGCCCTAAAGTTATTTAAGATTTTACAGCTAAGTTTAGAAGGATTAAGAATGGAGGCGTTTAACCCTCCTGTTGAATGATTAGAGGCAGCTCACATTAGGAATGTCACCAGATAAATCCTTATTTGTGAATTTATTGCTAGAAATTACATGTGGTTTCGGGTGCTGTTAAGTCTCTCACAAGACCATAAACTTAGCAAACTTTTAGAAATGTTTCCCTGTAAGAACCCCAGATGTTAAGTGTAAGGTAGAACCTTCAGGCAAATCATATGAACCATTTCTTTTGTTCTTGTCAGAAACCTTTAGGCATAAAATTTTAGAAGTATCCTCTCTCTAAGAGGAAGTGCGAAAGCATATATAGTTGATATCTCTTTAATCTCTATCGATTCCGAATACCAGATGGTATGATAAAAGCGCCATATGAGGATTGGTGTATCTTAATAAGTTCCATAGATTGCTTGCATGCCTGATCAGTATGGAGGTTTAATGCATGGGACCACAAAGATATTCCGAGAGGTCATATGGTACTAAAGTCAACTAATGGTATTCAAAGGAGATATCCAGAATGGAATTGTCCAAGTAAATGTTCCCGATTAAGGAGTTCGTGGACTCGTAACGTAAATGTGTCACTTAATTGACACAAACATTGGTGGATGAATTGGAGCCTGAAATTTTGTAAAAATCTCTGTAACCTCCTTGTACCTTGATTATCTTCTCCTAAGATTACCCTGTCTACCCCTGAGAGGTAGGTAGAGTTAAGGTTTATATCCCATTTAAGGCTATATTATTATAAAATCTCCAAGACGGCTAGTACCATCATTGAGAGAATCGAAACCCTAATTAACTAAGTTTTTAAAATAGAGGGTTCATATAGCCTAACTCAATATCCTGGGAATCCGGTATAGTTAATTATGAAAGACGGTTCATTTTGCTTATGCATTATCACCGCAACCCTAATTAGGCAATAATTAAGAATTGCCATCAGCTGCCCAGGATCGTCGATCTGTTCGACTAACGGCAAGGATTAGCTATTCCTTAAAATTAGTTAAACAGTGGTTGGAATAACCATATCACCTTAAGATGAGCTTTTCTATAATAGTTGATATATAAGCATCAAGGCTGCTCCTTAGGAGACCTTGTATAGATGGAATGTTACACATCTATTGTTAGGACAATAGATTGGTAAATCCAATTATCAGGATCTGAAAGTTGTATTGGAAACAACAAATAAGATCACGCAGATTCATAACCTTCAGTAAGATGCCAGTATTTGGCAGAAAATCAAGGATTAATGAAAATAGCAAAACCTTCTAAATTCTTGTTAAGGAATAAGGTTCAACAAAAGATATCACCCAGGAAAAGTGTGCCAAATTTGTTAAATTATCAGGCTAGTTAAGCTTTGAATATATAGGATCATTCGAAGGAAATCGAATGTATCAAGATCAAGTAGCTTATAAGCTAAAACCTATTTAAGGAGTTTGACGGAGCTCGTAATACATTGCACACTAGTGACTGAAGGATGTGTTCCGCCAATAAGTCAAGAAGCACTATCACATAATGATATGCAGATTTAAGATGTGATGAGCATCCTGTATCGATTGAGGATCGACAGGTTAAGAAGCTCTAAGAGGACACATGAACCTAATATAGGGGTCACTTTGGGAGCTTGAAAAGGCTCCAGACATGTTATAGAAGTTAAGTCCATTATGCGATAAAAAGTATTTCCAGCATTTTATCAAATCTCGAGGTCGAGATTTCTTTTAAGGGGGTGAGGATGTAACACCTCAAAAATTTATGTCCTATAATGTGTTGACACGTGTCATAGGTTTGAACGTGTGAAAGAATGTTCTTGAAGGACTAAAGTTGACAAACAATGAAACTATGTAAATATAAGGGTTCAAAATGTCAACAACGAATAAATATACTTTACAATAACCCTACATGATGTCTATAACCTTAAACGAATGGATCATGGATCATACGAAGCGAATTTGTGAAAGAAAGTGAGAGATTACAAACTACAGGGGTTAAATGTGTCAACATGTTAAGATATACCTCTGAGTGACCTTTTAGCAAACCCGAAGCCTTGTAACAATTAATTATGCTCACTAGAATGCACCATAAAAATTTCACCAAGTTTCGTTATCGTATGAGAAAGTTATGATAAAATTCGTGTGTGAGGGTTAGAATCGTCAACGTTGAAAATTAGGGCTTTTCAGGTGATCACAAAGTTACCCGAGGACTTGACAAAGATGGTATAAGTATTAAAGCCCCTATATGTCAATATTAAAGGTTTAGAATGCAAGAAATGAAGTGAAAGCGACGTTTAGGAGGACCGGGGACTAAACATGCAATTAAATGAAACATGGTAACCTGATCGACACCTTCACGCGGCCCGCGTAAAGGTAAGGGTATCCTTTACGCGGCCCGCCTACGACTGCCAGATGCAGAAAACAACAGGCAGCTGCCTGTTCAGCCCCTTAACCGACTCCAAGTGACTTGTTTCGATACAATGGGCTTCCTAAACTGGTTTTGAGGCTATAGGGGACACTTGTAAACATCCATAATCATTGGTAGCCTTGCATGTCAACCATCTATGAAGATTAAAGGCACTATATAAGCCCCTAAGTTGCAAACTTTTTGATCATTCTTCACCAATCATCTTCTGATCATTTCTGGAGCACAAGATCAGTTTCCAAGCATCCCTAATCATAATTAGGACTTCGGTAAGTACCCATAACCTTCCTTAATCGCATCTTACTTAGTTTATAGCTTAAAAGTCAAACCGTCGTAATTACGGTTTGACTTAGCGATTAATCGCTAACGATCCAGCGATTGGTCAATGTAAAGGTAGTTATAAGTTGGTAATTAGGTGGGCATCAAACCCTTAAAAGGGCTCTCACTGATTCCCATCCTAACTAGGTCATTTGTCGAGTCAAAGATGATTAGAAAAAGTCAACAGAAATGTAATATTCGATTTAACGCATGATTAAAGATGTAAAAGTCGTATCACCTATTTTATCATTCATATAACCTGATAATAAGCATAAGAACTTGTCTAAGCTTGTTTGATTCGACAACTTTCTGTTTTGAACCGATTCGGAACCGAAAGACGCAAAAGTTTGACTTTTGCTTTGACCTCAGTTCTGACCTGGTTTAGATAGGTTTAGACATGCCTTAAAGTTCCATTAAGACCTAGTTACATGATTGTATAATCCTCTGCGTTTATACCACTTGAATCCTTAATTGCCCGACGTTTCCGTTAAGTGCTTAAATATTGACCATAATGCCCTTATGATCATAAAACGAGATTTTTGAAGATATGAAAGGACAATAACCTTTTTTACTGATTATTAAACATGTCCCTGAAATTTCACATCAATCGGAGGTCTAGATTAGGAGTTATGCTCAAATGGCGTAATTAAGAACGTTTTTATTAATTAAACGGCGTCATTAGCATAAAACCTATCTAAACCCAATTTTTGACACCAAACCTTTTACCCACTGATGTAATATAATATTTTGGGATTTTTGAAGATTTTTAATTACCTTTAAACTGATCATAAGCTAGGATTAGTACCTTGATTCGGTAAATACCGATTATACCCTTTCGGCCATAAAATGAGTTTTACAAGTCCTTTTGCTACCAATCCAATTGCTACTGATTTTAAATAATAAATGAAGTGTTTTGAACCTTATAAACTGACCTGGAAACTCAGAATACTATTTTAACCCGTAAATCGCTTAAAACGACGTTATACGCGTATTAAGCGCATAGTAAGGGTTTAAAACCATTTTGCCACATAGGACTTAACACCAACTGATACACCAAGTTAAAATAAACTATTTTACTGATTTATACAGACCCGGATCACAGAAACTTAATTGATCCCTTTATAATCTTTAAAATGACCAAAATACCCCTACGGGGCTTAATATGAGATTAAACTCGTTTTGGGCATAATGGAAGGTATCCTACTGATATCACAACATATTTAAGGCATGTTAACTTAGGAAACCTGTTTAGGACTCTTACGGTTACCCGTTACGCTTCATACGCGTTCAGTTCGGTTTATGTAACTAGTTTGCATAAATTAGCCGAAATGGGTCAAACCTTATCGGTTTTATCTCAAAATCCAGAATGTGTTTAGATTACCCCTATTATACAAGTCTTCAAACTTGTCGGGTCTAAATCACCTTCTATTCCGGTCTTCGCCTTATCACGCGTTTGAACCGTATCTTCCTTTTGGAAAACTAATCGGTCTAAGTCAAGGCTTAATTAAAGACCCGTTAGGATTCTAATAGGTTATTAAAAACTTTCGTTCCAGATTTAGGAGCCCAGTAAAAGCTATCTGTACTTGCTGATTTGATACGGCTGGGATTGAATTTATATTTAGCTCAGGTAAATATTTTTAACTTATTTTCCCTATACGGGCTTGGGGTACGGTATATAAAATACCGCTTGGTCGGGCATTCGACCTTAATCGTTTTGGGGGTTAAGTATTATCGAGATGACCGTTTAAATTGTTTTGTTTGCTTAAAGCCTTTGGGGGGTTAATGACCATGTCCCGGATATCCCTGGCATCATTTTACGAAATGGCCACGACCTTAGCACACAGGTGTAGGCGTACACCTGTCAGTGTCTCATTTACATAATGTGGTGTGTCTATTGATCTTTAACCCGGCTCGATCCGGCTACTGAACGCATAAGAAACATGTAAATCTTTTACGAGTATTATATTCAAATAATTATCCCAAGTTATAAAATATTATTTGTGCCATGTGCATTCAAATCCATTATTTATTAAACCTTTTCAAAATGAGTCGGTTGATAGTATTTACCAGTGTAAACTGACGTATTTTCCCAAAGTGGTTAAGTGCAGGTACTAATCGGAATGGGCTGGCTACTCCTAGCATCAATAAAGAGTCTCGCATGCTTAGATGCCTAAAGTCTGTTGAACAATGTTATTTTTATTTTCGATCCGCCTGTGGATCCTTTACTTCCGTTGTAATACTTTGATGTTACACTATTTCGGATTGTAATATATTTATCTTTTGCTTCCGCTGTGCATTTATATATTGTGTTGTTTGACTATGATGATATCAACCACGTCACAATAATCCCCTACCGGGCCCACCGGTAAAGTGTGGAAAAATCGGGGTGTGACACTAGTGATCTCTAGTCGTGATTAGGACTCTTGTAAGTATTCCTAACCCTTTCTAATTCGTTCTAGCTTAGTTAATTAACTATAAGTCAATCCGTCGTAAATTAAGTTTGACTTCGAGATTAAATGAAATCCGCTCAGTCATTTCTCGAATTGAAAGTACCTATAAGTAGGTATTTATGTGGGTAACAAACCCTTAAAAGGGTACTTTCAGATTCCCACTCTAACTATGTTAATTGTCGAGTCAAAGCTTACTTTAAAAAGTCAACAGAATGTGTATTTTCAAAATTAAGCATAATTAGCAATGTAGGGTACATGCAACCTGTTTGATCATTAAAATAACATGGTAACTAATGTAAGAACATGTCTCAACATGATCAACTCGACAATTTTCAGTTTAAACCCGGATCGGAACCGAAAGTCGCATAATTTGACTTTTGCTTTGACTATCAGTTCTGATCCGTTTATGGATGTTTAAGATCTTCCTTAGAGCTTATTTTGGACCAGGTTTCATATAAGTATAACTCTCTGAGATTATACAACTTGGTTCAATACTTATCCGATTCATATGCATGTTTCCGATTAATGCTTAAATGTTGACTATTATGCCCTTTTGACTATAAAACGTGATTTTTGAAAAAGTAAAAGAGTAGAAACCTTAGTTACTGATTTATAAACTTGCACCTAAAATTTGACATCAGTTTGAGGTCTAGATTAGAAGTTATGCTCATTAGCGTAATTTGAAAGCTTTATGTTACTTAAACGGCGTAATTAGCATATAACCTATTTAAACCCACTTTTTGATATCAAACTTTTTACCCACTAATGTAATATAATATTTTGGGATTTTTGAAGATTTTTATTTAATTTTTGGCTGAGCATAACATAGGTCTCTAAGTTTAATTCGGTTAATACCGATTTTGCCCTTTAAAGCCATAAAATGAGTTTTACAAATCCTTTTGACCCCAAACATTTTTTCCACTGATTTTATTTGTTAAATAAAATATTTTGAGGCTTCTGGAATTATAAAAATATCAGCTTTCCTTTAAAAAACCCGGAAATGGCTCCAAATCGGCTTTTTTAAGCGTTTTTAACGCATAGTATGTACTAACACTATATTAAACATATAAGGTTGATACCTACTGATATTTTTAGTATATTTTTATATAATAACAGTAAGTAAAAGTTTTTGAACTCAGATTTCCAGTTTTGACCTTTTTAGCCCTTGTGAAATTACCAAAATACCCCTAAGGTGCATAGTTTGGTTTTAAATGATAAATTTCACATATAGGTCATACCCTACTGTTATATCTTATTAAATTAAGTGTATTTACTGTATAAATCAGACCTGTAACTCAGATTACTAATTAAACTCTTTTATAATCTTTTAAATGACCAAAATGCCCTTATGAGGCATAATTTGTGTTTAAATCCGTTTTGGGCATAATAGAAGATACCTTACTGATATCACAACATGTTTAAGGCATATTAACCGAGGGAACTTGCATATGACTCTTATGGTTACCCGTGACGCCCTTTTCGCGCTCGGTTCGGTTTATGTAACTAGTTTGCATAAATTGACCGAAACGGGTCAAACCTTATCATCTTTGTCTCAAAATCCAGAATGTATTTAGTATACCCATATTATACAAGTATTCAAACTTGTCGGGTCTAAATCACATTCTATCCGGTCTTCGCTTAATCGTGCGTTTGAACCGTATCGTCCTTGAAAGCTAACCGGTCTAAACTTAGGCTTAAATAAAGACCCGTTAGAAATCTAATAGGTTATTATAAACCTTTGTTCCAGAATAGAAGAACCAGTAAAAGCTACCTTCACTCGCTAATTGTGATTTATACTTACCAAGGTAAATACTTTTAACTTATTTTCCCTATACGGGCTTGGGGTACGGTATATAAAATACCGCTTGGTCTGGCATTGAATCTTTAATCGAATAGTGGTTAAATCCCTGATATGCTATGTTTTGAAATGTTTTGTTTGCTTAAAGCCTTTGGGGGGTTAATGACCATGTCCCGGATATCCTTGGCATCATCTTACGAGATGGCCACGACCATAGCACGGAGTGTAGGCGTACACTCGTCAGTGCCTAACCAAATAATGTGGTGTGTCTATTAATCTTTAACCCGGTCTACGGATCGGGCTACTGAACGCATAAGTAACATGTAATTCGTTTACAAGTATTATATTCATATAATTATCCCAAGTTATAAAATGTTTTGTGCCACGTGCAATCAAATCAATTTTCAACCTTTTTAAAATGAGTCAGTTAAATTGTATTTACCAGTGTAAACTGATGTATTTTCCAAAAGGTTAAGTGCAGGTACTACTCGTACTAGGCTGGCTGTCTTCTAGCGTCCACAATAAGTCTCGCAAGCTTGGATGTTAATAAAACTGTTGAACAATAACTTCTTTTATTTTGATCCGCCTGTGGATCCGTTTCAACTACTCGTGATATTTAATATTACATTTTATTTAAAGTTGAAATGAATCTATCTTTGCTTCCGCTGTGCATTTATATATTGTGTTGTTTGTCTATGATGATATCAACTACGTCACTATACTCCCCACCGGGCCCACCGGTGACACGTGAAAAATAGGGGTGTGACAGTATGGGTTTAGGAGGCGGAGGTGTGGTGGTGGAAAGGGGATGGCGGTGGTGGGGAGTGGTGATGGCGGCAGTAGAGGTGACGGTGGTGGTGGTTTTTAGTGAGAGAGAGAGAGAGAGAGAGTAGAAAGAGATATACATATTGTTCAGTAAGTGTGTGTATATACATACATACATACATATATGTTTTATATATTTAAATACTTGATTTGTTTATTTTATTTTATATTAAGGGTATTATAGTCATTTCACACCAACTTAACTGAGAAAACTAACCCCCATCCACTACAGGGACTATCCGTGTAACAAACCACAGGGAGCAAGGGTGTAATTTCCAAAAGTTGGGGACTTAGGGTGAAATTTTACCAAACCACAGGGACTATCCGTGCATTTTACTCTAATAATAATAATAAATCATAAATCTCAAAAGTGGTACATGTTTTAATGATACTGGATACGTGGCTTTCACAAATTGAAAGAAAAGAATGACATTTAACTTTACAATTAATGCTTGGTATATGTGAAAGAAGTATCGTGAGCTCCAAGGGTCTACAATTTAGTATAAATAGAGTTCTACATTCAATCTTTCATTCTGTTCATTCTTTTTCCATCATTGCCTACTCTCTCTCTCAAAATATATATTCTAATACTTCAACCCGTAATAATAATTATAATAATAACAAAACCCTACCCCATTTTAAGTATTGTAGCCCCTGACCACTGATACCCTGTCCAAGTGACGTAGGGCCCCGTAACGTTGCCTAAATTCGTTGGGGTTCTGTTTCGTGACGTAGGGATAAAGTGGAATTGGGTTACTATACTTAATGTGAGTGCACTATATATTTTATCAAATAACCCAGGAGTGATACCCAAAATATATCCACCCTCCTAAAACACCCCTGACACCCTACACTTTCTAAAATACACCCCGTATGTAAAAACCGAGCCCGTGATACAATATAGTATTTAAATAAAATATAAAAGTTTAAATCTAGGGCTGAGGCGGGCCGCGTGAGCCCACCCCAAACCCTTACGCGGGCGGTATGAAAGCTAGAACCAGACTCCTTTGGTTTCTTAAAGTCCAGGCGGGCCGCGTAAACCATATATTAAGTTGACGCGGGCCGCGAGTGACCTAAAGTGTGGCGCAGCCCGGTGCCGACACGTGTCGACATCGTGGCAGGTCTAGATCATGACCAGGATAAGCTACGCATTGACTGGAGTTTGACGCGGGCCGCGTAGACTCCTGTCTACCCTTACGCGGGTCGCGTGGAGACCAAGTATCAGCAACTATAAATAGCAGGCATCGGATTTCATTTCAACTCGCTCACATTTCAATTCTCAATATCAAATTTCTGTAGAATTGATATTATAGTCGGGTAGTATACCCCTAATTAGCGAGGTTCTGCTCCGTTGTAAGTATTATAACCCCAGTTTCGTAATAGAGACGCTGCCCGATTGATTTAGGGTTCCGTAACAACTGTCATGGTTCTGCCCGACGTAGTTGTTGGAATACCGTCTCGGGGAGGGTATCATTAATATTTTCAAAGGGTTATGATACTAACCTATGTACATTTGTATAAATTATAGATTATATCCATGAAACCCTTACGCGAAGTCTAAGATAGCAATGTGAGTAATCTCCTTTTTGTTAACAGTTTTTACAAAACCTTAATTATTTTACAATATGATTAAGCGGTGATTGAGTCTTTGTAGTCTTCAATTACTGCCGGTATGTTGGGGTTTTGTATACAAAATTTACTACACTGTGAGTAGTAAGTCGAGGATGACAGTACGTTACCATTGGACAATGAGTTAGCCAATGTGTAATATGACCCACAAGTCAGTGGATTGATAGTACCAAATGGAGTAATTGTGTAGACATAAACATTGTAATCGTCCTCAATACTGTTTTAATCGATAAAATGTTTCTTGATTAAACTGGGATTCACTCACCAGTATTTCCTGCTGATAAAATGTTTTAAACACGTGTTTCAGGTAACTTAGTATGAAGCCAATAAAAGCCAGCTGGAGAGCACTGAAGGCTTGGAAAAGTGGCAATAAAGTTACCTAAAATAAAATAGATGTTTTTATTAAATAAAATAGGATTTATTCCTATGAAAATGTGTGTACTGCAAACTTGGGTTTTTCCCATGTATTTGTATTTATAAAATATGGTGGTTTACTCTGATAAAATATTTCATAACTACGGTCCTGATGAAAATTCCGCTGCCAAATTTGACAAACACGCGATACCACCGAAACTGGCTCGCGGCTGCCCGTTCCCGGGAATTAGGGATCGGGGGTTGTGACAGAAGGTGGTATCAGAGCCTAGCCACTGGTTCAAGCCAAAGAAGTGTTCTGCTGACACTTAAATTTTAAATTTTGTGTTAGGAAATAACTTATGAGATTATGTGTTTTATATTATTTGACTATTTGTTAGTCTACAGTATGGGTAAGCAAAGAATTTCGGACATCTATCGTCAACTAGATAGTTCACCAAAAGATAAGGGAACCTTATTTCAACCAAATCCCTCAGGATACTCAGCAGATATGGAGGAAGGAATATTTGTTCGTAAGGCACAGTCTAAGAAACCATTTACTTCTAAGAAAAGAAGTTGGATTATTAACAAAAGTCGAGAGAAAATAAAGAAGTTACAACCAAAGGGATAAATAATCAATCAGGAAATAAATGCACAAACTCAGGAAACAGGCAATAACTTACTAGGGGAAGATGAATTAGATGGACAATGGGTAAATCTCCACATGTTAGCCACTACAGTAGTAAATGCTAACTTATATTAAATAGTCAAACGGCCAAACCAGTACCAGCAACAATGCCACTTATGAGCTAGAAACTTTAAAAGGGACTTTGCCTATTAGATAACAACTTAGTAGAGACAGGAGATAGAATAAACCTTACATAAGAGCATGTTGAGCCTAATACTCCTATAACATAGATAGACTAAAATAAGTTACGGATGCATAATCCCTAGTTTATTTTGAATTCCAGTTGTAGTTTGTAATAAATACATATATATATATATAAGTCGCAATGTTCGCCGTTTTTAATCAATCCATTTTTATGATTATACCCAAATGTTTGTACTAGAAATTTTTCTGTGATAATTAATACCACCTACTCAAATAATATCATAATATGTATATGTTAAAATAGTTAGAAGAATCATGAAATATTTTATTTAGAAATGGGAGTTGATCAATTAAAATAATTACACGATTTATTATTAATACATGTTTTATTATTGTCATATATATCATTAAGATCTGACATATAAAATGTACAAATGTAATCATTTGTATACCTATAAAAATGTATTTAAATACATTCAATTGTTAATATCATAATCAAACTAAGTTAGTTATTAACAAAGCAGTTATGTTTATGATTCTCTTTTGGAACCAATCATTTACTTTGATTTAAAATACATATTGAAATATATGGTATAAACTTTAAAACTTTGTGGTTTTAATAATATTGTTTCAAAATAATTTATATTTAAATAAATAAAACCGAAGCTATTAAATTAACCAAAAGGATTTTAAGAAGTAATAAAATTTTTAAAAGATTGCTTTAGTAGATCTAGCCAAAGCAAGTTTTGAAACCCAAGTGTACCAATTTACCACTCCATTTTATTCCTTCTGGTTTATAACTAGTTGACCATAAGACTTCATACTTTCATAATTTTATGAAATAACTGATGTTGGGATTACTTATAAAAGTTTCTATTGAAATACTTAGTAATAAAATAGATGGTTAAATGAATATGATGGGTATGCATGATTTAATAAAATCATTTAAAGTTTTTAAGAGATTTGGGTTGGTTGGACTATGTAGAAAGGCCTAACTAAACGTTGAAAGCATTTCTACAGATCTTTAATATTAAGGTATGTACAGAATAGGTTTTATGCATGGAGATAGCTAATATAAGATTAACCAGTCATATTAGTTATAGGATTGTGTATCCTAAATTATAAAGAAAAATATTCAAGTCAGCTGACTGATGTCTAATAGTTAAATAATACAATATTAATAAATGAGTGGAGTTGATAAATTGGATGTTAAACTTACCCTAAGTAGTTGCAAAGTTCTCATACTTAAAAAAAAAATAGAAATCCACTAGTACATATGGGTATCTATCCTACACGGTTTTCGGTTGGAAAATAATTTGATATCTAAAATCTAATATAAATTTTCCAATATTCGACTCGTACAGTAAGTCAAATACATTTTTTTATATAACTCATAATATTTGAGTTCATCCGTACCTTTTATATTATTAGTATAATGATAAAACATTTTACAATAATATATGAACAGTATATTTTACTATAAGATAGTACATCAATTATCATGGTGTAACAAATTCTAATAAGTGTAATATAGTATATAGAATAGTATATGCACTTATGTTATAAGTCCGTCGCGGGTGTATTAAAATGTAACAAGGCTATTAGATCTTTTTACTAGAATATGTATACAAATCCTATCTTCTCATAAGTATACGTATATTATACTATACGAAAATAATATACTGTATATTTTTGATCCTTGCACGTTAAAATGTTCCTAAACATTCATTTTTCAAACTAGAATTTAAAATGGATGCCCCACATAAAAATGTGTAAATCAAATGTGTGTTTAGTACGTTTGTCCTTTAAAAAAAAATTATTGTAATATCTTTAAATAAATTATTATTGTATGGGATATACATACATATTTCAATACATGTATATTATAATTATAAAGGAAAAGGTAGGAATGTGATAATTAGAATAGATATATAGATGGTTACTTGAGGAGAAATTATTAAGGTAACATAAATAGTGAGTCTGGTATTTCATTAGTTAAAAATGAAACTGTTCTTATAAGTCCAGAAAAAATTTATATTCCAAAATATTATATTTGACAGAAATTTATTTCAATATACTACTTTTATAAAAGGATAAAGTAAAGTCATGGAAATAAGCTTGATGATTGGTACCATCGGATGTATAGTTATTATTTTATATATGCGTGTATATATTCCGTAAGTTAATATTAACTAGAGATTTGAAATTTTATACACATATATGCCTATACCCAATAAGAATTTCTTGATGATATACCCAATATATTATCTTCTGTGAGATAAACATAAGAGAAAATGTCATTGGTAATTCATATGAAAACATGAAGTTATTATAAGAATAAACCATGAAACCTACTATGTTTTAAAATGCCATCTGTCTCAATGAAATATTCCTTGTAACGGAATCTAAGATTTTATATGCATAAATAGAGATAGCTATAAGCATACTCTTCACATTTTGTCTATGGAGACCATGATATATTTGAAACTCCATTCTCCAACCAAAAGAAAACCACAACCATAATAATATCTTTGCTTAAATGAAAGAGTTGGGATATTGATATTCACTGGTAACAACCAGGACAATATTTAGACTTGAACCTCAGAAGAATGCCTTAGTATAAAGCTTTGAGATAAGCCAATTACTTGCATAGATAAAGTGTGATGGTTATTGGTATCCCGTGAGGATGATAACTAGAACAGTGCCTGTATGATAAATAAGCGATAACAACTGGCCACTGTTATTTCTTGTTTATTAGTACTACTCGGTTCTAGAATATGATCCATCATGAGAATACTGATTTCCTTGTTTCTTGAATGCAAACTATAATAAATGATGTACTTTCAAAATCCTGATTTGAGAGAAGTCTATTTATGGGAAATACTATGATAATTACCTCTCCGGTAAAACTGGGCATGGTGCGGTAGACTCTCCAGCTTGTCCGGGTGAGATGGGGTTACCTCTCCGGCAAAACCGGGTGAGATGGGGTTACCTCTCCGGCAAGACCGGGTGAGATGGGGTATATGTTATGATAATAGAATTCCCTAAATAATACCATGACCTGATGTCTGACTTGTGAGTCTGTTTACATTATAGATAATGTGCATACTACAGTATATGAAATATTATATAGACATGTATGTCTATGAGGAAATCCAAAGACTATATTGATTGACAATTAGGAATTTACCATGAACAAGTGTGTCAATGATAATTTTAGACTTATTTATTAGGAATCTCCTGTATACGTCTAAAATTTCGATATCAAACATTATTTCGTTTGATCATCCCTCTCGAAATTCGCGCGACAAGATAAACAACAGGAACTCTATAAGTTGGGACGCCATCGAAAGTATAAGAATTCCCTTGCGATTACTGACGCATTATGAAACCTATAACTAAAAGTTGTGTTAAAACACAAAATGTCTAAAACTTACGCTAATAGTAAGTTTACCTTCATTCAGAATTCTTGAGAAGATAAGAATCTCAAAACATAGAGAATAGTTCTGGTCAAAGTATAGTAAAATTCAAAACAAAAGACCAGAATACACCTAGAAACTAGACTACCTAAAAATATTTATCTATATTTCAGGGAATCTCGAGGACGAGATTTAAAACAAGGTGGGGAGGATGTAACATTCCCAAAAATTTTATATAAAAACGTAAGTTATTAAAAGGATACATCATGGGCAAATTGACCAATGAAAATATGAGATATTTTGGGCAAGCATAGGAAACATTTAATAAATAATTTATAAAATACATAATATTCGAACATACTCTGTTTTTAATGAAACTTGGTTCAAAATGTAGATAAAATTACTCTCGTTCTAATGACATATTTATCATTTTATGAAACCTCATATTTTAAAAATTATAGACGCCAAATAAGTAAAGTAATTGAATTATTATAATATATAAATAATAATAAATATAATAATATAAATGAAAACAATTGAAGTGCACGTGTGATGTGTATATATATAATAATAATAATAATAATAATAATAATAATAAATCATAAATCTCAAAAGTGGTACATGTTTTAATGATATTGGATACGTGGCTTTCACAAATTGAAAGAAAAGAATGACATTAACTTTACAATTAATGCTTGGTATATGTGAAAGAAGTATCGTGAGCTCCAAGGGTCTACAATTTAGTATAAATAGAGTTCTACATTCAATCTTTCATTCTGTTCATTCTTTTTCCATCATTGTCTACTCTCTCTCTCAAAATATATATTCTAATACTTCAACCCGTAATAATAATTATAATAATAAAAAAACCCTACCCCATTTTAAGTATTGTAGCCCCTGACCACTGATACCCTGTCCAAGTGACGTAGGGCCCCGTAACGTTGCCTAAATTCGTTGGGGTTCTGTTTCATGACGTAGTGATAAAGTGGAATTGGGTTACTATACTTAATGTGAGTGCACTATATATTTTATCAAATAACCCAGGAGTGATACCCAAAATATATCCACCCTCCTAAAACACCCCTGACACCCTACACTTTCTAAAATACACCCCGTATGTAAAAACCGAGCCCGTGATACAATATAGTATTTAAATAAAATATAAAAGTTTAAATCTAGGGCTGAGGCGGGCCGCGTGAGCCCACCCCAAACCCTTACGCGGACGGTATGAAAGCTAGAACCAGACTCCTTTGGTTTCTTAAAGTCCAGGCGGGCCGCGTAAACCATATATTAAGTTGACGCGGGCCGCGAGTGACCTAAAGTGTGGCGCAGCCCGGTACCGACACGTATCGACATCGTGGCAGGTCTAGATCATGACCAGGATAAGCTACGCATTGACTGGAGTTTGACGCGGGCCGCGTAGACTCCTGTCTACCCTTACGCGGGCCGCGGGGAGACCAAGTATCAGCAACTATAAATAGCAGGCATCGGATTTCATTTCAACTCGCTCACATTTCAATTATCAATATCAAATTTCTGTAGAATTGATATTATAGTCGGGTAGTATACCCCTAATTAGCGAGGTTCTGCTCCGTTGTAAGTATTATAACCCCAGTTTCGTAATAGAGACGCTGCCCGATTGATTTAGGGTTCCGTAACAACTGTCATGGTTCTACCCGACGTAGTTGTTGGAATACCGTCTCGGGGAGGGTATCATTAATATTTTCAAAGGGTTATGATACTAACCTATGTACATTTGTATAAATTATAGATTATATCCATGAAACCCTTACGCGAAGTCTAAGATAGCAATGTGAGTAATCTCCTTTTTGTTAACAGTTTTTACAAAACCTTAATTATTTTACAATATGATTAAGCGGTGATTGAGTCTTTGTAGTCTTCAATTACTGCCGGTATGTTGGGGTTTTGTATACAAAATTTACTACACTGTGAGTAGTAAGTCGAGGATGACAGTACGTTACCATTGGACAATGAGTTAGCCAATGTGTAATATGACCCACAAGTCAGTGGATTGATAGTACCAAATGGAGTAATTGTGTAGACATAAACATTGTAATCGTCCTCAATACTGTTTTAATCGATAAAATGTTTCTTGATTAAACTGGGATTCACTCACCAGTATTTCCTGCTGATAAAATGTTTTAAACACGTGTTTCAGGTAACTTAGTATGAAGCCAATAAAAGCCAGCTGGAGAGCACTGAAGGCTTGGAAAAGTGGCAATAAAGTTACCTAAAATAAAATAGATGTTTTTATTAAATAAAATAGGATTTATTCCTATGAAAATGTGTGTACTGCAAACTTGGGTTTTTCCCATGTATTTGTATTTATAAAATATGGTGGTTTACTCTGATAAAATATTTCCTAACTACGGTCCTGATGAAAATTCCGCTGCCAAATTTGACAAACACGCGATACCACCGAAACTGGCTCGCGGCCGCCCGTTCCCAGGAATTAGGGATCGTGGGTTGTGACATGCCACGTGGCAGCTCCGGGTTTCTCCTGGTGGCCTGTCTGTCGCGGCCCGCGTAGGAAGTAGCCAAAGGCTACGCGGCCCGCGAGCGAAGTAAAAATCTTGTTTTTATTTTATTTTTAATTATATATTGTATTTTGGGTTTGGTTTTCGTATACGGGGTATATTGTAGGACATATTGGGATATTTTAATTATATTAGAGGTGTCGCAAATATTAATTAGGAGGGTTGTTATATCCTCCCCACCTTGTTTTAGAGCTCGTCCTCGAGATCTACTGTCACAAGTATGGGTATTTCCTTTGCATTTCTGATTCAAGCTCCCAAGTGTACTCTGGTCCTCTTTTGGAGTCCCATTTCACTTTGAATAGAACTAACCTTTTGTGTTTGAGGTTCTTGACTTTCCTGTCTTCAACCTGTAGGGGCTTCTCCACAAATTTAAGCTTTTCATTTACCTCTATGTCCTTAAGAGGTACTACCAGTGATTCATCAGCTAAGCATTTCTTGAGATTTGATACATGAAATACATCATGTATTCCTGCCATTTCCTCTAGCAGTTGTAACTGATAGGCTACAGGTCCTATTCTTCTAATAATCTCAAAAGATCCAACATACCTGGGGCTTAGCTTTCCCCTTTTTATGAATCTTACCACTCCTTTCCAAGGAGAGACTTTTAATAACACTTTGTCACCTACTTGAAATTCCAATGGCTTTCGTCTGTTATCAGCATAACTCTTTTATCGATCACGTGCTGCTTTCAGTCGTTCCTTGACTTGAATGATTTTGTCGGTTGTTTCTTGTACTATCTCTGGTCTAGAGAGTTGCTTTTCTTCAATTTCTGCCCAACAGACTGGGGTTCGGCACTTTCGTCCATACAGTGATTCGAATGGTGCAGCATTGATACTTGTGTGATAACTGTTATTGTGAGAAAATTCTATTAATGGTAAGTGATCGTCCCAATTACTTCCGAAATCAATTACACAAGCTCTAAGCATATCCTCCATTGTCTGAATTGTCCTTTCACTTTATCCGTCCGTTTGAGGATGATAAGCGGTGCTTAGATTTAGCTTGGTTCCCATGGCTTTTTGGAAACTTGTCCAAAAATGATAGGTAAAACGGCTATCCCTATCAGAAACAATTGATAAAGGAATTCCATGTAATGAAACAATTTCATTTACATACAACTTAGCTAATTGTTCCATACTGAAAGTTTCTTTCATTGGTAGGAAATGAGCTGACTTAGTTAGCCTGTCTACAATCACCCAGATTGTATCATTACCTTTCCTTGTTTTGGGTAGTTTGGTAACAAAATCCGTTGTTATCAATTCCCATTTCCATATGGGCATTTCTAACTGTTGCAACAATCCTGGGGTTTCTGATGTTCAGCTTTAACTTGTGAACAGGTTAAACACTTAGAAACATAAGCTGCTATGTCCTTTTTTATTCCTATCCACCAAAAATTCTTTCTTAAATCCTGATACATTTTATCACTTCCAGGATGCATCGAATACTTAGACTTATGGGCTTCTTCTAGTATACGGTGACGTAGGTTTCCTAGTTTGGGTATCCACATTCTTTTCTTATGGAATCTCCAAATTCCATCTGTTCCTTAATCATTCCTTTTAATTTTTCAGTATCATCCTTGATTACTGATTCTTGTGCTTTTCTATTTTGTTCATTCAAATCTACTTGTAGATTTAATTTAAGAGAACGCACTCTTTTTGGCTTTTCATGATACTTTCGACTTAAAGCATCAGCCACTACATTGGCATTTCCTGCATGATACTGGATATTACAATCATAATCACTAAGTATCTCCATCCAGCGTCTTTGTCTCATATTCAATTCCTTTTGCCCAAAAACATACCTTAAACTCTTATGATCAGTGAAAATGGTAAACTTACTACCGTAAAGGTAATGTCTCCAAATTTTCAAGGCAAAAATTATGGCTCCTAATTCTAGATCATGGGTTGAATAATTCTCTACATGATTCTTAAGTTGTCTGGATGCGTAAGCTATAACCTTTTGACGTTGCATCAATACACATCCATAACCTAACTTAGAAGCGTCACAATAGACTACAAAGTCTTCAGTTCCTTCTGGTAACGCTAGGATGGGTGCATTGGTCAATCTTTGCTTAAGAATTCTAAATGCTTCTTCTTGTTTTGGTCCCCATTCAAACTTAACAGATTTATAGGTTAACTTAGTTAAGGGAATGACTATTCTAGAAAATTTTTGAATAAATCTCCTATAATAACCTGCCAATCCTAAGAAACTTCTAACCTCGGTTGGAGACTTAGGGGTTTTCCATTTGGTAATCGCCTCGATCTTAGTGGGATCCACATGAATTCCTTCATGATCAACTAAATGTCCAAGAAATTGTACCTGTTCTAACCAAAACTCGCATTTTGAAAACTTTGCATAAAGCTTTTCTATCCTTAATAAACTTAGAAGTGTGTGCAAATGCTTTGCATGTTCCTCTTTACTTTTGGAGTAAATGAGAATATCATCTATAAAGACAATTATGAATTTATCCAAATATGGCTTACATATTCGGTTCATCATGTCCATAAATGTGGCTGGGGCATTGGTTAAACCAAATGGCATGACAGTAAATTCATAATGACCATACCTTGTTCGAAATGCGGTCTTAGGAATGTCCTCTTCCTGTACCTTTAATTGATGATATCCTGACCGTAAATCGATTTTTGAGAAAAATCGAGCTCCTTGCAATTGATCAAACAAATCATTGATTCTCGATAATGGATACCGATTTTTAATCGTGACTTTGTTCAATTCACGGTAATCAATGCACATACGCATTGACCGGCCTTTCTTTTTAACGAATAAAATCGGTGCTCCCCATGGTGACGAGCTTGGCTGTATGAATCCTTTCTCCAACAATTCCTCTAATTGTTTCTTCAGTTCCTGCATCTCTGCGGGTGCCAAACGATAGGGTGCTTTGGCAATCGGTGCTGTCCCTGGTAGCAGGTGGATTCTGAATTCAACTTCCCTGTCTGGCGGTAGCCCTGGTAATTCTTCTGGGAACACATCTGGAAACTGAGATACTACTGGAATATCTTTTAGTTCTTTTCCTTTAGTATTAGTGATTATAGAAATCAAATATACTATAGATCCTTTTCTTATATAACTTGTCGTTTTCATCACAGAGATGAATTTTGTGGATCTAGACGGCTTGTTTCCTTTAATTGTGATCTTTTCACCCTTTGGTGAATTTACTTGAATTAACTTTTGATCACATAAAATACTGGCTTTATTGGCTATTAACCAATCCATTCCTAATACAACATCAAATTCTGTCAGATTCATGGGGTAAAGGTTTGCAATAAACTTTTGATTTAAAAATTTTATTCTTGCTCCCTGCAAAATTATAGAAATCCTAACGGTTTCTCCATTGGCTGTTTCTACTAAACATTCTTGTGGGAGTTTAGTTAATGGTTGATTGAGAATTTTTCAAAATGAAGTATTAATAAAACTTTGGTTTGCACCAGAGTCAAATAATACTTTGGCAAAAACATCATTAACTAAAAACGTACCGGCTATCACGTCCGGAATCATCTTGGCTTCATCTGCAGTCAGAACAAATGTTCTAGCATTTTTAGTGTTCTTGTTGCCCATGGCTGGAACTAGTTTCAGGAAGTTTGGCTTGATGTGACCTTTTTCTCCACAGTTGAAGCACATCCCATTATTAGGTTTCCTCCTGCAATCTTCTTCATTGTGCCCTGGTATCTTGCATAAATTGCAGTAGGTGGAGCATTTTCCCGAATGCTTTTTCTTACAGGCTTTGCAGTAGGGTACAGAGGTAGAACCTATATTCTTTCCACGATTGGTATTACCGTAGCGAAATTCTTGGGTAAGCCTTTGAGCTAGGTTCCTTCTCTGGTCTTCTTCTCTTGTACGTACTAATTCATCAGTCAAGGTGTTTGCTAGTTCTACAGCTTCTTCTATAGTTTGAGGTCTAGCTGCCTTGACTACATGGCTTATTTCACTGATTAATCCCCAGATGTAACGGGAGATTAATACGAGTTCTGGTGATGCAAGGGTTGGTACTATTCTAGCATATTCAAAAAATAACGTAGTGTAACCCTTACTATCCACTCCAGTCATCCTAAGGTTTAGGAACTTATTTGCTATCTGTTCCTTTTCATTGGGAGGGCAGAATTTCCTTTCTACCATGTTCTTAAATTCCTCCCAGTTCATATTGTAAACCCTGTCACTTCCCCTAGATTGGAGGATAGTGTTCCACCATTCTAAGGCTGAGTTCTCAAACAGATTGGAGGCGAACATTATCTTATCCTCTTCTGCACATTTGCTTATTTTCAAGACTGCCTCAGTCTTTTCTATCCAGCATAGAGATGCAACGGCCCCTTCATTGCCCGAAAATTCCATTGGTTTACAAGACCAGAATTCTTTATAAGAACAACCATAAGACATGGTTCTTCTTCTTTTGGGAATTGGCACTTGCAGTATGGGTCCACTGTTTACGCTGTGTTCAGGTTTAGTTAGTTGTTTACTGCTATGGTTACTTTTATTATCCGCTTCCCTAACTGTTTTGATAATATAAGGCATTGCATCTATTATCCCTTGTGCCACTATGTGTTGGATAGCACTGTTATCCACTGGGTTTCCATTGTTATCATTGTTCGGGTTATCATTGTTATTCTGGTTTTCCGGGTTATTATCTGGGTTCTCTTGATTCACTTAGTCGGCCATCTGAATTTTAAATATTTACCACGTATTAATATCACAAGATAGCATTTAATACAACCAATCACATGACACGCATATTGATCAAAAACGTCAAACATTGCGACTTACTCTTTCTTATATATAGTAGGCATCTAATACAAACTGATACTGGAATTTAAAATTATAATACAACTGAAATAAAAATTATACTACTAGTAGGCGTCCGTAGCTATGATTTAGATTTTTTTTTTCAAACATACACACATATTATATATTATTATATTATATTACTATTATTATTATTACTACCTCCACCATCACTTTTACTGATATGGATTCATCCAGAAATCCATATTACGCTTGTCATACTTCCAGATGAGTCATTCTCATACCTGCCTCATTCTCTCGCTACTTTCTAAAATCTCCTCTCAAAAGTTTCGGAGTTCTTGCACATTTTCTACACACATTGGGGGTGGAGGTGCAGGGACTGGGTTTGGGAACTGGGGCATGGGTTCCTGGTACGGGTATGGATTATCTAGAATTTCTTTAATGTATTCATCATTATCATAGTAGGGATCTAGAGATTCCAAACCTGGGTAGGCTGCTACATTAGGCATAGGTTCATCTTCGGGTATTGGGTAGCGCTGCTGGTAATCCCTATGTTCATCTAACCACGGGTCATAGTCTGGGTCTAAGGGATTAGGTGCTGGTATCCTAGGTATCTATTCTGGGTTGAAATCATGCATTTGGACTTGGTTTCTGGGTTGTTTTCTATTTCCATTGGCTGAGCAGGGAATAGTGGTACTGGTTGGGGTGCTATCAGTTGCTCCAGGTTAGTGTCGGCAGCTGTGGTTGCTAGGATGTGAAAATTTGCTAAACCCCTATTAAGCATATCCTGGGTGTGGGCATCTGTTTCTCTTTTAGCGGCTGCTAAGGCTCGCTGCTGTTGTAACTTTTTCATTCTTTTTCTACGTTCATGCGCTCCTCTACTGAACCATCCTCTCTTTTTAGGAGGGAATGGCTCTTCAGACTGAGCCTTAAACATGAATATCCTATCTTCATTATCAGCAGAATACCCTGAGAGGGCAGGCTATGAAGAGGTGCCTTCGCTCCTAGGTGAGCTGGACAACTGACGGTAGGCGTCGGAAGGTCCTTGGTCGCTCATACTGTAAACTAACAAATAGTCAAATAACACACAACAATAGTATACAATTATGCACGTATTTCCGTAATAAATTTCCTAACATATAACATTTTGGTGTCAGCAGAACACTTCAGTGGCTGAATCAGTGGCTTGGCTCTGATACCACCTTCTGTCGCAACCCCTGCCCCCTAACTAACCCGGGAACGGGCGGCAGCGGCCAGTTTCGGTGGTATCTGAGTTTGTCATTTTGGCAGCAGAAATTACATCAGGACTGTAGTTAGGAAATATTTTATCAGAGTAAAATACCACACTTTCATAATATTAAACACGTGGGAAAAATCCCAAGTTTTAAGTACACGCATTTTCATAGGGATAAACCCTATTTTATTTAAATAAAACATCTCTTTATTTTAGGTAACTTTATAGCCACTTTTCCAAGCCTTCAGTGCTGTCCAGCTGGCTTCTATTTTGCTTTCACATTTTGTTACCTGAAACGCGTTAAAAATATTTTGTCAGTGGGAAATACTGGTGAGTGAATCCCAGTTTAATCAATTTAAGTAAAAACCATTGTACAGTATTGAGGGCGGTCGCGCAATTACATTTGTTTCCATCTATTCAATTACCACCCACGGTACTGTTAACCCGACTTTTGGTCATGTAACTCCTCGCAAGGCAGTAACAAATTTTGTATACAAAACCCCAACATACCGACGATAATTGTAGAATACAAATACTCAATCACTGTTTAATATATTATTAATTGTGTGAGGTTTTGTAAAAACATTTAACAAAAAGGAGATTACTCACATTGCTGTCTTAGGTTTTCCTGGTGATTATCTATAATTTACACAAATGCACATACGTTAGTATAATAACCCTTAATATTTATATTCGTAATACCCTCCCCGAGACGGTATTCCAACGACTACGTCGGCAGAACCACGAAAGCCGTTACGGAACCCTGGATCAATCGGGCAGCGTATCTAATATGTAATCGGGGTTATGATACTTACAACGAGGCAGAACTTTGTTATTTAGGGGGTATTATGCCCGGGAATCACTATAACTATGTGAAAATTCGAGAGAAGAAAAGATTGTGAGTGACTGGAACTGAAGGCCCGAGCTCCCAATTTATAGGAGCTGAAATCGAATTCCTCGCGGCCCGCATAGAAGTCCTCTAAGGGTTTCGCGGCCCGCGTAGTAGGGTTAGTAGGGCCTAGCTCGTCCGGGTCATCACACTAGGTCCAACACGTTGCTGCCACGTGGCAGCTTCGGGTTTCTCCTAGTAGCCTGTCTGTCGCGGCCCGCGTAGGAAGTAGCCAACGGCTACGCGGCCCGCGAGCGAAGTAAAAATCTTGTTTTTATTTTATTTTTAATTATATATTTTATTTTGGGTTTGGTTTTCGTATACGGGGTATATTGTAGGACATATTGGGATATTTTAATTGTATTAGAGGTGTCGGAAATATTAATCAGGAGGGTTGTTATATGAATCAATCGAAACGCAATCGAAACTCTATCGCAATTGAATCGCAAATGCTAAACGCAATTTAATTAGGATGATTGTATGTTAGTTATAATATTGGTGTGTTTATTGTTATTCTATCGCAACGCTCAACGCACGAAATGAAATGCCAAACGCCAACTCGTCGGAGCCACTCGATCAAGTGACCGCTCGATCGGATGGCCAACCGATCGGATTGCCATCCGATCGGAGCGTCATCCGATCGGTGACCCACTCGATCCTTGTGCCTTTCCTCTTTTGGAAACCCTATAAATACCCACCTGTCACATCATTTGTGATGTGACAGCTCCTCCACTCGACCAGCTCGCTCAAGCACTCATTTCTCTCGATTTCTCGCGACTCTTGTAAGTTTTCAACCTAAATCTTGTACTTCTATGATCTATACATGCTTCTTCATCATTTTCACCTTTAAATCTTAACTTTTAACCGTGAAATCAGCAGATTTGAGGTGTTCTAGGATGATGTCATCATGGAGTTCTTATGAACTTCAAGATTTGACTTCATTCCACCAAGAATAACTTAGATCTGAACGATTTCCACATGAATAAGCAAGGATCTTGCATAGATCTGAACATTTTCAAGGTTGAAAGGATTGAAAGATGGTTTTCCAACTTTCTTTCAACTCTTTTACACCCAATGCACTCAAAACCGATAGAATCGGAGCTCGTCTGACCTTCTACTCTTTCTTAGTGATGTGTTGGTTCAAGATCTGGTTTCTATCAAGAGACAACCGATTTCGGACTTAACATGAACTCCATCACAAACCGGTAAACTGATCGGATTTGGGTGATTCCTGTTCGATCGGGTAACCTGGGTCTGGGGAAGTTCCGTGGTTTAATACGAGGTCATGCCGTCTCCATCAAACCGCAAAACTTAGCAAAAACTTCAAGATAGCAACATGATCAGATCGCGGGACGGGTTGCCGTCCGATCGGATTGCCATCCGATCGAACCGCAATCCGATCGGATTGCACTTGAAGTTCAACACTTAACAATTTTCAATATGATCAATGCACTATCAGTTCTAACGGATTGTCACCCGATCGGTAGACCATCCGATTGAGTGATAACACTGCTGTGAACTTGTTCTCTGAGAAATACCTAGCCGAACGGATCGTTATCCGATCGAACCGCCGTTCGATCGAACGACCTGAAAGGTAGAGATACTTCTCTGTTTTTAAAATGCTACAACGAAAACTTCAAAAGGCAAGCCATCATACACAAACACATCTATACCAAACAAAATGTCAATCCGGCCGAACGGCCATCCGATCGGATTACCGTTCGACACTTGGTACACTTGCATCGTCTTACATGCCGCTCACCGTTTATGCTATCGTTAACTGTTCAGGCTAATCTCTCTCAGCGCTCCCTTCAATACAAGAGAGTGTTTACTTGTTAAACACAATCATGAGTATACTTGTCACACCCCGATATTTCCACGTATTACCGGTGGGCCCGGTGGGGAGTATCGTAACGTAGTTGATATCATCATAGTCAATAATCACAATTTAATGCACAGCAGAAGTCTAAATTAATAATATTACATACCGAGTTGAAAGTAACATAAAATACTACACAACGGATTGTAAGTGGATCCACAGGCGGATCTCAAATAAAAAGAAATATTGTTCAACAGATATAAGCATCAAAAGCTTGCAAGACTCTTTATTTGATACTAGGAGTTGCCAGCCCATTACGCATAGTACCTGCACTTAACCTTTTGAAAAATACGCCAGTTTACACTGGTAAATACAATTAACTGACTCTTTTGAAAAGGGTTTAAGAAAATTGATTTAAATGCACAAGGCACAAAATTATTTTATAACTTGGGACAATTATTTAAAAATAATCTTGTATACAGATTTATATGTTTGTCGTACATTCAGTAGCCCGGGTTAGAAGTACCGGGTTAAAGGTTAATAGACACACCACATAATATAAACCCACGGCGAGTTATCCTCAACAGGCGGGTATATCTTTTTACATACGCACTGTCAAGTGTAACCTGCTAGACCCAAGAAGCTGTGAATTTCTGTAGGCGTCTTAGGCTCCTGCCAATTCATAATGGCTTCAATCTTAGCGGGATCCACCTGGATACCACGCTCACTAACAACATGTCCAAGAAATTGGACATCTCGGAGCCAAAACTCACATTTAGAGAACTTAGCATAAAGCTTTTCTGGTTGTAGAAGTTCAAGAATACATCGAAGATGTTTTTCATGATCGGCCTGATTCTTTGAATATATGAGTATGTCATCAATAAAAACAATGACGAACTTGTCCAGATGTGGCTTGCAAACGCGATTCATGAGATCCATGAACGCTGCAGGTGCATTAGTGAGACTAAAAGGCATCACTAAGAACTCATAGTGTCCATATCGAGTTCTGAATGCAGTCTTATGGACGTCTTCATCTCTGACCTTCAGTTGATGGTAACCAGACCTGAGATCAATCTTGGAGAAATAACTTGCCCCTTGAAGCTGATCGAATAGATCATCGATCCTGGGTAATGGATACATGTTTTTTATTGTAACCTTATTGAGCTCACGATAATCGATGCACAAACTCATCGAGCCATCCTTATTTTTCACGAACAGAATCGGTGCTCCCCAAGGGGACGAGCTAGGTCGAATGAAACCTTTTGCCAACAAATCATCCAACTGAGTCCTTAACTCTCTCATCTCAGTTGGTGCAAACCGATAAGGTGCTCTTGCAATTGGTGCTGCTCCAGAAATGGTGCTCCTCAAACATCTTGACGCCTTAAGCATAGACACTTGCTTAGGCAATCTGTACTGTGTATCTCCTTGTATCGTAAGTGGCTCACCATAAGTAGTCTTGATAACCACTTGCTTCTTATCACATAAAATTTGGGCTTGGTTATAAGATAATCAATCCATGCCTATCACTATGTCGAATCCTGCTAATTTCAACGGAATCAAGGATAGCGGAAAAGAGTGATTACTAATGGATATAAAACATGCATCTAGAATGGTTGAAGCAGTTTCTATGGTACCATCTGCCAATTCTACTTCATACTTTATGCTTAGAGTCTTAACAGGCAGATTTAACAATTTACAAAACTTATTGTCTACAAAAGACTTGTCTGCACCCGAATCAAACAATACTCTAGCATAAACATCATTGATAAGGAAGGTACCTGTTATCACATTGTCGTCCTGAATGGCCTCTCGAGCATCCATCTGAAATACCCGAGCATTGGTCTTTTTAGCCTCCTCAGGCTTCTTCGCATATTTTGGGCAGTTGGTCTTGATATGCCCCTTCTCGTTACAATTGTAACAAGTTGCGTCTTTTAACTTCTTGCAATCCAAAGTCTTATGCTCACTTGATTTGCAGATCCTACAAACTCTAGGCTGTGTCTGAGACTTAGATTCGAGCCTGCATTTCCCCAAATGGCGCTTATGGCAGGTTTTGCATTTGGGCTTCTCACCTGACTGTTGGTTGTCCTTTTTAAACCCGAAACTCTTCTTGTACTTAGAGTTCCCCTTATGTTTCTTATCAGGACGGCGTGAGTTCTCATCCTCACGTTTCCTTTTCCTCTCTTCAGAATTCTTGAGCGATCTCTGCCTAACCGCATCGAGAGTAAGAGATAAGGACAGATCAGTCACTGACCTAAAGGTAGTAGGTCTAGATGCTTTCACACTTTCTTTGATCTCCGGAGCTAAACCTCCAATAAAACGAGCCATGCGCTTTGATTCTGGTGTGATCAAATAAGGAACCAGTCGAGACATGGTGTTGAAGCTCGTAAGATATGCCTGACAATCCAAATTCTTCATGACCAAGGTCAAGAAGTCAGTCTCAATTTTCTCAACTTCATGTTGAGGACAGAAAATTTCTTTAATTAGAGCAACAAACTGATCCCAAGTCAAGTTATACAACGGGATCTTCCCTGTAGCTTGGATTAGGGACTTCCACCAAGCTAAAGCTTCACCTTTAAAAGATTGTGAAACAAACTTCACAATGTCCTGTTCAGCACAACCACTAATATCAACCACTGTATCCATTTCATCGAGCCAAGTCATACAATCAATGGCTCCTTTCTCTCCTGTGAAATCTCTGGGCTTGCAGGAGACGAAATACTTGTAAGAACAAGTCTTAACTCGTGATTCTTGATTAAGCATTACTTGCTTGGATGGAACACTTTTCCGATTCGAAGAATGACGAGATTCATCCTTCCTTGACTCATGTGTTTTAGAAGGGGGCTTACTATGAGCCACGGATAGAGTCTTTGAACGGGTATTACTTGATTCTTTAAATTGTATGTTAAGAGCTCTAGTAACAGCGTTGTCTATAAACGCCTGAAGATCTGCACCAGCTACGTTTACCCTGGTGGTATCATTATTCTCTCTCGAGTGACTGTTAACCTCTTCTGATTCAGCCATGTAGCTTGATTGCTACAAAATAATTGACAATATTTTATTCAGAAGTTTTATCATGGAATTGTCATTGTGACAATTCATTAACCATGGTGGATAAAAACCATATTGGCTAATTTGTTAATCATATTCATTCAGGATTTTCATTATAATTTATCTTTTATTATAAATCATTAAAGATATTAAAGTGGCACAAAAGGCCTAGTCACAAGGACAATTTTTAATTATAAGCCATGATTTCATAGAATCGAGGCATTAAGGTTTGAACATAGTTCGTTATCTTTTATTGACAGGGAGTCGTAGACTACAACTGTCTTTTTGTCTTAATTGACAATTATTATGGCCCGTAGGCACTTCATCACTAATGGATGTTTAATATATGATCATCTTAATTGATGATTTGAACCCATGATTTCTAAATCATTAGGCTAGAAGGAATCTGGAAGAATCCAATATAAAGATGACGTGTGTGACTTAACCGAATCACATCTGCCAGGAGTGCTAACATGTTTTTAGATGTTAACAAGGATTTGAATCTTTTTAAATAGGTTTTACCATCATGGCCAGGTCTATAATGACATATAGGCTAGGTTATACCTTTTAAGATTCCTTTTAATATTTAATGGCAGATCAATTGTAAATTGGAATGATGTTTTGATTTATTTCATACAATGTATTCATATATATAATGATAAAATGAAATTTAAATTAAAACATTCCAATAAATTTTAAATGAAGTACATAGATGCCCTAAACGGGACTTTTAAATAAATAACTTGTCCACATAGGGACTAAAAGAAGAAATACAAGTCCTCGCAGGGAATGAATACATAAATAAATGTCCACGCAGAGACTTAATTGAAATTTAAAACAAATAAATAAGGAATTTCAATAATCCATCTTCTTCTTCCCCTTTATTAAGTCTGCCAAACCCTTAAGTAGACCCTGGCGGCTTCTACACTCCTCCTGAACCTTTCGTTCCACCTGGTTCAACCTCTGAAGGATCTCTTGCTGCTGCGGTGGTTGGATCTGTGGCAGCTACGGCGGGTGCTGATGTAGAGGTTGAGGAGGTGGCGGGTATTGATACCCATATGGTGGGTACCCGGTTTGGTATGAGGTTGCGTAGGGCCCTTCAGGGTGAAGAGCATTGTAGTTGGCCGCCTCGAGGTACGGGCCGACGGCAAGGGCATTATAGTAGTTGTAGCCAGGATAAGCTGGCTGCTCAAAAGGGTTATACGCCGCTGTACCGGCGTAAGAAGGAATTGGGTTATCATAACCCATGTGCGGCGGTGGTGCGACTGGCACAGAGTCGACTTCTGAAACTGGGTTTAAAGGCCCACCCATTTGTGGGTCTTCATACAGTGGCGGGTAATGGCTGCCACTGGAGTGTTGAGGGGTGCTGAAATGGAAATCCCCTCCTCGCACGGACATCCGTGCACCTGATCTTCTTCGCCTCGGTGGTTCTGGAGGCAGTTGTTGCACTGACGGCGGCGGTGGCGGTGGCGTGACCGCCTCAAAATGTGGGTCCTCAGAAGGGACCTGTTGGTGTGGTGACGAGTGGTGGGAAGGTGTATACTCCCAGTGATAATTGCTCCACCATTGGGCAAACGAGTCGGGCCTCTATATGGCGAACCATGAAAAGATGATCCATCAGAAATCTCTATGGGATGCGTTGGCGTCCCAGTTGGTGGCTCGGCAGGTTCGGGGTCATCATCCATCTCCATATCCTGGGCTTCAGGAAAGTGGTCTGCTGGGCCCAATGGGTTATGGCCCATTGGTTCTTCAATCTGATTTTCCGGGTTGAACCGGCTCTGGAAGTACGGGGTCGGGTCCTGGAAGGCCCTATGTGAACTCGACCGCTGAAACGGTATGAAGGAGTTGTGAGAATCATTGGGCTCGTTTTCCGATTGCGGCCCAAAGGAGTTGTGATACGAGGGCGAAGAGCTAAGCGAGACAGCACACCTCGCGGGTTCCAGATATGTTCTCCAGTCTTCTTGAGGGCTGGAGCTAAAAGTTGCTGAGGGTGTTCACCGGTGAGAAGGCTCGGCTTCGTGATCATTCGGTGCAGTTATTGGTGCTTTGCCTCTTCCACCTATTCCTCTGAAACGTGGCGGCATTTTTTTTTATCCTGTCAAAACAAAAGAAAACAATAAAGATAAAAACAATTAAGATTAGGATTAATCTAAAGTCCTTTGCCTAGACTCGGAAGTCAAGGAATGTGCAACTGTGTCATTGAGATTAAACATAAAAGGCTAGTGTTTAATTCACTCAATGTTGGCTCTGATACCAACCTGTCACACCCCGATATTTCCACGTATTACCGGTGGGCTCGGTGGGGAGTATCGTGACATAGTTGATATCATCATAGTCAATAATCACAGTTTAATGCACATCGGAAGTCTAAAGTAATAATATTACAAACCGAGTTGAAAGTAACATAAAATACTACACAACGGATTGTAAGTGGATCCACAGGCGGATCTAAAATAAAAAGAAATATTGTTCAACAGATATAAGCATCAAAAGCTTGCGAGACTCTTTATTTGATACTAGGAGTAGTACGCATAGTACCTACACTTAACCTTTTGAAAAATACGTCAGTTTACACTGGTAAATACAATTAACTGACTCTTTTGAAAAGGGTTTAAGAAAATTCATTTAAATGCACAAGGCACAAAATTCTTTTATAACTTGGGACAATTATTTAAAAATAATATTGTATACAGATTTATATGTTTGTCGTACATTCAGTAGCCCGTGTTAGAAGTACCGGGTTAAAGGTTAATAGACACACCACATAATATAAACCCACGGCGAGTTATCCTCAACAGGCGGGTATATCTTTTTACATACGCACTGTCAGGTGTATGCTGTGACAACCCGAGTTTGCAAGGTCTTCCTCGACACGTTATTGTTTCACAACTCTGTTTGATAACTGATTAATGTTGCACGTCTGATAAATGACTTCGGTATTGATGGTGTGGTTGTGTATGTTTCTTAACTAAAAATCTTCGGTTCTTGTCATAAACTCAAGCCGACGAAAAACTAAGGTCTTTCGCCAGGATCACATTGTGGCGAAATAGGTATTTCGCCAAAGGAGTATTGGTGTTTCGCCAAAGGAGTCTTGGTGTTTCGCCAAAGGAGTCTTTTGCCGAGGTGTTGCGCCAGAGGAGTCTTTCGCCGAGAGAGAACTATCAGCCCATGATTAATCATGGCCCAGGTTGGGCCTGACTGTCACATGGTTTGTATAACTCCTTGTAACCGACGATCATGAACTTAAAACCCTAAATCCCCTTCTAAACACACACAAGGCGACGGCAATTCTCCCTCTACTCGAAGCCCTTTTCGGATCGGAAACATTATCTTTCTCGGCCTAGCTCACTCACACGCCCTCTACTTCTTGGTTAGTATATTAATCCTAGTTCCGGGTTGATCGTCCTTGTTGATTTGGTATTCGTTGATATTGTTATGTTATGCACAAGAAATTAAATTATGATGTAGGGTTTGTTTGTATGTTGGTATGAATCTGATGAACTGATTTGATTTAACGGTTGATGATTTGTGATGGATCGATGATGATACTGATTACTAGATGATTATTCAAACCTGTATGATGATTAATTGTTGAATAATGATGTTGTTTGATTTGTTTTGAAGAAGGTTCATAAGCGATTAACATAAGTATGCGACCACGGTTTAGATTTATGGTGAATAGAAGTTGTTAATATGTTTTAGAAACTGTGAAATCATGATTCAATGATGGGTTAAATTAGATACTATGAGTGATGCTTGATTCGAATGTCCAGGTGATTGTTAATTGATAATGGATTAACTAGTTTATGTTGATATTATCTTATTGGCTTTGGTATTGAATTGTTAACTGATAGGGTTAGCGACGAAAAACTACTGACAAACAATCAATGTCAACGAAACCCCTATTGACGAATCATGGGTCTTTCGTCACCCATATTCTCGACGAAACACTAGGTGTTTCGTTACCCCTTATCTCGACGAAACGTAGGGTGTTTCGTCGTGTAAGTAAATGAGTTGAATAGTAGGGTTGTTTATGATGATTGTACACTAGGTGTTTCGTTACCCCTTATCTTGACTTAACTGTTGTGGGTAGTCAACGTATCTGTAAAACATTGTTATGTATCACGAACACAGGATGTAGACTTGTTTGGAAACTGAGTACTTGATATGTATGATACTATGACCTTAACCAAATGCAATCTATGACAACACGTGAATCGATTATTATGAAACTGGTGTCATCAGTAACTACTGTTGGGAACATGAACTTGTGATGTAAATGTGTATGAAATCTAAACACTTACTATGTGCTATGTGACTTACTGTGTACGAATACGTGACTTGTTGACTATGTGAGGGATGTTGATTGGTAACCACGATAGGGTTTGGTTGACCAACTGGGAACGGGTAATGTAACGTAACATACCGAGCAAATCATAGGTGAGTTCACTGCTCTTTTCCCAAGCATGCGTCCCGGGGAGGGACATCTGGTAATCATTCCGGGGAGGAACGTCGGGTTATTGGGATGTTGGTTATTACACTCATTTCTATCATTAAGTCCCCTTACATATACCAATTGGTTGCCGGGGAGGCAACAGGGTTATTAGTTGATAGCGCTATTAGGTTTGGCACCCTCACACCGTACCAGGGAGGACGGTCGTGAACTAATTACCTTAACCACTTGACCAATGCATGATAGAGCATTGGGGTTTGGGCAAATAAATCTAGAGCCATCTGCGGTAATCGAGTTAGTAACAACATCAAATCATTGAAATGTTTTATACTCACATCTGGTAACTAAAACGTGTAAACAAACTTTGAACTCACCAGCGCCGTCTGACACACTTGTCTGCATGCTTACAGGTCGTTAGATTCTTGGTTATGGACTTGCTATCTGGGAGTGCTGGAGTGGTCATGGGTCACAGCTGTTGGATGTTTATTCTTGATTTAGTACATCGTTTTGAAACATTAGAACAACGAATAATCTTATGCTTCCCCTGAACGTTTAATTTGGTTTTAACTTATGACTTGGATTTATATTATGAAATGAATCGAATGTTTTATTTAAGTATTTATTATTGGTTCAATGTGATTGGTGGCTTGGATCCTGGTACGTCACACGTCCCGCGGTGTTCCCGCTTGTGGTATTTTGGGGGTGAGACAGTTTGGTATCAGAGCCACTGGTTATAGTGAACTTGGTTTTAAAAACGTTTTTATAAAACCAGACTATAACTGAACAGTTCTGAAAATGAGAATACGACCATGACACTCAGCTCCAGATTGCAAGGTTCGTCTCTTTCATCTATTGTATACATTGCATGACTAGTGTACACATGTTTATGATGTAGCATACGAACACACCCTCGTCACCTTAGAATAATTTCATGAATTGCTTTTTTACTTTATGATGTGTAGTTGGTGTGTTGTAGTCCTTAGATTCTTGTGATCTTATCGTTTTGGTAACCTCTGTTTGGCACTCGAGTTTGAGGAACCATTTGACATGAGTTAGGAGGAACTGAGATGGGCATGCAAATCGCAATATTATTGTAGGTGCACACATAATAATAATGTGGGATGCATGTGAGTCCCAGTGAGGCTTAACAAGTGAAAAAGGGGTTCCGTTCCATTATTTGATCAATGTGAAACACAACAGTCCATAGGAGTCACAGCAGTGATTGTCTCCTACTTGAGCATGATCTTTTCACTTCCCTCTGAAACCTTTCGAATCTCGATGCAATCGAGTATTACCTGAACACCCATCTGAACGCCTAGCGAACTGTGTAGAATGTTAGGTGCTTGTACGAACGTCCCTGAGTTGGATGTTGCAACATCAATGATTGGTCTATACCTCTCACACTCCTCTTTGTTTGTTGGAACTCAATGTACTGATGCCTTAGATCCCAAAGTGCGATCACTTCTGCAACGCTCTAGCAGCATACTGTGTATTACTCAATCGACATGCAAAATCAAAGGACAAGAGGATGAGCATAGTACCTTGCCGACCTCAGTATTAGGACGACCCTGATTGCCGGCAACGTACGCCACAAAGCGACTGCAATCGAATCTCTAACCCTAGTCAGCGATTGATGGGAGTCAACCTTTACGAATCAATCTGGGCATAAGCGATGACAAGTGAATATATTGTGAAATGTGTAATTGACTGCACAATGAGTAGCGCCTCATGACGTGACGTGGAAGGTGATAGGATGGACCTTGTCAGTGAAAGATCGTAGGGCTCCGTTTCAAGCAACGATATTAGAGGCAACAGTCACGGCGACATCAAGGTACTCGTAATCGAAGCCTACCGTATGGAATGAAGGTGCCTACGTCATGGACTGGATGTTGCTAAATCAAGACGACAACAACCGAGGGGACGACGGTGGTACTGGAAATTCTCATGATGAAAATAACAACACTGGAAATGATGCTCATGGAAGGGCATTTAGGATTGGCGTAGGCGACGCCAGGCAAGTAGCACCATGGTAGCTTGTATGGGTGGCTAATCGCTTTGTCTCGGTTCTATTTAACCCTAATGCTTCTCGAAACCGAACCTGTTGTGGAACCGGCTGATGGCAAGTCAATTGAAACCTCATACGTTCGTTGGATACAACTCTACCTTGTGGGACAGGTGTTCGACATCGACCTTCCTTCTGGTATCCTTGATGGGTTCGATGCAATAGTGGTGTAGATTGGTCATCTAGATATCGCGTAGATATACCCTGTGAGAAGGAAATTTTTGCGTCACTTTATACCTTGAAGTGTCAGAGTGGTGTAAAGGTTAGCACCATATTAGCAAATAAGGCCCAGAAGTGTCTACGTGAGGATTACCCCGCTACGTTAACAACCGTTACTGAATGAGAAAGAGAGGATCGAGGATCTAGCAATTGTTCGTGATTCCTTTCGGTGTGCTACTCGAGGAACTTTCAGGTTTACTTCCACAACTGTTAGATAGACTCTCAGTTTGATCTCATGCCAGAGGCAGCCCTGATTACTTGTACTTCATACCGTCTTGCACCAGGAGGGTTGCAAGAACTATCTAATCAACTACAGGAACTGTTGAACAGGAGTTTTGTCGGACCTAGCTTTTCGTTGTGGGGAGCCCCAGTTATATACGTGAAGATAAGCCTTTTCGTATGTGTTCTGATTATCGAGAACTTAACAAGGTGACAGTCAAGGACCGTTTGCCTCGACCATGTATTGACAACCTGTAGACCAGTTGCGAGGGTCAAGCTACTACTCGAGAGTTGACTAACGAACGAATGGAAGTCCAAGGGGAGAATGTCCTTGGAACGGCATATCGAACGCAATACGGCCATTACGACTTTGTACACCATGACCATTGAGTTAATCAACACACCAGCAGCTTTATGGACCACAAGAATCGACCGTGTTTGTTGATGACGTTTTGAATCATTACCAGGAGAAAGGAACAACATGGGCGGCATATGTATCTCATTTTAGAGCTCCTGAGGGAGGAGCCACTCCGCGCGAAGTCTTGTTAAAAGATAACCTCTGGATTCAAGAGGTACATTTTTGGTCATATAAACAACGAAGTGGGAATACACGTGGATCTCGCTAAGATCCATTTTGTTAGAAACTGATCGACACCAAAGATCCCTCCGAGGATACAGCAATTTCTTGGCCTCACTAGATACTATCGCAGATTCATCACAGGATTTTCGAAGATCGCGCAGCTTAAATCTCTTTCACACAGCAAAGTGTTGTGTTCGTGGAAGACAAAATAGGAGGACGTCTTTTCAACTTTCAAATCCCAACTCTGCAATGCACTGAGCATCGTCTTTACCTAAGGGTACGGGTGATCTAGTGGTATACCATGATGCTCCGAATCAGAGTCCCAGTTACACACAGATGCAACACGAGAGAGTGATGACTTACGTAATGGAGTTACGAAGAGGAACTGCACAACATACAATCTGCGGTGGAAACCGTGGTCTTTGGATTTAAGTTGGAGGCATTACTTGGACGGTACCGAATGCACTACTTAGACCAATCACAAGGGCCTCCCGTGTACCCTGGTTACGAAAGAGCTAAATCAGTTAATGGCATCGTTGGACGGAACTTTCGGATGATTACGACTGTAAAACTTGAATGTGCACGAGCTTTGCAGCTCACTATCGACTCTAACCTACCTGATCAGACTCGCTCTGTTCAAACTGGAGAACTGAAGGAAGAGGATTTTCAAGTTGAACCCATGTGGGGCATGGAGAAGCAACCTTTGGCAGGTCGGATGATATTCGCTACCCCATGGAACGAATGTGGATCTCATTATACGGCAACTTTAGGGAACTTGTGTTGAGCAAGGCACACCGGCCTCGATATTCTAGTCGTCTGGGTTTTGATGAGAGATATTAGGATCTATAAATCTTGCACTGGTGATCGGGCATGAAGGCCCACCTAGCTATGTATGTGAATGATGTTGGACTTGTGGGAAAGTCAAGGGGAAGAATCAGCAACCAGAAACACACATATGGAAATGAGAACAGACCGCCATGGATTCTGTCACTACTCTACTTACAACTCGAAACGGAAACAATATCACCTGGGTGATCGTTGATTGTCTCACGTTACCAGCACACTTTCTTTCAATCAAGGAAACCGACGAGTCGTCACAGCTGTGAATGTTCCTCTGAGAGAGGCGGCTTTTAGGCACGAGGTGCCAGCTTCTGTTACCTTTGATTTTGAGCTATACCTGATTTATGACCAGCAATACACAACACCCTTGGCTCACGTCTAGACATGAGCATTACTTATCACTCTAGGACAACCGGACAGAGCAACGAACCATCCTGACACACGAAGACATGCTGCGAGCATGTGCGTGATTGACTTTAGTAAACATTTGGAAGGACACTTATCTTTGGGCATACAGCCGTTACCGTTTTTGTATGCATAAAGCTCTGTTAAGGAATTGCATGGACGATGACGCCAACCCCCCTATTGGCGTAGGATGGTTGACAACTTAATTACGGGTCCAGGACTTGTACTCGAAACTCTTGGGAAGATTGTTGGATTGGGAGTCATATGGCGGCAATGCGTGACCGTCAGGAAACGATGGAATATTACTGCAGGCGATCGGATCATGTTGAAAGTCTCACCCTGAGAGGGTGTGGTACGTTTGGGAAGCGTGGCGAGCTTAACCTACATTATGTGGGGCCATACAACATTCTAGGAAGAATCAGTAACGTGACCTACAAACTTGACTTACCTAATGAATTGGGTAACGTACGTGATGTCATTTATGTCTCGAATCTAAGGTAGTGTTCATCCGACGAAACCCTTGTGATACCCTTATTAGAGTCTGAGGTTAAAGACAAGTTACAGTTGTTGAGGAATCTACTGAAATCATGGAGCACGACGTCAAGATTCGTTAGCATAGTCGAATTCCAATCGTGAGAGTTCGTTGGAACTCGAGACGTGGACCGGAGCTCATGTGGGAACACAATGATCAGAGAAGCTCTAGTGTCCTCGGTTGTTCAAGCGGTTGTATCAACTTTTGACATCAATGGTGAATTTCGGGACGAAATTCCCTTTCAAGTTGGGGATGATGTGGTACCCGAGGAAAATCCATGGTCATCCTGATCTAACACCTTGCTGTTTGGGATTGCTCATCAAATTTCGGGACGAAATCTCTTTCAAGTTGGGGATGATGTGACAACCTGAGTTTGCAAGGTCTTCCTCGACACGTTATTGTTTCACAACTCTGTTTGATAACTGATTAATGTTGCACGTTTGATAAATGACTTCGGTATTGATTGTGTGGTTGTGTATGTTTCTTAACTAAAACTCTTCGGTTCTTGTCATAAACTCAAGCTGACGAAAAACTAAGGTCTTTCGCCGGGATCACATTGTGGCGAAATAGGTGTTTCGCCAAAGGAGTCTTGGTGTTTCGCCAAAGGTGTATTTCGCCGAGGTGTTGCGCCAGAGGAGTCTTTCTCCGAGAGAGAACTGTCGGCCCAGGATTAATCACGGCCCAGGTTGGGCCTGACTGTCACATGGTTTGTATAACTCCTTGTAACCGACGATCATAAACTTAAAACCCTAAATCCCCTTCAAAACACACACAAGGCGATGACAATTCTCCTTCTACTCGAAGCCCTTTTCGGATCGGAAACATTATCTTTCTCGGCCTAGCTTACTCACACGCCCTCTACTTCTTGGTTAGTATATCAATCCTAGTTCCGGGTTGATCGTCCTTGTTGATTTGGTATTCGTTGATATTGTTATGTTATGCACAAGAAATTAAATTATGATGTAGGGTTTGTTTGTATGTTAGTATGAATCTGATGAACTGATTTGATTTAACGGTTGATGATTTGTGATAGATCGATGATGATACTGATTACTAGATGATGATTCAAACATGTATGATGATTAATTGTTGAATAATGATGTTGTTTGTTTTGTTTTGAAGAAGGTTCATGAGCGATTAATATAAGTATGCGACCACGGTTTAGATTTATGGTGAATAGAAGTTGTTAATAGGTTTTAGAAACTGTGAAATCATGATTCAATGATGGGTTATATTAGATACTATGAGTGATGCCTGATTCGAATGTGACAACTCGTATTTCCGAACCTTTCATGCATTTTGAAGTAACCGGTGTGAGTGCTATGTGATTAACTATTATGATTGGTTGCAATAAAATGTTATGTTGTAATTATGTGATAAGTGTTATGAAATTGTAGTGCGTTATGAATATACTTGTAACATAGGTGGATCGCGCAATGTATAACTGATTTGCACAATACACCCCCGAGTCGCACAACACTCTTTCAGTTATCTTGGGCTAGCCCTCGGCCCAAACGAAACCCGAGTTTTTTTTTTTGGGCTCGGCTCACATTCAGCGAATATAACCCTCTCATTAAATTAGTATTTGACATAATCACTAAACCCTAAAGCTCATACTCTCTCCTTGAGATCGTACGGCAACTGGAGAAACCCCCCCCCCCTCGTCGTGATCGCCATCATCATACTCTTCTTAATCTCGGTTAGTGTTCCTTGTGTTGTTTAACTTGTTGACCGAATTGATTATGATGTGATCTAGGGATGGCTTTTGTGCAAATAACATAAATATAGTATTGAACCTCCTGTTATGCATGTGTAGTATCGATTGTTGTGATTAAATCATGATTGTGTCTGTCTATGTTTGCATGTGAGGTTTAGATAGCCATCACCTCCTTGTCGGCCACTATGCTTTAAATTGCATGAGATTTCATAGTGTATGCATGTAAATTGGGGGGCATTATTGTCTTTAGTGCATGTGTATTGTCAGGGAAATTAATGATCATATATATGTGTGCATGTTAAACAGATATGGTCGAATATTGTTTGATGTAGTAGGTAACTGATGGATAAATTATTAGAGTTTTAGGCTGTGTAACTGTTGTCGATGATGATAATTAGGGTTTATACGAATCACATGATGATTGCCCGTTTTGATCGAATATTGTTTGGGTTGGAAACTGTTAATTGTTGATTGATAACTACATAAATGGAAACGATATAACTGAATGCATAATTTAAGGAAATTCACAACCGATCGCACAAGTGTCAAATGCACAAGTCGTCCGGATCGCACAAAGAGATCCGGACCGCACAAGTCCAAAGTATTGTATTGCTGGGCCTTGAAGCCCAAATTCGGTCGCACAAGAATTGTCCAGTCGCACAAGACGAACTAGACCGCACAAGATTATTTAAATTGTTTCGTTTGTTTGGGCCGTATACATGTTTGACTATTTATGTTATTTGGGCCGGGTTAGTTTTCCAATCGCACAACCCATTGTGGATCGCACAAGTCATGCTGATCGCACAAGGGGTTGGGCCGACTGTTATTGAGCCCAATCTTTTAATCGCACAAGTTGGATACGTTATGACTGTTAATGTGTTAACATGAATTATGTGTTTGCCATGATCTGTATGTGTTCCTTATCTGCTAGCCTATGTGATACTTATGTGCATTACTCGAAACCAAAACCTGACTTGTATGGTAACCATGTTAGGACGTGGTTGACCACTAGCAGCTAGACTTGACCTTTCTGTGTATCTGCCGAGCAAACCAAGGTGAGTTCACACTAGCCAAGGCATGGGATTCCCGGTGGGTTGGGAATGGGATTGATTAACTACTCGTACAACCATTACTATTAAACTACTTACTACTGTCCTCGGATTGAAGGGCACGTACGTAAAACCTACGTACACTTATACTGACTCCTGTCCTCGGATTGAAGGGCACGTACGTAAAACCTACGTACACTTATACTGACTAGTGTCCTCGGATTGAAGGGCACGTACGTAAAATCTACGTACACTTATACTGACTCATGTCCTCGGATTGAAGGGCACGTACGTAAAACCTACGTACACGACTATAAGACCATCAACTCTATCAAATGAAGTCCCTCATTTATCGACTTAATCGCCGAGGCCTATGGCGAGCGAGTCATTAGTTAATAGCGCTATTAGGTTTAACAAACCTCACACCGTGCCAGTCGGACGGACGTGTACTAATGGACTATGGGCAAAGGGTCAATGCTGATAGACATTGACTTACGGCACCTCTTACATTTTCGTAGCAGTCGATACGCGTGGTCTTGTAACACATGGGAAGCCCCCACTAATCATCGCAAACATGCCTGGAATGGCCGCGATACGAATTAATACGATACATGGTTTACAAAATGACATACGATTTACAAAACAAATACTTTAACTAAACAACCAACTGTGAACTCGCTCAACTTTGTTGTTGATTCGTTGCTACATGCCTTGCAGGTCATTAGGTACTCATGGAGCTTGCACAGGGAGGAACAGTCGTTGTGGGATATGGCAGTGTGTGCCATGCTATGAACATTACTTTATTTCGTATTTAATACTTCCAATGGGTTTTACAATTATGCTTCCTCTAAACACTTAACTATGCTTTGGTTTTGAACACCTTTCGTATTGTTTGGTTGAATTATGTTTACTTATATGCATGTTCAATATGATTGGTGGCTTGGTCCTGGTTAGTCACACCTCCAAGCGGTGATACTCCGCGTGTGGATTTTGGGGGTGTGACAGATTGGTATCAGAGCCATTGGTTATAGAGAACTTGGTTTTAATAAGGGAAAACGTTTTTGTTAAAACCAGACTATAACCTGTACAGTGCTCCACGATCCACAACGACGCTTCGCTCCACGTTCAAGACTCGACATTCTAGGTGATATGGTTTATGTTTTATTACCTACATGCTAGATTACGTAGAACTTTGCTTATGGTATGCTTAGTTAGTATAGACGTAGTAACGATAGTTTGAAAAACACGTGTGTGCTTGCTTTCTTCTGTCACTCCACACTTACACACATTCACGACACCTTTCCTATTTGTGTTTCCTTCGATGTGAAGATCATGAGGGAACGTGTCAACCTAAACTCAAGCCAGCTGACGGCTCTTATCAACGAACAAGTTACGGCGGCACTCACAGCCGCTCAGGCAGGAAGTATAACCTGCTATTCTGAACCTAACCTAGGATGTTATATCCTACTCTCATGACCCAACTCTCGCGCTTAACTCTGTCTTTTCTACCTCGCGCAACAAGGTCAGAACGCTCAGCCGCCTGAATGCACATTCAAGACGTTCATGGACTGCCATCCTAGTACTTTCAGTGGCACTAAAGGAGCTGTTGGACTCCTCCATTGGTTTGAAAAGCTCGAGTCTGTCTTAGAGATGTGTGAATGCCTGAGGCTCGTAGGGTGAAGTACACCCTGGTACTCTCGAAGGCACTGCGCTAACATAGTGGAACGCGCAAGTTCAGATGCTGGGGCTGGCGGCTGCTAATGCCACCCCATGGAATGATTCTTAAGGAACTGATCAAACGTGAATACTGTAGTCGAGATGACATCCACAAGCTGGAAGTTGAGTTCTTAAACCAGAAGATGACGGGGTCAGAGATAGAAGCGTACGCGAAACGATCCAACGAACTGGCAGTGTGGTGTCCAACTAGTGGATCCTTCCATCAGGCGCATTGAGCTGTACCTCAAAGGCTTAGTACCAGAGATTCAAAGCCATGTGACTGCTGCTAACCTTGCAAACAGTCCGGATGTTACTCGTTTTGCTCATCGTCTCATAGACCAGGCAGTGGAACAGAACAAGCTGCCTAAGCGTATTGATGCTACTACTACTACTTCTGCTATTTCCAGTGACAACAAACGGAAGTGGGATGGAAGCTCTAGTAAGGGTTCGACTACGGTTTAGTCGCAGCCACAACAGCGAAAGATCGATGACTACCAGAGTCCTGGTCAGCAATCTTCTGGTAGTCAAGGGCAGGATGGAATCGATGTAATTTGCACCACAGCGGGCCGCGCAACAAAGATCGTTGTCAGAGACGCAACAAGCTTGGTCATGAAGCCAAGGATTGCAGAAGTTTACATCCTGCAAACTAGAACCGACAACAGCGGCCACAAGCTCCACAGAATCAGCAACAATAGCAGGGTAACAAGGGATGCTATCAGTGTGGTGCTGAAGGTCACTTCAAGAGACACTGCCCACAGTTGAACCGGAACCAGAATCAGAACCACAAACAAGGAAACAAGAACAACGATGGAGGCAACAACGGGGGTAATAACGACGGCAATGGTGCCAGGGGTCGATTGTTCGTGATTGGTCAGAGTGATGCTAGGAATGACCCCAACGTTGTGATGGTTTCGACATCGTTATTGGTATGGACTGGTTAACCCAACACCGAGCAGAGATTCTTTGCAACGAGAAGATTGTCCATATTCCTCGTTTAGATGATGAACCACTCATGATTCGTGGCGATAAGAGGGGTGCTGTTGAGAGCATCATCTCTTTCCTTAAGGCCTAGAAGTGTTTGCGTAAGGGCCACACTGCTATTTTGGCACTCGTTACTGACACCTCGAAGAAAGATAAGAAGTTAGAAGATTTTTCGGTGGTACGCGACTATCCTGAGGTGTTTCCTGAGGAATTACCTGGTCTTTCGCCTCATCGCCAAGTCGAATTCTAAATTGAGCTAGCTCCTGGAGCAGCGCCCATAGCTCGTGCACCGTATCGTTTAGCTCCATCAGAGTTGGAAGAACTCTCTGCGCAACTACAAGAACTCTTGGATAAGGGTTTTATTCGTCCTAGCTCTTCGCCCTGGGGAGCTCCAGTCTTGTTTGTGAAGAAGAAAGACGGTACCTTCAGGATGTGCATCGACTACCGTGAACTCAACAAGGTGACTGTGAAGAACCGCTATCCTCTTCCACGCATCGACGACCTATTCGACCAGCTGCAAGGGTCGAGCTACTATTCAAAGATTGATTTGAGATCAGGATATCACCAGCTGAGAGTCCAAGAAGAGGACGTCTCCAAAACAGCCTTTAGAACTCGATATGGACACTATGAGTTTTTGGTCACGCCTTTTGGGCTGACAAACGCACCTGCGGTCTTCATGGATTTGATGAATCGAGTGTGCAAGCCTTACCTGGAAAAGTTCGTAATAGTTTTCATCGACGACATCCTGATCTATTCGAAGAGTCATGAGGAACACGAGCAGCATCTACGACTCATTTTGGAACTCCTTCGAACAGAATAGTTGTACGCCAAGTTTTCAAAATGCGACTTTTGGCTTCGTGAAGTCCATTTCTTAGGCCATGTGGTGAACAAGGATGGGATTCACGTTGACCCATCTAAGGTAGACTCGATTAAGAATTGGCCTGCACCTCGTACACCAACAGAAATTCGCCAATTTTTGGGTTTGGCAGGTTACTACAGAAGGTTCATCAAGGACTTCTCCAAGATTGCACAGCCTCTCACCTCACTAACGCAGAAAGGCGTTGTTATCGATGGGGAAACGCACAGGAATTAGCATTCCAGCACTTAAAGGATAGACTTTGCAGTGCACCTATCCTTTCAATGCCAGAGGGCACAGACGACTTTGTCGTTTACTGCGACGCATCAATTCAGGGTCTTGGTTGTGTATTGATGCAGCGGGATAAAGTTATAGCCTACGCCTCACGCCAACTTAAAGTTCATGAAAGGAACTACACTACGCACGATCTAGAGCTGGGAGCTGTTGTTTTTGCACTTAAGATATGGAGACACTACCTGTACGGTACCAAGTGCGCCATCTACACAGATCACATGAGTCTCGAGCATATCTTCAAACAGAAGGAACTGAATATGCGACAACGAAGATGGGTTGAGCTACTGAATGATTACGAATGCTCGATCAGGTACCACCCAGGCAAAGCCAATGTTGTGGCTGACGCCCTCAGTCGGAAGGACACTGCGCCTAAGCGCGTACGAGCTTTACAACTCACGATTCAATCTAGTCTTCCTGCACAGATACGAGATGCTCAGGTGGAAGCATTGAAACCAGAAAACATCAGGGCTGAAGCCCTACGTGGCTCAAGGCAACGATTAGAACAGAAGGAAGACGGTGCTTACTACGTAACAGGACGCATTTAGGTCCCACTCTATGGCAACCTACGAGAGCTTGTGATGGATGAGGCACACAAGTCTCGCTACTCAGTACATCCTGGTTCAGATAAGATGTACCACGATATCAAAACTATGTATCGGTGGCCTAGCATGAAAGCTCACATAGCAACTTACGTTAGCAAGTGCTTGACTTGTGCGAGAGTCAAGACGGAATATCAGAAACCATCAGGCCTACTCCAACAACCAGAGATACCACAATGGAAATGGGAGCAAATTTCCATGGATTTTGTTACTGGCCTGCCTAGATCTCAACGTGGTAACAATACTATTTGGGTGATCGTGGATCGACTTACAAAGTCTGCTCACTTCTTGGCTATCAAGGAAATGGATAAGTTCTCCACTCTAGCAGACGTATACCTTAAGGAAGATGTATCGAGGCAAGGAGTGCCCACCTCTATTATCTCGGATCGTGATGCACGTTTTACCTCAGAACTATGGCAAGCAATGCACAAGTCTTTTGGCTCACGTTTAGATATGAGCACAGCTTATCACCCGCAAACGGATGGGCAGTCTGAACGCACCATCCAGACCCTTGAAGACATGCTTAGGGCATGTGTAATTGACTTTGGCAACGGCTGGGAAAAGCATCTGCCACTTGTGGAATTTTCGTACAATAACAACTACCACACCAGCATTAAAGCTGCTCCGTTTGAGGCATTGTACGGGCGTAAATGTCGGTCACCTCTTTGTTGGGCAGAGGTGGAGGATAGGCAGATCACAGGTCCAGAACTTGTGGTAGACACAACAGAACGAATTGCTCAAATACGACAACGAATGGCGGCAGCTTGCGACCGTCAGAAAAGCTACGCCGATAAGGGCAGGAAACCACTCGAGCTACAGGTTGGGGAGCGAGTGCTACTCAAAGTTTCACCCTGGAAGGGTGTGGTTCGTTTTGGTAAACGAGGCAAACTTAACCCACGATACGTTGGACCTTTCGAAGTCATAGAGAAAATAGGCAAGGTGGCCTAAAAACTGAATTGACCAGCAGAACTCAGTGCAGTTCACAACGTTTTCCACGTGTCGAATCTGAAGAAGTGTCTGTCAGATGAGACCCTCATAGTTCCTCTGAATGAGCTTACTATCGACGAACAACTACAATTCGTCGAGGAACCAGTTGAAATCACGGACCGGGATGTTAAGGTCCTCGAGCGCACTAGAATACCTCTCGTTCGAGTTCGTTGGAACTCACGTCGTGGCCCAGAGTTCACCTGGGAACGCGAAGATCAAATGAAACAAAAGTATCCCCAACTATTCGCAAACAGTACAACCACTACTGAGGCTGAAGCTACGGAATTTCGGGACGAAATTCCAGATCAACGGGGGGAGGATGTGACACCCCAGGAAAAACCAGGAAAAATCATGCAACTTAACTAGCTTCCTCAGTGAGTACGTACCAAATTTCGGGACGAAATTTCTTTCAACTTGGGGATAATGTGACAACTCGTATTTCCGAACCTTTCATGCATTTTGAAGTAACCGGTGTGAGTGCTATGTGATTAACTATTATGATTGGTTGCAATAAAATGTTATGTTTTAATTATGTGATAAGTGTTATGAAATTGTAGTGCGTTATGAATATACTTGTAACATAGGTGGATCGCGCAATGTATAACCGATTTGCACAATACACCCCCGAGTCGCACAACACTCTTTCAGTTATCTTGGGCTAGCCCTCGGCCCAAACGAAACCCGAGTTTTTTTTTGGGCTCGGCTCACATTCAGCGAATATAACCCTCTCATTAAATTAGTATTTGACATAATCACTAAACCCTAAAGCTCATACTCTCTCCTTGAGATCGTGCGGCAACTGGAGAAACCCCCCCCCCCCTCGTCGTGATCGCCATCATCAGACTCTTCTTAATCTCGGTTAGTGTTCCTTGTGTTGTTTAACTTGTTGACCGAATTGATTATGATGTGATCTAGGGATGGCTTTTGTGCAAATAACATAAATATAGTATTGAACCTCCTGTTATGCATGTGTAGTATCGATTGTTGTGATTAAATCATGATCGTGTCTGTCTATGTTTGCATGTGAGGTTTAGATAGCCATCACCTCCTTGTCGGCCACTATGCTTTAAATTGCATGAGATTTCATAGTGTATGCATGTAAATTGGGGGCCATTATTGTCTTTAGTGCATGTGTATTGTCAGGGAAATTAATGATCATATATATGTGTGCATGTTAAACAGATTTGGTCGAATATTGTTTGATGTAGTAGGTAACTGATGGATAAATTATTAGAGTTTTAGGCTGTGTAACTGTTGTCGATGATGATAATTAGGGTTTATACGAATCACATGATGATTGCCCGTTTTGATCGAATATTGTTTGGGTTGGAAACTGTTAATTGTTGATTGATAACTACATAAATGGAAACGATATAACTGAATCCATAATTTAAGGAAATTCACAACCGATCGCACAAGTGTCAAACGCACAAGTCGTCCGGATCGCACAAGAGATCCGGACCGCACAAGACCAAAGTATTGTATTGATGGGCCTTGAAGCCCAAATTCGGTCGCACAAGAATTGTCCAGTCGCACAAGATGAACTGGACCGCACAGGATTATTTAAATTGTTTCGTTTGTTTGGGCCGTATACATGTTAGACTATTTATGTTATTTGGGCCGGGTTAGTTTTCCAATCGCACAACCCATTGTGGATCGCACAAGTCATGCTGATCGCACAAGGGGTTGGGCCGACTGTTATTGAGCCCAATCTTTTAATCGCACAAGTTGGATACGTTATGATTGTTAATGTGTTAACATGAATTATGTGTTTGCCATGATCTGTATGTGTTCCTTATCTGCTAGCCTATGTGATACTTATGTGCATTACTCGAAACCAAAACCTGACTTGTATGGTAACCATGTTAGGACGTGGTTGACCACTAGCAGCTAGACTTGACCTTTCTGTGTATCTGCCGAGCAAACCAAGGTGAGTTTACACTAGCCAAGGCATGGGATTCCCGGTGGGTTGGGAATGGGATTGATTAACTACTCGTACAACCATTACTATTAAACTACTTACTACTGTCCTCGGATTGAAGGGCACGTACGTAAAACCTACGTACACTTATACTGACTCCTGTCCTCGGATTGAAGGGCACGTACGTAAAACCTACGTACACTTATACTGACTACTGTCCTCGGATTGAAGGGCACGTACGTAAAACCTACGTACACTTATACTGACTCCTGTCCTCGGATTGAAGGGCACGTACGTAAAACCTACGTACACGACTATAAGACCATCAACTCTATCAAATGAAGTCCCTCATTTATCGACTTAATCGCCGAGGCCTATGGCGAGCGAGTCATTAGTTAATAGCGCTATTAGGTTTAACAAACCTCACACCGTGCCAGTCGGATGGGCGTGTACTAATGGACTATGGGCAAAGGGTTAATGCTGATAGACATTGACTTAGGGCACCTCTTACATTTTCGTAGCAGTCGATACGCGTGGTCTAGTAACACATGGGAAGCCCCCACTAATCATCGCAAACATGCCTGGAATGGCCGCGATACGAATTAATACGATACATGGTTTACAAAATGACATACGATTTACAAAACGAATACTTTAACTAAACAACCAACTATGAACTCGCTCAACTTTGTTGTTGATTCGTTGCTACATGCCTTGCAGGTCATTAGGTACTCATGGAGCTTGCACATGGAGGAACGGTCGTTGTGGGATATGGCAGTGTGTGCCATGCTATGAACATTACTTTATTTCGTATTTAATACTTCCAATGGGTTTTACAATTATGCTTCCGCTAAACACTTAACTATGCTTTGGTTTTGAACACCTTTCGTATTGTTTGGTTGAATTATGTTTACTTATATGCATGTTCAATATGATTGGTGGCTTGATACTGGTCAGTCACGCCTCCAAGCGGTGATACTCCGCGTGTGGATTTTGGGGGTGTGACATCGAATGTCCAGGTGATTGTTAATTGATAATGGATTAACTAGTTTATGTTGATATTATCTGATTGGATTTGGTATTGAATTGTTAACTGATAGGGTTAGCGATGAAAAACTACTGACAAACAATCAATGTTTACGAAACCCCTGTTGACGAATCATGGGTCTTTCGTCACCCATATTCTTGACGAAACACTAGGTGTTTCGTTACCCCTTATCTCGACGAAACGTAGGGTGTTTCGTCGTGTAAGTAAATGAGCTGAACAGTAGGGTTGTTTATGATGATTGTACACTGGAGTTTGTGAAACTCAGTTTGTTGTATAATGATAATGATAACCAGAAATGAGAGTCTTGACTTAACTGCTGTGGGTAGTCAACTTATCTGTAAAACATTATTATGTATCACGAACACAGGATGTAGACTTGTTTGGAAACTGAGTACTTAATATGTATGATACTATGACCTTAACCAAATACAATCTATGACAACACGTGAATCGATTATTATGAAACTGGTGTCATCAGTAACTACTGTTGGGAACATGAACTTGTGATGTAAATGTGTATGAAATCTAAACACTTACTATGTGCTACGTGACTTACTGTGTACGAATACGTGACTTGTTGACTATGTGACTGATGTTGATTGGTAACCACGATAAGGTTTGGTTGACCAACTGGGAACGGGTAATGTAACGTAACATACCGGGCAAATATAAGGTGAGTTCACTACTCTTTTCCCAAGCATGCGTCCCGGGGAGGGACATCTGGTAATCGTTCCGGGGAGGAACGTCGGGTTATTGGGATGTTGGTTATTACACTCATTTCTATCATTAAGTCCCCTTACATATACCGATTGGTTGCCGGGGAGGCAACGGGGTTATTATTTGATAGCGCTATTAGGTTTGGCACCCTCACACCGTACTGGGGAGGACGGTCGTGAACTAATTACCTTAACCACTTGACCAATGTATGATAGAGCATTGGGGTTTGGGAAAATAAATCTAGAGCCACCTGCGGTAATCGAGTTAATAACAACATCAAATCACTGAAATATTTTATACTCACATCTGGTAACTAAAACGTGTAAACAAACTTTGAACTCACCAGCGTCGTCTGACACACTTGTCTGCATGCTTACAGGTCGTTAGATTCTTGGTTATAGACTTGCTATCTAGGAGTGCTGGAGTGGTCATGGGTCACAGCTGTTGGATATTTATTCTTGATTTAGTACATCGTTTTGAAACATTAGAACAACGAATAATCTTATGCTTCCGTTGAACGTTTAATTTGGTTTTAACTTATGACTTGGATTTATATTATGAAATGAATCGAATGTTTTATTTAATATTTATTATTGGTTCAATGTGATTGGTGGCTTGGATCCTGGTACGTCACACGTCCCGCGGTGTTCCCGCTTGTGGTATTTTGGAGGTGTAACATATGCCTACACCCCGTGCTTAAGTCGTGGCCATTTCTTTGAATGAGCCAAGGATATCCTGGACATGGTCATTAACCCCCCAAAGGTTTTGAGCAAACAAAACAGATTAAAACGAGTTATCACAATGATTTAACCACTAATCGATTAAAGATTCAATACCCGACCAAGCGGTAGTATTAATTACCGTATCCCAAGCCCGTATAAGGGAAAATAAGTTAAAAGTATTTACCTGAGCTTAAAATATTATTTTATTCCCAGTCGTATATCAATCAGCAAGTACAAGTAGCTTTTACTGGTCTCCTAATCTGGAACGAAGGTTTTAATAACCCATTAGATTCATAACGGGTCTTATTTAAATCTTAACTTAGACCGGTTAGTTTTAAAGAAATGTTTACGGTTCAAAACGCAAGATTAAGCGAAGACCGGATTAGAATGTGATTTAGACCCGAAAAGTATGAAGACTTGTATAAAATGGGTAAACTAAATACATTCTGGATTTTGAAGTAAAAATGATAAGGTTTGACACGTTTCGGCTAATTTATGCAAACTAGTTACATAAACCGTACCGAACGCGTATATGCATAATGGGTAACCAAATGAGTCATGAACAGGTTCCACAAGTTAATATGCTTAAAATATGTTATGATATCAGTAGGATACTTTCCATTATGCCCAAAACGGATTTAAAAACAATTTATGCCCCGTAGAGGTATTTTGGTCATTTTCAAGTTCATAAAAGAGGTTAAATAGTAATATGAGGTTCTGGTCTAAAATAATCAGTGAAAATATTTATTTTAACAAATTATATCAGTAAGATATCTTACATATGTGAATTTTATAATTTATGGCCAAACTATGCACCGTAGGGGCATTTTGGTCATTTCACAAAAGCTTTAAAGGTTAAATTTGGAAATCTGAGTTCAAAACTTTTACTTACTATTAAAGTATAAAAATTTATTTATAACATCAGTAGGTAATGAGTCTTAGGTGGCAAATATGGTTTTAAACCATACTATGCGCCTAAATCGCATAAAAGTCGGTATTTGACGATATTCGGGTTGATTAAGAAAATCTGAGATTTTGATCAGCCTCTACTGTTTAAAATAATTTACTTAATATATAAAATCAGTAGAAAAAGGTTTGACATGTAAAGGATGTGTAAAACTCCTTTTATTAGCAAAAAGGGCGTTGTCGTCAATTACCGAGTCTATGCAAGAACTCTATGTTATGATCAGGTTAAAATTTAATAAAAATCTCCAAAAATCCCTAAATATTATATTATATCAGTGGGTAAAAGGTTTGGTGTCAAAATTTGTGTTTAAATGTGATTTATGTCAAAGATGCCATTTAATTAACAAAAAGGCTTTCATTTACGATATCGCGCATAACTTCTATTTTAGACCATGAACTGATGTCAAACTTTTAGGACATGTTTATAAATCAGTAATAAAGGTTGTTTTCCTCTAACATTTTCAAAAAAACTCGTTTTATTGATAAAAGGGCATAATGGTCAACATTTAAGCATTTAACGGAAACATGCAAATGAATCGGATTTCTAAGGAACCATATAGTATAATCTCAGAGGGTTATACTAACATGTAATATGGTCCTAAAGGAACCCTAAGGCATATCTAAAACAAGCTAAATCGGGACAGAACTGAAAGTCAAAGCAAAAGTCTACTTTTGCGACTTTTGGTTGCGAACCGAGCCTAAACTCAGAATTGTCGGGTTTAGCATAACATGTTCTTATATTAATTACCAAGTTATTTAAGTGTTAAAACATGTTCCATAACCTCTGCATTATCAGTTATGAATTTATTTGTAAAAACTGATTCTGTTGACTTTTTATTAACAAGTTTGACCCGACATTTGACCAAGTTAGAGTGATAATCAGTAGGTGCCCTTTTAAGGGTTTATTACCTACATAATTACCAACTCATAACCACTTTCAATTCAAATAATGGCTGGACCATTAGTGATTAATCACTAAGTCAAAGCTTAATTACGATAGCTTTGACTTTTGGTCATTAAGCTAATAAAACTTGAACTAGAGAAGCTAAGAATACTTACTAGAGTACTTAGCACAAATTAGGAACTGAGGAAAGCTTCCTAGAGCTCCAAGGGACTTCAGAGAATGAGTTGTGAAGTAAAAAACCAAAGTGTGTGCAAGAACAAGAAACAACAAGGCCTTTATATAGGAATTTCTACTTCATATGATCAATCCACATGTCCCAATATTGATTCCAGATGATTCCAGGTGAACCTAGTGCATGAAAAACCATTTGCTCAGTCCCTGGTATCGAATTCAGGCATGCAAAGGCGGTGGAACTGACTGAACCTGCAGCTATGCATGTTTTCTGCATCTGGCACTCTTATGCTGCCCGCGTAAGAGTTGGACTTGGCTTACGCGGCCCACGACAATGGGATGTTTCGGTAAAAAGTTTTGAAACTTTGCATTTTCAGTCCCTGGTCCAATTTAAGTTTACTTAACTTCCATTTGTTGCACTTAGGACCCCCATAGTTAACTATTAAGGGCCTTGGGTCATTATTTAACTCCGTTAAGCTCCCGGTTAGTTGTAAGATCACCCGAAACGTCTTGTTTTCATCGAAACTTCACGAGATTAATATCCAATATTCTTGGAAGCCAAATATACAATTATTACAATGTTTTTGGGATCGTTAAAAGGTCACTCAGAGGTAACATTTAACATGTTGACACTTTTAACCCTTATGCTTCGTAAAATTCTCAATTTAAGCACAAACGGCTTTCTATGTCTGATAATTTTATTCATTAAAGAATACGAACATCTTATGAGATCATTCAAAGGCACTAGTTTGGCATGATGACATATTTGATCTTTTTACTTGCATATTTACATTGTTTGACAACTTTAGTCCCTCAAGATCAATTCATTACACGTTTAAGTCCATGACACGTGTCTTTATTACATTGGGCATGATTTTGCGAGGTGTTACAATACTCGATCCCTTTTTGCTTTACGCACTTTTGGGTGTTACATACGTTACTTATATTCAAATCACAACAACACACAACGCAAACACATTTAACGCTAACCGCTATTGCATGTTATACGTGACTCGATGAATGCCTGTTTGTTATGTTTACACAATGATTTCTGTCTACCTGCCTTAGCAACGAGAGTACTATAGTTTGGACTTAGCACCTGTTCATTCAGGGGTTGCTAAGGACTTTATTTCATGTGTTCACAGTGGTGAACATGTGTTGCGAACTCGCTTCATGCAGTCAACCCGCAGTCATTGGTATTGATAGTATCTTTGTCGATAACTTACGTGCTTCACATTATACGTTGTACATGCTGGTTATGCGTAAACGATTTCGACTCTATTATACTATTAAACTTGTATGCTCACCATTTCACTAAGTGTATTGACTTTTATTTTAACGTATGTGACAGGTGTTTAGGATGCTATCTGCTAGGATGCTTGCTATGTGGAATCAAGTTAGGAAGAGTCTAGAAACAAACGAACAATCAATTTAAATCTGAGTTGTCGGAACATGTTATTTGTTTTTGAGATATCGCCGTCTGTAATAACTTATTTTACCTGATGGGTTATGGTATGGGACATAATGTTAACTATCTGGTAATGTAGTTGTTATGGAATTTCTCTTGAACAATCTGTTTCACTCAGTGCCGTGCCCCGATGTTTCCGCCATCGGTTGGGGTGTGACAGATTGGTATCAGAGCCAAAGCTATAGGGAATTAGGCAAGACTCGACGTAGTCCGGGTCGATGTCTTAGAAACGACCTAGTCTATAGTCTAAGTACCAACGGACCAACTTGTGCATACCTGATAGGGGTTTTGTACAAGCTTACTTGCTATTCTCGCTCACACTCTTTGAACACTACACTATCACCGCACACTATTTTTGAAAATGAACGAGTAATTAGGTGTGAAAGCTGCAAACTCTCAACGGAATCATTTGTTCGACCCGCATTTTATCTATAAACAAGAAACTTTGCGTTGAATCAGGAGTGATATCCGCACTTCGACGCAAATTTCCCATTTACCTTATCAAAACAGGAACAAAGTCGTCGAGTCAGGGGTGAAACCCGAACCTTGATGACTTGTTCCGTACTCTATTTTGGTTTTACAAAGCTCTCACCAAAGTATCGACGGACTCCAATGACCCAAAGTCACACTGTAACTGGAAGGATGCGTGCCGTTCACCCAAAATCGAGGCAAGAGCACAGTCCCGAAAGCTAAAGTGTGTACCAAAAGACTTTGTGAGTAGTCGAATCACTATGGGTAGTCGACGTCTATCAAGCCTTAGACAATCTATCCTCGATTTCAATCTCGCATTCGCTGATTTTATGTGTTTCGATTCTGAGCCCGCAACTGCTGACTCTGATATTTGTCGTTTTTATGTGGAAATTTATGTGGTTCATGTGGTTTTCATGTTATTTGTTAACGTTTTGAGATATTGATGGTTTCGATCTACGCTTCTTGCTCCGCTTATCACACACGACACACTACACAACGCTACCAAATCGCTAGCCATGTTACATGCTATGTCAACTGCTGTCTCGCTAATCGCTATCGCTGCTATCGAACTCGCGAACTTTGAATGCTGGGTGAATACGTGCAATATAGGAAGGTGAATACGTTCAAATATGTGTTTACGTGAACTATGTGCTTAAGTGCTTATATGCCTTACGTGCCTATGTGATTCTGTGATTATGTGCCTATGTGAATGTGTTCCTGAGCTTTAAGTAGTATGAAGTGTGTTGTAAGGTGGGATTCGAATAAATAGTGTCTAAGTCCTATGACGATGTCTGTTGCAGATAATGTCGTCATCTGGATCACTTCACTCTCGCGCTATGAGACGCAAGCAAGCTGACAAGCGACTCGCCTCCCTTGTCGCTAGTCAAATTGTCAAAGTAATTCCGCAGATTGTTAGCGAGTTGAATGAAAACACCAGCAAGTCTTCTGAAGAGTCCCGGACTGATTCTCCCAAGGTTGCCTTTAGCTTCAAGCAGTTCAAAGCCTGGGGACCAAAAGAGTTTACCGGTGAAGATGGGCCTAAGGCCATGTTTCAATGGTTTTATTCGATCGAAGTCACCCTGCGCCAGAGTGGTTGTCCTGATAATCTCTGCACTCTTAACGCTACCGGTGTCTTCTAATCCCGAGCTCTAGATTGGTGGATGGCCGAGAGAAACAAGCGCGAAAATGATACAGCTTACAGGCTGACGTGGGATGAGTTGAAGGATGTCATGATGCAAGAGTTCTGCCCTCCCCACGAGCGCCAAAAGTTGGAGGATGAGTTCTGACATATTAAGCAGGATGGTGGAGATAACGTTGGTTTAACTGCTCGCTTCAAGCAGTTGAGTATCATCTGTCCCGGTCAGGTTACTACCCCGGAGATCTCAATCAAGAAGTATATCCGTGCTCTTCCGGATTACGTGGTTGATTTCGTTCAAGCTGCAAAGACGACAACGATTAAGGAAACCTATATGCTCGCCGCTGAGATCAATGATAAGTGAGTCAAGTCTGGTTACTTTGATAAGGCCTCCAAGAATCTGCACCAAATTACCACTGCTCCCACCACTGAGACTACCGCCGCACCGCAGACTTTGAAGCTCTCACGTCGCAAGAGAAAGAACAGCAACTCCAGCAACAAGAATTGCGCTGTCACAACTGCCGCTCCTCTTCAAGCTATTACTGCTCAATCGTAACCCCAACACCACCAGGCAGTAGCCCCAGTGACCACTGCACCGCCAGCCAAGCATGCATATACTGGTCCTCACCCGCTCTGTCCTACCTGCACTTATCATCATCCCGCGGGGATTGCTTTCAGATTTTGTGTCCATTGCAACATGTACGGCCATTTCACTGCTAATTGCCGTATCGGTTCTTGACAAGATTTTGTGTCCATTGCAACACGTACTTTCAACATCAATGTCCGCCAGGCTCAAGTTGTTAACAACGTGGTCAATGGTATGTTCCTTGTGAATGGTATTTATGCTTCGTGTTTATTTGATACTGGAGCCGATAACTTTTTTGTGTCGCTGGAATTCGAAAAGCTCCTTAATCATAAGCGCGCCCATCTACCTTCGTCATTCGATGTTGAAGTTGCCACTGGAAGAACCGTCGCTGTCAATTCTGTTCTTCGTGATTGTACTCTTGAACTCAACAATCACATATTTCATATCAACCTTATTCCAATGCAACTCGGTAGTTTTGACATCATAGTAGGCATGGACTTTCTTCGTGAAAACCATGCTGAAGTTGTTTGCTTCGATAAGATGATTTGATTCTCGCTCGCTAATGGTGACCAACTGTGTGTGTATGGTGAAACTCCTTCGAAAGGTCTCAAACTCATGTCGTGTGTCCAAGCTAGCAAGTATCTCCGCAAGGAATACAGAGCTTTCTTGGCTAACATTGTAGTAGCGGAGAGGGAAAAGAAAGGTAATCCTAGAGTGAACGACATTCCCGTTGTTTGTGAATTCCCTAATGTGTTTCCCGATGAGCTACCCGGCTTACCTCCGAGTCGTGATATCGACTTTCGTATCGACCTCATTCCTGGAGCAAACCCTGTTGTTAGAGCTCCTTCCCGACTCGCTCCATCCGAAATACGCGAACTCTCGAGTCAGCTCCAGGAATTACTTGACAAAGGCTTTATTCGCCCTAGCACCTCTCCATGGGGCGCACCGGTCCTTTTCGTCAAAAAGAAGGATGGATCGTTCCGGATGTGCATCGACTACAGGGAATTGAATAAGCTAACAATCAAGAATCGCTATCCCCTGCCTCGAATCGATGATTTGTTTGACCAGCTACAAGGTGCTACATGTTTCTCCAAGATCGATCTACGCTCAGGCTACCATCAACTACGCATTCAAGAGGAGGATATACCCAAAACCGCTTTTCGCACACGCTACGGCCACTACGAGTTCGTTGTTATACCTTTTGGTTTGACCAACGCACCTGCGGTTTTCATGGATCTGATGAATCGCGTGTGTAAACCTTTTCTCGACCGCTTCGTCATTGTGTTCATCGACGATATCCTGACCTATTCCAAGTCGAAAACCAAACACGCGCAACATCTACGTTTGGTTCTCGAACTACTCCAAGGGAATCGACTCTATGCCAAGTTCTCCAAGTGTGAATTTTGGCTGGAGGAGGTTCAATTCCTCGGTCACATTGTCAATAGTCAAGGTATTCACGTCGACCCCACAAAGATCGAAGCTGTTAGGAGTTGGGTTACACCTAAGAATCCGTCTGAAGTCCGTTCTTTCCTCGGACTAGCGGGCTATTATCGCCGATTCATCGAAGGATTCTCAAAAATCGTTGTGCCGCTCACTCTCCTCACGCATAAAGACAAGCCTTTTGTTTGGGAAACTGAAAAAGAGACTGCCTTCCGAACTCTCAAGCATATGCTCTGTGATGCTCCCGTACTTGCTTTACCCGACGGAAACGATGACTTCGTTGTCTATTGCGATGCCTCGAACCTTGGTCTCGGCTGTGTTCTCATGCAAAAGGTCAAGGTTATCGCCTACGCATCTCGTCAGCTCAAGATCCACGAGAAGAACTATACGACCCACGATCTCGAGCTAGGTGCAGTTGTTTTTGCGCTGAAGATTTGGCGACACTACCTGTATGGTACCAAGTGTACGGTCTTCACCGACCATAGGAGCCTACAACACATTTTTAGCCAAAAAGAACTGAATATGCACCAACGCCGATGGGTCGAACTTCTTAATGATTATGACTGCAAGATTCGTTATCATCCTGGCAAAGCAAATTTCGTTGCCGACGCTCTAAGCCGACGAAGCTATTTGCATAGCTGTCGTAATATCCAAGCCCAGCATAATCTCGAAACCCTTATCCGCGAAGCTCAGCATGCTTGTTTCACCGAACGCACTTTAAAGAAAGAAAGAATTTATCATAACGACGATCAATTGGAGAATAAGTCGAATGGGATATTCCATTACTTGGACCGAATTTGGATTCCCAAGCGTAACAACTTACAACAAATCCTGATGGACGAAGCCCACAAGTTCCGATATTCTATTCATCCCGGTGCCAATAAAATGTACCAGGACCTTCGCTACAGATACTGGTGGCTGGGCATGAAGAAGGATATTGCTATCTACGTTTCGAAGTGCCTTACTTGCTCGAAAGTCAAGGACGAACATCAAAGACCCTCTGGCTTACTCGCCCAACCCAAGATCCCTATGTGGAAATGGGATAGTATAGCTATGGACTTTATAACGAAATTACCGCGTACGCCATCAAGTCACGACAGCATATGGGTTGTCGTTGACCGATTGACTAAATCTACTCATTTTCTACCGATACGAGAAGACTATAAGGTAGAAAAATTAACCCGAATCTACACCGATGAGATCATATGTCGACATGGGATGCCTCGCGACATCATCTCTGACCGCGATGGTCGGTTTACCTCGCGTCTTTGGGAAACGTTTCAATCTGCTCTCGGTACTACTCTTAATCTAAGTACCGCTTTCCATCCCCAAACCGACGGTCAGACTGAGAGAACGATTCGTACCCTTGAAGACATGCTTCGCTCGTGTGTCATAGATTTCGGTGGTAATTGGGATGCATACTTGCCCTTAGTCGAATTCTCATACAATAACAGTTATCATTCTAGCATTCAAATGGCACCTTTTGAGGCATTATACGGAAGAAAATGTCGATCGCCGATTGTGTGGCATGAGATCGGAGATGCGCAATAAACCGGTCCTGAGCTACTGCAAGAAACGACTGACAAGATCCTCCAAATTCGAGACAACCTGCTGAAAGAACGGAGTCGTCAGAAAAGTTACGCAGATAGACGACGCAAGCCCCTTGAATTTGACGTTGGTGATCACGTACTCCTAAAGGTATCACCTTGGAAGGGTGTGGTCAGATTCGACAAGAAAGGAAAGCTCACGCCTCGATATGTGGGACCCTTTAAGATTCTGGAAAGGATTGGAAAAGTGGCCTACAGACTCGAACTACCGGAGGAAGTTAGCAACGTCCACCCGACTTTCCATGTTTCGAACCTCAGGAAGTGCTTAGCTGAGCAAGATTTACAAGTTCCACTTGAGGATCTGCAAGTGAACGAAACATTACACTTCGTGGAAAAGCCTGTCGAGATCATGGACCGAGAAACCAAGAAGCTCAGGCGCTCACGCATTCCCATTGTGAAGGTTCGCTGGGAAGGCAAACGAGGCGCAGAGTTCACCTGGGAACTCGAAAGTGACATGAAGGCGAAGTACCCGCAATTGTTTGTTACAGCTAAGGCCTAAGTTCGGGATGAAATTCCCTTAAGTAGGGGAGGCTGTAACACCCTGTGTTTCGAAGGTCAAAGTCAAAGTCAAGATTGAAGTCAAAGGAAGAAAAGATTGCTAAGTGCGATCTATCACTCATCGCTTAATTACCAATTTGACTCTTTGACTTGTAATCGAATCTTTTACTTTATTTGCTTTAGTTGTATTATGTGGAGTATCTATTAATAATCGAGGCTTAATCGATGTCTATCGCTTGCTTTATCGTTAATCAATCAAATCGCAACTCGAATTATGTGTTCCGGATATTGTTTTACGTGTGTGCCTTTTATGTGTTACTTGTGCCTGTTTACTTATTGTATGGTGATGAATCAATCGAAACGCAATCGAAACTCTATCGCAATTGAATCGCAAACGCTAAACGCAATTTAATTAGGATGATTGTATGCTAGTTATAGTATTGGTGTGTTTATTGTTATTCTATCGCAACGTCAATGCACGAAACGAAACACCAAACGCCAACTCATCGGAGCCACTCGATCGAGTGACCGCTCGATCGGATGGCCAACCGATCGGATTGCCACCCGATCGGAGCGTCATCCGATCGGTGACCCACTCGATCCTTGTGCCTTTCCTCTTTTGGAAACCCTATAAATACCCACCTGTCACATCATTTGTGATATGACAGCTCCTCCACTCTACCAGCTCGCTCAAGCACTCATTTCTCTCGATTTCTCACGATTCTTGTAAGTTTTCAACCTAAATCTTGTACTTGTATGATCTATACATGCTTCTTCATCATTTTCACCTTTGAATCTTAACTTTTAACCGTGAAATCAACAGATTTGAGGTGTTCTAGGATGATGTCATCATGGAGTTCTTATGAACTTCAAGATTTGACTTCATTCCACCAAGAACAACTTAGATCTGAACATTTTCAAGGTTGAAAGGATTGAAAGATGGTTTTCCAACTTTCTTTCAACTCTTTTACACCCAATGCACTCAAAACCGATAGAATCGGAGCTCGTCTGACCTTCTACTCTTTCTTAGTGATGTGTTAGTTCAAGATCTGGTCTCTATCAAAGAGACAACCGATTTCGGACTGAACATGAACTCCATCACAAACCGGTAAACTGATCGGATTTGGGTGATTCCTGTTCGATCGGGTAACCTGGGTCTGGGGAAGTTCTGTTGTTTAATACGAGGTCATACCGTCTCCATCAAACCGCAAAACTTAGCAAAAACTTCAAGATAGCAACACGATCAGATCGCGGGATGGGTTGCCGTCCGATCAGATTGCACTTGAGGTTCAACACTTAACAATTTTCAATATGATCAATGCACTATCAGTTCTAACGGATTGTCACCCGATCGGTAGACCATCCGATTGAGTGATAACACTGCTGTGAACTTGTTCTCTGAGAAATACCTCGCCGAACGGATCATCATCCGATCGAACCGCTGTTCGATCGAACGACCTGAAAGGTAGAGATACTTCTATGTTTTTAAAATGCTACAACGAAAACATCAAAAGGCAAGCCATCATACACAAACACATCTATACCAAACAAAATGTCAATCCGACCGAACGGCCATCCGATCGGATGACCATCCGACCGGATCGCCATCCGATCGAATGACCATCCGACCGGATCGCCATCCGATCGGATTACCGTTCGACACTTGGTACACTTGCATCGTTTTACGTGCCGCTCACCGTTTATGCTATCGTTAACTGTTCAGGCTAATCTCTCTCAGCGCTCCCTTCATTCCAAGAGAGTGTTTACTTGTTAAACACAATCAGTGAGTATACTCGATCCCTTTTTGCTTTACGCACTTTTGGGTGTTACATACGTTACTTATATTCAAATCACAACAACACACAACGCAAACACATTTAACGCTAACCGCTATTGCATGTTATACGTGACTCGATGAATGCCTGTTTGTTATGTTTACACAATGATTTCTGTCTACCTGCCTTAGCAACGATAGTACTATAGTTTGGACTCAGCACCTGTTCATTCAGGGGTTGCTAAGGACTTTACTTCATGTGTTCACAGAGGTGAACATGTGTTGCGAACTCGCTTCATGCAGTCAACCCGCAGTCATTGGTATTGATAGTATCTTTGTCGATAACTTACGTGCTTCACATTATACGTTGTACATGTTGGTTATGCGTAAACGATTTCGACTCTATTATACTATTAAACTTGTATGCTTACCTTTACACTAAGTGTATTGACTTTTATTTTAACGTATGTGACAGGTGTTTAGGATGCTATCTGCTAGGATGCTTGCTATGTGGAATCAAGTTAGGAAGAGTCTAGAAACAAACGAACAATCAATTTAAATCTGAGTTGTCGGAACATGTTATTTGTTTTTGAGATATCGTCGTCCGTAATAACTTATTTTACCTGATTGGTTATGGTATGGGACATAATGTTAACTATCTGGTAATGTAGTTGTTATGGAATTTCTCTTGAACAATCTGTTTCGCTCAGTGTCGCGCCCCGATGTTTCCGCCATCGGTTGGGGTGTGACACACCCGGCGTGATTTATAAAACGCCCAAACAAAAAAAAAAAGCCAAACACGCCCACGGGGGCGGAGGTGCCAGCGTTTTCGGGAGAGATTCCGGGCAAAAAACGCCCCACTACGTTCGGTCTAACAGTTAAGCATTATACTCGAATTTCTACTTATTTAATCAAGTCCAGCTCAAATTTAACTTATTTAATTTAAAGAAAGTTTCTACTTGAGTTCAGCTCAAACCACCGCTGTGTTGAATGAATGGTTAATAGCAGATAATGGAGCGCAAACTCCTTATAGGTATAACACATGGTCTTAGATTAGCCTGCATTAGAATGTAAACAAGTCTCGATTTTGGTTTCAACTCGTTTAAACTCAATTCGATTCAAGATTTTATTAAGCCGATCTTAAATAGCTTGTAATCCGCTCGACCACGTATCAATTATTTTAGATTATTAAACAAAAATATATTAACATCAAAGAAAAATATTCTACATTAAGAAGTTGCAACAGGTGTCCCTTTGGAAGTCATGGCACTTTACCTACTACTCCTACCTTTGAAATATAACTCCAACATGGGACATTTCTATTACACATAAACACCCAATCAAATCAATAGGTGTCATTTCTTAATAATGTATTGTTAAATGTTAAATTGACTAATGCTAATAACTATTTAGAAGTTTAAGCTCGAATCTAACTTTAAATGTTTCTATAATAGATTAATTGGGTTTGGATTATTTCAGAACTCTAAATAATTGCAGACGTTACAGAACTCCTAAGACTATGGGGTATGGGGCTTGGGTTGGGGCGTGGGTTGGGGGAAAACGTCCAAGCCACCACCCCGGGTGGGCTTGGGTTGGGGCGTGGCCCTTTGGGCTTGGGTTTCAAGCCGGGCGTGGGGCGGTCTTGACATCCTAGCTGGCGGCCTCCTATTCGCTGACCCCACCATGTCATAGCGGGCCATTTGAAAGTTTGAATTTTAAATTCAAACCGTTTGGCCAAGCCAAGCGGTCACCCCAACCTCAACATCCCCTATAAATGTAACCCCCAACCCCACCGGCAACCCCATCCCAAACATTCGCCATCCACCGCTACCCCACCGGCTACCCCATCCCAAACCGTCGCTATCCACCGCTACCCCACCGGCTACCCACTTCATCCCACGAACCCGCTACCCCAACCCGAAGAACATGGCATCCTGGACCCACGAGGAAGAATTGGCTTTCGTCACAAGCGTCGTTGACGCTATGAAGGGGCGGCAACCGAGCCAAACAAAATATTGGCCGGAAGCATTCGTAACCTACCGACATAACGTCGCAAACGACAGCCACAACCTCAACGCGTGCCAACATAAATGGGGCGAGCTACGGCCCAAGCTCGATTGTTTCAAGGCTTACTACGAAACCGTTCCGAGCGGCGAGTTAAGCCACGAGGACCGGGTGGCGGTGGCGAACATAGAGTTTCGAGGCAAGGAGCGAAAGGCGTTCGACAAGATCGCCCTTTTTGAAATTTACCTAACGCTCTAGGTTTTTTATTTTGTAATTTTTAGGAATTGTGTAATTTTTAGGATTATGTAATTTTTAAAATTTTAATGAAATTTTAGGTTTTTTTTTTTATAAATGTTGTGTGAATTTTATAAATTTTTTGTAATTTTTTTTAATAATCTGCCAAGCGGTGCACCCAACCCAAGCCCCGCCATACCCCACGGACACGTCAGTAGGCGGGGGGGGGGGGGGGGGGGGGGCTCCAATTCCAGGTGTCAACTCATGCCCCAACCCAACCCAAGCCTCACCATACCCCACAGTCTAATAAACAATCATTCTACTAATATATTTTTATATTTAACATTGTTTAAGGGTATTTTTTATCAAAGGGTATTTTTTATCATTTATTATGATTCTATGTGTATTAACTATTAAGAGTAGTTTTATCATTTTTTCATATGTAGTTTTATAATTACATATACGTAAATTCGTTTCTTTACATATATGTAAACTAGTTCCTTTACATATATGTATATTAGTTATTACACATAAATAATTTGGTTTTCCTTACATGTAATCATAAAAATACATATGATATATATTTAAATGATGTTAAATATAAAAATATATAAATAAAATAATTGTTTATTAGCAATTCTGAAAGTTCTTTAATATTCAGAGTTCTGAAATGATCCCAACCCTGATTTAATTATACTAAACATTTATATTTTTTAACGACAAACTACATCTACTCTTAAAATCTACACAATTTGTCTCTAATGAGACTTAAGCCCTCACTATATCATGAGAGAGACCCGGATACAACACCTTGGTACCAAACATAAATGATTAACACAAACCATATGTTACAAGTTAAATCATTAACTTTCTTATATCATAAATGTTCGGTTAGTGCATTACAAAGTTTGTAATTTTTTTTGCAAGTCAAAAGATTAAATCTTAGAATCTAATTGTTTATTCCTTTTTTAGTTAATTGTCATTTTCGTCCCTGTAGTTTGTCCACTTATGTCAGTTCAGGCCAAATTTCAAATTTGTACCATTTCCGTCCCTCACATTCTTGAAACGTGCCAGTTCCGTCCAAAAAACGCATGAGTTAACTGTCATTTTCGTCCATGTGGTTTGTCCAATTATTCGATCCAACCTTAGTTTTTTGGATGGAACTAGCATGTTTCAAGAATGTCAGAGACGAAAATGGTACAAATTTGAAATTTGGTCTGAACTAGCATAATCGGACAAACCATAGGGACGAAAATGGCAGTTAACTCTTCCTTTTTTAAGAGTAACTAACAAAAAAAATGTTGGTAGTTTCCACTAGAAGATGTGTAATCAACATTATAGTTTATTTTACTTTTATTTTTTGTGCACATTTATTTTTTCTATTTTCTTAAAAATTAAAAACAAATCATTATATAAATTTTAATGAATCTGGATATAAACTAATTATCATATGAATATTATTTAACAAATAGTGTGTTAATTAACGTAAAAGACATTAATCAATAGGGATAAAATAATATATAAAAAATGGTGTTGCACAAAATTTGTTGTCGTATCACCAATTAACAATTTGATGATTTTTTTTAACGGCCGACAGAAATTTTATTCAATGGTGTTGGCGGTGGTGGTGGTCAAACAATTTGATGATTTGCTTCGTGATTTTTTTTTTCACCAAAACAACAAATTTGATGTTTTGATACATACAACACTAATGATTTAATAAAATAGTCGTACTAACATCCAGGTAATACAAGCATAGTTGATTATTAATCATTATTTTTTTAAGGGCAAATTTTATTAAGAAAAAACAAAAACATAATACAAAGAAGAGGAACGTACAACAACTAATTTCATACATATTTGGATTTTTAGCTTGTAGATTTTAGATTTTTTTTATATAATTGTGTCTTTTTTCCTTGACATTGTTATATTTTATGATTTATTATGTCTTTGTACCCGTTCTAATATTTAAAAGATTTTCTAGAATTACTTGTGAGATTAAATATATTATTAATGTAATATTTAATCTTGTAGCCTTTATAATCATTTATATTATATTAGATCAAAATATATTAATAACCTATTAATAATTAGTTGGTAATTGTTGATGGACCGTATTACCCTTATTAACTAATTAGGTTTCCACTTGGGTGTATAAATAAGGGGATTATTAGAGAGGTTACACACTTAGTGAATCAACCAACCCTCATAACATCAAATTCGACTCTCTCCCCATAACCGAAACCTCCCTACTTTCGGTTCATCACCATCATCACCTTACACCCTAAGGAGGAACCAGATCATCCTAACAAGTATGTCGAACTCAATGGCTGCATCTCTGACTGGATTCTCTGCTGGCCTGTCTGCTGTAACAGGTATGTGATTCATGTTTTCCATTATGTTTAAACAGAACTGATCAACATGTGGTATCAGAGCATATGTTGATAAATCAGTTCTGTTTTCGTATCCATTATTCTAGGATCAAAATCTGGAAAACAGAATTTTTTGAAAGTTTATAAAAATCAAAATTGTTTTCGAGTTTCTTGTGCCGAAATCACTGTTTTCGGAAGAATGTTTAAATTTTTTGACTCGAAATCATAAAGGGTTAAACTTGTTGTTACGAAATCCATTACAAAACCATTAAAATTCAGGTTTCGGATTTCCAGAATTATGTTTTTATTTTTTAGGGTTCATAGCTTGTTCTAAGTAAAACTCGAAAATTCCCTAAATTTTGGAATATAATTTGGATTAGTGGGTGTTTTTCATAGTTTTGATCTTAATTTCTATCTATTAAAGTTTCGAAAACTGTTAAAGGATAATCAGTTATTAATTTCGAAATCTTTTGATAAGTTTAGATCAAAAATAAAATAGGAAACACTATCCCAAAATCCCTCAAATTTCGAGTTTCAGTTATTATCACAATAAACAGCCTTAACAGTGGATTCGAAATTATAAATGTAACTAATCGCACAAGTTCCCTTCAGTCGCACAAGATCAGATCAGATATGATCTGATCGCACAAGACAGTCGCACAAGATTTGTGGATCGCACAAGACTTGTGGATCGCACAAGGCATCACTGATCGCACAAGTTTTGGGCATTACTGATCGCACAAGTTTTGGGCCTTACTGATCGCACAAGTTTTGGGCCTTACTGATCGCACAAGTTTTTGGGCTTTACTGATCGCACAAGACTCGAAACCTCATTATTTTAAGTTGTTTAATGTGAACTGCGCTAACAGGTGGTTTGCTATTAAATACTTGGTTTTGTTAACACTTAATTAACTAATCAGAATCAGATAATTTTTACAAAACCAAAATAGCTTAACTTGAATGAGCTTTTGATGTATTAATTCTGGCCAAAGCTGATTTAATACATCTATTTATTGTTTAAGTATTATAAAAGCTATGTTAAGTATGCATTACAAACGTGAAATGTCTTAATTCTGGCAAAAGCTGATTTAATTCATTTATGTTTAGCATGCTTGACAAGTGCATAACTAAAGTGATTGTCTCATTTCTGGCCAAAGCTGATTTGTCACGATTACTTTGCACACATACTTAAATGATTACACTTCTAGCCAAAGCTGATTTGTCTTTGTTTAAGTAGGATTTTACTAAGTCTATTATTTTGATGTTAGTAATAGACATTATCACAGCTTCATAATTAAAATGGTCATTATTTATGCCTGCCTTGGTATAACATGCCCTTAGATCACATTAGGACTTCTTCCTTAGTATCATAACTTGCTCATCTTATTTCCACTATCAGCGCCCAATTGCGGGATTCCACCTTTGACTGGTGATAACTTTGCTGCATGGAAGGATGCTCTCATGCTTACGTTTGGGCTGCTGGACTTTGACTATGCCCTAAGAGAGGATAAGCCTGCGGACCTTACTCCACAAAGTACTGCTGCTCAGCAGTTAACTCATGATAAATGGACTAGGTGTAACCGCATGTCTCTCATGTTCATGAAGCAGTCCATTCATAACTCAATCAGAGGAGCCATTCCTGATTCTGAAGATGCTAAAACCTATTTGGCTTCTGTGGAGGATCAATTCAAGGGAACATCAAAAGCACACGCTAGTACTCTTATCCTCAAGCTGGTGACAACTAAGTATGATGGGAGGAGCGGCATTCGCGAACACATCATGATGATGCATGACATGGCCAATAAGCTGAAGGGCCTAGAGATGGAAATCAGTGATGGTTTTCTTGTTCACTTCATCATCACTTCGCTTCCTTCGTCCTATGAAGCATTCAAGATCAATTACAACACTCAGAAGGACAAATGGACGATGAGTGAGCTGATCGCTATGTGCGTGCAGGAGGAAGAGCGTATGAAGATGGATCGCACTACTGATGTTGCTAACTTCACCACCTCCAGCTCTAAGAAGAGGAAGAACACTTATCAAAGAAAGGATACTTCTAAGGTCCAAAAGCCAAATCCTAATACAAGTGCACCTTCCAGCTCTAAGAACTCCTTAGGCAAACCCTACTGCAAGTTTTGTAAGAAAACAGGACATAAGCAAAAGGAATGCCCTGACTTCAAGGAGTGGCTGGCTAAGAAAGGTAACGATTTTTTCATAATACTTGAGTCCTTTAATTTAAATGTTCCTGCTAATTCTTGGTGGTTTGATTCTGGTTCTATGGTTCATGTTACCAATTCACTTCAGGGATTCCTTACAATCCGGAAGCTGGGAAGAAACCAAAGAACACTAAAAGTTGGAGATGATCGGGAATTAGAAGTGAAGGCCATAGGAACATTACAATTATTTTTGACAACTGGTTTATGTATTAAACTTTATGATACCTTATATGTTCCTGAGGTAACTCGGAACCTTGTATCAGGACCAAAGTTAGACATGGACGGTTTTGTTGTTTCTCATGGTCATCGCAAACTCTCTATTCTCTATGATTCCGTTGTTTATAGTACTGGCATTCTGGATGGTGGTCTCTATAGATTAGAACTAGATGATAATTTTTCCAAATCTTTGTTGTCATATAATATTAATGAATCACTCACAAAGATGAAACAGGATCGAGACTTAGAGACTTCATCTATGTTATGGCATCAACGTTTAGGCCACATCTCAAGAGAACGATTAAATCGTCTCGTAAAGGATGAAGTCTTACCTCCTCTCGATTTTACTGATTTTGGAACATGTGTCAAATGTCTCAAAGGCAAAATGACATTAGCGAATAAGAAAGGTGCCACTAGGAGCTCTAATTTATTAGAACTCATTCATACTGACATTAGTGGTCCTCACCAAATCGCTGGTATAACAGGACATACTTCATTTATCACTTTCATTGATGATTATTCTCGTTACATGTACTTGTATCTTATTAAGGAAAAGTCTGAATCTCTTACAACTTTTAAAGATTATAAAGCTGAAGTTGAAAAGCAATTAGATCGTCAGATTAAAGTTGTGAGATCAGACAGAGGCGGTGAATATTATGGAAGACATACTGATGTAGGTCAAGCTCCTGGTCCATTTTATGAGTTTTGTAAAGGCCAGGGGATTGTGAACCAATACACCATGCCTGGTACACCTCAGCAGAACGGTGTCACTGAACGAAGAAATCGTACCCTTATGAACATGGTGCGCAGTATGTTAGCCAACACTAATTTACCATTATTCCTCTGGACTGAAGCTTTAAAAGCAGCTGTTCATATACGCAATAGAGTTCCTTCTAAGTCTGTCCCTAAAACTCCTTATGAACTTTGGACAGGAAGGAAACCGAGTCTTAAATATATGAAAGTATGGGGCTGCATTGCTGAAGCAAAACTCTATAATCCTTTCCTAAGGAAACTTGACCCTAAAACAGTTACCTGTTTCTTTATCGGGTATCCTGGTCATTCAAAGGGTTATCGTTTCTATTGTCCTTCCCATGTCACCCGTATTGTTGAAACCAAGCGTGCTGCGTTCCTGGAGGATTTCAAGGTCAGTGGGAGCAGTACCAACCCTTACGAAGAATTGCAAGAAGTACAAGACGCGGGGGGGGGGGGGGAGAGACTCGTCGCTTACCATTACTCCGTTTACTCCTCTTGTACCCCATGCAACTGCACCTGAAGCCACTGCACAAATTCCATCTCTACAATCAGAACCCATTATACCTCATAACGAAGGCACATCAAACGCTCAAAACCAAGACAACGCTGAACCCGATAATCAACTCAGGAGGTCATCTAGGCAAAGAAGGCCTACTAATTAGGATGATTATGTTACCTACCTGGCTGAAATGGATGCTGGAAAGCTCAATGATCCTATTTCTTATAATGAAGCCATTAGCAGTGATCAGTCTTCTGAATGGAATAAAGCAATGATTGATGAGCTTGAATCCATGAAGAAAAATGACGTTTGGGATTTAGTCGAATTACCCAATGGTGCCAAACCTGTAGGTTGTAAATGGGTGTTCAAAACAAAACTGGATCCGAATGGGAACGTTGAACGCTACAAAGCGAGATTGGTTGCAAAGGGCTACACTCAGAAAGAGGGAATTGATTATCAAGAGACGTTTTCACCTGTCTCTCATAAAGATTCATTAAGGATCGTTATGGCCCTAGTAGCTCATTTTGATTTAGAGCTGCATCAGATGGACGTCAAAACTGCTTTCCTTAACGGAGACTTAGACGAAGATGTTTACATGAAACAACCTGAAGGTCAGGAGCATCTAGTCTGTAAGTTGAAGAAAACCATTTATGGGTTAAAACAAGCATCACGTCAATGGTACCTCAAGTTTGATGAAGTCATGAAGAGGCAAGGTTTTATGAAGAATCAAGTGGATCAATGCACCTACCTCAAGATGAGTGGGAGTAACTTTACTATACTTTTCCTTTACGTAGATGATATTCTATTGGCAAGTAATAGTTTAGACATGTTGCATGAGTCGAAGCGGTTACTCTCGCATAACTTCGACATGAAGGATCTCGGAGATGCTTCTTACGTCATCGGCATCGAAATTCACCGAGATAGACACAAAGGGATCTTAGGATTGTCTCAAAAGAGTTACATAGATCGTGTCCTTACACGTTACAACATGCAACAGTGCAAACCCTCCGTCGCTCCAGTAGTTAAGGGAGATGTTTTTGGTTCATTCCAGTGTCCGACAACAGAGGTTGAAAAGGAGCAAATGAGCCAGATACCTTACGCGTCAGTAGTCGGGAGCCTGATGTATGCTCAAGTCTGTACTCACCCAGATATCGCTTATATTGCTGGAATGCTAGGCCGTTATCAGACTAATCTTGGTCTAGATCACTGGAAAAGCAGCTAAGAAGGTCCTTAGATATCTGCAAGGGACGAAAGACTATAAACTGACTTATAGAAGAAGTGATCATTTAGAAGTGGTAGGTTATTCTGATTCTGACTTTGCAAAATGCAAAGATGACAAGAAATCCACTTCGGGCTACATCTTTATGTTAGCAGGCGGACCTATCTCATGGAAGAGTCATAAACAACAGTTAACTACAACTTCCACAATGATGGCAGAATACATTGTTGTTTACAACGCAACCTGTCATGGAATGTTGCTTAGAAATCTGATCACTGGACTCAAAATCGTTAATTCCATTTCTAGACCATTGAAGCTTTACTGTGATAACTCAGTTGCCGTTAGTTTCTCGAACAGTAACAGTTCGACTGGAGCTGGTTTATATCTCGATACAAAATATTTGTTCGTACGTGAACGAGTTGTGGAAAATAATCTTTGTATTGAGTATATTAGTACTAAAGATATGCTTGCGGATCCGATGACAAAAGGTCTCCCACCTAAAGTTTTCGAAGAACATGTATCGAATATGGGACTTACTAAAGACCTTGTTTAATGGCATATTGTACTAGCTTATGTTTTAATTAATAAAATTTCCTCAGTTTGATTTTGTATGTCTCTAACATATGTTCTGCCGGTGTAATGACATATAGACAAATATAAATACAAATCAGACGCTAAAGGGCTTATACATATTTTGATCGTAACTGTTAGGTTTTAAATTGAGGCTATAGTATGACTAATGGGGGTCCTGAGTCGAATGATGATTCAACGGCTGTATTTCTCTGCTATAGTTCTTGGTTTAAGGCTAAAATGAGTGTTAACTCCTGGCCAGGCTTACCTAATACTCATGATAAATGATTACTCGGCTAAGTGGGAGAATGTGAGATTAAATATATTATTAATGTAATATTTAATCTTGTAGCCTTTATAATCATTTATATTATATTAGATCAAAATATATTAATAACCTATTAATAATTAGTTGGTAATTGTTGATGGACCGTATTACCCTTATTAACTAATTAGGTTTCCTCTTGGGTGTATAAATAAGGGGATTATTAGAGAGTTTAAAGGTTATACACTTAGTGAATCAACCAACCCTCATAACATCAAATTCGACTCTCTCCCCATAACCGAAACCTCCCTACTTTCGGTTCATCACCATCATCACCTTACACCCTAAGGAGGAACCAGATCATCCTGACAAGTATGTCGAACTCAATGGCTGCATCCCTGACTGGATTCTCTGCTGGCTTGTCTGCTGTAACAGGTATGTGATTCATATTTTCCATTATGTTTAAACAGAACTGATCAACATTACTTTATCTTAGTAAGCCACCTACTATACATCTGCTTTTACTTTTCTCATTTATGGTTAAAAAAAATATGTTGGGATACAAATAGTTTCAGCCAAATCGTTCATGTGCAAGAGCTAATTTACTTGTGGTCTTATCGGTTCTAGAATAGCGGAATTACTTACTTGGCTGTAATTGTCATCTAACATTTTATAAGACCTTAGTGTAAGAAGTCAAATTCGTTAAGGACTTTCACATATATTGTCTCAAAAACTAAAGATAAAGATTAAATAAAATCAAAATATGTTACTTATCATGATCATAAAATTGGAGAATTATAAAAAGAGATACGTAGAAATAGGGGTATAATCAACATCTTAAATCTTTATATAATCTCTATATCTTCTTTATCTCTATATATATCTCTATTTGTATCTCTATACCTAATAAATAGAGGGAACACATTATGGGTTAAGTTATTCTACAAAAGCTCCTAAGAAGTGTAAGAAGGTTTTAGGTTTTTGGGTGGTGGTGGGTGTTTAGTTTTTTTTTTCTTTTTTTGTGAAGTGGGTTTATTTTTAAGAGCCTTTGTACACTTCTTGTTTTTATGAGCCTTTGTATTTGATCATAATCCCACATTATATATCTAGACAAAAGATTAAATACAAATACCCTTATCATACAAAACGTACGAATATTGGGAAAAGGTAAAAAAAAACGTGGTAACATTTTCGTAATTATTTACTCGTAGAGTAATTATCAAAATTATCCTACAAATGATCTTGTAGGGTAATTTTGTAAAATGTTCTTATAGGGTAATTTTGATCTTGTAGGGTAATTTTGTAAAATATTCTTGTAGGGTAATTTTTATCTTGTAGAGTATCATAATTACTCTACAAATGATTTTGTATGGTAATTTTGATCTTGTAAAATAATTTTGATCTTGTAGGGTAATTTTGTAGAGTATCATAATTACTCTACAAGAGTATCAAAATTATTCTGCAAGTTTTAAAATTACCCTACAAGAACATTTTACAAAATTATCCTACAAGATCATCTGTAAAGTAATTTTGATAATTACCTTCCGGATTTCCTTTTCAGGGTTGAATTTAATACATTTCTTATCGTTTTCATTAACTTCGCACATTTTCACTATTTAAACTTTATCATTCATTTTAATAATAAAATTTTAATTGACTGTTATTATACTTCTTTTCTAAATTTAAGAGTTCTAATTCTCATTTTCCTCTTCCGTCTTTTGTTTTTTATAACCACACTTATTTACAATTACAAAAATAAAACCAAATTTTACTAATTTAAAGCGTTTGATACACGAGATTCTAACCTAGTAATTTATAAACAAATACTATATGATATCTATATATGTATTTAAATAAAATTATTTAAATAAGTATATATTAATCAAATGATAACCAAGCCAAACCAGAGTCGAACTCACACTTGAAAACTTATTGACGATTCAAGCTTGAGCTTTAAACATTGAACTCGAAACGAGTGGAGCTCGAATTATCTTAGACAAGCCGATCTCAAGGTTAGACAAACTCTAACTCGACCCAACCCAACAATGTAAAAGGCATATGAGTTCAGAAAAATTGAAAAACGTTTTAAAACAAATAATAATACATAGAAGAATATGGTGGAAATTTGGTTCCACTTGAGGATGTGGATTGTGTATCTAGAATCGGCCATTACCCAATCAATATTGCGACATGTAACCCATTCCGTCTTACCCTCTTTCTGCAAATGGGCCACTATATTGTGACTATCAAATGGTCCACATTTGACACTTCATTTCTTGACATTATATTTATATAATTAAATTCTAAAAATCTTATAACTATGATACATTTAACATGATATATTCTTTTTCTGCAAAGTTTATAAAGTTTGTATATTATAGAGGGCATGGTGATTATGGACTAAGTGTCTAATACGAAATATATGTCAATGTTTTAACGATATAGTGAGAGAAAAAGAGATGTGACTACATAACCGTGTTATATCATAGTTTAAATAAAAAAAAACATAAGGTAGTGTTTGATAGCAGGAATAAGAGGAGGAATGGAATGAACTATTACGAGAGAATGAAAAAAATGTGTTTAGTTTGTCAAGGTATTGAAATCACCAACATTCCCTCTAAAAACCACAAATGCATTTCATCCACCTCCCTTGTATTTTTGTCCATTCCATTCCCCCTTTCACCCTTCATCACCACCACCACCTGCCGTCACCACCACCTGCCGTCACCGCCACCCGCCGCCCCCACCCTCCGCCGACGTCAACGCCAACCACTGCCACCCTCCGTCGCCACCCGCCACTGCTGCTGCCACCCTCCGCCACCGTCGATCGCCCACCACCACCTATCATCGCAGCCACCCTCTGCTACTGACCACCGCTGCTACGCTCCGCCACCAACCACTGCCACCACACGCCACCAACACCGACCACCGCCACCCGCCATCGCCACCAAACACCGCCGCCATCCCCACCACCATTACCTGCCACCGACTACGACCATCGCTACTGCCACCCACTGTCGATTTTATTCTTTCGTCTTAGCCCGTCTGCCAAACAACACAGAATAATAATTGATTCAATTCCCACATGGTAAACAAACAAGATTATTGAATGATAATGATCCATTTCATTCCTTTTTTCCAATTCCATCCTCGTTTGTTCCATTTCCCCGTCTATTCCTTACCACATACCAAACATACTTACGCAATTCTCATATTTTTTCTTAATAAGTTGGTTTTGCATCAACGGTACTCTAAATAAAAAAAAGATTTTGCTATATGTGTGACAATGATTATTCAATATATTCACTTCATTCTTATTATACACTCGAAACTCTTTTTCTCAACTACGTTTTGTCTTACTAAGATTTCTTAATAAGGTTTTTAACGAGACATCTTAACCAGTCCAATAGTATTAGTTTATCTTATTGGTCCTCGAGTACTGAATTAACATCATCTTAAAGCATGTTATCAACATAGTGTATATAAACAAGAATGCATATTCGAGAAGAGTATTATAAATCAGATATACAATTATACACATCTCTTTTTTCTCTCTCCCTACCGTTTGGCAGTTATTATATCATCTTCAGAATTGAATGGTGTTTGCTTATATGTTTGTGTGTGTATTATGTGTATATATATTAATCGATATATGTTTTTAGTGAAAGTGTAAAATACAATATCCCTTAACGTACAATACGTACGAGATGAAATTATAACATGCGTAATTAGTTTTATAACATGTGTGGTTTGGTTTTTACCCCAATGCGTGATTTCTGATTTTATACACGTGTGTTTGTGTTCATGCGTGATTAGAGTTTGAGTTTTATAACGTGTGTAATTTCATCTCGTACATATCGTACGTTAAAAAATATTGTACGTTAACCCACCCCTATGTTTTTATAGTAGAATTTATTTATAATTGATGTCACGTTAGTATTTATATTTCTAGTAGCATAGGGATGCGTAGAAGGATTGGTGGAAGTGTCCCACACCCACTCTCTTGTCTTCAGTCAAAAGCAACCACCAATGTTTACTTTTATACTTTTATTGTATCCCTCTATATTGCTTTTCTTTTTCTTCCAAATATAAGCCTTTAGCATTTTAAATTGTTTATATGTATGATTATGATTACTGACTTGATTAATTTCCTCATTATTAATTCATAAAAAGGGTTTGTGAGTCAATTTTACTATTTAATTTTGTATAAATTATTATAGTATTGATACAATTAACTAAAGCATAATTTATTTTTCTCTTTGGTTCATCCATTAGTTCATGTAGGGTAAGGATATGGTAAAAAGTGTCTAAAATGTGAGAAGGGTAAGAAGTGTTTTAAACCATTGGATATTTGATCTAATGGTTGAGATCAATAGGGTATAAAAATGTAAATTGTGTTTTAATTAGAAGGACCTTATGTAAAATTGAAGGGCAGTAGTGTCTTTTCCAATGTTTCAAATATGGTAACCGTTTCCTACACAACCAAAACCCCCTATCAATCTCCTAAAAACAAGCGACGTTCCCGTAAAAGCTAAATTCTTCTATTTTCCGTCAATCTAACAACAGAGCAGAAAACCTAGAAGTGTTTTATAGGTAATCGGTGCACATTCTTCGTCGCCTAATTCCTGTTGAACTAAAGTGTTTTATATTTCACTAATCGCATCACATTCTTGTTCTATTAACAGTAAAATCAAGAATCAAACGAGTGTTCTATGGATTCAAACAAAGGAACGAGGAAGCCATCGGGTTCGAAGAGGAAGCGAGAAGCAGCAATTTCGAAACCAGGTTAGTGTTTTATTGGGGATTTGATGTTCGGTAAAACACTATGAACCATAAAATAAAGATGTCTGCACAGAATATAACAATATTGGTGGGGGATAAAACACTATGAAAAGAAATTAAGATGCCTGTACATAATATAACACTATAGATTGTGGATAAAAACACTATACATCTAAATATCAAAAATAAAATAACTCTGTTAATGATAAAACACTACAAAAACTTACCCTAACACAATTCAATGTATAAAACACTATGAAGGGAAATTAAGATGTGTGAATAGAATATAACACTATTGATCATACATATGACACTATACATCTAAATATAAAAAAAAAAAAACTCTGTTAATTACAAAACACTACAAAAACTTACCCTAAACAATTCAATGTATAAAACACTATGAAACGAAATTAAGATGTGTGAACAGAATATAACACTATTGATCATGCATATAACACTATACATCTAAAAAATAAAAATTAAAAAAAACATGATCATGAAAAAACACTAAAAGAACAACTTACCCTAAACAACTTAATCTATAAAACACTACATACACACAAAATTAAAGCATACTAATATCCTGTAACACGGCATACTAAAAAAAACGTCGAACATATAACACTACTTATCGGAACATGATAACTATTAACAGATTAAATTACTATGATACACATGTACCTGCATCGTCGGACTCCATTGAAATTGATATAAAACACCAGAATCGAAGAAGGGCGCAGAAGGTAAACAACTGTATTGTCTCTGGCGATTTCATAAGGCTTCTTGTATTTATAAATGATGAAGAATGATACGTAGATAACAATCGTATTGGATCTTGCAAAAAAATACAAAATTCGAATCAATCCCTAAACAATCTCATCGATAGTTATTATTTTTTTTTTTTTTTGCAGTTATCTTGGAAATCAATTAATTGATAAGAATGGACAATTACTAATATACCCTTTTGAATTAATTAAGATAATGGACACTTGCCATTCCCAAATTATTTCTCACACTTCTCACAAAAGTTGGACTTTGTACAGGATCCTCTACCGGTTCATGTATTCCTACTTTTAGCTTTTAATAAGAATTAGAATTCAAAATTTTATAGTCTTTTAACCCTATTGCTTTTGTCTTTTACGATTTTGACACAAAACATTCTTTTTATTTTTTACTTCAACACTTGTCAAAATTCGTTGAAAATGACAACGCGCATGTAAAAGGGTATCAAGATAAAGACCAAAACGTGTAATTTTTCCTTATAATAATTAAGTAATGTCTAAACACAAAAGAAAAAAAAAACAAAATCCAAATGTTGGCTGCAATAAACCAACACTCCCACAGTTAAGTTTTCTACATTTAATTAACAAAAACCTTTTTAGTGTAGCTAATCTCCCACGGTTAAGTTTTCTACGTTTAATTAAAAAAGGTTGTTGGACTTTATCACCCATAACTACTGGCTATTGGCTGTTGTCACCCCCAACTATCACTTTGACGTCCGTCACCTCCAACTTAACATTTAATGTGTTATGTCACCACGTCGTTAACTGATCACTAACTTTTGATCCTGTTACTATACTTTTGGGGTGTCCTAAGATCCCTAAAACCTTCCTAAGATCCCTATGACACCCCCAAAAGTATAGTAACATGATCAAAAGTTAGTGATCAGTTAACGATATGATGACAAAACACACTAAGTGTTAAGTTGGGGGTAACGGGGGTCAAAATGATAATTGGGGGTGATAGCGGACAATAGCCAATAGTTAGGGGTGATAAAATCCAATAACCCTTAAAAAAACCCTTTTTTACTGGAGCTAATAAGACATAAGCTACAATATTTTTAAGTTGTTCTTTTATATATACTAGCAGAATCCTTTCGCGTATTGCGGCGGAAATTTGGTTGGTATCAGTTTGGTTCATTATGGTATCAGAACTCGGTAGAAACTAAAAGATAAAAGGCAAAAAACAAAGTTGTGATATGCTCAAAATGCTATTGACGCGTATTTTACATCAATCGAAAACCATCATAATATCAATAACGGTTCCGATAAATAATTGAATAATAGTTATCGTCATTTTCAACACATACAAACCCCATGAGGGGCAACAGTGCCCGTCATCTATTGGCTGAAATGGGCGGCAAAGTCAATAGTGTCAGATAGCTGTCTGGCACTCCCCTATTGGCCCAATAAATATATGATTTTATCCCGCTTTAAATTTACGCTTTTGCCATCAATTTAAATTTATGTTTTTACCCCCACTTAAAAATAAATTTATGATTTTGCTCCCAGCTAAAAATTTCCAATTTTGCCCCGGGTTCAAAATTACGACTTTGCCCCGTTTAAATTTACAGTTTTGCATTAGTTTTCCCCCCTTATAATTACGATTTCGCCATCAGTTAAAAAATATGCTTTGACCCCCACTTAAAAATAAATTTATGCTTTTGCTCCCAGCTAAAAATTACGATTTTGCACTCGGTTAAAAATTACGATTTTTCCCCGTTTAAATTTACAGTTTTGCTATTAGTTTTTTTTCTTACAGCCACGTTACGATTTTACCCTCAAATTAAATTTACATTTTCTCCATCGTTTTTGTTTGTTTTCCTGGTTAAATTACAATTTTTCCACAAGTGTAAAATTACAGTTATGCCGGCAGCTGCCTGGCACTCCTCCATAGGTTCATTTAGTTTACGATTTTATCCCTGAATAAAAATTATGATTTCGCCATCAGTTCAAAATTACGTTTTCCCCATCATTTTAGTTTTTTTCGCAAAAGTAGAAAACTTTTTTTTATTGGTTGAGTCGATTTAATTTTTTTCCGTGTTAAGGAGCTACCTAACACTCGCTCATTAGTCCTGAAAAATTGCAGTTTTGCCCTGAGCCGAAAATACGGTCTTATCATCGTTTTAATTTTTTTCTTAGTAAAATTATAGTAGTGTTTTTTAATTGATTGAGAATTATTCGGTTATCGCCCCGCAACACGTGCGGAGCATCACCTAGTTGTTAAACATAAGTAAAATAATTGAATGCTATAAAATAGTTGTATCAAAGTATAATACACAACTCTTATTAAAAGTAAATCAATCACTTGATAATCCAAAAATATCACAACTAATTACTTTTGTTCCAATGTCAACTTACTATTGCCAATTCTCAAAACCCACGAAAAATTGTGGTGAAAACAAAACCATAACATGATGTTATTTAATATATATAATAATTTATAATTATAATTACGTAACATTTATTGATTTTCTTTGATGGTTTTAGGTGATTCTATATTTGCTTTCTTTGTTGCTCAACGGTAAAGGTATTTTTACTTTTAACCATTTTTCACTTCAGACTATCCTCGTTCTATTCATGTTTTTAACTTTTGTTGTAACTTTAAATTTAAATTTAAATTAAATTTTAATGGATTCAACTATAACTACTTTAATCCTTTTTGTGTTTACTCTTTGGATATGGACTTTATATTGAATTTTTTAATCTTATAACAATTTTTTAAGCCTTTAAAAACCCAAGGGAAATTCAATTTTCCAATATATACAATTGTTAGGTCCAAAACCTTTGTATGGATTTAATTTGTTGATCATTTAGGTGCTGTTTGTTTTTTGGCCAGAAGTACTTCTGGCCACTTATGTCTGCGCGACGCAGACGCGCGCAGACGTTTGATGTATGCAGCTTGTTTGTTTTCTCGCAGACCTTTCATTAAAAAAGGTCTGCGAGACCTCTTCTTGGAGCAGACATGGACCCAAGTCTTCTCCTCGCAGACGTTTACCTCTTCTCCTCGCAGACGTTTATCATCATCATCATCATCGACCACCACATCCCTGCCACCACCTCCACCACCACATCCTTGCCACCACCTCCACCACCACCTCCGCCACCACATCCCTGCCCAAACCTCCACCACCACATCCCTGCCCAAAAACCCCAAATCGAACAAACCCCCAAATCGAACCAAAACCCTAAATCGAACAAACCCCCAAATCGAGAGAGTGAGAGAGATACCGTAGAGAGAGAGAGATCGGTGGTGGTGCTTGAACCGAAACCCTAAATCGAACAAACCCCAAATCGATGAGAGAGAGAGAGATCGAGGGAGGAGACCATCATCATCATCATCATCATCATCGGTGGAGGAGATCGGTGGTGGTGCTTGAACAGCAGGAGACGGTGGCGGTGCTTGAACAGCAGGAGATCGGTGGTGGTGCTTGAACCGAAACCCTAAATCGAACAAACCCCAAATCGATGAGAGAGAGAGATCGAGGGAAGAGACCATCATCATCATCATCATCGGTGGAGGAGATCGGTGGTGGTGCTTGAACAGCAGGAGACGGTGGTGGTGCTTGAACAGCAGGAGATCGGTGGTGGTGCTTGAACAGCAGGAGACGGTGGTGACGGTGGTGACGGTTGCGACGGGGGAGGTTTGTGGTGACGGTGGTGCTTGGTGGTGGTGATGAAGGCAGAGAGGAGAGAGATCTAGGTTTGTGTGTGAAAGTGTGTAGTGTGTGTCTGAGAAGATGTTTTATAAAATAAAAAAAAAACAAACCCTCTTTTCCTTGCAGACTGCAGACATTTGGTCCACCTCTTCTCCTGCAGATGCCTGCAGATGTGGTCCGCAGACTGCAGACATTTTCCCACAGAAAAAACAAACAGCACCTTAGATTCTTATACATAATACTAGGTTAGAACCCCGTGTATTACACGGGTTGAATAAATGTAATTTTATATATTAAATAATAAAAAGTTATATTTTTATGAACCCCGTATATTGTACGGGTTAAATAAATATAATTTTATATATCAAATAATAAAAAAAAAATTATATCTTTAAAAACCATGTGTATTACATAGATTAAAGATTTTGAGTAAACTGCCATTTTGGTCCCTGAGGTTTGGTCACTTTTGCCACTTTAGTCCAAAACTCAAACCTTTTGCATCTGGGTCCCCGTGGTTTCAGTTTTATTGCCATTTTGGTCCAAAAAAGAAATTAGGTCATATTTGTCTTATAAAATCATGCAATTTTGTCATTTTCCTCAGGGGCAAATCAGGTCATATTTGTCTTATAAAATATGGTATTTATTTATAAAAAAGAAATGATCATTTTGCCCCTGCGAAAAAGGAAAAAATAGCAGGATTTTATAAGACAAATATGACATGATTTCATTTTTGGACCAAAATGGCAATAAAACAGAAACCACAGGGACCCAGATGAAAAAAGTTTGAGTTTTGGACTAAAGTGGCAAAAGTGACCAAACCACAGGGACCAAAATGGCAGTTTACTCTAGATTAAATAAATGTTATTTTGTATACTAAATACTAAAAATGCCGTATCTTTAAAAAAAAACCCGTGTATAATCGGGTTGAATAAATCTACCAAATAATAAAAAAAATTACATCCTTAAAAACCTCGTATATTACACGTGTTGAATAGATCTAAAAAATAGTTATATCTTTAAAAATCATGTGTATTACACAGTTAAATAAATGTAATTTTGTATATTAAATACTAAAAACGTCGTATCTTTAAAAAACCTGTGTATAGTCGGGTTGAAAAATCTACCAAATAATAAAAAAAATTTATATCCTTAAAAAACCCCGTGTATTACACGTGTTGAATAAATCTAATTTTACATAGCAAATGATAAAAAAATTATATCTTTAAAAACTCCGTGTATTACACGGGTTATATAAATGTAACTTTGTATAGTAAATAATAAAAAAATATATATTTTTAAAACCTCGCGTTTTACACGAGTTGAATAAATATAATTTTGTATACCAAATAATAAAAAAAAAGTTATATTTTTAATAAATTAGGATAACATTTAATATTAATTTATTATTTATCTATTTAATATAAGATAAGCAGGAAAGAGAGGTATTTGTTTTAAAAATATATAAAATTAACAATTTAAATTTGAGGATAATATTTTATTAAAGTATGATAAGATTTAATATTAATTTATTATTTATTTATTTAGTTAATATAAGATAAGTATAGATTTGAGGATACCTTCAATAAATGACACGTGTCCAAAACTTGGTTTCTTTTATTATAGTAGATAAAAGATTGTAGGTTATATTTTCTTACGCCTTTTTACCTTCTATAAAAAGGAAGAACTTTTATTCATACAAGATATATAAAACATCAATCAATTTCCGGTATAAAACTAGATAATGTTATTGGATGGACCTTATAATGAGATTGTTGATTTTTTAAACCGTGCATCAACTTTTAATGTGGAAGTGTTATTATTGGAAGTTGAAAATATCAATTTCCCTAGTACTACACAAATAAAAAATATGACCTTGACCCTACACTTGCTAACTTTTTTCCTTTTGAGTGAATCAAAACCGATACTTTGCTTCAAAGGACATAGTACAATTTATGCCCATGCTTTAGAGTAGTGTTTTTAAATAGGGAAATTGGTCTGTAATAATCCCATCTAGACCTTATTGGCCATTAATAATCCCAACTCAGAATAATCCCCCCACCAGTCCCACCTTTCACCTATTTTTCCTACAATGGTCCCCCGTTAAAAAACGTAACGGAGTTAAGCTTTTTTCCAAATTACAAACATATTTTAGGGCTTTTGATTAGAACGACGATACGAGTCCATTGATGTAAAACTTGCCACGAAACGGCGATCCAAACGATGAAAACGACGCTTCAATTTGGATGTTTAAATTTCCAATTAACCAAAATCAAGTCACTTGGAGCACCATTTCGAAGTAAGTTTTACATCAATGGACTCGTACCATCGTTCTGATAAAAAACCCTAAAAAATTTGTTTGTAATTTAGAAAAAAAACTTAACTCCGTTAAGTTTTTTTAACGGAGGACCATTGTAGGAAAAATAGGTGAAAGGTGGGATTGGTGGGGGGAATATTCTGAGGTGAGATTATTAATGGCCAGTAAGGTTTAGGTGGGATTATTACAGACCAATTCCCCTTTTAAATACGGATTAGCATCCGAAACTAATAGTGTTACGGGTTTAATTACAAGTTAATGATCATTATCATCATCATACTCAGTAAATTCCATCAATAGCAAAGCTAAGGTATGGTCTCCACTCTCCTCTACCCCGTAGGAATAGATAGACTACTTCTAGTGAGACTTTCGGCTCGATAGTAGTTTTGCATCAAGCTTTGGATATAAGGAATATATAACACTCAATAATCGAGACAAAGGTCGATTAGTGCATGTACCCCTTTTGTCTTTCAGTTATCAACGGCACAACATGATGCATGATTAACCGTCCACGACTTTTAACGTTATTTTCACGTAATTAGTAAAATAACTTTAAAATTAGTGCAATTTAACTTTTGCCCCCCCCCCCCCCCCCCGCGAGGGTACATACATATATACATTATATGTGCACATCGTAAGCGGGACGTGAATAAATTTGTAGGTGGTTTTGTTTTGTAAACTAGTATATGACTTGCAATAACACATTCCTTCTAGTTCTTTATATCACAATCTTGAAATCAATCCAGTTTGTTAGATGTCAATATTGGAGCAAAATTAACAATCATATTCCAATATTTTCCATCGTGTGGAAAAAAACAGAAAGATATATAAAAAGGACGCCAGTTAGATTAATATTAGGGGCCACAATGCATGGAAATATGGAATCAAAACTAGATATTACGTGGCAAACAATATTTTTCCATTTTTTGAAATTGACATAAAATTTCTTTTTTTTAACGGCTAGACGAGCTCATATACATCAAATGTTATTTTCTTTTTATCTTGTGTGTGTTTCACTTATTTAGCAGAATTACTATGAATATGATATTAAGAATGTCATATTATCTACTATAATTTAAGAGTAATAATTTATGCATGACACAAAAAATTATAGTAAGGTTTTGGTTGTTACATCTGATCTGTTTAATAAAGGGATCATGTCACTTGACATGTTAAATTGGATAAGGCGATTTTAGGTTGATTTGTTTAATTAAACAATGCATTTTCAGGTTGACTTGTTTAATTAAACGATACATATTTTAAGTTAACAACTTAACATGTTTAACCTGATTAGGTAAAAGGTTTAGCCATTGACTTGTTTAATTAAACAGTTCAACACGCTATCTCAATTCTGCCCCTTCAATCCAATTTTATACAACTCACCAACATGATTAACACATTTTCAACTTAATCTTTATTGTCAAACCTTTAGACATATTTAGATTATAGGTTACACGAGCCATGTTCGAGTTAGACAATTTTATGTATGTGCATGCTTGGGTTGATGGTTTTTAAATGAATAAAAGTATAGGTTGTGTTTGACTGAACAATTCAACCTATCAACTTGAAATGCGTCAATTCACAAACCGAACACGATTTACAGACTTAGAATATTGTAATCTTAGTAATAGTTAAACAAACATTTAAAAACCAACCTTTTGAACGATGAATTGGTTTGATTGGTGGAGCTTGGTGACGGTCAACCGGTGGATGCCATGTGATATTCACCAAGTTCTTTTTTTTTTATTACCCACATCACGCTTTAGTATACATGGGGGTGGAACAAGTTCTATATCCAAAAAAGGAGGTTGGTTTAGTAGTAAGTGTGTTTGTATGTGAACTGGTGAATGCAGGTTTGAACCTTTGTAAGACTATATGGAGGCATGAGGGCAAGGACAAAGCCCCCACCGTGCCACGTAGACCATATGGGCTTTGCCCTCCATGTCAAAAAAGGAAGAGGTGGTGTTGTGGGCAAAGGACAAGGGCAAAGCCCCAAAAAAATCAAGTTGGTCAAATAGAACAAGAGGAGTAATGCTCGTGAAGATCCTGCCTTACAGAGGGGCAACGCCATCATGGCGTGGACGGTGGTGTGGACGGGTTGTGCCCTTCCCTCTTCACGCTCCAAGCCGTGTAGTCTAAGAAGGTTGGTGGTTACAGAATCAGTTTTATATCCCAAAAAGAATAATAGTGTAGGGGTAACTATGTTTGTATGTGAATGGGTGGATGCAAGTTCAAGCCTTTGTAAGGCCAATTCTTATAGTCTTTAAAACAAACATTTAGCTTAACCCCTTACACTTTATTCAAGTTAACTGGTCATTTTTGTTTAACTAATTCATTTTTCTATCCCTAAACTTTAATAAAGTTATCATACAACCCTTAAGGCCTAAACTTTAACAAAAATATATCTTTCTTTTCAAATTAACCCTAAACTTTTCGTTTTTCTAAATTTAACGACAAATTTTTTATCTACGTTTTCAACTCGCCGCAGAGCACTACTAATTTACTTACCTTCAGACTTAATGAAGTCACCATACGATTCCTGAACTTTCGTTATCGTCACACATTTTACACACGCTAGATCCCGCACTAACGCACAGGTGGAAAACCAACTAGTAAATACATACAAATAATGAGCTCGTGGTGGAGTGGTAAGGGGGAGACATGGTGTTTCAAGTGACCCAGGTTCAATTCCTGCCCCTAACATTTAGTTTCTGCGGCACCTGATAATGATGGGAGACTAGGCGAGTAGGCGGCGATCGTTAGTTCGATCTTTGAACTGAGCGGGTTTTACCTCACCGCACTGTCGTGCCTTCGGGCGAGTGTTCACGGGCTTCGGCCCTAGTATAACAACTCTAAACCGACACCCTCGAATTATTTCCGGCACCCTAATATATTTTAAAATATCCCAATATGTCCAAAATACACCCCATACGTGAAAACGGGCCCCGAATACCTTAAACATTATTAAAAATAAATTAAAAACAAAGTTTTAGGGTTGAGGCGGGCAGCGTAGCCCTTGGGCTCACCCTTACGCGGGCCGCGACAACTTAAAACCTGGTGGAACCCTGGGCCGCCACGTGGCCCAACACACGTCGAAGCTAGATAGTGACCCAGACAAGCTACGCTGTTGACCGGCGTTGACGCGAGCCGCGTAGGTCCCGGTCTCGTGTTACGCGGGCCGCGAGAGAACCAAACTCAGCACCTATATATAGAATGCTTCGGATCTTCAGTCGAACTCGCTCACAACTATTTTCTTTCTCTCAAATCTGAAGTGTAGGCATAATATACGGGTATTATACCCCCCTAAATAGCGAAGTTCTGCTCCGTTGTAAGTATCGTAACCCCTGGATACGTATTAGATACGCTGCCCGACTGATCTAGGGTTCCGTAACGGCTGTCGTGGTTCTGCCCGACGTAGTCGTTGGAATGTCGTCTCGGGAAGGGTATTACTAATGTTAAAATGGGTTATTATACTAATACGTGTGCATTTGTGTAAATTATAGATTGTCACCAGGAAACCCTAAAGGATAATCTAAGACAGCAATGTGAGTTGATCCGCTTTTTGTAAACCTTTTGTTAACTATTTTACAAAACCTCATACAATTAAATGTATATTAAGCAGTTATTGAGTATTTGTAAGAATACAATTATCATGAGTATGTTGGGGTTTTGTATACAAAATTTGTTACCACCTGGTCAAGGAGTAACATTTCCACAAGTCGGGTCTGACAGTACCATGGATGTTAATTGATATAACTTGGAAACAAATGTAATTGCGAGATCGCCATCAATACTGTACAATGGTTTTTATTTAAACTTGATTAAACTGGGATTCACTCACCAGCATTTCTCACTGACAAATGTTTCTAAAACGCGTTTCAAGTAACAAAATGTGAAAGCCAAATAAAAGCCAGCTGGACAACACTGAAGGCTTGAAAAAGTGGCAATAAAGTTACCTAAAATAAAATAGATGTTTTTATTTAATAAAATATGATTTATTCCTATGAAAATATGTGTAATGCAAAGTTGGGTTTTATCCCATGTGTTTAATGTTATGAAAATGTGGTATTTTACTCTGATTAAATATTTTTATAACTACGGTCCTGATGAAAATTCCGCTGCCAAATTAGACAATACACGATACCACCGAAACTGGCTCGCGGCCGCCCGTTCCCAGGGATTATGGATCGGGGGTTGCGACACCTAGGAGAGGGTTTTCCTCGGTTCGAAAAGCATGTGTATCTCAATGTGATGAATTTCGCGAGTAATCCATTTGAAGGATTCGTTAACCGTTAAAAGAAATACATACAAGTAATGTGGAAATACAATTTTGTCCAAAAACAAAAGTCGTTGGAATTTTTCTTGGAAATTGGAATGTCTTTAAAATAATTATACCAAAGCTCACAAGCAAGCAAGAAACTTTTCACAATACCACCACTATCACCATCTCCATATGTTGCTATTAAGGTAAACCATTAATGGCGTAAAAGCTTAATCAAAGATTCAAAACCATCGCGTGCCCGAAACCCACAACAAAATCGGGCCACAATCCCTCAAAACCCACTATTTAATCCATCAAATTGGGGTTTAAACAAACAGATAGCAGAAACAGAGTATTGAAGAACACACACACAGTGGGTGTGAAAAGGTGTAAAGATTGTGTTTTTTTTATATAATTATATGTACATACTTCATTAGCAAACCTGGGAAAGCACGGAGAGTTGTTGTTCCATGGAATCTTCAACTGTTTTCATGAAATCGCGATGGCGCTTGCTTTCGCGAGGATGAGTGATTCTGCTTATCGAGTGGATACGATTGCACGACTCGCTCAATGGCGTATTGATAGTTTTGGGGCTTCTTCGTACCGGAAATCTGATCCGTTTATGATTGGAAAGTGGAATTGGTAATTGGGTTTTCTTCAGTTTTGTTGTTTTGATGATTTTTGAAGTTTGAAAGTCATGAATTACAAATCTTTATTGCTAAAAGATTATGATAGTTAGGTGTTCGACGAAATGCGTGACTGAAGAAAATGAACAATAGTTTCTTAAATTAAGATTTTGGTAACATTTTTTTGTGGGTTTGATTTAAAAGACAAATTAGTGATTTGGGTTTGTAAAATTTTGAAAATTCAGGCATTATTTAATGTTTCTGTCATGAATAACAAATCTTTATTGCCGTTCAAAAAAAAAAAGAATAAATTTTTTTTTGTTACCTTAATTTTAAATTTATTTCTTGAAATTTCTTGTTCTGGCGAACAAGCAGAATATTGATAACTAACGATGCTTTTATTTATCTTTTTTTTCAAGAATTGCTAGTAATCAGCTAGTTGTTCGATGAAATGCGTGACTGAACCAAATGAACTATTTTGGTAACATTTTATGGGTCTGATTTAAAAGACATAACTATTGATTTGGGTTTATATAAATTTGCAAATTGAAGGTATTTGGTAGTGGAAAAGAATCGAAACTTGATCATTAAACTCTTCCCAGTGATACCAAAATCAGCCCGAGATAATCTTAATCTTCCGATTGCTTCATTCAACATTCGTGTAATCTCATCGTTGGGCGGTCGCAAGACTTTGGTTCATCCAGGTAAGTTTAGTATTAACAGAATTACCTACCACAAACTTAACTTTGTATATATATTAACAAAACTAATGTTGTATGTTTTGAATGCAGAGATCAGGGATAAACTGTTGAGAAGCGGTGAAGGTTTTGTTTGGGTGCTTGATGTTCAATTGACGGGTAGATTCATCGTCGATCTCGAGTTTCTTGATCTGAAGACTGCATCTCCAAACGTAATTCGTTCGTTTATCTTTTTGAGTAAATTGCCAAAATTGTCCCTGAGGTTTGGGCATGTTTGCCAATTTCATCCAAAACAACTTTTTTGTACATTATAATCCTTCACTTTTGGGATTTTTTTGCCATTTTCATCCAAACGTCTGACTTTTTTGCCAAAATCGTCCCTGAGATTTGGGATTTTTTGTCATTTTCATCCAAATGTTTGATAGAAAAAATAAAACAAATTAGATGTTTGGATGAAAATGGCAAAAAATCTCAAAAGTGAATGACTATACTGTAAAAAAAAGTTATTTTGGATGAAAATGGCAAACATGCCCAAACCTTAGGGGACGATTTTGGCAATTTACTCCATCTTTTTAGCTTTTTAAACATTTTTTAGTAAAATGCCATTTTCGTCCTTGAGGTTTAGCCAATTTTGCAACTTTCGTCCAAAGGTTTGTTTTTCTGCATCGGGATCCAAAAGGTTTGAAATCTTGTCAACTCCATCCATTTTTCATCGTTAAGTCAGGGGTATTTCCATCTTTTTTGTTAACTAAAAGGGCAATTTGGCCTTTTTCACTTCATGTAAAAAGACCGAATACCTCTGAAAAAGACCGAATTGCCCTTTAAGTTAACCAAAAAGACGGAAATACCCCCGACTTAACAGGGAAAAATGGATGGAGTTAACGAGCCGGATGAAAATGGCAAGATTTTAAACCTTTTGTCTCCAGATGCGGAAAAAATAAACCTTTGGATGAAAGTCGCAAAACTAACCAAACCTCAGGGACGAAAATGACATTTTACTCTATTTTTTAAAGTGAAAATTTTATTGTTTTTGGAAAGGATTGAGACATGGTTGGTGAACCTAATATTGTGACTTTAGTATTTACATATGTTGGTTGTTAAAACTAAAACAGGGTTACCAATCAAATGGTGGTCAAATATCATGGTCAATAGTTTCTTGTTAGCAGCCTTTAAGGTCAAACTCATTAATCAAAGGTTGTTGGATTTTGAAAACCAGTTTAAAATTCAGATTTTAAGGTCTATCAGATCTTTAGTGTAAAGTGAAGCAAAAGTGTTATTATATAAGGTGAAATGGGTCGATCTGGGTTGTGATTTAGCAAACTCATGTCAGTTACTACTTCTACTCTTTTATATATGAATAGGTTGCTCGGCGTCGTCACTAATCTCAAAAGGGTTGAATGAGTCTAATTGAAAACGTTAGCTACAAATGAAACGAGTTAAATGGGTTGATCATTTATATACTTTTTTTTTTGGGGGGGGGGGGGGGGGGGGGGGGGATATTCCACAGTCCTCCCAACCGCTGGAGTGATCACACTCCACAAGCTAGCTTAGCCCCATAGCTGCCTGGGGTGACTACCCAACCGAGAGCGAAGAGCTTGGCCGTGGGTTGCGGACACCAAGATTCGAACCCTGGACCTCTAGGGAGAGGGTGGGTGAGGCTGGCCAACTGGGCTACCCCAGAAGGTTATTTATATACTTTTTTAAACAGACAAAAAGTGTTTTGTGACTTGTGAGTTGACCTGACCCGTTTTGACCCAAATAAATTGTAGTTTTAACCCGAACTCTTTTTTGGCCTTTCCGTCTTGCCACTTTGTTAGGTGAATCACATAATTTGTGTTCATGATCCGATGTTAAGACAACCGATTGAGTAAAATGTATTTTCGTCCCTGAGGTTTGGCCACTTTCGTCCAAAGGTTTGTTTTTCATCGAAAATGTTTGAAATCTTGCAATTTTCATCGCTGAGGGCCAAAGTCGAGGGACGAAAGTCGCAATAGATTGCCGAACCTCAAGGATGAAAATGACAAGATTTTGAAACGACAAGGACCCAGATGCGAAAAACAAACATTTGGATTAAAGTCGCAAAAATGGCCAAACCTCGGGGGCAAAAATTGCAATTTACTCCAACAGATTTTACGCAAGTATTCGATAAATGTTAGTTTGCTGAGCTGGCTTTTCTGATACAACATTATATACGAAAAACAGGGTGGCGAATCGCGTTCCATTTGGAGTGAAGGGTTCACACAACACAACACGAATTCAACAACACTTTCGTCCGTTGGCAGAATGTTATCAGAAAGCATCCACACGGATATCATCATTTGTGCTTCCGATGGAACAATCGGGGCCCACCGGGCTGTTCTTGCAGCCCGTTCACCTGTCTTTCACAGCATGTTCTCCCACAACCTCAAAGAGAAAGAAATGTCCGCCATTAACATCAACGACATGTCAATTGAAGCTTGCAAAGCTTTTCTTAGCTACATATATTCAAACATAAAGCATCAAGATTTCATCAATCACAGACTCGATCTTCTTCGGGCTGCTGATAAATATGATGTTTCGGATCTAAAAGATGCGTGTGAAGAAAGTTTGATAGAAGATATTGACACGAAGAATGTGTTGGAAAGACTGCAAAGTGCTTCTATGTATAGATTGGCAAAGTTGAAGGTTACTTGCATTCAATACCTTGTGAAGTTTGGTAAGATTTTCGATATTAGTGAAGAATTCAATGCTTTTATACAATCTGGTGATAGAGATTTGATAGGTGAAGTTGTTAATGAAATTCTTTCTGCTTGGAAAGGTTTCTGAAATTTGATTGCTTGTTTATTGTTGTATCTATTGACTTATGAAACCTGTATGGTGCGCGATTCATTTGTCGCATATTATTGTTTCATTAAAAGGTATGCTTCAAGATTCATTTATTACATGATTTGGAGAATGCAGCTTGTTATGTATACTTTGGTTGCAAATGATACATGTTAGCTCAGAGCTAATGCGCGGCTTGAGAATGTATGGTAAACCATGGTTGTAAAAATCTCGACTAGCATCTGATTAGTCGCTGGAGGTTCATCAAGTAACTTTCCTCTAATCGACCGATCAATCGCTAGACGGTCAACGGTGGCCCTAGGCAGTCCTAATAGGCCAAAAATCGGCGGTTCCGGACAAATTCCGGCCATTTTCCAGTCAAACCTTATAAAATTCGGTGATTAACCTTGTCTACTTAAAACTTGTCTTGCTAGAAAAATAACACATAAAAATGTGTGCTTGTAGATATAAGACTGAAGATTACCAATAAAACTCCAAACCGATTAATCGTTAGTCCGTACCCCGCCGGCCGACTAGCGCCTATCAATTTTTACAACACCGGGTAAACCCACGTGTATGAGTGATAGGATTCCAACAGAGCCCAATAAACACAACTCAGCCCTTAACTCAATTGCAGCCCATACCTAGTCAAGGGCCCAGTCAAGAAAGCATTTAATAAGAATTAGGGCTGGTGGGTAAATGTGTAGCTGAAGTTTAGGAGCAGTTATCTCTATTTATGTTTATTTATATCTCTTGTTCTAGTTTGGAGAATTGTCAATGTTTATGTTATCTAAATTGGGGTATCTATACCTTTGTTCTTGGAGATTAACCCATCTCGAATCGGGTCTTTTATCTTATAATATTTAAGTTTCCAGCAGTTAAATCTATCAGTTACGTTTGTTAGATTTCTGGGTTCTATCAATTGGTTCCGTTGCCGGGACGTCGAATGGCGCTTACAACCCGGAATTTGGTTATCTCTGCCCAGTTATCAGCCATTGCGGCACGATTAGACGCCATCTTAGCAACCATGAAGGATGATATTGCAGCCATGAAGGATGATGTTGCAGCAATCAAGACTCAAATGATCAGGGATGGCAGTTACTGTGAAGAATCAGATGAGGATCATAAGAACACGGTGGTGGAGAACAGTTTAATGGCCAAGAAAAGAGATGAGATGGTCAACTCTGATAACAGGAAAGGTCACCATCAGATTTTGGAAATTAAAGCTGATAAACCTTATTTACCAGCCATACCTAAGCCATTGCAACCCACCCCTAAAATCCCTCCACGCATATCTGATTTTGATAAGCACGTGCGATTCCTAACATGCAAACTATTGGAGTCGGGAGGAGGAGAAAGGAATACCAACTGTGAACAACCACCTGTTATTGAAGGGGGCACGCATGATAAGGAAGAAATCGCTGAAATCAAATGTGCTATCAAACGATCATCTAGGTGGTGTTCAGATGCAAAAGACAAGAAAATCGCAAGGCCTTCACAATCCATTTTAGCTTATGAATGGGTCTATGAAACGGGACAGCCTACAATGGAATGGTTGATTGCTTGGCACAATAGTCAACAATTATTGGAATGTCGACTTGAGGACAAGTCTGTTTTCCGGCAGGCTGTATTGATAGGATTCCAACAGAGCCCAATAAACACAACTCGACCCTTAACTCAATTGCAGCCCATATCTAGTCAAGGGCCCGTCAAGAAAGCATTTAATAAGAATTAGGGCTGGTGGGTAAATGTGTAGCTGAAGTTTAGGAGCAGTTATCTCTATTTATGTTTATTTATATCTCTTGTTCTAGCTTGGAGAATTGTCAATGTTTATGTTATCTAAATTGGGGTATCTATACCTTTGTTCTTGGAGATTAACCCATCTCGAATCGGGTCTTTTATCTTATAATATTTAAGTTTCCAACAGTTAAATCTATCAGTTACGTTTGTTAGATTTCTGGGTTCTATCAATGAGCTTATGACAAGCTTAAACGAGCTAATTGGCTTTTTTGACTACCAAAGCCTAGGCTGAACCTTACATGAAAGGGTGTTTGTTGGTTGGTTTAGGGCCCTCGTCGAACAAAAATCGATATTTTTGTTACGTGGATTTGTAAACTGACCGGTTTTAGTTAATTGGTTATGGGCGATGGTTTTGTTAAGTTAATCAAATGATGGTTTGTTTATATTTATGTCTTTCTTCTTTTTCGGGTTCATTTTTCTTTAATTTGGTCCCAAACAATACATGCTAGCTCATGGGAGCTAGCAAGCCAACTTGTCAGCGTTTGGCAAACCCACACGTCTGAGCTTATGACAAGCTTAAACGAGCGAAGTTAGCCTCTTAGATTATCCAACCTAGGCTGAACTTTACATGAGTCTATGGGTATGTGTGGGTCTATATTTACCCAATATCTTGACACAAATAAGCTTTTATATATGTTTTAATATGTAAATTCCCACATGTACAACCTAAAAAGCCTTTTATAAAACTTTGTGCATTCACAAAGATATGTCATGTAGTCATGTACATGTGGTGCGCGCCTCAAGGTCGTTTTATACCAGTTTTTTCCCAAAAAAGGGCGCCTCACCTGCACTTATTGTCAACCTCGAGCCTTATGTAGGTTGGAAGCGATGACCCCTGCGCTTCGGCGCGCTTTTTTAAACCAAGGTTTTTATTGTCCTTTTTTTCTAGTTTGAATCGGCGTTTAATCATTGATGATGAATAGTTGTTTTATGTTCATCTGATCATTTCCAAACTAGGTCATGTTCCGTTCGAGATGCTAATCGTGTAACTATTTTTTTCGTGTTTAAATTAATCAATTAACCATTAGATATATTATGTGTTAGAAATTTATGTTATAACTAGTATTTTGCCCGCCGCGCGTTGCGGCGGCGCGCGCCGGGTAGAAAAGTGTAGTAAGAAAACACATGATTCGTAAAACGCAATGTCTAAAAGACAATTACCAAAAAAATGTAAAACACAATGCGTAAAACACAAAGGTAGACACGAAGTGTAAAACACAATGTCTAAAACATTTCGTAAAACACAATGCAATGACATTTGCAAAAGTAGGTGTAGTAGTCTAGGGGTTACAACTGCATTTTTTTAAAGTTGGGCGGGTATAAGCATGGTTGTAAAAGTCGCTAGGCGCTCCCTAGTCGGTCGACCGGGGAGTTGAGAGTACTCGGCCTAGGCGGAGAGTACTCGGGGAGTACTCGGACATGTAAAATTATAAATAAATTAGTTTTTGGAAATTAAATATATGTCAAATAGCATAAATTTACTAATATCTATAACAAAATACGTGAAAATGATATTCATTCTTTAATATGATAGGCACATAAATTATATTTTATTATTTTTTAAGTCAAATTCGGCTCGAGTTGACCTACTAGATATGATTTTGGCCGAGGTTGACCGTGTTTGACCGATTCCGAGTAATTAGTCGGAGTCAAAGAAAGTCGCCTCGGCAGCCTACCTTGTAGCGACTACTCGGGGAGTACTCGGCCTTGGAAACCTTGTTTTACAACCATGGGTATAAGTGTAAAAATGGAGTAATAGTGCAAGGTGTTAGTGCATTTATGTCTATCGCCTTCGTCAATCCGAGCCGTAGCGAGAAACAGAAGAAAACAAGTCTTTATAGTGTTGTAACTAGTCTAAAAGGCAAGGTGGCATAATTGTAAATAAGGAGAACCTCCTTATATTCCTTGGCCTATAAATAGGAGCTTTAGAGTTAGATTAGAAACTTTTGGCTCATTTGTCATTTAGAGATCTAGAGAAAGATTCTAGAGAGAGAAAGTGATTCAAGGTGCTTGTTCTTGTTAAATTTCTAATAGAATCACGTTTATATTACGTCGTGTGTGTTAGGTCACGTTCGTGTACGGATTCCGCACGTCTCACGTTCGTTTCGCAATCGTTTCGGAGTCAAAACCGGTCCTACAAGTGGTATCAGAGCAGGAGCTCGATTGCACTGATCCAACACACATTTCCGCTCGTGATTTCATCGATTTCAGATCCGAATTTCATCTATTTCTTCATCTTTTTCATTTTTTTTTCACGTTTTTCACTGAAAATCGTCAAATTGAACGGGTTTTTACGGTCCAAAATTCATGATTTTTTGATATGGTGCGAAAACACCTGATCTACAACCCTACAAAGTTTCAGATCCTAATTCCTAGCCGTTTAGGAGAAATCTGAGTTTTTAGGTCCGATTTCGCGTCAACAGCTTGATTCCGCTTGAAACAGCCTAATTTCGCTTGAAATACACCTTATTCCGCTTGAAACAGCCTAATTTCGCTTGAAAACACCTTATTTCGCTTGAAAACTCCTTATTCCGTTTGAAAGCACCCTATTCCGCTTGAAAAGTCCTAATTTCGCTTCAAATCTGAGCTATTCCGCTTGAAAGTTAAAAACGCAAAGTCTAAAAAGGCAATGTTAAAAGAGACAAAGTGTAAAAGTAGAGGGTGGTGGCAAAAATGTGTAAAAGATGATAGTGATGGTGAAAATGTAAAAGTAGAGGGGTAGTAACGTTAATATATAAAAGCTGAGGGTGATGATGGAAAAGCAAAGTATAAGGGTGGTGTTGGCAAAGTTGAAAGATGAGGGTGTGGGTTGAAAAATTCAAAGTAAAGGGGTCATTGTAAACAAATGGGAAAGTTGGAGTGTCGGTGGCGTAAAAGCCACCGACTTTGTACTTTAAGTTATATGATAATGTTACAATGTACATATCATTTGAATTTGATGCGGTTGCGTTGCTAACAATGGATGAACTTTACGTTGATTCGTTTGAAATTAAGGACGTTAAGACCCTAAAAGGTGAACATATTTCGTGTGCGATTGGAAGGCTTTCAGGTAAAGGTGATAAAACGAAATTCGCGATCGAAAATTCGACGTAGACACAGATTGTCATTGCGGATACTAAGATTCATATATTGGGTTCGTTTGCGAATATTAAGGTTGCAAGAGATTCTCTGCGCGGTCTTATAATGGGATCACCTGCAGGCAAGGTGTATTCAAAACTAAGACCTCTAAATGGTTCAGACATTTGCCTTTGAATGGTTAAGTATTATACAGAGTGTGAATGGTTTAGACATTTGACTCTGAATGGTTAAGTATTATACAGAGTCTGAATGGTTAAGACCTCTAATCTGAATTGGTCAGACATTTGCCTCTGAAGGGTTAAACATTATACTGGCTCTTAATGGTTCAGACCTCTTACTGGTTCAGCACTTAACCATTCAGAAGTTGCCAAACAGCCTCTTACATTTTTATACTGGAAACCTAAAAATAAGCTTGTTCAGTAAACGAGCCCGTGCTTCACTTTTCAAGATCTCGTGCCTAAACAAGTCAATTATTTTTAGTTAATATAACAATTAATAGATAACAAACGAGCAAGCTCGAGAAACTACCAACGAACCGAGCCGAGCTCGAGCTTTCATAAGTTAATGGAGCTCGAGCCTGGTCGAGCTTGGGCTCGGCTCAATTGCAACCCTAGTTTTAAGTCTAGCTTGGATATTGAACATCTCCAAATCAGAATGCAACACAACAATAGGCAGACAAAAGTTTAGATAAACAATCTTCATGAACAAGAAAAGTAAAGAACATAAGTTTGATTATCAAGTTCAAATAAGCTTAAAGAACATAAGATGTGACTTAACACTTAAATATCAATGTACATAAAAACTATAAATTATGTAAAAGTTAATTAAATGAGGTATTTATCCCCCAAAAAGATATCCAGCTGCTTGTTCTTCATTGCCATCAAAAAACTTGAGAGCTTGTATGACTGCATCTCTACTAAACCCTAGCTCAACTAACTTCCCAATTTTGGCTTCAAATTCTGGTCCCTGTATTCACACCATATACACACATTGCAATTCATAAGTTATTTGATAATAACTTCTTAATCATATATAAAAGTAAAGGCAAATAGTATATATACTAGCGACGTATTTTCACAAGCGTTGTGTTTTATGCAACTTTTTTTTTCTTTGTACGCCTTAAAATAGTTCAAAATTTTATATATCCTTCCATTATTTCGTGGTATTATATTTTACCTTTGGAAAAGCCTACAAAAATATTCAATAGATTTATAAGAGCATCTTTCACTGAATAAACGAAGAGAGCATTATGCGCTAAAATGATTCACGGTTAATGTTGTTTTTGTATTCATTTATTCAGTGAAACATATCGTTGAAAGTAACTGGTTTTATATGATTTACTATGAAATGAGTAAGGATGTCAGATTTAGTGATTTGAAAGTGAAATAATATATATGACACTTTGAACTTTTAGAAGGATATAAATGAAAGTAAGTTGTTAGTATATGTCATTTGCCAATAATAAAGGTGTATAAACAAAACTCACATGAGTGAGACCACCATGGGCAGACCCTGCAGGATGACCAAAACATGAGTGTTAATCATTACTATTGAAATATATAAAGCATTTCTTTCAATCATGCGGTATCATGGTACAAAATTTCAAAAAATTAGGCTTGATTTTATATTTTTAGTCCAAATGTGACAAACTAATATTTGGAGTTACTCTGAAATTTAATACTTTTTTTAAGTTCTAAAGTGTTTGTGTACTAACCAGAAGATTGGCCCCCAGATGGTGTTATGGTGTTGCTCCTATCTGCTGCTGATCCAGATGAACCCTAAAATATAATAAAAAATAATAATTAAAAAACAAATAAATCGCCCAAATTGTGAAAAGATAGTTGCAGGTAGAAAAAGCTTAAAAGCCTACAACTTTTATGGTACTTCTCGAAGCATAAAGATTTTTTGTTGGATAAATACCCACTGAACTATAATTCCTTTTAAAATGATAAATATTTGTTTGAAGTCATGATTATGATAAATGGAAAACTAATATCTTACTCTAGTTCCGGAGCTAGATGCTTCCTTTAACTGCTTCTCCTCGTCAAGAAAATGGCGTGGGATGTCCTTTTCTGTTGATTTATAAAAAAAAGATGGTGATCATGTTTATCTCAAACATATCGTATAGCTGAAAAGAGACACATGTCGAATGTGTTGAAAATCAACCAAAGTGTACAGTCAATGCGTACTATATTATAAATATTGTTTTTAGAAAACTAGCTTGTTATTGTAATGATATATTCTTTAAATCATATTTAACACATTTGTTATGTATTATTTTGTTTGTAAAACAAAAAAGATTGTTTGTGGTCAATCCGACACGACCCACCCATTTTGCCACCTCTATTGCATATGCGAAGATTGTTTCACTAATAGAAGAGATGACACTTGTTCTCATTTAGAGGTCAATATTCATTAAATAGTGTAATTTAATGCATACAACCTTTTAAATTACTTCATTTAAAATTTACACTCTTAATGCAATAATGTAGTTTTCGTAATTGTATTTAATGTATTAATAATTTATATAATATATTTTTTTGAAATCGACGCTTTAACACATTCGACACTGTGTTTTGAGTTTTGGCACATCTAATGCATAGGCAAGAAGTGTTTTAGTTATATGTAGTATGAGACATTTGTTATTATTTAATAGTCGCTTTTATAACATTTTTTATACTGATAGAATAACAAACCTTGCAAAAAGGGTACAGCAACCTCTCCTCCACCAACTCTCAAAACATTATCTTTCAAATCAATTGTGCACTGTGAAAAACCAATATATCAATGACAGTGTTATATGGAATTAAATATCATTTGTTTCATTAAGTCAAGAATGAAATTACCTGGTGCTTACGAAGCATATCTAATCCGAAAAGGAATTCCATATTGGGTGAATCCAGCACAACAAATGAACACGGATAGAAGTTATTGCCGATCTACAAAAAAATAAATACATGAAATCCATTATCCATTAGATGGTGATAAACAGATACCTTAAAAATTTAGCAACAATTCAAGATATAGAATAATAAAACAAAACAAAAAACCCCTACATACTGTGTATTATTATTTAACTAATTATAGGGGTACAATGAGGGTAACGTGACATTTAATGATTGTTCATTAACTTAATATATTTATCTTTTAGTTATTTTTTCACATACGCATTTTTTGCACATGTGGCATCTGATGTGGCACTTTACAGGTGAAATGAATAAAGTCAATCAACAACATTTACCTTAATTGGAGCAACATGTATCCTACCAAGAATCTCTGATTGGCCAACTCCATGAGCAATGCCCTTATAACGTTGGTCTAAAAGCCTCAACAATCTAAAAGGGACGGAAAAAACAATAAAATATTTGATTATTTTGTAAACAATTTCCAAGCGAATATGAGAAGTGGAAACAGTGAAGGTGATCAAGCAGTAAGCACCAAGTAAACCGATGCAAAAGGTATAACTAATCTATCCCAAAATATCAAAAAAGGGCTCGTACCCCAAACGCTCTGCACAACTTTTTGATATTATGGTTGATTGGGCCCCACTATCAACAAATGCCTGAATTGAAACAATACCCATTTAATAATTTCTTTGAATATACTTGTATGAAATAGTTATACGGATATCCTTCCAAAGGTTCAAAAATTCATATATATTTCTAAACTCCATAATATTATATTTACCCTTGGTTTTAAAATGCGTGCATTATGCGCGCATAATGCGTGATGCGCTGATGGGAGCGCATCGCATCGTCTGATGCGTTGCGTTTACATGATGCGAGAATATTGCGCCAATTTCACATAATGCGCTCGGATACACGCAACATTGTATTTTATGTTTTTTTCCAGATTTTATGAAATGGGTTGGTTTTTTTCAATAATTAATATCATAGCATGCTTGATTTGAACCAAAAAGTACAACTCTTATCTTCTTATTAGGTCATCTGTTTAAGTATGTTTTTGTAAGTTGTTAATGTATAAATATTTTTTTAGTATTTTTTATAAAGAGCGCATCGCATACGTGATGCGCTCGCATCGCACATCACGCATTGCGCATCATATTTTTGAACTAAACGCATCGGAGCACATCACGCAATTTAAAACCAAGTATTTACCCTTGCAAAAACTTAATCTATAACACTAATCCATTATATACTATCAATTTGAAACAATATAGTGCATAATGGGTTTGTACATGTTGCTTAGTGAGTTTTTTGCGCATAGTTGTGTTGTACATGATGCTTAGTGTGTATAAATTTGTAAAATAAATTATATACTATCAATTTGAAACATGTTAGTGCATATGTGGTTTGTACCACATGTTTATTAGTTTGTTTATGTTGTATTGAGTTGTATCATGTGCTTAATTTGTAGTATTTTTTTAGGTATTAACTTTGGGTTTTGTTTTGTTTGGCTTCAAAACTATCAATTTGAAGCATGTTGATTCAGGTCAAATATAATATTTTTGCGTGCTTATTTTATGTATGTTTCGTAAAAAAACTTTCGAACCGAGTGGAGTCAAATTATGGTTTCTTTTTTTTCCTTTTTTTCGAAAGCTCTAATTGATCCCTTTTGATTACACGTGTCAGTTTTTCCTTCATACCCGTTACGTTTTCTATGTATGATTTAGGTCACATATAATACGTTATGAAATTGATTTGCTTTACGTTTTGATCCAATCACAATGCTTATGCATGTTACATTTAGTTCAATTGGATACGTCGAAACGTGTGTTTTCATATGGTTAATGCATCCATACAATGTTTACAGTACCCGCGGCGCGTTGCGCCGCGGGTCTAAATGCTAGTTCTATAATAATAAAAAAAATACTTATAACTTTTTGCTGAAAATGATTACGGTGATTCATCTAAACGCATAATGTGTCCTTCATTCATTCAGTGAGCATGTTGTTATAAGTAACTAGTTTTATTTTATTTATGGACTTAACATGCAAATACGATATTATGAAATCTTTAAGGATATATGTGAAAGTTTTGAACTTATAGAAGGATATATAAGAAGCATGGAGGTGTCGCCATTATTTATAATCGTTACCTTTATGGGAACTCCGTTAACTTCCATGTCAACATAAAGCATGACCTGAAATGTAACCAAAATTGTTGTTCATGATTAAAAAAATTCAAAATCTTAAAATATACAATTAGGATACTAAAGAATACTTACCACCCTTGCAAAAGCTTCAGGGTTGTGTTCTAGTGCAGCAGCCCAGTTCTCATCAATGCCTTTCTGTAAAATAACGAGCATTCATTAAGACACCAAAGTAAGAACCATTAAGATTATTAATTATTATACACATTTGTTTTTGTTTTCCAATTAAAAAATGTTCCTATACCTGTCGAATTGCAGCTTCAATTTTCTTTTGTGCTTCCACATCAAAAGGGTCTGCATTCAGAAGATCCTTTTGGTTTGGATAAACAACAAATTAGAACGGAACTCATATGTAAAATGTTGAAATACAAACTTAGATATAAACAACAATGACATTACTTTTTTCTTACGAGTGGCAACTTCGACTTTTTTAAACTTTAAATGGGGCGATTCGGGTTATGTTTAATGTCAACAGGTCAAACGGGTCGAAAGTTGCCCAAGGTGAAATTTTTATGCATGGAACCTCATGATTTTCTTGTTTAAAATTTTAATTATTACTGAACTAATACAATTTCTACAATCATACCAGACAAACTAACTGTTTGCAGAAAACTTTAGACTTATAGTAAAAAAGTGTTTTAGGTCAACCCAACCCTGACCCATTTTGACCTCTTGACTTATAGGTGGGTCAAATGGTCGATCCGAGTTATGTTTCAGATATAACAATTCAAAAGAGTCGAAGGCGAGCAAGGTGTAATTTTTGTGCATAAACCTCCTAAATCTTTTTAAGAAAAGTATATTATTACTAAGAATATTATATTTATGCAATCATCATCATCATACTCAATAAATCCCACCAATAGCAAAGCAAAGGTAGGGTCTGAGGAGGGTAAGATGTAGACAGCCTTACCTCTACCCAGAAGGAACAGAGAGGCTGCTTCCGGTGAAACCCCCTGCTCGATAGTAGTTTTGCATCAAGCCTTGGACATAAGGCACATAACACTCAGCAATCGGGACAAAGACCGATTAGGGCATGTACCCTTTTGTCTTTCAGCTATCAACGCCACCACATGCATGATTAACCGTCCTCATCTTTTAACGTTATTTTCACGAAATTAGTAAAATAACGTTAAAATTAGTGCACTTTAAAATTTAAGGTAAAGAAGTGTGCTTGGTCAATACAACCAAACCAAACCCATTTGAACCCGTACCCGGAGGTTGCCCGTGTTGACCCGCTCCCCTAACCAGTTAACTCTGCCTCTCTTAATGCCAAAACTAGCACGTCGATTATTTTTTTAAGAAAATTGTGTTTTACTCATGCCTGACAAATTCAGTATTATAAAAGAAAGATGAGATGGACAAGAAAGTGTTATTGGGTCAACCCGCATGACCCTGCTTTGACCAGTTACCCAACCCGCGCAACTTACCATCTCTTCTTCTTGTTGCCTACGTAATTCAGATCTCTGATTGTGACGTCTTCTTAATAAGTCCTGCAGCTTATTTAGGTCATTCCCAATAATGATTTGGGCCAACTCGGGATCACTCTGCCATTCACATCCAACGGTCAGGAACTCAAATTAATATAAAAAAATGGAGGGTTACAAAAATAATCCAACCTGAAGCAATTGGGCCATTAAATCCGAATTATTTCGGACTTGCTGCTGGAAAGCAGCTGGATTCACTGCGGAACCGTCTGGATTTAATACTTCATTACTAGAAACCCTGAAATTTGCAAACTTCATTATTGATTCTTACAAGGTAGTGGCGAAGCTTGAAATTTCCGACCCGGGGGTCGAAAACGTATACACCAAAAAAATTCTATAAAACGGGGGGTCAAAAACGTATATACCCAAAAATTTCTATACGAAAACTACATACTCTCCACTACTGAGCGAAAAGTTCGGAGGGTCGGCCGCCCCCACTATCCTACGCCCTTGTTACAAGGTGTAGTGTTTTTCTTGATTAGAGAATTTTGTACGAAAATTTGTTTGATTGCAGTTGTGAAAGTTAATCTTGGTTGTTGTTTAATAAAAGCTTAAAGATAACAAAATGCAAACTAAAATCATACGTTGAAGAAGTGTTGGAAACCATCATCACTAAATCTCCATCAACAACACCCAAACTACTTAGTGTTGCAGAATTCTTCATCTCCTTTCCGTTGTGAAGCAGTTGTTGTTGTTGAAGCGGGATTCGACTCTGCTTATAGTAAACACGTTAACATTGAGTTTAAGAATGAAAATTATGAAAAAGAAAATGCTCACTGAATAATGTTATTACTTTTGAAAGTGTATTTTCGGAAAATGTTGTGTTTTGGAAAACAAATAGGACAGCTGGAGTCATTTTTGTTTCTTGATTTCTAGCGTAATCGAATTTTCCAATTTCAAATTTTGCACTCTTGAAAAAATGCAATTCAAATGAGTTCCATTGATTTGGCACCTCCGCCTTCAATCTTTTCGGGTCCACCACACAAAACTCATTCCATTAACAATTTTGGAGGCCTATAAATTACTCTAAAAATCAGATTACTATACTAGTTTTGTTATTACTTGTCATTACCGTAGTCTAGAGGGTATATATGTCTAACATCCAAAGGTATTTTTGTGTAAAGGTAAGGAGCCTAAGAGAAGTCCACCCTATTTGAGAAACTTGAGAAGCATTCTAGACCACACATTTCCCTAAGCTTTTCGTAACATACAATAGTTTAAAATTGACTATATACATATAAGTATATTGTCAAATCTTGAATTATACACATATGTATATAGTTAATTTTAAACTATACATATGTGTATATTACGAAAAACTTAGGGAAAATATGTGGTCCAGAATGTTTCTCAATTAGCCTAGTGCTTCTCACACGATCCTAACCCCTTTGTGTAATATCCAACTCTATATACCATAATACGAAGACCTATGTAGCCCTTTTATGAACACAATCAATATACAATACAATTCTTTGATTATCCCATATAACAAAAAATCTCAAAATTTGGTTTCAATATATGTTTGTAAAATTCTACTTATTTAGGGGTTTACATATAAAATCATCCCTAAATAACTAAATAATCTAAATCAATCTGTGACAACTTCGCTTACAATAACCAGAATCAAATCACTCTATAAAAACACTAGAAACAGATATCATGCAACTTAAAAACCACAATAATCAAACAATCACAATGCAGCACCCCCTAAACCAATTTAAATTCAAAATAAGTTCAATTTTGTTGACAACTAATTAGTAACATCAAAATCTCACCTCGATTTCAAGCAAAGCTTTCAAATTTTCCACCTGTGAAGAAAAACCCAACTCAATTATCAGATTTTGAAGATAAAAAGGGGGAAAACGGATGAACTTTGAGAGGAAGATGTTGAGGAAACGATGAATGGTTACATACAGATTCATTATGGTCAACTTCTAATGTGATGATTTGTTCATCGGTGGTCATTACAGTGATCTTCATCTTGTTCAATGGGGTTGGAGTTTGATGATGCACTTGTTGAAATCTATTTGTAGACGAATGAAAATAACCCACAATTCCTCCTCGTTTTCTTCGCTTGCAAGATATTGATGAACTGAACTCTGTGGTAAAAGTAAAACCGAATGAATTTACTTGATGTATGACGGGTTTTTATAGATTTTTATTACTCATGGTCACCCATGCGGGTTATTTTTTCTTGTTCCGGCCCGTTAAAAAAAACTCGAATTAGTCCAAATCTAAAATTAAGCTTGACGAGTCTGAGTCTAAGCCCGAGTTTTATTTGTGGAGCTTAGGTAGGGTAGGGTCACGAGTCTAAATAAGCGTATTACTTATATGATTTTTATTTAATACCATTAAATATAACATACTTTCCTAATATGATTAGCACATAAATCCATAAAATACATTCAACTTAGACCGTGGGGTATGGGGTGGGGGTTTGGGCGTGGGTTGGGGGAAAACGCCCAAGCCACCATCCCGGGTGGGCTTGGGTTGGGGCGTGGCCCTTGGGGCTTGGGTTTCAAGCCGGGCGTGGGGCGGGTCTAGCAAGGTGACATGGCGGGCTGTGAATGGCCAAACCAAACTAGCCGTTTGGCTAGCCGTTGGGTGCTATTTAAAAAAAAAAAAAAAAATTTCCTTTATAAATACCTTACCATATTTATCATTTTTATCACACAATATCAAACACATAAAACACAATCTTGCCATGAGTTCTTCAAGTTCTTCAAGTTATACTGAATCGTCATCATCATCTGACGATGGTGCGGAAATATTTCTACAAACGATCGCGACGGTGGTGAAAGCTATTGTGGAAAACGAAGAGGAGGAGGAGGAAGAGACTCAACAGCCTAAACGCAGGAGAAGGTACATCGCTCGTGAACGGCTCACCGCTAACGATTTGTTGGTAAGCGATTACTTCTCAGCGGAACCAAAGTATGATGAAAAAATGTTTAGGCGTCGTTTTCGTATGAGTATAAACTTATTTTTAAGGATATCTAGAGATCTTGAAGAGAAGTATGTTTACTTCCAACAAAAACCGGATGTAACCGGGCAATTAGGATTTAGTACGTGGCAAAAGGTCACGGCCGCACTTAGGCAATTAGCGTACGGCAATAGTTCGGACATTATGGATGACTATTTAAAAATGTCTGCACGTGTAGCTAGAGAAAGTCTTCACAACTTTTGTTCGTGTATTCTAGAACTTTATAGGAAAAGATGTTTGAGAAAGCCCTCGTTCAGTGACATGCAACAATTATTGGAACATCACGCAGATTATCATGGGTTACCCGGGATGCAAGGTAGTTTAGATTGTATGAAATGGGCTTGGGAACTTTGTCCTACCCAATGGCAAGGCGCTCACACGAGTGGATTTCACGGAAGTCCAGCCATCATGCTTGAAGCGGTTGCGTCTCAAGATCTTTGGATATGGCATGCGTTCTTCGGTATGCCAGGTTCACATAATGATATTACCATCATAAACCACTCGCCCCTTTTCAATGATCGGGTAAATGGTATAGGACCCAAAGGAACTTTCTTTGTAAACGGGGTTTAGTACGTGTATGGGTACTACCTAGTTGATGGGATTTACCCGGAGTGGGGGGTTTTCGTAAAATCGTTCACAAAATACGGTACCACAGATCCAAAGAGATTAAAGTTTAACAGGGTCCAGATGGCTGCACGTAAAGACGTCAAGCGAGCATTCGGTGTTTTGAAGAAAAGGTGGCGAATATTGGCTATGCCTTGTCGACTATGGGACAAGGATCAGATTGGAAACGTGATGTACACATGTATCATTCTTCACAACATGATTTTGGAGGATGAAGGTAGAGCGGTCGTTACCTACTGTGATGATGATGACCCCCAACCAGGTAACGTAAAAGACGAAGATAAAGCGGCAAATGAATTTTTGATAAAGTCAAGGGATATACATCACAACCTTTGATCTGATTTGGTGGATCATGTTTCAACGATTCCTGAGTTCGAAACAGACGACGAAGACGACGAAGACAACGAAGACGACGAATACGACGAATAATGATTGTTTTTTATTTTGATAATTATTATGTATGTTTATGTAGTTTAAAAAAAATATGTATTTTTATTATTTATGTAGTTATAAATATAAATATATATATTTAAAAAAAATGTTGATGTGGCTTGGCCACGCCAGCCAACCCACGCCCAACCCAAGCCACACCATACCCCTTAAACTTGGCGTAGGTTGGGGGAATATTCAACATGCACGTGTCAACTAATGGCCCAGCCCATGCCCCAACCCAAGCCCACCATATCCCACGGTCTTAATTGATTGTCTTCTCTCCTAAACCCAACCGATCGGCAAAGCAATATCATATATCATCGTAATCGAAGGTATTAACAACTTTTCTTTCATCTTTTAGTTTAAATCTTCGTTTTAAAATTTTGATTTTAAATTGGCGTTTAGTTTATCGATGTTGGTTATGTATAGAGCAATATCACATATCATCGTAATCAAAGGTATTAACCCCTTTTCCATATCATCCCCCATTAGAGGTTATTCAGGTGAGTTTGCATCTATATGTTTGGGTTTCATGCCAAATGTTTGAGATTATAAGCTAAAATGACACCATACAAATAGTAAAACCATTTAGGAAAAAAATGTTAGATTTAAATACAAACACCTTTTAATGTGTAAATAATACAAATAGTAACTACGGTAATTATGTTTCAAGTAGGTTAATTGTAGTATTGTATCATAATACTTACTATACTTAAGCATAATTACTCTACTTATTCGTACCATTTGCACATTAAGGGTACTAGAGGACAACCCAAATTACCTAAATGACCAAATTAAACAACCAACGATACCAAGCCACCTTCTTTTATCAAAACCCTAATTAAACAGGGTAGTGTTCCAAACCACTCATTTACCCCGAAATTATTAGGGTACTCGGTATCATTCACCGATCACAAGCGGGTAGTGGTCTTCACCGTACGGTGAATGATTGCCGGTGGATCGGTGAGTGGGGAGGGGTGATTTCGGTGACTACTCACCGATGCGGGAAGAGGAGGGAAGGAGGAAAGAGGGGGGTTTAATGGTGGGTCCCAACCCTTTCAACCAATCACGATTTTTTTTTAAATTCTTTTACCACTCTCCATGTGTTTGAATCATTGCCAGTGATTGAGTGCAAAATAGGGAGTAGAATGGGGACTTGACATGACATGATATCAATATCATTGGGTAGAGAATGACTCAAAGTCTCAAACACCATAAAGTGATTGAATGATATCCTCCACCCTTATTCCCCTTGAATTCTCCACCATCACAATCAGGTAGCACAACCTGAATTCCATAGCCAAAAACGGCACCCAAGTGAATGGCCCCGGTATTAGCAAACTACCTATACAAAACCGAACAAGCGGTAGTACCGTAAACAAGTCGAGCCAGGTTGGGTTCGAGTCTGAGCTCCAAATTAAACGAGGTAGCTCAGACCGGCTCGAGCACGAGCTCAAAGCTACAAGAGCCAACGAGCCAAAGCCATGAGCCAAGTCGAGCTTGGTTCGAACTCAGCTCAGTTACAAAACGAGCCGGAACGGCTCAGGTCATCGAAAATACAGTTTTTAGCTAGTTTTTTTTTCGAGCTTTTAGTCGCGAGCTTTTTAAACAGCCTCACGAGGTACCAAGGGTGCCTGGCGTGCCCTAACCGTGTATTTATACCATATCGACATATCGCACCCCTTAACGAAAATAAGTGTTTTTACAAGTATTAAAGAACTCTAGGGGTTAAAGTGTTAAACCAAAACTTAGGGCTGGCAATTGGGTACCTCTTAAGACACGATTAGACCTGTTTGACTGAAAAATACACCCTTTGACTTTTTTAATTTTTAAAATAATTAAAATTACAATGTTAGGATCTATCATTTATTCATCTTTGTACATAAAACATAAAACTGTTTTATAAACATAAGGTAGAAAGTAGTTAAACGAGTCGTAATCATGTTTGAAACTTATGTTGTGCGCGCCGTCAGAAACCTGTTAAACCTGTTAAGACACGATGGCAAAACTTGACACCACTTGAATTGCATCTAGCATCTCCAATCTCCATCATCTATATATACAAACACTACACTCACACACACACCGGCGATACAACAAACACCTCCACCCATACACCGCAGACGCCACACTTTCGACCTAAAATAGACCAATCATTCAAACCCAAATTACTTGCATCACAAGTCTCCTACAATCCTAAACCCTAGATCGCAGCATTCTATCCTCTACCTTCATCATCATCCCTAGATCGTTGCGTTCGATAATCCACCATCCAATTGCGTATATTCACACCTCCAATTTCTCATATTTCATGCTTTAATCGCTATTGTTATTATACATACTGTCAATTAGCTGTTACTGTTCTCCTGTTCGTCCGGAAACCCTAACGAATTTGAGCAATTGTCACCTGGAGCATGACGGATGCGCAGGTGGTTAAGCGTGCGAAGTATAAATCGTCTGTTAAAGACCCTGGCGTACGTGGTATATTGAAAATGGTAAAGTTGATATTCAATGTGATTATTGTTGATTTAGGATTTCGTTGTTTGTTAATTGTTGAATGTTGATTGTTAATTGTGCGTTTTGGCAGACGAGAGAGAGGTTTGTTTTTCAGCCTAATGATCCATCATTGTCTGTTAAGCTTAATGTGGAGTTTAGATTAATAAAAGGTAAGTTAAATTATCACATGAATGTGATCATTACATTACACTACATTACATTTATTGATGCATTTTATTGTGGTTGAATAGAGATGTTGAGTGTATTATATTTGTTTTTTTGTTTTGTTTTTAAGGACATAAATCGAGCAAGGAGGGTGCGAACAGACCTGCTTTACTTAATCTTACTCAAGATCAGGTTATTTGTGTTTTATTTACAGTTTATTTTGTAATTTGTTTGTCTGGCCATTGATTGAATGCTTTTGAATCTAAATATGACTTTTCAATGAGTTCAGGGTAATTATATATTCGAGTTCGAGAATTTCTCAGATAGGGAGATTTGCAGGGACTTTGTAGGTGAGGTGTTTTGGACTTTTGGTGTTGTTTTCATCTGAATCTTTTTTTATCTTGATTTTGTTTTTGTTTTGGTTTATGATGTACATGTTTCTCGATGTGTTTAGATACCAGGACAGAATTCTTATTTCTTGTCATGCTGCATAAACAAACTTTGTAGTTGTTAATATAAATGTATAAAACTATGGTTTAGTATGATAATTTTGATCCAGATATTAGGTGACATGCTGATGAACTTTAGATAGTTGATCATATGTCTACTATAGATTTGCACTTTCTTATATTGTACATCCTTCACTAGTGCAGAATCTTTGATGAAATAATTCCAAAGGACATCTATTTAAACCTTAGACGTTTGAAAAAATGGGTGTGATTGGGATGGGAAAAGAACAGTTGAACCAGAATGCATGCAGTCTACTTCTTTATCTTGATGCATTTTATTTTAGAAACACGTCTTTGCATATCTCACTCTACATGCTAACTTGGTACGTGTTAATGTAAGATTATTATTTATACAGTATGAATCAGTGCTTGGCATATGTCCTTTGCTATTTATGTGTGAACTGTTCTCTCTCTCTCTCTATATATATATATATAATTGGTTGTATCATGATTGCTTAACAGCCAAAGCTATCGCTGGGGAAGTTGGGGGACCCACGTCCGAAAAGTCTGTTCCACATAAAGATGAACAGCTTAGCTCCGCAGAAATGGAACGTCGAATTAAGCTATTGCAGGAGGACAGGTAGGGTTTGTATTTCAATATTGGTTATCTTCGCTAAAATGTTTGTTTCATTTTGAAAAGAAAATTTGTATAGTAAGTTTCTTTTGTGATCAATTACTTTAAGTTGGCATATAGATACTTAAAAAATATGACAAATACATATATATATGCTGTTTCATCCTTTAGCTGCTACCCCTAACCGCGTCATAGTTATCGATAGCGAAGATAGCGTTCGCTATCGCGCGCTTCGTAGCGAATCGACCATATCTCACAATATGTTACTTAGCGACTCCATAGCGTGAATACAGCTATTCGCTATCGATAACTATGAAGTGCGTTGATGTGATAAAGACACGAAACACGTTAAATTGATACTATTTCTTTACTTATGTGTATGGTTGGTAGTTTCTTTCTTTGTGATTCATGCCACCAACAGACCAACAGTTATGTAGCTAAAATGTTCTTGTAGTGAGTTGCAGAAGCTTCATAAGCAATTTGTGATTGGAGGTGTGCTGTCAGAAACTGAATTTTGGGCGACAAGAAAGGTTAGTGCCAGTATAGTATGTGCATGGATGATTTTGAGACTGCATGTATTATCATGTATATATGATTATATGTGTGTATGTAGCATTGTGTTAAGCTTGTACTGTTTCTGTTTTTCTGTTGGTAATTTGGTTTTACTGTTGTAAAACATGTAACATAAATTTTACATTTATAATCAATCGCAGAAGTTGCTAGATGTGAATGCTAGCAGAAAAGCAAAACAACGGGTTGGGCTGAAAAGTGAGATGATTTTCAATGTCAAACCTTCATCTGATGGTCAGGTATCACTAAACTAACACTCTCTCTCTCTCTCTCTCTCTATATATATATATATATATAGCGTGTATATATTATGTTATATGTATATTTGTTTGTGGCTCACATTAAGTATATATTTAATACATACAATTTCCTTAATCATTTTGTTCAATGATTTAGAATATTTTTGTAATCATAAATGATAAATTACATGTTAATCATTATAAAGTTTTATAAAGAATGGACAAAAAAATGTGTGGGTCAACACAATATGCTTGAACCGCCCATCTTGCACCTCTAATTATTCTTGAAGTTTTCTACTTGTAGTGATATTAATGCTGGCCTTTTCAATTCATTTGGTTTCAGTCTAACAGAGTTACTTTTAACTTGACGCCAGAGATGATTCACCAGGTATATTCATCATAATTTCAAAATATATTTTGTGGAAACTTAGATGAAGTATAGTTTTTGGTTTTGGATTCCCATAGTATGCCAATGGGAAATGGTATGTGCTGCTGTTTTAATCTCACAGCTTAATACGTTGAAACATTTTTTTTGTAGATTTTTGCTGAAAAACCAGCAGTGCGGCAGGCATATATAAATTTTGTACCTAACAAGGTAAGTAGTAAACTTAATTGTGTTTCCTGCTATTATGTGTGTATATATGTATTGTATCCTTCCTCCACATCATTTTTTGCTTTAACTACAGATGACAGAAAAAGACTTTTGGACTAAGTACTGGAGAGCACAATACCTTCACAGTACAAAAAATATTGTTGCCGCTGCTGCAGAGGCTGCTGAAGATGAGGAGCTAGCAGTTTTTTTAAAACAAGATGCCATTTTGGCTAGTGAAACTCGCCAGAAGGTGCTCTAATTTAAAAAAAAAAACAAGAAAACCCACAATTATAACTCGCTTCACTTTTTTGATATTTTCTGGTTACAGATTAGGAAGGTTGACCCCACTTTGGATATGGAGGCTGATGAAGGGGATGATTACACACATATTCCGGTAACTTGGATATTTATTGTGTGTTTGGGCTTATTAAGGGATTGGCCTATTGCTACATGTAATAATATGTTTGTTTTCTCTGTTTGTTATATATGATAGTAGTTTTATACAATCTTGGTTTGATGGCCAATATGCATACATCTAAGTTAGAGCCTGCAATTTCTACTCATTTACTTATGAATAGGTCTTGTTGGGTTTTGTTTGATGATGGTCAAACCCGTACAGAAATTACCCATTCGACCTGTTACCTAAATACATATTAATAGGTATGCTTGTGGTCAGCAAGTGAAAATTTACTTGTAGATTGTAATGCGTGGTCGCTAATGGGTCAAACAAAACAGACGGGCTTAAAAGGGGTGGGACTAACGGGACCGCAAGTATACTTTGTGTTGGATATCGAGCAACAGAAAAATAAAAAAAAAAACATCGGAGGTTTTTTTGAGAACCCTTGCTTCGACTCTGATCTGATCGAGTACACAACGGTCTTCCATGATCATCACTTGTTTTTCCCCATTCTTAAATTCTTTTTTTCATATGCTTTGAGTCTGCTTATAGCTTCTTCAAAGGGCATGTTCTCTAAATCTGTAACGTGCTCAATAGAGGCAACAATAGGTAAAACAAAGTTCAGGAGCAGATCCAAGATATTTTCTAACAAGTTTGGTGTCTTCAAACGTAGCCCCAAGGCTGTTTGCGCTCGAGACCAGACCGATTAAGCGTCCAGCAAAGTCTTCGATAGCTTCTCCATCTTTCATCTTCATATCTTCGAATTCTGATTCTAAAGTTTGAAGGCGTGTGGCGTGCCTGTCGAGCTTGTTCAACACCCATGTAACGTGCTTTGAGTGCGTCCCAGATCTTTGACCTGTTACCCAAAACACCAACACTAACCGTCATGTTTTTTGGATTGTTTAGTGATATTGAACCCTGTTTAATTGCTTAAACTTTGGTCAACGGGTCAATGTTTACATGTAACTGTAGGGTCATGGGCTAGCTAATGAAGATATCAAGGATGAACTAGAAGCACAATATGAGCCATACAAAAGATCTTTCCTGCAAGATATCAATCGCCATGCTGCAGTTGTTCTTGAAGGAAGAACTATAGGTAATGACTAATATCTATATAAAATTTTATTTTGATCATTGATACCATAGGTATTTCTGAAATTTTGGCGCTAAAAGGTCTTTAATTTATGTCAGCTGATATGTTAGTAACTTTGACCATGCTGACTTTTTTTTTGAAAATTTGAGCATTTTGTGAGTGAAAACAAGTGTTATCCAGAATATACATCTGACCAAAGTTGGTTACATTATGCAATGTCCCTCAAAATGTTGGTTATTGATTCTTTATGAGCTTTTTAAGCTCTGCATACTGTTTTGGTTTTGGTTTTGGTTTTAAATTTAGGGACAGTTTCAAATTTATCCTTCTAAAAGTTCAAAATATATATCCTTCTAAATTTCATAAAATCATATATGCCCTTTTAAAAACTAAAATAGCATATCTACCCATCCCATAGTAAGTTTCAGTGATAATGTTTTTCTATTCGTTTGTTCAGAGAAGCAGGCTGTTACAAGTAATTGAGTTCATTTTATTTACTATGGAATGAGTAAATATGATATTTAAGAGTGCTTTGATAGGATAATATGGTATATTGGAATTAGAAGGATTACACACACAGTCACACACACACACACACACATATATATAGGGGGAGGATATATATTAAACTCTATATTTGAGACTAAGCCCACTAAACCCTAGCGTGACAAACCCTTTTTTTATAAAAAAAATTAGGGCATGTAATATGCATATTTTTAAGCGGTTTTTTAATAAAAAAAATCCAAAAACAGCCTAGCGGATTTTTTACAAAAAATGAAGTTTTTGTTAAAAAAGTTAATTGAACATTTTAACGTAACATGTGTAACATCATATGTTAGATCAGATGTAACATATGTTACGTAGGTGTTCAAGCATGTGTTACATATGTTACATAGGGTTTAGTCTCTAAGATAGAGTTTAAACTATACACTTCTATATATATGTATGTATGTGTATTAGAAGAAAGTGTGTGTGTGTGTGTGTGTATACACATGAAATTAGTTCTTCGATATATTTGTTTTATTACTAAGTGAGTTAATAACCTATTGTCTGTTGATCTGATTGTAGACGTGGAGACAGGAGATACAAGATCTGTAGCTGAAGCACTAGCTAGTTCAAAACGTGGTGAGTACATTTCACGTCTTATATACCTTTATATCTATTTTTTTTTATAAATTTTCTTTCTAAACATGGCGAGAAACAGTTGAGTTAGCTAAAGAAGCTTCTGATGGCAATTCACATCAAGACCGGATAGATAGGATGATTCGCATGGCCGAGATTGAGGACCTGCAGGCACCACGTGACCCCCCGGTTGCACCCCTTTGTATAAAGGTTTGACCTTGAACATATTAATCATTTTTAGAAAAAAGTTATATGTTTCTTATGAGTTAGTTTTTAAACAGGATCCACGAGACTACTTTGATTCTCAACAAGTAAATGCAATGAATCAGTTATCCGGATTAAGACAGATGAAATCTAGGTTGAGCGCTTCTGAAGCTTATGGTTCTTTAAGGGCTCATATCTCTGAAATCGGAACCGCAGGCTTCAGTGATCCCATAGTTAGACCTGAAGTGGCTTTCCAGGTTATTGCAAGTTTTATTACCGTTATTAAATATATTTATTTTTGTTATTATAGTTCAAGTGGGTTTTTAGATGTGTGTTTGGATGTGCTTTTGCGATAGAAATTGTTATAATTAGATAATCAGTTGAGTGTTTGGTAATTCTAATTATAATCAAGTAAACTAAGCAAAAAGGAAATTTGTTTATGTGATCAAAGTATACATTTAAAAGATACCAATATATTATTATTAACTACTGTGCCGTTAATGTGGTAAAAAATCGGATATCAGTCAAGGACCCATATATGAGATATAGGTTATCGCGGTGGGATATCGGTAATTTTAATATCATGCAGAATTTATATATTTAGCAATTTAACACTAACAATTCAGTATACTCTCCTACCATTTACAAATTATCCTATTGCAACTTGCAAAACACTAACAATTGTAGCAAGTAGGAACCAATTAAGACTTAAAACACTAACAATTAACAATTAAGACTTAAAATACTAATAGCAGCAATAAGAAGAAAGACACATGGTAGAACTAACAAGAAATGTACTGATATCGGGAAAATCGGTGATATATCGGTCAATATTGCCGAAAATATCAGTACCAATATGCTGACCGATATTTTACATGGGGACCAATAAGCGATATATCGGTGATATGATATCACCGATATTGACTGCATAGATTAACTACAATAATTAGTTTTTACATTATTTGGCTGTCAAGTAAAGAGTAACTATAATCCAAAATATTAATGCACGTTTCTTTATTTGAAATCTTAACCACTGGAAACATAGATGAAAAGCACAAGTATGAAAAAGAAAAGACCGGTAAATAAGTTCTTACATGTTCCCCTTAAATGATCATTTTTGTTACAGTTGGCAAGGAGCTGATTGTTTGACCCCTATCATAATCATAATCACTTTATCCAAACACTAAAAACGGAGTATTACAACTTAAAGTCACAATAATTAGATAAAGTATAACTGCTCTTGCCTGTTATCTAGGTCTTCAACAGCTTGACCCAGAATATATCAAGCTCCAAATACCAACTCGGTAAAAACCCACATGAGAGCATACTGGATACATTGCCAAGTTTCACAAAAGAAGAGCTTTTGCTTGTAAGCTTTTTAGTCTTTGTAAAGATGGTTGATTGTTTTCTCAATTTTCTAGTCAAGTCTATTCATTTATTTAATATAATTGAACTTTTTGATTATCTTTCAGCATTGGACGTCTATTCAGGAGTTACTAAAACATTTTTGGTCCTCGTATCCTATTACAACATCATATCTTTACACAAAGGTAATTTCAGCCGTTTTATAAGGTTTCCACATAAATAGCATGATAAATCACCTATATATTTATCTATAGGTAAGTCGGCTGAGGGATGCCATGTCACAAATCTACCCAAAGCTACAGGTATTTTTTTAGTATTGCTTATGATATCAGCATTCAGTTCAAATGTCGTTTTTCCATAATGATTTTATTACTTTTTAGAAGAGTTGTTTTTGTATGTTGTTAAATTTGACATTCAGTACAAATTGCAGGAGATTAAAGAATCCGTTCAGTCAGATTCCCGACATCAAGTTTCCCTCCTTGTTCAACCAATGTTGCAGGTTAATTTACCATTTTACCCTCTTCATCTTAAAATTTATACAAATGTTAAACCAGTATTTACTTTATTGCCCATTATAAATCATTGATAAACATTAATAGCATTATATCCCTGTTATAACAGATCAATTGCATCTTATAGTAACGAAATAAAAGTTTGTCACATGGTAAATAAGTAATTCCTTACACAATGAAAAAACGCTGAAAGCTCATTACTTATTGGTTCTTTCTACACTACAAATATCTTAAAACATGTCATAATGCAATTTATTTGTTGCAGGCACTAGACGCTGCTTTTGCTCATTATGAACTAGACCAACAGAAGAGATCTGCAAAAAGTGGCGAGAAACCGAATGGGTATGGTTAACAATGTTCTTTTATTTCACTGTTTTATCGCTTTTAACCAATCTTGATTGGTTATTACATACAATTAAATCAAATGTACATTGAACAAAATTTTGCTGCGAGTCACCTTTCGGTCTAAAAGACCTGTTTTCACTATTTGGGTGCATAGGTTGTTATTCCATCTGTAATCACGACAAGGTATAAATTATTATAAAGTTTAACTTTTTTTTAAGTATTATTGACTTGGGGTCAAATATGTTGGAGAGCCTTGGGGAATTTGTTTGTTATGCTTGTTTGTGTTCTAAATGAGTCTTTGATTCTTGCTTTCTTTTTTATTGTGGTAGTGCAATAAGATGGTTTAAATTTACTTTTTCTTTTTGTACTTGTGTTCATCTTTGTCTGTGTTTCCATAACATTTGTAATGATGTAAAAAGTTGTGTGGTATATGGCTACTCAGGTATGCTTAAATTTACTTTTCGTTTTAATTCTTGTACATTTCGCTTATGGAATACGGTTTACCATCATTTTTATGATTAATACTTCAATTCCTGATACGGGGAGAAGACCAGGGGTCAATACTTCAATTCTTGATACGTGGTTGATTATGATTAATTTGGTGTAATTTAGGAGTAGAAGTAGAGTAACATTGACCGTTTGAAAAAGAAAAAAAAATAGAGGTAAGAGATTGTGGTTACTTAGGTGTGCTTAATAATGAAAATATATGTGATTTTTTTTATTTAATATCTATTAATAACACCTAGCAAAATAGTGAAAATGATGTTGGCTCTTTTCACATTTTTGTTTATTTTTTAATCATTTTACTTGAATTATTTATGATAATTAATTTGGTAAGTTATGAGTCAGGTGGGTCTTGTACTTCTCTTAGGAATATTGTTTATAATTATCATAGCTAGATCATTGATGTATAAATATCACAAATAAAGGACTATATTTGTTATTTCTTTCTGATGATATGTGATTATTGATTAGCTTTAATCTTTAGACCACGTCAAAGATGAAATGAAATGGCCAATGACCATTGCCAAGTCAGTACAACGGCTACTTTTTTTTAATTTAAGTTTTATATAAATACCAAAATTCTTCACCCATTTTATTAAAACCACAACAAAAAACATTCATCTACAACATCAAACAACATATTTTTTACACACCCTTTTATATAAAAAATGGATTCCCCCACCTCCTCGTCGTCCATTACAAATTATTACTACAAATTTTTTTTAGCGGATGAGGGTGACTCGACCGATGAGGAGGTCGAGCAAGAGGCGGTTACGAGTGCGTGCGAACTAGCGGCTCAGTATATGAAAACATTGTACTCAGCCTCAACGCGAGATTTTACCACGAGAACATATTGAACGTGACCGACAAGCGGCAAACGATCGGTTGATGAAAGATTACTTCGATGAAGCGCCTACTTACCCAAACCCCGAAGTTTTTAGGCTTCGTTTCCGTATGAGTAAACGTTTATTTTTACGCATCGCTAAAGACTTGGAAAACACGTATGATTATTTTAAACAAAAACCGGATGTGAGAGGGACACTTGGATTCATCGGTATTCAAAAGTGTACTTCAGCTCTACGAGTCCTTGCGTACGGAAACACGACGGACATCAACGACGAATATTTAAAAATGGCCGAGAAAACAACGGGAGATACCTTGGAGTATTTTTGTCAAGGTACATTATTATACTATAAACATTACATGCATTCATATTTTTTTAGTTAGCTTAAAGTTATATTTTTTTAAGGTATTATAGATTTGTACGGTGTGCGTTATCTGAGGAAGCCCACATGGTACGACCTTCAACAAATTTACGAGGTCCATTCTAATCTCCATGGTTTACCGGGCATGATCGGGAGCTTGGATTGTTGTCATTGGCAGTGGTATAATTGTCCGACCGCATGGCGATGTCAACACACAAGAAGTGACCAAGACGGACCAACTGTTATTCTTCAAGCGGTTGCCTCACAGGACCTTTGGGTTTGGTCGGCTTACTTTGGTGTCGCAGGGTCATGCAATGATATAAACGTTTTCGAGTAATCTCCATTGGTAGAGGACTATATTTCTGGTAGAGCTGCGAAAACATCTTTTTATGTACCTCCAACTGCATCGGAGTCGTTGGCAGCCACTTTATGGCTTACATGTCCTTTTTCTTCCTTGTTCGCAGCTACCTATGGGTGAGATGAGGATTCGTTTCACTATGTTCAACTCATACGGTGAATTCAACTAGAGTTCTGGCATTCTATTGATTGATGCCCTCCCTTTCATAGCTTTCGGGAAGACTGAACTAAGAATTGGTTCTGAAGGTTGTGGTGCCTTTGAGGAGCAAAGAGGAATCTGATCAGAGCTTAGCTAAAGGTTCACTTCACTAGGATAGATGGGCCCTTCCAGTCCTTTTCAGATTGTAGGACTGGGGAACTACTACCTGCACGAATACTATTTGTGCGATGGAATTTATCCTAAGTATTCGATTGTCGTGAAGACGTTTAGGGACCCGTACGATGAAAAAGGAGCTTACTTTAAAAAAGTTCAAGAGTCTTCGCGGAAGGATATTGAGAGATGCTTTGGGGTTCTTCAACAACGGTGACATTATTTGAGAAATCCTTTTCGTGCATGGAGCAAAGAAAAAAAATGAGAGATGCTATGTACGCTTGTATAATCATGCATAATATGATTTTGGAAGACGAAGGAAGAACAATATGCCAGAACTATGTACCAGAAGACGTTCAAGAGTATCCCCAAGCAATAATGGAAGAAAGAGGGAAGAATGCACATGAAATGCGGTCTGAACCCGCACATAATGCGTTAGCGGTTGATTTGGTTGAACACGCGTGGTTGGCTCGGCATATTCCAAACAAGGGAGAGCAAGAATCGGATGACGAGGAAGACAAAGATGACGGGAACGGCGAAAGCGATTATGAAAACTAAGATGAGTAGTATTATGTGTTTGTGTTTTATTACTTATGAAATTTTTATTGAATTAATAAAATATTTTTAGTTTTAAAAATTAAAAAAATAATAACAATTGGGTAATGATTGGACTGTCACGTGTCGCATAATGCCCAAGGGTGAGGGCATTATCCCACTACACCCATTTATGCAAAACGCCCAATAATGCCCCTTAGATGACTGGACTGTCACGTGTCGCATAATGCTCAAAGGTGAGGGCATTATTCATGTGTACCACTATACATATTCTTATATGACTATAGTTCTCCAAGTAGCTAGCGTTCGGTTGACGTGCAATAGCTAATTACTTGATTCTAAGTATTTTGTATCATTTAATTTAATTACTTTCAAATTGCAATGGCAAACAATGCCTTGTATGTGAAGCTAAATTAAGGGTGTTTGGTCATATGACACCAATTTTGATTGCTAAACATAAAGGGTTGGTTATTGTCACACATCATTGAAAATGGGCACCCGTGAATCGTTAGCACGTTTGTTATTAACATGTGGTCGTTTTATCACAAATTATGTGATGGTTGTTTTTAAGGATTTGGTAATAGCTATACGTGTTTGGCTACTTAAAACAATTTGATTGCTAACACGTTCATTAGCGTCAAATATTAGTGATATTGGGCGGCTGTCAACCATTAGCACACTTGTTAATAACATGTGGCCGTTATCACATAAGGATTTGGTAATAACTAAACGCGTTTGGCTTTTTTAAAACACTTTGATTGGTAGACTTAACTCACTCGTTATTGTCACACATTAGTGAATTTGGACGACCCTCAACCATTAGCACACTTGTTATTAACATGTGTTCGTCATTATTACAAACAATGTGGTTGTGTTTCAAGGGTATGGTACTATAGATTAGGGTTAGGTGCCTTTTACTTGCTTTCTCTTTTTATGAGATGTTTTTATGCCTAAATTGTCTTTTTTTCAATTAAGTAGACTGGTTTAATCTCTTTTAATCCACACGCACACACTGTAACCTGTTTTAAGCTTTTCTGTTTTAGCTATTTTCTTAGAGTTAACTTTTTCAAAATGCTTTGAGCTTGACAAGTATTATAATAGTTTAGCAAACTAAACTCTTCTAAGTACAAAACCTAAAAATTTTATCTTTTTTTGCAAATTTGCTTGTCATTGTGTAAAATAAATGTATTTTAAAAAATAAGAGTATCAATAACTCGAATAGTTTATGAAACAACAAAAGGACTTTAGTTCTCTATACACAATTGGAATTTGTGCCAAATTGGATATATTCTAATACGAACAACCTTTTTCATATCATGTTCAATATAACCTAAATTCGTCGATTAAAATATTCCATATAAGTCGGCTGACTTAGCTCTATACATGTGTAATGGTCATGTGAGCGTTAGAGCCCCTCTGCCACATCATCACCACACGCATGCAAGGCTAGCCCAAGGTTTTTGGGAGCCAAAGCAAATATGAAAATAAAGACCCTTCTCATAACTTCTTTTAATTTAAAATGGTCTGGGTAAAAGGTTAATACAAATGAATACCTTAGTAATGAATGAATAATAGATAATATGTTTCCTCCTCCATCGCATTTTTGACTGCCTAAATCCATAATATCACCCCTAAATTGCATGCGTCGCTTCCTTCCATTTCTGCTTACGTAGCTTCACTTTTTTTCACATTCACTAAACCTGGCCTTAGCATCACATTTTAGAAGAAAAACCTTTCAGCTTTCAATGGATAATTGATGTAGAGTGTGTTATGATAACGAAGAGCAAATCACATTGATTCTGCGAATACCCGTGATAATCTTCCCCAAACCCCCAAAATTCAACCCAAAGAGCAGAGAATTTGAAGTGAAAAGTGATTAAACTCGAAATTGATTTCTGAACATTGGAATTACAAGAGCAATACATAAATAGAGACTGAAATTCAAAACGCTCCACAAAAAGGCCATGGGCCAAACACAAGCCCCAAAAAAATGCATAAAACACCGAAAAAACATAAAAGGTGTCAAAAACTCCCATTAGAATGCGTTTTTTGCGGAAAAACTTGGACAAGGCCCTTCCTGGTCCTTGCCATGACGTGCTCCTCGTTTCAAGCTTCGATTTGACTGGTCGAACGCTTAAAACGGAGACCCAGAGCCAAAGTTATGCTCGTTTTCGTAAATCACCCTTGAAAGCTCGATCACGGGCCTTCAAAAATATCATGGCCTGATCCTCTACACTTGGGCCTGCATCAATAACTAAGAATGCAAGCCTGTGTATCAAAACTCATGAGTTAAGAGTCAGATTGATGAAATTAATTCAAGAAATGTTACTCGGGGTGGATCAAGAGACATGGGGCTAAAAGCCTAAGACCCTAAAGTTCCATTAACCACACAAACAACTACAATGTATCACCACATATAATCTTATGGTTAGACGTGGTTGTGCACAACTAACAAAAGCCGAACACGCATAACCATATTCGGTTATATGATTTTCTTATGGTTATGGCTAATTGCGTATAAATAATTAGTTAATCGGACCGTGATTGTTTAAAAAGTTAACATACTGGGTATCGGTTAATCTTCTTTGTAATATAAAATTTACTACCATGTCATGTTACTTTATGAATCTACTTGGTGATCATGTATGTATGCGTTAGATCCTAAAGTATTATGCCATTACTGTTAGTATTAATAGAATGTATGTTTTACTTGCTTATTAGTATAAAAGTATAAAAGTGTATCTATACTTTTCGGAATTATAAAAACTTAGGATGCTCACTCAGATTAATAATGGTCATGGAGTTGTAATTTGTAGTTTGTACGACCTAACATATAACCATAACTGGATCCAAAAAGATGTCCATTTCTAGCAGCAAAACAAACCATACTAAAGTAACTAAAGTAACAAACCATACTAAAGTACCTTAGTTTTCCACAGGCTTTTTATATCCATAGGGTACAAAAAACAGGGGCATCTTTGAAAATTGATATACCCTCTTCGAGCTCGAAAAAAATGCGCTCTTCTATATTGTTTTATTATTATTATTTTTTAAAATCAAATTAGTATTGGGCTCACTAAACCTAATGCTATAATAATTGATTTGTAAATAGGCATATATTGGAATTGATACCGGTATACTATTTAAAAAAATTAACATGTATATATAAATCTTTCCTTTCTTTGGGATTTGTATAGGAAGGTGTTAAGACTCAAAAGTAAACATATATGAACATATGCCATGTTGTAAATATGACATTGAAAGCGAGATTAATTTCATATATAGAGGGCACTCCCATGTTAAGACATAATTTTTTTACATTTTGCTTAAAATGTAATACAAAAGGAAGTTATTTAACTCTCTGCCCTTCTCTCCTTTCTAACCTTATATCTTATTACATGTTTCGTTTAATGAATAGGACGAAAAGGATGATAAAAAGCTTACCTTAGTGTGAAGGTGGGTGAGTATAGATCAAGAGTAAATCCATTTTACTAAGATGAGAGGTAAAAGCCGACCAAAGTGTGTACTAAAATATTTTCCTTTGAAATATTAGATTGGTATTGTGTTAATTAAGCTTTTGTCCTCATATTTAACCAAACTAATTATTTTATGAGAATTGTCGGGTCAATCCGATCCTTCATTTGGCCGGACTTATAAATTATATAATTAGCATTGTGTAACCCATGTAGCACACGGGTACTTAACTATATATGCTTAGCATGGGCTGAACTTGAAGCGATAACACGAAGGTATATTTTTGTCGTAGTGGGCCTTCGTGCGGCCTTTTGATAGTGGGCTATTCATTTATTTATAATTTTTTTATTTTAGTATCATTTTATACGTTTATATTGAAAAAAAATTTCATTACAAAGTTCATCTTAATGGCAGTAGATAATATACGTTTGTTTTAAGCCACCCGTAAGTAATGGAACGTTTGTACTCTAATATATTCCTTTGTGTTTTAACGTGTATAAAATCATAATATTTATATCAATTGATAATGAAGATATATTCTTTTACCAACCCGCGAAGTTCGCGGGTCAGGGTCAGGGGCTACAACACTTGGGAAACCTTTTGTTCATCCTGCTACCGTAGATTTGAGAGGCAAAGTATACGAGTAAGTGATTTTTTTATTTTGTTCTATAAGGCTTTTATATTGAGGGAACAATCGAAAATATGGTTTATTAATGGTGGTGATTGGTGCAAGCTGCTTAGACAAAATGCAACAAGATTCTCGCTGGATGATGTCTACAGAAACCTCGGCCCCCTTCAGTTTGACGGGCCAGGTGCCGATTCCAAAGCTGTCAAGGAAACTATTCTTGTGAAAACTTGTATAGATATATCATGCTAATATCTTTTGTTGTGTTAACAGAAAGAAGGAACATACAAGGGGAAGAAATTTAATGCCATCTGCCACTTTTTTGGCTACCAAGCTCGTGGTTCTTTGCCATCAAAATTTGATTGTGACTATGCCTATGTAAGTTTATTTACTTAATCAATGGGTGGTTAAGTTCAAGTTTGTATGAAGCACCTCTTTCTAAAGAAAGTTCATAATTTCTTTTAGTGCTTAGCGTGCATAATATGATTACAAAGTTTAAAGTATTTTAAAGAATATATATTTTTAATAAAATGATTTAAGATGCTTCATGCATTCAATTACTTTGGATGACCAAGAGTCCTCGACTCATTCTAAGTAAATGGGTCGAAATTACCATCTCTACTAAATTTCAGCTATTGATCAACTAAATTCAAAGCATTTATTATTGTAGGTTCTTGGACATATTTGTTACCATATTTTGGCTGCTGGTTTAAATGGTTATATGGCCACTGTCACCAACCTCAAAAGTCCTTCAAACAAATGGCGCTGTGGTGCAGCTCCAATAACGGTAGGGTTTCCACCCTCGGAATAACCGCCATCTTTATTATTATTATTATTATTTTTATTCTGTTTCATTGTCTTTTATTTTTCTCGAATAATATGGATTAGTGATATTCATACTTTTGACTGGACATTCTAGGCTATGATGACCGTCAAGCATTATGGTCGCGGGTCAGGGTCAGGGGCTACAACACTTGGGAAACCTTTTGTTCATCCTGCTACCGTAGATTTGAGAGGCAAAGTATACGAGTAAGTGAATTTTTTTTTATTTTGTTCTATAAGGCTTTTATATTGAGGGAACGATCGAAAATATGGTTTATTAATGGTGGTGATTGGTGCAGGCTGCTTAGACAAAATGCAACAAGATTCTTGCCGGATGATGTCTACAGAAACCCCGGCCCCCTTCAGTTTGACGGGCCAGGTGCCGATTCCAAAGCTGTCAAGGCATTTGTTTGGTGATTATAATTTTGTGTACTTAATGTGTATAATTTGTGGTTGGTTAGGTTGGAAACAACAATCAAACATTTTGCTCGGCATGTCAAGGAAACTAATTTAACTTGTGTCAAAAGATGGTCAAGAGCGATTCACAAGCCTTTAGTCCAAGTGGTACCAAACATGTATAATTCCTAAGTTGTATATATAACCAATATTTGTCTTTTTCTTGATGTTTTTGTACACGGCTTATAAAGAAACTTTGTTATTATCTTATGTAATGTCACTTTATTTGCATTACTTTTATCCATACACTTATGATTAATTTAATTTAAATTTTCCAACCCGGGTTACCACCAGATTCTTATTTTTGATTTAAATTTTAGGTTTCTACATATACAAAATTCACCACATCTAATAAGTTATTTACACCAGATTCTTATTTTTGATTTTTTTCTAAAAGTCTAGGCCCTAACGATGTTCAAGTCCAGGTCAAGGCTCTGGTTTGCGATAGCTATGTTCATCACAATAAGGTAAAATCCTACATGTATATATTCTTTTTTCGTATTAATAAAATTAATTGAAAATAAAACCGGGTTTAATGGTGAGCGTATTATCTGTTATTTGTTTATGAGAATATTCTATACGGGACGTATAACCCTATACGACCCGTATAGATGGTGTGAAAACAAGAGTTAAGGGTGTGGCTTTATTAACACCCATAATTTATTGTTGGAAGAATGACCATATTGACATCGTTTGACGTAATTAAGAAATTCTCTGATGTAGAATTGATAGTTTGATACAACAGGTGTCAATGTGTCATAGCAAGGGTGAAAGAGTTGTTTAAAGGTCACAATAATCTAATTTTTGGGTTCAACACTTTCTTGCCAAAGGGCTTTGAAATAAATGTCATCGAGGATGAAAAGGCCCTACCAAAGAGATCCGTGGAGTTTGAAGAGGCGATAAATATGAATTCTCTAACTAATCGGCCATCTATTAATTAATAATTCAATAATTCGAAAAAATATGTTTTGTAAAAGTAACTGAAATATTGGTTATAAATAATTCAAAATATAAAAATCACATCTTTATATTATTGCTAAGATATAGATGGTTCAACATTTTGAAAAAGTGGAATATTTGCAATAACTTTAAACAAATATTTCAATGGATTAATTAATTATATTAAATAGTAATCACCATTTCAATCGATGGATATGGTCTAAATTGAATTTATGTTTCAAGCCCATTTTCATTTTACTTTTATAAATTAGGTTATTAACCTATATGTTATACTCGGTAATCCATTATATGTTTCATTCCTTCATACAATCCTTTATATTCCTTTTAAAATGCTACTCTTTGAGATTTTAACCAACCTAAATGCTATATCAATTCATCGTTTCAAATGTGTATCCGGAGAATGGCGAGACGGGCTATCATCCTTTCATCTTGGTCTGAATCATTCTACATACGTAGAACATTATCTGGTAATATGTTGAAAATTATATGGTAATTGTTACCATTGATAAATCACATTGTTTGCATATATTATTATATACGATTAACATTGAATCATATTATATATATCCCCACAAATTTTATAAAACGGACCATTGTAATAAAATTAATAAAATATTAATATCCTTAAAAATAGAGCGACCCGTGGGTACCACGGGTTATAACCTAGTATATATATATATATATGTTACTCGGTGCTTCTTGTTTTCAAAGAGTTGACGCTAACCCGTGCGTTACGGCGGGATGTTGATTATGATATTTTAGTGTCACTATATGAGATGTGAAAATTTTAAGTTTATGGAAAACATTTGTTTCATTCTTGCTTAATCCGAAACCTAAATCACTAAATCACCAATAAAGAAAAAAAAACACAATTCAATGGCTCAAGCATAAATTTGAATGGAGCATGTCTTGATAAGTGGCAAATATGTTACATTTTGTACGATTATCGCGGGTGTAGATGGGGTTGGTGTTATTTGCGTTTGTCGATTTTTTTATTTATACATAATAGGTTAGAATGTATTTGTTATAAATGTGATAAGCAAAAAGATTGGACGTGGGCGATTAAAAATATATGGTACAAAATATGTTGTTAGAAAGAAATATATGCATTTTCGGAAAAAAATATATTATGCAAGGTAAATCATAATCAAAATCTATTGAAAAACCACAACTTACGGTAAATCATAATCAAACAAACTATAGAAAAACCACAACATACGGATTATAAATCTTTCATATTTTAACTTTTGCCAAAAAGCAACTTAAGACACCATGGTTTGAATCACAACCCTTCAAACCACTTTTAAATGTATCACACCCTTACAAAAAAGTCACAACTTTTAAATGCATCACACCCCTTCAAAAAGGCACACCCCTTCAAACGTTGAAATGTATCACACCCTTAACAAAAAGTCACAACTTTTAAATATATTACACCCTTACAAAAAAGTCACAACCCTTCAAACTACTTTTAAATGTATCACATACAAGTCATAACTTTTAAATATATCACAACTCCAAAAGCTAATTATCAGGTACAACACTTTACGAAAGAAACATTCCTATCAAATTACCGGTTTGTGGCGCAAGATAACCATTATTTCATGAAGCCATTTGAGGTGTCAAATTGATAAATATTTATACCAAATTAGTTAACTTTATGAGCTTATGTTGCCAAACAAATTGGTTTAGATATGTATTATATTGGTTTTGAACGATAGTACCGATATTCAAATGTAAATTGACCAAAAATACCAAACTGATGGTACCGATCCCAAAAAAATGCAAAAGTGGATACCAAATTGGTACAAAAATGGCTTAGTACGTACGGTTTCAGTACATGATGTAACAACCCTCAGTAAATCCGACACCCTCATATATTTTAGAATGTCCCAATATGTCTTTATATACACCCCGTATGTGAAAACCGAGCCCGAAATGTATTAAATAATATTAAAAATAAAATAAAAATCTGAAACTTAGGTTGAGGCGGGCCGCGTAGAACCCACCTCAATCTTACGCGGGCCGCGAGTGTCCTGAATGGTGGCACAGCCCTGAGCTGATATGTTTCGACATCGTGGCGGACCTATACGCTGACCCAGCTAAGCTATACGGTTGACCAGGGTTGAAGCGGGCCGCGTAACCCTTGTCTGTTCTTTACGCGGGGTGCGTGAAGACCAGATTTCAGCACTATATAAAGGAGGCCTCGGATCTCAGTCGAACTCGTTCAATTTTCATTTCTCAATCTCACTTTCTGTAGTAGAGTTATTATACGCGGGTATTATATCCCCCTAATTAGCGAGGTTCTGCTCCTTTGTAAGTATTATAACCCCGGTTTCATAGTAGATTCTGACGGGTGGTCCATGGGACAACCCTTAATGATGTTAAAAGATGAAATTATCCTTCACTTAATCGTGTAATTATCTTGAATTAGATAACTACGTTTGCTTATGTTCAGGTGTACTTTGGAGCTAAAAATGGATAAAATGCAGCTTTGGACGGTTTGGAGATGAACGGGTCATGCGTGGGATGAAAGAAGAAACAAAACCTAAGAATCAGGGCTCCACCGTATTATATGGTGGCCACCGTATTATATGGTGGACCCTGAAACATGCCAGATCCTACCGTAATTCAGTAGAGATGTACCGTAACATTCTGAAGTCCACCGTATTATACGGTGGAGTCTGCGAGAAAAAGTGTAACTGCCTTCATTAAAATCGTTTTTGGGTGTCTTTTCACATCATCTCATCATTGGACGTTTCTCTGGAGCATTAGGGGCGATTTTGGCTGATTGTACTTGGTTCCAAACAATTTCTAACATTCGGTTTATGTTTTTGATTGGTATGAACACTAAACTTGTTGTTATGATGATTCACCAAGCTATGTCCGGCTAAACTTATGGTGATCATCCTGAACTGAAGGTTTGTCTATGACTTTTGTGTTTGGATTCGTATTTCTAGAATAATAGACTTGCAATGCATTTGTTTATTATGATGTGTGAATGTTTGTTTGTAAATTGTTGATTGATGTTATAATCATATTCTAAACCGTACGTTCTTGGTGTCGCTGACAATCGAGATATCACGGGAGGGATTAGGGTTGGATATTAGTCAATTGGTTGTCGGGTAACAACCTCGCGTTTTCATAATCCGAGTACTTAGTTCCCTTTTATCACGAACAAACAATCATACATGAATCATGTCTATGTGGTTCTTTCTAGTGAATTCAACACAATTGTTAAAAGCAAACCGGAAGTTTAGGATGGTCGCTTTCTCCTAATCTGCTTTAAAACTAATCTTTGATTTGAAAATTTTAATTAGTTAATATTAGTTCTTAAAACCAAAACAATCAACTCTTGAATTTTAATTTTTGCAAATTTTAGTTAAAGTGCAAAGCTATATAATCGGCATATTTTCCACATACTCCCTGAGTTCGATACCCATTTACCACTATCTATAGTTGTTATTGGGATTAAATTTGCGTGTACTACGACAGCACGTCAAATTTTGGCGCCGTTGCCGGGGAGTTGTGCGCAACGTGTGTCAGTTTGTTAGTTTTGCTTTGTTATTTTCGGGTTTACACTGGTGTGTTTAGTGTGCAGGTTCTACAGGTGCATGCATACTAGAGGCTCTCATAAGTCTTCACCATTGTCATTTGATCCGGAGATCGAAAGAACGCTAAGGCAAAACCGTGTTTTAGTAAGAGAAAACAAAATTATTGGTTCACCTACATCACCCATCACACCACGAAACATCATGCAAGAATCTCAATTACCACCCACAACGGGTCAAACGACCTCATCATTTATACCTACTTCCACACAACCATCACCAAACACAACCATACCAAATTCCACTACAATTCCTACTCCACCTCATGACACTACACCAACCAACACCACACAACCGATCACCACTCAAGTTGAACCCAATCTTACCTTTAGCCCTTCAGCCACAATCCCACCATTATCACACTTCTTTCCCCCATCTACGGGTCAATCATCTTCCCACTACTCAATACCCCATACATCAAATATTGTCCATTCTACCTCTACATTTAGACCATCAAACCAAATGGGCTTTCAATACTCATCCATTCCATTTGGGCAAACTTCGGGTATAGGGGGAGATGGATATGAGGAAGGATACGGAGATTTTGAGGGCTATGATGAAGATGGGTATGCTTATGGGGGTTATGGTGATCAAGGAGAGTTCGGTTATGTGCAAAGCCAATCTCAAGGGATGGCAAGTGTAGGTGGAATGCCACAACAACAACAACTCATACCACAACATATTCGGCCAAGACCACAAGGGCTACAAGTGCAACGCCCTATACCATTGCAACAAGTTCGGCCACAAAATGTACAACCACAATTCCAAAGGCCGATTCAACACCAACCGATGCCACAACAGCAATTTCAACAACCATTCGCACCACAAGGGCATATACCAAGGCCAATGGGTCCTGTTCGACCAAGGGTTAGGTTGGGGGTGCCAAGAAGGCATCTTAGAGAATATGCGAGAGGAATTGAAGTGCATTTTAGGCCGATAATCACTCAAAATCCCTCACCGGTAGTTATTCCTCACAATGATCAAGGGAGAACCTTTGAAGTGAGAACAAATTCTTTGCAAAGTTTTCCGAAATATAAAGGGCTAGCAACGGAGGAACCGTATTTCCACTTAGAGGCCTATGACTCAATTTGCAATACTCTTGGGAGTCAAGGTTTTTCGGCCGATGATGTCAAGTTAGTTTTGTTTCAATTTTCATTGGAGGATAAGGCAAAGAAGTGGTTCTATACTTTGTCTTCAGCATCTATTTATACTTGGGCGGAGATGCAACAAATATTCCTAGATGAATTTTACACCACTCAAAAGACCAACAATGCTAGGAAGGGGTTGAGGAGTTTTCAACAACAACAAGGCGAAATGTTTCACGAAGCCTTTGAGTGTTTTAACATGATGATCAAGAATTGTCCTCATCATGGAATTGAACTTTGGGAGTTGATGAATGCCTTCCACGAGGGGTTGAGTGCCGAAGATGCTCGCGACTTAATGTCCATTACTGGTGGGACTTTTGGTACAAATTACGAGAATGATGATTGGGAGTTTTTGGAGAACATGGCAATTACATCAAAAAGAAAAGCTCAAGCATCGAGGAGAGCACGACCGGCCATTGCCTGACCTCAAGTGCACGCAATAGATGATGGTAATGTTCAAACCACTAACCAAATTTATGATGTTTGTGCATTGTGTAATGAAATAGGTCATGCGGCTAAAAATTACCAAAGAGTGGAAGGGCAATATGAGGAGGTGAATGCTGTGCAAGGACAAGGAGGGGGTGATAGGAATTACAACAACATGAATTCCAACACCTATCACCCGGGTTAGAGGAACCACCCAAATTTCCGCTATGGAAATCCGTCGAACCAAGCTAACCCAAACTTTCAAGGAGCTAAAGGTAACTTTGCACCTCGTCAACAATACAATCAAGGGAATTATCGGGGTGGAAGCAACTATGGTTATCAAGGGCAATTTCAACAAACGGGTCAAAGTGGTCCTTCGTGTCAAACTTCATCAAGTGGGAATGAGGTCATGGAGATGTTGAAAGCGATGCAAATGGAGATGCAACGAAGAAATCAATTAGATGATGTTCGTATGCAAAAAGATGAAATCCGTGACAAAGCTATCCAATCGTTGACCACTCAAATGGGTCAACTTGCGAGTGACGTGGCGATATTGAAGAAAGCAAAAGGTCAATTACCAAGTGACACGGTGATAAATCCCAAGAACACAAAAAGCATTAACATCAATGTGGTAAGCATCGTTCCAAATACTAAATTTAATGAAACATTGCTAACTTCTTCGTATCAAGTGAATGCAGGTTTTGAAAAAGATGCCGAAGTCGAGAATGATAAAGAGTATGAAGCGCCAATCATGCCTATCCGTGTGGGAAAATTAAAAATCCCTCATGCATTGTTGGACTACGGGGCAAGCATGAGTGTGCTACCAAGCAATCTATACGATATATACGACTTTGGTCCACTTGAAGGTATAGACACCATGGTGAGCTTGGCGGATGGAAGTTGGAGGCGTCCACGGGGAATGGTTAGGAATGTTAAGATTCAGTTGGGAGAGTTTGAATACCCGGTGGATTTTCTAGTTCTGGACTATGCTTCTACCAACATGGCAGCACAACAAAGGGTAATCTTAGGTCGACCGTTTCTATACACAACAAATGCTCAAATTAATTGTAGAGACGAGATTATTACCATGACCGAAAAGAACCGTAGGTTGTACTTTGATGTTCAAACTAGAGTGATTAGTTATGAGTCCATTGAGAGGAAGGGTGGTGAGTCTAGTGATTGTATGAAAAATGTGTTTCAAAGAATGAGAAAAAAGTACCCACCGGACCGTGAAGAAACACATATGGGATCAAGTAGGAGTGTTTTTTATTACCCACCGAATCAAAGAGGGACGGATGCATTTTATGAAATGACACGATGTAGTGATGGAAGTGGCAGAAACCGATTCTTTGAGCCACCATAAATGGGGGGGGGGGGCACGGTCTGGCTGAAGACTTGAAACTTAGCGCTGCTCGGGAGGCAACCCGGGATTTTATATTGATCTTGCTATTTTTATATGTCTATGTTTCAGGGCCATGGCGACATTCAAGTGTGGGGAAGATGTACGGATATTTGGGTGAAGGTGGTGACAGGAAGTCGGATTATCTACAACATCTGTTGTGGAAAACTTCACCAGGTCAATGTACTCTTTCCTTAGTCTTGTTGTGTTCTTTAGCTTTGAAATATTGGTAGTTAGTTGTTAGCTTGTTTTGTTTATGGTCGGGTGGTTGGGTGGTGTTGAGTTGTTGTGATGTTATGTTTGGGTTGGCGCGAGTTGGCGGTGTGATGTTGAAAAAAAAAACATATAAAAAATTAAAAAATGAAAAATCCAAAAAGAAATTTGTGGTTTGAGTGATGAGCTTTTGGGTGTGGTGAAAGATGTTTAGTGATCAAATCCTCCTAAAACCATACATTAGGGTCAATGTATCCCAAGTGTGGGGATGGGGGGAATTTTTGAATATTTTGAAAAAAAAAATTTAAATCAAGTGAAACAAAGTGAGAATTTGAACACCCTAGATTAACCCCAAATGATGCACCGGCAACCCTTGATACCCTTTTATTATTGGTGAGAGTTGAAGCCACACATGTAAATAAATAAAACTTGTCTTTGATGAGAGTGGCTACGGGTGGGGGTGCATTAGAACTTGTGCCTTGATACGGTTTGAGTCCTTAGTTGGATATGAATGCGAAAAGGATAAGGGCATTTAGGTAGCCTCGTTTTTAGGGTGTGTGAGTGTGGGATTTGGGGGGTTGGACCTCATAAGTTATATATATGAGCATGGTTGCGAGAGGGGCGGGGGTTTGGACATTTAGTTGCCCAATTTTGTGCCTAAAAGACTATCATTTGTTTCCCCTAGCTAGTTACCTAAAAATTTTTTTACCCAACTTGACCCGGTTTTATAGTGTTAGTGGTTGTTTAGTAGTATGTAATTTTATTTGATGTTATGTTGAAAGTTATTATGTTTATGTTTGAAAGAAAAAAAATCAGAAAGAAAAGAAAAAAAAAGAGAAAAAGCAATGAAAAATGGAAAAAAAGTGATGTTTAGTTATCTTGTATATAGTAGTTAAGTTTGGTAGTTGTTTGTTTGTTTATTTGTGTAATAAAAGACCGGGTTAAGTTTTCGCTACTTCATATATATTCCATTTCCTACCCATGAACCTAGCCATGTTACAACCTTGAAAGTCCCTTTGATTTGCATTCATGTTTGACACCATTTAGGAGAAGGATTGATTTAGGTACAAGCTTATAGTTGTGCAACCGCCCGTTAGCCTTTGTGTGTCTAGCTCATATTGCTAGTGCTTACTTGTTACCGAGAGGAGAGACATAGTGAGGGGTGCATTATTTTGGGTGTTAAAAAGGGGTTAGTAAAAGGACTACATGTTTCTGCTTGGTTTACATTGATCGCTTGTTTTGAAATTGGTTTGATGAGCTGCTTGGGACAAGCAACGGTTAAGTGTGGGGATGTGACGGGTGGTCCATGGGACAACCCTTAATGATGTTAAAAGACAAAATTATCCTTCACTTGATCGTGTAATTATCTTGAATTAGATAACTACGTTTGCTTATGTTCAGGTGCACTTTGGAGCTAAAAATGGATAAAATGCAGCTTTGGACGGTTTGGAGATGAACGGGTCATGCGTGGGATCAAAGAAGAAACAAAACCTAAGAATCAGGGCTCCACCGTATTATATGGTGGCCACCGTATTATATGGTGGACCCTGAAACATGCCAGATCCTACCGTAATTCAGTAGAGATGTACCGTAACATTCTAAAGTCCACCGTATTATACGGTGGCCACCATATTATACGGTGGAGTCTGCGAGAAAAAGTGTAACTGCCTTCATTAAAATCGTTTTTGGGTGTCTTTTCACATCATCTCATCATTGGACGTTTCTCTGGAGCATTAGGGGCGATTTTGGCTGATTGTACTTGGTTCCAAACAATTTCTAACATTCGGTTTATGTTTTTGATTGGTATGAACACTAAACTTGTTGTTATGATGATTCACCAAGCTATGTCCGGCTAAACTTATGGTGATCATCCTGAACTGAAGGTTTGTCTATGACTTTTGTGTTTGGATTCGTATTTCTAGAATAATAGACTTGCAATGCATTTATTTATTATGATGTGTGAATGTTTGTTTGTAAATTGTTGATTGATGTTATGATCATATTCTAAACAGTACGTTCTTGGTGTCGCTGACAATCGAGATATCACGGGAGGGATTAGGGTTGGATATTAGTCAATTGGTTATCGGGTAACAACCTCGCGTTTTCATAATCCGAGTACTTAGTTCCCTTTTATCACGAACAAACAATCATACATGAATCATGTCTATGTGGTTCTTTCTAGTGAATTCAACACAATTGTCAAAAGCAAACCGGAAGTTTAGGATGGTCGCTTTCTCCTAATCTGCTTTAAAACTAATCTTTGATTTTAAAAATTTAATTAGTTAATATTAGTTCTTAAAACCAAAACAATCAACTCTTGAATTTTAATTTCTGCAAATTTTAGTTTAATTTTAGTTAAAGTGCAAAGCTATATAATCGACATATTTTCCACATACTCCCTGAGTTCGATACCCATTTACCACTATCTATAGTTGTTATTGGGATTAAATTTGCGTGTACTACGACAGCACGTCAGATTCGCTGCCCGATTGATTTAGGGTTCCGTAACAACTGTCGTGGTTCTGCCCGACGTAGTTGTTGGAATGACGTCTCGGGGAGGGTATCATTAATATTTTCAAAGGGTTATGATACTAACCTATGTACATTTGTATAAATTATAGATTATTCCCAGGAAACCCTTACGCGAAGTCTAAGATAGCAATGTGAGTTTATCCTCTTTTTGTTAACTTTTTGTAATAGTTTACAAAACCTTAAATGTTTTACAATGCGATTAAGCGGTGATTGAGTCTTTGTAGTTCTTCAATTACTGCCGGTATGTTGGGGTTTTGTATACAAAATTTACTACCTTGTGAGTAGTAAGTCGGGGATGACAGTACGTTACCATTGGACGACGAGTTAGCCAATGTGTAATATGACCCACAAGTCAGGATTGACAGTACTGAATGAGTAATTGTGTAGAAATAAACAATGTGATCGCTCTCAATACTGTTTTAATTGATAAAATGTTTCTTGATTAAACTGGGATTCACTCACCAGTATTTCCCGCTAACAAATGTTTTTGAAACATGTTTCAGGTAACAAAATGTGACAGCCAATTAGTAAAAAGCCAGCTGGAGAGCACTGAAGGCTTGGGAAAAATGTGGCTATAAAAGTTACCTAAAAGATGATGTTTTAAATTCAATAAAATAGGGTTTATCCCTATAAATGTATTGTAACAAGAAACTTGGGTTTTGCCCATGTAATTATTAATATTAAATATGGTGGTTTTACTCTGATAAACATTTCCTAACTACGGTCCTGATGTAACTTTCGCTGCCTAACTAATAAGCTGATACCACCAAAACTCTGAGCTCGCGTCCGCCCGTTCCCGGGACAGATAAGGGATCGGGGGTTGCGACAGAAGGTGGTATCAGAGCCTAGCCACTGGTCTGAGCCAAAGAAGTGTTCTGCTGACACTTAAATTCTAAATTTTGTGTTAGGAAATAAATTATGGAAATACGTGCATAACTGTATTTATTTTTATATGTGTTATTTGACTATTTGTTAGTTTTCAGTATGAGTGATCAAGGACCCTCAGACATGAGTCGTCAGTTGTCTGAATCACCTAAGAGTGAAGGTACCTCTTCACAGCCTGCCCTTTCTGGGTATACTGCTGATCAGGAAGAAGGGATATTTGCCTTTAAAGCTTAGTCTGAAGAGCCATTCCCTCATATGAAACGAGGATGGTTCAGTAAGGAAGCGTTTGCACGTAGGGAGAGAATGCGAAAGTTGAAACAGCAAAGAGCCTTAGCAGCCGTTAAGCGAGAGTCAGATGCCCGTACACAGGATATGCTTAATAGAAGCCTAGCTAATTTCCATATCCTAGCTACAACTGCTGTTGACCCAAGTCTGGAACAACTAGTAGCCCCACAACCCCAAATCCCAGAACAACCCATGGAGATAGAAAACCCTGAAAACCAAGTGGAGATGCATGACTTCAACCCAGAAGAAATCCCTAGGGTACCTGCACCAAATCCCCTAGATCCAAATTATGATCCTTGGTGGGATGACGTTAGGGATTATGTGCAACGTTACCCAATCCATGAAGACACACCTATACAGAACATAGGAGCCTACCCAGGTATGGACCCTTTAGATCCCTATTACCACGATGAATATATTAGGGAAATCTTAGAAGATCCTTACCGATTTCAGGCACTTTCACCCCCATATCAGGAACCCGCACCCCAGATTCCGAACCCAGTCCTAGAACCTGCACCCCCAATGAGTGCAGAAAACGCCCAAGAACTTAGGACTTTTGGGGAGGAAATTTTAGAAAGCAGTGAGAGAATGCGTCAGGTGGGAGAGCGTCTCGTATGGAAATACGATGAACGCAATATGGATTTTTGGATAAATCCATATCCGTGAATGTGAGAATGAAGGAAACGGTAGTAGTAATAATAAAAATATAATAGAATAAAATAAAATAAAATATGTGTGTACGGATGCCTATTACTATTAGTGTAATTCTATTTCTGTTGGTATTGTAATTGTTATTTCAGTACTGGTATGTAATAGATGCATAATAGTATATGAATAGAGTAAAGTCGCAATGATCGACGCTTTTGGTAAAAACGCGTATCATGTGATTGACTATATTAAATATTATCTTGTGATATTAATAACGGGATAAATGTTTAAAATTCAGATGGCCGACGAAGGAAATCAAGAAAATCTGAATAATGATAACCAGAGTAACATTAACGTGGTTAATGAAAATCCAAGCATCAATAACAATGGAAACCAAATGGATAATAGTGCTGTTCAACATATAGTGGCACAAGGAATCATAGATGCCATGCCATTTATTATTCAAACGATTCAAGAAGCGAATAATAAAAGTAAGCATAGCAGTAAGCGACCCATTGAACCAGAAAACAGCGTGAACAATGGACCCGTACTTCAGGTGCCCATTCCCAAAAGAAGAAGAACCATGCATTATGGTTGTTCTTATAAAGAATTATGGTCTTGTAAACCAATGGAATTCTCGGGCAATGAAGGGGCCATTGCAACCTTACGCTGGATAGAGAAGACTGAGGCAGTCTTAAGAATAAGTAAGTGTGCTGAAGAAGATAAGATACTGTTTGCTTCTTATTTGTTTAAGAATGCAGCACTAGAATGGTGGAACACTATCCTTCAATCAAGAGGAAGTGATAGAACTTACAATATGGAATGGGAAGAATTTAAGAACAAGGTAGAAAGGAAATTATGCCCACCCAATGAAAAAGAACAGATAGCAAACAAATTCCTAAACCTTAGGATGACTGGTGTGGATAGTAAGGGGTACACTAAGTTATTCTTCGAATATGCTAAGATAGTGCCAACTCTTGCTTCACCAGAACCGGTGTTAATCTCCTGTTATATCTGGGGGTTAATCGGAGAGATTAGACATGTAGTTAAGGCAGCTAGACCTCAAACTGTAACATCCTTGTTAATATTTTACGTTTTTCGCATAGATTAAGTCCATAATCATAAAATTTCAGTTTACAATTTCAATGAAATTACGGGTTGTTAAAAACTTTTACAATTTAAAGTGATACAACATAATGTGATTTAATTCGCCGTTTTAGAATAACGACGAAACAACATTGCGGAAGCTTCGTTTAACGTGTGTTCGATTCTTGCTCGACGCTTGATTCTTCATCCGGGACTCTCGACCTTCACCTGTGATCAAAACCAACTTAAAAGTCAGTTTTGATAATTAAATAACTAGTACAACAAGGAAATTGGGAAAATTCCAACATTGATATCTTGATCCAGAAACAAAAACTTGAAACTGGCCTCCACCGTAACTTACGGTGGGCATCGTAAGTTACGGTGGCCCCTATATTAAAATATCTCCACCGTAAGGCAGGAGATAACTACCGTAATGATTTCAGCCCCCACCGTAACTTACGGTGCCCACCGTAAGTTACGGTGGCCCCTGTATCAGCCCCTTCCATTTTGACGTTTTTGACACGAAAACTTTCGTATCTTTCAATCCGCTTGTCCGTTTGACCTACCGTTTCTTCCTACGTGATTGTAATTTGATTCTCCATCTTATGGAGTTAACACCCGACATCCGGATTGACAAATTTATAGAGTTTTAAGCTTTAGGCTCAAATTAAAATTTACCTATTTTGACCATTCATGTATTTATCAAACAAACTTATTTGTTTGATCCCAAATTCTCGTGAATCTCCTAATTTCTATATTGCCTATCATATTTGGCTCAAACCACGGGTTTCCTACGCATTTTAAACCCGCTTATACTCAATTGCTTATTTTGACCCGTAAAGGGCATTTATGTCTTTTTAAGCATAACTTCGCTCATTTACCTTATGCCTCATAATTCCACTCGTTCATTTTGGTTAGTCTTACACCACAACTTTGAACGTAGTGGATTTAATGTAATAGAATATTTATTCCGAGTTTTATCCCTCAAATATGTTATTTTTGCGGTAATACACATTTTAAGGCATTTAACCCTTGATAGTTTATGCCTACGATTTTCATACGCATCCAAAGGTTACAAAAATCATAATATAAGTTCCTAACCAACTTTTATGGGTCGTTTGTCCAATTTACTCCTCAAGGGCGTTTTAGTCAACATTAGCCCCTCACTTACTACGAAGGGCTTTCGCTACCTATTTGGCCATGAAGTATGTTATCCACAACCATATATACACGTACCTGGCTCGGGTCAAGTATTGACCCGTTTACATAACTTTTTGCTTTAAATCTTTCTAGTTAAAGCAACGCACGTTTATGTTGTTTCCTGTGATTACAACACTCAACAAGAAATTGTCAAATGAAGTTGTCAAATGGTGTTAACAACACCATTTGACCCATTTATCCTAATTGACTATTTATCCGTATGAGATGGTATTTAGTTACCATTTCATCCCTTTAAACCTATCCCGGTTTTTCCCTTAAACTCGTTTTACTCAAAACCGTTTTTATTTATTAGTCATTACATGACTAATTTACCTTTTTACCCCTTTTACCATAATTCATGATTTCCTACCTTTTTATTCATTTCGACTTGCATTGTATCATGCCGGAGCATCGTATTTCAATTACTTAACATTATTCACAATCAATTTTCGCTAGTAAGTGTATAGTAATTAAAAAGGGGTGTAAGTTTAACTTACCTTGTATCCAAGTTACGCATTTTCTTCTTTCTTGTTTCGTTTGACCCGCTTCCTCCCAAGCCTCCATCTAGCTTGTCATGAGTCAAACTATCATCATAATTCGTAAGACGGTTAATTTAGTCATTATTAGATACAACTATTCCGTCTTACAAATTTTATGTCGAATCTACCATTCGACTTCATCATTGGTTAATTTAACTTTCTAAAAGTTAACTACCGTTATCCATATGACAAATACCATTTAAATTAAATCAACATCATGATTAGAATTCATATTACCCAATATCATACGGGATAAGTCGAGTTTGGCAATCACGCATCTCATTTATAATTTCAGCGCTTTAGTTTTCATTTAGGCATTTTAACAAACACCTAGTGTGCATAATTTTACATATTTACTAACTAGTTCATAACTATTTATCTTTACCATGGTTAACATCAATTTGGCAATTTCACATAAATTTTAACATCAACAAATCTGAAATTGCTTTATAGAATTCAAATTACACTAGTACAACTATCATAATCCTAGTGTCTTCATACTTATACATCACCCACTTAACACCTTCAATAGTGATTATGGAATTCTCAAGTATTGAGCATAATTTCAACAATCTAATGGCTAGGGTTTATTCCTAAACACTATTTCATTCTAATTTCATCCAAACAACATTCATGCATCATCAGATTTCAAGTTCTCTAAATTCATGAGAATTTCAAATAGAGAATTTTTGTCAAATTTTGCATACCTTATGATCTCCTTGCAATGGGGATCATTAATCTATGCTCGGAATTTGATTTGGGACTGAAATTTGCCTTTAATTGATCAAAATAGCATGAACTTAGGGTTTGAGAAGTCTGGGTCGCCCCCTTGCTCTGGTCGATCTCCAGCAGACTCCAAATGGAGTGTTTGTGTTTTAATAAAATGTTTTTATTAAAACTAGTTTCAAGTTAAACACTTTTGGTCCCTCTAGTTTCTCTTAGTTTATTTTTAGATCTTTAACTATACACAAGTCATCATCTAACTAGGTTAATTATTCCTAGTTACTTTAACGGGTTCGGGAAGTTATAACCCGTTATGTTTTATGTCCCGTTAATTTGGGCTTTTTATATACTTTGTTTTCTCAAAGTATTTATTTTCCTATTTAATTAATATTAGGTTTATTTATTTAAGTCCTAATATTTACCGGGTTAAATTTTACCACTAACGGTATTTTACCCGTCTTTTAGTATTAACGGGGTTTGATTACCAAACCCATTTTCGGGGTGTTACAAGTCTACCCCCCTTAAAGAGGTTTCGTCCTCGAAACCTTTCTTACGCAGTTCCTCAGGTTTGACTCCTTGGATTTAGTTTCGATAGTTACTTGAGCATTGCTCTCATCTATTAATCTTACCAGGATAATATGGTAATGCCCTTTTTGGCTTCCAAACGTATGCGCCTTTCACGTATAAGGCCTCATGGGCCGTAACTTTCATCTTGTATTTCATATCTTTATTAATTGTTTATTTTGGCAGTTAGACTTGTTAGTCACTAGTTACCTTATACCCCATTGCTCGAGCATATATCCATATCGCCATCTCCGGCCTTATGTGCGTTTACGGTTTCATGAATCGCTTCATACCACTTATGTTTATTAAAAAGTTGCTTTTGACTAAAAACTAAATTTTTAGTTTACGTTTTCTCTTTGTCTTACGTCTTTCTCTCATATCTAGGAATGTTGCTTCCCAGGATTTGTTCCTTTCCAATATCTCTTAATGCGGGGAATTTCAACTAGTTCCCACGCTTAACCCATATAACCCGTAGGTTCTTTCGCTTAGTCTCGTAGACTATTTCTTTAAATTTCCACCTTTTTAAGGTGAGACCCAACAATTTGTTTCTTTCTATTTATGACCCAAGGGTCTTCTTGGTCCCGTAGACCTTAACACTATGTTTAATCCCGTAGGTTATGATAATCCCGTAGATCATCTTTTATTTAAGTCTTTATTCAACTGTATATATATATATGTTGTCAAGGCACCCCTTTTTATGTCTAGAACTATTTACTTTTGCTTTTTGGATTTCATTTGACCTTGACCGTAGTCTAAGGCTACATTTGTTCTCTTTCGAATTATCTTTCTGACTTTATGACTTCTAACGTCATTTACACGTCGGTTTGTCCTACACTTACCGTTACCCGGATCTTACCTATACTTCTTCACGACCCATTACCCGGGTTCTTTATCTTAGTGTTTTTAACATTTTTGTTTCGCTAGTTTGCGTTTTTCCTATATATATTCTTTTATGACCCATCATGTAGGTTCATTAATGTTTCGCGCTTCCATTATTCAGTTTGCGCTTACTTGCACTACCAAGCTTTTATACCTTATTTATCTCGTTTGACTTGTTCGTGTGAAATTTCATCGCTTGTGAACGTCAAACTCCATTCTTTATTCGACCCGTTCAACTTTAAAATAGTTGAGCGTAGTTATTAACATTTCTGTTTGCAAATTCTCATTGTCTTTTAGTCATGACTCATATTCCGAGTCTTTTGACTTTCTATTTCGTGTTCCCGTCTCTTGGTTCACGCATTCTTTCCAAATCCTACCCATTCATTGGGTATCTTTACCGTAATCATTTTCAAGTAACCATTCTTATATGGTTTTAGACGTTATTTTAATTTATTTGGTCGTCTTAGCGAGATCCATCGCTTTTATTCAATCAAGTCCTTTATTCTTTATTCAATTCGTTTGACTTGTCCATGTGAATTTCATCACTTGTGACAGTCAAACTTTCATCCCTATGCCTTAGCTTTCCTATTGGTCGGTCTGTATTTTCTTTTTACTTGATCCTTGTCCCTTCTCTCGGGCTCGTTATTCTTACGTAATACGCTTCCGTCATCCGACTTACGTTTACGTTTACTATCAAACATCTTACTTATTTGATTCATTTGGGTACTATTTAAGTTAGTCCCATTCACCCCACCCTTACTACATCGGACATAAATGTGTCCATCATAAGAAGTTCATGGTACCACGTGTTCACCATTTACTTGGCCAAAGTAAGCAATCAACACCTGGTATACATGACCTTTTTTTAATTTTCACATTACATCCCATGTAAGTAATGCCTCTATTTGTTTTTCTTGGAAACAATATCCCGGATATGTTTTTTATTCAGGTTTTTCCAAGTTTTCGATCTACATATGCAGCTTTCAATCTCTACGTATTTGTTGTATATTACCATTTATGCAATAATTTAAAACGTGCACCTGTTAATGCTTGCTCTAACAGGCTCTCCTTGCCATTAACTTATTCGCAATCGTTGCGCAATTTAGGTCCTTGGTGAGCATGATCTATTTGTCGTACTTTGGACCGTTCTTCTGTCAAATCCACGATTTGTTAAACTCTCGCTATCCTCATATGCGAGTGTCCTTCAATCTAAAACGTTTAAAATAGTTAGAAATTTCGATATTAATGGGTGCCCGTATTATAATATGAGGCTTTTCTACTATACGCATCAACGCGTGTAATTTCGTTGACTAAAAACCGTTTCATCCCTTTTATCCGTATGAGATGGTATTTAGTTACCATTTCATCCCTTTAAACCTATCCCGGTTTTTCCCTTAAACTCATTTTACTAAAAACCGTTTTTATTTATTAGTCATTACATGACTAATTTACCTTTTTACCCCTTTTACCATAATTCATGATTTCCTACCTTTTTATTCATTTCGACTTGCATTGTATCATGCCGGAACATCGTATTTCAATTACTTAACATTATTCACAATCAATTTTCGCTAGTAAGTGTATAGTAATTAAAAAGGGGTGTAAGTTTAACTTACCTTGTATCCAAGTTACGCCTTTTCTTCTTTCTTGTTTCGTTTGACCCGCTTCCTCCCAAGCCTCCATCTAGCTTGTCATGAGTCAAACTATCATCATAATCCGTAAGACGGTTAGTTTAGTCATTATTAGATACGACTATTCCGTCTTACAAATTTTATGCCGAATCTACCATTCGACTTCATCATTGGTTAATTTAACTTTCTAAAAGTTAACTACCGTTATCCATATAACAAATACCATTTAAATTAAATCAACATCATGATTAGAATTCATATTACCCAATATCATACGGGATAAGTCGAGTTTGGCAATCACGCATCTCATTTATAATTTCAGCGCTTTAGTTTTCATTTAGGCATTTTAACAAACACCTAGTGTGCATAATTTTACATATTTACTAACTAGTTCATAACTAGTTATCTTTACCATGGTTAACATCAATTTGGCAATTTCTGTAACACCCGTCTCAATTAATCAAGATTATAATAATAAAACACGCATTTTATGCTAAAATGCGACTTTACAAAAACTTTTCCAAGTTAACATTCTTACATGTCAATAATATTCAAATATAGTACTAATTGTTTTACATAGTACACTTAAAACAAAAACGTATTAGATTAACGCGGAAGCTTGTTTGATCATGTGTTCGGTTCTTGTCCATGCTTGATCTTCATCCGGATGCTTACTAGGTTCACCTAAATTCAAAACCAACATAAAAGTTAGTCTTGATAGCTTAAAATAAGTTTAAACAAGTTCTACGCATCAAACAAACATAACAAAAATATTTTTCCAGCTTTTATGTCTATCGCGTGACGCGAGAGACTCTGCTCAGCTTGTCGCGTGGCGCGACGTCTGTCGTGTGTCGCGACCCAAACCTTGTGACCCGTCGCGTGGCGCGAGAAAGACCAATTTCCAGCAGATTCGTTACTGAAACCTGCATTTTTGCCCAGCTCTAGTTTTTAACCAAATTCCAACTTCAAAATGCTATAACTTTTTATCTACTTATCCGTTTTACACGATTCTTTTTCCTACGCGTTTGTAATTTAATTCTCCATCTTTTGGAGTTAAAACCTGATATTCAACTACTTCAAAAATCCAAATTTCAAGTTCTTGGCGTGAAATTCCTTTTTTAGCACTTTTGACCCGTTTCATGATTCATTAAACCACTTTCGTTTAAATCACTGTAAATTCTTGAGATATTCATTATCTCAAAACCATTAACTCGTGAGTTCAAAACTTTCATACATTATGCAACTAAAAGTTGAGTTATGCGCGAAACTTCATATTGACCCGTTAGAGGGATTTACCATTAACTTTAAATTACACTCTCTTCTTTCACCCATCATTTTACTACATTAAGGTATCTACCTATATTTCGTAATCTTAATGCAAATTCCTAAACAACCTCTAAGGGTCGTTTGCCCGGTTTTCCCATCAAGGGCTTTTTGGTCAATTTTAGTCCCTCACTTTACGACGAAGGACTTTCACTAATTATTTGACCAAATTGCACTTTTAACTATAAACTTACTTTATGCGTACCTGGCTCGGGTCAACGTATAGACCCGTTTTATACCTTACTTTATTTAGCCGCTAATTAATAGCTACGCAATTATCCACTTCCCGTTCACTCCTGTGAACATATGACTTGACAACCAAACGTTAGTCGGTATTGTCAAATGGTGTTATCACCACCATTTGACCCGTTTGGCCTATACGACCAAACATTTACATTTATAAAAAAACATGGTTTTAACTACCCATTCACACATCCGACCCATTTCAGATTTTTTTTTATTACCACAAGATCCTTTTTTTTTTTTTCATTAACCATAGTTTTTATTCGTTCCGACTCATATTGTTTTGTGTCGGAACCCATATCCGGATACAATCCGTTGTCATATTTATCACCTATAAAATAAATAAATACACTTAAATTGGGTGTAAGCTTTACTTACCTCGCGTCCGCGCAAACATTCTTCACATCCATGATCTGTTTGACCCGTTCCTCTCCAAGCCCCCACCTAGCTTGTTTAGAGTCAAACTATATCACAACATCCATAAGATGGTTAGATTGGTCATTCTATACAATGGTCATCACCCTATGGACTCCCTTTTTTTACACACTTATCAATAAAAGCATGCCATATATTCAACTAATTTATAACTTGTCATTTAGCCAAGATTAGCATCAATTAGGCAAGTTCATATCACCGAAAAATAGGCTGTTTTTGGTGACCTGTTTAACATGTTTACAAGTCTTCAAAAATTATGATTTTTTTATGTAACGTACCACACGGAGGGTTAGACCTTGTGTTAAAATTTCAAGATCTAACTCTTTACCAAAAATTCGAAAAAATTCATCTACTAAGCTGCAATCAGATTCGTCACTTCTGACTGCAGCTTACGGAAAAATTCATTTAAAATTCCTCGTTTATCCGATTGACGAAATTCCAATTGGCGATTCTTTTAATCACTTAATACTATCTACAGTAAAAATTTGAGGTCATAACTACATTCCTAAATTGAGTTATGAAATTCGTAATGGGCTGCAAATTCTGCCAGAAAACGCAGCTTGAACCTTCGATACGGAAAAATTCATAAAACGTTCAATTTTCGTCGAAAAAATGCGATTCCAGTGGGGTTACTTATGCAGCTTTCTTGATTGCTTCTACATCAGGGAAATTTGGTTAATTTTTCCTGGAATTACATTTTAAACTCAAGAAACACATGTTTTTGTCACGTTTTGTCCACGTTACAGCCAATACAAGTCGGCTGTAAATTCTGATCAGAAGCTGTTTGAATTCAACTTTCAATTAAAACATGTTTATGACATTATAACACTATCTTTAACAATCAAAAACCCTAACAACAATCACCTTCAATGGTGTTCATGGATTTTACTAGAATTAGGCATGATTTCAACATATACTTGTCTAGGGTTTACTCCTAGACACTACAATGTTCCTATTTCATCCATATAACAATCATGCATCAACAATTTTCGAATTCTCTAAGTTCATCAAAATTTCAAGTAGAGGTTTTCTATCAAGTTTCACATACCTTATGACCCCATGGCAATGGAGATCACCAATCTAGGCTCGGATTTCGTTTTGGGGTTGATCTTGACCTTCAATTTTAGAGATTTGTGAGAGTTTAGGGTTTTGAAGATGAGCTTAGGTCGCCCCTTTGTTTTCCTGCGACCAGACACACACCATGTGTGTGTTTGGTTTTTAATTGTTTTATTTAATAAAACTATTTTTTCCATCTTTTCACTTTTGGCCCCTCAACTTTTCCCAAGTTTCATTTAGGGTGTTTTAGCAAAGTTTCCTTATTACTACAACACTTGTGATTAACTAGGTTATTTATTCCTAGTTATTTCATCTCATTTATATCCGACATTAAATTTATAATATAAAGATTTATATTTTCGGGTACGACCCGGTTTATTTTAAGTCCCGTTATCTCGGGCTGTTTATAAACTTTTATTTCTTCAAAAGTTTTCATTCAACTTTTATTTAATATTAGGTTTATTTGTTTAAATCCTAATATTTACCGGGTTAATTTCACCACTAACGGTATTTTACCCGTTCATAAATGTTAACGTGGTTTAATTACCAAACCCGTTTTTGGGGTGTTACAAGTCTACCCCCCTTAAAGAGGTTTCGTCCCCGAAACCTTATTTGCGTAGTTCTTTGGTTTAAAACCTGACGGACTTGGTTTCTTTTTAAAGCATTCATTCCTTTTGGTCAATATTTATCGTTCGGATTGACATGTATGTCCCTCATGTGTAAGTCCTTACGAACCGTAACTTTCATCTTATATTTCTTATCTTGTCACCTATTTGACCGAGTTGTCGCTTGACCACTCAGTCGCGTCAGTCTGTTAACAAGTTTATTCCGCGCTTGTCTTATATTAACAAGCTCTTTGTATTTGTCATAATGTTTTCTTGACTTTGAAAAGTTTTACCGGCTAGACTAATTAGTCGCAATCACTTCATACCCCGTCACCCGGGTATACTATTTTCCCATCTCTGGCCTTATGTGTGTTTAAGATTTTTTAAATCACCTTATACTACTTATGTTTGTTAAAACATTGCTTTTGACTAAAAACTAAATTTTTAGTTTACGTTTTCTCTGTCTTATGTCTTTTCCTCATGTCTAGGAATTTCTGTCTAAGTTTTATTCCTGACCGTTATTATTTTACATGGAGAATTGTAACCAGTTTTCCACGCTTTATCCAAGTGACCCGCAAGTTCTTTTACTTAGCCTCGTAAGCTTTTTCTTTAGATTTTCACCTTTTTAAGGTGAGAACCCCAACAATTCGTTTCTTTCTATTTTTGACCCGAAGGTCTTTTTGGTCCTGTAGACTTTAACACTATTTATAATCCCGTAGGTTAAGATGACCCCGTAGATCGTCTTTTATCCATGTCTATATTCAAATGTGTATATACATATATAGCTTCAAAGCATCTCTTATTATGTTTGTAATCGTTTATTTTCGCTTTTGAACTTTAGTTGGCCTTGACCGTAGTCTAAAGCTTCGTTCGTTTACTCTTGGACTAATCTTCCGACTTTATGACTCTTTACGTCATTTACACGTTGGTTTGTTCTACGCTCACTGTTTCCCCGGTTCATAATTATACTTTTTTACGACCCGTTACCCGGGTTCTTTATTATTTCGCGCTTCCATTATTCGGTTGCGCTTACTTGCACTACCAAGCTTTTATACTTTATTTATCCTGTTTGACTTATTCGTGTGAGATTTCATTACTCATGAACGTCAAACTTCATTCTTTATTCGACCCGTTCAACTTTAAAATAGTTTAACATAGTTATCAAAATTTCTGTTTGCAAATTCTCACCGTCTTTTAGTCATGACTCATATTCCGAGTCTTTTGACTTTCTTTTTCGTGTTCCCGTCTCTCGGTTTACGCATTCACCCACAATCCTACCCGTCCATCGGGTATCTTTACCGAAGTCATCGTCAAGTAACCATTCTTATATGGTTTTAGACATCATCTTAGTTTATTTGATCGTCTTAGCGAAATCCATTGCTTTTATTTAGTTAAGTCTTTTATTCTTTTATTCTACCCCTTTGACTTGTCTGTGTGAATTTCATCACTTATGACGGTCAAACTTTATCCCTTATTCACATTAGTTGGTTTGTATTTTCATTTACTTTAATCTTTGTCCCTTCTTTCGGGCTCGTTATTCTAACGTAATACGCTCCCTGTCATCCGACTTGCGTTTACGTTTACTAACAAACATCTTACTTGTTTGACTCATTTGGGAACCATTTAAGTTAGTCCCATTCACCCCGTCCTTACTACATCGGACGTAAATGTGTCCGCTACAAGAAGTTCATGGTATCATATGTCACTACTTACTTGGCCAGAGTAAGCGATCAACACATGATACACATGACCTTTTTGTAGTTTTCACATCACACCCTATGTAAGTAACGCCCCTATTTATTTCATATCTCTGATTTTATTTAGTAAAACTTTATTTAATTGCAAAACAACAATCATTAGTTTTACTAGTTTTACTTTTGTACATATAAAATGTTTTTTTTTCTTTTCTATTGAACTATTATATAATCACATTCGTTAATGTGATCGCTACTTTTCTCAATAGCATTATATTGAGAGTTTTCCACTTGGATAATTACCCCCCGTCCAAGTTTCCATATGAACTAATCCTATTATTTCTTTGTTATTCATCATCGTGAATAACACATGTTCCTATTAAACTTCTCTTGGAAACATCATCCTGAATAGATATCCTATTCAGGTTCTATTAGATATATGCAACCGTCTTTCCCTACGTGTTTGTTGCATATTACTACTTATGCGATTAAATTTAAAAGCGTGCACCTGGTAATGCTTGCCCTTACGGGCTTCTCTTGCCGTTATCTTTGTTCGCGATCGTCACGCGATTTAGGTCCTTAATGAGTATGCTCTGCTCGTCATACCTCAGACTGTTCCTTCGTCATATCCGAGATTTGTTACACTCCCGCTATCTTCAGATGCGAGTGTCTTTCAACTAAACATTTACAAAAGTTAGTAATTTCAACATTAATAAATGCACGTATTGTAATACAAGGCTTTTTACTGCACGTAATTTCGTTAACTATACTAATCATTTTCAATGGTGTAACGTATATTACACGATACCCTATGTGTTGTTCACAACACTTTAATCCTACTAAACTAATAACATACATGTACTTACCGGATTTGCGATCAAGCCTCGAACCGAACACACATTACTCTTTAACCATGAGCTCTGATTACCAACTTGTAACACCCGTCTCAATTAATCAAGATTATAATAATAAAACACGCATTTTATGCTAAAATGCGACTTTACAAAAACTTTTCCAAGTTAACATTCTTACATGTCAATAATATTCAAATATAGTACTAATTGTTTTACATAGTACACTTAAAACAAAAACGTATTAGATTAACGCGGAAGCTTGTTTGATCATGTGTTTGGTTCTTGTCCATGCTTGATCTTCATCCGGATGCTTACTAGGTTCACCTAAATTCAAAACCAACATAAAAGTTAGTCTTGATAGCTTAAAATAAGTTTAAACAAGTTCTACGCATCAAACAAACATAACAAAAATATTTTTCCAGCTTTTATGTCTATCTCGTGACGCGAGAGACTCTGCTCAGCTTGTCGCGTGGCGCGACGTCTGTCGTGTGTCACGACCCAAACCCTGTGACCCGTCGCGTGGCGCGAGAAAGACCAATTTCCAGCAGATTCGTTACTGAAACCTGCATTTTTGCCCAGCTCTAGTTTTTAACCAAATTCCAACTTCAAAATGCTATAACTCTTTATCTACTTATCCGTTTTACACGATTCTTTTTCCTACGCGTTTGTAATTTAATTCTCCATCTTATGGAGTTAAAACCTGATATTCAACTACTTCAAAAATCCAAATTTCAAGTTCTTGGCTTGAAATTCCTTTTTTAGCACTTTTGACCCGTTTCATGATTCATTAAACCACTTTCGTTTAAATCACTGTAAATTCTTGAGATATTCATTATCTCAAAACCATTAACTCGTGAGTTCAAAACTTTCATACATTATGCAAATAAAAGTTGAGTTATGTTCGAAACTTCATTTTGACCCGTTAGAGGGATTTACCATTAACTTTAAATTACACTCTCTTCTTTCACCCATCATTTTACTACATTAAGGTATCTACCTATATTTCGTAATCTTAATGCAAATTCCTAAACAACCTCTAAGGGTCGTTTGCCCGGTTTTCCCATAAAGGGCTTTTTGGTCAATTTTAGTCCCTCACTTTACGACGAAGGACTTTCACTAATTATTTGACCAAATTGCACTTTTAACTATAAACTTACTTTATGCGTACCTGGCTCGGGTCAACGTATAGACCCGTTTTATACCTTACTTTATTTAGCCGCTACTTAATAGCTACGCAATTATCCACTTCCCGTTCACTCATGTGAACATATGACTTGACAACCAAACGTTAGTCGGTATTGTCAAATGGTGTTATCACCACCATTTGACCAGTTTGGCCTATATGACCAAACATTTACATTTATAAAAAAAAACATGGTTTTAACTACCCGTTCACACATCCGACCCATTTCGGATTTTTTTTATTACCACAAGATCCTTTTTTTTCATTAACCATAGTTTTTATTCGTTCCGACTCATATTGTTTTGTGTCGGAACCCATATCCGGATACAATCCGTTGTCATATTTATCACCTATAAAATAAATACATACACTTAAATTGGGTGTAAGCTTTACTTACCTCGCGTCCGCGCAAACATTCTTCACATCCATGATCCGTTTGACCCGTTCCTCTCCAAGCCCCCACCTAGCTTGTTTAGAGTCAAACTATATCACAACATCCATAAGATGGTTAGATTGGTCATTCTATACAATGGCCATCACCCTATGGACTCCCTTTTTTTACACACTTATCAATAAAAGCATGCCATTTATTCAACTAATTTATAACTTGTCATTTAGCCAAGATTAGCATCAATTAGGCAAGTTCATATCACCAAAAAATAGGCTGTTTTTGGTGACCTGTTTAACCTGTTTACAAGTCTTCAAAAATTATGATTTTTTTATGTAACATACCACTCGGAGGGTTAGACCTTGTGTTAAAATTTTAAGATCTAACTCTTTACCAAAAATTCGGCAAAATTCATCTACTAAGCTGCAATCAGATTCGTCACTTCTGACTGCAGCTTACGGAAAAATTCATTTAAAATTCCTCGTTTATCTGATTGACGAAATTCCAATTGGAGATTCTTTTAATCACTTAATACTATCTACAGTAAAAATTTGAGGTCATAACTACATTCCTAAATTGAGTTATGACATTCGTAATGGGCTGCAAATTCTGCCAGAAAACGCAGCTTGAACCTTCGATACGGAAAAATTCATAAAACGTTCAATTTTCGTCGAAAAAATGCGATTCCAGTGGGGTTTTAAAGATATTTCCTGGAATTACATTTTAAACTCAAGAAATACATGTTTTTGTCAAGTTTTGTCCACGTTACAGCCAATACTACTCGGCTTTAAATTCTGATCAGAAGCTGTTTGAATTCAGCTTTCAATTAAAACATGTTTATGACATTATAACACTATCTTTAACAATCAAAAACCCTAACAACAATCACCTTCAAAGGTGTTCATGGATTTTACTAGAATTAGGCATGATTTCAACATATACTTGTCTAGGGTTTACTCCTAGACACTACAATGTTCCTATTTCATCCATATAACAATCATGCATCAACAATTTCCGAATTCTCTAAGTTCATCAGAATTTTAAGTAGAGATTTTCTATCAAGTTTCACATACCTTATGACCCCCTTGCAATGGAGATCACCAATCTAGGCTCGGATTTCGTTTTGGAGTTGATCTTGACCTTCAATTTTAGAGATTTGTGAGAGTTTAGGGTTTTGAAGATGAGCTTAGGTCGCCCCTGTGTTTTCCTGCGACTAGACACACACCATGTGTGTGTTTGGTTTTTAATTGTTTTATTTAATAAAACTATTTTTTCCATCTTTTCACTTTTGGCCCCTCAACTTTTCCCAAGTTTCTTTAGGGTGTTTTAACAAAGTTTCCTTATTAGTACAACACTTGTGATTAACTTGGTTGTTTATTCCTAGTTATTTCATCTCATTTATATCCGACATAAAAATTATAATATAAAGATTTATATTTTCGGGTACGACCCGGTTTATTTTAAGTCCCGTTATCTCGGGCTGTTTATAAACTTTTATTTCCTCAAAAGTTTTCGTTCAACTTTTATTTAATATTAGGTTTATTTGTTTAAATCCTAATATTTACCGGGTTAATTTCACCACTAACGGTATTTTACCCGTTCATAAATGTTAACGTGGTTTGATTACCAAACCCGTTTTCGGGGTGTTACAATTTCACATAAATTTTAACATCAACAAATCTGAAATTGCTTTATAGAATTCAAATTACACTAGTACAACTATCATAATCCGAGTGTCTTCATACTTCTACATCGCCCACTTAACACCTTCAATGGTGATTATGGAATTCTCAAGTATTGAGCATAATTTCAACAATCTAATGGCTAGGGTTTATTCCTAGACACTATTTTATTCTAATTTCATCCAAACAACATTCATGCATCATCAGATTTCAAGTTCTCTAAATTCATGAGAATTTCAAATAGAGAATTTTTGTCAAATTTTGCATACCTTATGATCTCCTTGCAATGGGGATCATTAATCTTTGCTCGGAATTTGATTTGGGACTGAAATTTGCCTTTAATTGATCAAATAGCATGAACTTAGGGTTTGAGAAGTCTGGGTCGCCCCCCTTGCTCTGGTCGATCTCCAGCAGACTCCAAATGGAGTGTTTGTGTTTTAATAAAATGTTTTTATTAAAACTAGTTTCAAGTTAAACACTTTTGGTCCCTCTAGTTTCTCTTAGTTTATTTTTTGATCTTTAACTACACACAAGTCATCATCTAACTAGGTTAATTATTCCTAGTTACTTTAACGGGTTCGGGAAGTTATAACCCGTTATGTTTTATGTCCCGTTAATTTGGGCTTTTTATATACTTTGTTTTCTCAAAGTATTTATTTTCCTATTTAATTAATATTAGGTTTATTTATTTAAGTCCTAATATTTACCGGGTTAAATTTTACCACTAACGGTATTTTACCCGTCTTTTAGTATTAACAGGGTTTGATTACCAAACCCGTTTTCGGGGTGTTACACAAACCATAGAAAAAGCGGTAGAACTAGCCAATACCTTGACAGATGAGTTAGTCCGTACCCGAGAAGAGGATCAAAGGAGGAACCTAACCCAGAAGCTGACTCAAGAATTTCGTTCTGTAAATTCTAATCGTGGGAAAAATGTAGGTTCTACCTCTGCACCCTACTGTAGGAATTGCAAAAGAAAGCATTCAGGAAAATGCTCCATATACTGTAACTTTTGCAAAATTTCGGGACACAAGGAAGAAGATTGCAGGAAGAAAGCTAACAACAGGATATGTTACAACTGCGGAGAACAAGGTCATATCAAGCTAAATTGTCCAAAATTAGCTCCAGTTACAGACAACAAGAATACTAAAAATGCTAGAGCATTTGTTTTGACTGCAGATGAAGCTAAGATGATTCCAGATGTTATAGCTGGTACGTTTTTAGTTAATGATATTTTTGCTAAAGTATTATTTGACTCTGGTGCGAACCAAAGTTTTATTAATACATCATTTTGCAAATTTCTAAATCAATCATTAACTAAACTACCACAAGAATGTTTAGTAGAAACAGCTAATGGAGAAACCGTTAGGATTTCGGAAATCTTGCAGGGAGCAAGAATAGAAATTTTGAATCAGAAATTTATTGCAAACTTGTATCCCATGAATCTGGCAGGATTCGATGTTGTTTTAGGAATGGATTACTTAATAGCCAATAAAGCCAGTATTTTATGTGATCAAAAGTCAATTCAAGTAAATTCACCAAAAGGTAAAATGATCACAATTAAGGGAGATAAACCAAATAGATTTATGAAATTCATCTCTGTGATGAAAACTGCTAGTTACATAAGAAAAGGTTCTATAGTGTATTTGATTTCCATAATCACTAACACTAAAGGAAAGGAAAGGATTTGAAAGATATTCCAGTAGTATCTCAGTTTTCAGATGTATTTCCAGAAGAATTGCCAGGGCAACCTCCAAATAGAGAAGTTGAATTCAGAATTCACCTGATACCAGGAACAGCACCGATTGCCAAAGCACCTTATCGTTTGGCACACGCCGAAATGCAAGAACTAAAGAAACAATTAGGCGAATTGTTGGAAAAAGGATTTATACAGCCAAGTTCGTCGCCATGGGGAGCGCCGATACTATTTGTTAAAAAGAAGGAAGGATCGATGCTTATGTGCATTGACTACCGAGAACTGAACAAAGTCACGATTAAAAATCGGTACCCATTACCGAGAATCGATGATTTGTTTGATCAACTACTAGGAGCTCGATTTTTCTCTAAAATCGATTTAAGGTCAGGATATCATCAATTAAAGGTACAGGAAGAGGATATTCCTAAAACCGCATTTAGAACAAGGTATGACCATTATGAATTTACTGTCATACCATTTGGATTAACCAATGCCCCAGCTGCATTTATGGACATGATGAACCGAATATGTAAGCCATATTTGGATAAATTCATAATCGTTTTCATAGATGATATTCTCATTTATTCTAAGAATAAAGAGGATCATGCAAGACATTTGCACGTACTTTTGAGTTTACTACGAAAGGAAAAGCTTTATGCTAAGTTTTCAAAGTGCGAATTCTGGTTAGAACAAGTACAATTTCTTGGACACTTAGTCAATCATGAAGGAATTCATGTGGATCCCACAAAGATCGAGGCAATCACCAAATGGAAAACCCCTGAGTCACCAACCGAGGTTAGAAGTTTCCTAGGATTAGCCGGTTATTATAGAAGATTTATTCGAGATTTTTCTAGAATAGCCATTCCCTTAACTAAGCTAACCTGTAAATCTGTTAAGTTTGAATGGGGATTAAAACAAGAAGAAGCATTTAGAATTCTTAAGCATAAATTAACCCATGCACCCATATTAGCGTTACCAGAAGAAACTGAAGATTTTGTAGTCTATTGTGACGCTTCTAAATTAGGTTATGGATGTGTATTAATGCAACGCCAAAAGGTTATAGCTTACGCATCTAGACAACTTAAGAATCATGAAGAGAATTATTCAACCCATGAACTAGAGTTAGGAGCTGTAATTTTTGCTCTTAAGATTTGGAGACATTACCTTTATGGTAGTAAGTTTACCGTATTCACTGATCATAAGAGTTTAAGGTATGTTTTCAAGCAAAAGGAATTGAATATGAGGCAAAGACGCTGGATGGAGATGCTTAGTGATTATGATTGTGATATCCAGTATCATGAAGGAAAAGCAAATGTAGTGGCAGATGCTTTAAGTCGAAAGTATCATGAAAAGCCAAAAAGGGTACGTTCTCTTAAATTAAATCTGCAAGTAGATTTAAATGATCAAATAAGAGAAGCACAAGAATCAGTAATCAAGGAAGATACTGAAAAGCTAAAAGGTATGCTAAAAGAGTTAGAACAAGGAACAAATGGAATTTGGAGATTCCATAAAGAAAGAATGTGGATACCTAAATTAGGAAACCTACGTCATCATATATTATAAGAAGCCCATAAGTCTAAGTATACGATGCATCCAGGAAATGATAAAATGTACCAGGATTTAAGGAAAAATTTCTGGTGGATAGGAATGAAAAAGGACATAGCAGCCTATGTTTCTAAATGTTTAACCTGTTCACAAGTTAAAGCTGAACACCAGAAACCCTCAGGATTTCTACAACAATTAGAAATGCCAGTGTGGAAATGAGAATTAATAACAATGGATTTTGTTACTAAATTACCCAAAACAAAGAAATGTAATGATACAATCTGGGTGATTGTAGATAGATTAACCAAATCAGCTCATTTCCTACCAATGAAAGAAACTTTCAGCATGGAACAATTAGCCAAATTGTATGTAAATGAAATTGTTTCTTTACATGGTATTCCTTTATCAATTGTTTCTGATAGAGATAGCTGATTTACCTCTCATTTTTGGTCAAGTTTCCAAAAGGCAATGGGAACCAAGTTAAATTTAAGCACAACTTATCATCCTCAAACGGACGGACAAAGCGAAAGAACAATTCAAACAATGGAAGATATGCTTAGAGCTTGTGTAATTGATTTCGGAGGTAATTGGGACGATCACTTACCTTTAATAGAATTTTCTTATAATAATAGTTATCACACGAGTATCAATGCTGCACTATTCGAAGCACTTTATGGACGAAAGTGCCGAACCCCAGTCTGTTGGCCAGAAATTGGGGAAAAGCAACTATCTGGACCAGAAATAGTGCAAGAAACAACCGACAAGATTATTCAAGTCAAGGAACGACTGAAAGCCGCACGTGATCGACAGAAAAGTTATGCTGATAACCGATGCAAGCCATTGGAATTTCAAGTAGGAGATAAAGTATTATTAAAAGTCTCTCCTTGGAAAGGAGTGGTAAGATTCATAAAAAAGGGAAAGCTAAGTCCCAGGTATGTTGGAACTTTTGAGATTATTAGAAGAATAGGACCTGTAGCCTATTAGCTACAACTGCCAGAGGAAATGGTAGGAATCCATGATGTGTTTCATATATCTAATCTCAAAAAGTGTTTAGCTGATGAATCTCTAGTAGTACCTCTTAAGGATATAGAGGTATATGAACAACTCAAGTTTGTAGAAAGGCCTCTACAAATTGAAGACAGGAAAGTCAAGAATCTCAAGCATAAAAGATTAGTTCTGGTCAAAGTGAAGTGGGAATCCAAAAGAGGACCTGAGTACACATGGGAGCTTGAATCAGAGATGCAAAGGAAATATCCGCACTTGTTCCAGTAGATCTCGAGGACGAGCTCTAAAACAAGGTGGGGAGGATGTAACAACCCTCAGTAAATCCGACACCCTCATATATTTTAGAATGTCCCAATATGTCTTTATATACACCCCGTATGTGAAAACCGAGCCCGAAATGTATTAAATAATATTAAAAATAAAATAAAAATCTGAAACTTAGGTTGAGGCGGGCCGCGTAGAACCCACCTCAATCTTACGCGGGCCGCGAGTGTCCTGAATGGTGGCGCAGCCCTGAGCTGACACGTGTCGACATCGTGGCGGACCTATACGCTGACCCAGCTAAGCTATACGGTTGACCAGGGTTGACGCGGGCCGCGTAACCCTTGTCTGTTCTTTACGCGGGGCGCGTGAAGACCAGATTTCAGCACTATATAAAGGAGGCCTCGGATCTCAGTCGAACTCGTTCAATTTTCATTTCTCAATCTCACTTTCTGTAGTAGAGTTATTATACGCGGGTATTATATCCCCCTAATTAGCGAGGTTCTGCTCCGTTGTAAGTATTATAACCCCGGGTCATAGTAGATTTGCTGCCCGGTTGATTTAGGGTTCCGTAACAACTGTTGTGGTTCTGCTCGACGTAGTTGTTGGAATGCCGTCTCGGGGAGGGTATCATTAATATTTTCAAAGGGTTATGATACTAACCTATGTACATTTGTATAAATTATAGATTATTCCCAGGAAACCCTTACGCGAAGTCTAAGATAGCAATGTGAGTTTATCCTCTTTTTGTTAACTTTTTGTAATAGTTTACAAAACCTTAAATGTTTTACAATGCGATTAAGCGGTGATTGAGTCTTTGTAGTTCTTCAATTACTGCCGGTATGTTGGGGTTTTGTATACAAAATTTACTACCTTGTGAGTAGTAAGTCGGGGATGACAGTACGTTACCATTGGACGACGAGTTAGCCAATGTGTAATATGACCCACAAGTCAGGATTGACAGTACTGAATGAGTAATTGTGTAGAAATAAACAATGTGATCGCTCTCAATACTGTTTTAATTGATAAAATGTTTCTTGATTAAACTGGGATTCACTCACCAGTATTTCCCACTGACAAATGTTTTTAAAACATGTTTCAGGTAACAAAATGTGACAGCCAATTAGTAAAAAGCCAGCTGGAGAGCACTGAAGGCTTGGGAAAAATGTGGCTATAAAAGTTACCTAAAAGATGATGTTTTAAATTCAATAAAATAGGGTTTATCCCTATAAATGTATTGTAACAAGAAACTTGGGTTTTGCCCATGTAATTATTAATATTAAATATGGTGGTTTTACTCTGATAAACATTTCCTAACTACGGTCCTGATGTAACTTCCGCTGCCTAATTAATAAGCTGATACCACCAAAACTCTGAGCTCGCGTCCGCCCGTTCCCGGGACAGATAAGGGATCGGGGGTTGCGATACATGATACCAAATGCGCATCCCTAACAGATACCCTTACAAACATTGGAAATATCATGTATACGACATGTCTATGTAAAGCTATAAATATCATATAATGCCCTTATAAACATTGAAAATATCATATATAGCCATGCAAAACTAAAAATATTATATATTCCTTTACAAAGTAGTTTAATATCATATACACTCAACTCATTAATAACGATTGATTAAATAACCATTTTAACATTATATTTTGAAAACCTTAAAATTTCATATAGAGTCATTTTTAACTTCAATATTTGTATCCGCCGATTTGCAACATAATTTTTTTACCCATACAATGGAAAGGGTAAATAGGATATTTTCCAGCTGTCTTGAAAGAATAGAGCACGTATATCTAAATAATAATTAAAAAAGAGTACAAATAAATCATATAATGGAAATGGTAGAATAATCACCAAGTATAGAAGCATGTACCGATACGGGTTTGCACTTCAACGTTGATATAGATGAACACGGTCATACCTCATCTTCTCCGTCTTGTCTCCGTCCTGCAAAATCATAAACACGTTAGAAGGGGTCAGATACCGGAGTCTCTGGACCACCCTCTGACGCTCAAGTTAGCATTGGACTCAATGTAGAAAGAGTTTTAGTGTTAGAGAATAACCTGTAGAATATTAAGGAGGAGTCCTCTATTTATAGTTGGTGGTGATTAGGGTTTCCCCTTATCTAGGAATTGTAATTGAGTTGCGATATTGTTTCGCAAAATAGGAGACATGGTTATCTTTTAGGATCTCCATATTTATTGGAGATTGGGTTACTTTATGATATATGTTTATCGTATTTAACTAAGTTGGTTATGGTGCAACCGGGTTATAACAGGTGTTGACCGGTTTGACCTGGGCGAACCGGGTCATACCTCGACACTAAGTAACTATAATAAGATTGGCTGTGTATATATATGTATGGTATTTTTAGTTTTGGTTGGGTACATATGATATTTTTAATGTTTGTAAGGATATATATGAAATTATGTAGTTTTGGTTGGTGTATATGATAATTTCAATGTTTGTTAGGGGATATACAAAATTAATCCTAGAAAAATCATAAGGTGACAATTTTGTAATTAAGTTAAACATTATGTGCAAATCATATGCATTGATGCATACACATGTCTTATTGATAATATATTTGTAATGCATACACTCCTCTTTTGCGGTATTGATTATGAAATATGTGTTATATCATATATATATATATATATATGTTACCCGATGCTTCTTGTTTTCAAAGAGTTGACGCTAACCCGCGCGTTACGGCGGGATGTTGATTATGATCTTTTAGTGTCACTATATGAGATGTGAAAATTTTAACTTTATGCAAAACATTTGTTTCATTCTTGCTTAACCCGAAACCTAAATCACTAAATCACCAATAAAGAAAAAAAACACAATTCAATGGCTCAAGCGTAAATTTGAATGGAGCATGTCTTGATAAGTGGCAAAGATGTTACATTTTGTACGATTATCGCGGGTGTAGATGGGGTTGGTGTTATTTGCGTTTGTTGATTTTTTTATTTATACATAATAGGTTTGAATGTATTTGTTATAAATGTGATAAGCAAAAAGATTGGACGTGGGCGATTAAAAATATATGGTACAAAATATGTGGTTAGAAAGAAATATATGCATTTTTAGGAAAAAAAAAATATATTATGCAAGGTAAATTATAATCAAAATCTATAGAAAAACCACAACTTACGGTAAATCATAATCAAACAAACTATAGAAAAACCACAACATACGGATTATATATTCTACATATTTTAACATACCCTCACAACAAAAACCCCAACATACAGATTATAAATCTTTCATATTTTAACTTTTGCCAAAAAGCAACTTAAGACACCATGGTTTGAATCACAACCCTTCAAACCACTTTTAAATATCACACCCTTACAAAAAAGTCACAACTTTTAAATGCATCACACCCCTTCAAAAAGGCACACCCCTTCAAACTTTGAAATGTATCACACCCTTTACAAAAAGTCACAACTTTTAAATATATTACACCCTTACAAAAAAAGTCATAACCCTTCAAACTACTTTTAAATGTATCACATACAAGTCACAACTTTTAAATATATCACAACTCCAAAAGCTAATTATCAGGTACAACACTTTACGAAAGAAACATTCCTATCAAATTACCGGTTTGTGGCGCAAGATAACCATTATTTCATGAAGCCATTTGAGGTGTCAAATTGATAAATATTTATACCAAATTAGTTAACTTTATGAGCTTATGTTGCCAAATAAATTGGTTTAGATATGTATTATATTGGTTTTGAACGATAGTACCGATATTCAAATGTAAATTGACCAAAAATACCGAACTGATAGTACCGATCCCAAAAAATGCAAAAGTGGATACCAAATTGGTACAAAAATGGCTCAGTACGTACGGTTTCGGTATATGATACCAAATGCGCATCCCTAACAGATACCCTTACAAACATTGGAAATATCATGTATACGACATGTCTATGTAAAGCTATAAATATCATATAATGCCCTTATAAACATTGAAAATATCATATATAGCCATGCAAAACTAAAAATATTATATATTCCTTTACAAAGTAGTTTAATATCATATACACTCAACTCATTAATAACGATTGATTAAATAACCATTTTAACTTTATATTTTGAAAACCTTAAAATTTCATATAGAGTCATTTTTAACTTCAATATTTGTATCCACCGATTTGCAACATAATTTTTTTACCCATACAATGGAAAGGGTAAATAGGATATTTTCCAGCTGTCTTCAAAGAATAGAGCACGTATATCTAAATAATAATTAAAAAAGAGTATAAATAAATCATATAATGGAAATGGTAGAATAATCACCAAGTATAGAAGCATGTACCGATACGGGTTTGTACTTCAACGTTGATATAGATGAACACGGTCATACCTCATCTTCTCCGTCTTGTCTCCGTCCTGCAAAATCATAAACACGTTAGAAGGGGTCAGATACCGGAGTCTCTGGACCACCCTCTGACGCTCAAGTTAGCATTGGACTCAATGTAGAAAGAGTTTTAGTGTTAGAGAATAACCTATAGAATATTAAGGAGGAGTCCTCTATTTATAGTTGGTGGTGATTAGGGTTTCCCCTTATCTAGGAATTGTAATTGAGTTGCGATATTGTTTCGCAAAATAGGAGACATGGTTATCTTTTAGGATCTCCATATTTATTGGAGATTGGGTTACTTTATGATATATGTTTATCGTATTTAACTGAGTTGGTTATGGTGCAACCGGGTTATAACAGGTGTTGACCGGTTTGACCTGGGCGAACCGGGTCATACCTCGACACTAAGTAACTATAATAAGATTGGGTGTGTATATATATGTATGGTATTTTTAGTTTTGGTTGGGTACATATGATATTTTTAATGTTTGTAAGGATATATATGAAATTATGTAGTTTTGGTTGGTGTATATGATAATTTCAATGTTTGTTAGGGGATATACAAAATTAATCCTAGAAAAATCATAAGGTAACAATTTTGTAATTAAGTTAAACATTATGTGCAAATCATATGCATTGATGCATACACTACATGTCTTATTGATAATATATTTGTAATGCATACACTCCTCTCTTGCGGTATTGATTATGAAATATGTGTTATATCATATATATATATATATATATATATATATGTTACTCGATGCTTCTTGTTTTCAAAGAGTTGACGCTAACCCGCGCGTTACGGCGGGATGTTGATTATGATCTTTTAGTGTCACTATATGAGATGTGAAAATTTTAAGTTTATGCAAAACATTTGTTTCATTCTTGCTTAATCCGAAACCTAAATCACTAAATCACCAATAAAGAAAAAAAACACAATTCAATGGCTCAAGCATAAATTTGAATGGAGCATGTCTTGATAAGTGGCAAATATGTTACATTTTGTACGATTATCGCGGGTGTAGATGGGGTTGGTGTTATTTGCGTTTGTCGATTTTTTTATTTATACATAATAGGTTAGAATGTATTTGTTATAAATGTGATAAGCAAAAAGATTGGACGTGGGCGATTAAAAATATATGGTACAAAATATGTGGTTAGAAAGAAATATATGCATTTTTAGGAAAAAAAATATTATGCAAGGTAAATCATAATCAAAATCTATAGAAAAACCACAACTTACGGTAAATCATAAGCAAACAAACTATAGAAAAACCACAACATATGGATTATATATTCTACATATTTTAGCAAAGCCTCACAACAAAAACCACAACATACGGATTATAAATCTTTCATATTTTAACTTTTGCCAAAAAGCAACTTAAGACACCATTGTTTGAATCACAACCCTTCAAACCACTTTTAAATGTATCACACCCTTACAAAAAAGTCACAACTTTTAAATGCATCACACCCCTTCAAAAAGGCACACCCCTTCAAACTTTGAAATGTATCACACCCTTTACAAAAAGTCACAACTTTTAAATATATTAGACCCTTACAAAAAGTCATAACCCTTCAAACTACATTTAAATGTATCACATACAAGTCACAACTTTTAAATATATCACAACTCCAAACACTAATTATCAGGTACAACATTTTACGAAAGAAACATTCCTATCAAATTACCGGTTTGTGGCGCAAGATAACCATTATTTCATAAAGCAATTTGAGGTGTCAAATTGATAAATATTTATACCAAATTAGTTAACTTTATGAGTTTGTGTTGCCAAATAAATTGGTTTAGATATGTATTATATTGGTTTTGAACGATCCTACATTGTAATCAACTAAATTCTAGCATAAATACAAAAGTTTATACTGCAAAAAAAACACCTAAAACCAATATGGCTTAAACCAGCAATGTTAAGCAAATTAACCTGGCTCTGAGCGTGATCTAGGCTGTAACTCTTGGTTCTTAATTGTAACACCCGTCTCATTTATTTAAGATTTTAATAAATAATACGCATTTTTAAAAACCATAATGCGTAATTACAAAACTTAGTTATAAAAAAACTAAGTTTACATGGTTACGGTGTTCTAAGATTACCAACTGACTAGTTTAAAAAAAATCGACATATAGTTAGTGTTTACAAAATAAACATCGTCTAAAACAAGATTAAATTAGCGCGGAAGCTTCAAAAGTTTGTGTTCGGTTCTTGATTTCTTGCTTGATCGGCATCCGGAATGAGACGAGTATGACCTAAGGTCAAAACCGCAATAAATGTTAGTTTTGACAACATTTACTTATATATAAACAGGTTCTAGTATCATACAAATGAAAACAAAAACAAAATTTCGATTCTTGGTGTGTCGCGCCACGCGACAGACTCCTTTGGATCCTTTGCACCCCACGAACGCTCTCGCGTGTCGCGCCAGAGCTAAGGTCCCCTGTCGCGTGCCGCGGGGGAACCCGTTTTCCAGCGGCTGCAGGTTGAATTCCTGTATTTCTACCCATCTCCGAATTTTCCATAATCTCAACTTTAAACTAGCATAACTTTTTATCTAAGTGTCCTTTTTAAGTGATTCTTTTTCCTACGCGACCGTAATTTAATTCTCCATCTCATGGAGTACAAAACCCGACATCTAAATTCACAAAATTTTAGATTTCAAGCTCTCGGCTTGAAATTCAATTTAGATACTTTTTGACCCGTTTGTGTTTTGATCAAACAAACTCGTTGTTTACCTTTAAAATGTCATGCAAATCACATTATATCAGTTTACTAATATATACAAGGTTCAAATTATGGGTTCTTATGCATTCTTAACCCGTTTTTACTTGATATCTTATTTTGACCCGTTAAGGGTATTTATGCACTTTAAAGCTTAAATTACGTTCATTCCTTATATGCATCTAAGGGTTGCAAGGTCATAATATAAATTTCTAAACAACCTCTTAGGGCCGTTTGCCCGGTTGACCCATCAAAGGCTTTTTGTCACACCCCGATTTCCACGTGTCACCGGTGGGCCCGGTGGGGGAGTATCGTGACGTGGTTGGCAACATAATAGTCAAACAACACAATATTTAATATGCACAGCGGAAGCAAATGAAAAATATAATTCAACCGAATGTAATATTTGTAATATCAAATATCACAACTGTCGATTGTTTATCCACAGACGGATCAAAAATAAATAGTAGTTCAACAGACTCTAGGCATCTTAAGCTTGCGAGACTTCTATTGATGCTAAGGAGAAATCCCAGCCAATTACGCTTAGTACCTGCATTTAATCTTTTTGGGAAAATACGTCAGTTTACACTGGTAAATACAATCAACTGACTCATTTTAAAAATGATTAAAAATTTATTTAGATGCACATGGCATAAACATTTTATAACTTGGGAGAATTATTTAAATATATAATCTTGTGAATGAATTACATGTTCCTTGTGCGTTTAGTAGCCCGGATCGTGTCCGGGTTAAAGATCAATAGACACACCACATTATTCTTTTGTGCACTGACGGGTGTACGCCTACACCCCGCGCTTAAGTCGTGGCCATTTCGTAAAATGATGCCAGGGATATCTGGGACATGGTCATTAACCCCCCAAAGGCTTTAAGTAAACAAGACTATTTAAACGGGCCGATAAAATTATTCAATTAACCACCAAACGATGGAAGATTTGATGCCCGACCAAGCGGTATTTTATATACCGTAACCCAAGCCCGTATAGGGAAAATAAGTTAAAAGTATTTACCTGAGCAAAGTATAAATCACAATAAGCAAACGCAAGTAGCTTTTACTGGTACTCCTAATCTGGAACGAAGGTTTATAATAACCTATTAGAATCCTAACGGGTCTTTAGTTAAGCTTAAGTTTAGACCGGTTAGTTTCAAAGATACGGTTCGTACGCACGATTAAGCGAAGACCGGATAGAATGTGATTTAGACCCGACAAGTTTAGAGACTTGCTTAATATGGGTATTTCATACACATTCTGGATTTTAAGATAAAACCGATAAGGTTTGACCCGTTTCGGCTAATTTATGTAAACTAGTTACATAAATCGAACCGAACGCGTAATAAGCGTAACGGGTAATTATTAGAGCCATATACAGGTTTCCTAAGTTAATATGCCTCAAATATGTTGTGACATCAGTAAGATGTCTTTTATTATGCCCGAAATGAATTTAAACACAAACTATGCCTCGTAGGGGTAGTTTGGTCATTTTCAAGGTTATAAAAGAGTCTAAGTATTAACCTGAGTTACAGGTCTGATATAATCAGTAAAAATACTTAGTTTACTAAGTTATAACAGTAGGGTAAAGTATATATGTGAAATTTATCAATTATAACCAAACTATGCACCGTAGGGGCATTTTGGTAATTTCACATAAGCCGTAAAGCTCAAAACTGAAGTCTGAGTTAAACAACTTTTGCTTACTGTTAAAATATTATAATTTACCTAAAATATCAGTAGGTATCAACCCTTGTATGTTTAAAATAGTTTTAGTAAATACTATGCGTTAAAAACGCTTAATAAGGCGATAAGAAGCCATTTCCGGGTTTGATACATAAAGCTGATATTTTTATTATTCTAGAAGGCTTAAAATAATTTATTTATCATATGTGATCAGTAGCAAAAGGTTTGGAGTTAATTAGATATGTAAAACTCATTTTATGGCCCGTAAGGGCAAAACCGACAATTACCGGATTAAGCCTACGACTATTAGTTATGCTCAGCCTAAAATTAATTAAAAATCTTCAAAAATCCCAAAATAATATATTACATCAGTGGGTAATAAGTTTGATATCAAAAAGTAGGCTTAACTAGGCTATACGCTAATTACGCCTTTTTATTAACACAAAGCTTTCAATTTACGCTAATGAGCATAACTCTCATTCTACACCTCAAACTGATGTCAAACTTTGCATACAAGTTTATATATCAGTGACTAGGGTTTCTACTCTTTTACATTTTCAAAAATCACGTTTTAAGGTGAAAAGGGCATAATGGTCAACATATGAGTAATTAACGGAATCATGCGTATTAATTGGTTAACTAATGAACCATGGTGTATAATCATAGAGGGTTATACTAGCATGTAACCTGATCCAAATGAAGCTCTAAGGTATTTCTAAATCATAGCAAAACGGGTCAGAACTGAAGTCAAAGCAAAAGTCAAAGCTTTGCGACTTTCGGTTCCGAACCGGGTCTAAACAGGAAATTGTCGGGTTGAACATGTTTAGACATGTTCTTACATTGATTACCAAGTTATATTAATGATCAAACAGGTTGTATGTGTTCTACATTGCTAATCATGCATAAATTAGAAACTAAGTATCCTGTTGACTTTTTATTCACAAGTTTGACCCGACATTTGACCTAGTTAGAGTGGGAATCAGGGGGAACCCTTTTAAGGGTTTATTACCCACATAATTACCAACTTATAACTACTTTTGATTCGACTAATCACTAGACCATTAGTGATTAATCTTAAAGTCAACCGTTAATTACGACGGTTTGACTTTTAGACTATAACTAAGCAAAAACTTAACTAAGGAAGGATTAGCAAACTTACAAGAGTCCTATGAACGACCAGAGATCACTTGAGAGAAGTCTTGTGCTCCAGAATGATCAGGAATGCAAGAATGAAGGTGTGAAGAACTTGTTGCAACTCATGGCCCTTTTATAGTGTTTAATCCACCATAGAATGTTGACACAAAAGTCTACCACTAACCACAATTCATCCACAAGTGTCCCTAGTGTTCTACGGGTTGCCTAGGGGTCGCCCATGAAGTGAAACATCTGTTTTGGGTCGATTATGCGCGAATACAGGAGGCTGTTTGAACTTTCTGTATCTGGGCTTTTGACGCGGCCCGCGTAAGACCTTAAGGTCACTTACGCGGCCCGCCTGAGTCCTGTTGTCAGCTTTCACATTTTCAAGTTTTTGCATATTGTCCCTTGGCCTTTCGAAAGGGCAACTAATTTAATTTTTGCACTTTGAGCCCTCTATATTTATCTATAAGGGCCTTAAGACTTGTACCCACTTTGCCAAGTCCCTGGTCACTTCTGGTTAACCCGAAAAGTCATAATTTTCAACGTTAACGCTTTAACCCCTCACATACGAATTTGATCATAACTTTCTCATACTTATGAAATTTATATCGTGCATTCTAGTGAGCATAATTAACCGTTACGAAGCTTCGGGTTTGTCAAAAGGTCACTCAGAGGTATAACTTAAACATGTTGACACATTTAACCCCTGTAGTTTGTAATCTCTCACTTTTAGCTTCGTATGATCCATGATTTATTCGTTTGGTGATATAAACATCAAGTAGGGTTAATGTACAATATATTTATTCACTGCTGACATTTAGAACTCGTATATTCACATACTTTCCATGATTGTCAACTTTAATCCTTTCATAACATTCTTTCACACGTTCAAACATATGCCACGTGTCAACACATTATAGGACGTGAATTTTCGAGGTATTACATCCTCACCCCCTTAAAATAAATCTCTACCCGAGATTTACTGAAATAAATAAGGGTACTTTTCTTTCATCGTGGACTCAACCTCCCATGTATATTCGGGTCCTCTGCGGGCCTCCCATTTGACCTTTACAATAGGCACATGCTTCCTTCGAAGCTTCTTAACCTGTCGATCTTCAATCGACAATGGTTTTTCCACAAATTTTAAGCTCTCATCTATATGCACATCTGTGTGTGGTATAACCAGTGATTTATCAGCGAAGCACTTCTTCAGATTGCAGTTGTGGAACACATTGTGAATTCCACTGAGCTCTTCAGGTAAGTTTAACTTATAGGCAACTGATCCGATACGTTCGATAACCTCGAAAGGTCCTATGTATCTCGGGCTTAGCTTGCCTTTCTTACCAAATCGCATCACCCCTTTCCAGGGTGATACTTTAAGCAATACATTGTCACCTACTTCGAAGTGAAAGGATTTACGCTTTGGATCTGCGTAACTCTTCTGCCTATCTCGGGCAGCTTTGAGACGGTCACGAATCTGGACAATTTTGTCCGTCGTTTCAAAGACTATCTCTGGTCCTGATAATTGGACATCTCCAACTTCCGCCCAACAAACGGGCGTTCTACACTTTCTACCATATAAGGCCTCAAAAGGCGCAGCCTTAATGCTGGTGTGGTAGCTATTGTTGTAGGAGAATTCGATTAAGGGTAGGTGGTTATCCCAACTACCACCTAAATCAATTACACATGCACGTAGCATGTCTTCCAATGTTTGAATAGTACGCTCACTCTGACCGTCTGTCTGAGGATGGTAAGCCGTACTAAAATTCAAACGCGTGCCCAAAGATTGTTGGAAACTTTTCCAAAAATGTGACGTGTATCTAGTATCTCTGTCAGAGATAATAGACACAGGTATGCCATGTAAGGCTACAATCTTATCCACGTATAACTGGGCTAACATGTCGGAGCTATAAGTCTCCTTGATGGGTAAGAAATGTGCTGACTTAATCAGTCTATCAACTATCACCCATATTGTATCATTGCCTTTCCTTGTCTTTAGCAACTTGGTGATGAAATCCATCGTCACCATCTCCCACTTCCATGTGGGAAGTTCAGGTTGTTGTAGCAAACCTGACGGCTTTTGATGTTCTGCTTTGACTTGCGCACACCTTGAGCATTTAGCTACATAGGCAGCTACAGACTTTTTCAAGCCTATCCACCAATAATTTGCCCTTAGATCCTGGTACATCTTATCAGCTCCAGGATGAACGGAATATTTAGAACTATGGGCTTCTTGGAGAATAACATCTCGAAGTCCTCTATAAATTGGAACCCATATTCGTCCATTTAATCTCAGAATTCCGTCTTTGCCAAGAGATAACTGCTCCTCAGTTACTCCTAGCTTTTCATTAGGATAGTTAGCTTCCAACACAGCTTCCTTCTGTGCAGCTAACAACCTTTCAGTCAAACTGTTCTTTATCTCCATGCGCTTGGCATTGATTCGGATGGGTTTCACCCTTTCCTTTCGACTCAAGGCATCAACGACTACATTCGCCTTGCCGGGATGATATCTGATTTCACAATCATAATCATTTAAAGTCTCCATCCAACGGTGTTGACTCATGTTTAAATCCTTCTGATTAAACAGGTGCTGGAGGCTCTTGTGATCAGAATAGATCACACACTTGATACCATACAAATAATGCCTCCACAGTTTTAGTGCGAATACAACGGCACCCAACTCCATGTCGTGGGTGGTGTAATTCTTTTCATGCACCTTTAACTGTCTTGAAGCGTAGGCAATAACCTTGCCTCTCTGCATAAGCACACACCCCATTCCAGTGTGGGATGCATCACAGTAAACTACGAATTCTTCGATACCTTCAGGCAATGTCAGTACAGGAGCATTGCTCAACTTTTGTTTTAGGATATCAAAGGATTCTTGCTGCTTAGGGCCCCAAACAAACTTAACCTTCTTCTTAGTTAAGGAGGTTAGGGGTGCAGCAATCCTTGAAAAATTTTCGATAAAGCGCCTGTAATATCCTGCCAATCCCAGGAAGCTACGAATCTCTGTAGGCGTCTTTGGCTCTTGCCAGTTCATAACTGCTTCAACCTTAGCGGGATCCACTTGGATACCACGCACACTCACCACGTGTCCAAGGAATTGGACTTCTCGAAGCCAAAACTCACACTTGGAAAATTTGGCGTAGAGTTTCTCCTGATGTAGAAGTTTGAGAATACAGCGAAGGTGTTTCTCATGGTCAGCTTGGTTCTTCGAGTAAATAAGAATGACGTCGATGAAAACGATGACGAATTTGTCTAAGTATGGCTTGCAAAAGCGATTCATGAGATCCATGAACGCGGCAGGTGCATTAGTGAGCCCAAAAGGCATCACTAGGAACTCGTAATGACCATAACGAGTCCTAAATGCAGTTTTATGTACGTCTTCATCTCTAACCTTCAGTTGATGGTAGCCTGACCTCAAGTCAATCTTCGAGAAATAACTCGCTCCTTGCAATTGATCGAACAAATCGTCGATCCTGGGCAAAGGATACCTATTCTTTATCGTGACCTTATTAAGCTCACGATAATCGATGCACAGACGCATCGATCCATCCTTCTTCTTGACAAACAAGACTGGTGCTCCCCATGGAGACGAACTAGGTTTAATGAAACCTTTAGCTAGCAATTCATCCAGTTGCGTTCTTAATTCCTTCATCTCCGTTGGTGCCAACCTATAGGGTGCTCAAGCAACTGGTGCTGCTCCAGGGATGATATCAATCCTGAATTCCACTTGCCTATCTGGTGGCAAACCAGGTAGTTCTTCCGGAAAAACTTCTGGGTATTCAGAAATGACGGGGATGTCTTCTATCTTCGATTTAGGCTCATCAATAATCACTTGTGCCATATAGATGACACAACCCTTCTTTAAACACTTGGAAGCCTTGAGCATAGTCACTTGCTCAGGCAGTCCATATTGGGTATCTCCCCGAATGGTAAGTGATTCACCAGACGGAGTCTTTATCACTACCTGCTGCTTGTTGCAGACAATTTGGGCCTGGTTATTAGATAACCAGTCCATACCCAAAACTATGTCAAAACCGGCCAACTTAAAGGGAAGTAGAGACAGAGGAAAAGAGTGGTTCTTAATGGATATAACCAGTGTTGTAAGAATCGCTAGGCGCTAGTCGGGCGGTGGGGTACCGACTAGCGATTAATCGGGATTAATAGGGATTAATCGGAATTAATCGGATTGAGATTTTTATATGTAATTTTTAGTTACATATATACCTACACATTTTTATATGTAGTTTTTTAAAGTAGACATGTTTTAACACCTCATTAACGCATTTTTTTAAGTAATTGGAAGGAATTTATATAGTTTGGTCAAAATTTGGCCGACATCTAGCCAAAATTTGGCCAGAATAGGACCACCATTGACTGCCTAGCTATTAGTCGGCCATTAATCGGTGAACCTCCGATTAGTGATTAATCGGCTACTAATCGGAGACTAGTCGTGATTTTTACAACCATGGATATAACACATCCATCTAACACAGTTGAGACGGTTTCTATGGTGCCATCTGCTAACTCTACCTCATAATTTATACTCAAGGTTTTGACAGGTAAATTCAGCAATTTGAAAAACTTATGATCAACGAAAGACTTATCAGCGCCTGAATCAAAAAGTACTCTTGCATAGACATCATTTACAAGGAAAGTACCTGTAATCACGTTATCGTCTAGAACCGCTTCCTTTGTGTCCATTCTGAAGACTCTAGCATTAGTCTTCTTGGCCTCTTCAGGCTTCTTGGCATATTTAGGGCAGTTGGTTTTGATGTGCCCTTTCTCATTACAGCTGTAGCAAGTTGCATCTTTCAGCTTTTTGCAATCCAAGGTCTTGTGATCCTTAGACTTGCATATCCCGCAAGCAAAAGTTCTTTGCGAGTTCGATTCGAGTCTGCACTTTCCAAAGTGCTGTTTCTTGCAAATCTTGCATTTGGGCTTCTCATTAGACTGATGCCCATCTTTCCTTGACTCAGACCCCCTCTTGTTGTCACCGTTTCCTCGGTGCTTCTTGCTCGACCTCCGTGAGTTATCATCTTCACGTTTTCTCTTCTCAGCATCTTTATTCCTCAACGATCTTTGCCTGACCACATCCAGAGTGAGGGATAAAGATATGTCAGCTACAGATCTGAAAGTAGCTGGCCGGGAGGCCTTCACGCTTGCCTTAATTTCCGGGGCTAAACCACCGATAAAACGAGCTATTCTTTTTGGTTCCGGGGTTACCAGATACGGAACCAACCGGGACATTGTGTTGAAGCTCGTGAGGTAAGCTTGACAGTCAAGGTTTGTCATCACCAACGACAGAAAATCAGATTATATCTTCTCAACCTCATGCTGGGGGCAGTAATTCTCCCTGATGAGGGCAACGAATTGTTCCCAAGACATATTGTACAATGGGATTTTCCCGGTGGCTTGAATCAGTGATCTCCACCAGGCTAAAGCTTCGCCCTTAAATGATTGCGACACAAACTTGACTATATCCCTCTCAGCGCATCCGCTGATATCCACAACTGTGTCCATCTCGTCTAACCACGTCATGCAGTCAATGGCTCCCTTTTCCCCAGTAAAATCTCTGGGCTTGCACGAAACAAAGTATTTATAGGAGCAACCCTTACTACGAGGTTCTTGATTTAGTACAACCTGCTGAGATGGAGCAATGTGGTGGTTTGAGGAAAGTCTATCATCATCTTTCTTGGGTTCTTCCTTTTTGGAAGGTGGCTTCGAATGCGGAGTAGATAGGGTCCTACTCCGAGTCCCACTATACTCTTCGTACTGCCGCTCCAAGGCCTTTGTAACTGCGTCGTCTACCAACGCTTTCAATTCAGCACCCGTTAGATTAACTCGGGCATTATCGTTATTCTCCACTGGATAGCTATTAATTTCGTCCGAATTAGCCATTTTAATTGAACTGTTACAGAAAACAAGGACAATAATTTATTTGGGAGTTTATCATGGAATTGCCCCTTAGGGTAATTCATTAACCATGGTAAACAGAGACCATATTTGGTTAATCTATTAATCATATTTATTTAGGATTTCTATTATAATTTATCCTATTTATAAAACAATAACAGTTTTATTTGTGGCACAAAAGGCCTAGTCACAAGGACATTTTAAATTATAAGTTATGATTTCAGAGAATCAAAACATGAAGGTATACTGGCACCATAGGCCTAGTCACAAGGACATTTATAAATTATAAGCTATGATTTCAGAGAATCAAAGCATGAAGGTTTGAACCTAGTTCATTACCTTTATCTGACAGGGAGTCATTGCTACCACTGTCTTTTGGCTCATATGGAAATGAGCAGGGGCCCGTAGGCACTATATTACCAACGTATGGTCAAAATATGATCATCTTAATTGATGACCTAAACCCATGATTCAGAGATCATTAAACTGGGTTAGGAATCTTTTGAAGAATCCTTATAAAAGAATGACGTGTGTGATTTTAATGAATCACGTCTGCCAGGAGCGTTAACATATTTACAGATGTTAACAGGGATTTGAATCTTTTAAACAGGTCTTACCATCATGGCCAGGTCTTTATAATGACACTCAGGCTAGGTTTCACTCTTAAGATTCTTATTCAATATTTAAATAGGCAGATTATTATTAAAAGGAATGATTTTGATTTATTTATTTCATGTAATATATTTATGCAGATAATAGCAAAAATGAAATTTATAAACTTACATTCCCTTAATTTATTAAAAGGTTACACGTCGCCCTAAACGGGACTTTTTAAATAAACAAACTTACCCACGCAGGGGTTTAAACAAGGACTTACCCACACAGGGGCTTATCAACAAACATAATAATAGTCCACGCAGGGACTTACACAAATAACATAATAGTCCACGCAGGGACTTAAACAACAACATACCCTCGTAGGGGTTAACAGAAAGATAGACCCACGCAGGGGTCAAAACAAACAAGCATACCCACGAAGGGGTTTATACAGTAAGACTGGCCCACGCAGGGCTCAACAACAATTGGAAGGATTCAGTGGTCCTTCTTGCTCTTCCCTTTGATCAAGCTTGTCAATCCTTGGAAGAAGCTTTGTCTCTCCCTGCGTTCTCTGTGGAAGTCTCGCTCTACTTGGTCCAGCCTTTGCAGAATTTCTTCACACTCTGGTGGGGAGAACCTTGGCGGCTGCGATTGCGTCCGAATAATAGGTCTATTAGGTATTTGGTACCCATGATTCGGGTACCCTACTCCCCACGGAGCTCCATACTGTCCTTCCGGGTTAAAGGCGTTGTAATTAGACGCTACCAAGTACGGGTCGGCTTCAGCGTATCCGTAGTTGGTGTGAGCTGGTTGTTCAAACGGGTTGTACGCCATAGAACCCGTGTATGCTGGAATCGGGTTATCAAAACCCATAGGTGGTGGTTGCGGTGCAACTGGGTGTGAAGGTCCACCCATTTGCGGATCTTCTGGAAGTGGCGGATAGTGACTGCCACTTGATTATCAAGGAGAGCTGAAATGAAAATCTCCTCCTCGCGCGGACATCCGCGCCCCGGTTCTCCTACGCCTTGGCGGTTGTGGAGGTGCCGGTTGAACTGGTGGCGGTGGAGGCGGTGGCGTGACTGCCACAAATCGGGAATCCACCGAGGGATCCTGCTGCTGCTGTTGGTGAGGTGATGAATGGTGCGAGGGTGTGAAGTACCACTCGTGCTGAGTAAACCTCGCCTAAAAGCTGTCTGGACCACCGTAGGGTGATCCGTGGAACGAAGATCCATCCGAGATCTCTATGGGATGGTTCGGTGTACCACTGGCAGGTTCGACGGGATCCGTGTCCTCGTCCATATCCATAGCGTTGTCTCCCGAGAAGTGATCCTCCGGTCCCAATGGGTTAAAACCCACTGGTTCTTGTATAAAATTTGCAGGGTTAAACCGGCCCCTGAAAACAGGTGTAGGGTCACCAAAGGAGTGGTGCGATAAAGATCGCTGTAAAGGTATGTAGGAAGGTTGAGGGTTATTGGGCTCATTTTCCGAGTGTGGCCCATAAGAGTTATGCACGGGAGGCGTCGAACTATGCGAAACCGACCGTCTAGCTGGCTCGAAAAGGTTCCTCCGGTTCTGTCGAGGATTGTCACTCTCGGTGGTAGAAGGAGCTCGCATATGCGAAGGTCCTGCTTCATTATCATTGGGGGCGGTGATTGGCCCCTTTCCTCGTCCTCTACGTCTAAAGAATCTTGGCGGCATTTTATTAATCCTGTCAATATAGCATGAGATAACAACAACATATATATAAAATAAAAGACAAATTAAAAATAAATTGAAACAAATTTGGATTGTTCCTATGTTCTTTGTCTAGACTCGAAAGTTTATGAATGTGCAATTGTGTAACTGAGATTAAACACAAAAGGCTAGTGTTTAATTCACTCAGTGTTGGCTCTGATACCAACCTGTCACACCCTGATTTCCACGTGTCACCGGTGGGCCCGGTGGGGGAGTATCGTGACGTGGTTGGCAAGATAATAGTCAAACAACACAATATTTAATATGCACAGCGGAAGCAAATGAAAAATATAATTCAACCGAATATAATATTTGTAATATCAAATATCACAACTGTCGATTGTTTATCCACAGACGGATCGAAAATAAATAGTAGTTCAACAGACTCTAGGCATCTTAAGCTTGCGAGACTTCTATTGATGCTAAGGAGAAATCCCAGCCAATTACGCTTAGTACCTGCATTTAATCTTTTTGGGAAAATACGTCAGTTTACACTGGTAAATACAATCAACTGACTCATTTTAAAAATGATTAAAAATTTATTTGGATGCACATGGCATAAACATTTTATAACTTGGGAGAATTATTAAAATATATAATCTTGTGAATGAATTACATGTTCCTTGTGCGTTTAGTAGCCCGGATCGTGTCCGGGTTAAAGATCAATAGACACACCACATTATTCTTTTGTGCACTGACGGGTGTACGCCTACACCCCGCGCTTAAGTCGTGGCCATTTCGTAAAATGATGCCAGGGATATCCGGGACATGGTCATTAACCCCCCAAAGGCTTTAAGTAAACAAGACTATTTAAACGGGCCGATAAAATTATTCAATTAACCACCAAACGATGGAAGATTTGATGCCCGACCAAGCGGTATTTTATATACCGTAACCCAAGCCCGTATAGGGAAAATAAGTTAAAAGTATTTACCTGAGCAAAGTATAAATCACAATAAGCAAACGCAAGTAGCTTTTACTGGTACTCCTAATCTGGAACGAAGGTTTATAATAACCTATTAGAATCCTAACGGGTCTTTAGTTAAGCTTAAGTTTAGACCGGTTAGTTTCAAAGATACGGTTCGTACGCACGATTAAGCGAAGACCGGATAGAATGTGATTTAGACCCGACAAGTTTAGAGACTTGCTTAATATGGGTATTTCATACACATTCTGGATTTTAAGATAAAACCGATAAGGTTTGACCCGTTTCGGCTAATTTATGTAAACTAGTTACATAAATCGAACCGAACGCGTAATAAGCGTAACGGGTAATTATTAGAGCCATATACAGGTTTCCTAAGTTAATATGCCTCAAATATGTTGTGACATCAGTAAGATGTCTTTTATTATGCCCGAAATGAATTTAAACACAAACTATGCCTCGTAGGGGTAGTTTGGTCATTTTCAAGGTTATAAAAGAGTCTAAGTATTAACCTGAGTTACAGGTCTGATATAATCAGTAAAAATACTTAGTTTACTAAGTTATAACAGTAGGGTAAAGTATATATGTGAAATTTATCAATTATAACCAAACTATGCACCGTAGGGGCATTTTGGTAATTTCACATAAGCCGTAAAGCTCAAAACTGAAGTCTGAGTTAAACAACTTTTGCTTACTGTTAAAATATTATAATTTACCTAAAATATCAGTAGGTATCAACCCTTGTATGTTTAAAATAGTTTTAGTAAATACTATGCGTTAAAAACGCTTAATAAGGCGATAAGAAGCCATTTCCGGGTTTGATACATAAAGCTGATATTTTTATTATTCTAGAAGGCTTAAAATAATTTATTTATCATATGTGATCAGTAGCAAAAGGTTTGGAGTTAATTAGATATGTAAAACTCATTTTTTGGCCCGTAAGGGCAAAACCGACAATTACCGGATTAAGCCTACGACTATTAGTTATGCTCAGCCTAAAATTAATTAAAAATCTTCAAAAATCCCAAAATAATATATTACATCAGTGGGTAATAAGTTTGATATCAAAAAGTAGGCTTAACTAGGCTATACGCTAATTACGCCTTTTTATTAACATAAAGCTTTCAATTTACGCTAATGAGCATAACTCTCATTCTACACCTCAAACTGATGTCAAACTTTGCATACAAGTTTATATATCAGTGACTAGGGTTTCTACTCTTTTACATTTTCAAAAATCACGTTTTAAGGTGAAAAGGGCATAATGGTCAACATATGAGTAATTAACGGAATCATGCGTATTAATTGGTTAACTAATGAACCATGGTGTATAATCACAGAGGGTTATACTAGCATGTAACCTGGTCCAAATGAAGCTCTAAGGTATTTCTAAATCATAGCAAAACGGGTCAGAACTGAAGTCAAAGCAAAAGTCAAAGCTTTGCGACTTTCGGTTCCGAACCGGGTCTAAACAGGAAATTGTCGGGTTGAACATGTTTAGACATGTTCTTACATTGATTACCAAGTTATATTAATGATCAAACAGGTTGTATGTGTTCTACATTGCTAATCATGCATAAATTAGAAACTAAGTATCCTGTTGACTTTTTATTCACAAGTTTGACCCGACATTTGACCTAGTTAGAGTGGGAATCAGGGGGAACCCTTTTAAGGGTTTATTACCCACATAATTACCAACTTATAACTACTTTTGATTCGACTAATCACTGGACCATTAGTGATTAATCTTAAAGTCAACCGTTAGTTACGACGGTTTGACTTTTAGACTATAACTAAGCAAAAACTTAACTAAGGAAGGATTAACAAACTTACAAGAGTCCTATGAACGACCAGAGATCACTTGAGAGAAGTCTTGTGCTCCAGAATGATCAGGAATGCAAGAATGAAGGTGTGAAGAACTTGTTGCAACTCTTAGCCCTTTTATAGTGTTTAATCCACCATAGAATGTTAACACACAAGTTTACCACTAACCACAATTCATCCACAAGTGTCCCTAGTGTTCTAGGGGTTGCCTAGGGGTCGCCCATGAAGTGAAACATCTGTTTTGGGTCGATTATGCGCGAATACAGGAGGCTGTTTGAACTTTCTGTATCTGGGCGATTAACGCGGCCCGCGTAAGACCTTAAGGTCACTTACGCGGCCCGCCTGAGTCCTGTTGTCAGCTTTCACATTTTCAAGTTTTTGCATATTGTCCCTTGGCCTTTCGAAAGGGCAACTAATTTAATTTTTGCACTTTGAGCCCTCTATATTTATCTACAAGGGCCTTAAGACTTGTACCCACTTTGCCAAGTCCCTGGTCACTTCTGGTTAACCCGAAAAGTCATAATTTTCAACGTTAACGCTTTAACCCCTCACATACGAATTTGATCATAACTTTCTCATACTTATGAAATTTATATCGTGCATTCTAGTGAGCATAATTAACCGTTACAAAGCTTCGGGTTTGTCAAAAGGTCACTCAAAGGTATAACTTAAACATGTTGACACATTTAACCCCTGTAGTTTGTAATCTCTCACTTTTAGCTTCGTATGATCCATGATTTATTCGTTTGGTGATATAAACATCAAGTAGGGTTAATGTACAATATATTTATTCACTGTTGACATTTAGAACTCGTATATTCACATACTTTCCATGATTGTCAACTTTAATCCTTTCATAACATTCTTTCACACATTCAAACATATGACACGTGTCAACACATTATAGGACGTGAATTTTCGAGGTGTTACATTTTTTGGTCAATTTTAGTTCTTCATTTTGCGATGAAGGACTTTCACTAATTATTTGACCAAAATATCACTATTAACAATAATTCTATTTATGCGTATCTGGCTCGGGTCAACATTTTGTCCCGTTTTAATACCTTGTCTCAACATTTGCTAATCCATAGCATCACCAATCCATAAGTCGTCTTATCCTGTGAGCGTATGTCTCAACAAACACTTATTAGTTGTTAAATTGTCAAATGGTATCGATGTTACCATTTGACCCGTTTGGTCTAAATGACCGAATAATTTGCACTTAAAATCGAATGACATTTAATTACCATTTCATAAAGTAACTCATTTCAAATTTTTCACCAATTTATTTAGATTTCTTAAATCCGTTTCTTACGCGTTTACCCAACATGGCTTATGTCATTTGGTGTCGTTTTACACTTCAATTTTAATCTATTTACACTTGACCAAATCACCGTTTTCTTCTTTTAATTCTTTTAGGCCTACTTATAAAGTAGCCGTTCGGAAACTTATTATATCTTAGTCTTTTCATGACTAAATTACTAATTCCCCTTTTATACCATTAACGATGGTTTTATCAACTTTATTTGTTCCGACCCACACCATTTAGCGTCGGAGACCAGGTTTCAAATATCATCTTTATCGTATTTATAACTTATAAAATGAATAAGTATTCTACAAAAAGGTGTAAGTTTCACTTACCTTTCATCCATGTCGCAACCCCCGTCCCCTAACAAACCCGGGAACGGGCGGCCACGGCCAGTTCTGGTGGTATCTGTGTTTTATCATTTTTGGCAGCGGAAATTACATCAGGACCGTAGTTAGGAAATATTTTATCAGAGTAAAATACCACGCCTTTAATATATTAAACATATGGGAAAAACCCAAGTTTCAAGTACACACATTTTCATAGGGATAAACCCTATTTTATTTAATAAAACATCTCTTTATTTTTAGGTAACTTTATTGCCACTTTTCCATGCTTTCAGTGCTGTCCAGCTGGCTTCTGTTTGGCTTTCATATTTTGTTACCTGAAACGCGTTTAAAAACATTTTGTCAGTGGGAAATACTGGTGAGTGAATCCCAGTTTAATCAAGTTAAGTAATAACCATTGTACAGTATTGAGGGTGGTCGCGCAATTACATTTGTTTCCATCTATTCAATTACCACCCACGGTATTGTCAACCCGACTTGTGGTCATGTTACTCCTCGCAAGGTAGTAACAAATTTTGTATACAAAACCCCAACATACCGACGATAATTGTAAAATGCAAATACTCAATAACTGTTTAATATATTATTAATTAAGTGAGGTTTTGTAAAAACAGTTAACAAAAAGGAGATTACTCACATTGCTGTCTTAGGGTTTCCTTTAAGGATTTCCTGGTGATTATCTATAATTTACACAAATGCACACGCGTTAGTATAATAACCCAATATTTACATTAGTAATGCCCTCCCCGAGACGGCATTCCAACGACTACGTCGGGCAGAACCACGACAGCCGTTACGGAACCCTGGATCAATTGGGCAGCGTATCTAATACGTAACCGGGGTTATGATACTTACAACGAGGCAGAACTGCGTTATTTAGGGGGGTATTGTGCACGAAAAGCACTTTGACTATATAGAAATTCGTGAGAGAGAAAGAGATTGAACGATCGGAACTGAAGGTCGAAGCCCTCTATTTATAGTTGTGATCTGACATCGGGTCGCGGCCCGCGACAGCCACTACTGTCTTTCTCGCGGCCCACGAGATAGGTGGCTAGGGCTTAGGGTTGCTTGGTCACGGGTGTAGACTCGCCGGGTGTTGTGCCACGTGGCGGGCTAGGGTTGCGCCAGCCGTCACTCGCTCGCAGCCCGCGACGTCCCTCAAGGGATCTGTCACCCCCCCCCCCCCCGCCAGAGAGCATTAATTCTTGTTTTTATTTTTATTTTATTAAATTAAAGGTATTCGGGACCGGTTTTCACATACAGGGTATATTTTAGGACATATAGGGACATTTAAAATATATTAGGGGTGTCGAAAATTATTTAGGAGGGTTGTTATAATCCATGTCACGCTTTTCTTTCCGTACTTGCTCCGTTTGTCCCGCTTCATCCACAAGCTTCCACCTAGCTTGTTAAGCGTCAACTATCATATAGTATTCACAAGGTGGTTAGGTTAGTCGTTCTAGATCATAACCTTTATGCCTTATGAAATTTTATACTACTTTTCTTACCGAACTCTATCATAGGTCGGTTTGACTTTTTAAGAGTCAAGCCGCCTTATAGCATATGAAATTGAGCAACTAAGTTTGACAAACTTATGTTGGCGTTCCGCCCTTTACTCGATGGCTCTATTCTTAGGCCACCAATTGAACTAATATTTAATCCGAGTTCATGTTATTTTTAATACTAAGTTATCTTAGCTCTCAATTATTAACGTTACATTATTCTTTCATTACGCAAATCTACGGGTTTTCATCTATAGATGAAACCCGTCTCATCATGTTATTAGGCATTCATCCAAATACTTATTCTAATCAAGTTCTATCTACGAACTAGTAGGTACCCAATTTCACTTAAGCATTTTATCGAACACCTTATGGGCGAAATTCGTATACTTCTTTTATCAAGTTCATGGTTATCGTTTTAACCAAGTTTTAACATCGAATTTAAACCTCTATGTCTAGTGTATATGAACATCATCTAGAACTATTATTACAACAACAAATTTCACATATTTATCATCACTTTTCAAGTATTCATCATAGTACCATAAAACCCACTTATCACCTACAAGGTCATTAGTTAAATCTCTAGTTTTTTGGCACTATTTTACTAAATTCACATCTATGGTTCGTTCCTAGACTCATAGACATCACAATTTCACTATAACATTCATATTTCATACAAGAATTTCGTTCATGCATGATTATCAAATTTCACAAGTATCATAAAAATATAAATTTCGACATACCTCTTGATTCACATGATTAGGTGATCGTTATTATGTGTTCAGATCCGAATTCGGGCTTCAATTAGCCTTTCAATTTGAAGGAATGGCTGAACTAGGGTTCTTGGCTCCATGGGAGCCTTCTGGTCGATCTCTACGCACGCACACACACTCTGTGTGTGAGTGTGTTGTGTTATGTTTTATTTTTATAATTCCATTTTCAAGTTATCCAACTTTAGTCCCTCATATTTTGGCTAGTTATTAAGTTAGCCACAACTTAATTCTTTCTAACAATATTCCCACTTGTTAACTAGGTTAGATATTCCTAGGTATCTTAGTGGGTTCAGGGAATTTATGACTCAGTTTATTTTAAGTCCCGTTAACTAGGGCCTTTTATCAACTACATTTTCCTCGCAAGGATTTGTTAATTTTTATTTAATATTAGGGCTCCAAAGTGGTGTCCGACTCCTTTCTGATGTTCCATTCTTGCATCCTTCTTTTGATTAACATCTTTGTTCCTCAAGTCAAGGATTATTATAAGCCACATCGTATGTGTCTTTCATGCATAAGGCCTCGTAGGCCGTTCGTTTCTTCTAATATTCCTCGTTTTTATCACTTCTAATATCGAGTCATCTTTTGGCCACTCGGTTATCTGATGTAGTCAATACATTATCTTATGCTAATCTTATTGAGACAAGCGCTTTATTTAGTTATAATTACTGTTTTGACCTTAAATGGTCTTCGCGGTTAGACTTACTAGCTGCCGGTTACCTTATATTTCGCCATTTGGGTATGCTACATTGCCATCATTGGCCTTTTGCGTGTCTATGATTTCATATCTTGTAACTCACGTTAAAACGTGGTTATATTCTATATCGCTTTTGTGACCGTGATCTCCTCACGTCATGTTTTAAGTTTATGTCGACCCTTCATTATCGAAAATCTTTATTTCAAGTGTATCGTTTTTACATCTGTCGGTGTTTACATCCTTTAATATTAACCATTTCCCAATTCGTCTCATAATATTCATATCTTGTTAAAACGTCGTTTCTTACTAAAACTGATTTTTAGTTTAACGTTTTATCTTTAACTTACGTCAATTACTAATATCAAGGAAATTGACAATCAGTAATTTATTCTTTTCCGTTCTCGTTTTATACGAGGAATAATAACCAGTTCCCTCTTCTTATACTATTGACCCGTAGGTTCTTTCTCTTAGCCTCGTAGGCTATTTCTTTAGATTTTCATCTTTTTACCTTATTAAGGTGAGACCCTAACCGTTCATTTCTTTTTATTTGTGGCCCAATGGTCTTTTTGGTCTCGTAGACCTTGACTGTAGTCTAAGGCTTCTTTCATTTACTTTTGAACCAGTTTTCCGATGTTATGACTCTTTACGTTATTTATACATCGGTTTGTTCTACGCTCACCGGTTTCCGTTATGTACTTGCACTTCTTTAAAACCCATTACCCGGGTTCTTTTATCTTAATGTTTTTTCTATAACCCTTTATATCGGTTTATTAATATTTCGCAATTTTTATTTATTCGGTTCGCGCTTACTTACATTAGCAAGCGTCATCCTTTATTAAATTCGTTGACTTGTTCGTGTGAGAATTCATCACTTATGAATGTCAAACTTCATTCTTTGTTCAACCCGTTTAACTTTAAAATAGTTGAACGTAATTTATCAAAATTTCTACTTGCAGTATCTTATCGTCTTTTAGTCATGACTCGAAACCCGAGTTCTTTGACTTTCCTTTCGCGTTCCCGTTTCTAAGCCTACGCATGTGCTTAAATCCTTACCCACCAACCGGGTGTTTTACCGAAGTCGGTTATCATTGCAACCCTCTTAATAAGGCTCTTAATGGTTCAGTGACTGTTTGTTTACCTCTTAATGAGGCTCTTAATGGTTCAGACTGTTTGTTTCACGAGCAGATGTCTGAATGGTTTAGACATTTACCTCTGAATGGTTAAACATTATACGAATCTGAATAGTTAAGACCTCTAATCTTAATTGGTCAGACATTTGCCTCTGAACGGTTAAGCATTATAAAAGCTATTAATGATTCAGACCTCTTACTGGTTCAGCACTTAATTATTCAGATGTTGACAAACAGCCCCCTTAGCCAAACACCCTCTAAGAATGAGGGCATGGCCATCAAGAATACTGAAAGAGGAATTGGCGGTGATAGGTTTCTGGTCGTAGTATTGGGTTCGGGTATAACATATAAGAGAATGGATATCCATAAATGAAAAGGCAACCCGGAATTTTGAATGGGAAAAGTATCTGAGATGCAATATGAATGAAGTGAGATGCAATATGAATGAAGCTAACACTTGGCCCAAATTTTTTTTTATGAGTTGCAATATTAATGATTATGACAAAGAATTAATGGTTTTTTTTTTAACGGCCAACAAAGATTTTTATTAAACAAGGTACCAACAGATTGTTAGCACTTGGAAGATACATACATCGAATTATTACAATCTCATGCCCGATAAATCAAAATTACACCAAGACTCCCATGACACCTCGCTAACAATCTCGTGACGTGCACTTGTTTGTGATTGAAGATCAGGTCATTTCGACACCTCCATATGCACCAATTCGATGTGATTGAAGCAGGGGCGGTTCTTAGAAGAGCCGTGGCAGGGCCACAGCCCGGGCAAGTTTTTCGGGCGTAGTGCTAATTTTCCGCATTTCGATCGAAATTTTTTATATATACTATGTTTGGTCCTGGCTTGTCCGGGTTTTTTTTAGTGACCATGTCTTTCGGCCCTGGTATGTTCAACGGGCAAGATCTGCCACTGGATTGAAGATCAGGTCATTAATGGTTAAAAATTAGGATTACATTTAAATATTTTAATCCAATCTTCTTACAACTAAAACAACTCCAAGTTAACACTATTCTAACATAACAAACTCTACCAACACTGATCAGTCTCCCACCGCCGTCCGGCATAGACTCCGGCACCGTTATACACTCCCGCTCGCCGTTCAAATCCAGTCCTCAACTTCAAATCATACAACGCTCGCGACGTCGGATCCGACAACGTAACATAAGCATTCCGAATCTCAATAAAATCACGATCACCGTTTCCATTCAAACCGGAAGCATCCGGATGATACCGTTTCGCTAAACTCCGGTACGCAGATTTGATCTCGGAAGCCGTTGCGTTTCTGTTCACATTCAAAACGTCATATAAACTACTCGTGGTTTTCATTGTAGTGGATTCAACGAACGGTTCATCGATTACTGCATGAAGTGATGCTTTAGGAGTGTAGTTTTGGTTTCTGATATGTACATTTGATGTCGATTCGGTTGAATTTGCCGGTGACAAGCGGCGGTTGTTGAGGAATCGGAGAGAAGTTGCTCCGGCGGAGGTTGTTAGGGTTCCGGCCATGTTGATCTGAATGAAAATTGGGGATTATTTTGAGAATGATTTGATTGAATGTGGAAGAAATAATGTATGGTGACTAATTTATACTCCAATTTTGGGGATTCTTTTTTTTTATATATTTTTTTAAATATTATTATTATTGTTTGGGGGTTTATGGGGCGCCAACCTTTCGCCGCTGTTTGTTTCGTAGATTGATTTTTCCAGAAGGAATATTGCTAAGGATAGATGTGTTTACAAGTGTTATTGTGGATTGTACAAGTTTGTTGAAGAGAGGAGGTTTGGATATGGAAATTTTGGGTCTGGAAAAGGGAATACAAGGTTGTGGGCAGATTGTTTGGCTATCCAATTGGCTTCTTGTCTTTTTTCTTTTGTTTTGTCGTATTTTTTTCACAAATATAATTGATCGATTAGATAAAAATTAAGCGGTGAATCTCCGACTAGCGATTAATCAGCGACTAATAAAAACATATAGTCTTGTGGTTCTTTGTTTTTTTTCTACTTCTTTTTGTAAACAACATGACTAATGTGTAATCTCATGAAGTTAATGTGAAAATATCGTAAAAAAACAAATCCAAATGTAATCATACCATGTTCTATGATTTTGTAATTGTTTTTTTTTACCTTTTTTTTATACGACATAAAAATGATGTGTTTATAAAAATGTACTTCTAGTGATCGTTAAAAAAAGTTCTTGAGCACAAGCAAATTATAAAGTTGGTGTGTTATAATCATTAAAATAACTTGTATCCACAATACAACAAATTTAAAATTATGAAGCACTAGTTTGGTATTCAATGAACCTGACCAACGTTTAAAATTGGGGCATCTTAGTTATTTATAAAAGTGGTGCATTATGTCTTAAAAGTTATTGTCAGAACTAAAAGTAAAATTATTCTAGTGGACGTGTAAAAAAAGGCAAAATTACGTCGCATCATAGTTGGTCTTTTTCTTCTAAAAAAAATCAATTATCATGATTAGTAATCTTTTACGGCTGTTCACTTGTGACACAAAATCAGCCGATGGTGTCGGTTAGCTCCGATCTTCGCTTTCTCTTTCAAGGATCTGTTGGAAATCCATCTTGATAGAAGCATTGCTATTAAAGTCAAACCGGTGGTTCATGGTATTGTCGTTACTGCGTGTTGGTGCATTTGGTCAGCCCGGAACAAGGCCATTTTTTCAGGGGTAGATGCCAAGGTGGAGTCCATCTTCAGCGAAGTCAGGTCTTTAGGTTTTCTTTGGTACAAAAATAGAATTAAGAACAATCTCATCTCTTGGTCGGATTGGTGTAAATTTGTAATTATGTAGCTTGTTTGTTGTTTTGTTTTGGCATGCCCGGTTTTCGGGTTTGGTTGGTTTCTAATGAAGTTTTCCTTTCAAAAAAAAATGATTAGTAATCTATTAACACGTGTGTTATTTAAAGATTTTTAGGAAAACTTAAAAACTCTGAAAAATATGATATTTGTAATGACGATAGTCATAACGGAATTTAAAAAAAAAAATAGTAGTTGTAGATTTATAATCAAATCTAATTTTGTAAAGTTTTTCACTTTTGTTTCACTCGTTCTTTGATCGATATAAACGCTAGTGTCGACAAACATAGAGATGAAGGCGGTGGCCGGTGTGTAGGTAGAATATGGTCGGAAGTTGAAGGATGTGACAAGATGAAGATGTCGGAAACCTTTTGTTTCACTAACAAGATTCTCTCTTTAATCTTTTCTTTGACATATCCACTCTCTTTAATTAATCAGCTCTGAAAATAAGCCTTTTTTTATTGTTTTTCTCAACGTATGTCAAGATGTCTTCAATAGACTGATAACCCCTCACGCCCCTCTTCTTCAACACAACACAACACAACTCTCTTTGTGACACATCGAAAGATTAGCATAGACTCATAAAGAGAGAAAGGATACACATAACTAACCTTGAAAGTGAAATGAAAAAATCGTTTGTTTCTTTCAACGTTTTAACACTTGACACATGGTTACTACCATGATTGACAATTCAAGTTTTTAAGAAAAAATTTATCTAAAAATGAAAACTCAAGTAAATATTCTAAGTACAAAGTTTTTTTTTTTTTTTTTTGTATCAAATAAATAAATATACTTCTTAAAGTATGTCATTCGATTACTACTTTCATCGTAGTGCAATCCACAACCATTCAAGGTCTAACATAACAATACTAATTTGGATAATTTAATATATCAAGTGACACTACCCATCAACATAAAATGAACGTATAAATAAAGGTACATGATTTAAGATTAAATAGCCATATTGACTTTCTTTAGTTTCAACATTGACTTTGGCATTTGTATTATTGATAAGGGCATCCGGACTCCACCTTCTAGAGGGTCAAATATAAGGGGAGAAATCCGTAATATCCACTTAGTGTATCCATTCGGGTTTTACAGCTTGTCAGGCCCTTGTTCTATATATTATGGAATTTTTGTTGTTAAAAAAAATCCACTCGTTGTATCCATTATGAATGTTTATGGTCTGGTTCTATTGATTTGACGAGATTAATAGACTAAACTTGCCGATTTAGCTCGGTATAGACGATCAGACCCATTTCAACGGTTTTTGAACATTCTTAACATCCATAAATTCATAACACAAAAAGTGGGGCATATTCGCTCTTGTTGTCTAGTTTTCTGAAAATTGGACCCATCATCGAACTAGTCACCATGCTATCGTACTCGTCACACTTGTTAAACCGAACATAGTAACCTCATAATTAATTTTAAAAAAATATTTATATATTACATAAAATTTAAATACAAATTGAATGTTGGTTGTATTTAAAAGACATATATTAAATTCACTTATAATGTTAAAAAATGTATGATTGAAAAGTTTTTCTTCTTATTCAAAACATGCCCAACTACTAAATTTTGTTATCGGTTCAACCGGTTATAAACAGAATATACAAAGTTAATGAGGTAACAACTAACAATATACAAAGTTAAATTGTTGAGAGTGATGATTTAACACTGAACCGATAAAACTTAATGAGGTAACAACTAACAACTTTTTACTATTGTTGTTAGAAGTAATAAATGTGACATCATTCGATATAAAGCGACTAAAATCTCATTTCTAAGTTATTACCGATACAAGAATAACCAGTATAAACAACTAATATTGAAATAGATGTTTAATTGTAGTATTGAAGAATTACTAACAATATTTTTGTATTTAAGTTATGAGTTCAGTATTATATTTCTTTAAACTTATAATAAAGGTTTGAAAAGGGTTTAATAATACTTAATGATTGGTTAATCATTAACAAATAGATGCCAAGTGTAAGTTCATAATTATTCTTTTAGTATCCGATTCCAAATAAAGTATTTGTTTATCGGATAAAGTCGTAGACAATTATATACAAAAGAAATAAATATTTAACGGGTTCATCATCACCGCTATGTTGTTGAGCTTTCTATTTCTATACACAAGTTTGAAATATAGTAATATAATCAAATAGTATAAGCTAACTTCTAGAATTACTTCAAAGAAAAAACTATTTTTTAGCATTGATTCTAGTACAATGATACGATGGGACTCACGTATCGACATTTGGTGATATGTATTTAGAAATGATTGTCTCTTGAAGTTGTTAACTTGGTATATTCGTATGTGAAGAAAAGAGGTGTAGTCTCGTATATGATGGTTAATCTTTATCCTTTCTTCTTCAAATGGCTAAACTTGATCAATCTTGTAAAACGAAACAGCGCCGGTGAACTCGTTACAAGGAGGAGTTGGGGGTTCTCCTTGTAACCACCCTCCAGCCCTCCTACGTGAGGATAAAAATTCGTTTTGAGAAAATAAGTGTGTGTATAGAATGAGAGAGTAAGGGAAGCGATCCTTGAATCTGGTGGTGAAATCCTCTATTTATAGCCGAAGGGTTTCGAAGGAGGTAGGAGCCAGCTAGTCGTTCGTTAGCTGTCACTCATGGAGAATATCCATTTTGTCTCTCCTGACAGGATAGGACCATTAATCTGTACTAGGGCTGACTTGGCATAATGTTATTCGCTCCACCTCAGCGTCCTCTATTACTTCTTGCCTGGTTGTCGCTAGTTGTCCCTTGGAGATTTTGCGACAGGATCTGACAACCAATTATTGGTGACACGTGGTGTCTTTTTCCTTAGTTGTCGCCAGTGCTCTACCTGTCGTCATCAGTGGTGCCCCACATCTGTCTCCAGGCTTGTCTATCGACCTTCTAGATCTTATTTGGATAACGAAGCTTATATGATGGTATGGTCCTTTGGGTGTGCGCATGCGCACACTCTTTGGAACCATACCCCTTCAGTATAGGTAAGATTTGGATGAGAAATGAGTTTAAACTTGTAAAAGTTGGTGAAAGCCATAATTCTTCATGCAAAGTATTATTAGATCACCATTACTTGAAGAAAAGTCACAACATTTTTATATCTAATAAAGAGTCACGCTATTTCATAAAAAGTTACACTATTTCAAACAATATAACAAAAAGACAACTTTACTAAAATGACTAAATGAGGTACCTACCATTGTATCTATAAATAGGCTATTACATAACACACACACACAACAAACCCACATAACACGTATGAAGAGTTTCAGTTCACACAAGAACTAAAATCTGTACACTACACAAAGAGATTAAAACCCTCATAACTACGTAAAAGAGTTTCACTTTGACAAATTTATCTATTTAAGAACATATAAAAGGAATATGTTGATGTAGCCCTATATGTAGATGATATGCTAATTGTGGGGAATAAATTGAAAAAAAAAATCAAATGTACCAACCATATGATATGAAATATACAAGTTTAGCAGACGTAATATTTGAGGGTTGGGTCGTTTTAGACAATCTTTCAAGTTATGGCGAGTCAAATGTTGTGACATTGTAATACTTGAGAAGTAGTTAAACGTGTGAGTTCGTTCCATTCTTGCGTGTCTTTTGGGATTGCATAAACCTTTTAACAAAAAGGTGTATGCCAGATGTGTTTACAATTTTCGATAGGGCTAGCAAATCGTATCTTAGTGGGTTTAACATGTCTCTAACGACGCGAAAAACACAAGTTATAAACATGAATACGACTCGTTTAACTAACTTATATCCAATGTCTATAACACAATTGTATGCTTTATGTACCAGTAAGGAGAAATGATAGATCCTAAACTTCTAATTTTAATTATTATTTTTTTATTTATTTTTATTTTTTTTTTAAATCAAGAATCACAGGTTTAAACTAAGTGCACTTTACATCAATATCGCAGGTAAGCGAGCAACAAGCTGCGCCGCTACCCCTTTCTGAATAGCAAATCCTAGTCTATTAAAGATAAAACATTGCCCCCCTGTTGATGAGCAACTGCTGTGGACAACCTTTTGGACCCTAGTCAACAAACGGATAGCTTCTGGAGCTAGGGAGCCAAAGGTGTCGAAGGCGAAAGGGACAAATGCATGTTGGTTATCAGCACATGCTTTAGCGTGTTTAATTATTAAAAAAAAGTAAAAAATAACTTGATACTTTTCAGTAAATAGGTTTAACCGTGTCTTATAAAAGTTACCTATTGCTAGCCCTAATTTTGAACACCTAACCAGTGGAAATTAGAGCCACCCCATAAGAAGTCTATTGAAGGATGAAAAAAGTGAACCTCGATTTGATGAAACGAATACTCCTTGTAGAATAAGGGACACACCATAAGACTAAAGGGTATGGAGAGGATGGGCTCGGATGGGTTGAGCCGCCACGTAGGCGCCACGTAGGAGTGGCTTGGATGGGATGAACCTAGAGGGGTGGAGAGGGATGGAGGATGAGGCCCCACAACAATAAAAAAATATAAAATTTTAGAGAGAGATAGAGAGAGAGGAGAGACAAAGATAGAGAGAGAAGAAAGGAGGCTCGTCTGAATCGGCGTGGGGGAGACGAATGAGCCGGGCCGGGGCTAAGGGGGGCGGTGTGGGGGCTCGGCGCCGGACCTAGCCAGGGCTAGCCGACCCCCATACCCATTAGTCTAATGTTCATAACACGAGACGAGTCAATAACAAGTGGTATCGTAGCAATTTTGACCTTTTAGTTGTTTCACGTAGTAAAAGTTGTTATCCCAAAACTTCTTAAATATTGGCAGTAGAAGATCTACTAAGAGGCCCAGGCCTATGAATCAAGCTAGTGGGTGACATGATGCCAAGGGGAGTCACATGCGGTGTTTCACGCCCTATCCACACTCATTTTCAGACCGGGGTGGCAATCGAACCCGAACCCAATGGATAAACTTGAAACCCGACACATTTGGGACGACTTTGGGGTAGCTTAATTGGGGTTGGGAGTAGTTTTTAGTTTTTTTTCGTGGGTTTCGGATTTGGTGATGTACCTATTTACCCGATAAAGTGTACCAGTTTACCTCAATGTATACCTGATGTACTTTCTTTTATATTTTCAAACATGTATATGTATGATACATCCATTTTTATACATGTCGGTATTTTATTCCGTATACAATGTAGTTATTTGATATATTTCTATAGTGATAATACTAAATGTAATTGATTATTAGTTACCCGATAGATTCCCGATGGGTTTTGTTTTTGGTTATATCCAACACGTAATTTTTAAATTAACGGGTTTACCCGATACCCGATGGGTATTTATCCGCTAGAAACATGACGGGTTTTATAACAGGTTTAGAACAAGCTTATCTAACCGAGTTTAGATTTACCTAAACAAGTGCCAAACTCGATCCATTACCATCCCTGTTTTCGGTAAAAGTGGTGGGGCAAAAGTAAATAATATTAATGAACAAATTTACAAAGCCCAAAAAGAGAGTCACACAATTTACATACATCCGTTCTCTACTTAAATCTACCAACACTGATCAGTCTCCCACCGCCGTCCGGCGTAAACTCCGGCACCATTACACACTCCCGATCGCCGTTCAAATCCAGCACTCAACTTCAAATCATACAAAGCTCGTGACATCGGATCAAACAACGTAACATAAGCATTCCGAATCTCAATAAAATCACGATCACCGTTTCCATTCAAACCGGAAGCATCCGGATGATACCGCTTCGCTAAACTCCGGTACGCAGATTTAATCTCACAAGCCGTAGCATCTCTCTTCACACTCAAAACATCATACAAACTCGTCTTCGTAGATTCAACCAGTGGCTCATCGATCACAGCATGAAGCGATGCTTTCAAACTGTTACAGTTGCGGTTTCGGATGTGCAAATTTGAGGTCGATTTGGTTGAATTTGCGGTGGATGAGCGGTGGTTGTTGAGGAACTGGAAAGAGGTTGCTCCGGCGGAGTTAGTTAGGGTTCCGGCCATGTTAATTGTAGAGAAATTTTGTTAAATTAGGGTTTTGGAATTGGGGAAAAAGTATTGAAGGGGAGTGGTATATATAATGGAACCGGGGGCGGTAAACTTTTGGCGCTGTTTGTTTAACAGAGTGCTTTTGTTTTGGGGTTTTATGTTAATGTACAAGTTGTGATGCGTAGGTTACAAGTAAGAAAAGCGTAAATGGTTTTGGTTGGGGAAAGGTGGGTTTGGAAATGGAAAATGCAATGTTTTTTGTGATAGTATGTCTGTTTGGTGATCCAGGTGGCCGTTGGATACTATTTTTTTTTTAACGACAACTCATTTATGTATATTTAAAGAGCCACCAAGAAACTGGGAGAAAACAAAACAAAACAAAACGGAAACCACAAAACGAAACAAACTACAACATATCTAGAATGACAAACGAATTCCAATTCTCCCAGCTCGGAACCTTTAGATTGGATCTGTTACTATTATTGTCCATTTTACAATGAATGTTGTTGGTTTGTAAAAGTGAATATTTTAATAAGGTTAACATGTATTTTTTATTAAATAATATATTAATATATTTTTATACATTTGTCACTATATTTTCTCTCACTTTCACTTTTTTTAACGGCAAATTTGGATTACTGACGTAACACTGGAGTATCATCGTGCCACCATCGGAACCACCCGATCATATCCATCTCCACTAGGCATAATGCCTATACACCAATTCAGGAGGAAACCCAATAAATATGTGAAAAACACCCTTGTGAGAATCGAACCCAGGACCTATTGGTCCAAAGTCTTATCTCACCCCTAAGATACCACTAGGCTATAAAGCCATAGGTTTTCTCTCACTTCCACTCACAATCACTTTCAAAATATATTAAAAAATTATAGGGGTGAATAATATCACCTCAAATATACAGATTAACAATAACATTTTCTCTCGATTCCATTCACAACCACTTTTTATATTATAAAAACTCCACTAACACAACTTGATGGAATAAATGTGAACAATAACATTTTCTCTTCTCCACTCACGTGTATTTTTTTATATAAAGATTCTTGAACTTAATTTTAGTGTACATTGAAGTTCTTTAACTTGCTTAAAAGTGAAATCAAATGTAAAAGCGGTGTACTAACATAACAAATACAAGTTCTGATAGTGTGGTGCTAAGTTCCTACCCTAAACGTCCTCCAATCGTTACTTGTTATGTCATTCATTTCATCTACTACTTTAAACTATCCAATTTTGTGGCCCTACTACTTAAAACATGAACCCCACCTTTTTACATCGATTTTTCTCCCTATACATGCAACTCTCTCTATCTCTCTCCTACCCTCACGCATACACACACTTGGCTTGTATCCACCCTAACCTCTACCCGCAAACCGAAAGCGGTGTTATCGCTTCGGGTAGTGGGTACTATGGGTGCAAACGAGCCGAGCCGGACCCGAGCTCAACCAGGCTCGAGCTCGATTAACTTATGAGAGCTCGGGCTCGAGCTCAGCTCGATTCGAGCTTTGTTTTCAAAGTTCGAGCTCGGCTCATTTGAATTTTATCAAACTCGAGCTCGGCTCGGGCTCGGCTCGTTTATTATCTATTAATTAGTATATTAAATAAAAATAATATAAATAATAGACTTTTTAGGCTTGCGAGCTCGATAAGTAAAGCTCGGGCTCGGGCTCGTTTACTAAATAAGCATATTTTTAAGTTCGAGGTCGGCTTGTAAACAAGTTTAAATAAGCTCGGCTCGACTCGGCTCGTTTACACTAAGGCTCGACGAGCCTAACGAGCTTCACATGTGAGGCTCGAGCTCGGGCTCGATAAACAAACAAGCTTTGTTTTGATGCTCAAGCTCGGCTCGGGCTCGATAAGGCTCGGCTCGTTTCGAGCTTTTTCTCGAGCCGATCTCGAGTCGCTCGCGAGCCGCTCGGCTCGTTTGCACCCCTAGTGGGTACCCAACGTTCAAAGTCTGAGTTTTTCAGCTCCCCTAAAGTGTCTCTCCTCTAAATTTTCTGGTAGCAGTCTATGATGATGTATAGTGTTATATTTTCTGGTAGCAGGTCTATGATGGATGTATAGTGTTATGTAGTGTTACATAGCATTATATGGTGTTATATAGTGTTATATATTTCTCGTAGCAGTTACATGTTTCTAGATTTTTAGAATGTTCGGATTTTTAGTATTAGTTTAAAAATGGATCGCTGGAATTTAGGAGAGGTTGCCTTATTTGAAACATATAAAAAAGAGTTAATTACTATTTTCGTCCCTGAGGTTTGTCAAAAATAACGGTTTCAGTCCATTAGTTTAAAAATTGTCATTTCAGTCCATTAGTTTCATTTTCGTAACCATTTCAGTCCACTAACTTAACTCCATCCATTTATTTTGTTAACTTTGGGTGAAATTACCAAATTACCCCTGCTAACTTAACAAATTGTAATAAAATAATTCTAAAAAATCTAAAAATCAAAAAAATTCCAAAAAAATCAAAAAAATTCCAAAAAATCTAAAAATAAAAAAAAATTTTAAAAATAATAAAAATTCTAAAAAATCCAAAAAAATCCAAAATGTTTCATTAAATGTTTCATTGCGAACCGTTTCGACGCGAACCGTTTCGACGCGAACCGTTTCGGCCCGTACCGTTTCGGCCCGTACCGTTTCGAGCCGAACCGTTTCGACCCGTACCGTTTCGAGCCGAACCGTTTCGAGCCGAACCGTTTCGACGCGAACCGTTTCGACGCGAACCGTTTCGACCCGTACCGTTTCGAGCCGAACCGTTTTGACGCGAACCGTTTCGACCCGTACTGTTTCGACGCGAACCGTTTCGACCCGTACCGTTTCGAGCCGTACCGTTTCGACCCGTACCAACCGGTTCGGGTCGAAACGGTACGGCTCGAAACGGTTCGGGTCGTACCGTTTCATTAAATGTTTCGAACCCGAACCGTTTCGAGCTGAACCGTTTCGACACGGTTCGAAACGGTACGGCTCGAAACGGTTCGCGTCGAAACGGTACGGGTCGAAACGGTTCGCGTCGAAACGGTACGGGTCGAAACGGTACGGGTCAAAACGGTACGGGTCGAAACGGTTCGCGTCGAAACGGTACGGGTCGAAACGGTTCGCGTCGAAACGGTTCGGGTCGAAACGGTTCGCGTCGAAACGGTTCGCAATGAAACATTTAATGAAACATTTTGGATTTTTTATAATTTTTTTGGATTTTTTAGAATTTTTATGATTTTTTAAAATTTTTTTGATTTTTAGATTTTTTGGAATTTTTTTGATTTTTTTGAAATTTTTTTTATTTTTAGATTTTTTAGGATTTTTTTATTACAATTTGTTAAGTTAGCAGGGGTAATTTGGTAATTTCACCCAAAGTTAACAAAATAAATGGATGGAGTTAAGTTAGTGGACTGAAATGGTTACGAAAATGAAACTAATGGACTGAAATGGCAATTTTTAAACTTATGGACTGAAACCGTTATTTTTGACAAACCTCATGGACGAAAATAGTAATTAACTCTATAAAAAAACACTATTAACCCTACAATTTTCAAATCAGTCCAAATAATTAAAACACAATTTACAATTTGGTCCCTATTGATCTCAACCATTAGATCAAAGATCTAATAGTTTAAAACACCTCTTACAATTCTCACACTTTAGGCCCTTTTTACACTATACTTACCCTATATATATATATATATCGACTAGCTTCTTAATCGTGGATGTCTAGGATGAATATCTTCAACTACCTATTGAGTAGTTGAAGATTGGACCACCCTTATTGCGAGAACCGCGAGAACCAATGTGAACACAACCTAAAATAGCTAAAAAAACCTACCCCCCCCCCCCAAGCTAAATGCTAAAAACTAAAACCCCCAAAAAACCTAAAAAAAAACTAACCCCCCCCCCCAAAAAAAAAAAAAACCTAAACCCCCCTCCCCCACCCCCCAAAAACCTAACCCCCCCCCCCCCCCCCACCCCACAAGTTAAAATGCTAAAAACTAAACCCCCCAAAAAACCTAAAAAAAATCTAAAAAAATCTAATTTTTTTTTTAATATTTTTTATGCTCAAATCGCTACTTTTAGTGGCAAAAAAAAATTAAATTTTTTTTTGCTTCGAAAAGTAGCGATTTTTATATAAAAAATATTAAAAAAAAAAATTGTGTGATTTTTAGCTATTTTAGGTTGTGTTCACATTGGTTCTCGCGGTTCTCGCAATAAAGGTGGTTCTCGCATGAACTCCTCCCTATATATATATAGGGCAAGGATATATAGGAAACCATTTTTTAGTGAGAAAACTAAGGAAACCCAATTGTGACCATTGATCTTGATCATCTAAGGGTTAGGGAAATTTGATGGTTTATTGATTTAAATTTAATACATAACATATGTTGATGAGTGGGCCAGGAGGGTATTTGTGTCAAAAAGACCATATCTCATTCTCTCTCTTTTGTATAGTTGTCACCATCACCATTAAAGCATCATCATTGTCTCTCTTTCTTCTTTCTTCTTCTTTGAGAATTCAAAATATCTTCTGTACATTCACCATCAAACCATCATCATCATCCATTCTCTCAGCCTCTCTCTTTCTTCATGTTTCAATCACCAAGAACACACACACAAGTGTGTGTGAGAGAAGCAAGCCTGAATCGTTATTGTTAAAGAAAGAGAAACACCAAAAGCATACACACAAGTGTGTGAGAGAAAGAGAAACAAGATTCTCCTTCGTGTTCATGAAGAACACCAAGAACACACACACAAGTGTGTGTGAGAGAAGCAGGCCTGAATCATTCGGTTGCATGTGTTTCTAGAGAGAGAAAGTTATTAGAACACCAAGACCAAGAACACACACAAGTGTGTGAGAGAGAAGCAGGTCAGAAATCATTTGGTTCATGGGTTTTTAGAGAGAGAAAGTTGTTAGAACACCAAGAACACACACACAAGTGTATGTGTGAGAGAAGAAGGTCATAAATCGTTTGGTTACATGGGTTTTTAGAGAGAGAAGGTTGTTAGAACACCAAGAACACACACACGTATGACATGGACTGGTTCCATGTCTTAATGTTATTTGTTTGGTAAAAGTTGAATGATTTTGTGTGTCTATTGGTAAAATAGATTTGATAGTTTGTTGGGTTTTTTTTGTTTTAAAGGGATTAAATTTTTTTTAGAATTGTGATAATGAATGTTATTGTTGATATATATTCGTTACCTTTGAAAAGTTCATAATCTAATCGTTGATGATCTCGTTTATTTTACAAATAAAAAGTTGTGTTTGGTTTGGTTGCTTGTTTGAGGCTTTTGATCTGAACAGTAACTGTTTTTTGTTGGTTTGGTTGTTTGTTTGGGGCTTTTGATCTGAATAGTAACTGTTTTTATGTGTTATACTAGGGGTTAACACATGTATAGCCATGTTAACATGTCACATATAGTTGTTACATGTGTTACAACAAAAAGTTTACACATGTATAACACGTAACACATGTTATACATGTGTTACCACTATAGTGTAACACAAGGTACAAATATGTGCTACATATGTGTAAGCCCCTATATGTTGCTTGTTTGGGGTTTTTTTATCGTATATGTTATAACATGTGTTACCTTTAGAAACTTCATAATTTATTCGGAATATGTGTAACATTCAGCGTATCCATGTGTTTATTTTGCTACATCATATTACGCATGTTATGGGGTAACTGTTTGTGTGTGTTATACTAGGGGTAACACATGTATAGCCATGTTACACATATCACATATGGTTGTTACATGTGTTACAACAAAAAACTTACACATGTGTAACACGTAACACATGTTATACATGTGTTACCACTCTAATGTAACACAAGTTCCAAACATGTGGTACATATGTGCAGCCCCCTTTGTGTCCATGTATAACTTGTAACACATGTTACATAAATGTTGTTACGTTTGCGTTGATAAATTTAACTATACAAGATTAACAATGATGTAATTGTTTTGTTCATAGGTATAGGGATGTTTGTGTTCAAGATGAAGTTGGTTATCAAGAAACGAAGCATAAGTAGATTTGTGTTACCTTATGATAGTTTTTTGGATCATTTTTTATATATTTGAATTTGTATAAAACACTTTTGTTACATTTAAGTTTAATTGTAATTGTTTTTTTTAATATATATAATCTATTTGTCCCTTTATTTTGTTACACCAGTCCCACATTCTCAGTAGTTGCATACATTACTAGCAATTTGAACAATACACATGTCGGTTATGTATTGATCTAAAATCAACTTCCTTTTATGTATGTAATATAACTGGGGATACTAACTTTTATAAAATCTAATGGCGATGTTGGAAAAAATAGGACTTCGGGTGCATATAAAATCTCAATAGTGGGATAGGGAAACTAACTTTTATAAAATCTCAAACCGTAATATGCATAACAGTCACTTTTTACATGATATACGTCATGCCACACACGTTATACAATAAATGCAACACTTTTTAGCATTGTTACACATGTTACATGTTGTTTGTAACATGTGTTACATCGTATCCATAGTAAACCAATACTTGGTTCTATATCATGTTACAAGTTACATGTGACTTTTATGTGTTTTCTGACGATCGCCATGTCACACACGTTATATACTAGAAACGAAGCAACAGTTTTGGACGTTGTTACACATGTTGCATTATGGATGAAAAAGGATGTTGTCGTGAAGGTCATTTTTGGTTGTAAAAACTATATGAAACATGTGTATCCTTGATGTTGTAACACGTGTAAACACTGTATGTAACATGTATAACATGACTATACATGTGTTACCCTATAGTGTAACACATGTTAAAAAAAACATGTGTTACATATGTGCAACCTTAGGTGCCAATTAAAACTTAGTTAAATTACATATGTAACTGCATTACATCATCCAAAATGTCACGTCAATTGGTAAACAAGTATTCTTTAAGATTGTAATATTTTTTAGATTGTAATGTTTAAGATGATTGTAATGTGTTAGATGTTTTGACTTTCTAATTAATGATATTCAATAGCTCATGCGTTTAATAGTAGTTTATTATTTTTCATTAAACATGTTACATATATAAAAACCATTGTTACATATGTAACGTTGCCTTTTTAACGTATGTAACACATGTGTACCAAAGGAATGATATGACCAACATTTTATCAGGTTATTCTTTGCTATTAGTTAGTTACCTCTCACATAGGTTACACATGTTACGTCCAACACCAGTTACAAATGTTAATCAAAACAAGTATTCTTTAAGATTGTAATATTTTTTAGATTATAATGTTTAAGATGATTGTAATGTGTTAGATGTTTTTGACTTTCTAATTAATGATATTCAACAGCTCATGCGTTTAATAGTAGTTTATTATTTTTCATTAAACATGTTACATATATAAAAACCATTGTTACATATGTAACGTTGCCTTTTAACGTATGTAACACATGTGTACCAAAGGAATGATATGACCAACATTTTATCAGGTCATTCTTTGCTATTAGTTAGTTACCTCTCACATAGGTTACACATGTTACGTCCAACACCAGTTACAAATGTTAATCAAAACAAAAGTCACTTGTCATCATGGGTTGTTAGTAATTGCACACATTACAATCATACTTAAAAGTAACAAAAATCTTTATAAAAACTTAAACATATAAAAATGATCCAAAAACTATCAAAAAGGTTACAAAAATCTAGCTACGCTTTGCGTCTTGATAACCATCTTTATCTTGAACATAAACATCCATTCACCTATATAAACAAAACAAGTACATCAGTGTTAATCCCCTAAAGTTAAACTTATTAACACAAATGTAACTACGGGTATGTAACATGTGTTATGTGTTATACACGTGTAAAATTTTATTGTAACACATGTAACATGTGTTACCTCCTAGTATAACACACAATAACAGTTACTATTCAGATCAAAAGCCCAAACAAGCAACCAACCCAACAAAAAAACAGTTACTATTCAGATCAAAAGCCTCAAACAAGCAACCAAACCAAACACAACTTTTTACCACAAAAATGATTTTAACACAAAAATAAAATCCTGCAAATTACATAAACATTTACCCATTTTTAGAACCATTTTAACAAAAGAATCATGTTCATCTCTAAAACATCCATTACATAAAAACCTATAAACAACCATTTTAACTAAAACATTAAGTGTGAAATGATTTTTCAAAATAAAATACTCAAGAGATTGTTGTTTCTCTCTCTAAAATAGCAACTTTCTCTCTCTAAAAACACTTACCGAATCTAGAAACCGTGTGATGAACACGATGAAGATCTTCAAACTTGTTTCTCTCTATGTGTTCTTGGTGTTCTTGATGAATATGATGAAGATTGTTGTTTCTCACTCTAGAAATAAGCTTTCAACAAGCATCAGCACACCCGAGATGAAGATGACGACGTGAGATGAAGCATGAACACACCCGAAATCAGCTTTCAATAAGCATGAACACATCCAAAATAAACAAGATGAATATTGTTGTTTCTCTCTAAAAAAACATTAGCTTTCTCTCTCTAAAAACATAAACAAAGATGTGATGAGAGCAACACCTTACTTGCTTTTCTTTGAGAGCTTCGATGGTGACTTTGATCTTCAGATATGGTGGCTTCAATAGAAATGGATGAGTACAAGATCCAGATCTAGTTGTTTCGTACAACACAACATGGAGACGTATTCAACAAGAATTAATACTAAAAGTCTACTTATGTGTCGTCCGAAATTCTTGTCATAAACTCCATGGATAAACAAAGATAAAAAGAAATATATGGAAGGTTTGAATTTAAAGAAGATGATAGAAATGTGGGGAAGAAGATGCATTGAAAAATGTTGCAAAAATGTGTGTACTTTTGTCTCAAAAGTAAAAGGGGGGTTGGTGACTTTTGATGGGATGAAAAAGTAAAAAGTCTAAAATGCCATTTGAAGACCAATTTGCACATGCTTAAAGTGGGTGACGTGGCTCAATATGGGCCAAGTATTGGGGTTTCCTTAGTTTTCTCAATAAAATTGGTTTTCTCCATGTACATATATATATACATATATATATATATATATATATACATATATATATATATATATATACATATATATATATATATATATATACATATATATATATATATATATATAGGGGATCGCTAGAATGAGAACCACCACGAGTTGTAAGAACCACGAGAACCGCGCCCCGCGGGTGGCCGTTGACCACGAAATTTTTTTTACACCTAGATCCGTATATTTTAACACCGGGGGTAAATTTTGGGTTCAAACGGCGCGCCCGAGGGGGTAGTTTTTTACGCCCAAAGTTTGGTTAAAAAAAAGAAAAATTAAAAAAATTAAAAAAACCCAAACTTTGGGCGTAAAAAACTACCCCCTCGGGCGCGCCGTTTGAACCCAAAATTTACCCCCGGTGTTAAAATATACGGATCTAGGTGTAAAAAAAATTTCGTGGTCAACGGCCACCCGCGGGGCGCGGTTCTCGTGGTTCTTACAACTCGTGGTGGTTCTCATTCTAGCGGCTCCCTATATATATATATATATATATATATATATAGGGAGGAGTTCATGCGAGAACCACCCCGAGTTATGAGAACCACGAGAACCACACCATCCGGGGCGCCGTTGACCAATTTTTTTTTACAACTAGATGTGTATATTGTAAACACATTCGTAAAAAAAAAATTAAAAAAAAAGGCCGAGGGGGTAGTTTTTTACACCCCAAGTTTGGTGTTTTTATTTTTTTTTTGTTTTTTTTTTACACCAAACTTGTGGTGTAAAAAACTACCCCCTCGGCCTTTTTTTAAATTTTTTTTTACGAATGTGTTTACAATATACACATCTAGTTGTAAAAAAAAATTTTGGTCAACGGCGCCCCGGATGGTGTGGTTCTCGCGGTTCTCATAACTCGGGGTGGTTCTCATTCTAGCGGTCCCCTATATATATAGGATTATGTTCAAACGTGAACAAATTTACTAGCGTGAACCGCGTGAACTGATCTGAACCATTGATTTCATATTCATTTAACAAGGGTAAGATTGTAACTTTATATAAATATTCAATTTAAATTATTTTGTTATTAATTTCAAAATCTTAACAATAAAGAAATAATCAGTTTCACAATCTCTACAACAATTGTCGACAATTTCAAAATCATAACTTATTTTTAATTTATTAAGCAAATCTTAACATATTTTATATTTATCAACATTATCTTTCATAATCTCTTCAACAAACATCCATATCTTCTTCATATTGGATCCACAATTCTCGTCTGAACAAGTTTTCAATTCCAGAAGTTTGAACTTCCGTCGTTCATCACGTCCCGCCGTTCATCACGTCCCGCCGTTCATCACGTTACCTCGTTCATCCAGTTTTCAAAACCCGATAATTATCTCGCCGGACATATGTTGTCGTCTTTAACATTGCCGTCGCCATCAGCCGCCGGACTTTGAAAGTTAAGCCGGACTAACATTCCGGAGAATATTTATTGTATTACATTGGTTGTTTTCTGCTGCTCATTGATCATCGTAGTAACTGTTTTCTGCTGCTGATTAATCATTGTAGCCCAGGTTGTATAATTAAATAGTTATTCATTTTTTGAGTGTGTTCCAATTTCAACTTTAATATTCTCTTATAACTTGATTTTTTGTGTTTTAACGGTATGACTTTGTATTATATCGATGAAAAAAGGTCCACAAAGAAATAAGAAACATTCCTGTTTATTGTAAAAAATCTGAAAACGGATACCGTACATTAGTATACTTATCTTGCAAGTACATCTGCACACCTGTGTACTTGGATGTTTACATCACAAATACTCATGTGTAACTACTATACTAAGTAATAACTATGCTCATTAATATATTGTGAAAACGTTTAATTCAATTAAATACACAACACCTACATTACGTACATAAACAACCTGTGTAGTAGTTTGAAATACATAAAATCCATACTAATACCATTTTAACGGTATGACTTTGTATTATATCAACAGATATCGTACATTAGTGTACTTATCTGCTAGTATGTCTGTACACCGGTGTACTTGGATGTTTACATCACAAATACTCATGTGTACCTACTTTACTATGTGATAACTATGCTCATTTAATATATTGTGAAAACGTTTAATTCAATTAAATACACAACACCTACATTACGGACATAAACAAACTGTGTAGTAGTTTGAAATACATAAAAACCATACTAATACCCATTTAACTTTTATTCCACTGTTTCAAAACAGAACAAAATACCCAAACCATCAACTGCTTTAGTATGACAATCACCACATTTGGTGTTAAACACTACATACGAAAAATTCAAATAAAAAAACGTTAACTATTGTCAACCAATATAGACGTACTAAACACAACCAAATCCGTTCGCCTTTTCATGGTGGGCTGCTTCAGCCAATACACGACTACGGTGCTTGTTGGCCCCTGATTTAACTAGCTTTATTGCGTACTTTTTCCTCAAACGTGTCAAGCACGCCTTCTTGTCCTTATGCCCAAGTGGGAATCCACTATCCCACTTATCAGCTGTTACCCCGAACCATGTCTCCATATGCCTCATGACAAACACTCCGCAATCCACGGTGTTGTTGACTGTCTTCCATTCAAACTCCAACCTTACCACGTCCGCAATCTCAATTTCCGCACTCTTAGGATGATTCACAATCTTCAAATACTTACAAAAAATGTCTTTCTGAAATCAAAACATCATGTAATAACCAGTCACAATGTGTTCACTAACAACTGACCTAATTTATTTATTTAAATGATACATACCACTTTGTAAGGCGTAGTCTTTTTGAAGAAGTTGTCGTCGTTGATCAGGTGAATGGGGCTTTCTGCAAAAAAAAAGACAGTATAATTAAAAAAATCAAATCGTACGCATGTGTACATCCCAACGCCGTTTGCAGTTTAATTAAGTACACATGTGTATACTGTACATAAGTCATATCGTACACATGTGTACATCGTATAACCAGACCTGTTCTTCAATATAAATTGATTAAAAGCCCATTTCGTCGAATATACCAGGTATACACATGTGTACATTGAATCATACTATAAATTTACGAAAACGAAAATGATCCTTACGCAATTTTTGTAAAACAGTATACATGTGTACTTCGAAAACCTACTACTAGATAACTCAACAAACAGACTTGCCTAAAATCACTAAAAAAACATGCCACAAATCCTTATTTGTGATTAACCAAACTTTATATCCAACATAATAAACAAACATAACATATATCATCTGATTACCACTATGTACACCGGTGTACATCAAGAATTAAACAACATCATCATCTGATTTTGCAAACATACACAGGTGTACTGATGGGTTCTATATTATCTATAACAAACCATCATACATACAATCAGATAACACAAGAACAACATCTCAACATTCAAGCCCCTAATTCCGATTGGTGTTCTTAGTTAATTAATAAAAGGAACGGAACATGCAAAAACTTTCAAAAACATATAAAGATTAACACTTTCAATGTGTACCTTTGATTGTTAAAGACGAAGCTCTGTTTCACCGGCGATTAAAAAGGATCCGTCGCCGTTCTAGGGTTTTACTCCGCTGGTCGCCGATTGAGTTTAGAGACAGAGGGGAATACGTTTTTGATTTTCTTTTAAAGTAATATGAAAGGATTTGACAAACAAAATACTAGATATTTACGGGATATTATCTTTAATTATGGAAATAATCTTCCATTTTGTTTTAAATGACTATTTAAGCTAATTACACTATTACCCTTTTGCTTTTAATAAAACATTAAAATCTAACCTATTAATTACAATCATGCCACCCCTTTCAAATATCAAGATCATATTAAACAACGGTCCAGATCTGTTCATGCAGTTCACTCTTGGGAGGTTGTTCACGTTGGAACCTTACCCTATATATATATATATATATATATATATATATATATATATATATATATATATATATATATATATATATATCGACTAGCTTCTTAATCGTGGATGTCTAGGATGAATATCTTCAACTACCTATTGACCCAACGGGTCGTTTCAAACATTTAATATACGACCGTCTAATCTAAAGAAAAATATACGACCGTCATCGACAAAGCATCCAATGTCAACGTACACTACAATTATTCGATAGATTGACGTTATATAAAAAATATGGATTAAATATCATTCTTAATTTACCACTTTAGTTCATGTAGTGCGCCAATGATCTCTAGATCAAGTGGTGGAGGGCTTGCATTTCTCTTGAGAGATGCAGGTTCGACTCCCACTTGGTGCAGAGTGAGGCACTGGTGGGCAATGATAGGAGACCCAGGGAAACCTGGGTTGGATCCTTGAGCCAAACGGGTTTTACTGGTAATTTCACCGTCGTGTCTACGGGCGGGTGGGTTACCGGGTTTTCCCCGGAATTGGTGATGGACTCGGGTTACTCTCGGAGTACTCCGTTTGTCCAGTGGGTGCCCCGAGAGTGCTCGGGATTGAGTTTGTTGGCCGTTCAAAAAAAAAAAGTTCATGTAGTGCGGTCCACAATTTTTGAAAAAGCTCACAGAATTGTCATATTTATTTTTATTTTATATATAAAAGAGAAAGTCAATATCAACTCAGAATGGATATATTTAGAAAAATTAACTTTGATATTTTATGTTTTTTTGGACGGTAAATTTGGATTACTGACGGACCATTGGAGTATTATCGTGCCACTAGCAGACCACTCGATCATATTCATCTTCACTAGGCATAATGCATATACACCAATTCAGGAGGAAACCCAATAAATATGGGAAAACCCCCTTGTGGGAATCAAATCCATGACCTATTGATCCCAAAGTCTTATCTCACCATCAAGATGTCACTAGGCTATAAAGCCATGGGCCTTTGATAATTTATGTTAATAATTAATTTTAAATAGAGAAGTATGTAAACTATAAAAATATTTATATATGGTGTATGAAAAATGATACAAAAATGGTAAGAGGAACCTAAATAACGTCAGGTTTATCATATTTAAAAAATAACCACAAAGTATATGTCCTCATAATTTGCAAATTGAAGTATGATTATATATGATTCCAACATTGACTTTTGTACTCGTGAGATGTGCAAATTCCCACGTTTTGAACATTCCCCTATATACTAAAAATGAAACGTTTTGAACAGTAAAACAATATAATAAGTATATTAAAAATGCCACTAAGTAGAAAACCAGGGGCGTAGCTTTCTTGGGGCGGAAGGGGGCGTCCGCCCCCCTGAACTTTTCGACACGTAGTGTTATGAACAGTACATTCGTATGGAAATTTTTAGGTATGTACGTTTTCGACCCCCCCCCCCCCCCCCCGAATTGGGAAAAATCGACCCCTCAAGCTTCGCCAATGTAGAAAAGGTTATAATATTAAATATAGTTTTTTTTTAATTATTTTTATTATCTTCTTCACTTTTTAAGTTAGATAAATTTATGTCAACTGGTACTGGTATCAAAAATATCAATACGGTTATCGGTACATAAAGGTAAAAACCGACACCAGCCTGGTACAGAAAACACCATAAGTCGGTATCGAATTGATTTTGAAAATCTTTTAGTTCGGAAAATTCGGTATTGCTACCCGTTACCATTTGCTCATCCCTGATCACGGGTGTCGTACAAACAACAACGGTATCGTGCAATTTTTTTTGTTGATTTTCTTCAACTTTTAATGATTTTTTTTTCAGGGGTCGGGATGAGCTCGGTGCCAACCAATACTGAATCGGTACTGGTACCGAAAATACCAGTTACGGTACCGGTATATAAAGGTAAAAAACGGTAGCGAACCGGTACCAGGAACGCCAAAAGTCATACCGAATTGGTACTTAAGATCTTTCGGTTCAGAAAATTCGGTACCGGTACCCAGTATCATTTGCTCATCTCTGACCACATGTTTCATACAAACAACATTATTACGATACAACTTTTTTGGTTGATTTTCTTTTGGTTATCTTTTAGTGTTTTTTCCTATATTTTCTTTTTATTCTTGTCAACGCTTTCCGTGCGCAATGCGCTTGTAGTGATTTCAAAACACATGTAAACACAAACTAAACAACAAAAGACGTTCGCCGCAACGCGGCAATAGTAAAAAAAAAAAAAATAGTTGGTTGCAAAATGCAAATGGTGTTGGGTACACCACTCTACCAAGCCAAATTGTTTTTTTATGCTTGCTATAAAGATGATTATATCAACCAAGTGGATTATTCAATTATTGGTAAAAAGTTTCATATAAAGTATGTTAAATGTTAATTATAAACATAAACTTATTGTATTTATAAATACTATTAGCTTATTTTCCTTTATAAGGGTTTGGGATACGACTTTAGCCGCTTGGTCGGGTATTGAATCAATGACGAATGATGTCCAAATTTTAAATAACTCGTTTTCATCCGTTTGCTTGATAACTTAAACATTTAGGGTTAATACGACTGTGTCCTGCATATCCTCGGCTCATTTACTTGCAAGTGTCCACGACCTAAGCGCGGGGTGTAAGCATACACCTGACAGACGCTAATGCTATTTTATATGATATTGAAAATGTGGTGTGTCGGTTAATCATGAACCGATGTTTAGTTCCGGTCCCCATATGTATTGACAAGCATGTAAAACTAGAAACAAGAAACATTATCTTATCCCAAATTATTTTAAAATAATATACCAAATGGTATCAAATACTTTTTGAAAAGATTTTCAAAAAGAGTTTGTTAATTGTATTTACAGTGAAAACTAACGTATTTTTAAAAGACTAAGAGCAAGTTATATAAATACGAAATAGACTGGAGCAGCTCAGTCTATGCGATTTAGAATTTGCAACTCCACGAAAGACCCTATTAGTCTCAAGCCATATTTTATTATATTCGGCCCGTCTGTGGATCTTTTAGCATGATATTTCTGTATATTATTTTTGAACTTTTAAATTTGTACTTTGTAATAATTTTATTACTATAAACAAGCAAAAAAAATATGCAATACAACTTGTACTTTGTGTTTTGAGAGTTTTTCAAAAAAAAAAAAACATGATTTTTACTTTTAATTCAAATGTTTTTACCTTTTGCAATTTTAACCCTACATAATTTGTTTTCTTAACTTTAACCCAAAACTTTTCATTATTTGCAATTTAACTTCACAACTTTTGTCACTTATACTTTTCATCTTTCGCAATTTTTCGTTTTACGTATAGTTCTAAATTTTTCGAGTTAATACGACGCAACGTATGACCGTGGTTCAACTTTTTTATGTTTTGTTTCAAATTTGGAAGTTAACACGGCGCAACGTGCATGTGTGGTTCAACGTTTTTACCTCTATTTTTTCATGTTTGACAGGTTCGTCGCAACACGCAGATCCTAGCTCGACTCAATGTTGCTAGTCGATGACGGTTGTGTGGCATTAGTACTATTTGACACCGTTGTACGCCCCGCCGCAACGTGGGGATGTGCTTTGGAGGGTTTTCAAAGAAAAACTGGTTATCCATATGGTTGTTGTAACCTTGGCTTTGTGGTTTTCCAAAAAAATTGATTTTTTTTACATTTCACCCAAAGTATTTCACAAATTACTTTTAACCCAAAACTATTAGTTTTTTTACTTTTACCCCAAAACTTTTTATCTTTTGCCATCTATCCTCACAACTTTTTTTACTTTCAACTTTGGTCATTTATAGTTTTCATTTTCCGCAAATTTTTCGCTTTATGCTTGGTTCTAAATTTTGTGACTTAACACATCGCAACGTACGTATTTGGTTTAACGTTTTTAGGTTTCGTTCTAAATTTTGTGAGTTAACACGACGCAACATGCGTGTGTGGGTGAACGTTTTTACATCGTCTATTTTTTCCCGTTTGACAGGTTTAACATAACGTGCGGGTCGTAGATCGACTTAGTTATAACTAAAGAATCCCCGCCACATTGCGGCGGGTCGCAATCCTAGTTAGTTTAAATTTCCATCTTCTGTTGTGATTTGTGATTACTGATATCAATCGTCATGCATAAACTCCAAATCGGGACTCATCGGGAAATCAAGGTGTTACATTGAAATACAAGTTATCAAAACAAAAGGTATATCATAAAGATATTCTCCTATATATTAATTTATGACTGAAATGAACAGTAATATATAATATAATAAAATATTATATACTGTTTTTTTATATATTTTTTTTATTTCCGCATTATAATAATTGTTATCTTCTTTACTTTTTAAGTTTGATAAGCTTGGTGTTAACCGATACTTGTGTCGAAAATACCGGTTCGTTATTGGTACATGAAGGTAAAAAACAACACCAGCCTGATACATAAAACACCAAAACTCGGTACCAGATTGAGTTTTATAATCTTTTAGTTCGAGAAATTTGGTACTACTACCCAGTACCATTTGCTCATCCCTGATCACGGGTACCGTACGAACAACAACGGTGTCATACAACTTTTTTTTTTTAGTTTCAGGGGTAAGGATGAGCTCGGTACCAATTGATACCGAATCGATATTGGTACCGAAAATACCGGTTACGGTATTGGTATATGAAGGTAAAAACCGGTAGCGAACCGGTACCAGGAACGCCAAACGTCACTACCGAACTGGTACTTAGGATCTTTCGGTTCAGGAAATTCGGTACCGGTACCCATTACTATTTGCTCATCTCTGACTACGGGTTTCTACCGAACAACATCATTACCATACAACTTTTTTAGTTGATTTTCTTTCGGTTATTTTTTAGTGTTTTTTTCTACATTTACTTTTTATTTTTCTCAGCGATTTCGTGTGCAACGCGCTCGTAGTGATTTCAAACATATATAAATACAGATTAAATAACAAAACAAGTTCGCCGCAACGCGGCGACAGTTTTTATAACTAGTTAAAGTTAAAATATAATAAAATATTATATACTGTTTTTTTATATTTTTTTTTTCCGCATTATAATAATTGTTATCTTCTTTACTTTTTAAGTTTGATAAGCTTGGTGTTAACCGGTACTTGTGTCGAAAATACCGGTTCGTTATTGGTACATGAAGGTAAAAAACAACACCAGCCTGATACATAAAACACCAAAACTCGGTACCGGATTGAGTTTTATAATCTTTTAGTTCGAGAAATTTGGTACTACTACCCAGTACCATTTGCTCATCCCTGATCACGGGTACCGTACGAACAACAACGGTGTCATACAACTTTTTTTTTTAGTTTCAGGGGTAAGGATGAGCTCGGTACCAACTGATACCGAATCGATATTGGTACCGAAAATACCGGTTACGGTATCGGTATATGAAGGTAAAAACCGGTAGCGAACCGGTACCAGGAACGCCAAACGTCACTACCGAACTGGTACTTAGGATCTTTCGGTTCAGGAAATTCGGTACCGGTACCCATTACTATTTACTCATCTCTGACTACGGGTTTCTACCGAACAACATCATTACCATACAACTTTTTTAGTTGATTTTCTTTCGGTTATTTTTTAGTGTTTTTTTCAACATTTTCTTTTTATTTTTCTCAGCGATTTCGTGTGCAACGCGCTCGTAGTGATTTCAAACATATATAAATACAGATTAAATAACAAAACAAGTTCGCCGCAACGCGGCGACAGTTTTTATAACTAGTTAAAGTTAAAATATACATAATATTCATTTTCTTTTATTAAGAAAAAATGTGTTTGTTTGCTCATTTCCGTTGATTTAATAGATAAACAAACAAACAAACATGAAGTGTAAAATATATAAAAAAAAAGGTCTAAAAAGATTTAAATTAAAATAAAATTTCTTCTATAATTGTTCGTACTGTTCGTTTAAGTATAAATCTACTATTAAAATTCTTTAATATGTAACGTTCACGAACCTAATGAACAAGCTCATTTGTGGTCCAGGTGAGTATCCGGATTCATCCTCTAATATTGCGACACATGACGCTGAGTCGCTGACTAGACGTCTTGCGCACCCGCTCCCCCCTCAGTTGAGCTTATTGTGGTAGTTTCACCAATGGCTCCCCAAAGCACCCGTAAACAAGCCCACTCGCCCAGGCTACCACACTCACTTCGCTCGCTTGCACCGGCGTTAGCTTGACTATGTTGTGGTTTTCGCGAGCCACGTGGCTAGCGCCACCCGCTAGCGGCTTCCACTTCAGGTAGTCTAAGCAATCGAACAGACCGGCTGGTTTTCAAGCCTATATAAGGTATAAACTTTTTAAATATCACTAGTTCTATTACATCTTTGTTACTATATAAAGTACAAACTTTTTAAATGTCATTAGTTCTATTACATCGTTGTTAATGTTGTTATCTATTAAAAAAACAAGATAATTTAATGAAATGATTCCTATAATTATTTTATTCAATCTTTGACATTGTTTATTTTATTTATTGATGATTTATTATTTCGTCCTATCATCTAGACTATTTGATTAGATAAAATAGAATAACAATAAATTGAGTAAACATTATAATAGAATAGCTTGATAAATTCGATGATCATATTGACAAGAAAGGTAACCAAAGATCACAGCTATACTTTTTTTTAACGGTAAGGAATGACGTACCAACCATCGTGACACCAGACGTTGTGACCAAGATCGACTACTCGACCACCGGGTCTGCATGATCTTCGACTCTTGGTTCTGCTCCCCCAAGGGCCCAATCAATTCCTCTGTTCCTCTTTCCAGTCTTGTCAAAGCAATCACAATGTCATGTTTCTATTGGGGCTAAAGCCCAAAGCAGTTCACATGGAAAATTGGTTATACTTGATGATTTTGTTTTGGCCCAAGCCCAACAGTTGTGTAAATCTAGGACAGGTGTTCAAATATATTTTGGGCCCTTTACACTAATATTCGTATGCCTATCAAAAGCCCGATCTTCACAGTTTTGTTTGGCCACATATTTTTGCAAGTGTCATATACTCATATAGTAGTTTAACTAAACATATTTTGCCAATCGCATAGTTAATCCTTTATCGTTATCGTTATGTTGTTATGGTATTCTCGTACCTTGGTTTGTCTATTCATATATAATTTGGCGGACAGACCCTACAACGGATGCTTTCTAGAGAACATCAACTTTATTAACTCTCCGTTGCTACATCTGCTTCTCATAAACTATGACTAGAGCTGTAAACGAACCGAACGTTCAACGAATAGTTCGTAAACCGTTCGGTGGGAAGTTCGATTATGTTCGTTCGATTAGCTTAACGAACGGACACGAACAAAAAATTTCGTTCGGTTAGCTTAGCGAACGAATATGAACAAAGGTCTCGTTCGTTCGACTGCATTTATTTGATGGTTGTATTTAACTATTTATGTCCAACGTTAAGGTTAACAATGTTTTTATCCTTTATTTTCAAGTTAAATGTTTGTTTACGTTCGTTTTTATTCGCCTGCGTTCGTTTGTGTCCGAGACCAGTGTTCACGAACAACCGAATTTCCTTAACGTACGAACACGAACATAAACTTATGTTCGGTATGCGTTTGTGAACAGATCGCGAACACGTTAATTTTCCTAACGAACATAAGCATAGCCTTATTCAGTTATTCGTGTTCGTTCGATTCGATTACATCCTTTAACTGTGACACTCCGGCCCCGATTTGGTTATCCATATTATTCCATCTTTTGTCATCTCTTTTGTTATGTCATATTTTTTTCACAAATCTAAACATTTGAAAAATAGTTGTAGTGCTTGTAATACTTCTAGGTCTACTAGAATACCTTTTTGTAATTTTGATCTCGTATCACATGACCTTTAGACATGTATATAAGCATAATAGTAATTAAAAATAAAATAATATAGATAAAGGTTCCTGTAAAAAAGATCAAAAGTGTGAGAAGGGTAATAAAGAATTTACACCATTAGATCTTTAATCTAATTGTTGAGATTAATAGGGACCAAATTGTAAAATTTGTTTTATTTTTTTTGAACTGAATTGAAAATTATAGGGGTAATGAAGTCTTTATATCCATTCAAAATAGGAAACTGTAAATCAAAATCCCTACAATTTCGATCTCTCTCTACATCGCACGACCAAATGATCTCTCTCTACAATTTCGATCTCTCTCTCTCTCTCTACATCGCAGTGGAGCGGCGGAGCGGCAGCGGCAGCGGCAGCGGCAGTGGTGGTGCCGGAAGTTGCCGTGGTGGTGGTTGTGCGATCTCTCTCTCTACATCGCACGACCAGATGACCTCTCTCTCTACACGACAGCGGCGGCAGAGCGGCAGTGGTGGTGCCGGAAGTGGAGAAGATGATACAGATATGTAATGATTATTGAATGGTGTTATATATGTGATGAATGGTGTTATATACTTTATTGAATGATGTTATATATGTGCTGAATGGTGTTATATACTTTATTGTATGGTGTTATATACTTTATTGAATGGTGTTATATATCTCTTAGAATGGTGTTATATACTTACTGAATGGTGTTATATCCTTGCTGAATGGTGTTATATACTTACTGAATGGTGTTATATCCTTGCTGAATGGTGTTATATACTTACTGAATGGTGTTATATACTTGCTGAATGGTGTTATATACTTACTGGATGGTGTTATATACTTGCTGAATGGTGCTTATAGAGATCTTTTAAAAAAAACCCAGTTCCTATAATTAAGGTGGCGGTTATGGGAAGTTTTTAATTAATTGAATTAATGATAAATTACTTGTTTACCCTTTTAAATTAATTTAGATTTAGGAAACATGTCATCTCCACAATATTTCTCACCTTTCTGGCTTTCTCACACTTTTAACTTTTTTTACAATAACCTTACCCAAATAATATAATGGAAGAGTAAATAACTGACTATATTTTTATTTACTTATACTACTACAAATAAAAATTATTTATTAGATGACTTTTGATTTGCTTGATTAGATTTTATGAACAAATGCTGACAAAAAAATAATTTAATCTGAATGGGATCCAATGCATCACTTGGATCTTACCTTGCATTTCCCTATCAATCCAAGTCATTCTTGTATGGACATTTTCAACAATAAATTGCATGCATTAATTTTGACATAACGTAGCTTTGTTATGTTTCACATTCAGGGATGTGACTGGGAGCTAGACGGACAAACTCGAAACATTCATTCGATACAAGTATTTGGATATGAGACCGGGCATTAGATTTGTTTCAAAAAATCTCACGGATATTATGTTAGATGATATCTGGCCCGATAATCAGAAACATGCATACCCATTTACCTGAACCATACTCCTAAACATTTTATTTTTATTTTCCTTTGTCCTCATATAATATAATAATCTAGTAGTTCACTAATTTGTAGTTTTTATATATATATATATATTTATATAATTTTCTTAGGTAATAAAATTGTACAAAAACATAAATAGTAATTAATCTATTACATCGTTGTTAATGTTGTTATCTATTAAAAAAAACAAGATAGTTTATTGAAATGATTCCTATAATTATTTTATTCAATCTTTGACATTGTTTATTTTATTTATTGATGATTTATTATTTCGTCCAATCATCTAGACTATTTGATTAGATAAAATAGAATAACAATAAATTGAGTAGACATTATAATAGAATAGCTTGAAAAATTCGATGATCATATCAAGAAAGCTAACTAAAGATCAACCGCTATACTTTTTTTTTGAACGGCAAGGAACGACGTGCAAACCACCGTGACATCAGACGCTGTGACCAAGATCGACTACTCGACCACCGGGTCTGCATGATCTTCGACTCTTCGTTCTGCTGTGCTCCCCCAATGACCCAATCAATTCATCTGTTCCTCTTTCTAGTCTGGTCAACTGAGCAATCACAATGTCACATGTTTCTTTTGGGCCTAAAGCCCAAATCAGTTCACATGGTAAATTGGTAATATATACTTGATGATTTTGTTTTGGCCCAAGCCCAAGAGTTGCGTAAATCTAGGACAGGTGTTCAAATATATTTTGGGCCCTTTACACAAATATTCGTATGCCTATCAAAAGCCCGATCTTCACAGTTTTGTTTGGCCACATATTTTTGCAAGTGTAAACGAACCGTACGTTTAGCGAACAGTTCGTGAATCGTTCGGTAGGAAGTTCGTTTATGTTCGTTTGATTAGCTTAACGAACGGACACGAACAAAAAATTTCGTTCGGTTAGCTTAGCGAACAAATTCGAACAAAGGTCTCATTTGTTCGACTAAGTTCATTTAATGTTTGTATTTAACTACTGTCCAATGTTTAAGGTTAACAATGTTTTTATCCTTTATTTTCAAGTTAAATGTTTGTTTACATTCGTTTTTATTCGCCTGCATTCGTTTGTGTTCGAGACCAGTGTTCACGAACAACTGAATTTCCTTAACGTACGAACACGAATATAAACTTATGTTCAGGATACGCTTGTGAACAGTTCAAGAACATGTTAATTTTCCTAACGAACGAACACGAGCATAGCCTTATTTGTGTTCGTTCGATTCGATTACATCCTCAACTGTGACACTCCGGGCTCCGACTTGGTTATCCATATGATTCCATCTTTTGTCACGTCTTTTGTTCTGTCATATTTTTTTCACAAATATAAATATTTGAAAAATAGTTGTAGTGCTTGTAATACTTCTAGGTCTACTAGAATACCTTTTTGTAATCTTGATCTCGTATCACATGACCTTTAGACATGTATATAAGCATAATAGTAATTAAAAATAAAATGATATAATGGAATTGTAAATAACTGACTATATTTTTATTTACTTATACTACTACAAAATTAAAGTTATTTATTAGATGACTTTTGATTTGATCCCCGATTTGTGGTCTAGTGGTAGGAGACTTGAGTTTTCCAATGGAGACTCAAGTTCAATTCTCACTTGTGTCATATTGGGATGAATATAACCCTGGGCTTACGCTCAGTAGTTGGGCAATGATGGTGACAAACCACCGAGGGGGGTTTGATCCTGAGCCGCAAGTACGGTTTCCGGGGGAACGCCATAACCAAGTCTGACCAACCCAGCGCGAGCCCGGTTAAAACAACGTAGTCTGAGCAGATATTGGTTAGGGCCGCCGTTTAAGCGGTGTGACATTGGATCAGTAAAAAAGAAAGTTACCTTTAAAAAAAAAGATGACTTTTGATTTGCTTGATTAGATTTTATGAACAAATGCTGACAAAAAAATAATCTAATCTGAATGGGATCCAATGCATCACTTGGATCTTAGCTTGCATTTCCCTGTCAATCCAAGTCATTCTTGCATGGGCGGTGATGAGGGTGTGTGGGGAGGACCACGGCACAGGGCCCGTGATTTCGAGAGGCACGTGTTTTTTTATAAAAATCTGATACATATGTTAATTTTTTTAAATAGTATTCCTATACCAACTCCAAGATAGGATCATTTACAAAACATTTTTTATGGTTTGGAAGTTAGCTCATTGGCATTAGCTTTAGTGAGTCCAATACCCATTTGATTTTAAAATTAAATAATAATAATAAAACATTACGGAATTGCACATTTTTTCGAGCTCAAACAGGGTACATGAATTCTCAGAGACGCCCCTGCATTCTTGTATGGACATTTTCAACAATAAATTACATGTTGTTATGAATTATTAGCAGACATATAGGCCCCACACATTTTGTTTTATTTCTTTTGTTTTCTATAAAGCATTCAATGTATATGTAGATGATTTCACACAATTGAGTGTGAGTTGGTTGTTCAAGCAAAGATTCGATAGAGTGTGTAATTGTGAAAAGAAGAGAAGAATAGAGAAAGATATATAGAGGAAGTTTTGATCTCAATCTCTTAAGTTTTATAACACGTTATCAGCAAGAAGCTCTAGCCAAGGTAAGGTTCAAGCAATCATAATCAAAGTAAGCTTTTGATTAATATATATATAAACTATAATTATTATGATAAACTAATACAAGTGTAGATGTATCTTACGATGAACACATGATTGTTGTTAGACTACAAAACGTAATATTTCTTTTATACCGAGGGGTTGTTTTCCTTTAGGAGACCCAGTTATCCAGACACTCCTATCATAAAAACATCTAAGTCCCATACTTAATAATAAAAATAAAGAGACCGAAAATCTTGATAGCACTTGTATTTTTATTCATCTAACTTTTATTTATACACACATACTAACATTCAATTTAGAGTTTAAATATTTTAAAAACAATTAAAGCAGAATTTAATTTATTTCAGGTGTAAGAATTTCATATATTTAAATATATACATATATAGGTTGAAAGCCTAAGGGTGCACCAGTGGGTTGTAAAACCATACACTTTTAGGATGATCTTTTAGTTCCCGTTTCTTCTTTATATATATGTATATTTATAATATAGTTCTGTGATAAATTAAAATTAGTATCGGGAACCTATTGCTCTGGAGATATAATAATTATGGGACTACTAACATTTATTTATGCACCTAACATTTTCGTTTATGCATCTAATATTTATTTATGCAATATAACATTTACTAGCTACAGTAAACTGTTTCAAAACGTATCATGGAAGCCTTAACCAAACGTATGGTGTAAGCTTAAATTTTCTTATCTATATAAGAAACTCACTACTCGAGCTAATCTACGCATAAGCTACAACTTCTGATATAATTTAACACATACCCAAAATAACACGTACCCAAACTTTTCTTAGTTTCAACAAAACCAAATATTCAAATGGTAAATCTTCCAGTAGCATATGCTGAATCTTCAAATGCAGCAAACATTCATCGATTCCTTCGGTTTACTGATTTACCCAATCGTGAGAGGTATCAAAAACTCAAGAATCTTGAAGTTTTTTTCTATTAGCGGTATTGATTGGTATAAAATGGAAATGTTTGATCCAAGTGGTTTACTAGCGAGATTACTACCACGTAATACACCCTAGCGTCGTTTCTTCGACATCCTAGAACCGTCATACGATGAACTTGTATATGAGTTCTTGTCCACTTTCTATTTCAAATATGATAAAAGTCTTACCGATGAATCTATTCATTTTCGACTTTGTGGACAATCTCATAATATGTCATTAACAGAATTCGCAGCCTCTTATTCCTCTGAGGAAATGAGAGAATATTGGCTAGGCCATTCATCGAAAGAGTGGTGTAACAATAATAATTCTATGAAATTCACAGACCCTCGTTATCAATATATGCACCGTGTTTTAGCCAACACTATCACGGGGCGCAAGAATAATCAACATAGGGTTAGTGCTACCGACCTTTTCCATCTACATAGTATTTTTGAGCAAGTTCCTTGTAATATTGCCCACGAGCTTGCTACATATCTTTTATATCAACAAACAAATCCTCTGAGAAGTCTCATGGGAGGGTCTTACATTACAAAAATAGCAAAATCATTAGGTATCTTAAGTAATCAGATTATCCAAGGATTATCCCCACCAAAGGCACCTGGGATTGTAAATTTTAACACTGTTAGGCTAACCCCTGTTCATAATTATACACTAAATCAACCATTCCATTCGGAAGAAGCTCAAGTTATCTTAGAAAGTACCTCAACACAAAATTTACAACAATCATTGTTGCAGCTTCCTCAACTGTCTTTTTATCGATTTGATCTGCAACCACAGCTGCCACCCGTACAAGAACATATTACAACTAACCTATCTCAACCACTAGCACCGAACATCTTACAAAACATCTCACCTTTAGTTTTTGAGGAAGATTCAACGATGCAACAAACTTTATTTGATGAAAACATGATATTCCAAGAGCAGTTAGCATCAGAATCATTTTTGCAATCACCATTACCGCAACAGTTTTTCCAATCACTATTAAACGAAGTAGAACAACAACTGCCACCAATTAATATAACAGGACCATGTACGGTGCCTCAAATGAATCTACCTCCAGATTCAATAGGAGTCGAAGTGGCTAGGTTAAACAATCAAATTCGAAATTTGTCTAAACAAATAAAACGGCTGACAGAAAGAAATAAATGGTTGGAAGACATGCTAAAACAAATAGCTAATAGTATGCAACTAACTCTACCACCTTCACCACCTTATGATTCAGAGTCTGAATTTGATTCATTATATGATTAATTTCAAATGTAAGTTTGTTCACATCATAATAGACTATCAAATTATTATGATTAAATTGTTTAATACATACATTCTATTTTGTGTTTTTACCTACAAGTAATACATATATGATCATAAATAAGAAGTTTATGAATCATAATCAGTAGGCATGACCGGTTAGACCATACCGAGTCTAAATGATGTGAAAAATATCAAAGAAATAGAAGATTCTTCATGGTACTTACATATGCAATATTTGCTCTTAAGAGAAGTTAATGATATAGTATGGTTTAAGATCCCTAAATATTTTGGAAATAATAAGGGGATATGTGTATCCCGAGATGATACCATTTAGTATTCTGAAATCGATGCATCGTCTAAATGGTTATCAAATCCATAACCTGAAGCTTGTGTGATTGTGGCTTAGCTAATGTGATAGCAAGCATATTAATCCAGATTACTATTGGTTACAAAGCCAATGATCATGAGAGGAGCAAAAGTTCATTTAGGTACATGTAATTTTATATATAGTACCATCAATTCACATCAAGCCAATAAGTTATAGTTCTCCCCATACAGTTGGTTTTTGGTCAGGAACCAAAGATGTCTCATCAAAGATTTTGGTTGTGCGACATATATTGAAACTCATCCACCACACCGCATAAAGATGGGACTTCTAAAAATTTTGAGAATATGTTGGGTATAAATAATCATCTATGATTGAATACTTAAAGCCATTAGTGAGAAATTTGTTTATGGCTCATTGGTTTTCACTTTAGTGAATGAATGTTCCCAACATTAGGGGGAGAAAACAAGCAGTTGGAAAGTGAAAAGTGAAATGAATTATCCTGTCATCTTGATCCTCAGACTATAAACTATGAACTTGAAGTTTAAAGTATAATTCATTTACTAGTATTAAAGAACAAATTACCAGACAAGTTCACTGACCTAAATAGAGTGACTAAGTAAGTTACATAATCAACTGCTTATGCTCCAGTTATATTTGTGTCCCAAGAAGACAACTACATATTTTTGTAATGAGTCTATTGCATGCCTAAAGTGTGGTAGATAGTTGATTCCAATAATAAAATTCCTCGAAAATTGGAGCAAATAATTAAGATGGTCAAATCGAGGTTATAGTAATAAGACCTCCTGAATAGACATTAGACATGATGGTTCAAGAAGAACCTCAGGTACCTGAAAATAAAGAGATCTCGATAAGTTGTAACATGTCTAAGATATGTATGGAATCAAAATAAAAACCGACGTCGTTATACTTTTGTATATAATGTAGCGCTTAAAATGATTAAATGATGAGGATCAAGATTAAGATCTGCCTATGAATGAATATTAAGAAATGATTGGCCAAAATAGAAAGACGCAAATAAGGCAGAGTTTAGTTCTCTAATGAAATGGAAAGTTTCTGGACCAACAGTCCATACAACTGAAGTTGTAAAATATGTTGGATACAAATGTGTCTTTTACGCAAATCATGTGAAAATCAAATTAAGTGATATAAGTCAAAATTGGTGGCACAAGAATTTTCACAAAGACCTATGATTGATTATGAGGAAACGCATTCTCCATTGGTGGATATAATACCTTTTCCATTATCTGATTAGTCTGATAATATATTAAGAGAAAATTAACATGCATCTTATGAATGTTTATATATCATGTGGTACTACAAAATACATAAAAATTCATGAAGGATTTAAATTATCAAAATCGTGTAAAGTAAGCTCTCGGGAACATTATGATCATTGTACACAAATTCATATATTGATACACAAATTCACAGGTGACAGGTGGTCGAAAGGTGAGTTGTGTCCTTGGAGAGGTATGTAGGATTGGTGGGAGTTTTGTGGCTCATTTTCAGAATGAGTCCCAAAAGAGTGTGGAATAGAAGGGGAGGTACTCAGTGAAACTGAGCGCCTCGCTGGTTCAATGTAGGTCCTCCAGGGATCTTGAGGACCCGGGTTGTGGGGATCTGATGGTGTTCGCCGGTGCGAAGGCCCGGCCTCATGGTCATTTGGGGCGACGAGTGGCCCTTTTCCTCTTCCTCTCATCCTTGGTGGCATTTTGTCAACCTGTCAAAGACAAAAAAGTGATACAACAAGAAAAATATATAAGACAAAGTTAGAAATAAAACAAATTTGGATAATTCCTAAGTTCTTTGTCTAGACTCGAGAATCGAGGAATGTGCAATTGTGTAACTGAGATTAAACACAAAAGGCTAGTGTTTAATTCACTCAGTGTTGGCTCTGATACCAACCTGTCACACCCCGATATTTCCACGTATTACCGGTGGGCCCGGTGGGGAGTATCGTGACGTAGTTGATATCATCATAGTCAAACAACACAATATTTAAATGTACAGCGGAAGCAAAAGATAGATTTATTCCAACCAAATAAATTGTAATATAAAGTATCACAATGTAGTTGAAACAGATCCACAGTCGGATCAAAATAAAGAGGAAACTGTTCAACAGACTTTGACACCTAAAGCTTTGCGAGACTTGATTATTGATGTCTGGGGTATCCAGCCTATTACGTGTAGCATTTGCACTTAACCTTTTTGGAAAATACGTCAGTTTACACTGGTAAATACAACTTAACTGACTCATTTTGAAAAGAGTTTGAAAATTGATTTGAATGCACTTCGGCAAAAATATATTTTATAACTTGGGACAATTATTAAATAATCATGTATACAGTTTTACTTATTTGTCGTCCATCAGGGCCGGTTGGTAGGGCCGGACAAGATTAACTGACACGCCACAGGTATAATACCCACAAGGTTAATTCCTTTAAATGGGCTACCAGTTTTTACATATGCAACTGTCAGGTGTACGCCTACACCTCGTGCTTAGGTCGTGGCCATTTCGTAAAATGATGCCAAGGATATCCGGGACATGGTCATTTAACCCCAAAGGCCATACACCAAATAATACATATTAAACGAGTATGTAATAACATTAATCACAATCCGATTTAAATGATTACACACCCGACCAAGCGGTATTATTATAATACCGTATCCCAAGCCCGTATAGGGAAAATAAGTTAAGAGTATTTACCTGAGCAATGTATAAGTCAAATACAGCAAGTACAGATGGCTTTTACTGGGCTCCTAATCTGGAACAAAGGTTTTTATTATCCTATTAGAATCCTAACGGGTCTTTAAATAAGCTTAAGCTTAGACCGGTTAGTTTTAAAGGAAGATACGGTTCAAACACACGATTAAGCGAAGACCGGACAGAATGTGATTTAGACCCGAAAAGTATGAAGACTTTTTTAATATAGGTATACTAAACACATTCTGGATTTTGAGACAAAGATGATAAGGTTTGACCCGTTTCGGCTAATATATGCAAACTAGTTACATAAGCCGTTCCGAACGCGAAAAGTGCGTAACGGGTAACCAAATGAGTCATATGCAAGTTTCCTAAGTTAATATGCCTTAAATATGTTGTGACATCAGTAAGATATCTTCTATTATGCCCGTAATGGATTTAAACTCAAACTATGCCTTGTAAGGGCATTTTGGTCATTTAAAAAGGTTATAAAAGAGTTTAATTAGTAAACTGAGTTACATGTCTGATTTATTCAGTAAATATACTTAATTTAATAAGTTATAACGGTAGGGTATGACCTATATGTGAAATTTATCATTTAAAACCAAACTATGCATCTTAGGGGTATTTTGGTAATTTCACATAGGCTAAAAAGGTCAAAACTGGAAATCTGAGTTTAAAAACTTTTACTTACTGTTATTATATAAAAATTATACTAAAAATATCAATAGGTATCAACCTTATATGTTTAATATAGTTTTAGTACATACTATGCGTTAAAAACGCTGAAAAAGGCGATTTGGAGCTATTTCCTGGTTTTTAAAGGAAAGCTGATATTTTTATAATTCCAGAAGGCTCAAAATATTTTATTTGTCAAATAAAATCAGTAGAAAAAGGTTTGGGGTCAAAAGGATTTGTAAGACTCATTTTATGGCTTAAAAGGGCAAAACCGTCATTAACCGAATCAAACTTAGAGACCTATGTTATGCTCAGCCAAAAATTAAATAAAAATCTTCAAAAATCCCAAAATATTATATTACATCTGTGGGTAAAAAGTTTGATATCAAAAAGTGGGTTTAAATAGGCTATACGCTAATTATGCCGTTTAATTAACATAAAGCTTTCTAATTACGCTATTAAGCATAACTCTTAATCTAGACCTCAAACTGATGTCAAATTTTAGGTGCAAGTTTATAAATCAGTAACTAAGGTTTCTACTCTTTTACTTTTTCAAAAATCACGTTTTATAGACAAAAGGGCATAATAGTAAACATTTAAGCACTTAACGGAAACATGCAAATGAATCGGATAACTAATGAACCAAGTTGTATAATCTCAGAGAGTTATACTTATATGAAACCTGGTCCAAATAAAGCTCTAAGGCAATTCTAAAACATGCAAAAACGGGTCAGAACTGAAAGTCAAAGCAAAAGTCAAATTATGCGACTTTCGGTTCCGATCCGGGTTTAAACTGAAAATTGTCGGGTTGAACATGGTTAGACATGTTCTTACATTAATTACCAAGTTATATTAATGATAAAACAGGTTGCATGCCTCCTACATTGCTAATTATGCATTAATTTGAAAATAAGCATTCTGTTGACTTTTTAATAACAAGTTTGACCTGACAATTGACCTAGTTAGAGTGGGAATCAGAGAGTACCCTTTTAAGGGTTTATTACCCACATAATTACCTACTTATAGGTACTTTCAATTCGAGAATTGACTGAACAGATTTTATTTAATCTCAAAGTCAAACGTTAATTACGACGGTTTGACTTTTAGCTAATTAACTAAGCTAAACTGAATTAGGAAGGGTTAAGGATACTTACAATAGTCCTATGCACGATTAGGGAGCCTAAGGAACTTGGTTGCTGATCAGGAGAGCTCCAGAAATGAGAATGCAAGTGAATGAACAAATGTTGCAACATTGGGTGTTCTTATATACTCAATTTGATCTTCTAGGATGATGCCAAAGAGGTCTACACATGTTACCAGATCAGTACAAGTGCCCCCTATGCATGTTAAACCATTGGAGCAGCCCCTGGTATGTAAAACAAAGGTGTAAAGTCGGTTTCAGAGCTGCAACAGGCAGCTGTGCACAGATTCTGCGTTGGTCACTTGTTCGCGGGCCGCGAGAGGCCTCTCGCGGGGCGTCTAAAACCGGCGCAACAGGTCAAAAATGTTTCATTTATTACATTTCAGTCCCTGGTCCTTTGTAACGTGGTTTTGATTGTTTTTCTTGCACTTTAGGCCCTCTAACTTGATTTTTAAGGACCTTAAGACTTTTACAAACTTGGTTAACTTTGTGCTTACCCGAAAAGTCACAAATTTCAACGTTGACGCTTTTAACCCTTCGTACACGGATTTGATCATAACTTTCTCATACGATAACGAAAGTTTATGAAATTTTTACCACACATTCTAGTGAGCATATTTTACCGTTAAAAAGCTTCGAGTTTGCTAAAAGGTCACTCAGAGGTATACTTTCAACATGTTGACACATTTAACCCCTGTAGTTTGTAATTCCTCACTTTCTTTCATTTTCAGCTTCGTATGATCCATGATTTATTCGTTTGAAGGTATAAACATCTTGTAGGGCTATTTTAAAATATATTTATCCATTTATGACACTTTGGACCCTTATATTCACATAGTTTCTTTGTTTGTCAACTTTAGTCCCTCTAAAGTACTTTTTCACAAGTTCAAAGCTTATGACACGTGTCTATATATTATTGGACGTAAATTTTCGAGGTGTTACATCCACATCCCCTTAAAAGAAATCTCGACCTTGAGATTTACTAAAACAAATGAGGGTACTTTTCTTTCATCGTGGATTCTACCTCCCATGTGTATTCGGGACCTCTACGGGCATCCCATTTGACCTTTACAATAGGCACATGCTTCCTTCGAAGCTTCTTTACCTGTCGATCCTCAATCGACAATGGTTTTTCCAAAAATTTCAGGCTCTCATCAATATGCACATACGTGTGCGGTATGACTAGCGAGTCATCAGCTAGACATTTCTTCAGATTGCAGATGTGGAAAACATTATGGATACCACAGAGCTCTTCAGGCAAGTTCAACTTATAAGCCACTGACCCAACACATTCGATAACCTCGAATGGTCCTATATACCTTGGGCTTAACTTACCTTTTGTCACACCCCGATATTTCCACGTTTGACCAGTGGGCCCGGTAGGGGAGTATCGTGACGTGGTTGGTAACATAATAGTCAAACAACACAATATTTAAATGCACAGCGGAAGCAAAGATAGATTCATTTCAACTGAATATAATTGTAATATATAAGTATCACAACGAGTTGAAAATAATCCACAGGTAGATAAAAATAAACGAAACATTGTTCAACGGCTTTATGACATCCAAGCTTGCGAGACTTATCGTGGATGCTAGGAGAAGGCCAGCCTATTACGAGTAGTACCTGCACTTAACCTTTTTGAGAAAATACGTCAGTTTACACTGGTAAATACAATCAACTGACTCATTTTGAAAATGTTTAAGAAAATGAATTTAAGGCACAAGGCACAAATAATATTTTATAACTTGGGATAATTATTTGAATATAACACTTGTAAACGAATTACATGTTCCTTATGCGTTCAGTAGCCCGATCCGTAGACCGGGTTAAAGATCAATAGACGCACCACATTATTTATTTTGGTACTGACGGGTGTACGCCTACACCCCGTACTTAGGTCGTGGCCATTTCGTAAAATGATGCCAGGGATATCCGGGACACGGTCATTAACCCCCCAAAGGCTTTAAGCAAACAAAACATTTCAAACGGGACATCTCAATGGTTTTAATTTTCATACAATTAAAGATTCGATGCCCGACCAATCGGTATTTTATATACCGTACCCCAAGCCCGTATAGGGAAAATAAGTTAAAAGTATTTACCTGAGCTAAATATATATTCAATCCCAGCCGTATCAAATCAGCAAGTACAGGTAGCTTTTACTGGGCTCCTATTCTGGAACGAAGGTTTATAATAACCTATTAGAATCCTAACGGGTCTTTAATTAAGCCTAAACTTAGACCGGTTAGTTTTAAAGAAAGATACGGTTCAAACGCACGATTAAGCGAAAACCGGAATAGAATGTGTTTTAGACCCGACAAGTTCGAAGACTTGTATAATATGGGTGAACTAAACACATTCTGGATTTTGAGATAAAAACGATAAGGTTTGACCCGTTTCGGCTAATTTATGTAAACTAGTTACATGAACCGAACCGGACGCGTAAGATGCGTAACGGGTAACCATAAGGGTCCTAAACAGGTTTCCTAAGTTAATATGCCTTAAACATGTTGTGATATCAGTAGGACATCCTCCATAATGCCCAAAACGAGTTTAGTCTCTATTTAAGCCCCGTAGGGGTATTTTGGTCATTTTAAAGATTATAAGAGGGATTAATTAAACTCCTGTGATCCGGGTCTGAGTTAATCAGTAAAATAACTTATTTTAACAGGTTATATCAGTTGGTGTTAAGTCTTATGTGACAAAATGGTTTTAAACCCATACTAGGTGTTTAATACGTGTAATAAACTGTTTTAAGCGATTTACGGGTTAAAATAGGATTCTGAGTTTTCTGATCAGTTCAACAGGTTCAAAACACTCCATTTATTATTTAAAATCAGTAGCAATTGGATTGGTATCAAAAGGACTTGTAAAACTCGTTTTATGGCTCAAAAGGGTATAATCGGTATTTACCGGATCAAGGCGATAATCCTAGCTTATGATCAGCTTAAAAATAATTAAAAATCTTCAAAAATCCCAAAATATTATATTACATCAGTGAATAAAAGGTTTGGTGTCAAAAATTGGGATTAGATAGGCTTTATGCTAATGACGCCATTTAATTACTAAAAACGTCATAATTACGCCATTGAGCATAACTCCTAATCTAGACCTCCAACTGATGTGAAAATTTAGGGACATGTTTAATAATCAGTAACAAAGATTATTGTACTTTCATATTTCCTAAATTCTCGTTTTAAGATCAAAAGGGCAATATGGTCAACATTAGGCAATTAACGGAAACGTGCAACGAATTGGACAATCAAGGAACCAACCACAGAGGTTTATACTAACATGTAACTAGGCCCTAATAGAACTTTAAGGCATGTCTAAACCTATCAAAACCAGGTCAGAACCGAAGTCAAAGCAAAAAGTCAAACTATGCGCCTTTCGGTTCCGAATCGATCCTAAACTGAAAATTGTCGGATCAAACATGTTTAGACATGTTCTAACATTGATTACCAAGTTATATTAAGGTTAAAACAGGTTACACGCCTCTCACATTGTTAATTGAGTATTAAATCGCAATTTACACTTCTGTTGACTTTTTATAATCATCTTTGACTCGACAATTAGCCTAGTTAGGATGGGAATCAGAGGGTGCCCTTTTAAGGGTTTAAAGCCCACATGATTACCAACTTATAACTACCTTAAGCTTGCCTAATCGCTGGACCATTAGCGATTAATTAATAAGTCAACCGTTAATCACGACGGTTTGACTTTAAGGCTATAAACTAAGCAAAATTTAAACAAGGAAGGTTGAGGATACTTACACAAGTCCTATGAACGATTGGAATGCTTGAGGATGGTCCTTGTGCTCCAGGAATGCTCAGATGTTGGAAGGAATGAATGAACACAAAGTTGCAACTTTGTGGGACTTTATATAGTGATCAAAACTCATTTGATTGTTGACATGTAAGTCTATAAATGTTGCAAGATGTATACAAGTGCCTCCTATAGCCTAAAAACCAGTATAGGAAGCCCATGGTATCATGGAAAGGCAATTGGAGTCGGTTAAAGGCACAACAGACAGCTGGCTGTTGTTTTCTGCATCTGGGGACCTGACGCGGCCCGCGTAAGGTATTGGCAGGCCTTATGCGGCCCGCCTGGAGCCTGGCTTCAGGTTTTGAATTTTTCATTTATTGCACTTTCAGTCCCCGGTCCTCCTAAACGTCCACTTTAATTCTTGCATTATAAGCCTTTTAAATTGACATATAAGGGCTCCAAGACTTATACCCACTTTGTGAAGTTCTTGGTCACTTTGTGTTTACCCGAAAAGTCATAAATTTGCATGTTGACGCTTCTAACCTCTCGCACACGAATTTTATCATAACTTTCTCATACGATAACGAAACTTGGTGAAATTTTTATCACGCATTCTAGTGAGCATAATTAATCGTTACAAGGCTTCGGGTTTGCTAAAAGGTCACTCAGAGGTATAACTTAAACATGTTGACACATTTAACCCCTGTAGTTTGTAATCTCTCACTTTTAGCTTCGTATGATCCATGATTTATTCGTTTGATGCTATAAACATCATGTAGGGTTAATGTACAATATATTTATTCATTGTTGACATTTAGAACTCGTATATTTACATACTTTCCATGATTGTCAACTTTAATCCTTCTATAACATTCTTTCACACGTTCAAACCTATGACACGTGTCAACACATTATAGGACGTGAATTTTCGAGGTGTTACATCCTCACCCACTTAAAAGAAATCTCGACCTCGAGATTTACTGAAATAAATGAGGGTATTTTTCTTTCATTGTGGATTCAACCTCCCACGTGTATTCGGGACCTCTACGGGCATCCCATTTTACCTTTACAATAGGCACATGCTTCCTTCGAAGCTTCTTAACCTGTCGATCTTCAATCGACAATGGTTTTTCCACAAATTTTAAGCTCTCATCTATATGCACATCTGTATGTGGTATGACCAGTGATTTGTCAGCGAAACACTTCTTCAGATTGCAGATGTGGAATACATTATGAATACCACTGAGCTCTTCAGGTAAGTTTAACTTATAGGCAACTGATCCGACTCGTTCGATAACCTCGAAAGGTCCTATGTATCTCGGGCTCAACTTGCCTTTCTTACCAAATCACATCACTCCCCTCCAGGGTGATACTTTAAGCAACACTTTGTCACCTACTTCGAAGTGAAAAGATTTATGCTTTGGATCTGCGTAGCTCTTCTGCCTATCTCGGGGAGCCTTGAGACGGTCACGAATCTGGACAATCTTGTCCGTCATTTCAAAAACTATCTCCGGTCCTGATAATTGGACATCTCCAACTTCCGCCCAACAAACGGGCGTTCTACACTTTCTACCGTATAAGGCCTCGAAAGGCGCAGCCTTAATGCTGGTATGGTAGCTATTGTTGTAGGAGAACTCAATCAATGGTAGGTGGTTATCCCAACTACCACCTAAATCGATCACACATGCTCGAAGCATGTCTTCCAAAGTTTGAATAGTACGCTCACTCTGACCGTCCGTCTGAGGATGGTAAGCTGTACTAAAATTCAAACGCGTGCCCAAAGATTGTTGGAAACTTTTCCAAAAATGTGACGTGTATCTAGTATCTCTGTCAGAGATAATAGACACAGGTATACCATGTAAAGCTACAATCTTATCTACATACAGTTGGGCTAACATGTCGGAGCTATAAGTCTCCTTGATGGGTAAGAAGTGTGCTGACTTAGTCAGTCTATCAACTATAACCCATATCGTATCATTTCCTTTCCTTGTTCTTGGAAACTTGGTGATGAAATCCATTGTCACCATCTCCCACTTCCATGTGGGAAGTTCAGGCTGTTGTAGCAATCCTGACGGCTTCTGGTGTTCGGCTTTTACTTGTGCACACGTCAAGCATTTAGCTACATAGGCAGCTACAGACTTCTTCAAGCCTATCCACTTGCTTTCAAATCCTGGTATATCTTATCAGCTCCAGGATGAACAGAATATTTAGAACTGTGGGCTTCCTGGAGGATAATATCTCGAAGTCCTCCATAAATTGGAACCCATATTCGTCCATTTAATCTCAGGATTCCGTCCTTGCCCTGAGATAATTGCTCTTCAGTCACTCCTAGCTTTTCATTAGGATAGTTAGCTTCCAACACAGCTTCCTTCTGTGCAGCTAACAACCTTTCATTCAGACTGTTCTTTACCTCAATGCTCTTGGCGTTGATTCTTATAGGCTTCACCCTTTCTTTTCGGCTCAAGGCATCGGCGACTACATTCGCCTTGCCAGGATGGTATCTTATTTCACAGTCATAATCATTCAAAGTTTCCATCCAACGCCGTTGCCTCATGTTTAAATCTTTTTGATTGAACAAGTGTTGAAGGCTTTTGTGATCAGAATAGATCACACATTTGATTCCATATAAGTAATGCCTCCAAAGTTTTAGTGCGAATACAACGGCACCCAACTCCAAGTCATGGGTGGTGTAATTCTTTTCGTGCACCTTTAGCTGGCGTGAAGCGTAGGCAATGACTTTGCCTTTCTGCATAAGTACGCATCCCATCCCGGTGTGTGATGCATCACAATATACTACAAACTCCTCAATTCCATCAGGCAATGTCAGTACTGGATCGTTGCTCAACTTCTGCTTCAGAATATCGAAGGATTCCTGCTGCTTAGAACCCCAGTCAAACTTAATCTTCTTACGCGTCAGCGAAGTCAGGGGTGCAGCAATCCTTGAGAAGTTTTCTATGAATCGCCTATAGTATCCTGCCAAACCTAGAAAGCTACGAATCTCTGTAGGTGTCTTTGGCTCTTGCCAACTCATAACAGCTTCAACTTTAGCAGGATCCACTTGGATACCACGCTTACTAACAACGTGTCCAAGGAACTGGACTTCTCGAAGCTAGAATTCACACTTCGAGAACTTGGCATAGAGCTTCTCTTGATGAAGTAGTTTCAGAATACATCGAAGATGCTTCTCATGGTCAGCTTGGTTCTTCGAGTAGATGAGGATATCATCGATGAAGACGATGACAAATTTATCCATGTATGGTTTGCAAACGCGATTCATGAGATCCATGAATACGGCAGGTGCATTAGTGAGCCCAAAAGGCATCACTAGGAACTCGTAATGACCATAACGAGTCCTAAATGCAGTCTTGTGCACGTCCTCATCTCTAACCTTCAGTTGGTGATAGCCTGACCTTAAGTCAATCTTAGAGAAGTAGCTTGCCCCTTGAAGTTGATCGAACAGATCGTCTATTCTAGGCAGAGGATACCTATTCTTGATAGTGACCGTATTAAGCTCACGGTAATCGATGCACAGACGCATCGATCCATCCTTCTTCTTGACAAATTTAACTGGTGCTCCCCAAGGAGACGAACTAGGTTTTATGAAACCTTTGGCTAGCAATTCATCTAGTTGTGTTCTCAATTCCCTCATCTCTGTTGGTGCCAACCTATAAGGCGCCCTTGCTACTGGTGCTGCTCCAGGAATAATGTCAATTCTGAATTCTACTTGCCTATCTGGTGGCAAACCAGGTAGTTCCTCTGGAAAAACTTCAGGGTATTCAGAAATGACGGGGATATCCTTAATCTTGGGCTTTGGCTCATCAATAATCACTTGTGCCATGTAGATGACATAACCTTTCTTCATACACTTAGAGGCCTTGAGCATAGACACATGCTCAGGCAGCCCATACTGGGTATCTCCCTGAATGGTAAGTGATTCACCAGACGGAGCCTTGATCACCACTTGCTTCTTGTTGCAGACAATCTGGGCCTGGTTATGAGATAACCAGTCCATACCTAAAACTATGTCGAAACCGGCTAACTTTAAAGGAAGTAGGGACAAAGGAAAAGAGTGGTTCTTAATGGATATGAAACATCCATCTAATATGGTTGAGGCGGTTTCTAAGGTGCCATCTGCTAATTCCACCTCATACTTCACTTTTAAGGTTTTAACAGGCAATTTCAACAATTCACAAAACTTATTATCTACGAACGACTTATCAGCGCCTGAATCAAAAAGCACTATTGCAAAGACATCGTTGATGAGAAAGGTACCTGTGATTATGTTGTCGTCCTGGACTGCTTCCTTTGCATCCGTTCGAAAGACCCTAGCGTTGATCTTCTTTCCTTCATCAGCTTTCTTTGCAAGTTTTGGGCAGTTGGACTTGTTATGCCCTTTTTCATTGCAACTGTAACACGTTGCGTCCTTCAGCTTCTTGCACTCTAGGGTCTTATGTTCTGAAGATTTGCAAATCCCACATGGCCTTGGCTGCAATTGGGATTTTGAGTCAAGTCTGCACCTCCCAAAGTGGTGCTTCTTGCAAACCTTACACCTGGGCTTATCTCCAGACTGATGCCCATCCTTTTTAGGTCCAGACCCCTTCCTGTGGTCATTGTTTCCCTTGTGTTTCTTATCCGATCGTCGTGAATTGTCATCTTCACGCTTCCTTTTCTCTGTATCTGTGTTCCTCAGCGATCTCTGCCTGACCGCGTCCAGTGTGAGGGACAAGGATATATCGGCTGCAGACCTGAATGTAGCTGGCCGAGAGGCCTTCACGCTTGCCTTAATTTCCGGGGCTAAACCCCCAATGAAACGAGCGATTTTTTTGGGTTCCGGGGTCACCAGATACGGAACCAATCTTGACATTGTATTAAAGCTCGTAAGGTAGGCTTGACAATCCAGATTTCTCATTACTAATGACAGAAAATCCGACTCAATCTTCTCAACCTCGTGCTGAGGGCAGTAGTTCTCCCTGATGAGGGCAACAAATTGTTCCCATGTCATGTTATATAGTGGGATCTTCCCGGTAGCTTGAATCAATGATCTCTACCAGGCTAAGGCCTCACCTTTGAACGATTGTGACACAAACTTTACTACATCCATTTCAGCGCACCCGCTGATATCCACCACAGTGTCCATTTCATCCAACCAGGTTATACAATCAATTGCCCCCTTCTCCCCAGTGAAATCCCGGGGTTTGCAGGAAACAAAGTATTTATAAGTACAGGACCTGGTACGTGGTTTATCGTCAAGCACTATCCTCTTTGATGGGACGCTGTGTTGGTTTGATGAATGTCGATCATCATCTTTCTTTGGTTCCTCTTTCTTAGGGGGTGGCTTGCTATGAGCCTCAGAGTGAGTCTTAGGTTTGGAATGCGGTGAGGATCGGGTCCTGCTATGAGTCCCGCTATAATCATTATACTGTTCTTCCATAGCTTTGGATACAGTTGTATCAATCAGTGTACGGAGTTCTTCTCTGGTTACATAAATCCTAGTATCCTCATTATTCTTCAGGGGATGACTGTTGATTTCATCTGAGTTAGCCATTTATCTTGAACTGTTACATATTGACAATAATTTATTAGTGAGTTTATTATAGAATTGACTCATATGGCAATTTATTAACCGTGGTAAACGTAGACCATATATGGTTAATTTATTACTCACATTTACTTAGGATTTATATTATAATTTATCCTAATTATAAAACAATAACAGTTTTATTAGTAGCACAAAAGGCCGAGTCACAAGGACATTTTTAAATTATAAGCTATGATTTCAGAGAATCAAGGCATTAAGGTTTGAACATAGTTCCTTACCTTTTTCTGACAGGGAGTCGTAGACTACTACTGCATTTTGTCTTATATGACAATGAATACGGCCCGTAGGCACTATGTTACCAATGGATGGTAAAAAGAAATGATCATCTTTATTAATGATTTAAACCCATGATCGATAGATCATTAGTTTAGGTTAGGAATCTTTTGAAGAATCCTTTTATAAGAATGACGTGTGTGATTCTGACGGATCACATCTGCCAGGGGCGTTAACATGTCTTCAGATGTTAATAGGGATTGGAATCTTTTATACAGGTCTTACCATCTTGGCCAAGTCTCATAATGACTTGTAGGCTAGGTTATACCTTTGAGATCCTTATTTAATATTTAATAGGCAGATTATTTTTAAAAGGAATGGTTTTCGATTTATTTATTTTATGTATAATATATAAATGCATAAATGACAGAAATGAAATTTTCAAACTTAACATTCCATTAAAATTTAAAAGTAGTACACTTTGCCCTAAACGGGACTTTTCACAGAAACAACTTGCTCACGCAGGAGCCACACAGATAATACAAGTCCTCGCAGGGACTGATTACTAAAATAAATGTCCACGCAGGGACTAATAAAGACAAGTCCACGCAGGGACTATGTACAAAGATAGATGTCCACATAGGGACTACATACACACATAAATAAATGTCCACGCAGGGACTTGATTTAAACAAGGAAATACAATAATACATGTTGGGATTTAATGATCCCGCTTCTTCCTTCCTTTCAGTAAACTTGCCAAGCCACTGAGGAATCCCTGATTTTTCCTACGTTCTCTCTGGAATTCTCGTTCAACCCTGTCCAGTCTTTGGTGGGGTTCCTCCTGCTCCGGTGGTGAAAACCGTGGCGGCTGGTGCTGAAGTGGTGGCTGAGCAGGTACTTGATACCTACTAGTTGGATATCCCATTCCCCAAGGGGTTCCATACGGTCCTTCAGGATTATGGGCGAGGTAGTTTGATGCCACATGGTAAGGGTCCTCAGCATAGTTATAGGTAGTGTATGCCGGCGATCCGAATGGATTGTATGTTGCTGGAGCAGTATATGCAGGGATAGGGTTACCAAAACCCGATGGTGGTGGCGCAACAGGTGCCGAATTCACCTCTGATACTGGAGCTGAAGGTCCACCCATTTGTGGGTCTTCATGTATTGGCGGGTAGTGGCTGCCGCTAGAGTGTTGAAGGGTGCTGAAATGAAAATCCCCTGCACGTGCGGACATTCGTGCGCCAGTCCTCCTACGTCTTGGTGGTTCCGGAGGTGCTAGATGAACTGGCGGCTGTGGAGGCGGTGGCGTGACTGCCACGAATCGTGAATCCTCAGAGGGATCCTGCTGCTGCTGTTGCTGCTGGTGAGGTGAGGAATGATGAGATGGTGTAAAGTACCACTCACATTGGTCAAACCGTGCCTGGTAACTGTCTGGACCACGGTAGGGTGATCCATGAAAAGATGAACCGTCTGAGACCTCGATAGGATGGTTCGGGGTTCCGGTCGCAGGCTCGACGGGATCCGTATCCTCGTCCATATCCATCGCCTGATCTCCAGAGAAGTGATCTTCCGGTCCTAGCGGGTTAAAACCCACTGGTTCTTGCATGAAGTTTGCCGGGTTAAACCGGCCCTGAAAAACTGGAGTGGGGTCTCCAAAGGATTGGTGCGATAGTGACCGCTGTAGAGGTATGTATGATGGTTGCGGGTTGTTGGGTTCATTTTCGGACTGAGGTCCGAAGGAATGGCGGTATGAAGGCGTTGAGCTATGCGAGATCGATCGTCTGGCAGGCTCCACATAAGTCCTCCAAGGTTCCCGAGGATCGGCACTCATTGTTGTGGAAGGAGCTCGCCGGTGTGAGGGCCCGGCTTCGTGATCATTAGGAGCGCTCATCGGCCCCTTTCCTCGTCCTCCTCTTCTCATTCTTGGTGGCATATTTCCTGTCAATACCAACACAGATAACAACAAGAATATAAAATAAAAGACAAAGTTAAAATTTAAAAACAAATTTGGAGTTGTCCTAAGTTCTTTGTCTAGACTCGAAGATTTAGGAATGTGCAATTGTGTAACTGAGATTAAACACAAAAGGCTAGTGTTTAATTCACTCAGTGTTGGCTCTGATACCAACCTGTCACACCCCGATATTTCCACGTTTGACCGGTGGGCCCGGTAGGGGAGTATCGTGACGTGGTTGGTAACATAATAGTCAAACAACAAAATATTTAAATGCACAGCGGAAGCAAAGATAGATTCATTTCAACTGAATATAATTGTAATATTTAAGTATCACAACGAGTTGAAAATAATCCACAGGTAGATAAAAATAAACGAAACATTGTTCAACAGCTTTATGACATCCAAGCTTGCGAGACTTATCGTGGATGCTAGGAGAAGGCCAGCCTATTACGAGTAGTACCTGCACTTAACCTTTTTGAGAAAATACGTCAGTTTACACTGGTAAATACAATCAACTGACTCATTTTGAAAATGTTTAAGAAAATGAATTTAAGGCACAAGGCACAAATAATATTTTATAACTTGGGATAATTATTTGAATATAACACTTGTAAACGAATTGCATGTTCCTTATGCGTTTAGTAGCCCGATCCGCAGACCGGGTTAAAGATCAATAGACGCACCACATTATTTATTTTGGTACTGACGGGTGTACGCCTACACCCCGTACTTAGGTCGTGGCCATTTCGTAAAATGATGCCAGGGATATCCAGGACACGGTCATTAACCCCCCCCCCCCCAAAGGCTTTAAGCAAACAAAACATTTCAAACGGGACATCTCAATGGTTTTAATTTTCATACAATTAAAGATTCGATGCCCGACCAATCGGTATTTTATATACCATACCCCAAGCCCGTATAGGGAAAATAAGTTAAAAGTATTTACCTGAGCTAAATATATATTCAATCCCAGCCGTATCAAATCAGCAAGTACAGGTAGCTTTTACTGGGCTCCTATTCTGGAACGAAGGTTTATAATAACCTATTAGAATCCTAACGGGTCTTTAATTATGCCTAAACTTAGACCGGTTAGTTTTAAAGAAAGATACGGTTCAAACGCACGATTAAGCGAAAACCGAAATAGAATGTGTTTTAGACCCGACAAGTTCGAAGACTTGTATAATATGGGTGAACTAAACACATTCTGGATTTTGAGATAAAAACGATAAGGTTTGACCCGTTTCGGCTAATTTATGTAAACTAGTTACATGAACCGAACCGGACGCCTAAGATGCGTAACGGGTAACCATAAGGGTCCTAAATAGGTTTCCTAAGTTAATATGCCTTAAACATGTTGTGATATCAGTAGCACATCCTCCATAATGCCCAAAACGAGTTTAGTCTCTATTTAAGCCCCGTAGGGGTATTTTGGTCATTTTAAAGATTATAAGAGGGATTAATTAAACTCCTGTGATCCGGGTCTGAGTTAATCAGTAAAATAACTTATTTTAACAGGTTATATCTGTTGGTGTTAAGTCTTATGTGACAAAATGGTTTTAAACCTATACTAGGTGTTTAATACGTGTAATAAACTGTTTTAAGCGATTTACGGGTTAAAATAGGATTCTGAGTTTTCTGATCAGTTCAACAGGTTCAAAACACTCCATTTATTATTTAAAATCAGTAGCAATTGGATTGGTATCAAAAGGACTTGTAAAACTCGTTTTATGGCTTAAAAGGGTATAATCGGTATTTACCGGATCAAGGCGATAATCCTAGCTTATGATCAGCTTAAAAATAATTAAAAATCTTCAAAAATCCCAAAATATTATATTACATCAGTGGGTAAAAGGTTTGGTGTCAAAAATTGGGTTTAGATAGGCTTTATGCTAATGACGCCATTTAATTACTAAAAACGTCATAATTACGCCATTGAGCATAACTCCTAATCTAGACCTCCAACTGATGTGAAAATTTAGGGACATGTTTAATAATCAGTAACAAAGATTATTGTACTTTCATATTTCCTAAATTCTCGTTTTAAGATCAAAAGGGCAACATGGTCAACATTAGGCAATTAACGGAAACGTGCAACGAATTGGACAATCAAGGAACCAACCACAGAGGTTTATACTAACATGTAACTAGGCCCTAATAGAACTTTAAGGCATGTCTAAACCTATCAAAACCGGGTCAGAACCGAAGTCAAAGCAAAAAGTCAAACTATGCGCCTTTCGGTTCCGAATCGATCCTAAACTGAAAATTGTCGGATCAAACATGTTTAGACATGTTCTAACATTGATTACCAAGTTATATTAAGGTTAAAACAGGTTACACACCTCTCACATTGTTAATTGAGTATTAAATCATAATTTACATTTCTGTTGACTTTTTATAATCATCTTTGACTCGACAATTAGCCTAGTTAGGATGGGAATCAGAGGGTGCCCTTTTAAGGGTTTAAAGCCCACATGATTACCAACTTATAACTACCTTAAGCTTTCCTAATCGCTGGACCATTAGCGATTAATTAATAAGTCAACCGTTAATCACGACGGTTTGACTTTAAGGCTATAAACTAAGCAAAATTTAAACAAGGTTGAGGATACTTACACAAGTCCTATGAACGATTGGAATGCTTGAGGATGGTCCTTGTGCTCCAGGAATGCTCAGATGTTGGAAGGAATGAATGAACACAAAGTTGCAACTTTGTGGGACTTTATATAGTGATCAAAACTCATTTGATTGTTGACATGTAAGTCTATAAATGTTGCAAGATGTATACAAGTGCCTCCTATAGCCTAAAAACCAGTATAGGAAGCCCATGGTATCATGGAAAGGCAATTGGAGTCGGTTAAAGGCACAACAGACAGCTGGCTGTTGTTTTCTGCATCTGGGGACCTGACGCGGCCCGCGTAAGGTATTGGCAGGCCTTACGCGGCCCGCCTGGAGCCTGGCTTCAGGTTTTGAAATTTTCATTTATTGCACTTTCAGTCCCCGGTCCTCCTAAACGTCGCTTTCACTTTAATTCTTGCATTATAAGCCTTTTAAATTGACATATAAGGGCTCCAAGACTTATACCCACTTTGTGAAGTTCTTGGTCACTTTATGTTTACCCGAAAAGTCATAAATTTCCATGTTGACGCTTCTAACCCCTCGCACACAAATTTTATCATAACTTTCTCATACGATAACGAAACTTGGTGAAATTTTTATCACGCATTCTAGTGAGCATAATTAATTGTTACAAGGCTTCGGGTTTGCTAAAAGGTCACTCAGAGGTATAACTTAAACATGTTGACACATTTAACCCCTGTAGTTTGTAATCTCTCACTTTTAGCTTCGTATGATCCATGATTTATTCGTTTGATGATATAAACATCATGTAGGGTTAATGTACAATATATTTATTCACTGTTGACATTTAGAACTCGTATATTCACATACTTTCCATGATTGTCAACTTTAATCCTTCTATAACATTCTTTCACACGTTCAAACCTATGACACGTGTCAACACATTATAGGACGTGAATTTTCGAGGTGTTACACCTTTCTTACCAAATCGCATCACCCCTTTCCAGGGTGATACTTTAAGCAAAACTTTATCACCAACCTCAAACTTTAGAGGTTTACGCTTTGGATCAGCGTGGCTTTTCTGCCTATCCCTGGCAGCTTTCAAGCGATCGCGAATCTGGACAATCTTGTCCGTCGTTTCAAAGACTAATTCAAGTCTTGATAATTGAACTTCTCCTACTTCCGCCCAACAAATAGGTGTTCTGCATTTTCTACCATATAACGCCTCAAAAGGCGCAACCTTAATACTAGTATGGTAGCTATTGTTATAGGAGAAATCGATCAATGGCAGGTGGTTATCCCAACTGCCACCTAAATCAATCACACATGCTCGAAGCATGTCTTCTAGTGTTTGGATGGTACGCTCACTCTGCCCATCCGTCTGAGGATGGTAGGCTGAACTAAAATTCAAGCGCGTGCCCAATGATTGTTGGAAACTTTTCCAAAAATGTGATGTGTATCTTGTATCTCTGTCAGAGATAATTGATACAGGAACGCCTTGCAGAGCTACAATCTTATCTACATACAATTGAGCTAACATGTCAGAGCTATAGGTTTCCTTAATGGGTAGGAAATGTGCTGACTTCGTCAGTCTATCTACTATCACCCATATAGTATCATTTCCCTTCCTTGTCTTTCGCAGCTTGGTGATGAAATCCATCGTCACCATCTCCCACTTCCACGTGGGAAGTTCAGGCTGTGTAGCAAACCTGACGGCTTCTGATTCTCAGCTTTGACTTGCGCACACGTCAAACATTTAGCTACATAGGCAGCTACAGACTTTTTCAAGCCTATCCACCAGTAGTTTGCCTTTAGATCCTGGTACATCTTATCAGCTCCAGGATGAACGGAATATTTGGAACTGTGGGCTTCCTGGAGGATAACATCTCGAAGTCCTCCAAAAACTGGAACCCATATTCGTCCATTCAATCTCAGGACTCCGTCTTTGTCATAGGATAACTGCTCCTCAGTTACTCCTAGCTTTTCTTCAGGATAGTTAGCTTCCAACACAGCTTCCTTCTGTGCAGCTAACAACCTTTCGTTCAAACTATTCTTTATCTCAATGCTCTTGGCATTGATTCTTATCGGCTTCACTTTTTCCTTCCTGCTTAAGGCGTCGGCAACCACATTTGCTTTGCCTGGATGGTATCTTATCTCACAGTCATAATCATTCAAAGTTTCCATCCATCGTCGTTGCCTCATATTTAAATCCTTCTGATTAAACAAGTGTTGAAGGCTCTTGTGATCTGAATAGATCACACACTTGGTTCCATACAAGTAGTGCCTCCATAGTTTTTGTGCAAATATAACGGCACCCAGCTCCAAGTCATGGGTGGTGTAGTTCTTCTCGTGCACCTTTAACTGTCGTGAAGCGTAGGCAATAACTTTGCCTTTCTGCATGAGCACACAGCCCATACCAGTGTGTGATGCATCACAATACACCACGAATTCTTCTATTCCATCGGGCAATGTTAACACTGGTGCATTGCTCAACTTTTTCTTAATAATGTCAAAGGATTCCTGCTGCTTAGGGCCCCAATCAAACTTAATCTTCTCACGTGTCAACGAAGTTAGGGGCGCAGCAATCCTTGAGAAGTTTTCGATAAATCGCCTATAGTATCCTGCTAGTCCTTGAAAGCTGCGAATCTCAGTAGGCGTCTTTGGCTCTTGCCAATTCATAACTGCTTCTACCTTAGCGGGATCCACTTGGATACCACGCTCACTTACCACATGTCCAAGGAATTGGACTTCTCGAAGCCAAAATTCGCACTTCGAAAATTTGGCGTAGAGTTTCTCATGATGTAGAAGTTTAAGAATACAGCGAAGATGTTTCTCATGGTCAGCTTGGCTTTTCGAGTAGATGAGGATGTCGTCAATGAAGACGATGACAAATTTATCCAAGTAAGGCTTGCAGACGCGATTCATGAGGTCCATGAATGCGGCATGAGCATTAGTGAGCCCAAAAGGCATCACTAGGAACTCGTAATGACCATAACGAGTCCTAAATGCAGTCTTGTGTACATCTTCATCCTTAACTTTCAACTGATGATAGCCTGACCTTAAATCGATCTTAGAAAAGTAACTTGCCCCTTGAAGTTGATCGAACAAATCGTTGATTCTGGGCAAATGATACCTATTCTTGATAGTGACCTTATTAAGCTCACGGTAATCGATGCACAGACGCATCGATCCATCCTTCTTCTTGACAAACAAGATCGGCGCTCCCCAAGGAGACGAACTAGGTCTAATGAAACCCTTGGCTAGTAGATCATCTAACTGCGTCCTTAACTCCTTCATCTCTGTTGGTGCCAACCTATAAGGCGCTCTAGCAATAGGTGCTGCTCCAGGGATGATGTCAATTCGGAATTCTACTTGCCTATCTGGTGGTAAACCAGGTAGTTCTTCAGGAAAAACTTCAGGATATTCCGAAATGACAGGGATGTCTTCAATCTTAGGCTTCGGCTCATCAATAGTAACCTGTGCCATATAAATGACACAGCCTTCTTCAGACATCTTGATGCCTTGAGCATAGACACTTGCTCAGGCAATCCATGCTGGGTATCCCCCTGAATGGTAAGTGACTCACCAGACGGAGTTTTGACTACCACTTGCTTTCTGTTGCACACAATCTGGGCTTGGTTATGCGATAACCAATCCATACCTATAACTATATCAAAACCGGCTAGCTTAAAGGGAAGTAAGGACAAAGGAAAAGAGTGGTTCCTAATGGATATAACACATCCATCTAAAATAGTTGAGGCGGTTTCTATGGTTCCATCTGCTAATTCCACCTCATACTTCACACTTAAGGCTTTTACAGGCAATTTCAACAACTCACAAAATTTGTTATCCACAAAAGACTTATCCGCTCCAGAATCAAACAATACTCTGGCATAAACATCATTTATGAGAAAAGTACCTGTGATTACGTTGTCGTCCTGAACAGCTTCCTTTGCGTCCATCTTGAAGACCCTAACATTGGTCTTCTTGACATCTTCCGGCTTCTTGGCGTATTTAGGGCAGTTGGTTTTATTGTGCCCTTTCTCATTGCAGTTGTAGCATGTGGCATCTTTAATCTTCTTGCAATCAACAGTCTTGTGCTCTTTAGACTTGCATAACCCACACGCCGGTGATCCTGACTTAGACTTGGACTCAAGTCGGCACTTTCCAAAGTGGCGTTTTTGGCAAGTCTTGCACTTTAGCTTTTCCTTAGCTTGCTGGCTACCCTTGTTGGATCCAGACTTCTTCCTGGAGTCAGTATTACCCTTATGCTTCTTCTCAGATCTTCGTGAGGTATCGTCCTCACGCTTCCTCTTACCTTCTTCTGAATTTCTGAGCGATCTTAACCTGACCGCATCTAAGGTAAGGGATAGGGATAAATCGGCTGCTGATCTGAAGGTAGCAGGCCGAGAGGCTTTTACACTTGCTTTAATCTCTGGGGCTAAACCCCCAATGAAACGAGCTATTCTTCTGGGTTCCGGGGTTACAAGATAAGGAACCAACCTTGACAGGGTATTAAAACTCGTAAGGTAAGCTTGGAAATCCAAATTCTTCATTACTAATGACAGAAAATCTGACTCTATCTTTTCAACCTCATGCTGAGGACAGTAGTTCTCCTTGATTAAGGTAACAAATTGTTTCCATGTCATATTGTATAGTGGAACCTTCCCGGTAGCTTGAATCAAAGATTTCCACCAGGCTAAAGCCTCACCTTTGAACGATTGCGATACAAATTTCACTACATCCCTATCAGCGCACCCGCTGATATCCACCACAGTATCTATTTCATCCAACCATATCATGCAGTCAACCACTCCTTTCTCCCTAGTAAAGTCTCTGGGTTTACATGAGACGAAGTATTTATACGTACAGGACTTACTACGCGGATCCTGTTTAAGCTCGATCCTCCTTGACGGGACGCTTTTTCGGTTCGAGGAGTGATGCTCGTCATCATCCTTCTTTGGCTTATCTAGCTTAGATGGTGGCTTACTATGAGCCTCAGAATGTGTTTTTGGCTTAGAGTGAGGTGCTGACTGGGTCCTGCTTCGAGTACTACTCGATTCACTATATTGCCTCTCTATGGCTTTAGTGAATGCATTGTCTATTAGTGTTTAGAGTTCTGCACCAGTGATATTGATTCTGGTGGCGTCATAATTCTCCATTGGCCGACTGTTAACCTCGTCAGACTCGGCCATGTAGTTGAACTGCTACATAAGATGATGACAATGATTCATTTAAGGAATTATAATAGGTCCGTTATCTTGATAATTTATTAACTATGGTAATTAAAGAGCCATACTAGTTAATTTGTTAAGTAGTTTCATTCGGGACTTTTTACTAGTAGCCCTTAAAATATAATATGGGCATAACAGGCCTAGTCACGTGGACAATTTCTAAATTATAATTTAGATCTTATAGGATCTATTTATTAGGGTTTGAATTAAAATTCATTACCTTTCTTGGCAGGGAGTCTATAAACTACGACTGCCTTTTGTCTTATATGACATTAGTTATAGCCCGTAGGCATTACATCACAATCCGATGTTTAAATAATAATAAGGAATTTGGATAATTTATCACAAAGGTGACATGTGTGATTTTGCAGATCACATTAGTCGAGAATGTTAACATGTTTGCAGATGTTAACAGAGATTTGAATCTTTTTTAAATAGGTTTTACCATATTGGCCAGGTCTTATTATGACATACAAGCTAGGTTTTACCTTTAGATTCTTATTACTTTATTAAAATGGTAAATTTATAAAATGAATGTTATTTTTCATTTATCCACATATTATATTTATGCATATAATTTAAAAATGAAAAATTTGAACTAACCATTCCATTAAAATTAAACTAGTACAAGTTTGCCCTAAACGGGACTTTTACATAAATAACACGCCCACGCAGGGGCCAAACTAACAAACATACCCACGCAGGGGTCAAATAGAAAGACATGCCCACGCAGGGGCAGAACATAAAAATATGCCCACGCAGGGGCAGAGTACTGAAACAAATGTCCTCGCAGGGACATGATTACAACACAAAAAAAATAAACAAACAAACAAGGATTTAGTGATCCTTCTTGCTTTTTCCCTTGATCAGATTCACCATTTTCTTGAACATCCCTTCGTTATGCCTACAGTCTTCCCGCACCTCCTGCCGCACCTCATTTATCCCTTGAAGGATTTCTTGAAACTGTGGTGGTGACTTCACCGGCGGCTGTGGTGGTTGCTGATAATGCGGAGGTTGAGGGGGCGGCGGTTGCTGATACCCATATGGTGGGTATCCATAAGTCGGGTATCCCGTAGTCCAAGGACCTCCATAGGGACCTTCCGGATGGAGAGCGTTGTAGTTCGCAGCTACCAAGTAGGGATCGGCCTCGGCATAGTTGTAATTTGTGTGGATTGGCTGCTCGAAGGGATTATACGCCTCCGCACCAGTGTAGGTAGGAATTGGGTCTCCAAAACCCAGTGGTGGTTGTAAGTCCCGTAAACCGGATCTTTCAATGATATCAAACAACCAATAGATTGTGCGGAATCCAATCAATTGGTGATTCAAGATAAACACGAAAAACTGAAAATACGAAGAACACGATACCGAAATACTTTCAAACTTGCACACGATTCTATTACTATCAACTAGCAAAATCGTCTGGTACAAGCTCACAACCAATCGCCTCTCTCTCTAACTCTAGAGGAATTTTGTAACTATGAAGTTCCAACCTAAAAACAAGTTGAAAACTTGTTTATATACATGGACAAGCCCACTTCCCTACATGGGCTTCCCTTGGGCCTGCTTGGCCCACATGGCCTAAAGCTTGGCCCAAATGACCTATAAAGGTCCACAACCTAACATAAACTAACCCGGTAAAGCCCAGTTCGTAACCATAGTCCGTTGTATTAATTTGATGCGTCAGTCTCACACTTTAGGGCCTAACAATCTCCCCCTAGACTGATGCTATCAAATTGTCTTCATAACTTGAATTCAGCAACGTCTTCAATGAAATCTATGGTTGTCACTATGCTGCAGATGTTGTGGAAGTTCTTGACTTCTGAACTCTCAGCACTGGGTCTCTTTCTTCAGCTCTTGTGGTTAGCTTCATATCAGGATCACGATCAGCGTTTGCTTGAAAATATCTTTGTCAAAAAGAATGTGAGAGGAGGATTCTCAGCAGCTCTTTTCTTCTTCAGTCTTTGTCTTTCAAGCAGGTTCACGGTACTTCTTTAAATGTACTTTCACTGTCAGACGGCGTCTCGTATCCGGTTCTTCTGACTCAGGTACATCTTGTTGTTGTGATGCTTTGGGCTTCTTCAGCAACTAACAGCATCTCAGTCTTCATCAACCCCTGTTCTTGATTGAAATCAAGTTCTACACATGCTCACAAACTTATAAGCAAACATTTCTTATGCAACAGGGAGAGTACCACATGAACACTAGGTACATGAAATTTCACAATTTAAATTCTTTTAACTTTTGATGATCAGTCAAATCTTCAAGAACGGTTATAATTTTTTTAATTTTAAGAAACAAATAAGCACTCTATTTTTGGATTTTTGAATTTTTCATTTTTTTTAAAATTTTTAATTTTAAGAACTAAAAACAAATAAAAACTCAAAATATAAACAACTACGATAATATACAATTACAATTGCAATGGGATCAAAATTCGTTCTCGAGCAGACTAAGGAACACTTTTCAGTACGAGTCTAATCAAACTGGTCTATGCGATTGCCAATATGTTTGTCCACTTAAACTTTAACGCTCAACTTTCAACTTTTTAACTTCGTGATATGCTTTAGGCAATATTTTACTATTATACCCGTGTGTCCCATTCCAAGGCATACCCCCGCGATCAAGGTAAGCACAACGATTCATCGTAGCAGGTGAGTATACTGATGTCATCCTTTAAGATATCCTGACTGTGTCTAGGTCTGCATATAATCTGTTTTGATTTCTTAACAATGAACACCCAAATAAATACTAATCAAATCCTGGAAATATAAACAGCACACTCTATCATGCAAGTATCTTCCCTACCACATATTTCACAAGTCCAATCCAGATTTCTGAAATCTTAACTGGGAATAGGTTGAGAAGAGAACAGAATAGATCTTTTGAAGAGATGATATAATATACAGATCAAATGAGTTTTTCTCAATTTGATATAGGTTTATTGGGGTTTCTTTTGGGCACTAGAGGGCCTCTTTCGGGTGTATTAGATCTATAGCGCGACAACGTACAGCTAGGTCAGCATGTATCTGGATGCAGCAGAAGCTGTCGTTGCCTAGCACCTCCAGGTCAGCATATATCTGGATGCAGCAGAGGAGGTACACGACTTTTTCAGAGAAGATTTCAGAATCAGATCAAAATTGTGTGTATCGGGACAACATACATACATTCAAATAGAAATGAGCTAATTCCAAGTGACTATCTTTCCTGGGGTCATGTACAATTTTAATTCTAAACAGAAGGACAGCCAAGATATCCCCGGATGATTCAACAATATAAAGACCCGAAACCTCAGATATTGGCTATCTATCAACGCAAGATTTAAGACCATAAAATCATACGCCATTGGTATGTTACCCACATGGTACATAGTTCATTATGTTTATAACACTTAGTATCTTTTATCATGTTGAGCGTCAAGCCTATCGACATATCGCAGTAGATCCTAGTCTTTTCAGCTATGGCACCTTACATGTGTTAGTCAAAACCCTTTAACACGAACATTTATTTCACTTCCCATATTATGCAATCTTTCTTTTTGGCTTTTTCATTTTTCTAATGTTTTTGTATTTTTCTCATTTTCTCCCCCTAAAACAATACATATTTACAGCAAACTCTTTTTGTATATTCTGAGTTTTCTCCTCCTAAACTCTATATCTATCTATATGTTCCTCTCCCCCCCTAAATTTGTGCATAAATCTTGTATTTTTGCGCAAATTTACCATTTACTAGAGAAAGGACAATATATGTACAAAGTTATAAACTAAGAAAAAGAGAGAAAAATATTTTTGCTTAACCATTCTGTCATCAGATTGAAGACTAATCAATATGCAAATCAAAGTACTGAATTTAAACGGTACCTTTTGCTGATCATTTCTTACTTCTTTAATCTCCTCCAAAGGAAACATATCATCTGTAAAAAAAAATTTGAACTTTTTGCAACAGTGAAATGTTACCCGTTTTTATCTCTGGAACAACCGCTATCAACATTCCAGAGATTGTCAACAGCTCCTCCTTGGTTGTTCCTGAAAGGTAAGGAGATTAGTAAGACATGGGTACCCAGGCCATCGTGGTCCTGGGATTTCCTGAAGCATCAAAATAAGACACTTCCTTCAAACACAAGTCCCCTTTCGTTTCAAGGATTGGAGACATTGCTGCTTTGGATTTGGATTTCCAAATCTGTTTCGGTTTAACAAACGTGTTTGTTGCCTTCGGTTGAGCAACTTTAGCTGATTCAAGCTTGTTAGTTTTAGAAAAATGTTTTAGTTCTTGATCAGCCTTGCGTTTGTTTTTAGCAGCGTTCCAATCCCCATCAGAAGGTTTAACATTGGGATTCACATTCTTCATTGCCTTAGGTGATGATACCTTCATTGGCTTGGAATGATTGTTATCCTTTGATGTAACCCTCTGATTTTGCATATAGTAGGGTACGTAGGGACGCCTTGTGCAGTTTCTAGCAATATGACCCGCAATGCCACAGTTGTAGCAAGTTTGTCTTTTCATCGAAAAGACGTTTTGAGCAGCTTGATTCGCTCTAGCAGGTCCTGAAGGACAAACCGGTCCTTTTTGCGCTGGATGCGCCCGCACATTTCTCTTAGACGAAGATGAATTGGGGTGCTTGTATTTGTTGTTTGCAAAAGTCTTGTTGCTTTGAGCACCATTCTTCGTCTTTTCTCCCTGATTGGAGCTTTCAATCACCTTGTCATGAGCCTTATGTGATCGTGATTGTCTTTGATGAGCATACTTCTTATATCCTCGACTTTGATCTGCTCGTTTTGGCTCCTTTTGTGTGTTGTGAACCGGCTCACAAACACCAGAACAAGAGTGAGTGTTGACTTTTTGTTGCACTTCTTGACGATGAACACAATTTCTAGCAATGTGTCCAGGAACTCCACAGTTGTAACATGTTTGTCGCTTCAATGTATGGAGATTCGAAGAGCTAGCAGCATTAGCTGTTTTGATAGGTCTAGATGACCGAGCTTGCGTTGCTTGTGTTCCACGTGCCTTTTCTGAATTCTTCTGTACCTGCTGATCAGAACTAGCACAAGCATGAGATGTAGACGGATGATGAGATTCATCCTTCTCACTTTTATCTTGATCATTTTGAAAAACCGGTGTTTCAGGTTTATCTTTATTTTCAGAAACATTTTCCGGTGACTGTTCATTTATTTCAACTCCTTTTTCTTCTTTAATAGATTCAGATTCAGTTTTAATTTTAGAACAAGTTGAAATTTCATCAACACATGTATCATGTGAATCCGATTTAGGTTTGCTTTCATCCACGGTTTCCAATGGGGTCCCACTAGATTCAACATTAGGGACATCCACTGAGACCGATTCAGAAGATGAATCAGGACATTCTTGATTTTCTTGAGAAGAAGTTTCAGTGGTTTCACTGAATGTATCCTGAGGGACCTCACCTGTAACACTGTCAACAACTGAAACATTAGAAACAATAGGATCACACACATTAGCTGAAAAACAATCATCACCACACTTATTGTTCAAACTATCAACACAAACATCATCAGTTTTGCCCAAAACAACAGGCTCACAAGACGAAACATAAGCAGAAAAGGACGCAAATAAAGAACGACTAAAAGCCATGTCAGATTCAGTTGGTTCAGAATAAGGCTCAAAATAAGGTTCAGAAATATTTGAAATAACGACTGGTTCACTCCCATGAACATCTCTACACTTTACTTCAGAAATATCATCTGCACATGAAGATGAAACGTTAGGATCAATCGAGCCTTTTGAAACAAAATTTAATGAAGTAGACTTCTGTTTCTCAACTTTTCTGTCATGAGAAGACGACTTGTTGGTTTTGGAACCAAAAGTCATGTTACTCTCATTCATCATCTCCTCCTCAGTCATTGGCAGATAAGTGTAATTATCATTATATGGAGGAGGAGTCTGATTATAACCCAAACCACGCCCTTTCTTTTCTTTGTACGCAAGCTGTTGATCGCACAGGTTTTTAACTAGTTTGCTGGAAGAATCAAATTTCTTGATATTAAGTTCATTAATTTGATATCTTTCTCTAATATCTTCCAGTTCCTTAGTTAAAATACATACTTTTTCCTGAGCTTCTAAGAAATGGGCTGTTTTTACACTTACATCATCTTTGAGTTTGATGATGTCTTTGCGCTGAGCTTCAATCTTTTCTTTATAAAGTTTTTCATTTTTAGATAAAGTAAAGTTTTTATTTTTTATGTCTTGATAATCTTGTATTAGCTCAGCGTTGTGTAAATGATATGCCTCAACCCTTTCTCTACATTCAGGAGTGCAAAAGACAGAAAGTATCTCTTCACGAGTAATTTCTTGAGCCGCAGGTTTGTGAAACACAAATGCCATAATTTCAACGGGTGGTTAATACTTTTGTTCTTCTCCTCAAAACACAAACCAAATGAGAACCTGTGTAATCGCTAATTCAATCCCTTTGCACGTAATCGAACTCGCTTTCTGACCTGCACCTCAAAAAATCTGTCAAAACCGTTATCACAAACAAACCAACCCTCGATTTTTTTTTTTTTTTTAAATAAACCCCTTTTTAAAAAAAAAAATAGAATATATAAACTATTTTAATTAAACAATTATTATTATTATTATTAAAGACACCTAATGATAATGTAATGATGAAGTTATGATTATTATAATTATTATTATTATATTAAAAATAACCTAACATAAAGTCCACACCGTCTTCTTCGTTTAAATTACCAAACATAAACCCTAATTTAATTATCTGCCGTCAACACCTCACCGGAGATGATAATGATTGATGACGGTGTCGGAGGAGACTGAAGACAGATGATATGGCAGATGACGTCGGAGCGCGAAGAAAAACGGTGGAATAGATGAAGTTGCAGGTTTATGGCGGAGGTTGTCCAGAGGTGGTGATCGGAGGTGGGGACAGCGGTGTAGACGATGGTGATGACGTTGACGGAGGTATTGGTCGGACGAGAACAGTAATGAACAAGTTTGGATTCATCGTATCAAAACATGATAAATTGAGTTACAGACAGTTATATGGAAAAGGTCTAGGGAGATGAGTTTAAGGGGACAAGTATACTGGCAATTGTCTAGATCATTCAGTAGTAGATCAGTGTTGATACGTGAAGTCAAGCCCGAAACCTTGTGATTTGATCCCTGAGTATATATGCAAATTTCCTTATTTTATTTTGTAAATATTTTTGTTATTTATTTTTGTTTTTAGGTTTTATTTGCAAACATTGCTCAAAAGGTTTAATGGATAATTTTCATTAAAATTAAATCTGTTTTGAAATGGGTTTTAAAATTGATTGTTAAATTTATTAAGTAAAGAGCCCAAAATCTGTCTAAGCCCAATTGGTTAAAGTTGAGCCCAAGAGCTACAAGCCCATGATGGCCCATTATTGTGTCGCAATAATGGGTTAAACCGATATCATGTATTGGTTGACGGAGGTATTAGTAGACTTGTGTCGCAATGGGCTTAGGTTAGTGGCCTAGTTAGTTTTGTATTTAAACAACATTTACCTCATTGTTTTGAGGTTGTTGTTTGGGGTGACAAGTGGGGCGACACATAGGAGAAGGAACCGAGTTCCTGTTCGAGTCTTGTATTAGTCTTTGCTAAGCCATTGAATGCAAGATATCGGTTTGTGTTTAAAAAAAAAAAAAAAAAAAAAAAAAATAGAATATATAAACTATTTTAATTAAACAATTATTATTATTATTATTAAAGACACCTAATGATAATGTAATGATGAAGTTATGATTATTATAATTATTATTATTATATTAAAAATAACCTAACATAAAGTCCACACCGTCTTCTTCGTTTAAATTACCAAACATAAACCCTAATTTAATTATCTGCCGTCAACACCTCACCGGAGATGATAATGATTGATGACGGTGTCGGAGGAGACTGAAGACAGATGATATGGCAGATGACGTCGGAGCGCGAAGAAAAACGGTGGAATAGATGAAGTTGCAGGTTTATGGCGGAGGTTGTCCAGAGGTGGTGATCGGAGGTGGGGACAGCGGTGTAGACGATGGTGATGACGTTGACGGAGGTATTGGTCGGACGAGAACAGTAATGAACGGAGAAGATGATCAGAATTGTCTTGCTCGTTACAGGTGGGTAATGACGATGGTGGTTCGTGGAGATGGCACAGTGATGAACTTAACGACGATGAGGGTGGTAACTGGTGAAGGTGTCTGTCGGAGATGCGATGTGTGATGTACGATAAAGGTGAACGACAGGTGAGGAAGAACGACGATAATGGAAACGCGATGATGTCGGCGGAGATGGTGACCGGATGAACAGTGATGTAGAGATGATGACGGAAACATTTGGTTAATGGTCTAATGATGATGACGTAAACTGAGGTCGACGGAGAAGATAGTGGTTGTAAACTCGAAACCGTGATGATGTGTTGGTTGCGACTCGGAACCGTGGTTGCGAGTCAGACAAGTCAGAACAGTGGTTGCGAGTCGGACTAGTCGGAACAGTGGTTGCGACTGGCTAGATTGCGACTGAGAAAGACCTAATGATGGAATATTGATGATTGCGACTGGAAACGTGAAACTCGGTTGCGACTCGGAACCGTGGTTGCGACTCGGAACCGTTGTTGCGACTCGAGACTGTGAAAACGTGATTAGTCGAGACTGTGAAGCCGGTTGCGAGTCGAGACCGTGATTGCGACTAATCCACTCGAGACCTTCCTTTTGAGATTGCGACTCAGAGATGTCGGACTCGGAATCTATGTCGAAACCTGTTCTTTGGATGATATGGGACTCGAAACCATGTGTAGTAGGGGCGGTTAACTCGAGACCGTTGAAGCTTGTTGCGACTAAGATGAGAGTGACTCGAGACTGATGTTTGAAGCTTTGGTTGCGACTCAAGATGAAGATCAAATTTTGATAAATCGAAACCTCCTGAAAAAGATGATGACTCGAGAACAGAGAATGACTCGGAACCGACAACAAGATTAAATCCCACTCGAAAACTTTCAAAATTTGAATTTGATTTTGAAAATATGTTCCCAAAAAAAATGGGATTTCTTCGTATCAATTTTTTTTAAATCAATTTTTAATTTTCAATTTTTTTTTTTTTTAAAAAAATAAAAACAATGATCCCAATCCTTTAACAACTCTCAAAAGGATCAAAATACCAAAATATAATGAATTTAAAAAAAAACGATGAATGCAACGAAGAACACGAAGAACGCGAAGAATGTTCTTGATGATTTTTAACAAAAATTTCAAAATCTCGAATCTTTGATATCACACCGAGCCTAGAAACAGGTTCTTTGGCTCTGATACCACTTGTAAGTCCCGTAAACCGGATCTTTCAATGATATCAAACAACCAATAGATTGTGCGGAATCCAATCAATTGGTGATTCAAGATAAACACGAAAAACTGAAAATACGAAGAACACGATACCGAAATACTTTCAAACTTGCACACGATTCTATTACTATCAACTAGCAAAATCGTCTGGTACAAGCTCACAACCAATCGCCTCTCTCTCTAACTCTAGAGGAATTTTGTAACTATGAAGTTCCAACCTAAAAACAAGTTGAAAACTTGTTTAAATACATGGACAAGCCCACTTCCCTACATGGGCTTCCTTTGGGCCTGCTTGGCCCACATGGCCTAAAGCTTGGCCCAAATGACCTATAAAGGTCCACAACCTAACATAAACTAACCCGGTAAAGCCCAGTTCGTAACCATAGTCCGTTGTATTAATTTGATGCGTCAGTCTCACACTTTAGGGCCTAACAGTGGTGGCGCGACTGGCGCAGAGTTTACTTCTGAGACAGGGTGTGAAGATTCTCCCATCTCTAGTTCTTCGTGAAGTGGCGAGTATCGGCTACCACTTGAAAGTGGAGGGGTGTTGATATGCACTCCTCCTCGCGCGGATATCCTCGCGTTCGATCTTCTTCGCCTCGGGGGCTCCGGAGGCTGTTGCTGTGGTGGTGGTGGCGGTGGAGTGACCGCTACAAATCGAGAATCCTCGGAAGGATCTCGCTGCTGCTGGTGCAAGGGGGAGTTGTGGTAACTGGGGGTAAACGCCCAATCACACTGTTTGAACCTCTCCTCATAGCTGTCGGGACCATTGTAAGGTGATCCCACAAAAGGTGACCCATCTGAAATTTCGATGGGGTGGTTAGGGGTTCCGGATGGTGCCTCTGCAGGATCGGTGTCCTCATCTATATCCATCGCGTTGCCACCGGAAAAATGATCTTCAGGTCCAAGTGGGTTAAAACCCACTGGTGCTCCAAGGTAGTCGGCAGGGTTGAACTGGCCCTGGAAAACAGGTGACAGGTGGTCGAAAGGTGAGTTGTGTCCTTGGAGAGGTATGTAGGATTGGTGGGAGTTTTGTGGCTCATTTTCAGAATGAGTTCCAAAAGAGTGTGGAATAGAAGGGGAGGTACTTAGTGAAACTGAGCGCCTCGCTGGTTCAATGTAGGTCCTCCAGGGATCTTGAGGACCCGGGTTGTGGGGATCTGAGGGTGTTCGCCGGTGCGAAGGCCCAGCCTCATGGTCATTTGGGGCGACGAGTGGCCCTTTTCCTCTTCCTCTTCCTCTCATCCTTGGTGGCATTTTGTCAACCTGTCAAAGACAAACAAGTGATACAACAAGAAAAATATATAAGACAAAGTTAGAAATAAAACAAATTTGGATAATTCCTAAGTTCTTTGTCTAGACTCGAGAATCGAGGAATGTGCAATTGTGTAACTGAGATTAAACACAAAAGGCTAGTGTTGAATTCACTCAGTGTTGGCTCTGATACCAACCTGTCACACCCCGATATTTCCACGTATTACCGGTGGGCCCGGTGGGGAGTATCGTGACGTAGTTGATATCATCATAGTCAAACAACACAATATTTAAATGCACAGCGGAAGCAAAAGATAGAGTTATTCCAACCAAATAAATTGTAATATAAAGTATCACAATGTAGTTGAAACAGATCCACAGGCGGATCAAAATAAAGAGGAAACTGTTCAACAGACTTTGACACCTAAAGCTTTGCGAGACTTGATTATTGATGTCTGGGGTATCCAGCCTATTACGTGTAGCACCTGCACTTAACCTCTTTGGAAAATACGTCAGTTTACACTGGTAAATACAACTTAACTGACTCATTTTGAAAAGAGTTTGAAAATTGATTTGAATGCACTTCGGCAAAAATATATTTTATAACTTGGGACAATTATTAAATAATCATGTATACAGTTTTACTTATTTGTCGTCCATCAGGGCCGGTTGGTAGGGCCGGACAAGATTAACTGACACGCCACAGGTATAATACCCACAAGGTTAATTCCTTTAAATGGGCTACCAGTTTTTACATATGCAACTGTCAGGTGTACGCCTACACCTCGTGCTTAGGTCGTGGCCATTTCGTAAAATGATGCCAAGGATATCCGGGACATGGTCATTTAACCCCAAAGGCCATACACCAAATAATACATATTAAACGAGTATGTAATAACATTAATCACAATCCGATTTAAATGATTACACACCCGACCAAGCGGTATTATTATAATACCGTATCCCAAGCCCGTATAGGGAAAATAAGTTAAGAGTATTTACCTGAGCAATGTATAAGTCAAATACAGCAAGTACAGATGGCTTTTACTGGGCTCCTAATCTGGAACAAAGGTTTTTATTATCCTATTAGAATCCTAACGGGTCTTTAAAAAAGCTTAAGCTTAGACCGGTTAGTTTTAAAGGAAGATACGGTTCAAACGCACGATTAAGCGAAGACCGGACAGAATGTGATTTAGACCCGAAAAGTATGAAGACTTGTTTAATATAGGTATACTAAACACATTCTGGATTTTGAGACAAAGATGATAAGGTTTGACCCGTTTCGGCTAATATATGCAAACTAGTTACATAAGCCGTTCCGAACGCGAAAAGTACGTAACGGGTAACCAAATGAGTCATATGCAAGTTTCCTAAGTTAATATGCCTTAAATATGTTGTGACATCAGTAAGATATCTTCTATTATGCCCGTAATGGATTTAAACTCAAACTATGCCTTGTAAGGGCATTTTGGTCATTTAAAAAGGTTATAAAAGAGTTTAATTAGTAATCTGAGTTACAGGTCTGATTTATTCAGTAAATATACTTAATTTAATAAGTTATAACAGTAGGGTATGACCTATATGTGAAATTTATCATTTAAAACCAAACTATGCATCTTAGGGGTATTTTGGTAATTTCACATAGGCTAAAAAGGTCAAAACTGGAAATCTGAGTTTAAAAACTTTTACTTACTGTTATTATATAAAAATTATACTAAAAATATCAATAGGTATCAACCTTATATGTTTAATATAGTTTTAGTACATACTATGCGTTAAAAACGCTTAAAAATGCGATTTGGAGTCATTTCCGGGTTTTTAAAGAAAAGATGATATTTTTATAATTCCAGAAGGCTCAAAATATTTTATTTGTCAAATAAAATCAGTATAAAAAGGTTTGGGGTCAAAAGGATTTGTAAAACTCATTTTATGGCTTAAAAGGGCAAAACCGTCATTAACCGAATCAAACTTAGAGACCTATGTTATGCTCAGCCAAAAATTAAATAAAAATCTTCAAAAATCCCAAAATATTATATTACATCAGTGGGTAAAAATTTTGATATCAAAAAGTGGGTTTAAATAGGCTATACGCTAATTACGCCGTTTAATTAACATAATGCTTTCTAATTACGCTATTGAGCATACCTCTTAATCTAGACCTCAAACTGATGTCAAATTTTAGGTGCAAGTTTATAAATCAGTAACTAAGGTTTCTACTCTTTTACTTTTTCAAAAATCACGTTTTATAGACAAAAGGGCATAATAGTCAACATTTAAGCACTTAACGTAAACATGCATATGAATCGGATAACTAATGAACCAAGTTGTATAATCTCAGAGAGTTATACTTATATGAAACCTGGTCCAAATAAAGCTCTAAGCCAATTCTAAAACATGCAAAAACGGGCCAGAACTGAAAGTCAAAGCAAAAGTCAAATTATGCGACTTTCGGTTCCGATCCAGGTTTAAACCGAAAATTGTCGGGTTGAACATGGTTAGACATGTTCTTACATTAATTACCAAGTTATATTAATGATAAAACAGGTTGCATGCCTCCTACATTGCTAATTATGCATTAATTTGAAAATAAGCATTCTGTTGACTTTTTAATAACAAGTTTGACCCGACAATTGACCTAGTTAGAATGGGAATCAGAGAGTACCCTTTTAAGGGTTTATTACCCACATAATTACCTACTTATAGGTACTTTCAATTCGAGAATTGACTGAACAGATTTTATTTAATCTCAAAGTCAAACGTTAATTACGACGGTTTGACTTTTAGCTAATTAACTAAGCTAAACTGAATTAGGAAGGGTTAAGGATACTTACAATAGTCCTATGCACGATTAGGGAGCCTAAGGAACTTGGTTGCTGATCAGGAGAGCTCCAGAAATGAGAATGCAAGTGAATGAACAAATGTTGCAACATTGGGTGTTCTTATATACTCAATTTGATCTTCTAGGATGATGCCAAAGAGGTCTACACATGTTACCAGATCAGTACAAGTGCCCCCTATGCATGTTAAACCATTGGAGCAGCCCCTGGTATGTAAAACAAAGGTGTAAAGTCGGTTTCAGAGCTGCAACAGGCAGCTGTGCGCAGATTCTGCACTGGTCACTTGTTCGCGGGCCGCGAGAGGCTTCTCGCGGGGCGTCTAAAACCGGCGCAACAGGTAAATAATGTTTCATTTATTACATTTCAGTCCCTGGTCCTTTGTAACGTGGTTTTGATTGTTTTTCTTGCACTTTAGGCCCTCTAACTTGATTTTTAAGGACCTTAAGACTTTTACAAACTTGGTTAAGTCTTTGGTTAACTTTGTGCTTACCCGAAAAGTTACAAATTTCAACGTTGACGCTTTTAACCCTTCGTACACGGATTTGATCATAACTTTCTCATACGATAACGAAACTTTATGAAATTTTTACCACACATTCTAGTGAACATATTTTACCGTTACAAAGCTTCGGGTTTGCTAAAAGGTCACTCAGAGGTATACTTTCAACATGTTGACACATTTAACCCCTGTAGTTTGTAATTCCTCACTTTCTTTCATTTTCAGCTTCGTATGATCCATGATTTATTCATTTGAAGGTATAAACATCTTGTAGCGCTATTTTAAAATATATTTATCCATTGTTGACACTTTGGACCCTTATATTCACATAGTTTCTCTGTTTGTCAACTTTAGTCCCTCTAAAGTACTTTTTCACAAGTTCAAAGCTTATGACACGTGTTTATATATTATTGGACGTAAATTTTCGAGGTGTTACAATATAACATTGATCAACACAAAGGATTATACACATCAAGGAATGAAGTGGCAAAATATTAACTAAAAGATCTACGCAGAAGGCTTAAACAATACATAATGAAATCAGGGGGAGTATTACAAAAGTATCATGAGAGACAACATGCACTGCACTCTTTTTCCCTTAGCTATGGTTTTGTCTCACTGGGTTTTCCTAGCAAGGTTTTTAACGAGGCAGCATGTCAAAGCCAAACACCAAAGTTGTAGAACAACATACCACAAGGAGCTAATGATTTATTCATCAAACAAATAAATGGGCATATGTCTGAGGGGGAGTGTTATGAATTATTAGCAGACATATAGGCCCCACCCATTTTGTTTTATTTCTTTTGTTTTCTATAAATCATTCAATGTATATGTAGATGATTTCACACAATTGAGTGTGAGTTGGTTGTTCACGCAAGATTCGATAGAGTGTGTAATTGTGAAAAGAAGAGAAGAATAGAAAAAGATATATAGAGGAAGTTTTGATCTCAATCTCTTAAGTTTTATAACACATGCATCAATTTTGACATAACGTTTGTGGCAATTAATACGTAGTTGCACCTTTGAAAATTTCATATTGCATTAGCTTTGTTATGTTTCACATTCAGGGATGTGACTGGGAGCTAGACGGACAAACTCGAAACATTTATTCAATACAAGTATTTGGATGTGAGACCGGGCACTAGATTTGTTTCAAAAAATCTCACGGATATTATATTAGATGATACCTGACCCGATAATCAGAAAGATGCATACCCATTTATTTACCTGAACCATACTAAACATTTTATTTTTATTTTCCTTTGTCCTTGTATAATATAATAATCTATTAGTTCACTAATTTGTAGTTTATATATATTTATATAATTTTCTTAGGTAATAATATTGTACAAAAACATAAAGAGTACTAAAATAAGAAGTAGTATGATTTTTTTTACAAAGCCCATTTCGAAGTTGCAAGACACGTGTTTATGAAATATGGTAGAGGATACTGTACATTAATCCAGAAGTGTGAGAAGCGTATTATAACACTATATAACACCATATAAACACCGTATAACAATATGTAACACCATATAACACTATGTAACACTATATAACAAATATAACACTATAGTTTGTCTGATAGCATGTCTATGATAGATGTATAGTGTTATATATTGTTATATAGTGTTACATAGTGTTATATGGTGTTACATATTGTTATACAGTGTTTATATGGTGTTATATAGTGTTATATATAGTGTTATAATACACTTCTCACACTTCTGGATTAATGTACACTATCCCTACCCATGAAATATAATAATGAAAATTTATTAAAAGTTAAGCCCTTAAACTTTTTATGATTTTGTTGGCTATAAAAAATATATTCATATACTTTATAATTGTAAATATATAATACATGTTAGAAAAATCTTTTATTTTCAATCTTTCCTTTAGGGAGGTGGGGCACATAACCCGCAACCCCTCTGAGTTAATGTGAGTATGCAGGTGTAAGTTGTTACACTATCGCAACCCAGCGAGTTATGCTTCCGAGTATCAATTGCGAGTATGTGAACTAGCGTGTGGTGAGGTGGGTGCCCCCACCACCCTTATAAAATATATAAAGATAATGTCTTTTTTTAGAACGTAGTATAATACAATACAATCGTATAAAATATGTAATAAAATATACACAATACATGTAATATATATATAGGGCCAGGATTTAGAGAAAACGGTGAAAAGTGTGAGAACGGTGAGAACGATTATGGATCGTCCGATCAAAACAATCCATGGACTAGATTGCGTGGTGGCGTTTTCATAAATAACATCAATATTATTAGGTGGGACACGCTTCATTAAGGGTAAAAGGGTCTTTACACCTCATATTCAAAACGCCATCAAATGATAAAACGTCAAAGAAAAAAATAAAACGCCATTAAAAACTAAACGCCAAAAATTTAAAATAAAACGCGTTGAATATTACAGGAAGATGAAACAACATAAATAACTGAATTTCAGTTAATAACATTTATTAGAAGAAATTCTCTCCTAAATTACGCGCCAAAAACATCATTATATAAACAAACGTAAAAACATAGCTTCCATACTCACTTCAATCTATCCATTTTCTGCAAAAAAAAACATCCTTAACCAAAACGCCAACTTAAACCAGACCCTGTCATGACATCATGGCGTTTTGATGATGAAACAGACATGGTGACGGTTACATACGACAGCGGAGAGGAGGAAGTCTACTGGCTAGAGAACATCATGACAAAGCAACGACTGGGTTTCATGGAAAAATTGCATAACGCCAAATGTACCAACACAGAAATAGACTCAAAATTGTAGTTAATGCAAGACATGTTCAGGTGGAGGCTTCAGAATCTTCAGGAACAAGAAGCTGATGAAGGTGAATGGGATGACATGGATGAAGATCAAGATGAAGACTCCGAGGAAGAAGAAGATGACACAAGTGATAGATACTATACAGATAAAGTACCTTCTGACGAAGGAATTTAATTTTTTTCCTCTTTTTTTTTTTCCTTCTATGTAATCTTTTTTTAAGATAATTAAATGATATATTTCTATCTTTATTAGCAAAACGTCAAAATAATACTAAAAAATGGTTAACCCTAACAAAACGCCAAAATAAAATATTTTTCCAGCTTAATATTTTATTTACTCCTTTATTGTATTTTGTCATGTTGGTCTGCATAAGGCAATTTAAAAAAAACGCCAAACTTAGAAGATGGGACGTCTATAACATATAAAACTGATAAAAGCTGATCAACAAACTAAATACAAAAAACAGTAACTGAAAAAGACAGTTACTTTATTACTATCATTTATTACAATAAAAAGTCCCTCATAAATTACGCGCCAAAAAACTCCTATAAGAAAGGGGTCTATACACAATGAAATTAATCACACCCAGAAAAACACAAAAACGCCATATCCTCTAGAAACCACTACCTTTAAAACGCCACAGATGTCAAAGCTTTCACTGAAATGGATCCTTTTTCTGAGGAGGTTAACTCAATAATATTTTGCTGGATGAGATGGACAAATATTCAAGAAAAAGAGACTGATGACAGTGATATGCCATCATGTGAGCTTTGTTCTTGATGATTATAGGCATGGAAGAAAGGGTTCAACACAACTGAAAAATGCTATTTTGGACTCCATTATTACAAATAGCATCAAGCAAGAGTTGATCTTCAATGACATGCCACCAAACAAGAATATCACACCAAAAAACAGGATGCCACTAAGCAGCTTCTTCTGAAAAAAGACGGGGTTTACGTAGGAAAGTTGGCATCTAGCTAAAGTATTCAAAAAAAAAAGGTTCAAAACGCCAAAAACAAATTCAAGAAGGAAGAGGCTGATGACATTGAAGATTCGGAAGAAAAATTAGATTACCATTTTGTATTATTTTTGTTTTCATTTTATATTGTTTTGATATCAAGTTATATGTTGTTTTGTTATCCAATTCTCTATAAATAAAATACTTTATTACATAAAACGCCAAAAACTACAAACAACAAAACGCTAGAAGTATGAAAACTGGGAGACCACCTGCTGGCAAAGCACCTTGAAAAAAGTGTATTAAACGCCAAAAAATTCACTAAACGCCAAAAAATTGGACTTATTGTAATCTTATGCAAATAATAGTGACTCGTAGTGAATTTTATACAAAACGCCATAAACGCCAAAAAAATTAACCAGAAAACGCTATAACGCCAAAAAATTACATATGAGACACAAAAAAATTAATTCAACGCCAAAAAGTTTAAAAAATACAATTAACGCCAAAAAAAACTTAGACGCCATAAAATATTATACCGCGTTGGGAAATAAAAAGAAAAATGAAAAGACAAAAAAGCCCCTCCGTCATTCTCTATGCTGCGGGACACGTGTTGGGCCAGGATGCGTTATCACCGTTCTCACACTTTTGAGCGTTTTCTCCTGATCCCGTTTCTATATATATATATATATATATATATATATATATATATAGGATAGGGTTCTAGAGTGAACACTAGGTTGAGAGTGAACTGTGTGAACTAATCTGGGCCATTGGATTACATCATCTAGAGATTTTAAACAATGGCAAGATTGTAATTATAATGTTGTAACTCCCCTTTAAAATAAATGATAGAAGGGTATTTGTGTCTTTTGTAAATTGCATTTATTAAACAATATAATCAAAATCCCTAAAATCTCGCTAGTTTCCGTATATACAAGATACACAGTTGTTAGTGTATACACATGTGTACAGTCTCGCTAGTATCGGTTTATACAATATACACAGCTGTTAGTTTATACACATGTGTACAGTCTCGCTAACTATCAGTTTATACAAGATACACAACTGTTAGTTTATACAGATGTGTACAGTCTTTTATACATCTGTGTAATATATTCAGAAATGGTTACATATGTGTATATTAACAACATATAGTATATTAGGCATGCACGCGAGTAGATTCATATAAAAATTATGAAATTAATGAAAATTAAACATATCACATGTATGCAAAAATAAATAACTTGAGCACGTATTCAAAAAAAATTAATGCCCAAAAATAATTTCAATCTCAGAGAAAATTTTTAATGTTTATTAAAAATTAAAAAAAGTTAAAAACAATGTATTATGATATCTATATATACGGATAATAAAAGAAAAACAATATTCAAGTTAAATTAAAACAAAATCGATGGATAAAGAAATAATGTAGAAATAATTAAAAATGAGAGAGAGAGAGAGAGAGTTAAGAGATGAGAAAATTGAGGGATTTTAATTAAAAATACTTGGGTAATGTCAATCTTACCCTTTTAATCTAAAAAATGATCAAGGGCCAAGATTAGTTCACTCAGTTCACTCTCAAGAACTTGTTCACTCTTGATCCTAATCCTATATATATATATATATATATATATATAGTGGAGGGTTCAAATGAGAAGAAAAATTTTGTAAGAATAAAAAGAATAAGTTTTAAACCAATAGAAATACTCCATTTTACTTCATTTAATATGTGTATTTAATGTTATTAATAAGGGCATATAGGTAAATTTCTAATTGTAATTAATTAGCTAACTAATTAAAATTGTAACTCACTTTTAATATACTCTTTCAAGATAAAATAATTTAGGATGAAGAACAATTTTCGACATGTGTAGGATAAATTTTAGTATGTGTAGGATAAATTCTTAAATGTGTATGATAAATTTAGATATGCGTAGGGTAAATTTCGGTAAGTGTAAGATATATGTAAGATAAATATTTAAATGTGTAGGATAAAATGTTTTTTTCTATATTAATGAGAGATAACATAATTAATTGGGGGAGTTATAAACTATTTAATGTTTTACCATTATGTCATTTCTTCTTTTTCTTCTCATATTAAATTTCTTCTCAAATGAACCTTCCCCTATATATATATATATATATGATTAATGCGTTAGATTTGTTTATGCCATATGCCATGATACTATTAAAACATATTTCGCGTTTGCCTTACAAGGTACCACAGTTGGAACAATAGTTGGTTCCTAAAGTTGAATTCACAATCCCAAGATACACACGGAGTTTTTATTCTTTGGTCTACTCATTTGTGGAAGTGTGGAATAAATAGAGGTAGACGGCGTTGATAACGAACAAGAGACCATAATCCTATTCGTTTCGTGAAGTTAAAACAGTATATGAGAGTTCCTCACTTTACTTTTCCTCTCGTTTTTCATGAGTGTTGTGTCTACTAAGTTCACTTTGTAGCTAAAACAAGAGAAACATATTTAATTATATTAAAGTAATTTAATAATGGTTAAATTATGGCATCATTGTAAAGAATCCTATGGCCTCTTTGCTTAGTGATACCAAGTGTTTATCGTCATCAAAGTGGTGTTAATTCGAGCCTTATAAAGTGAGCATTAAGTGAATTTTAGGAATAGATTTTAGAGGTGTGTGTTTGTTAAAATATAAATGGGTTTATATTTCTAATTCATATTTCAAACATATTTGGGCTTCATGTATTTTGTTAGTATTGTTAGTTGGGCTGTTCAGATTATATCTTGGGCTTTTAAGTTGTTACAAAGTTGTTATGGGCTCAGGGTTCAAAGTGTAACATCAGGGACTAAAGTGTGCTATTCATAAAGTTCAAGGGGCTTGTTTGAAGGTCGATTAGTTCCAGCTATATATTGAATGAGAGAGAATGAAGTTCTCAGAAGTTCTGGATATTTCTTAGGGTTTCACTTTCTTCTCTGTGCTTCCGTATTGTGGTTGTTCATCTGGAGTTGAAGATCATCATCATCCAGTGTTGTTAGATCTCAGTGTTGAGATCGTGTCTGTATTAGAGATCGTGTTGATCTCGGTTTCTGTATCCTTTATTTTTTGTTTGTATCTTGTTAGATTCAACAGATTTCTATAATCTGTTGAATATATACTTTGTATCGTTTAAGATCTCATATTCTTGAGATCTTGGGTTTGGTAGGGATCTTTCTGGGTTGGTTAAGCAATAAAGAATTTGTCACCGTTTTGTCACTATTTCTGGTGTGATTCATAGTGTTCATTGTTAGATCTATACCATTTTACATGGTATCAGAGCTAAAATAGCACTTGTTTTTTTAATTTCTTGGGTTATCCGCTGCATATTATCTGATTGTTTGTTTTGTTCGTGTTAGGGTTTCTGTTCTCGGAAACTATGTTGTTTGGTGGCTGGTCTTAGATCTTCTTAGATCTGCTGTTTCTGGTGGTGTACGGGTTATTACCAATAAAACCCTAAGTCAAGGGTTATTCGCTTCGATTATCTTCTCAGATCAGAACTTCTGCGTTAGTCTCTGAAACCTTGAAGTTTCAGGGCAAACTAACCTGAAGTGATATTTTTGGTATTCTGTATCAGATTTGTGGTTCTTGAAAACTGCAGATCTGATACTTGTTGAAGACATTTGCACCCGCTGTAAGAGTGTTCCTATCTTCTGTCTTTTTTCTTTCTTGTTGATTGATTAGTTGAAGTCGGGGTAGTGAGGACCAGCACTTCTTATTGATTGTTATTGTTTGTTTCTTATTCTTTATCTGTGATTATTGTTTGTTTTTATTTTCTGTTTGTTGTGTCTTACATTGTTTCTTATTGTTAGCAACTGTGTTATGCTTGTCCAGGCACCTATAGAGTGATGACCCTGGAATCTGGCCTCTGATACAGTCTTGCTGTTGTCTATTTTGTATCTTTTTTTTTGCTGACTTAGTTGATTCTCTGTTTGTGAATCTGTGTTGTCTGTTCGTTGTATTGTGATTCTTTCTGTGTATCTTGTTTGTCTTGCTTGTAATCATGGGTGAACCTGATCCAAATGCTAGTACATCTCAGACCTTGATAAGTAAGTTAGATGTTGGGGACCCATTATATCTTCATCCTAGTGATTCTAGTGCTTTGACTATTGTTAGTGTTAAATTGAAGGGTACTGAAAACTATTCTGTCTGGTCTAGCTCTATGAAATTGGCTTTAGAAGCCAAAAATAAATTTGGTTTTATTAATGGTAAATGTGAAAGATCCACTGAGGATCATGTACTTGCTAGTCAGTGGGATAGATGTAACTCTGTAGTGTTAACATGGCTTTTGAATTCTGTATCTGAGGAACTTTTCTTGGGTCAAGTGTTTTCTACATATGCTTCTGAGGTTTGGGATGACTTAAAGGAAACCTATGACAAGGTGGATGGTTCTGTGGTTTATGATTTGTATAAAAAAATAAACTGTATTTCACAAAATGGTTCTTTTGTGGCTGACTATTATAATAGGCTGACCACTATGTGGAAACAGTTTGATGATATGCTCAAACTGCCCACTTGTTCTTGTAAAGCGGCTAAAGATTATAATGATTTTTCAATGTTGATCAAATTAATGCAATTTCTTATGGGATTAGATGATGCTTATCAACCTGTAAGAACTAATCTTTTAACCAGAGAAGTGTTTCCATCTGTCAAGGTTGCCTTTGCTGTGGTTTCTAGGGATGAGTCACATAGGCTGTCTAGTAGTGGGTCAAAAGGTCAGAATGTATCTTTTGTGTCTAAGCCTAACCAGTCTTTTGAGTCAAAGAAAAAGGTATCTAATCAAAATTTAAAATGTACACATTGTAATATGATTGGTCATACTGTTGATAGATGCTTTGAGATAATTGGGTATCCTCCAGGGTTTAAGAAAAGACCTAACACTATATCTGGTAAAAATAACAAGTCCAATGCTGTTGTTGGATCTTCTGGTAGTATGTCTACTTCTGGGTTACCTTTTACATTTGAGCAGATAGCAAAGTTGTTAAGTTTAGTTGGTGAAAAATCTGTTGTGGAGTCAACAAGTGTAGGAGGTGAGTCTTGTATTGTTAATAATTGTGTTAGTTGTTCTAGTTCTTTATTCTTTGGAGGTGTCTTTAGTTGGATTGTTGACTCTGGGGCGAGTCAACACATGGTAAATGATGATAAAGACATGTTTAATACTGTTGATGTTTCTGAATTTGATATTAAAGTTGGTCATCCTAATGGTACTAATGTTAAAGTATTAAAAATTGGTAATATCAAATTAATGAATAATGTTATCCTAAAAGATGTGTTTTATGTCCCAGGGTATCATGTCAATCTATTATCTGTTCATAGGTTAGCTAAAGACAATAACATTGAAGTTGTTTTTAATGAGGATAGTTGTGTGTTACAGGATTCCAAGTCAAGGAAAATCCTGGTGACTGGTAGTCAGGATAGTGGTCTGTATTTTGTTGGTAAAAATGGTAATTCTGTGAATGTTTGTTTTAATAGTTTTGTTAAGGCAAGTTTATGGCATAGTAGGTTAGGTCATCCATCTGATCAAGTACTAGCTGTGTTAAAAGATAAGTTTGATGTTAAAAGTGTTGAACATGGGCCTTGTGATGTTTGTCATAGAGCCAAACAAGTAAGAGTTCCTTTTCCTCTTAGTGAACATAAAACAAAGTCTGTTGGTGAGTTAATACATCTTGATTTGTGGGGGCCATATAAAGTTACTAGTTATGAGGGGTTCAAATATTTTTTAACTATAATGGATGATTTTTCTAGAACTGTTTGGTGTTACTTGTTAACAAATAAGACTGAAGTATTTGATAACTTGTGTAACTTTTATGAACTGATGTTAACACAATTTGAGAAAAAAATAAAAGTTATAAGAAGTGATAATGGAACTGAGTTTGTGAATAATCAAATGAGCTTATTTTGTAAAAACAAAGGAATTTTACATCAAACGTCATGTTCTTATACACCACAACAAAATGGTGTTGTGGAAAGAAAACATAGACATCTTTTAAACACAGCTAGAGCTTTAATGTTTCAGAGTAACTTGCCTCTTAAGTATTGGTCTGATTGTGTTTTAACTGCTGTTTACTTAATCAACAGGTTACCCTCTTCTGTATTAAATGGTAGGAGTCCTTATGAAGTTGTTTATGGCTTTAAACCCTCATTAGCTCATCTAAGGAACTTTGGATGTCTTTGTTTAGTACAGTCTTGTCTGAATCTGATAAATTTGCTTATCATGCTGATAAGTGTATTCTCATTGGTTACTCAAATGTTAAAAAAGGATACAAATTGCTGTGTTTGGATAATAGGAAAGTGTTTTTTTCTAGAGATGTGAAATTTTATGAAAGTGTGTATCCTTTTAAGTCGAACTTGGATAAAAATCAGGAGTTGTCTAATAAAACTGGGTTAAATCAGATAATTTTTTTTGATTTTACTGAAACAATAACATCTGAAGTTCCTACAGTTCCCAATGATGAAGAGGGTACAACTGGTGCTCAAGATCACTGCAGTGATGATCAACAGCCAGTGTCACCCTCTACATCTGCCACTGCCCCAAGTGTTGATAATGTTCAACATGAAAGTGGACAGTTAGGTAGTAGTTTGGGTAACAATGGCGAGGCAGAGGACACTGTAGGATCATATGATGAGACCAACCCATCTGAGGGTCAATCTGTTAGGATATCTTCTAGAAAAGTAGCTTTTCCACAAAGGTTTAATGAATATGTTGTAGAAGGAAAAGTGAAATATGGGATTGAAAAAGTGGTTAATTATGCTAATTTGTCCGTTGAAAATTTGTGTTTAGTTTCATCTTTAAATAAGTCAGTTGAACCTAGCTGTTATAATGAAGCTGTTAAAGACCCTAGGTGGATAGAAGCCATGAACAATGAAATGGAGGCTCTTTATAGAAATAACACCTGGGTTGTTGTAGATTTGCCGAAAGGTAGAAAACCCATTGGGTGTAAATGGGTATATAAGATAAAATATAAGGCAAATGGTGAAGTAGAAAGGTATAAAGCTAGGCTTGTTGCTAAAGGATTTAATCAAAGGGAAGGTATTGATTTTGGTGAAACTTTTTCACCTGTTGTTAAAATGGTTACTGTTAGAGTTATACTAAAACTTGCTGTTAATAGAGGTTGGCCATTATATCAGCTTGATGTAAATAATGCCTTTCTATATGGTTCTTTGTCTGAAGATGTTTATATGACTCTACCACAGGGTTACTTTGATAATGAGAAAAATAAGGTGTGTAAGCTTGTTAAGTCTCTTTATGGACTTAAACAAGCCCCTAGGAAATGGAATGAGAAGTTAACCTCTGTGTTGCTTGATATGGGTTTTGTTCAAAGTTTGTGTGATCATTCTTTGTTTGTTTTGTGTAAAGGTGATGTATTAGTTGTTTTGTTGGTCTATGTTGATGATATTGTGATTACTGGGAATAGTTCCTCTGAAATCACAAGAGTTAAAAGATGTTTAAGTGAAAGTTTTCAAATTAAAGACTTAGGTATACTTAAGTACTTTCTTGGTATAGAAGTTTTGTATTCCGATGGGTCAATATGTTTGTCCCAAAGGAAGTATTGTCTTGAACTACTCAATGAGTTTGGATACCTAGGGTGTAAACCTGTTGGTACACCAATTGAGCAGTCTCATATTGTTACTAGTAAAACTGGCAAGGATAAAGGTTTTTTTAGAAAATGTGAACGGTTTTCAAAAGTTAATTGGTAAGTTGATATACTTGTCATTAACTCGTCCAGATATAAGTTTTGCTGTTCAGTTCTTGAGTCAATATATGCACAAACCTTGTCAGTCACATCTAGATATTGCTTTAAGATTGTTAAGGTACTTAAAGCAAAGTCCAGGTAAGGGTGTTATGTTCAGGAAAACAGGTAGTCTTGATTTGTCAGGATTTGTTGATTCAGATTGGGCAAAGTGTACAGTGACTAGAAAGTCTGTCACTGGTTTTGGAGTGTTTCTTGGAGGTACACTTGTGTCTTGGAAAAGCAAGAAACAAGGTATTGTTTCGAGATCTACTGCTGAGGCTGAGTACAGGGCAATGTGCTCAGCCACTTGTGAGGTAATGTGGATTAAGAACTTATTGACTGAATTAAATGTAAGTTGTACTTTGCCTATAACACTATTTTGTGATAGCAAATCTGCTATTTCTATTTCTCTAAATCCTGTTTTCCATGAAAGAACAAAACATTTTGAGTTAGACTTGCATTTTTTAAGAGAAAAAATTGCAAGTAGCATTATTGACCCACAAAAAATTGCTTCTGATGATCAGATAGCAGACATTTTTACTAAAGGCCTAAGTGTTGGCCAACACAATGTGTTGTGTGAAAAGTTGGGATTGTTTGATATGTTTGCAGTATGAATTATGGGGGGATGTTAAAATATAAATGGGTTTATATTTCTAATTCATATTTCAAACATATTTGGGCTTCATGTATTTTGTTAGTATTGTTAGTTGGGCTGTTCAGATTATATCTTGGGCTGTTAAGTTGTTACGAAGTTGTTATGGGCTCAGGGTTCAAAGTGTAACATCAGGGACTAAAGTGTGCTATTCATAAAGTTCAAGGGGCTTGTTTGAAGGTCGATTAGTTCCAGCTATATATTGAATGAGAGAGAATGAAGTTCTCAGAAGTTCTGGATATTTCTTAGGGTTTCACTTTCTTCTCTGTGCTTCCGTATTGTGGTTGTTCATCTGGAGTTGAAGATCATCATCATCCAGTGTTGTTAGATCTCAGTGTTGAGATCGTGTCTGTATTAGAGATCGTGTTGATCTCGGTTTCTGTATCCTTTATTTTTTGTTTGTATCTTGTTAGATTCAACAGATTTCTATAATCTGTTGAATATATACTTTGTATCGTTTAAGATCTCATATTCTTGAGATCTTGGGTTTGGTAGGGATCTTTCTGGGTTGGTTAAGCAATAAAGAATTTGTCACCGTTTTTTCACTATTTCTGGTGTGATTCATAGTGTTCATTGTTAGATCTATACCATTTTACATGGTATCAGAGCTAAAATAGCTCTTGTTTTTTTAACTTCTTGGGTTATCCGCTGCATATTATCTGATTGTTTGTTTTGTTCGTGTTAGGGTTTCTGTTCTCGGAAACTATGTTGTTTGGTGGCTGGTCTTAGATCTTCTTAGATCTGCTGTTTCTGGTGGTGTACGGGTTATTGCCGATAAAACCCTAAGTCAAGGGTTATTCGCTTCGATTATCTTCTCAGATCAAAACTTCTGCGTTAGTCTCTGAAACCTTGAAGTTTCAGGGCAAACTAACCTGAAGTGATATTTTTGGTATTCTGTATCAGATTTGTGGTTCTTGAAAACTGCAGATCTGATACTTGTTGAAGACATTTGCACCCGCTGTAAGAGTGTTCCTATCTTCTGTCTTTTTTCTTTCTTGTTGATTGATTAGTTGAAGTCGGGGTAGTGAGGACCGGCACTTGCAGATTAGTTTCTAATAATAAACTTAAAATTTATTATAAAAGCTTAAAATATATAATAAAAATTAAAATATATAATAAAGTTAAAAAATATATATATAATTAGTTTCTAATAATAAACTTCCAGATTTTCTCCAACTATATACTCACATGCGCCTTGTATTCCTGTATTTGCACACTCCACTTGCACTGAATTTATCCTAACTAGGTTTATCACCTTAGCCGCGTTGCGGCGAACTTCTTTTGTTATTTAGTCTGTGTTTACATGTGTTTTGAAATCACTACGAGCGCGTTGTACGCGGAACCACTAACAAAAATAAAAAGAAAATGTAAAAAATAGTAAAAATAATCGAAAGAAAATCAACTAAAACAGTTGTATGTTAATGATGTTGTTCGTATGAAACCTGTGGTCAGAGATGAGCAAATAATACTGGGTACCGGTACCGAATTTCCCAAACCGAAGGATCCTAAGTACCAATTCGGTTCCAACTTTTGGTATTCCTAGTACCGGTTCGCTACCGATTTTTACCTTCATATGCCGGTACCGTAACCGGTATTTCCAGTATCGGTTGCCACCGAGCTCATCCCTACCCATGAAACTAAAAAAAGAAATCATTAAAAGTTGAAGAAAATCAACAAGAAAAAGTTTTACGATACCGTTTTTGTTTGTACGGCACCCGTGATCAGGGATGAGCAAATGGTACCGTGTAGCAGTACCGAATTTCCCGAACTAAAAGATTTTAAACTCAATCCGGCATCGACTTTTGGCGTTTTCTGTATCAGGTTGATGCCGATTTTTACCTTCATGTACCGATAATGAACCGGACTGTACCTATATTTTTGATACCAGTATTGGTTGACACCAAACTTATCCAACTCAGAAAGTAAAGAAAATAATAATAATTATTATGATTTGTTATAATATAATAAAGTCATTGTTCATTTCAATTGTAAAATTAATATACAGTATAGTAATAATAATAATAATAATAATAATAATAATAATAATAATAATAATAATTGTAAAATTAATATATAGTAATAATAATTGCCAATTGGTTTGGGTACAATTTTCAAGGGTGTATTTTTTAAGTTATTTCAAAATGCTTATAATCAAATCATTTTTAATTTTTAAGTGATTTCATAATTCTTAATGCTTTTAATTAATTAGTTCTAGAGTAAACTTCGTTTTGTTCTATGAGGTTTGGTCATTTTAATTGTTTTGTCCTAATCATTTAAAAATAGATATTTTCCTCCCTGATGTTCCGGTTTCATCGCCAATTGCTCCACGGCCTTAACTCCATCCATATTATATGTTAACTAAAAGTGTATTTTGGTAATTTTAAGTATAAAACAAAACCCATAAAATATCTAAAAATATCTCCTCTCTTTACACACTCTCTCTCTTTTCCATCACCAACAACCACCACCACAACCAACATTTACCACCTCACCACCACCGTGCACGCCCCCACCTGATCACCACCTTGTACTAGCTCCACCGGACAACCACCACCGCCCGACCACCAACAACCACCATACAAGCACATATTTATAAAAGAAGGACTCTCTTTGTCTACTAACACCACCACCAAGCGACAATCGCCACCGCCTACCCTTTCAAATCACTAAAACCACCTAAACCACTACCAACGCCGTTAGATCTGTTACACCCCCATTCAAACTTTTCAACCCTAAACCTTTTTGAACCAGATCTATTACCACAAAAATCAGATTCTTCACAGATGAGTGTATATGTATATATATATTTATTAATACTATAGAAATTACCAAAGTATCCTCAATTTATACTTGACATTACCAAAATACCCTTTGAGTTAACATATAATATGGATGGAGTTAAGGCCGTTGAGCAAACTGGCAACAAAACCAAAACATCTGAGAGGAAAATGTCTGTTTTTAAATTATTGGGACAAAACCATTAAAATCACCAAGCCACAAGGAGCAAAACAAAAGTTTACTCTTAATTCTATTGAAAATTTGACTTTTGGAGATCACAAGTCAACACAAAATATCCACGGATATTTTATTTCTAAAAGTATTCATACCAAAATTTTATTTTGGAGTAAAATGCACGGATAGTCCCTATGGTTTGGTGAAATTTCACCTTTAGTCCCCAACTTTTCAAAATTACACTCTTAGTCCCTGTGGTATGACAGGTTGTTACTCGGATAGTCCCCAAAGTGGATGAAGGTTACTCGGATAGTCCCTATGGTTTGACAAGTTGTTACTCGGATAGTCCCTGTGGTTTGACAAGTTGTTACTCGGATAGTCCTTGTCATTTCACACCCACTTAACCAGAAAAACTAACCTCCATCCGCTTTGGGGACTATCCGAGTAACAACTTGTCAAACCACAGGGACTAAGAGTGTAATTTTGAAAAGTTGGGGACTAAAGGTGAAATTTCACCAAACCACAGGGACTATCCGTGCATTTTACTCTTTATTTTGAGACAAACACGTGTAAATGAACCGGTTTAGAATGGTTTTGGGTTCAAACCGCATCAAAACCACATTTTCAATTTTAGAAAACTGATCGACTTTGTTTTTTTAGGGTTTTGCATATGGATCCGGTTAGGATATGGGTTTACATTTGGCATAAAATCCAATCACAAACATTCAAATACGTCTGGTGCATTGATTCCCATGTTACATACGGTTCCGTTTGGAACAAGTTATCACCGAAACCGAATCATATATTTTAGTTTTCAAGAACAAAAACAAAAAAAACAAAACTGGACCGCTGTTTATCAATTGAGGTCGGTTTTTTTGCTTCGGCTTTGGTGCAGTTAATAGATTTTCTCACTCCTAATTAACAATTATTTTTCTCAAATGATAGCAAGCGGAGTGTTCACAATCCGTTTTAGCCAGTTTGATTAAAAAACTGCACTGAACAGCCAACTACAGTACCTGCAAACAATAAATAAATTGGCCTTGGACCTGTTAATTTTATCAGTTTAACGGTTCAATTTTGACACTTTTAAACTTGAAACTAGTATATATACATAATTAATATTACAAAAATTAAAAAAAGATATACAACTAATTAAAGTTAAACGATAGGTTCAATTTACACGACTAGTTTCAAGTTTTAGAGTTCCTTTCAATTTTCATATTTCCCATCCAACAAACTTACGAAAATTTTACTTTCGAATGGTTAACAATTTTAAATATCAGGCGGTGATAACAAATAGAGTAAACTTCAGTTTTGTTCCCTATTGTTTGGTCACTTTAACGGTTTTGGCCCAAACCTTTAAAAATAGTCATTTTCCTCCAATAGTTTGCTATGGTTTTTTAATGGAAAAGCAGACAATTTGGATGGAGTTAGAGGCGGGGAGCAAAATGGAAAAACCATAGCAAACTATTGGAGTAAAATGACTATTTTTAAAGTTTTGGGGTAAAACCGTTAAAATAACCAAACCACAAGTAGCAAAATGGAAGTTTACTCTAACAAATATGTTTTCGTAAGAAAATGTAATTTGAAAAAAAAAATCAATGAATGAAGCAAGAAAGCAAAGGGATTCATGTGGTCTGCAAAATATAACCGTGAGTCCGTGACCATTGCCAAATTTTTTTATTTTTTTCTTTATTTCCATAATTTGTTTTGTTCACACCAACCAAAAGATATTTTTCAGAAGAGTTAATTGCTGTTTCAGTCCCTGAGGTTTGTCAAAAATAACGGTTTCAGTCCATTAGTTTAAAAATTACGATTTCAGTCCATTAGTTTCATTTTCGTAACCATTTCAGTCCACTTTTCAAACGGCGTTTGTTTTATGCAGTTAATGGAAGCACGTGTTTGTCACGTGATGGGCAATTTGGTCATTTCCATTCCAATTCTCACAAACCCAGTTGTATTAAACACCACCTACCCCTTATTCATCCAAACCCTGACCCATGTAAAAACCTTTTCACCCCTCTTTTTCCCAATCCATTAATCGACGATTCAATGAACATGAACGCCCACCACTAAATCGCCATAGCCGCCACCTGCAAACCTCAAAACACACACGCAATTCAGTCCATATATTATTCAACCTCCATCTCAAAAAACATCTACACGTCTCTTCCTCAATACACAAAGATTCAACAATATACATATCTGGATATAATCAGTGATAAGACTCTTAGATTCAGATCTGTATTTCAAGACAAATTCTAACATTCACCAGACGAATTCAGATCTGAAATTTCTTTGAACTCAAACAAACACTAGATACTACAACCTGCAATTTCGTTTCTGTTCGTGAATAACAACTCAATCTCATATTTAATAGTGCGTTAAAGTGAAGCTACAATTCAGATTTGAAAGAAACTCATAACAGATTCGGTTGTACTCGGATTTCAGATCTGGACAGAATTGTGATGTGTTTTTCAGTGGAATTCAATGAAACAAATTCACCGTAACAGATCTGGACTGAATTTCAGATCTTTAGAAATTATGTCATACGAAGCTTCAACAATGTCAAACAACATGCAATTAGCATACAACACTGACGGATCAGCTATGTACACCTCCATGAACCGTCTTGCTGCGTCTTCGTCACCGTACCACAACCCTAACGGCGCTGATGCCGGAGAAAATGATTCCATGGCAGTCGTCACGGCGGCGATCGACGGTAGCGGTGGCATAGCGGTTAAGCAAAAGAGAGGACGGCCCATGAAGTATTCCGCCGATGGTTCTGACTCTCCGGCGGCGGTTGACGGTGGTGGCTTTTCGTCTCCGGCGGTGAAGAGGCCTAGGGGTAGATCACCTGGTTCGTTGAATAAGCAACAGTCAAACAAACTTCACAGAGTTGGCTATGCAAGATCTTGAATCGTCGATTAATGGATTGGGAAAAAGAGGGGTGAAAAGGTTTTTACATGGGTCAGGGTTTGGATGAATAAGGGGTAGGTGGTGTTTAATACAACTGGGTTTGTGAGAATTGGAATGGAAATGACCAAATTGCCCATCACGTGACAAGCACGTGCTTCCATTAACTGCATAAAACAAACGCCGTTTGAAAAGTGGACTGAAATGGTTACGAAAATGAAACTAATGGACTGAAATCGCAATTTTTAAACTAATGGACTGAAACCGTTATTTTTGACAAACCTCAGGGACTGAAACAATAATTAACTCTTTTCAGAAAATATCAATCACCATTCCCCATGTTGAACATGTTGCTTCAATCATTTCAAGTCATTTGTAACAGCTGGATAGGTCACTATCTCCTATATATGATATAACACTAGACATGTCTTATTTTTTAGAGTTAAATGATATTTTAGTGAGTATGGTTCATAACATTTTCACAGTTTAGTTCAAATGTTTCATTTTTTGTATGTGAGTCCAAAAAAGTTTTACCGTCGCCATTTTAGTCCACTGGGTTAATTTTATCCATTTTTTCTGTTAACGTGAAGGCAATTCGGTCATTTTATATGTAATTATGTTAACTTGAAGAGCAATTCGGCCATATAAAATGATCGAATTGCCCTTCTCGTTAACAGAAAAAATGGATGAAGTTAACCCAGTTGACTAAAATGGCAACAATGAAACATTTTTGGACCCAGAGACGAAAAATGAAACCTTTGAACTAAACTGGTGAAATGACCCAAACACATGGACTAAAATGACATTTAACTCTATTTTATAATGAAAAAAACCTTGTTTATATTAAATCAACTGATTTTATCTTGTATTGTATTATTGTACTAAACTTGTATTGCATTAAATTTATCAAAGAAGTGACCTTATAGCATTAAATTTATCAAAGAAGTGACCTTAAAGTTCAACTAGTATGATGGCATGATAAGGCCATTGAGTGTGATTTGGGTAGTTCCTTTGGAGACTATCCGTCACGTAGGCGTCACGTCACGTTCAATAAAGGATCATCCAAAGGGGACTATCCAAGGGTATGGGGACTATCCAAAGTTAATAAAAAACTAATATATAATAAATAATTAAAAAAAAAACTCTCTATCTCTCTCTATGTGATCCCCACCATCAACCATCAGCCAATCAGGACCACTCGTCGCTTCCGTCTTCCTTCCGACGCTGGGGACGCAACGCCATCAGGGGCGGTGTGTGTCGCAACCCCCGATCCCTGATTTCCGGGAACGGGCGGACGCGAGCTCAGAGTTTTGGTGGTATCAGGTTTATTTAATCTTGCAGCGGAATTTACATCAGGATCGTAGTTAGGAAATGTTTATCAGAGTAAAACCACCATATTTAATATTAATAAACACATGGGTAAAACCCAAGTTTCTTATTACAATACATTTATAGGGATAAACCCTATTTTATTGAATTTAAAACATCGTTTATTAGGTAACTTTTATAGCCACATTTTTCCCAAGCCTTCAGTGCTCTCCAGCTGGCTTTTTAATAATTGGCTTTCACATTGGGTTACCTGAAACGCGTTTTAAAAACATTTGTCAGTCGGAAATACTGGTGAGTGAATCCCAGTTTAATCAAGAAACATTTAATTAAAACAGTATCGAGGAGGATTACAATGTTTATGTCTACACAATTACTCCAATTGGTACTATCAATCCACTGACTTGTGGGTCATATTACACATTGGCTAACTCATTGTCCCAATGGTAACGTACTGTCATACTCGACTTACTACTCGCAGGTAGTACAAATTTTGTATACAAAACCCCAACATACCGGACAGTAATTGAAGACTACAAAGACTCAATCACTGCTTAATTACTTTGTAAAACATTTAAAGTTTTGTAAAAACTGTTAATAAAAAGGAGATTACTCACATTGCTGTCTTAGGCTTTTCGTAAGGGTTTCCTGGCTATAATCTATAATTTATACAAATGTACATTGGTTAGTATCATAACCCTTTGAAAATATTAATAATACCCTCCCCGAGACGGCATTCCAACAACTACGTCGGGCAAAACCATGACAGTTGTTACGGAACTCTAAATCAATCGGGCAGCGTAACTATTATGAAACTGGTGTTATAATACTTACAACGGAGCAGAACCTCGCTAATTAGGGGTATAGTACCCGAAATATTATAACTTCTCTACAGAATTTCGAGATTGAAAGAAAGAAATGAGCGACGGAAATCGTAAACTGATGCTACCTATTTATAGTGCTGAAATCTGTCCCTTCACGTGGCCCGCGTAAGGTAAGGCTAAGCCTTACGCGGCCCGCGTCAACACGCGGTCAACATATAGCTTTGCCTGATCACCAAGTAGGCTCGACACGATGTCGACACGTGTCGGCTCAGGGATGTGCCACCATTTGGAACACGCGCGACCCGCGTTAATGTAAACTTAAGCTTACACGGCCCGCTTGAACTTAAGAATTCAGCGGAGTCCGGTCAACACTTTCATACGGCCCGCGTAATAGCATGGGGTGGGTCTACGCGGCCCGCCTCAGCCCTATATTTCATGTTTTTCATTTATTTAATAAACTATAACATATATCGGGCTCGGTTTTCACATACGGGGTGTAATATAAGATATATGGGGACATTTTATAATATACTAAGGCGTCTAAAATATTTATGAGGGCGATGGTTTACCGAGGGTTGTTACAGTGTGGGACGCCGAGGACGAGCCGGGACGGGGGAGCCGACCCCCATACCGCATGGTCTAAAAATATATATTTGAATTTAGTGTAATCTAATTGATAAAGCACTTTAATAGATAAACAAAAGTTACTTAGAGCACCCGTAGTGGGGCGTTTTTTTTTTTAAAAATTGAAAAAAAACGCCCTAAAACGCCCACCCCCACTACGTTAGGCGTTGTCCGGCGTTTTAATTGAAAAAAATTGTTGTTCGCGTTATATTTAAAACGCTGCATTGGTTCCTTGTGTGGTTTGACCCACCAATCAATTTTGAGATACCCACATGGGTCCCTGACAACTTTTTGAGCTACCAATCAATAATGCTGATTTGTTTGTTTTTTTTTTTTTTAAACGCTGATTTGTTTTTTTTTTTTTCATTAAAAATAACATGGGGGTTATTGGCATAATGCCCCACTACGCCACTTTTGCTATAATGCTCCATCGCTGACTAGGACGCCACGTGTCGAATAATGCCCCATGGTGGGGACATTATAACACATTACCACTACACATGGTCTTAGAACTCAAATCTTTCACATATACTACAAACATTAAATTTAATACAAGTATAAACTCTTTTTTTTTTTAATTACGATTGGTCTTCAATTTAAAGATTTGTGGGCTTTACCTTGTTTTATTGTATAAAGGCTTTACCTTGTTTCATTGTATAAAACAAAGTAAAAAAGATAGATTTATATTAGTTTTTTTTGTTTTAACAAATTTGGGACTAATCTATAATATGTATGTTTTGGTTTCTTGTACGTTTTTAAATTGTGACCTTTTTATATTTATTCAACGGAATGTTCCTCTTCGATAACTTGATTTGGAATTACTTAATAATTTAATTTGTTTAAAATATTATAATAATAAGAATACTATATCAATCAAGATATTGTATTAAACCAAAATACGTGGATATGAGTCATAAGTTAACAAGCTATGTGATTAAAACAGATCAAGCTGATTGGTTGAACCGACAACCGGACCTCTATGGCCCCACGGTATGGGGCGCTAAGCCCATACCACAGGGTCGGCCCGGAGGAGATGCGGGGTGGACGACGGCTCAGGGCCCAAACCCTCAGGGAGACCGAATTTTTTTTTTAATAAAGTTACGTTGTAAAACTTAAAACATACAACTACTAAATTAAAAGTTGACATGATGATACGTATGGTCTGGTGGTTCCCAAGTCAATTTATTAGCAAGCAGACCTTGGTTCTTATCTTGATAGCTTCATTTTTACTTGATTTTTTATTAGTTTGTGTGTTCCATTTTTTATGAACAAAGTCTTATTTTGTTTTTTTTTCTTTCAATTCTGTGTATTTTCTAAATAAATTTGGATAGGTTACGGTGGTTTTATATGATCGTAAATAATAATTTTTAAAGTTACGACGTAACTATTCCGTATTTTCAAAATTAACCGTTACAACGTGTTTTTTCTTTCTACGTTTTATTGTCCAAATGCGTGCGTGATATGTTTTTTTATTTACGTTTCCACATAAAAAAGCAGCCCGCCGCAACATGCGAGTGATTCCACAAATTTTTAATTCATTTTCGAGTTAAATGCTTGGTTGGTCCCTGTGGTTTTCAAAAATTTCACATTTGGTCATAGTGGTTTACTAATTACACTCGTGGTCCCAAAACTTGTCAAAAGTGCACTCTCTTGGTCCCCAGCTCTAACTTCAGTTAACTTTCTCTGTTAAGTCCATGTTAAATGACCTGAATACCCTTGCTTATTAATCCCTACCATCTCACCCACCCACCCCTGATTCCCTCTGCTCTTCTTCGATGACAGCCACACACCGTTTCATAACCCAACCCGACCCGTTTCTTTCAGATTAAATCATCATCTTCTCCCAAATCAAACCCTAATTTCAGATTTGCAATCACAGAACTACCAGGCATGGCGATCCGCCACCTCCTCAAGCTCTCCCGCCGCTCTCCCCGATCCCTCCCCGCCGCCAGATCTGCTTCCACCGCCGTCGCCATCGTCTCCGACACTCCGACACCAGCTCCACCACATTCAAACCAAATGATCTACGACCGCATCGCCGAACAAGTCAAATCGAAGCTCAAACGTCTCGAAAACCCTAACCCTAAGTTCCTCAAACACAACTCTCCCTTTCCAACCCTAACCGGTCACACATCTATCCTCACATACCCCGAGACACGAGTCACCACTCTCCCCAACGGCCTCCGAATCGCCACCGAGTCAAACCTCGCGTCGCAAACGGCCACCGTTGGAGTCTGGATTGACGCAGGGTCGAGGTTTGAAACAGAGGAGACGAACGGTGTGGCGCATTTTTTGGAGCATATGATATTTAAGGGGACGGAGAAGAGGTATTGAAATGATTGGTGTGTGTTTGTGCGTTTTTCCGGTGCAGAGTCTGACAATGTGGGGATGGAGGTGAGAAGTAGCGAAGGTGTGATGGTGGTGGTGGGTGAGATGGTGGCGGAGGTGAGATGGTGGCTGTCATCGAAGAAGAGCAGAGGGAATCAGGGGTGGGTGGGTGAGATGGTAGGGATTAATAAGCAAGGGTATTCAGGTCATTTAACATGGACTTAACAGAGAAAGTTAACTGAAGTTAGGGATGGGGACCAAGAGAGTGCACTTTTGACAAGTTTTGGGACCACGAGTGTAATTAGTAAACCACTAGGACCAAGTGTGAAATTTTTGAAAACCACAGGGACCAACCAAGCATTTAACTCTTCATTTTCATATATTTAAAACTTTTTTGTATATTCTTTTTAAAATTTTATATTTTAGGAGCCCATATTTTCTACGATATTGAAGCAAGCTCGAGCCGAGATTTTAACTCGATTGAGGTTGTTCTCAAAATAGCTCGAGCCGTGTCGAGTCCAGCCGAACTCGAGCTTTGGGTTTTACTCGTGAGCTGAGCTCGAATAAGTAGGCTCGAACCAAGTCAAGTTCGAGCTTCTTAAAAACATGTCGAGCCGAGCTCGAGCCTAGTCGGGCTCGACTCGATTCGTTTACACCCTTATGGGAAAGGGCCATAAGGCACCCTCAGGATGTGGCTGGGATGAATTGGTGCTAGAATCACCATCGCCGCAATCAATGTAGTATGGGATTTGGGATGAAAATTATGATGGGTGAACCCAAACTCATCCTAAAAGAAGGTCAAAAGTTGCCTAGGAAATTGGTATCTTGTCGACTTTGGTCTTGATACCGATTCGAACACCGCCAGAATTGATTTTAAGTAAATTTTGGTAGTTTTGATTAAAATAATGTACCACTTTATTATTTGTTAGTTATTTCGAATAGGTTTTGGTTCATTAAGGGTGCCCCCTTCACCCCAACTCGTACCACAAGTCTAATAACAGGTTCAGTTTTATACAGGTTAACAAACTATTACCAGCTTACAGCCCATGGCGTTATAGCCTTATGACATCTTGTGGTGGGATAAGACTTACAGACTATTAGGTCCGGAGTTTGATTCCCACAAGTGGTTTTTCCAGATTTACTTTACTGGGTTTCCACTTGAATTGGTATATAGGCATTATGCTTAGTGGAGATGGATATGATCGGGTTGTTTTCGCTGGTGACACGATAAATGGTCCGTCATTGATCCAAATTTGCCGTAATCAATATATATCCGCACACAATAATTCCGAAAACTGTATTTGATGAACAAAGCCAAATAACGTATCCGATCATGTTGGCCTTTGATTAAAAAAAAACGAAAATGACGTGACCAAATATGGGCCGTGACTGACCCGTATCCATTCTAATCAAATGCAACACATCATAGAGGTGTACAAATCGGTTAGTAAAAAACCGGTTTAAAAAAAACGGTTTTTTCACCCAAAATAAAAACCGGTTTTTTTTTATAACCGGTTCCGGTTACTAACCGGTTTTTGAGGTCCAAAACAATAACCGGTATAACCGGTTGGGACCGATTTTTAACCGGTTTTTCCCAAAAAAACCGGTTTTTTACCGGTTTTAACCGGTTTTTTAATAACCGGTTTTTGAAGTCAAGAATAGTAACCGGTATAAAAACCGGCGGTCAAAAAAAACCGGTTAAAAAAAACCAGTTTCGGTTTTTTTTTCCGGTTTCAGTTCTAAAACCAGTTTTTTTTGTACGCCTCTAATACATCATACATTTCAAAAAAAAAAAATGCAACACATCATAGTAAAAATAAATAAATAAATAAATAAATAAATAAATAAATAAATAAAAAATCACATACGTCACCAATTTTCACATATAAATACCCCTCAGATCTGATATTTTCACTTCAATCAGTTGAGTTCACAACAGATTTCCAGTTCATAACAGATTTCTGTTACATTCAATTCAGTTGAATAACGATGACGGTTGGAGCAGGTATATCTGTAACTGATCGGAAGCTCAATGTGTTCGGGAATCCTGTGTTGAAGGACGTACATGACAATGTTTTTGTCACTTCTTCAACCGGTGACGGTATTATCAATGGCGCGTTCATCGGCGTTCGATCGGAACAAACCGGTAGTCGTATGGTGTTTCCGGTTGGAAAACTCGAGTAAGTTTGTTACTATAAGTTGTTTAACTGTTTGATTTAGTTATTTTGAAAACGGTTATGTTGTTTATGTAAGTTGATTTTGTTGTTGAACTTGTTTAATATGTTTTTGAGAATAATATGATTTGAATTGCTAGATTGTTTGGAATAGAGGCGATTTTGGTTTATGTGTGTGTTTTGCTTCGAATTGTATTGTGAGATTTGTTTTGAATTAGAATGAATGATGATATTGAGAATCATATGCTTCAAATTGCTAGAGAGATAGTTTAAAAACGTTTATGTTAATCTCGGTTGATGATATACTGTAAGATTTGTTTGATTTTGAATGTTTTTGAAAACAGTATGATTTGAATTGCTAGAGAGAGAGAGAGGATTTTGGTGAGTAGAGTTATTGATTGGAATAGTGGATGTGAAGTGAGGCGATTTAGGCTTATGTGTGTGTGTTTTGCTTCGAATTGCATCGTGAGATTTGTTTTGATTTAGAATGATAAATTGATATTGAGAATAATATGCTTTAAAATGCTAGAGAGATGGCTTATAAACGATTATGTTAGTCACGGTTTGTTATATCGTATGACTTGTTTGATTTTGAATGTTTAAAAAAATATGCTTCGAATTGAATAGAGTTATTGATTGGAGTAATGGATGCAAAATGACATCGTAAGATTTGTTTTGATTTAGAATGTTAAATAATATGCTTCAAAATTCTAGAGAGATAGGATTTTCTTAACTGGAGTTATTTAGAAAAATATTGTAAGACTTGATTAAATTTGAATATTTTTGAAAGTAGTATGATTTGAATTGCTAGAGAGATAGGATTGTGTTGAATAGAGTTGTTGATTGGAATAGTGGATGTGAAATGAGGCGATTTAGGTTTATGTGTGTGTTTTGCTTCGAATTTTATTGTGAGATTTGTTTTGATTGTGGATGATATTGAGAATAATATGCTTTAAGATGCTAGAGAGATGGTTTATAAACGGTTATGTTTATCTCGGTTGATCATATTTTAAGACTTATTTGATTTTGAGTGTTCTTGAAGATAATATTCTTTGAGCTACAAAGATAAGATTTTAGTGAGTAGAGTTTTTGATTCGAATAATGGATGCAAAATGCAGCAATTTAGGTTTGGGAAAATCACGAAAATGGCTATTTTGACCCGATGAGTTTGACAAAATAGCTTTTGACTTTTTTCTTTTACAAAATATCATTTGACTTTTCTTGTTTTAGTTAAGTATATGTTTTAGCCAACCAGAGGCTTCCACGCAACAGATTTTAACCTGGCAGCCGATTTCTATCTGGCGCGCCAAGATTGAAATTTATTGCTCCAAGGGACACTTGTCAAACACTGTTGATTGGAAAACTTTTAAGTCTAAGGCTATTTTGTCAAACTCAATGGTCAAGATGATCATTTGATGATTTTCCCTTAAGGTTTATGTGTGTGTGTTCCGCTTCGATTACATCATAAGTTTTATTTCGATTTAGAATGCTATTGAGAATAATAATTCAAAATGCTAGAGAGATATAATTTTTGTTCACTGGAGTTATTGATCATAATATTGGATGCAAAATGCAGGGGATTGAGGTTTATGTGTGTGTTCCGTTTCAAACTATGGTGGATGACACAAAAAATGGGGAATTGCGGTCAGGACATACCTACCGAAACTCAGTTTCTTATAGTCGAAACAAGTGAAGGTTCACATTTCGGAGAAAATAATGAAATCGATGATGGATCACACCAGTCTGCTCTATATACAGTCTTCTTGCCAATTCTTGAGGGTGATTTTAGAGCGGTTATACAAGGAAATTCTAATAACGAATTGGAGATTTGCTTGGAAAGTGGTATGGAAGATTGTTCATTTATAAATGTGTTTTTATGTCGTACTTTATAAGTAGATGAATATGATTTTGTTTTAATTTGTAGGAGATCCTGCTGTAAAAGAGTTTGAAGGTAGTCATCTGGTTTTTGTGGCTGCTGGACCCGACCCATTCGATGTTATCACCAACGCAGTCAAGTATGCACGTTGAAATAATTATAGCTTTCATTTATTTCAAGATTTTATAGTTAATTTACGAATTTTGTAAATGTACAGGAGTGTGGAGAGACATTTACAAACATTCTCTCATCGCGAAAGGAAAAAGGTAATTTTGTTAGTTCTCTACATTGTTGTAGGTAATTCATAATAATCTTTTTTTACGGATTATAATTTATTTAGATGCCGAATATGTTGGATTGGTTTGGCTGGTGCACATGGGATGCTTTTTACACTGATGTTACTCCTGAAGGTGTAAAACAAGGCCTTGAAAGGTACAACTCTTATCAGTTTACACATAATTTTTTTATCCAACAATTTAAGTTATTAACAGCAGCCCATGACTATATGATAAATACAGTTTTCACAAAGGAGGTATCTCACCAAAATTTGTTATCATTGATGATGGATGGCAATCAGTTGGTATGGACCCTACTAGTGTTGAAGCTAAAGCGTATAATTCGGCTAAGTGAGTACTTAAATTAGTTTTAACGAATTCTGTAAAGTCTTTCTGTTACTCAGTTACTAACAAGTACTATTTGTTTTATATAGTTATGCAAATAGGCTAACTCATATTAAAGAAAATCACAAATTCCAGAAAGACGGTAAAGAAGGTCACAGAGTCGAGGACCCGTCTATGGGACTTCGTCATGTTGTTACAGACATTAAAGATCATCACAACGTCAAGTAAGTTGTTATATAACTTCGTCTTAAGATTTAGGGTAAAGTGCAAGGATGGTCCCTGTGGTTTACCAAAATTTTGGATTTGGCCCCGAGCTTTTCAAAAATACACAGATAGTCCCTATGGTTTGCAATTTGTAACGCATTTAGTCCCCCATCTTTTTCCAAAAGTACATGGACAATCCCTGTGGTTTGCACTTTGTAATGCATCTAGTCCCTAACTTTGGACCTGTTAAAACCTTTAGATAACCTTTAGATCTGTTGGCTGGGGACTAAATGCGTTACAAAGTGCAAACCACAGGGACTATTCGTATACTTTTGGAAAGCTAGGGACCAAATCCAAAATTGTGGTAAACCACAAGGACCATGCGTGTACTTTACTCTTAAGATTTATTAAGATTTGATTATTTCTAAATATTGTCCTATTTCTTATTCTATAGGTATGTTTATGTTTGGCATGCATTAACCGGATACTGGGGCGGAGTGAGTCCTGGAACGGGGCAATATGATTCAAAACTATCATTTCCGATTCCCTCTCCAGGAATCGAATCCATCGAAAACTGTGATGCTTTTATAGCCATTGCCAAGAACGGGCTTGGTCTTGTTGACCCTGAAAAAGTCTTCAACTTTTACAATGAACTGCATTCTTACCTCGCGTCTGCTGGTGTTGATGGTGTGAAGGTAGATGTGCAAAACATTCTAGAAACACTTGGAGCGGGCCATGGTGGTCGGGTCAAACTTACGAGGAAGTACCATCAGGCGTTGGAAGCTTCAGTTGCTAGAAACTTCCCTGATAATGGCATCATTTCGTGCATGAGTCACAACACAGATGGTTTGTACAGGTATATAAAGTTCGAAGTTCGAACCCCGTTTCATATTGTTGATTGTGTTTAGAGAAATTTATATAAACTACTTTAAACGTAACTTTATGCAGTGCCAAGAGGACAGCTGTTATGCGTGCATCCGATGATTTTTGGCCACATATTACAGCTTCACACACGGTCCATATTGCTTCTGTTGCTTATAATACAGTCTTCCTTGGAGAATTCATGCAGCCGGATTGGGATATGTTTCATGTAAGTTTTAGTTGTATGTACTTATATTCATTTAGATAAAATGCCATTCTCTTGCAAAGGTTTGTTTTTCCGCTTCTGGATCCAAAAGGTTTGAAATCTTGCCATTTTCCGGCTTGTTAACTTCATCCATTTTTCCCCGTTAAGTCAGATGTATTTTCGTCTTTTTTGTTAACTTAAAAGGCAATTCGGTCTTTTTCACTTTACGTAAAAAGGCCGAATTGCCCTTTAAGTTAACAAAAAAGGCGTAAATACCCCTGAATTAATGGAGAAAAATGGATGGAGCTAACCTGCCGGATGAAAATGGCAAGATTTCAAACCTTTTGGATCCAGATGCTGAAAAACAAACATTTGGACGAAAGTCGCAAAACTGGCCAAACCTCAGGGACGAAAATGGCATTTTACTAATTCATTTATTAATGATTATGTTTGCTAATTTGTATTGAGTTTACATTGTAGAGCTTGCATCCCATGGCTGATTATCACGGTGCTGCTCGTGCTGTTGGCGGCTGTGCTATTTATGTTAGGTGGGCTTTTCAATCATTTTGTTGTTTATTAAATATTTTTTGACATTAGTTAACAAGCAAATAATTATGAAATTATATATATACAATGCAGTGACAAGCCTGGGCATCATGACTTTAATTTATTAAAAAAGCTTGTGCTTCCTGATGGATCGATACTGCGGGCCAAACTTCCAGGGAGACCAACAAGAGATTGCTTGTTTACTGATCCCACCAGAGATGGAAAAAGGTAGTTATTGTTTATTTATCAGTTATTACAAATTCACAACTTTATGATGATATTAGGTCTCTAACTCATATTTAATGTTTTGCAGTCTTTTGAAGATCTGGAACATTAACAATTACACTGGAGTGGTGGGAGTTTTCAACTGCCAGGGAGCAGGGTGGTGCAAAGACGGTAAAAAGATCCTCACGCACGATGAACAACCAAGCACCATCACTGGCGTCATCAGGGCTAAAGATGTAAATTACTTGCCTAAAGTTGCCGATTCTACATGGGATGGTGATGCAGTTGTATACAGTCACGTCGGCGGTATGTGTTACACACATCAATAAAATGGTTAATCACATGTTCTAGCAACCATCTAGCATTCTGTTGCTATTTGTGTAACTAACTTGTACATATATTAACGGGTCAAAATGATACCAGCTAAATATTTATACTTTTTGATTGCATTTTGCAGGTGGACTGGTTTACCTACCAAAGAATGCATCCATCCCAGTAACATTGAAACCGAGAGAATACGAGGTTTTTACAGTAGTTCCTATTTCGAAACTGTCATGTGGTGTCGGTTTTGCTCCCATAGGTTTGACGGAAATGTTCAACTCTGGAGGGGCGATTTCGGAATTACGGTATGAGACAGAGAAAGAAGGAAATGTGGAGTTGAAAGTTAGAGGGTGTGGTGTGTTTGGCGTGTATTCAACTAGAAAACCGACTAGAGTACTTATTGATTCGAAAGAAACCGAATTTGGGTATGAAGAAAGAAGTGGACTTGTTAGTATTAAACTGAGTGTTCCTGAAAAGGAAATGTATTTATGGGATATCATCATTCAAGTGTGAAGAGGCGTTTTGTGTCGGTTTGCAACTCAGAATGGCTTCAAGAGCTTGCAGGGCTATAAGTACCAAAAGTGGGATATTTATGAGGGTTGTTCTACCCTGTTATTTGATATTCATCTGATTCAAGTCAACCGTCATTCAGACAAGACTTGATCGTTAAAATAATTCAACATAGTATGTCGCAGCGTGTTATCGTGTTGTATAGTGAGATGCATAACAAATGTCATCACGATTAATAGATATATGTGGTCTTTATAAGAACTATTTATCTTGTACTTTAACAATAACAATGTATTTTAGCTTTGATATTATATGAATGCATTTGGGTCTTGTTCTGATAGAGTGATCGCTCGCTTTTGCTTTCAGTTTGCACTCAACAATCCTCTCCTCAAACCTCAATCTACATTGGGGCTCCCTTTCAACTATAGTCCATGTGCTCACACTACGCCTTGTGCTATGTGTTCTAGTTGAGCCAATCGATAGTTAAAGCAGGTCGAACCACACATGACATTTGTTATGCAAGTGCATTTAATGAGCCTCATGTCTTTCACCCACCCGGCCATTCACGGGTATATTCATAAACAATTCTTATCATTTTTTTTTAAAATACAAGATTATCCTTTGGATTTATAATTGTCTAAAACCGTTAAACCGCCAAAACTGAACCCTAAAACCATAAAAAGTGGCCCAATTTGTTGACCCAACCAACCCGACAGGTTCAGTTTGTCTTTTTCTAAAACCGTATTAGGGGCTCGGCCAAAATTTTTGTTGCGCCCAGTGAACATCCCTAATAAAAACATTGCCCGCGCACCACCAATGCCATTATTGGAAAACATAATAAACCCATTTTCTAAAGAAGATAGTATACAATTTTAACCACCTCATATTCGATACGCATACACTTACCTTTGTCGAACGATATTTTACCATATATAACGCTAGTTACTCTTACACACGAGGTTCGTCTTAGAGAGAACCCATCTCTATGATGAGTTGTAGCTTCATTATTAAAAATAAACAAATGCAAAGTTGCAACTTGAAAATATTAAAATCCACAAATATTTCAAATCTCATAAACATTTTTACATTTTGTTTGTAGCTAAAATAATGCTAAAAGTATACACGGCCGTTTGACGAATCCTCAATCAGCCTCTTAAAGTTATTGGAAAGGGGAAGGCTATGACGCAAGCCCTAACCTTCAACTAGCCGTTCGGTGAAACCTCAAAAGGCCGTTTAAAAAACGGTGTGGGATTAGATTGTCAGTGTCGTGTGTATTGCAGGCCCAAACATAATGACATTGTTGTGACAACTACAATAGACAAAAGACTATTTTGCCCATCCAATACTTGGCTTTTTCAGCCATAGCTAAACCAACCATTCAACACTTAAGTTAGGGGTAATTAGGTCATAATGAAGATTAAAACTAAAAGTCCTACAAATCAGACCTCAAGTTGCACACACACACACACACACAAATAAGTAGCACCAGATAGACCAGCAACTCTTGCAGGAAAGCTTTGCAATGCAAAGAAACAAGAATATTAATTCTTGACATAATATTATTCATGTTCAATCTACCAAAACACAAGACATGAAACTCAACTCAACTCAACTCACCCACACGTGCACACACTACCTTATCTTTCGTAGCTACTTTTGTATGACCAAATCGGTAAGCCACCCAACTCAATCTCTAGTCAACCATAGCCACACGTGTACATTGAAAGAGGAGTTGACCAAGTGTTTTATGAGTGAGCAACCTGCCAATGTCTCACACGCTCAACGACGTTGAATTCTTTATCATTTTATCATAATATCATGCACCTCTAATGTTCATAATCATGCAATATTGCATGTATATTTAACCATTCATGTACTTGAATCAAAATATAATTAAAACCCTCACATTTCCTCTCAACTTGACACAAAATCACAAAACCGTCTTTCTTTTCTTCTCCGGTTGATCTTTCGCGAAAAAAAAAAGTTTTTGTAGGGATTTTTTTAGGGTTTACAACTTTTGATAGCTCAAGAGGGTAGTGATTAGTGAACCACTAAACCCTAAAAAGTTTGTTGGTTTTTTTTATTATTATAAAATTAAGAAATTAAAGAAATGGGTAGGATTCCATGTTGTGAAAAGGAGAGTGTGAAGAAGGGTCAATGGACCCCTGAAGAGGATCATAAGTTATCTTCTTATATAGCTCAACATGGGACTCGAAATTGGCGGTTGATTCCTAAGAATGCAGGACTCCAAAGATGTGGGAAGAGTTGTCGGTTAAGGTGGACTAACTACCTGCGACCGGATCTAAAACATGGGCAGTTCTCGGATGCTGAGGAACAAATCATTGTCAGGCTACATTCCGTCTTAGGAAATAGGTATGTACAGATTATAAAACCTATGAATAATGTTTGCATATCATTGTCATGGGCCTGGTGCATGTGCATACTTAGGAAATTACTAATGTAAAACAATAAGGGGTATAAACAAGTAAGTCACAATTTTTGTTTAGGGTAACACACGTTTATGTTTGCATTTTATAAAGGAGAAAATCACAAAAAGTATTCACTTTCTAGGGTTTGTTATATATAGAGTAATTACGTCTATCATATTCAATTTTTAACCGGTCCTATGATTGAAAGAAAGTCTAATACATAAGGAAAAGTAGATACAAGACAACAAAAGTAGGTATAGAGATGTGAATGTTATATATAATACACACTACTAGAAAACTGTCAAATTGGCGATAACGATATTTGCCGCAAATCTGTCAGAAATGGCGCGAAAGTTTAGGGTTTTGTCGAAAAAATTGTGAGAAAGTTTAGGGTTTTTTTTGTTTGTCGGAAAATCATCGCAAATATTGAGTTGTGGAAAACAAGTCTAAGTTTTATGGAAAAAAACAAGATCCTAGTAAGATTAAAAAAAAAAAAATTAACTTTCAAAAAATAAAAGTTACCATGGACAATGTGTTATTTACCGGATAAAAAAGACATTTTCTAGTATGAAAAGTAAAGACTAAATGCCAACGTGGGGCTAGTTCGTTTAGTAGAGACTTTTGCTTTTTAGTAAGAGGATTCAATCCCAAACAAGATGATAATTTCGTGTAGTTAGTAGTGATTAAGAGATGTGTATCATTAGCCGTTAAAAAATAAGATCAAATTGCATAAAGGTAATCTCAAACCTTCAAATAAACAAACCCTATGCTTAGCTAATTAATTATGCTTGCATATCATAGCAAAAATATGCATGTGCATAACCTGAAAAGAGAAAAAGGCTTTCTAGCTTAAAGAAAATAAGAACAAATCATATCAAACTACTTACCCCTTTTTTGATGATTAATAACTAAGAAAGTATAATTTTTTGGATTGAAATTATGTATTCCATAAATTATTAAGAGTTAAATGTCATTTTAGTCCCTGTGGTTTGGGTCATTTTGCCTGTTTAGTCAAAAGGTTTCATTTTTCGCCTGTGGGTCCAAAAAGGTTTCACCGTTGCCATTTTCGTCTACTGGGTTAACTTCATCTATTATTTCTGTTAATGAGAAAGACAATTTGATCATTTTATATGGCCGAATTGTCCTTCTAGTTCACAGAATTACATATATAATGACCGAATTGCCATTCCCGTTAACAGAAAAAATGCATGAAGTGAACCCAGTGGACTAAAATGGCAATGGTGAAACCTTTTTGGACCCACAGTTGAAAAATAAAACCTTTGGACTAAACTGACAAAATGGTCAAACCACGTGGACTAAAATAGCATTTAACTCAATTATTAATTATAAATTTATCGTAATTTTTAATAGTTGTAACAATTTTATTCTATGCTCAATGAGCCAAATCTAAGTGATGGCACTGATATAATGAAAGCACAGGTGGTCAGTCATCGCGGCGCAATTGCCAGGACGGACAGATAATGATGTCAAGAATCACTGGAACACGAAACTGAAAAAGAAGCTATCGGGCATGGGGATAGATCCAGTGACACATAAGCCATACTCGCACCTCATGGCGGAGATAGCCACCACTCTAGCCCCGCCACAGGTGGCTAACTTAGCCGAAGCAACTCTCGGTTGCTTGAAAGATGAAATGCTTCATCTCCTCACTAAGAAACACATAGATATTCAGTTCCAATCACCGGTTGTGCAGGTGCATCCTACACAACCGATGATTAACAACAACGGCACAACATCACCTTCTTATCACATGACTTCAAAACATGAAGTTAATGATGATGATACCATTGAAAAGATCAAGATTGGATTATCGAGGGCGATTATACAAGATCAAGATCATGCAAATACACCATCAAACAAACTTTGGGACATGAGTCATGGAGCAACATCTGGAAATTTCCCTGGATTTCATTATGCTTTACCATCTTTTGGTCATGAAGGAGAGGGGTCTCCATGGAGTCAAAGCATGTGCACTGGAAGCACGTGCACAGCAGGTGATCAACAAGGTCAGTTTCATCCAAAAATGGTGGATGAAAATGGTGATGAGTCTGAAGGTGAGAAGGATGCAAGAAATGTTTCAAGTATGTTTAGCCAGGATTGTGATTTGTGGGATCTACCATCCAATGATCTCATGAATCCTTTGGTATAAATATATAAGAGATGCATGGTTAACATAAAATAGAATGTCCAAGATTTAATAAATGTAATGATGTTCATTAAACAAGAATGTCATCTTATACCACGTGTATGGTGCAAAAAAATGAATCATTTAAGCATCCTGATTAAGGGAGTGTCTGTAAATGATTATTGGAATGGTTTATCTACGTATTGTGTTTTGATATATGATGTTTTGGAGAGTGCTCACGATTATATAGATGCTAGGTTAATTAGATTTCCGTGTGTTTCACGAGCTGAATCATGAAAAGAATACGATAAATAAATATCATATATGTTGATAAAATTTTAAATTTTAGATATACTAGTATTTTGCCCGTCGTGCGTTGCGGCGGCGTGCGACGGGTGGAAACATATAGTAAGACAAAACACGATTCGTAAAACACAGTGCGTAAAAGACAATTACAAAAAAAAGTGTAAAACACAAATGTAGACACAAAGTGTAAAACACAATGCCTTAGACATTTCGTAAAACACAATGCACTGGCATTTGGAAAATTAGGAGTTGTAGTCTAGGGGGTTACAATTGCAATTTTTTTAAAGTTGGGCCAGTGTAAAAATTGAGTAATAGTGCAAGGGGTAAAAAACAAAGTCTAAAAATGACAGTTTAAAAGTATAGGGGTGGTGGCGAAAAATGTGTAAAAGATGAGGGGGTGTTGGTGGAAATATAAAAGAAGAGGGTTGGTGCCTGGTGGCGTAACTGTATAAGAGCTAAGGGGGTGATGGTGGAAAACCAAAGTAGAAGGTTGGTGTTGACAAAGTTTGAAAGATGAGGTTGTGGTTTTGGAAATTCAAAGTAGAAGGTTTAGGGACTAAATTTGTCATTTTATGAAACTTTAAAGGTACCAAAATCAAAGGACTAAAATTGCAATATCAATAAAATACAGGGGCTGGAAGGCAAAGCCGATGGAAAATCCACCGACTTTGCCTTTTAAGATTATATACAATGTTGATAAAATTTTAAATTTTAGAGGGTCATAGTTAGTTAGCAGATGACTTAGGTGTTGTTTGTTTTTTCTGCGGGAAAAAGGTCTGCAGTCTGCGGACCACATCTGCAGGCATCTGCAGGAGAAGAGGTGGACCAAATGTCTGCAGTCTGCAAGGAGAAGAGGGTTTGTTTTTTTGTTCTTCTACAAAACCACTTTCTCTCTACAAATGTGTAACACCTCAAAAATTCACGTCCTATAATGTGTTGACACGTGTCATAAGTTTGAACGTGTGTAAGAATGTTCTTGAAGGACTAAAGTTGACAAACCTGGAAAGTATGTGAATATACGGGTTCTAAATGTCAACAGTGAATAAATATACTTTACAATAACCCTACATGATGTTTATAACCTTAAACGAATGGATCATGGATCATACGAAGCGAATTGTGAAAGAAAGTGAGAGATTACAAACTGCAGGGGTTAAATGTGTCAACATGTTAAGATATACCTCTGAGTGACCTTTTAGCAAACCCGAAGCCTTGTAACGATTAATTATGCTCACTAGAATGCACCATAAAAATTTCACCAAGTTTCGTTACCGTATGAGAAAGTTATGATAAAAATTCGTGTGTGAGGGTTAGAATCGTCAACATTGAAAATTAGGGCTTTTCGGGTGATCACAAAGTTACCCGAGGACTTGGCAAAGATGGTATAAGCCTTAAGGCCCCTTTATGTCATTTTTAAAGCCCCAAAATGCAAGAAATGAAGTGAAAGCGATGTTTAGGAGGATCGAGGGCTAAAAGTGCAATTACTAACAAGTTTGAAACCTGAACAGGAGGTCCAGGCGGGCCGCGTAAGACTTAACCATATCTTACGCGGGCCGCGTGACAGCTACCAGCGACAAAAAAAACAGACAGCTGCCTGTTGATGTTGTAACCGACTCCAATCTCATTTCCTTGATACCATGGGCTGCCTAAGATGGTATTTAGCATTAGGGGACACTTGTTTTCATCAGGGAATCACCCTAGGCATGCATGGCACCATCTTGAGCAACCGTAAAAACTATATAAAGCCTCCTTATTTTGCAACTTTGATCATTCCTTCCAACATCAACAACTGATCAAGTTCTGGAGCATAAAGACCTTCCTAATCATCCATTAGACAAGTGTAAGTATGTTTAACCTTCTTGTTTTGAGTTTAGCTTAGTTATTTAGCTAAAAGTCAAACCGTCGTAACTACGGTTTGACTTCAAGATTATTTATATTTGGCTCAGTCTTATCTTGATTTAAAAGTACCGTTAAGTAGGTAATTATATGGGTATTAAACCCTTATAAGGGTACCCACTGATTCCAATCCTAACTAGGTCGTTTGTCGAGTCAAACGTTGTTAGAAAAAAGTCAACAGAATTGTGATTTTCGAATTAACACGCGATTAGCATTATAGAAGGCGTGTAACCTATTTTATCATTCATATAACTTGTTAATAAGTATAAAAACTTGTCTACGCTTGTTTGATTCGACAACTTTCTGTTTTGAACCGATTCGGAACCGAAAGACGCAAAAGTTTGACTCTTGCTTTGACTTCAGTTCTGACCCGGTTTAGATAGGTTTAGACATGCCTTAAAGTTCCATTAGGACCTAGTTACATGTGTGTATAACCCTCTGCGTTTATACCACTTAAATCCTCGATTGTCCGACGTTTCCGTTAAGTGCTTAAATATGGACCATAATGCCCTTATGACCATACAACGAGAATTTTGGAAATATGAAAGTACAATCATCTTAGTTACTGATTATTAAACATGTCTGTAAATTTTCACATCAGTTGGACATATAGATTAGGAGTTATGCTCAATGACGTAATTAGAACGTTTCTTAGTGATTAAACGGCGTCATTAGCGTAAAGCCTATCTAAACCCAATTTTTGACACCAAAACTTTTACCCACTGATGTAATATAATATTTTGGGATTTTTGAAGATTTTTAATTATTTTTAAACTGATCATAAGCTAGGATTAGTGCCTTGATTCGGTAAATACCAAATATGCCCTTTTCGGCCATAAAATGAGTTTTACAAGTCCTTTTGCTACCAATCCAATTGCTACTGATTTTAAATAATAAATGAAGTGTTTTGAACCTTATGAACTGACCTGGAAACTCAGAATACTATTTTTAAACCGTAAATCGCTTAAAACGCCGTTATACGCGTATTAAGCGCAAAGTAAGGGTTTTAAAACCATTTTGCCACATAGGACTTAACACCAACTAATATACCAAGTTAAAATAAACTATTTTACTGATTTATTCAGACCCGGATCACAGAAGCTTAATTGATCCCTTTTATAATCTTTAAAATGACCAAAATACCCCTACGGGGCTTAATATGAGATTAAACTCGTTTTGGGCATAATGGAAGGTATCCTACCGATATCACAACATATTTAAGTCATGTTAACTTAGAAAACCTGTTTAGGACTCTTATGGTTACCCGTTACGCTTCATGCGCGTTCGGTTCGGTTTATGTAACTAGTTTACATAAATTAGCCGAAACGGGTCAAACCTTATCGGTTTTATCTCAAAATCCAGAATGTGTATAATATACCCATATTAAGCAAGTCTTCAAACTTGTCGGGTCTAAATCACATTCTATCCGGTCTTCGCTTAATCGTGCGTACGAACTGTATCTTTAAAACTAACCGGTCTAAGCTTAAGCTTAACTAAAGACCCGTTAGGATTCTAATAGGTTATTATAAACCTTCGTTCCAGATTAGGAGAACCAGTAAAAGATACTTGCACTCGCTGATTTTGATTTATACTTGCTCAGGTAAATACTTTTAACTTATTTTCCCTATACGGGCTTGGGGTACGGTATATAAAATACCGCTTGGTCGGGCATTGAATCTTTAATTGTATGATGGTTAAAGTATTGAGATGTCTCGTTTAAATTGTTTTGTTTGCTTAAAGCCTTTGGGGGGTTAATGACCATGTCCCGGATATCCCTGGCATCATTTTACGAAATGGCCACGACCTTAGCACACAGGTGTAGGCGTACACCTGTCAGTGTCTCATATACATAATGTGGTGTGTCTATTGATCTTTAACCCGGCTCGATCCGGGCTACTGAACGCATAAGAAACATGTAAATCCCTTACAAGCATTATATTCAAATAATTATCCCAAGTTATAAAATATTATTTGTGCCTTGTGCCTTAAATGCATTTTCTTAAACTATTTTCAAAATGAGTCGGTTGATTGTATTTACCAGTGTAAACTGGCGTATTTTCTCAAAAAGGTTAAGTGCAGGTACTACGCGTAATAGGCTGGCTTATCTCCTAGCATCCACAATAAGTCTCGCAAGCTTGGATGTCATAGACTGTTGAACATTGTTTCCTTTTATTTTGATCTACCTGTGGATTTATATTCGACTATTTGTGATACTTAATATTACAATATTGTTTGGTTGAAATGAATCTATACTTTGCTTCCGCTGTGCATTTAAATATTGTGTTGTTTGACTATTATGTTGCCAACCACGTCACGATACTCCCCCACCGGGCCCACCGGTGACACGTGGAAATCGGGGTGTGACAAAATGTCTGCCTCAACTCTCTCTCTACAATTTGCAGACCACCACCGCCCATAGCACCACCACCACCGCACCACCTCCGCCATCACACCACCGACATCATCTTCGTCGTTCAACCACCACCACCGCCTTCGTCGTTCAACCACCACCACCGCACCACCTCCGCCATCTCACCACCGCCATCATCTTCGTCGTTCAACCGCTCCACCGCACCACCTCCGCCATCATCTCCGATCTGGGTTCGATTTGGGGTTTTTGGTTCGATTTGGGGGTTTCGGTTCAAGCACCACCACCGATCTCCGATCTGGTAGCACCACCACCACCGATCTCTCTCTTTCTCTCTACGGTATCTCTCTCACACACTCTCTCTACGGTATCTCTCTCACCGATATTGATTTGGGGGTTTTGGTTCGATTTGGGGTTTTTGGGCAGGGATGTGGTGGTGGAGGTGGTGGAAGAAGAGGTCTGCGAAGAAGAGGTTCCAAGAAGACATACCTGAATGTCTGTGTGGTGAAGAGGTCTCGCAGACCTTTTTTAATGAAAGGTCTGCGAGAAAACAAACAAGTTGCAGACTCCAAACCTCTGCGCGCGTCTGCGCGGTGCAGACATAAGTGGCCAGATGGCCAAAAAAACAAACACCACCTTAGTGAAAGAAAATGCCAATCTTAATTCGATGTTCATTACCGATTTAAATAAAATGTAAGAAGTATTTTTTGTTTTATTATATTGATATTAATCAAGTATTAAATAATGGAACATAAATTTATTATGATATTGAACAATAAGAAATAATTTAGTTGCCGAAAATAATGGGCTAGAATGGTTTAGGTGAGGTCTTGATAAGTTGGTCTAGTGGTTAGTCATTTGGTTTCTCTCCTTGAGTTCTCAAGTTCAACTCCCACTAGCATCACTTTGAAGGACATTGGTGGTTAGGCCTGTAAACGAACCGAACGAACATCAACACGTGCATGTTCATGTTCGTTTATTTAACTTTAACCGAACACGAACATATAATCGAACACATTTTTTTGTTCGTGTTAGTTCATTAAGAAATCAGGCATGTTCGTGTTCGTTTAAAGCCTAAACAAACAGTTTACGAATATAAACGAACACAAATGAGCATAAACAAAAAAAAAATAACCGAATATATTTGAATAAACATAAACAAACATAAATTAACATTTATTAAACAAACATAAACGAACACAAATGAACGTAATTGTACATATATAAACAAACACAATTTAACATTAGTGAACACAAACAAACAAGTCTCATATATTACGGTTCATCCAAAAACACATCTAAATTAGGGTTCATAGATACTAAAATTTAGTAGTTTTTTATATAAATATTAAGTAGGTAATCAATTACGATCTAAGAAAAAATTTTAAGTTTCATTTCTATTACAAGAAAACTCACTTACTAATTAGTTATGTTTATATAAGGAGTTAGAAAACTTAATATTTATATAAATATAACTATTTATGTATTTAATATTATTTAAACGAACATAAACGAACGTTCACGAACATAAATGAACGGACACAAGGTGTGTTCATGTTTGTTCATTTAGTTAAACGAACAAATTTTTTTGTTCGTGTTCGTTCGTTTATTAAATAAACGAACATAAACGAACTTCCCTCCGAACAAGTTCATGAACAGTTAATGAAGGTTTGGTTCGTTTACAGGCCTATTGGTGGTGGCAATGAAGTTTAGAACTAGGCCTCTCTGGAGGTCGCCAGTTCAAAACCGAGCCGGACCGGGTTTTACCGCAGTGGGCCTTCGGACGGCGGGTTTTCCCCGGAACTGGTGGCTTGGCGGCTCGGGTATACATCCAACTCTGACCGTTATGGAGGAGGGAATGTATTTGCTCAATTGATGGTATCCTCAATTGCTTATCCGGTTGGTCGTTAAAAAAAAGAATGGTTTAGGTGAGAAAATATAAATGGATTGCCTAAAATAATAGGCTAGAATGATTTAGGTGAGAAAATATAATTGCTGGGGCTCTAGAATGAGACCACGTGCCCCCTTGGAATTTTTTTTTGATTTAGTATAAAAGTATAAATATAAATAGTGGCGAAACTTGAGATTTCTGACCGGATGGTGAAAATGTATATACCTAACAATTTCTATAAAACCGGGGAGTCGAAAACGTATATACCAAAAAATTTCTATACGAAAACTACATATTCTCCATCACTGAGCGAAAAACTCGAGGGGTCGGCCGCCCTCTCCCACCCCTTCTATGATGCGCCCCAGAATATAAATAATAGATAATATGTGTGTGTGCCGTATGGAGTTGCGTTAACATAAATAAAACAATTTTGATAATTTTTGCACAAAATTTATTTATATGGTCAAATTGCTCTTTTAGTTAACAGAATTACATATAAAATGATCAAAACTCTAGTTAATACTTAATAGAATAAAAGGATGGAGTTAACCTAATGAACTAAAATGACAACGTTTCAAATTTTTAGACTAAACTGGCAAAATTACTCAAATAATAAGGACTAAAATGGCATTAACTAAAGGCATGTCTATTCACACACCCATGTTGTCTATCCACACACCTCTCAGTGTCGAGCTGTGGTCAGAGCGTGGCGTTTTGGTCGGGTTAACCAGACAAAGACTGACGGGTGTCTGACGGGTCTGTTGACCGGACCAAAACGCCGAGCTTTGGCCGCGTTCTGGTCATGTCAACCAGACAAAAGACTGACACCCGGTCAGTCTTTTGGCTGGTTGACAGGACCAAAACGCGGCCAAAGCTTGGCGTTTTGGTCAGGTCAACAGACCCGTCAGACACTCGTCAGTCTTTTGTCTAGTTGACCGGACCAAAACGCCGCGCTCTGGCCACAGCTCAACACTGGGGAGGTGTGTGAATAGACAAAAGGGTAGGTGGGGGTGTGTGAATAGCAAGACCCTTAACTAAAAAAAAGTAAAATACACCAACCAAATAGAATCCGAACGTTGGGATCTGGAGAAAAATTCGACCGTTGAGACATCAAGCGTTTTGACTTTTTACACATTTAAATATCTCACTCAACCCACTTCAATATCATACAAATCTCAGCTCTTTCATCACCGAATCCAACAATTCTCATACATTTCCTCTTTGCATTTTCATTTTATCTTCTTTGTCAATTTCACTCGAATAATGGCAGAAATCAAAAACACCCAACATCACATTGTCGAAATCTTAATCGACCTTCAAGACCACCCCTTAATGGAGATCTCAGAATCCCCTGGTCACCTTCTTCTCTTAAAACTCTGGCAGCGCGAAGAACATCTATTCGGGTCTCGAATCACTCGCAAAGAAACCCGAATCGACACTCTCCGAAGCGAAATCTTTAACCTATGTTTATATTTCTTCACATTTCATGTCTTTTTCTTCACCATTTTATCCACATCATCGGTTACCAACGATACGGGCTCTTGTAAAAAATGGTGGATACCGATGGTTTTGAATTTATCGGTTTGTGTTATGATGGTTTTTTTGGTTCATATGAAGCTTTGCAGGTACTGGAAAGTGTGTGGAGAGTTGCAGCGAGAGCGAATGGATAATCGGGCTTTGACGAGATGTGTGCAGGAGTTGAGGATGAAGGGGGTGAGCTTTGATTTGTCGAAGGAGCCTGCGATTGGGAACAGGATGAAGAGTTCGAGTGTGGAGATTAAATGGAAGCCGTTGACTTGGTGTAAACATTATTTGGTTACTTTGTGTTTTGTTGGTGTTATGGGTTTGGCTGTTCCTGTTTGCAGATTTATGGCTTGTGTTTAGGTTTTTACATAGTTGGTTCAGACTTTTTTTTTTGGGGGTTAACGGGCCGCGGGTCGGGTCAAAATGAGTTTGGGTGAAAATGGGTTTTGAGCAAAAAGAGTTTGTGTTAAAACGGGTTGCTTTAAAAGTGTCTCAAAACGGCTTGTGTTTAGATTTTTACAAAGTTGGTTGAGATTTTTTTTTTTGGGGGTCGGGTCAAAATGAGTTTGGGTGGAATGGGTTTTGAGCTAAATGAGTTTGTGATAAAACCGGTCGCTTTTAAAGTCTCAAAGCGGCTTGTGTTTAGGTTTTTACAAAGTTGGTTGAGATTTTTTTTTTGGGTTAACGGGCGGGTCGGGTCAAAATGAGTTTGGGTGAAAATGGGCTTTGAGCAAAATGAGTTTGTGTTAAAACGGGTTGCTTTAAAAGTATCAAAACAGCTTTTGTTTAGATTTTTACAAAATTTGTTGAGATTTATTTTGGGCAAAACGGGCAAGGTCAAAAGGTGCATTTAAAAAAAAGTACTGATTTGGGTGGAATGGGTTTTGAGCTAAATGAGTTTGTGATAAAACGGGTGGCTTTAAAAAAGTATCAATTTTAGTTCGGGTCGAAAGGTGCATTTAAAAAAAAGTACTGATTTGGTTGGAAAGGGTTTTGAGCTAAATGAGTTTGTGATAAAACGGGTCGCTTTAAAAAGTATCAATTTTGGTTCGGGTCCAAAGGTGCATTTAAAAAAAAGTACTAATTTGGTTGAAATGGGTTTTGAGGTAAATGAGTTTGTGATAAAACGGGTCGCTTTAAAAAAGTATCAATTTTGGTTCAGGTCGAAAGGTGCATTTAAAAAAAGTACTGATTTGGTTTTAAACAAAAAAACTGATTTGGTTTTAAATGAGTTGGTTTAAGTAAAAAAAAAAGTATGGTAAATGTCACCTTTGCCGAAGAGTGGAGGTGGTGGCGGAGCCAGCTGGCGGCAGGTGGGTGTCCATATTGGTGGTAGTGTATTTGACGACAACGGTGAAGGTGGTGACGAGGAAGTGTTGGCGGCAGCAGAGGTGGCGATGGTGGTGCTCGGCGGAGGTATTTAAAATTTGATTAAGGTTTTCTTTTTAAAAAATCAATTTCTTGTTATTTAACTTGGCTTTTTGTAATTGTTTGTGGTTCAGCCAAAACAGAAGTTTGTTTGAAGAATTCTAGTGGGGGATGAAGCCTTCTGGTCCGATTAAATGCCCGATTAATGTTTATTTCGGCCTTGTTCGATATCTCCCAAGACAAGAAGTTTATGTGCTAACTGCAACTTGTAAGCCAGTATTTTCAACAATGGTTGAAGTTCACAAATGAAATGCCAACTGTGAATCACTGAAACAGTGTCATTCGAAAAACGAATCGTCAACTATGTTAATGACCAAATATGTAGTGCTGCAATATTGAAGTTATGCATTCTCAAAGCCAAATATCCGAAAAACACCTGCACAAAAAACTTGTGATTAGGAATCTTGGTGAACTGACCGCCTACGTTAACTATGAGTACTCATTTATATTTGAGTTAATGTAACAATCCACAAGTAATTTTAGTACAAAATATCATAAGAATGTATCTTGAGTGAATCAAACCATATTTTTCATGGCAAATAAGGAAAATAACAAAATAAATTACAAGAACCAGGGTTGTAGTTAAAAAACAAACTACAAAGAAACAAAAGAAAATACACTCATGATAACATTGAGTCTTCAACCCATATGGTTGTTTCACTAGTCTTCTTCGTCATCCTCGATTCCGACCCACCTAGTAAAAGCAAACAGAAACTCTTTGAAGTTCACCGTTCCGTTTTTATCCCAGTCCATCTCTTCTGCAATTCAAAACAAACCAAGTTCAACAAACTTTCGTCGTAGATTATGTGTATGTGTGTGTGTGTGTGAGAGAGAGAGAGAGAGAGAGAGAGAGGGAGACCAAATCTTTTTATGGCAATTTGGCCCTCAGATTGCTTAGTTTCCTCAATTGCACGAATCATTTCGTTCTTGCTGACATGACCATCTTTGTTATTGTCTAAGAACACAAACGACTCGACCAATGTTTCAAAAGTTGCCTCCAAATCCGGGATTCCCATGCGCGATTTCTATTGGTGTCAAGAACACAACATTATACGACAACACACATAAATCATGCAAGATTATGAAAAAGACGAAAGTAAGGGGTGTTTGGCATTGTGTTTTGAAAGTGATTATGCGATAAAAAACGAGATAATCAAATTTATTTTCACTATACCCAAACACCACTTTCAAAACACATTCCCAAACACCACTTTAGCTGACTATAACAAGTAATTGGTGGATACAGATTGGGTGTCATGATGATCTTCCTTCAAAAGATAGACAAGGCAAAGAAGAACAATGAACTCATTAAAGCTTATTCCCATATCATCGTTCAAGTCACACGTCTTGAAAATCTCATTAATTTCTTCGTTCGTGAACTTCACTTGCAGCTTCTCAAAGCAGTGTTTCAGCTCTTTTAGATCAATCGCACCACTTTTATCCTCGTCTACAGTACAAGAAACAAGTAATCATCATATATACTCTCATTCTCAAGCACTAGGTATTGAACTATTGGATATTGATGATTGTTACGGTGTTCATACCGAATTGTTCAAATATAACCTTGCATTTTCTCAAATTCTCGTCAATTTTTGGGAACTTTAAGATTATCCTGTTAATCGACTTGATCGAAGTTCCTTTCGATTCTCGCTGTATTATTGCTTCGAGTATTTGAGCTTCAAGCTTGGCTGACCGATCGCCCATGATCAAAATTTCAAGATGCTGAACCCTGATCATTTCAGGTATAATATATTTAAAAAAAATAAACTCTGAAAATCTTAGAGCAATAAATTACCAACTGTTAGGCGGAAATGCAGAGTATATACAGTCAGCAGTTAGTCAGATTACTACAGTTAGTTTGTTATTTTCTGTCGTCGTAAGAGTTTAAAGGCTCCTATTCATTATATCTTTTATTCAATCTATTGTCGTCTATTGGCTGAACGGTCGCCCATGGTCAAACAATCAAGATGCTGAAGCCTGATCATTACAAGTTATAAGAAAGAAATACTAAAAATCTTAAAGCAATAAATTACTAGACAAAAGATCAAATACAAAGTATCTTATTGTACAAAACGTACGAATGGAGTGGAAAAGTAAAAAAAACGCAGTGGCATTTTCGTAATTATTTTACTCGTACGGTAATTATCAAAATTACTCTACACATGATCTTGTAGGATAATTTTGATAGGTAATTACGAGTCAAATAATCACGAAAATGCAACCGCGTTTTTTACTTTTCCATGCCATTCGTACGTTTTGTACGATAAGATACTTTGTACCTGATCTTTACTCTAAATTACTAACTGTGAGGAGTAAATGACTGAATGCAGTTAGTTAGTTAGTTTGTTTGTTATTTTCTGTTGTTGCAGTTTAAAGGCTCTTATTATTAATTGTTATAACTTAGTATTCAATCTCTTGATTTCATTTTACAGTGGCACAATATCTTGTTTAACGGCAGTATATAAACGTGATACGAATGTATTTGGATACAAAAGTCAAGATCTAATCTAACGATAAATGTTACAGTATTATTTGAAATTTTTTAAAAAATAGTGAAAATCTCAGAGCAATAAGTTACTAACTGCGAGGAGTAACTAACTAACTAATACAGTCAGCAGTTAGTTAGGTTAATAATACATTTAGTTTGTTATTTTCAGTTGTATCACTTGAGAGGCTCATATATTCATTATATATTCAATCTATTGAGATCATATTACACTCACTCACACAATATCTTGTTTAACAATAATAATAATAATAATAATAATAATAATAATAATAATAATAATAATAATAATAATAATAATAATATTCAGACAAACGTAATATGAATGTATATGGATGCAAAAATCAAGATCTATCATCAATAAGATCAATTAACAAACTAGTGATTGCACATAACGGAATGAGGAGCAATTTTAGATTTGAAATGGATGAATCGGAGGTACTCACCGGAAGTATGTGAATGAAAAGCGGCTGAAACTTGAATGAAATTAGGGCTTTATAAAAGCAGAAATTATACAAAACGAATTGAAAATGAATTGTATGTGTTTGATGGATTGGAATGGAATGGAAGAGGTGTGGGTGGGTGATTTTGATTGAGGAGGTCCAGGAATCGTGCTGCTCCCTCCACGTTCTCTTCCGTTGTTTATCATCTCCATCTCCCTCCCTCCCTCTGCCTTCGATAACCTTGTTAAATTAAATTAATGCCAATTTGTCTTACTTTGAATATAATAGCCTATTTAAAAAATTCTTATTTTTTTAACAACTACCTTATTTTAAAAGAGTGTACCTATCCACACACTCATCTCACTATCTACACACTCAAAAATGTGATTTTTGTCTTTACATGCACACCCTGCAGTGTCGAACTGTGGCCAAAACGAGGCGTTTTGGTCCGATTAACCAGACAAAGACTGACGGGTGTCTGACGGGTCTGTTGACCGGACCAAAACGCTGAGCTTTGGCCGCGATTTGGTCCTGTCAACCAGACAAAAGACTGATACCCGGTCTGGTTGACAGGACCAAAACGCGGCCAAAGCTCGGCGTTTTGGTCCGGACAACAGACCCGTCAGACACCCGTCAGTCTTTGTCTGGTTAATCGGACCAAAACGCCCCGTTTTGACCACAGTTCGACACTGCAAGGTGTGCATGTAAAGACAAAAATCACCTTTTAGGTGTGTAGATAGGCAAAATTGGTGTGTGGATAGTTTGGCCCTTTTAAAATGTAGAAAAGTTTTATAAAAAAATAGGAAACATAAACAAATTCAAAGCTCAAATACGAATGAGGGGTATGGTCCCATAGACCGCACTCAGTTGTGTGCGCGCACAGTCGCACACGACCGCAATAGAGACAAATAGAACGTTCCCGATGTTAGAATTATTTTGCATGGGAGCTCTTTCGTGCGTCTACACCTACGTGGCTTGAGAGATCATGCAAGAAAGAACAGGTATAAAGGACAGACACGTGGCACCAACCAGACGCCGCCAAACCATGCTACACGATCTCCACTAAACAACTGATGGCACGCTGATAAAAGATACACATGGGCAGAGCTAAGCGACCAGTGGCATGGCGCCATGTTAACTCACCTTGCGGACAATTCATGTCTTGTCGGAGGGGACCAAAAGGATATTCGCCAACCAGGACAGCTGTAGTGAGGCCCATGAGCCCACCATTCTCCTTTCCCACCTTCGGCTATAAATACAAGACTTCTCCCAAAGGTTGAGGTATCGACTCTTTCACTCTCTTACTATTAACACACACACTCGTTTCTCTTCTTAAACGATACTTATTCTCACGCCGGAGGGTGGTTACAAGGAGAATCCACCACATCTTCTCCTTGTAACGAGTCTCACGGTGTTTTGTTTTGCAGATTATACTAAGATCATCATTGAGGAAAGATTAAGGATTAACCCATCTTGACGAGACCATTCCGACAAGGATAATGTCACAACCCCCGACCCTACCGTGGACGGGAGCCGTGAACAAATTCCAGTGGTACCGTTGATTATTAAAATTATCGCAACGGAAATTTCATCAAGACCGGATGTCAGGAAAAATATCAGAGTTTTCAAACACTGATGTTTTATTTCATAACTTGGGGATAAAGTCCATATTTATAAAAAAGGTTTTCACGAGGATAAACCCTTAGTTACAAAACATGTTTCTTTATTCAGATGACATAGCCACTTATTTAAGCTTTTGGTGTCTCGTCGCACTTTCCATTCCTTTCACAGTAAATCACCTTGAACACTTTTAAAAATATTTTGATCAGTAGGAAATACTTGTGAGTACATTTATTTGCTATAAAATGACACATTCTTATAATTACAGCATTAAGAGTTTTTACATTTGTTTATATCTTACAACTACCCAACGGTATTTGTCACTCGGCAATTAATGTGACTATAGTCATATCACTGTTGGCCAATTCTCCAACTAGTGAAGTTTATCAAGTAGTGTATATAAAACCCCACATACTGATAGTAGTGTTCCGTAAGAATACAAAAACTTAATCACTGTAATATAAGTAATAATTAGAAAACATTTAGGGTTTTGGAAGCATTTGATAAAAGAGAATGACTCACTTTATTATATTTTTGGTTTAATCCGGCCTCCTGGTTCAAAGCCCTAATTACACAGTATGTAACACGTATTAGTGTAAAACTAAATCAAACCTAATGATAATTACGAGATCAAAACCACAACTTAAGTTAACAAAGTATCGGCTTATTCAAGTAGAACTTTGGCATTCTTTGGTTGGTTTTGGGATCGATCGGACATGGTATCGTACCGGCGATGTAGGGATCTTATCACGATATACGAGACAGAGACGTTGTAACGCCCAGCGTCCCTGAACTCTAGACACTTGGCAAGAACAATCCCTGAACTTCTGAGGAGTTGTCAATTTTAGTGCCTGTGGTGTTAAGGAGTTGATGTTTTAATACTTCTGGTGTGAATCTTATTATTATGATGCTTGATTCTTGAAACATAAACTATGAGACTTGATACAAATACTAGACTCTTGATGCTTGACCCTTGATGTTTTATGAATAAACTAGATACTTGACTCTTTATACTATGAAAGCTAGATTCCTGTCATTGATACTTGATACTTGATACTTGATACTTGGACTCTTGATTCTTGATGATTGAGAAACTATGATTCTTGACCTTTGAGACTTAAATTGGTGCTTGACTCCTTAGACTCGTGAAGCTTGATTCTTGGTTAAACGAGAGACTGGAGCCTTGTCACTGGCAGAATCTATGAAACTTTGAGACTTCGGTGCTTATGATGTAATCTAATAAATAAAATACTTTACATAAATTTATATATATAACGCAACGCCTAACATTACGCGAAAAACGAACCAGAACGAGAACGCAAAAGGTTGGGTTGGCCAGAGTGGCCGACCGATCGGATGACCAACTGATCGGATGACCAGCCGATCGGATGGCCAGCCGATCGGACGGCACCCAGCCGAACCACCTTCCTCTCTTTCTCCCCTTCACCTATAAATAGGCTGTCACATCACCATTTCAAGTGATGTGACAGCTCTGACCGAACCTGACGCACGCACGCGATTTTTCTTCATTTTCACATCGATTTCGGTACGTTTCAAGCTAGATTCTTGTACTTTCTTGATCTACTCATCATTCTCTACATGATTCTCACTTGAAATCACACTTTTCACCGTGAAATCTCTCAGATATGAGATCTTAAGGATGATGTCATCATGGTGGTTTGTACAAACTGCTATATGAGGTCATTCTTGGTAAGATCTAGCCGACATCTAAGGGATTCCATGTAACTATCACTAAATCTAAGCTAAACCTAAGTATTTTCATAATAAAAACTTAAGTTTCTTCATCTTTTCTTCAAATTTCTGATTTACTTCGGTGATAAACGTGACTAAACGGACTGTAGACTTGATCGGTGGTCTAGTGTTAGTTTAAGAAACGGGTTGTTCACTGATTAAGACGATCACGGAATGGATTCCGGCATAAACCTGTCGCTAACAGACAACTGGTTGACTTGGGGTGGTTCCCGACCGATCAGAACGGCTGTTAAACGATAAGTTACTATTGCCTCAGTACGTGCCGTGACGTCACCAATACTTTTCAAACTTAGAAATTTTAAACGAAAGTTAGTAGATAAGAAACAACAGGCCAGCCGATCGGACTGCCATCCGATCGGATAGCCTCACTCCACAATAGGCCAGCCAATCGGACTGCCATCCGATCGGACAGCCCTGCCACTCAATAGGCCAGCCGATCGGACAGCTGACCGATCGGACAGCCTATTCCTCACTTGGCCAGCCGATCGGATTACCATCATGTTGTTTTCGACCGGACGGATGGCAACCCGATCGGATAGCCATCCGATCGGGCAGACATTGCCACTATACGTACACAAGGCCACCCGGTAGACTGGCCATCCGATCGGACAACCATCCGACCCAGGGACCTGTTAGACACTTTATTCTATCTCGATACTTCACCCGACTCTTACCCCATTGCAATATAATCAGGATAAATCCTAAAAGAGCTCCCTTTGATCCAATAACAGTTGCGACTGTTAAGCAATCACTGTGAGTATACTCGATCCCCTTTTACTTTAAACTTTTGGGGTGTAACATGTATTCTATGAAACTTAAACTTGAATCTTTGAAAACTTATGCTCTATCCTATGTGAAACTGGTGATTCTTGATTCTTGATTCTTTATGCTATGTGACGCTTAATGTAACACCTCGTAAATTCACGTCCAATAATGTATCGACACGTGTCATGAGCTTTAAACGTGTAAAAGATTTCTTTAGAGGGACTAAAGTTGACAAACATAGAAAGTATGTGAATATAAGGGTTCAAAGTGTCAACAATGGATAAATATACCTTACTGTAACCCTACACGATGTTTATACCCTTAAACGAATGAATCATGGATCATACGAAGCTAATTGTGGAAGAAAGTGAGAGATTACAAACTACAGGGGTTAAATGTGTCAACATGTTTAAAGTATATCTCTGAGTAACCTTTTAGCAAACCCGAAGCTTTGTAACGATAAATTATACTCACTAGAATATGTGATAAAAATTTCACCAAGTTTCGTTATCGTATGAGAAAGTTATGACAATATTCATATACGAGGGGTAAAAGCGTCAACGTTGAAATTTAAGGCTTTTCGGGTGATCACAAAGTTAACCAAGGACTTAACAATGTTTGGTTATGTCATGGAGCCCTTAAAAGTCAAGTTAGAGGGTCAAAAATGCAAGAAATAAAGTTAAAACCACGCATACAAGGACCAGGGACCAAAAATGCAATTGCTGAAACTTGTTTGGCTGGTTCTGGGAAGCCACACGGGCCGCGTAAGGTATGTATGGATCCTTACGCGGGCCGCCTGGGACTACCAGCGACAGAATTCACCTGCAGGTGCCAGTTCAGGTCTGTTAACCGACTTTAGAAGCTTGTTTTGCATACCAGGGACTCCTCCAATGGTATTACATGCAATAGGGGCACTTGTACTGATCTCATAACACTTGTAGACCTCCTTGGCATGATCCTAAGTGATCAAATTACCTATATAAGAACCCACTTGTTGCAACTCTTGTGCACACTCACTTGAAACTCTCACAACTTCACTTCTGGAGAATTTTGGAGCTCAAGCACGCTTCCTAGGAGTCACTAGTCGTGCTTAGGACTATTGTAAGTGTCCTTAACCTTCCTTAATTCAGTTTAGCTTAGTTAAATAGCCTAAAGTCAAACCATCGTAATTAAGGTTTGACTTCGAGATTAATTTAAATGTGTCCAGTCAAATCTCGAATTGAAAGTACCTATGAGTTGGTAATTATGTGGGTAATAAACCCTTAAAAGGGCACCATCTGATTCCCACTCTAACTAGGTCAATTGTTGGGTCAAAGTTAATCTTAAAAAGTCAACAGAAAGCTTATTTTCAATTTAATGCATAATTAGCAATGTAGGATCCATGCAACCTGTTTTATCACTAATATAACTTGGTAATTAATGTAAGAACATGTCTAAACATGTTCAACCCGACAATTTTCAGTTTAGGCTTGGTTCGGAACCGAAAGTCGCATAATTTGATTTTTTCTTTGACTTTCAGTTCTGACCCAATGTAGCATGTTTTAGAAAAGCCTTAGAGCCTTAATAGGACCAGGTTACATGTTAGTATAACCCTCTGTGATTATACAACTTGGTTCATTAGTTATCCGATTCATATGCATGTTTCCGTTAAGTGCTTAAATGTTGACTATTATGCCCATATGACCTGAAAACGTGATTTTTGGAAATTTAAAAGAATAGAAACCTTCATTACTGATTTATAGACTTATCCCTAAAATTTGATACCAGTTTGAGGTCTAGATTAGGAGTTATGCTCATTAGCATAATTAGAAAGCTTTTTATTAAATAAACGGCGTAATTAGCATATGGCCTATCTAAACCCAATTTTTAATACCAAACTTTTTACCTACTGATATAAAATAATATTTTGGGATTTTTGAAGATTTTTATTTAATTTTAGGCTGAGCATAACATAGAGTTCTAAGCTTGATTCGGTAATCACCGGTTTTGCCCTTTTGGCCTATAAAATGAGTTTTACAAATCTTTTTGACACCAAACCTTTTTCTACTGATCTAATATGATAAATAAATTATTTTGAGCCTTCTGGAATAATAAAAAATATCAGCTTTTCTTATAAAACCCGGAAATCGCTTAAAACCGCCTTTTTACGCGTTTTAAACGCATAGTATGTACCAAAACTATTTTAAATATATAAGATTTGATACCTACTGATATTTTAAGTAAATTTTTATACTTTAACAGTAAACAAAAGTTTTAAACTCAGATTTCCAGAATTGACCTTTTAGGCTTATGTGAAATTACCAAAACGCCCCTACGGTACATAGTTTGGTTATAAATGGTAAATTTCACATATATGTAATACCCTACTGATATAACCTATTAAATTAAGTATATTTACTGATTTTATCAGACCTGAAACTCAGATTTATATTAAACCTCTTTTATAACCTTTTAAATGACCAAAATACCCCTACGGGACATAATTTGAGTTTAAATCCATTTTGGGCATAATAGAAGATATCTTACTGATGTCACAACGTATTTAAGGCATATTAACTTAGGAAACCTGTATATGACCCTTATGGTTACCCGTTATGCATTTTTCGCGTTCGGTTCGGTTTATGTAACTAGTTTGCATAAATTGACCGAAACGGGTCAAACCTTATCGTTTTTGTCTCAAAATCCAGAATGTGTTTAGTTTACCCATATTATACAAGTCTTCAAACTTGTCGGGTCTAAACCACATTCTTTTCCGGTCTTCGCTTAATCGTGCGTTTGAACCATATCTTCTTGTAAAACTAACCGGTCTAAGTTTAGTCTTAATTAAAGACCCGTTAGGAAGCTAATAGGTTATTAAAAACCTTTGTTCCAGAATAGGAGACCCGATAAAAGCTACGTGCACTTGCTGTTTGTGATTAATACTTGCAAAGGTAAATACTTTTAACTTATTTTCCCTATAAGGGCTTGGGGTACAGTATATAAAATACCGCTTGGTCGGGCATTGAATTTTTTATCGTATGAAGGTTAATTTATTGAAATGTCCTGTTTAAATTGTTTTGTTTGCTTAAAGCCTTTGGGGGGTTAATGACCATGTCCCGGATATCCTTGGCATCATTTTACGAAATGGCCACGACCTAAGCACGGGGTGTAGGCGTACACCCGACCGTGCATATATAAATAATAAGGTATAACCGCCGGTTTCGGGAATAACTCGCCGCGGGACTATACCATGTGGTGTGTCTATCCGGGCTACTGAAAGTATAACGAACATGTAATTCTTTTACAAGCTTATATATAAATAATTATCCTAAGTTATAAAAAGTTTTGTGCCTTGTTCATTTAAATCAATTTTCTTAAACCTTTTCAAAATGAGTCAGTTAATTGTATTTACCAGTGTAAACTGACGTATTTTCCCAAAAAGGCTAAGTGCAGGTACTACTCGAAATAGGCTGGCCTTTCCTTAGCATCAATAAGAGTCTCGCAAGCTTGGATGCATTTTAAATCTGATGAACTATATTTCTTTTTTATTTGATCCGCCTGTGGATCCTTTACAGTCCGTTTGTAATACTTTGATATTACTTTATATTCGGTTTGTAATGTGATTCATCTTTTGCTTCCGCTGTGCATTTAAATTGTGTTGTTTGACTATGATAATATCAACTACGTCACGATACTCCCCACCGGGCCCACCGGTAATACGTGGAAATATCGGGGTGTGACTGGTTGGTATCAGAGCCAACACTGAGTGAATTAAACACTAGCCTTTTGTGTTTAATCTCAGTTACACAGTTGCACATTTCTAAATTTTCGAGTCTAGACAAAGAACTTAGGGCAAATCCCGATTTGTTTTATTTTTGTCTTTTATATATTTCCTTGTTGTTATCTTTGTTTATGTTGACAGGTTAAATCATGCCACCAAGATTCAACAGGGGAAGAGGAAAGGCACCAATCACAGGCCACGACCATGAGGTCGGGCCCTCACACAGACGAACCCCACCAGCCTCAATGAGTACGAGTCCTCAGGAGCATTGGAGGACGTATATAGAGCCAGCGAGGCGATCCGTCTCGCTAAGTTCGTCACCATCCTATCACCATTCCTACGGGCCTCATTCTGAAAATGAGCCCCATAACCCGCAGCCATCTTTCATCCCCCTCCAAAGATCCAGCCCTCACCATTCATTCGATGACCCGACACCTGTCTTCCGAAGCCGGTTTAACCCGGCAAACTACATTGAAGAACCAGTGGGTTTTAACCCACTAGGACCTGAAGACCACTTCTCGGGCGACCATGCGATGGACATGGACGAAGACACGGATCCCGCCGAGCCTCCAACCGGGACCCCTAACCACGCCATCGAAATTTCGGATGGGTCACCTTTTGTGGGATCACCTTATAATGGTCCCGACAGCTATGAGGAGAGGTTCAGACAGATCGACTGGGTGTTTACTCCCAGTTACCACAACTCACCACAGCCGCAACAGCCACAGCAGGATCCCTCCGAGGATTCTCGTTTTGTAGCGGTCACTCCGCCACCACCACCAGCCCAGCAACATCCTCCGGAGCCACCGAGGCGAAGAAGATCGAACGCACGTATGTCCGTGCGAGGAGGAGTGCGAATCAGCACCCCTCAACCTTCAAGTGGCAGCCGCTACCCGCCACTCCATGAAGACCCGCAGATGGGTGGATCTTCAAACCCCGTCTCGGAAGTAAACCCTGCGCCTGTCGCGTCACCACCGTTGGGCTTTGGCGACCAATTCCCACATACGCCGGTTCAGCGGCGTACAACCCATTTGAGCAGCTGGTCCACACCAACTACAACTACGCCGAGGCCGACCCTTACCTGGTAGCAGCGGCAAACTACAATGCCCTTCATCCGGAAGGATCCTTTGGGGTACCATATCAAGCTGGATACCCACACTATGGGTACCCACCATATGGGTATCATCAACCGCCACCTCCTCAACCTCCGCTATATCAGCAACCCCCGCAGCCGCCAGTGATGTCGCCACCGCATCATCAGGAGATTCTTCAAAGGATTAATGAGGTGCGGCAGGAAGTGCGGGAAGACCGTAGGAAAAACCGAGGAATGTTCAAGGGTCTGGCAAACTTAATCAAGGGAAAAAGCAAGAAGGATCATTAAATCCTTTATTTGCTTGTTTGTTCTTAGTGTTGTAATCATGTCCCTGCGTGGACATTTGTTTCTGTATTCTGCCCCTGCGTGGGCATGTCTTTTTGTATTCTGCCCCTGCGTGGGCATGTCTTTCAGTTAGCCCCTGCGCGGGCATATTATTTCTTGTAGAAGTCCCGTTTAGGGCAAACCTGTACTTGTTTAAAATTTTTGTAGTGGAATGGTTAAATTTAAATTTTCATTTTGATAAACTATATGCATAAAGATGATATGTAAAATAAATGAAAATAACATTCATTTTATAAGACCTACCATTATAATAAAATAATAAGAATCTTAAAGGTAAAACCTAGCCACATGTCATTCTAGATATGGCCAAGACGGTAAAACCTATTCAAAAGATTCAAAACCTTGTTAACATGTAACACCCTACTAATTACTACTCGATTTTAATCAAAATACATAAGATTTTATATATAACTGCGTCTAAAACAAGACATAAGTTCCAAGGTGATCAAACATTAGTCGACTACCGACTAATTTAAACATTCAAAAGTTGTTTAGCAAATTAGTTACATCATAGACATTGTCTAAACAAAGATAACTTAAGCAGAAGCTTCAAAAATTCGTGTTTGGTTCTTCAAAACATGCTTGATCATCGTCCCCATACTTGCTATACCTACAAACTGAAATTTTGTCCAATATTAGTGCTAAAGTTCTTGGAATTACTGCTTAATCGAAACTACGCTTGGAAACGGATTCGAGTAACCATAATATGCAAGATTTAACAAAGGTTTCTGCACTCTACCGTAACTTACGGTATCTACCATAAGTTACGGTAGACACTAAATTATTCCAGTTACCGTAACACAGTACTGAACCACCGTAAGCCTTTTTATCTCTACCGTAAATTACGGTGAATACCGTAATTTACGGTAGACACTGCATGTCTATGTTTTGATTGATTTGGTCATTAGGCCCAAACCAAACTCTCAAATTCCTCACTCTTGCAAATCATATGTTGAATTCTCGTATTTTAATATATTGATTATCAACATTAACAAAAGAGCAATCTATTATACTACAAGCGTTTGCCACGCATTAATCAACTATTTGACCCGTTTGGCTCATCTACGGAATCCTTCATTTTGATGACTACCAACAAGTTCTAACCAAATCTTGGTCTTATTAATCAGTACAGCGAACATCATCACTTTAGATCAACTTAACTTTTGTTCTACGATTCTCCACATTCTCCCTTGTGTCCTTTCCCGCACACCTTACAACTTGGCGACCCACCTTTAGCATCCACTTTCTTTCCCGATTCTCTAGTTCGAGCTTTCTTTGTATGGCTTGGATTCGCATCATGTGCCCTTCGCTCACCCCTTTCAACTTATTTCTTCAACTCGATTTCCCGTTCCCGAGCAACGTTTATGATCTCGGTTAGGGTCTCGTATTTTGAAGGAGTCATAAACTCCCTATATTCAGCGCTCAACATGTTATAGTAGTAATATATCTTCTGTTCTTCATTCGTCACCAATTCACTACTAAACTTCATTTTATCCATAAACATCGCCGTAATCTTGTCTATGGTCTCGCCCTTGTGCCTAAGTTGCATGAACTCTTCCTTGATTTTATTGATGACCGCCTTGGGACTATGATGTTTAAGAAACGGTGTCTTAAACTCTTCCCATGTCATGGTCCTCGCCGCTTCGGCTCCTATTTCATTTTTTTTGTTGTCCCACCAGTCTTTGGCTTGACCTCTCAACTGGCCCGTTCCGTAAGCAACAAAGTCACTTTCATCACAATGGGTCCTTTCGAACACCCCTTCAATGTCGCCCAACCATCTTTGGCAAATTATCGGGTCAACTTCCCCGTTATAGATTGGCGGTTTGCACGCCATGAATTCTTTGTATGAGCACCCTTTACGTTCTCCCGATTTCTCCCTCATAAGGTTGACACTATCCTCCAACCTTTTAACTCGCTCTTCGACAAGTGACAACACCGTGCTTTGAATTTTTTCTATAAACCCGGATAGACTACCTTCAATTGCCTTCCCTACTTCTTCGGCAATTATCTCTTTCATTTGTTCGGTGCTTGTCTGCACCGGTTCATCATTGTTTCCGTCAGACATCTTGAAACTGAAATGTTTACATTAAACGTTAAACATTTCATTTACAACATTGCTTCATTTGTTTCGGTTTAGCCAAGTTCCCAACTTGCTTTAACCGTTCACATTTAATGTACTTTCCGGGTTTGAGTGTGTTAATACGCTCTTCCCATGCATATCAATTCATTTCTCATTTCTTACATAAGATATAATCTGTTAAAATAATAAGTTAATTCTTACCGGACGATCGATCAAGCTTGAACCGAACACTTTGTTGACAACCTTAAGCTCTGATTACCAACTTGTAACACCCTACTAATTACTACTCGATTTTAATCAAAATACATAAGATTTTATATATAACTGCGTCTAAAACAAGACATAAGTTCCAAGGTGATCAAACATTAGTCGACTACCGACTAATTTAAACATTCAAAAGTTGTTTAGCAAATTAGTTACATCATAGACATTGTCTAAACAAAGATAACTTAAGCGGAAGCTTCAAAATTTCGTGTTCGGTTCTTCAAAACATGCTTAATCATCGTCCCCATACTTGCTATACCTCCAAACTGAAATTTTGTCCAATATTAGTGCTAAAGTTCTTGGAATTACTGCTTAATCAAAACTACGCTTGGAAACGGATTCGAGTAACCATAATATGCAAGATTTAACAAAGGTTTCTGCACTCTACCGTAACTTACGGTATCTACCATAAGTTACGGTAGACACTAAATTATTCCAGTTACCGTAACACAGTACTGAACCACCGTAAGCCTTTTTATCTCTACCGTAAATTACGGTGAATACCGTAATTTACGGTAGACACTGCATGTCTATGTTTTGATTGATTTGGTCATTAGGCCCAAACCAAACTCTCAAATTCCTCACTCTTGCAAATCATATGTTGAATTCTCGTATTTTAATATATCGATTATCAACATTAACAAAAGAGAAATCTATTATACTACAAGCGTTTGCCACGCATTAATCAACTATTTGACCCGTTTGGCTCATCTACGGAATCCTCCATTTTGATGACTACCAACAAGTTCTAACCAAATCTTGGTCTTATTAATTAGTACAGCGAACATCATCGCTTTAGATCAACTTAACTTTTGTTCTACGATTCGACTACATGTATGCTAGTTATTAAAATTTACCCAATGTAACAAGTCAAGTTACATACCTTCAAAGTAAGCCCTTCAAACGCGATTCGCCACCTGCTTGTCCGTTTGACGCTCCTGCGTCCTTTCCTATAGAGTTCATTTATAACATGTTTAGAACTCCTTTTAAACCATATATCGCATAATACACCGAAACATCATAATTATGTGTTTCAACTTTGAATTTCAGTTTTAAGCCTTCTTTGAGGCATTTTCACAAACACTTTAAGGGCAGATTTTTACATGATTATATAGCAAGTCCCTAGCTTATCATTTAGCCCGAATTTCACATCAATCAACCCATTTTACATAATTGTTAGCTTCTAAAATTCTGAAGTCACTTCACAATCGTCAAATTACACTAGAACAACACTCAATTTCCTAGTGTTTATCCAATTATACATAACCCACTAATCACGTACAATGGTGTTCATAGATTTCACTAAAATTTCACATGATTTCAACTTGTATTTGTCTTGGGTTTGTCCCTAGACACTATATTGTTCCTAATCCATCTTAAAACAAACATGCAACCATAAATTTCAGATTTCCCGAATTTATGAGAATTTCAAGTTGGGGAATTTTCATCAAATTTTACATACCTGATAATCCCCTTGCAATGAGGATCACTAATCTATGCTCAGATTTCATTTTGGATCAGATTTGGACCTTCAATTCATGAGTTTTGTGGATGTTAGGGTTCTTGGAGAGCTCTGGTCGCCCCCCCCCCCTGTTGTCTGGTTCGACCTCAACACACAAAAGTGTGTTTGAGTTTTTATTTTATTTGTTTTATCAATACTAGTTTCAATTTAAGCACATTTGGTCCCTTGCCTTTTGTTTTTATTTTATTTTAAGCCTTAACTACTCATATGTCTTTAACTAACTAGGCTAGTGTCATTTCTAATTAGTTTATCTTACTAATTTATTTGCAAACTAATTGCAATTTAAGAAATTTGTATTTTCGGGATGTTACAAGTCCACCCCCCTTAAAAGGGTTTCGTCTCCGAAACCAAGTACGTACCAAATAATGTAGGGTAGAGACGTCGCATCTCCTCTTCGGACTCCCACGTAGTGTCCGAGCCTTTCCTATGTTCCCACTTGATCTTGACTTGATCGATTTGTTTGTTTCGTAAGTGCTTGACCTTTCGATCTAAAATTTCCACTGGTCTCACCGCATAATTCTGGCTATTATCCACTTCGATATCATCATAGTGGATACGAGCAGTTTCGTCTGCTAAACATTTTCGGAGATGTGATATGTAGAATGTGCTATGAATCCCACTCAACTCCTCGGGTAGTTCGAGACGATATGCTACTTTACCAACCCGTTCGGTGATTCTGAATGGCCCAATAAATCTTGGGCTCAACTTTCCTCTTTTTCTGAACCGTATTATTCCTTTCCACGGCGATACTTTCAGCATTACCTTATCGCCCACTTGAAATTCAATCGGCCTCTTTCGTTTATCCGCGTACGACTTTTGTCGATCCTGTGCCGCTTTTAGGTGAGTTCGGACCATGTCGATCTTTTCATTCGTAGTTCAGATTATATCAGTAGGTGCTAGTCCTCGTGGACCCACTTCTCCCCAACATACCGGGGTTCGACACTTCCTACCATATAACATTTCATACGGGGCCATTCTAATGCTCGTGTGATAGCTATTGTTATATGAAAATTCGACCAAGGGTAGATAGACATCCCAACTACCCCCGAAGTCAATAATGCAAGCCCGCAGCATATCTTCCAACGTTTGTATTGTTCTTTCACTCTGCCCATCCGTTTGTGGATGGTAAGCGGTGCTAATGAACAGTTTAGTTCCCATTTGTTCTTGGAATTCACGCCAAAAATTCAAAGTAAACCGAGTATCTCTGTCTAACACAATGGATATCGGTACCCCATGACGTGCTATGATTTCATTGGTGTACACCTCCGACATCTTCTTGGATGTATAAGTCTCACGAATCGGAATGAAGTGAGCACTTTTCGTCAATCTATCCACGACTACCCATATAGCATCAAACCCGCGGTTGGTTTTGGGCAATTTGGTCAACAAATCCATGATAATTTGTTCCCATTTCCAGACTGGGATGTCCAATGGTTGCAACTTACCATATGGCTTCTGGTGCTCCGCTTTGACTTGCAAGCAGGTCAAACACTTCTCCACAAATTTCACAATATCTCTTTTCATCCCGGGCCACCAATAGTTTTGTTTTAAATCATTATACATCTTGGTCGCCCCCGGATGGATGGAATAACAGGACTTGTGAGCTTCATCTAGTAGAAGCTTTTTAACTCCACATGTGTTAGGAACCCAAATTCTATTGAAACGTGTTTTCAAACCGTGATTGCCTTCTTCGAGATCTTTAACTTGGCCAACAATCCTTTCCTTTCTCCAGTTTTCCGTCTTTACTGCTTCATCTTGTGCCTCTCGGATTCGTTCAAGTAAGCCCGAGGTCACGATGAGCTGCAATGATCGTACTCGTATCGGGACATAATCTGTCTTTCTGCTTAGGGCATCCGCCACCACGTTTGCCCTTCCGGGGTGGTAGTGTATTTCACAATCGAAATTTTTCACCGTTTCTAACCATCGCCTTTGTCGCATATTTAACTCCTTCTGATCGAAGAAGTATTTTAAGCTCTTGTGATCGGTGAATATGGTGCACTTTACCCCATATAGATAGTGCCTCCATATTTTTAATGCAAATACCACCGCAGCCAACTCGAGATCGTGCGTGGGATATTTCTTCTCGTGTATCTTCAATTGCCTCGAAGCATAAGCTATAACTTTGCCTCGTTGCATCAAAACGCATCCGATCCCCGATAGTGAAGCATCCGAATAAACCACCAAGTCTTCGCCCCCGTCCGGCAATGTTTGTACCGGAGCTTGAGTTAACTTCTCTTTTAGCGTTTGAAACGCTCTTTCTTGATCGACACCCCAAATGAACTTTTCTTCCTTCCGGGTAAGCTTTGTTAGCGGCGACGCAATCTTGGAGAAATCTTGAATGAATCTCCTATAGTATCCCGCAAGCCCCAAAAAGCTTCTAATTTCCGAAGGGTTCTTCGGGGGATTCCATTTTGACACGGCCTCGATCTTTGACGGATCTACCAATACTCCATCGGCACTTATGATGTGGCCGAGGAATTGCACCTCTCGTAGCCAAAAGGAACATTTAGAGAATTTCGCATACAACCTTTCTCGTCTAAGTATCTCTAACACCTCTTGTAAGTGGTGTGCATGTTCAGCTTCACTTTTTGAATACACCAAAATATCATCGATAAACACGATAACTGACTTATCCAACATTGGCTTGCAAACCCGGTTCATGAGATCCATGAAAGCCGCGGGTGCATTCGTTAGCCCAAATGACATCACGAGGAACTCGTAATGTCCGTATCGCGTGCGGAAAGCCGTCTTCGGCACATCTTCTTCCTTGACCTTTAGTTGGTGATACCCCGATCTAAGGTCAATCTTTGAAAACCAGTTCACACCTTGCAATTGGTTAAATAAATCATCTATCCTCGGAAGCGGGTATCGGTTCTTTACCATGAGTTTGTTTAACTCCCGGTAATCGATACACATGCGCATGCTTCCGTCTTTCTTTTTCACGAACAGTACCGGTGCGCCCCAAGGAGACACACTCGGCCTTATAAATCCTTTGTCAAGCAGGTCTTGAATCTGGGACATCAACTCTTGTAATTCTGATGGTTCGAGTCGGTACGGTGCTTTAGCTACGGGTTTTGCGCCCGGAATGAATTCGATTCCGAACTCTACCTCTCGTTCGGGCGGTATGCCCGGTAAATCTTCCGGAAATACATCTTCGAAGTCCCATACTACCGGTACGTATCCAATCTTCAATGATTCTTTCTCGGGCTCATTCGCGTATATCATAAACGCCTTACATCCTTGCTTCATAAGCTTGTGTGCTTTCAACATTGAGCATATTATGGGGTTACCTCCTTTTTCGCCATAGATAGTGACGTGTTTCCCGCTCGGAGATGTTAGCTTTATCTCCTTACGAAAACACATGACCTTCGCGTGGTGTTGAGATAGCCAATCCATCCCAACGACTACTTGAAATTCCCCCATTGACATCGGGATTAGGTCTATCAAATATTCTTCATCGTCGATGCTTAATTTGCAGCCTCGACAAACATCAAAGACTATAAAACTTTTGTTATCCCCTATTTCAACTTCTAAGGGCACGGATAATTTCGTCAATACAAATGAAGGATGTCGAATAAATCCATGCGAAATGAAGGATTTATTCGCACCCGTATCAAACAATACACGTGCGGGAATTGAGTTAATTGTGAATATACCTGAGACCACATCGGGTTCTGCTTTTGCTTCAGCCGCGGTAAGTTGGAAGGATCTAGCCTTCGCCTTAGGAGCTTCAGCTGGAGATTCTCTAACGTCTCTCTTTCCAACTAAGTCCGGGCATTCGGACTTTTTGTGGCCGGGTTGATAGCATTTGTAACAAACTGAGACTTTACTCGGGCATAGCGACGCCGTGTGCCCCGTCTTACTACATATAGGGCACAGTTTGTCTTTAAACCGACATTCTCCCTTGTGTCCTTTCCCGCACACCTTACAACTTGGCGACCCACCTTTAGCATCCACTTTCGTTCCCGATTCTCCAGTTCGAGCTTTCTTTGTAGGGCTTGGATTCGCATCATGTGCCCTTCGCTTACCCCTTTCAACTTGTTTCTTCAACTCGATTTCCCGTTCCCGAGCAACGTTTATGATCTCGGTTAGGGTCTCGTATTTTGAAGGAGTCATAAACTCCCTATATTCAGCGCTCAACATGTTATAGTAGTAATATATCTTTTGTTCTTCATTCGTCACCAATTCACTACTAAACTTCATTTTATCCATAAACATCGCCGTAATCTTGTCTATGGTCTCGCCCTTGTGCCTAAGTTGCATGAACTCTTCCTTGATTTTATTGATGACCGCCTTGGGACTATGATGTTTAAGAAACGGTGTCTTAAACTCTTCCCATGTCATGGTCCTCGCCGCTTCGGCTCCTATTTCATTCTTTTTGTTGTCCCACCAGTCTTTGGCTTGACCTCTCAACTGCCCCGTTCCGTAAGCAACAAAGTCACTTTCATCACAATGGGTCCTTTCGAACACCCCTTCAATGTCACCCAACCATCTTTGGCAAATTATCGGGTCAACTTCCCCGTTATAGATTGGCGGTTTGCACGCCATGAATTCTTTGTATGAGCACCCTTTACGTTCTCCCGATTTCTCCCTCATAAGGTTGACACTATCCTCCAACCTTTTAACTCACTCTTCGACAAGTGACAACACCGTGCTTTGAATTTTTTCTATAAACCCGGATAGACTACCTTCAATTGCCTTCCCTACTTCTTCGGCAATTATCTCTTTCATTTGTTCGGTGCTTGTCTGCACCGGTTCATCATTGTTTCCGTCAGACATCTTGAAACTGAAATGTTTACATTAAACGTTAAACATTTCATTTACAACATTGCTTCATTTGTTTCGGTTTAGCCAAGTTCCCAACTTGCTTTAACCGTTCACATTTAATGCACTTTCCGGGTTTGAGTGTGTTAATACGCTCTTCCCATGCATATCAATTCATTTCTCATTTCTTACATAAGATATAATCTGTTAAAATAATAAGTTAATTCTTACCGGACGATCGATCAAGCTTGAACCGAACACTTTGTTGACAACCTTAAGCTCTGATTACCAACTTGTAACACCCTACTAATTACTACTCGATTTTAATCAAAATACATAAGATTTTATATATAACTGCGTCTAAAACAAGACATAAGTTCCAAGGTGATCAAACATTAGTCGACTACCGACTAATTTAAACATTCAAAAGTTGTTTAGCAAATTAGTTACATCATAGACATTGTCTAAACAAAGATAACTTAAGCGGAAGCTTCAAAAATTCGTGTTCGGTTCTTCAAAACATGCTTAATCATCGTCCCCATACTTACTATACCTACAAACTGAAATTTTGTCCAATATTAGTGCTAAAGTTCTTGGAATTACTGCTTAATCGAAACTACGCTTGGAAACGGATTCGAGTAACCATAATATGCAAGATTTAACAAAGGTTTCTGCACTCTACCGTAACTTACGGTATCTACCATAAGTTACGGTAGACACTAAATTATTCCAGTTACCGTAACACAGTACTGAACCACCGTAAGCCTTTTTATCTCTACCGTAAATTACGGTGAATACCGTAATTTACGGTAGACACTGCATGTCTATGTTTTGATTGATTTGGTCATTAGGCCCAAACCAAATTCTCAAATTCCTCACTCTTGCAAATCATATGTTGAATTCTCGTATTTTAATATATCGATTATCAACATTAACAAAAGAGAAATCTATTATACTACAAGCGTTTGCCACGCATTAATCAACTATTTGACCCGTTTGGCTCATCTACGGAATCCTCCATTTTGATGACTACCAACAAGTTCTAACCAAATCTTGGTCTTATTAATCAGTACAGCGAACATCATCGCTTTAGATCAACTTAACTTTTGTTCTACGATTCGACTACATGTATGCTAGTTATTAAAATTTACCCAATGTAACAAGTCAAGTTACATACCTTCAAAGTAAGCCCTTCAAACGCGATTCGCCACCTGCTTGTCCGCTTGACGCTCCTGCGTCCTTTCCTATAGAGTTCATTTATAACATGTTTAGAACTCCTTTTAAACCATATATCGCATAATACACCGAAACATCATAATTATGTGTTTCAACTTTGAATTTCAGTTTTAAGCCTTCTTTGAGGCATTTTCACAAACACTTTAAGGGCAGATTTTTACATGATTATATAGCAAGTCCCTAGCTTATCATTTAGCCCGAATTTCACATCAATCAACCCATTTTACATAATTGTTAGCTTCTAAAATTCTGAAGTCACTTCACAATCGTCAAATTACACTAGAACAACACCCAATTTCCTAGTGTTTATCCAATTATACATAACCCACTAATCACCTACAATGGTGTTCATAGATTTCACTAAAATTTCATATGATTTCAACTTGTATTTGTCTAGGGTTTGTCCCTAGACACTATATTGTTCCTAATCCATCTTAAAACAAACATGCAACCATAAATTTCAGATTTCCCGAATTTATGAGAATTTCAAGTTGGGGAATTTTCATCAAATTTTACATACCTGATAATCCCCTTGCAATGAGGATCACTAATCTATGCTCAGATTTCGTTTTGGATCAGATTTGGACCTTCAATTCATGAGTTTTGTGGATGTTAGGGTTCTTGGAGAGCTCTGGTCGCCCCCCTGTTGTCTGGTTCGACCTCAACACACAAAAGTGTGTTTGAGTTTTTATTTTATTTGTTTTGTCAATATTAGTTTCAATTTAAGCACATTTGGTCCCTTGCCTTTTGTTTTTATTTTATTTTAAGCCTTAACTACTCATATGTCTTTAACTAACTAGGCTAGTGTCATTCCTAATTAGTTTATCTTACTAATTTATTTGCAAACTAATTGCAATTTAAGAAATTTGTATTTTCGGGATGTTACATAACATCTGAAAACATGTTAACACTCCTGGCAAAATGTGATTCGATAAAATCGCATAAGTCATCCTTACATTGGATTCTTCCAATTTCTTTTATTATATTGAACATCCAATAGGGATGCAATGCCTACGGGCTATATTCATCGTCATATAAGACAAAAGACAGTCGTGGTCTTCGACCCCCTGTTAAGAAGAGGTAATAAACTATGATTAAAACCTCAATACCTTGATCCTATAAGATCATGATTAAAAAAAAAAAAAACTATCCATGTGATTCGGCCTTTTGTGCCATTAATATATTTTAATTATAACTAAGGATTTATATAATGAAAAATCCTGAATATATATGCCTAACAAATTAATCGAAATGGTTTCCTAAATACCATGATTAATAAATCATCTAGAATGATAAAACTGCTATAGACCTCTGAGAAAATTAAAATCATTTATCTTATGTAGTATTCAAGCTACATGGTTGGGTCCGATGAAGTCAACAGCCACCCCAGAGATAATCATGACACCTCCAGAGTCAACGTAGCAGGAGCAGAATTACAGGCATTGATAGACAATGTTGTTACAAGAGCTTTGGATAGGCAATTCAATGAATCCAGTGGTACCCATGTAAGGACCCAATCTGTACCACATACGAAGCCACCCTCAAGAACTCATATTGCTCACAAAAGTGATTCTCATCACTCATCAAACCAGAGGAGTGTTCCATCTAAGAGAGTTGTGTTAAACCAAGAACCACATGCTAAAGGTTGCACTTATAAATACTTTATCTCCTGCAAACCTAGGGATTTCACCGGGGAAAAAGGAGCAGTTGATTGCATGTCATGGTTAGACGAGATGGACACTGTGGTAGATATTAGTGGTTGCACTAATAAGGATGTGGTAAAGTTTGTATCCCATTCGTTCAAAGGTGAGGCACTAGCCTGGTGGAGGTCTTTGATCCAAGCCACTGGGAAAATCCCATTGTACAATCTGTCTTGGGAACAATTTGTGACGTTGATTAAGGAAAACTACTACCCTCAGCATGAGGTTGAAAAGATTGAGTCTGATTTCTTGTCGTTGGTTATGATAAACCTAGATTGTCAAGCCTATCTTACGAGCTTCAACACTATGTCAAGACCGGTTCCGTATCTTGTGACACCGGAACCCAAGAGGATAGCTCGTTTCATTGGGGGTTTAGCCCCATAAATCAAGGCCAGTGTGAAGGCCTCCAGACCAGCTACTTTTAGGTCTGTAGCGGATATATCATTGTCTCTTACTTTGGACGCGGTCAGACAAAGATCACTCAGAAACACCGATGCTGAGAAAAGAAAGCGTGAGGATGACAACTCACGACGGTCAGACAAGAAGCATAAGGGAAACAATGACCACAAAAAGAGTTCAGGAACTAAAAAGGATGGTCATCAGTCGGGCGATAAGCCTAAGTGTAAAATCCGTAAGAAGCACCATTTCGGGAGGTGCAGATACAAGTCGAAATCCCAATCGCAGCCAAGGCCTTGTGGGATTTGTAAATCTTCTGAGCACAAGACATTGGACTGTAAGAAAATCAAGGATGTGACGTGCTATAACTGCAATGAAAAAGGGCATATCAAGTCCAACTGCCCAAAGTTTGCTAAGAAGGTTGAGGATGGGAAAAAGACCAATGCTAGGGTCTTTCGAATGGATGCACGAGAAGCTATTCAGGACGATAATGTGATAACAGGTACCTTTCTCATCAATGACGTTTATGCAAGAGTGTTATTTGATTCTGGAGCAGATAAGTCATTTGTTGATGATAAGTTTTGTAAGTTGTTAAATCTACCTCTTAGAACCCTAAGCATAAAATATGAGGTTGAATTAGCCGATGGCACCATAGAAACCGCATCAACTATATTAGATGGATGTTTCATATCCATTAGGAGCCACTCTTTTCCATTATCCTTACTTCCTTTGAAGTTAGCTGGTTTCGACATAGTAATAGGCATGGATTGGTTATCTCATAACTAAGCCCAGATCGTTTGCAACAAGAAGCAAGTGGTGATCAAGACTCCGTCTGGTGAACCACTGACCATTCAGGGAGATACCCAGTATGGACTGCCTGAGCAAGTGTCCATGCTCAAGGCATCTAAGTGCTTGAAGAAGGGTTGTGTCATTTATATGGCACATGTAACTATTGATGAGCAGAAGCTCAAGATTGAAGACATCCCCATCATTTCTGAATATCCCGAAGTATTCCCTGAAGAACTACCTAGTTTGCCACCAGATAGGCAAGTAGAATTCAGAATTGACATTATTCCAGGAGCAGCACCTGTTGCAAGAGCACCTTACAGGTTAGCGCCAACAGAAATGAAAGAGTTGAGGACTCAATTAGATGATTTGTTGGCAAAAGGTTTTATACGCCCTAGCTCGTCTCCATGGGGAGCACCAATACTATTTGTGAAGAAGAAGGATGGATCGATGCGTCTATGCATCGATTATCGCGAGCTTAACAAGGTTACCATCAAGAATAGATATCCATTGCCCAGGATCGACGATCTGTTCGATCAGCTTCAAGGGGCGAGTTATTTCTCCAAAATCGATTGAGGTCAGGCTACCATCAGTTGAAGGTTAGAGATGAAGATGTGCACAAAACTGCATTTAGGACTCGCTATGGTCATTACGAGTTCCTGGTGATGCCTTTTTGGCTCACTAATGCACCAGCAGCGTTCATGGATCTCATGAACCATGTCTGCAAGCCATACTTGGACACATTTGTCATCGTCTTCATTGATGACATTCTGATTTATTCAAAGAATCAAGTTGACCACGAGAAGCAGCTTCGATGAATTCTGGAACTACTTCAGCAGGAGAAGCTTTACGCCAAGTTTTCAAAATATGAATTCTGGCTTCGTGAAGTCCAATTTCTTGGACACGTGGTTAGTGAGCGTGGTATCCGGGTGGATCCCGCTAAAGTTGAAGCTGTCATGAATTGGCAAGAGCCAAAGACGCCTACCGAAATTGGTAGCTTTATAGGTTTAGCAGGATACTACAGGCGATTTATTGAAAACTTCTCAAGAATTGCAGCACCCCTGACTCTACTAACTCTAAAGAATAGCAAGTTTGACTGGGGGCCTAAGCAGCAAGAATCTTTCAATATTTTGAAGCAGAAGTTGAGCAACGCTCCAGTGCTGATGTTTCCAGATGGAATTGATGAATTTGTGGTATATTGTGATGCATCACACACCGGTATGGGTTGTGTGCTTATGCAGAAAGGCAAGGCCATTGCCTATGCTTCACGTCAGTTAAAGGTGCATGAAAAGAACTACACCACCCATGACTTGGAGTTGGGTGCCGTTGTATTTGCACTAAAACTTTGGAGGCACTACTTGTATGGTACTAAGTGTGTGATCTACTCTGATCACAAAAGCCTTCAACACCTGTTCAATCAGAAGGACTTGAACATGAGGCAGCGACGATGGATGAAAACTTTGAATGATTATGACTGTGAGATACGATACCATCCAGGCAAGGTAAATGTAGTCGCCGATGCCCTAAGTAGAAAGGAAAGGGTCAAGCCCATAAGAATCAATGCCAAGAGCATTGAATTAAAGAATAGCTTAAATGAAAGGTTGTTAGCTGCACAGAAGGAAGCCGTATTGGAAGCTAACTATCCTAATGAAAAGCTAGGAGTAACTGAAGAGCAATTATCTCAGGGCAAGGACGGAATCCTGAGATTAAATGGACGAATATGGGTTCCAATTTATGGAGGACTTCGGGATGTTATCCTCCAGGAAGCCCACAGTTCTAAGTACTCAGTTCATCCTGGGGCTGACAAGATGTACCAGGATCTGAGAGCAAATTATTAGTGGATAGGCTTGAAGAAGTCTATAGCTACCTATGTAGCCAAATGTTTGACGTGGGCTCAAGTCAAAGCTGAACATCAAAAGCCGTCAGGTTTGCTACAACAGCCTGAACTTCCCACCTGGAAGTGGAAAATGGTGACAATGGATTTTATCACCAAGTTGCCAAAGACAAAGAAAGGAAATGATACTATATGGGTCATAGTAGATAGACTGACTAAGTCAGCACATTTTCTACCCATCAAGGAGACTTATAGCTCCGACATATTAGCCCAATTGTACGTAGATAAGATTGTATCTCTCCATGGTGTACCATTGTCTATTATCTCGGACAGAGATACTAGATACACATCTCATTTTTGGAAAAGTTTCCAACAATCTTTGGGCACGCGCTTAAATTTTAGTACGGCTTACCATCCTCAGACGGACGGACAGAGTGAGCGTACCATCAAAACTTTGGAAGACATGCTTCGTGCATGTGTGATTGACTTAGGTGGTAGTTGGGATAACCACCTGCCATTGATCGAGTTCTCCTATAACGGGCTGTAGACTTGATCGGTGGTCTAGTTTTAGTTTAAGAAACGGGTTGTTCATTGATTAAGACGATCACGGAATGGATTCCGGCATAAACCCGTCGCTAACAGACAACTGGTTGAATTGGGGTGGTTCCCGACCGATCAGAACGGCTGTTAAACGATAAGTTACTATTGCCTCAGTACGTGGCGTGACGTCACCAATACTTTTCAAACTTAGAAATTTTAAACAAAAGTTAGTAGACAAGAAACAACAGGCCAGCAGATCGTAAATTCACGTCCAATAATGTATCGACACGTGTCATGAGCTTTAAACGTGTAAAAGATTTCTTTAGAGGGACTAAAGTTGACAAACATAGAAAGTATGTGAATATAAGGGTTCAAAGTGTCAACAATGGATAAATATACCTTACTGTAACCCTACACGATGTTTATACCCTTAAACGAATGAATCATGGATCATACGAAGCTAATTGTGGAAGAAAGTGAGAGATTACAAACTACAGGGGTTAAATGTGTCAACATGTTTAAAGTATACCTCTGAGTGACCTTTTAGCAAACCCGAAGCTTTGTAACGATAAATTATACTCACTAGAATATGTGATAAAAATTGCAGCAAGTTTCATTATCGTATGAGAAAGTTATGACAATATTCGTATACGAGGGGTAAAAGCATCAACGTTGAAATTTAAGGCTTTTCGGGTGATCACAAAGTTAACCAAGGACTTAACAATGTTTGGTTATGTCATGGAGCCCTTAAAAGTCAAGTTAGAGGGTCAAAAATGCAAGAAATAAAGTTAAATCCAAGCATACAAGGATCAGGGACCAAAAATGCAATTGCTGAAACTTGTTTGGCTGATTCTGGGAAGCCACACGAGCCGCGTAAGGTATGTATGGATCCTTACGCGGGCCGCCTGGGACTACCAGCGAAAGAATTCACCTGCAGGTGCCAGTTCAGGTCTGTTAACCGACTTTAGAAGCTTGTTTTGCATACCAGGGACTCCTCCAATGGTATTACATGCAATAGGGGCACTTGTACTGATCTCATAACACTTGTAGACCTCCTTGGCATGATCCTAAGTGATCAAATTACCTATATAAGAACCCACTTATTGCAACTCTTGTGCACACTCACTTGAAACTCTCACAACTTCACTTCTGGAGAATTTTGGAGCTCAAGCACCCTTCCTAGGAGTCACTAGTCGTTCTTAGGACTATTGTACGGGTCCTTAACCTTCCATAATTCAGTTTAGCATAGTTAAATAGCCTAAAGTCAAACCGTCGTAATTAAGGTTTGACTTCGAGATTAATTTAAATGTGTCCAGTCAAATCTCGAATTGAAAGTACCTATGAGTTGGTAATTATGTGGGTAACAAACCCTTAAAAGGGCACCCTCTGATTCCCACTCTAACTAGGTCAATTGTCGGGTCAAAGTTAATCTTAAAAAGTCAACAGAAAGCTTATTTTCAATTTAATGCATAATTAGCAATGTAGGAGCCATGCAACCTGTTTTATCACTAATATAACTTGGTAATTAATGTAAGAACATGTCTAAACATGTTCAACCCGACAATTTTCAGTTTAGGCTTGGTTCGGAACCGAAAGTCGCATAATTTGACTTTTGCTTTGACTTTCAGTTCTGACCCAATGTAGCATGTTTTAGAAATGCCTTAGAGCCTTAATAGGACCAGGTTGCATGTTAGTATAACCCTCTGTGATTATACAACTTGGTTCATTAGTTATCCGATTCATATGCATGTTTCCGTTAAGTGCTTAAATGTTGACTATTATGCCCATATGACCTGAAAACATGATTTTTGGAAATATAAAAGAATTGAAACCTTCATTACTGATTTATAGACTTATCCCTAAAATTTGATACCAGTTTGAGGTCTAGATTAGGAGTTATGCTCATTAGCGTAATTAGAAAGCTTTTTATTAAATAAACGGCGTAATTAGCATATGGCCTATCTAAACCCAATTTTTAATACCAAACGTTTCACCTACTGATATAAAATAATATTTTGGGATTTTTGAAGATTTTTATTTAATTTTAGGCTGAGCATAACATAGAGTTCTAAGCTTGATTCGGTAATCGACGGTTTTGCCCTTTTGGCCTATAAAATGAGTTTTACAAATCTTTTTGATACCAAACCTTTTTATACTGATCTAATATGATAAATAAATTATTTTGAGCCTTCTGGAATAATAAAAATATTAGCTTTTCTTATAAAACCCAGAAATCGCTTAAAACCGCATTTTTACGCGTTTTAAACGCATAGTATGTACCAAAACTATTTTAAATATATAAGATTTGATACCTACTGATATTTTAAGTAAATTTTTATACTTTAACAGTAAACAAAAGTTTTAAACTCAGATTTTCAGAATTGACCTTTTAGGCTTATGTGAAATTACCAAAACGCCCATACGGTACATAGTTTGGTTATAAATGGTAAATTTCACATATATGTAATACCCTACTGATATAACCTATTAAATTAAGTATATTTACTGATTTTATCAGACCTGAAACTCAGATTTATATTAAACCTCTTTTATAACCTTTTAAATGACCAAAATACCCCTACGGGGCATAATTTGAGTTTAAATCCATTTTGGGCATAATAGAAGATATCTTACTGATGTCACAACATATTTAAGGCATATTAACTTAGGGAACCTGTATATGACCCTTATGGTTACCCGTTATGCATTTTTCGCGTTCGGTTCGGTTTATGTAACTAGTTTGCATAAATTGACCGAAACGGGTCAAACCTTATCGTTTTTGTCTCAAAATCCAGAATGTGTTTAGTTTACCCATATTATACAAGTCTTCAAACTTGTCGGGTCTAAACCACATTCTTTTCCGGTCTTCGCTTAATCGTGCGTTTGGACCGTATCTTCTTGTAAAACTAACCGGTCTAAGTTTAGGCTTAATTAAAGACCCGTTAGGAATCTAATAGGTTATTAAAAACCTTTGTTCCAGAATAGGAGACCCGGTAAAAGCTACGTGCACTTGCTGTTTGTGATTAATACTTGCAAAGGTAAATACTTTTAACTTATTTTCCCTATACGGGCTTGGGGTACGGTATATAAAATACCGCTTGGTCGGGCATTGAATTTTTGATCGTATGAAGGTTAATTTATTGAAATGTCCTGTTTAAATTGTTTTGTTTGCTTAAAGCCTTTGGGGGGTTAATGACCATGTCCCGGATATCCTTGGCATCATTTTACGAAATGGCCACGACCTAAGCACGGGGTGTAGGCGTACACCCGACCGTGCATATATAAATAATAAGGTATAACCGCCGGTTTCGGGAATAACTTGCCGTGGGACTATATCATGTGGTGTGTCTATTAATCTTTAACCCGGTGTCAATCCAGGCTACTGAACGTATAACGAACATGTAATTCTTTTATAAGCTTATATATAAATAATTATCCCAAGTTATAAAAAGTTTTGTGCCTTGTGCATTTAAATCAATTTTCTTAAACCTTTTCAAAATGAGTCAGTTAATTGTATTTACCAGAGTAAACTGACGTATTTTCCCAAAAAGGCTAAGTACAGGTACTACTCGAAATAGGTTGGCCTCTCCTTAGCATCAATAAGAGTCTCGCTAGCTTGGATGCATTTTAAATCTGATGAACTATGTTTCCTTTTTATTTGATCCGCCTGAGGATCCTTTACAGTCCGTTTGTAATACTTTGATATTACTTTATATTCGGTTTGTAATGTGATTCATCTTTTGCTTCCGCTGTGCATTTAAATTGTGTTGTTTGACTATGATAATATCAACTACGTCACGATACTCCCCACCGGGCCCACCGGTAATACGTGGAAATATCAGGGTGTGACACTTAATCCAGAGTGTGTAGTTCCGCCTTAACAATAGTAGCGCTATAGGAAGATGCACCTCTCCTATTATTCTCGGGGGGTATTGTTAGGAGGATTCTAGTTTGGCTTGAGTCTTGGGTAAACACTAAAGCATTGGGATACTTGGGCTATCACTGCGTGGACTACGACACTAGCACGGCTGTAAACTATTTTTATCACTTACACTATGGATATGAGTTGTATTAATCTACTATACTAGTATCAAACTTGTATACTCGCCAATACATTCGTATTGATATTTTAATACATGTTGCAGGTTGATAGGATGAGATGGAACATGGAAAACAAGCTAGGGGAATGCCTAGAAACGTCACGCTAGCTAATCTAGTCTTGGAACAATTTGAACAATTATGATTTGATGTTTTGTAATGTGATATTCTGAGATGTTTGGATTTTAGACAATTGCTATGAAATCTACTTAACTCTACCGAAATATCTAGTGTTGTGGAATTCTCTTGAGCAATCTGTACGCTTAGTGCTCGCACCCCGATGTTTCCGCCATCGGTTGGGGTGTGACAGATTGGTATCAGAGCCATAACTATAGGGAATTAGGATAAGTAGGAATACTTGCCCTAGTCTATAGTTTTAGGAACTTGACTCTTATTTGCTGTTTAAAACTTATGCATTCTACCGTATCTGCTTCCTAGCAGCACATGTTCCTATTAAACTTATATGCCTTTCCTAAGGCTGCTATAATCTACACATCATACTATGAAGACACTGTCACACAGTGTTTATTTTGGCACGAGATTTGCCCACAGGATAGGAGTGACATCCGAACCTTGATGGGAAATCTCCATAATATTCTGGAAGGTCTTGTCTGCGAATGAGAGCCGACAACCTTTGTGGTACGATGTTGGCAAGTTAGAGGTGAAACTCAGACCTTGATAACTAGTCCCACTCCTTGATGATTTTATGTCTCGCCAAAGTCTCGTAACTGCCAATCAATTGAGTACGCAGAATGACTAAAAGGATGAATATCGTAGGCCTAACATCGATGACGTATTTGTCTAAGTAAGTCAGGAAGCGATACCTCAATCCGAAAGGGGTTCGAACCACTTTGTTTAGTCACTGTTCCTCTACCCAAAACAATCCTATGTTTTATACGCCTATCTTGCTTTTATGCTATCTCGATTTTTGTGGTTTTATCTATGAGGTTTTAAACTTGATTCTTCATTCGTTTTGGTATATTTTTACACGAATCACACGTTGTCCGCAATCTCAAACATTAATCCTAATCTCATAACTAAATTTATGAAGCTTTATTCTATGAGTAATCTATGTGGTAATCTTGATTGACTATTATGTTTTGAGGTGTTGATTGTGGGTATGAAACACTAAGATGACATGAAAGTACGAGACAGAAGTGGCATGTCCGAAGCATGGTGGATACGCCGCTGGTACTTCCTATATATAAGTGCTTCCGACATGTTACCAACTTTCGTACCAAGTGCCATACGAGGATAGTGTTTGCAGACCAGTGTGGATAGTCTATGTAATCTATGGAAACTTTATTTGCGAAGACTACGGAGAATCTATGCAATCCATGTAGACTCTAAAGCCATGCATGTAATCTATGTGTACTCTAGCAATGTTAATCTATTGTGTTGAACTATTGAGATTAATCTGTGGCAATCTATTGAGTTAATCTATGTTACTCTATTAAGTAATCATGTTAAAATATTGGGTTATTCTATAAGCTAATCTATGTCGATCTATCGAGAAAACTATGAATAAACTATGTGAATCCAATCTATGCGAAGCTATTTGAACAATCTATGATATATGATGATGATAATGATGAGTAAATTGTTATGGGTGGTAATTGCGACACGTAACATGATACTGAGTACGGGGTAAGGCGATGTGCCCGAAGCGTGGTGGATACGCCGCTGGTACTTCCTATATATAAGCGTTTTTGGCATGTTGACCGAGCTTCGTGCAACGCGCCATGCGAAGGTCGTGAATTTTGTGATGGTTCAATCTAGACTCTTAAATCTATCGTGTGTGTAATCTATATTGTGAGATCTAGTGAACTTAGACTTATATGGTCCTGCTTATCGGATCTGTAGATGTCTGCTCACAGAACATCCGACGCTCTCAGGAGATCCAGAGAGAAGTCTCAGAAGAAGATGATGTCTTTCATGGCCGATCAGATCGCTCGAGTTATGCCAAGAATCGTCACTGAGCTTCAAGGATCAAACACTCCGCCATCCTCTGCGGACTCCAAGGCTGAGAAACAGAAGCCTGCCAAGTTCAACTACAAACATTTCATCTCTTGCAACCCTAAGCCTTTCACGGGCAGTGATGGGGTAACTGCCATGCTTGAGTGGTTCGACAGCATCGAAGTTAACTTCATTAACAGTGAGTGCCCAGATCATTTGAAAACCAGGAGTGCGACTGGAATGTTTCAAGGCAGAGCATTGGAGTGGTGGTCGAATGAGAGAAACATCCGTTCTAATGAAGAAGCCTATGCTCTTCCATGGGCTGAGGTGCGTGAACTCATGATGCTCGAGTTCTGCCCTCCTCACGAACAACTGAAGCTTGAAGAAGAGTTTTGGCACTTGAAGCAGATTGGTGATGATAATCTGGCTTATACTACCCGTTTTAAACAGCTGAGTCTTATCGTTCCCCACTTGGTTTCGACTCCTAAGCGAATGATAACCAAATACATCAATGGCCTACCTCCTGCTATGCGTGATTCCATCGAAGCAGCTCAGCTAGAAACTATTGAGGAAGTCTACCGTCTCGCAGCTAGTCTCAACAACAATCGTGTGCGTGATAAGCAGTTTGCCACCCCTGCTCCTTCGAAGTCTGCAAATCAAGTCACTCAGCTGCCAAGTGGCAGCAGGAACAAGAAACGGAAAACCCAGGGTTCGGGATGTAATGTTATTACCCCTGCTGCTAACCCTGTTGCTAACCCTGCTGCTCCCGAAGCTAAGAAGCAATACACTGGGCCTCATCCCAAGTGTGCGACTTGCAACTACCATCATCCTGCTGCTTCTGCATGTCGTCTGTGCACCAACTGTAATCGTTATGGTCACACGACTCCCTACTGTCGACAAACTAACCCGGCCCCACAAGCTCAGCAAGCCCCAGCTCAAGCAGCTCTCCCAGCACCTCCACAGAACCCAAGGCCAGTCAACGCTATTCGTGCATGCTACAAGTGTGGAGATACTACCCACCTCCATAACCAGTGTCCTCAGCTGAACTACGACCAGCAGCCAGCCGCTCGTGGACGGGCGTTTAACCTTAACGCGAATCAGGCTCGCAATGACAATGACGTCGTCAATGGTATGTTTCTCGTTAATGATCTCTATGCTTCGATTCTATTTGATACTGGTGCTGACAAGAGTTTTGTATCCGTGGAATTCGAGTCTTTGATGAATTGTACACGCTCTAAGTTACCAGAGTCGTTCTCTGTTGAGGTCGCCAATGGTAAGTCGATTCTTGTGAATTCTATCATGCGTGATTGTTCCTTGATACTTAACGATCATGTATTCGCTATTGATCTTATCCCAATGCGTTTGGGTAGTTTTGATGTAATTATCGGTATGGATTGGTTGCGTAAGAACCATGCCGAAATCGTGTGTCATGAAAAGCTTGTTTGTCTTCCTCTACCATCGGGTGATCTTTTACATGTCTATGGGGACCGACCTTCGAAAGGACTAAGGCTGATGTCATGTACGCAAGCGAGCAGAAGTTTGCGTAAACAGAACCCTGCCATCTTGGCCCACGTGGTGGAACAAAAGGGCAAGGGGAAGAACATAAACGATGTTCCAGTTGTGTGTGACTTCCCTGATGTCTTTCCCGAGGATCTACCTGGTCTTCCTCCTCCCAGATCCGTTGATTTTCGTATTGATCTCGTACCTGGTGCGACTCCTATCGCCAGGGCTCCTTACCGCCTTGCACCTTCCGAGATGCAAGAATTATCCAGCCAGCTACAGGAATTGCTCGATAAAGGTTTTATTCGTCCAAGTACCTCTTCGTGGGGTGCTCCCGTGTTATTTGTCAAGAAGAAGGATGGTTCGTTCCTTATGTGTATCGACTACCGTGAACTTAATAAGCTTACCGTGAAGAATCGCTACCCTTTGCCTCGTATTGATGATTTATTTAACCAACTACAAGGCGCCTCCTGTTTCTCTAAAATTGACCTACGTTCTGGATATCATCAACTATGTGTCCTCGAAGATGATATTCCAAAAACTGCGTTTCGTACTCGATATGGGCACTACGAGTTCGTGGTCATGCCTTTTGGTTTGACTAACGCACCCGCCGTGTTCATGGACCTTATGAGCCGCGTTTGTAAGCCCTATTTGGATCGTTTTGTTATAGTCTTTATTGACGATATTCTTATTTACTCTAAGTCTAAAGATGATCATGCTCGCCATCTTTGTCTTATGCTGGAAGTCCTGGAACTTCTGCGGGGTGAACGTCTATATGCTAAATTTTCTAAGTGTGAGTTTTGGATTGACGAAGTGCAGTTTATTGGTCATATTGTTAGTAGTCAGGGTATTCATGTTGACCCTTCGAAAATTGAGGCCGTGAAGAATTGGTGTACGCCCAAATCCATGTCTGGGATTCGTTCTTTTCTAGGATTGGCGGGTTATTACCGCCGGTTCATCGCGGATTTCTCTAAAATCGCTGTTCCTCTTACTACGCTAACTCAGAAGGAAAAACCTTTTGTTTGGGGTCCCGAGCAAGAGAACTCCTTTCAAACCCTTAAGAATCTTTTGTGTAATGCCCCTGTGTTAACTCTACCTGATGGCAAAAACGATTTCGTGGTGTATTGCGTTGCCTCGAACCGTGGATTGGGCTGCGTGCTCATGCAGCGGGACAAGGTCATTGCTTACGCTTCTCAACAACTCAAGGTGCATGAGAAAAACTATACTACTCACGATCTGGAGCTTGGTGCAGTTGTTTTTGCGTTAAAGATCTGGCGACACTACCTTTACGGTACTAAGTGTGTGGTTTTCACCGACCATAGGAGCCTTCAACATATCTTTGACCAGAAAGAACTAAACATGCGACAGAGGCGATGGGTGGAATTGCTTAACGACTACGACTGTGAAATTCGCTACCACCCTGGAAAGGCGAATGTAGTGGCCGACGCGCTTAGTCGTAAAACTCATGTCAAGGCTATTCGTATCTCTAGCGATTTGCATGTTTGTATTCGTGAAGCTCAGTATTCAGCAGCAAATGAAGGAAGTCTAGAAGAAGAAGTTCACAGCGCTAGAATGGACCAGCTCGAAACTAAATCTGATGGCCTGCAGTATTATCTAAATCGTATCTGGGTGCCGGATCGCTATAATCTCCGTGAGCTCATTATGATCGAGGCTCACAAATCCCGTTACTCTATCCATCCAGGTGCCGACAAGATGTACCAGGATCTGCGTACAACTTATTGGTGGACTGGCATGAAGAGGGACATTGCTGTCTATGTGTCTAAGTGCCTTACCTGCTCGAAGGTAAAGGCTGAACACCAGCGTCCTTCTGGACTCTTGGAGCAACCTAAAATACCTGTCTGGAAATGGGATAACATTGCTATGGACTTTATTACCAAACTACCCCGTACCTCTAAAGGTCACGATAACATCTGGGTGATTATTGATCGTTTGACTAAATCCGCTCACTTTCTTCCTATTCGTGAAGATTACAGAGTGAAGAGACTTGCTCGAATCTATACCGATGAGATTATAAGCCGTCATGGCGTACCTCTTGACATAATCTCGGACCGTGATGGTCGCTTTACTTCACGTCTTTGGCAAACGTTTCAATCCGCTATGGGTACGCACTTGAATCTTAGCACGGCCTTTCATCCTCAGACGGATGATCAGACCGAACGTACTATTCAGACCCTCGAGGATATGCTTCGTTCTTGTGTCATCGACTTTGGTGGTAACTGGGATGTACATTTACCATTGATAGAATTCTCGTACAACAATAGCTACCATTCCAGTATTCAGATGGCTCCTTTCGAAGCTTTATATGGGCGAAAATGTCGATCTCCTCTCAGCTGGCATGAGGTTGGGGAAAAGCAGTTCACCGGCCCTGAGATTGTTCAAGAGACAACGGATAAGATTCTTCAGATCCGTGATAACTTGATCAAGGCTAGGAGCAGACAAAAGAGCTATGCTGATAATAGGCGGAAGCCTCTGGAATTTGTTGTTGGTGACCGAGTTCTACTCAAGGTATCTCCTTGGAAGGGAGTAGTTCGTTTTGGGAAGAAGGGGAATCTTGCGCCTCGCTATGTGGGTCCTTTCGTGATACTTGAAAGGATTGGCAAGGTAGCATACAAACTCGACTTGCCACAAGAGCTAAACAATGTGCATCCAGTGTTCCACGTATCTAACTTACGGAAATGCCTAGCCGATGAAGGACTGCAGGTTCCTCTTGAAGATTTACAGATAAATGAAGCTGTTCAATTTGTGGAGAAACCGGTCGAAATCATGGATCAAACTGTCAAGCGTCTGAGGCGCAGCAAAATTCCCATTGTTAAGGTTCGATGGGAAGGACGAATTCACTTGGGAGCTAAAAAGTGATATGAAGGCCAAGTATCCGCATCTCTTCGAGCAGTCTTCTTCTAAGATTTCGGGGACGAAATCTCCTAAAGGAGGGGAGACTGTAACGCCCAGCGTCCCTGAACTCTAGACACTTGGCAAGAACAGTCCCTGAACTTCTGAGGAGTTGTCAATTTTAGTGCCTGTGGTGTTAAGGAGTTGATGTTTTAATACTTCTGGTGTGAATCTTATTATTATGATGCTTGATTCTTGAAACATAAACTATGAGACTTGATACAAATACTAGACTCTTGATGCTTGACCCTTGATGCTTTATGAATAAACTACATACTTGACTCTTTATACTATGAAAGCTAGATTCCTATCATTGATACTTGATACTTGATACTTGGACTCTTGATTCTTGATGATTGAGAAACAATGATTCTTGACCTTTGAGACTTAAATTGGTGCTTGACTCCTTAGACTCGTGAAGCTTGATTCTTGGTTAAACGAGAGACTGGAGCCTTGTCACTGGCAAAATCTATGAAACTTTGAGACTTCGGTGCTTATGATGTAATCTAATTAATAAAATACTTTGCATAAATTTATATATATAACGCAACGCCTAACATTACGCGAAAAACAAACCAGAACGAGAACGCAAAAGGTTGGGTTGGCCAGAGTGGCCGACCGATCGGATGACCAGCCGATCGGATGGCCAGCCGATCGGACGGCACCCAGCCGAACCACCTTCCTCTCTTTCTCCCCTTCACCTATAAATAGGCTGTCACATCACCATTTCAAGTGATGTGACAGCTCTGACCGAACCTGACGCACGCACGTGATTTTTCTTCATTTTCTCATCGATTTCGGTACGTTTCAAGCTAGATTCTTGTACTTTCTTGATCTACTCATCATTCTCTACGTGATTCTCACTTGAAATCACACTTTTCACCGTGAAATCTCTCAGATCTGAGATCTTAAGGATGATGTCATCATGGTGGTTTGTACAAACTGCTATATGAGGTCATTCTTGGTAAGATCTAGCCGAGATCTAAGGGATTCCATGTAACTATCACTAAATCTAAGCTAAACCTAAGTATTTTCATAATAAAAACTTAAGTTTCTTCATCTTTTCTTCAAATTTCTGATTTACTTCGGTGATAAACGTGACTAAATGGACTGTAGACTTGATCGGTGGTCTAGTGTTAGTTTAAGAAACGGGTTGTTCACTGATTAAGACGATCACAGAATGGATTCCGGCATAAACCCGTCGCTAACAGACAACTGGTTGAATTGGGGTGGTTCCCGACCGATCAGAACTGCTGTTAAACGATAAGTTACTATTGCCTCAGTACGTGTCGTGACGTCACCAATACTTTTCAAACTTAGAAATTTTAAACGAAAGTTAGTAGACAAGAAACAACAGGCCAGCCGATCGGACTGCCATCCGATCGGACAGCCCTGCCACTCAATAGGCCAGCCGATCGGACAGCCTATTCCTCACTTGGCCAGCCGATCGGATTACCATCCGATCGGACAACCAATTGGTCTCATCTCATGTTATTTTCGACCGGACGGATGGCAACCTGATCGGATAGCCATCCGATCGGGCAGACATTGCCACTATACGTACACAAGGCCACCCAGTCGACTGGCCATCCGATCGGACAGCCGTCCGATCGGACAACCATCCGACCCAGGGACCTGTTAGAGACTTTATTCTATCTCGATACTTCGCCCGACTCTTACCCCATTGCAATCTAATCAGGATAAATCCTAAAAGAGCTCCCTTTGATCCAATAACAGTTGCGACTGTTAAGCAATCACTGTGAGTATACTCGATCCCCTTTTACTTTAAACTTTTGGGGTGTAACATGTATTCTATGAAAATTAAACTTGAATCTTTGAAAACTTATGCTCTATCCTATGTGAAACTGGTGATTCTTGATTCTTGATTCTTTGTGCTATGTGACGCTTAATCCAGAGTGTGTAGTTCCGCCTTAACAATAGTAGCGCTATAGGAAGATGCACCTCTCCCATTATTCTCGGGGGGTATTGTTAGGAGGATTCTAGTTTACCTTGAGTCTTGGGTAAACACTAAAGCATTGGGATACTTGGGCTATCACTGCGTGGACTACGACACTAGCACGGTTGTAAACTATTTTTATTACTTACACTATGGATATGAGTTGTTTTAATCTACTATACTAGTATCAAACTTGTATACTCGCCAATACATTCGTATTGATATTTTAATACATGTTGCAGGTTGATAGGATGAGATGGAACATGGAAAACAAGCTAGGGGAATGCCTAGAAACGTCACGCTAGCTAATCTAGTCTTGGAACAATTATGATTTGATGTTTTGTAATGTGATATTCTGAGATGTTTGGATTTTAGATAATTGCTATGAAATCTACTTAACTCTACCGAAATATCTAGTGTTGTGGGATTCTCTTGAGCAATTTGTACGCTTAGTGCTCGCACCCTGATGTTTCTGCCATCGGTTGGGGTGTGACAAACGTGAGAGATTTCAGAAAGCGAAATGAGCACCGAAACCATCCCATCTATGCCCCTTATATACTAAATTTTGCACTCGGCCGCGCGTCGCGGAAGGGGGGGTATCCATCCGCGATACGCGGGGGATGGTGTTAGGGCTTAGGTCAGTCTAGTCACCACCCTAGCCTGCCACGTGTCACCCGGTGACCACATGTCTCCTGTGATGCGCGGGGACATGTTGGATCTCGTTTTCTCGTTTTTCGTGTCGTGTCTTGTCGCGCGCGTTGGGTTTTGATTACGGTTTTGTGATCAAAATGACGAAGTCTGCGCCTCGAACAGAGCCAAAGCAATGAGTCCTTAATCGAAAATCCAAAGCAGACCATTACCTTGGGCCATGTAGTGTCCAATAACGTTCGGGCTCACCTCAAACAACTGATGTTTAAGAACATGGACGTTTTCACGTGGACACATGCAGACATGGTGGGTGTCCAACGCGACAATCGCCGAGCACTGTCTTAAGACCTTCCCATTTGTTAAACTGGTCGTACAAGGTAAGAGAAGTCTAGGTGCTGAAAAACACTAAGCTATAAATGAACAAGTCAAAGAACTGCTGAAAGCCAACATCATCCTGGAAGTCTGATACCAGACTTGGGTAGCCAATCATGTCATGTACCAAAGTCGAATGGCAACTGGCGTATGCGTGTTGATTACAAAGACTTGAACAAGGCGTGCCCAAGAGACTGTTATTCGCTCCCCGAGATCGACAAAAAAGTGGATTCTATCATGCCTTTTAGATGGAAGTGCTTTCTAGATTGTTATAAAGGTTACCAACAAGTCTAGATGGCACTCGAAGACAAAGATAAAACAACATTCCGAATGGAGATGAGTATCTTCTGTTATACAAAAATACCGCTTAGACTAAAGAATGTTGACGCAACGTATCAAAGGTAAAATAAGTTTTTTTAATCATTGGTTGATCGTCAGTCGAAAAACACAAAAACCCAATGGTAAATATTTAGTGGTGCTAGCATATGAATAAAATTTTCAATGTCAGGCTGGTTTTTAAAAGAACGATGAGACCATGAATAAAATTTTCAATTTCACGCTGGTTTAAAAAAAAAAAAAAAACGCTAACATTCCCAATGAAAGTTCACACAAATGCCCACAAACTTGCTCGGTCACTTGCCATATCCGCAATACATCATATTTTAAAGAAACATATTTTATCTCAAATTTGTCATCGTTCACCAAAATAACATTATCACAACATGTTACATGTACCTTTTATAATTAGAAAAAACTATTTATCTTTTAGCATTTTAAATGTTTCATGGTTTATTATCGGAATAAATTAGATTATTTAAGAAAAATGAAAATAAACTAAATACAATTAAAATGGAAAGGACCCACATCATAACCCATCTTTTTCCTCAACTTCCCAATTTTCTTATTTTTCATTTATCGAGTGATGCTAAACGTAACCCAACTTCCTTATATGCATTGGTGAATTTTGAACGAAAAATCGAAAATGGTCGAACTCTCAAAATCCAATATTTTACACTATGAGTAAAAGTAGAGAGGTGATGTGACGGATTTAGTAGGTAGAAAGAGGACATTAAAGAGAATATGTAGTAGGGTACATTTTGCACAAACCATATATGTAAAAAGAACAATGTTTGTGAAATGGTTACATGTCAAGTATAGTGAATTTCGATTGCAAGACTATTATATCATGCCATTTTACGAATTTATCAGTAAATTTTTAGTTATTACCAATATTTATAAGCCAATTTTATAATAAATTTAGTACTAATATAATATAAAATATAAAATATATAAAGAGTTAACTGCCATTTTCGTCCCTGTGGTTTGGTCACTTTGGCCATTTCAGTCCATTTTTCAAAAATGCGCCATTTTCGTCCCCCACGTTCTGGAAATGTGCCATTTCAGTCCAAAAATCATAACCCAGTTAAGTCAGTTTGTAAATAAGGACTGATTGTGTAAATTTGTAACATAAAGGACTGATTGTGTAAATTTGAAAAATGGACTGAAATGGCAGTTAACTCCGCTGCCACCACCACCACCACCGCCACCACTCCGCTGCCACCACCACCACCGCCGCCACCACCGCCACTCCGCTGCCACCACCACCGCCACCACAGCCACCACCGCCACCACAGCCACTGCCACCACCACCACCACCGCCGCCGCCGCCGGAACCACCACCATCAACGTCATGGCAAGACCCATATTTTCAGACGTTTGTATGTAATATAAAGTTAGAATTTATTGTATTTAATCCGAAAAGTAAACGAGCAAAACAAAGGAACGAGAACGGTATACCGAAACGAAAAGCTTGCGGGTTACGGGGACGTCTTCGTCTTCTCCGGTCGTCTTCTCCGATGAACTCCGGTCGTCTTCTCCGGTCGTCTTCTCCGATGAACTCCGAACTCCGATGAACTCAAAAAAGGTGAGGAAAGATTAAATACTCGTGATATAAACTAAAAATCTTTCATTTCCAGATATAAGAAGATGTAACTTTTGGTATATGATGAAAGCATCAAATTTTTATTATTCACTTCCAACTTTTATGATTTATTCCAAGTCAAGGATCCATACAATTGAAAAAAATTAAGCTACAAGTTCTAACTGGGTGGGTTAAAGTAAGAGCCAACATTATGCCCAAAATAAGCTCAGCTCATTGGCTAGTGTTTACACATACATTCTGGAACAATTTTGTACAGACAAATAGGCAAATCTGATAGAGGGGTCAAAGTAGCACATTTTTGCTTTTTAAATCATATAAAACGATCATCAAAGATGCAATATTATCTTTTTTTGGAACTTGGTTTTCAAAGACGCGCCTCTGCACTGAGGAAAATGCATCAGGGGTTTGAGGCAGCGCCTCATGTACTTTTGGGTCAAACTAGGGTATTTACGAAAGCTTATTTGTAAAGTAACCATAAAGATTAAGAAATTATGAAGATTTACTTGATAAAAGATTGATATGTAAAACAAATGAAAGAGACGTGTTGGTTCTAATATAGCCCATTTGGTTGTACACTGAGCAACACATCGTCACATTTTGTATGTGATGCGCGTGCCTCGTGTCTTGGCTTTTGAGACCTAAGCGGCTAAGGTAGATAAAATTGGTTTCATTACTTTTACTTTCCTCAAATGTTGACATTTCTTCATCAAATTGTATTTACTGATGTTATGGTTAATTTACTTCCATTCATGCTAAAACGTCACTAATTTCACACACAGTTATGTGTCGGTTCACACACATAACTAATGTGTTTGGTACTTTGTATCACTGTTAGTTTATATCACGCGTATTTAATCTTTCCTCACCTTTTTTGAGTTCATCGGAGTTCGGAGTTCATCGGAGAAGACGACCGGAGAAGACGAAGACGTCCCCGTAACCCGCAAGCGGCGGTGGTGGTGGTGGTGGCAGTGGCTGTGGTGGCGGTGGTGGCTGTGGTTGCGGTGGTGGCGGTGGTGGTGGCAGCGGAGTGGCGGTGGTGGTGGCGGTGGTGGCAGCGGAGTGGTGGCGGTGGTGGTGGTGGTGGCAGCGGAGTTAACTGCCATTTCAGTCCATTTTTCAAATTTACACAATCAGTCCTTTATGTTACAAATTTACACAATCAGTCCTTATTTACAAACTGACTTAACTGGGTTATGATTTTTGGACTGAAATGGCACCTTTCCAGAACGTGGGGGACGAAAATGGCGCATTTTTGAAAAATGGACTGAAATGGCCAAAGTGACCAAACCACAGGGACGAAAATGGCAGTTAACTCATATATAAATAAACGTTTTAAATCTCCAAACAACCCGTTACCCGACCGCTGGCTTGAGTCTTGACCACACAAGTTGCTTGCCGGGCCCACCACAAAAAGTTTGCTTAGTGAATTGCTAATTGATTAGTAGAAAGTCATATATCTTGGGAGTTGTAGTTATGTAGAGTTAGTTTCTTCAGGCCCAGTTGATGAAGACATGTCCCCATTGGCAACCAACAGTTAACGGCCCACACAATAGCCCATTTGGGAGTGTCGGTTTAGAGGAGGTGGGTGGGGGTCCAACCAAAATGTTATGTATTATTGAGACTCTCCTATAAAAACAGGACGCCTGTCTTAAAAGAGGAGAGGTTCCTATTCTCTCTCTGCTCCACGCGGCCTTTACGGTCGCATTCGATTTTGGTATACTCAAATTATACAATGGATTAAAGCCGATTGATTTTATAAAAAATACCAACTTAAAACAGACTTAAATTTATTTATTTTTTTGAACGGCAAATTTGGATCACTGACGGACCACTGGAGTATCATCCACCAGCAGAACCACCCGATCATATCCATCTCCACTAGGCAATAATGCCTATACACCAATTCAGGAGGAAACCCAATAAATTTGGGAAAACCCCCTTTGTGGGAATCGAACCCATGACCTAATGGTCATAAGCCTTATACCACTAGACTTAAATTGGTTAACATCATCCACAATCATTGTTTGTTACCACCACCTACTAGTCGTCATCGACACTTCGACACCGTTGTCACCAGCACCAACACTTGCGCCGCTGCCTCCTCCTCACACTCATCTATATTAAGTTATACATTTTTCCATTCACCTTCAAAATTATGATTTTAAAAATGTATTTTGTCCTTTTGTGGTGATTGGTGAATATGTCCAAACCAAAATCTTTGGGTGGTTTCCTTCAATGTTTTGTCACCCTCTTTCATTCATGGGTGTTCATGTCCTCCATAAGACAGGTAGAAAACATTAAATTATTGTTTGTCTCCGTCCATACATGTTGAACGAATAAGTGTATAATTAATTTCGTTTAACTTTAGCTACACCAACAATATTTATTTTGTTATATGATTTTGATAAAAATATTTTATTATTAGTTTTATTTTTATTTTTATTTAAAGTAATAAAATATAAATGAGAAAAAAAAAAAAAAAAACACCATCTATTGTAATATTAGGTAAAAATCTCTGTTTTAGAATATTGTCATGAAAATCATCTTACTATTATCGGTTATCGGTTTCCTTCAACCTGTGTAATTACCAATCGGCGGCCTAGCACATGAAATTGTCACCATTCTATCTACCGTAGGTACCTCCTACTTTCTAAAACACTTTCGCTATACCATATCACTGTAACATCTTGCTTTTTATACGTAAACTATTAAATAAAAAATATTCAAATAAATAATATATGTTATGGTGTGTGATTTTATTCGTTTATCAATTTTATGTTTATGTTGTTGACAAATCAATAAAAAGTCAAGTCAAATAGATAAGTTAAAGTTTTAAAAGTAAAAAAAATGACATGGATGGGTAAAAAGGAAATATTAAGTAGAGTGAAATGTATGATAGATTATGCTGACCAAAATTTTACTATTGTATTAACACTCACAATAGTTAAATTCATATTTTATGGATAGATCAATACAATGAATTATATTATAAGTAGTTTTAATAGAAAGAGTGAGTGTCACTCTATTTATAACATATGTAATGTGTGCATAATGTGTTCCAAGAGGAATTCTAAAATCAAGTTGGTAAGGCAAGTAGTTTTCAAAAGTAAAGTATACATCTAGGTGTCTCTTCTACTAATTTTTAAACATAAGTGTATCAGGGGCGCAACTATTAAGGGGCCGGGGGATCCCCAAATTTTTCGGTCAGTAGTGTAATATATGTGGTTTCGTATAGAAATTTTTTGGTATATATGTTTTCGACCCCCTGGTTCTATAGAAATTTTTTGATATATACGTTTTCACCCCCCCCCCCCCTCCCGGTCGAAAATCTCAAGCTTCACCACTGAGTGTATTGCATTTGGCTCTAACAATGTACATCACAAGATAGACAAACGTGTTTAAAAATGTTCACACCTTGTTAGCAATTATGTTGTTTTTTACAGGGTCATGTGTTACATGTTCATAATGTTTTGAATACATATTTACTAATGGACAACTCTCACAATTGTTCATCAACTTTAAATCGTATCCCTTATTTATAGTATTTTATCATTTATATGTTTGTAGTGTCTAGTGTGTGTATATATAGTGAGTTACTTTGTATTTACGTACTATCTTATTAAAAAAACACAGTTGAACTTTTTTTTACTAATGCACTTTATAGTAATTAAATACCAAATTTACCATTATAAATTACGTGCACGTATAAAAAAGTAATTCACTTTAGTAGTGCTAGACTATGAAATTTTATAAAAAGTAATTCAATTTTGTAGTGCTAGACTATGAAATTTTGTAAAATTTGGAAGTGAACATTTATTTTGGTATAAATGTATTTCAAAACAAGTTAAAAACCAACCTAAAACTTAATTATTTCCTTCTAGGGGAGAATGTTAGCGCCCATGGTTAGGATGTGATAAGATTTATGAACCCTTAGGTCCTGTGTTCGATTTCCATAAGACGGTTTTTCCCAGATTTATTGGGTTTCATCCTGAATTGGTGTATATACATTATAGCCTGGTGGAGATAGATATCATCAGGTGATTTCGCTGATGACACGATAATACTATAGTGATCCGTCAATAATAAAGTGGTAGATGGGTAAGTGTGTGTGTGTGTGTGTGGGGGGGGGGGGGGGACATATATATGTATAATATTATAATAATATGTAATAAATGAGAATGTTATGGTTGTGTGTTGTGTGTTGTGGTATGATGGTAAAATGATACATATATAATAACAAGTACAGTAAGTACTTTGCATGCAATAAATGGTGTGTTGGTAAAAGAGGGCCTGTTCAAAGGAATGGTCCCTTACACCACCTGCCATGCGCATCCACCTATCGCCATCGTTGCCAGTCGTCTTCTCCGCCACAACCCACGTACCTAATTCCCTTCTACTTTTTTCAAAATCAAAAAAAAAAAAAACATTTTTTTTATAATTATTCTATTCATATGTTTATGACTCACTTTTATCAACTTTAATAAAAGTTTATAACTATAAAAATAATTTATCTTGTGGCTGTTTGTTTCAGTTCTTAATGGATCAGAACTCTTACTAGTTGAGCACTTAATGGTTCAGACTTTTTGTTTCCTGAGTAGATGTCTGAATAGTTCAGACATTTGTCTCAGAACGGTTAAGCATTATACCGACTCTGAATGGGTAAGACCTCTTATCTGAATTGATAAGATATTTGCTTCTGAATGGTTGAACATTATATTGGTTCTTAATTGTTTGAATCTCTTACTAATTTAGCACTTATCCATTCAGAAGTTTTGACAAACAGGCCCTTAGTGTAAAAAAGTGAAGCAAATGGAACCGATGTTTTAAAAACGCTCTGGTATTACTAGTTGAACTAGACATCGGAGACATCACCGGTATGATAGAGCCTGGTCTAATTAGGGTACTGTTTTAATTTCGAACCGCTAGAAAAAATGGTATTACCAGTGCATACGATGAACCGGGTTATACCATGTTCAATTTTGAGTTTTAAGCTCTCCATTGAATTTTCTTTAAGTGTTTTGTTATATCGTAAATTACTTTTTTAAGTGTTATTGTTTTATTAATGTTTTTCTAGACTCAAATATACTAAGAGATCCTATGACCTGGTTGATTATGAAAGTATTAATCATACATAATTTTAGGTGGTTGAAGAAGAGCGGGAAGAAGAACTTTATAATGATGACATAACATGTCTGGTCTGGAAATGCATGAACCAACTTCTAAGACACAGTGTTACTAATTATATATGTTACCAATCTTACGTAATTTTAGTATATTATGGTTATTGGTAACCAAAACTTCTTATTTTATATTGTAGAAAACGAAAATACTTATATTTTTTTGTTGATGATGATGATGAAAGTGAAGTTCGTCTTTTAAACGATTGTGAACTTAGCCCCCCAACCTAGTACAATAACGATACCGATTTGTAAAACACTAAATGAAACAAAACAAAAGTTGTTAGCATTTCCTTAACCATAAATCTAAAAAACTTGTCTATTTTAGTAATGGTTCTTTCACTTTTCTGTTTTCTTTTTCAGAAAAATCACACATCACACGGCTATGTTTTAGATTTATTTAAACGAAATTATCTATAACACTTACACTTTTACATATACAGTCATGAAGAAACACGGAACTAATCTTAGGTTTAATTAGTTGGGTTTATGTTCCTTTCATAGTGGTTAATCTTCTCTAAACTTTCTGAGCTTTGGTTTGGGCTTGATGATCCGACAAAACAGAACACCGTTAGCTCGTTAAGAGGGGAATATGGGGGTTTCCCTCTTAACTAGGCTCCGGCGTGAGAATAAGTATCTGCTTTGAGGGGATAATTGTGTGTTAAGAGTGAGAGTAGAGGGAATAGAATGTTTAACCTGTGATCTGAAGTCTCTATTTATAGCCGGAGAGGTGTAAGAAGAGATGGGCTGATGGGCCTTGGGCCGGAAGGCGACAACATAGAGGATATGCTCTTTGTCTCACTGGTGTCGACCGTTAGTGTCTTCTAGAAAGTCTTCGGTGCTGGCGCACCTTGATTGGAGCCACGTGTCTTAGTTGTCGGCCTTGTTGTCCCTCTGCCATCAGCAGGTGAGTGGAGATCATGGGGCAGGTGTCGCCGCCCCCTGATTGGTGCCACATAGGCGTCCTTGTGTACTTTCTGTCTCTTGCACGTCAGACGATCGTGGAGCACGATAGAGCACAGCCTGGAGGACGCTGATTGGCTTGCCCTTCTGCCACTTGTACCTTTAGCACCTTCTGCAGTGGCCTTGCTCTCTGACTCCTGCGCGACCCTTGCTGAGCACGTTAGTAGCCCGCGCGGGGTTGCAGGAGGTGAAGGTCCTTATTCAGAATGCCAAGTATAGAAACTGTGGTTATCTCTTGGTTTTACCTCGCGCGAGACCATGCTGTGCTTGATCATCCCGCGCACGGTCTAAAGATTGATCACTGAAGTGATTAAGGAGTATGGTCCAAAGCGCGAATTTTTGGAACCATACCCCTTCAAGTCATGAAATAAATGAAGAAAAAATCATGTATTCAATTTCTTCCAATTTACAAACCTAGCACATTTTAAACTTTTGAAAACTTCAGATTCCAAGTCATCAACAAAAAATCATGTCATATATATATATATATATATATATGGGTTATTAGATTTTATCACTCCCAACTATTGGCTATTGGCCGCTGCCACCCTCAACTATCACTTTGACGCCCGTCACCCCCAACTTAACACTTAGTGTATTCTGTCACCACGTCGTTAACTGATCACTAACTTTTGATCCTGTTACTACACTTTTTGGGGCGTCATAAGGATCTTGGGAAGATTTTAGGGATCTTAGGATACCCCGAAAAGTATAGTAACAAGATCAAAAGTTAGTGATCCGGTGACAGAATGTCACACCCCGATATTTCCACGTATTACCGGTGGACCCGGTGGGGAGTATCGTGACGTAGTTGATATCATCATAGTCAAACAACACAATTTTAAATGCACAGCGGAAGCAAAAGATAGATTTTATTTCAACCGAATAAATTGTAATATTAAGTATCACAAAATAGTTGAAACAGATCCACAGGCGGATCAAATAAAAAGGAAACATAGTTCATCAGACTTAAATTCATCCAAGCTTGCGAGACTCTTAATGATGCTAAGGAGAGGCCAGCCTATTACGCTTAGTACCTGCACTTAACCTTTTTGGGAAAATACGTCAGTTTACACTGGTAAATACAATTAACTGACTCATTTTGAAAAGGTTTTAGAATATTGATTTGAATGCACATGGCACAAAACTTTTTATAACTTGGGATAATTATTTATATATAAACTTGTAAAAGAATTACATGTTCGTTCTACGTTCAGTAGCCCGGATTGACACCGGGTTAAAGATTAATAGACACACCACATGATATAGTCCCGCGGCGGGTTATTCCCGTAACCGGCGGTTATACCTTATTATTTATTTATGCACTGTCGGGTGTACGCCTACACCCCGTGCTTAGGTCGTGGCCATTTCGTAAAATGATGCCAAGGATATCCGGGACATGGTCATTAACCCCCCAAAGGCTTTAAGCAAACAAAACAATTTAAACGGGATATCTCAATAATTTAACCTTCATACGATTAAAGCTTCAATACCCGACCAAGCGGTATTTTATATATCGTACCCCAAGCCCGTATAGGGAAAATAAGTTAAAAGTATTTACCTGAGCTAAATATAAATTCAATCCCAGCCGTATATCAAATCAGCAAGTACAGATAGCTTTTACTGGGCTCCTAAATCTGGAACGAAGGTTTTTAATAACCTATTAGATTCCTAACGGGTCTTAATTAAGCTTATGCTTAGACCGGTTAGTTTTAAAGGAAGATACGGTTCAAGACGCATGATTAAGCGATGACCGATTTAGAATGTGGTTTAGACCCGACAAGCTTGTATACTTGTGTAATAAGGGTAAACTAATCACATTCTGAATTTTGAGATGAAAATGATAAGGTTTGACCCGTTTCGGCTAATTTATGCAAACTAGTTACATAAGCCGATCCGAACGCGAAAGTGCGTAACGGGTAACCAAATGAGTCATGAACAGGTTTTCTAAGTTAATATGCCTTAAATATGTTGTGATATCAGTAGGATACCTTCCATTATGCCCAAAACGAATTTAAAACCAATTTATGCCCCGTAGGGGTATTTTGGTCATTTAAAAGGTTATAAAAGAGGTTTAATATAAATCTGAGTTTCAGGTCTGATTTAATCAGTAAAAATACTTAATTTAATAAGTTATATCAGTAGGGTATTACACATATGTGAATTTTATCATTTATAACCAAACTATGCACCGAAGGGGCATTTTGGTAATTTCACATAAGGTTTAAAGGTCAAATTTGGAAATCTGAGTTTAAAACTTTTGCTTACTGTTAAAGTATAAAATTTTACTTAAAATATCAGTAGGTATCAAGTCATATATATTTAAAATAGTTTTAATACATACTATGCGCTTAAAACGCGTAAAAAGGCGGTTTTAAGCGATTTCCGGGTTTTTAAGGAAAAGCTGATATTTTTATCATTCCAGAAAGCTTAAAATGTTTTATTTATCTTATAAAATCAGTAGCAAAAGGTTTGGGGTCAAAATGCTTTGTAAAACTCAATTTATAAGCCAAAAGGGCAAAACCGGCAATTACCGAATCAAGCCTAGAACCCTATGTTATGCTCAGCCTAAAAATAAATAAAAATCTTCAAAAATCCCAAAATATTATTTTATATCAGTAGGTAAAAAGTTTGGTATAAAAATTTGGGTTTAAATAGGTTTTATGCTAATTACGCCGTTTAATTAATAAAAAGCTTTCTAATTACGCTATTGAGCATAACTCCTAATCTAGACCTCAAACTGATGTCAAATTTTTGGGACAAGTTTATAAATCAGTAATAAAGATTATTGTCCTCTCACATTTTCAAAATTCTCGTTTTAGGGTCAAAATGGCATAATGGTCAACATTTAAGCATATAACGAAAACATGTAAATGAATAGGATAACTAAGGATCCAAGTTGTATAACCTCAGAGGGTTACACCAACCTATAACATGGTCCTAAAGGAATCCTAAGGCATATAGCACGAAAGGACACTTACAAAGGGTCCAAGCAAGGAGGTTTTGATCCTAAATTCTCAGGTATGAAGAGCAAGGTCTCCAACTTAGAGAATTCAGAAATCAAGTGTGGGTTTGGCAAGAATGAAGTGGGGTATTTATAGGTTTTTGAGAACCGTTAAGATCGTTCCTCGATAACCGAGCCTTGATCTGGACCGTACACTTCATACCCACTGATTTCTAATACTATGGGTGCCCAAGGATTGAAGAAATACCATTTGCAAGTGATGGATCAAGCTGGAACAGGCTGTACAAGGCTGTAAACCATATTTTGCAGGTCTGGCAGGCTCACACGCCCCACGTAAGACCCAAGGGGGGTCTGCGCGGCCCGCCTGGGCTGCTCAGTTCAGCAATTAAGTTCCAGAAATGGCAGATTTGGTCCCTGAGTGCATATAAGGGCCTTTTTGGCACGTTTAAGGCTCGTTAGGCCATTTTCAAGGCTCTACAATGATGCCTAAATATGAGGGACATGAAACATGCTCAAAAACATGTCGGATGTCGGTTCGTTTGGCTGTATGGTCACGTTGTTCGTCTAATTACGACGAAACACGAACGGACGCGAAAAACGATCCAAATTACGCGACGAATGGAATTTTATCAAACCAAACACTAAAATAAAATATTTTAGTGCTTAAATAAATTTTTGGATGTCCGGATATATTCAGAATGCAAGATATGCGCGAAAATGCAAACTTGTGCACTTTTTGACACTTTTAGTCCCTGCATGACGTAAAAGTTTATTTTTGCGCACCAAACACCTCTAAGCCTGTATCTAAGATATATAAAGAATAAATAGGGTATGTTTAACTCATGGTCATATTTCAGAAGGTCCGTTACCATACGAATCGCCATACTTTTGCAGTTTGACGCAAATAGTCCTTTAATCGCACAAAGTAGCGCGAAATGTCGTTTAATGATATCCAAGCCTTCCATGGCCCATATTGATCATTCCCCAGTATATACTTAAATATTACTACGGAACCGTTCGCTTAAATGGTCACCAAAAGGCGTAGATTCAAAAGTTGACGCTTTAGGTCCCTCTATTGCGCAAACTTGCGCATCTCATCATTTAATAGCATCGAAGCCTCATCTAATCCATATTAGGCATTCTTGGAAGTATTATTAAACATCACGATGCTTCGGGTTTGCTAAAAGGTCATTCAGAGGTATAATTAAACATATTGACACTTTTAGCCCCTCTAACTTGCAAAGTTGCGCATAACTTTACTTATAGGCATAAAAACCTTAGACGACCAATGTTTGGCGTTCCCGAGAGTATAATCAAATATCATGAAGCTCCCGGTTTGTTAAAAGGTAACTCAAAGGTAAGAATTATCATGTTGACGCTTTTAACCCTTCATTGCGCAAACTTTCAATTAATTACGCAAACGGCTACACTCGATCGACAAGTGGCTCATTTGTGAATATAATCATCGTGAGAGGTTATTTAGAAACTTATTTTAGGTATGCTAACACTTCCAGTCCTTTCATTATCAAAGTTTTCGATTTTTCAAAAAATTTAGTCCCGTAAATTCCATGTTTGACTTCATTAGGGTTTATTACACGTGTCACTACATCATTGGACGTGATTTTACGAGGTGTTACACAGAACATACTAAGTGTTAAGTTGGGGGTGGCGGACGTCAATGTGATTGTTGGGGGTAGCAGCGGCCAATGGCCAATAGTCAATGGTGATAAAATCCAATAACCCTATATATATAGGGTAGGGATCCTAAGAGAAGTCCACCATATTTGAGAAACTTGAGAAACAATCTGCACCACACATTTTTCCAAAGCAAAAAATGCAAAAAAAAAGGTCAAAAAAAATGCAATTTTCTTTTTTGGAAAAATCGCAGCTTTTCTTTAAGGATTTAATTTTTTATTTATTTACTTTTTTAATTTTTTTTTTGGATTTATACACATGTGTATATTGTTAATCTTTTAACTATTCATATATGTATATTGTCAATTATACATATATGTATATACATGTTTAAAATTGAAAAAATATGTGTTAAAACCCTAAACACTAAAGCTAAACCTTAATGCTAAACCTTAAACCCTAAACCCTAAAGCTAAACCCTAATTCTAAACCCTAAAGCTAAACCCTAATTCTAAACCCTAAAGCTATACCCTAATGCTAAACCCTAATGCTAAACCCTAAAGCTAAAGCTAAACCTTAAAGTTAAACCCTTAATGCTAAACCCTAATGCAAACCCTAAAGCTAAAGCTAAACCCAAAAGTTAATGCTAAACCAAAAAGCTAAACCCTAATGCTAAACCCTAAAGCTAAACCCTAAACCATAAAGTTAAACTCTAAACCCTAATGCTAAACCCTAAATGCTAATGCTAAACCCTAAATAACACTTATTTTTCAATTTTAAACATGTATATACATATATGTATAATTGACAATATACATATATGTATAGTTAAAAGATTAACAATATACACATGTGTATAAATCCAAAAAAAAAAAAAATCCTTAAAGAAAAAGCTGTGATTTTTCAAAAAAAAAAAATTGCATTTTTTTTCCAAATTTTTTTGCTTAGGGAAAATGTATGGTCCAGAATGCTTCTCAAGTTTCTCAATTAGCCTACTACTTCTCACATGATCCTTATCTTATATATATATTGTAAAGAAGAAACAACGGGCCAGATTTTTAAAAAAAATCATTGTTTTATGAAAATAAAGTAAAAAAAAAAAGAAATTTGTGTATTTTTTTTCTTTTTATGACCATATAAATAGATTTTTTTTATTAAACAGACGATATATAAATACTTACTAGTAGATGCCCCGTCCGCGTTGCGGGGCGATGGCCGAATAATTCGCAACCAATTAAAAAAAGAATACTATAATTTTGTTAGGAAAAAAAAATAAAAACGATGATAAGGCCGTATTTTTGTGCTCAGGGCAAACTGTAATTTTTCAGGACTAATGAGTCAGTGTTAGGCAACTCCTTGACACGGGAAGAAATTAAATCGAGTAAAGCAATTAAAACAAAAAACCTTTTTAGTTTTGGTAAAAAAAACTAAAACGATGGGAAAAACATAATTTTTAACCGAGGAACAAATCATAATTTTAATTCAGGGATAAATCGTAAACTAAATGGACCAACGGGCGAGTGCCAAGAAGTTGCCGGCACGACTGTAATTTTGCACTGGGGGCAAACTTGTAATGTCACCAGGAAATCAAACAAAAATGATGGGCAAAATGTAAATTTAAGTTGAGGGCAAAATCGTAACCTGGCTGTGAGAAAAAAAAACTAATGGCGAAAGTAAAAATTTATACGGGGCAAAATCGTAATTTTGAGCCGATGGCAAAATTAAAATTTTTAGCCGGGAGCAAAAGCGTAAATTTATTTTTAAGCGTGGGCAAAAACATAACTTTGACCTGATGGCAGAATCGTAATTTTAAGGGAAAAAACTAATGGCAAAACTGTAAACTGAAACGGGTCAAAATCGTAATTTTTAACCGGGGGGGAAATTGAAATATTTAGCTGGGAGCAAAAGCGTAAATTTATTTTTAAGCGGGGGCGAAAACATAAATTTGAACTGATGGCAAAATCGTAATTTTAAATCAGGATAAAATCGTAAATTTGTTGGGCTAATAGGAGAGTGCCAGACAGCTGCCTGCCACTATTACACATGCCGCCCATTTTGCCCAATAAAGGGGCGGAACTATTGAATTCTGACGTATGCACACTTAAGTTTGTATATGTTGAAAATTGTTACTTCGTTAGCAACAAATTCATATATGTTTCATGGTCCGAAACTTACAAAGCAAAAGGAATAAATACACAATGACATTTTCGTAAATAATGTAATTATACTACAATGACATTTTCGTAAATAGTGTAATTATACTACAACAAAGTGAACTAGCGTATTACTTATTACGATACTTGAAAATTGTAGGCCTGTAACATAATTATTATTACTCTAGTTCAATTTTTAGCAGCATAATTACTCTAGTTCTTTGAAAATTCCACACGTTAAATCTATTTTTGAGCCAATGACATTATAGCCTGGTGACATCTTGAGGGTGAGATAAGATTTAAAGACCATTAGATTCTCGGTTCGATTCCCACAAGGGTTTTTTTTCAAGATTTACCGGGTTTCCTCCTGAATTGGTGTATATGCATTATCGCCTAGTGAAGATCGATAGTCCGTCAGTGATCCAATTCCGAATTTGCCATTAAAAATTAAAAAAAATATATATATTTATTAGGTTTCTTTCTAAAGGTTTGAATTGAAGGGTAAGATGGAACCTTAGAGGAGTGGTATTGAGATTGAAAGAGACACAAAACTGGGAGGAACAGTATGGACTATTGAGGAGTGAGGGGTGACCATCAAGATAACGACGCCTCTACCGACGCTTACCGTAGGGTCACCCTCTTTGGATTCTTACTTTTTTACTAACCTTTTTGCCCTTCTTTATCCTTTTCCTTCTATATATATGTCCCAATTTGTCCACTTAATTACGAGTTTGCCATGTATAACATAGTTATTATTGATTCATTGATCCATCCTAGGTTAAATAAGGGGCTATTTGACAACTTCTGTATAGTTAAGTGTTGAACTCGTAAAAGATCTGAACCATTAAGTGTTGAACCAGTAAGAGTTTAAACCATTAAAAGTCAGTATAATGTTTAAGCATTCAGAGACAAATGTCTGATTAATTCAGATAAAAAGTTTTAACCATTCAGAGGCAAAACCTATTAAGCTCAACATTAGAGAATCATATCAACACAAAAGCTACAAAACTATATTAAGTTGAGACAAAAGAGGTGAAAAAGATTAAAAACGAGGTTGCATAATCATATTTAAATCATGAAAAACTATAAATTAATTATAATCGATCTAGTGAGTAGTATAGTGATATGTGAAAAAAGGTATTGAGAAATAATAATCGTACCTTATGTTATTGTTATATATGGCGTATTGATGCTATACAAACACGTTTTGTGACATTTAAGTTTATTTTATACAAATTTTTATTCAGAAAGAAAACAATGGTTTGTTGCTTCTTGCCTACATTTTTTATATTGATAGCAACTAGTATTAATCACCCTCGCGTTGCGGCGGGGGCGAACACCAATGCCACACTACTACCAGCGACCACTAACACTAAAGTTGCGGCGTGTTAATACGAAGAAATTAAATCAAAACGTAAAACATATAAAAAATAACTAAGTCAATCTAGGACCCCAAGCGTTAAGATGAACCTGTCAAACGAGAAAAAATAAACGGCCTAAAAACGTTTAACCACACACGCACGTTGCGCCGTGTTTAAGCAACATGTACAACTTATAAATGCGCACACTTGGCAACATTTACAACTTATAAATGCACACTTTTTGCTAAATAATAGTATATAAATAAATTAATTAGCATAAAAAATCACTAAAGCTACATATACAACTTATAAATGCACAAATATGTTTCAAATAATAGTATATAAATAATAGTATATAAATGGTAGGTATGCTATACAAGATTCTACATAAGTAATGAGAAGCAAAGTCCATACTAACCACTAAATTATTATAAACTAAACATGTGGTTAGTTTAAAATTATCTTTTACAATAATGTGTTTTCTTAAATACCATGAACAAAATAATGACTTTTTTTTTATCAATTGCTGGTTGTTATAAACTTACTTAAGGTGGTTATTTTATTCGTGTAAAAATTTATAATTATTAATAGATGTTGTGACCACCTTCACGTATACATTGATTTTTTAAGATCATTGTGGTCGAGAGCTAGCATTCATTCGGCTTATTCATACGTTATTTGTGGTGCAAATACTTCATTATGTTTCATATTTTTCGCACAGCGCCTATGCCTATGCACATTCATAGATACTGTGTAGTCTTATATTTTGTGCAAGAGTATGTACAAAACGTTTCACACAACCTACATATCATGTCATACACTCATACGTACATCATGCTAGGCTGCAATTCATGAGACATGTTGGTGAGCACCAACTTTTTTTAAGTGTGTAGTTAGGTTTAAAATATTTTGCAACAAAATCATTAAGGCATACAAAGATTTTGAATGTTTAATTCTTTACTTTGATCACTAACTCTCGTATAGGTATTCTAAAAACATGTATCCATGACTTAGTGGTACAGTTGTATGGTGGTCGCTCCCACAAAAATAGTGTCAGTTCATCAGATCCTTATAAGTATATGTTTAGATGGTATTTAGGTGTGATGGTAAAGTGTCAAGTGTCTCCTCTATATCCTAAAGGCGAAATGTTCAAATCATGTCAAGTGTATGCATAAGAGTATTTAGAATTAAGTTAGTTTGCAGTTAAAAAAGTTATGAGACGTATACCATCCGTGATACCTAGAAAAATGATATATGCATTTCAACACCTAGCATGTGATTGTCACATGCCTCGTAATGTGGGTTAAAAGTGATTTACAATAAACATGTCTTATCGTGTTTAACAAGTCAGAGATGACGTGATTAACACAAGTATCATACATGAATACGACAACTTTAACTACTTTATACGTCATATCTATAATACAGCTGCGTGTTTTGTGTATCAAGAAGGAGATATGATGCTTGGTCTACTAATTTCAATTAACTCACACCATTTTTGTGAGTGAATATAGGAGGTATCAAATACCATACCATTAGACCACTACAGCATAAACATATTATTACTCAAACAGCAACTTAATATATTTTTAAATAGTTCTATACCTGCATTTTACAATATTTAAAATCATTTCTTGAATAGAAGAGTGAAAATTTAACATTTACTTTTATTTAATAATTAGTTACAAGATTTTGTTATGATAAGTTAATAATTAGTTTTAAAACTTTAACATTCAATCCAAGTACCAAAATCTAAGCATCCATGTCACCTAACTAGGTCTAGGTGGAACATGCCTATTACTGTCCCCACTGTATAATGTGGACATTAGACTTTCAGACTTTCATTCAACATGGTGCCACTTGCCATTCTTATAGTACGCTCGTATCTTCAAGTCTTCAACTTCATTATATTACAAATAAATTAATTACTTTAATTATAGGTTATCGGATTTTATCATTCATAACTATTGGCTATTAGTCGTTGTCACCTCCAACTATCACTTTAACGCCCGTCACCCCCAACTTAACGCTTACTTTGTTCTGTCACCACATCGCTAACTGATCACTAACTTTTGAGCTTGTTACTATACTTTTAGGGGTGTCCAAAGATCCCTAAAACCTTCCTAAGATCCCTATGACACCCCAAAAGTATAAAAATAACATCAAAAGTTAGTGATCAGTTAACGACGTGGTGATAGAACACACTAAGTGTTAAGTTGTAGGTGACGGACGTTAAAGTGATAGTTGAGGGTGTCAGTGGCCAATAGCCAATAGTTGGAGGTGATTAAATCCAATAACCCTTAATTATATTATACTTTAATTCTTAGGGGAAGGATCCACTAAAAAGTGGATTTTGCCTAAGTAGCCTAAGAAGGATTGTAATGATGACATGTGGCACTCCTAATAAGTAGGAATGAAGGGAATTTTGGTCCTTATAAATAGGAGTAAAAGTGACATGTGGCACCCCTTTTGTTTTTTAAAAATACAACAAAAAAATCTTGTACAAAAAAATTTAGCACAAAAAATCTAGTACAAAAAAATATAGCACAAAAATAATGTAGTACAAAAAATATAGCACAAAAAAATCTAGTACAAAAATATATAGCACAAAAAAATCTAGTACAGAAAAAATATAACACAAAAAAATTCAGCAAAAAATGTAGTACAAAAAAATTCAGCACAAAAAATTGAGAAAAAAAAATTTAAGACAAAAAAATTCAGCACAAAAATATAGTAAAAAAATCCAGCACAAAAAAATGTTATACAACATAGAAATACAACACATTTTAGTGGGTTTTTTTAGTCTTCATATTTTATGTAGCAATATGGTACTCAAATTAAAGATAAAAAAACGCTCGATTTTACGGTGAAATTTTTATGAAAAAATAATGTCGTATAAAAAAGTTATGAACGTTTAAAAAACGGGGGTGGAATATGCATGTGCCTTGCATGTGGAGAGAGAAAGTCCATAAATAGGATTTTCCCAAGATACCCTTGCACTCCTCCTTTCTCCTACACTTTCATCTTAACCATTGATTTGAAAAATGAATGGTTAAGATTTCTTCTCATCCTACTTAGGCAAAATAAACTTTTTATTTGATCTTACCCCTTAATTCTTATAGTACGAGATGAAATTACGCACGTTATAACTTATAAAACTCAAAACCCTAATCACGTATGTTGAAAAACCATAAATCACGTATGTTGAAAACCATAATCATACATGTTATACAATTAATGGGGAAATGGACTGCATCACCCTAAACTATGCAAAATTGGTCAATACCACGCCCAACTTTCAAGTTGGCTCCCACCACCCCCAACTCAACACTTGGGTTGCTATGTCACCCCGTTGTTAAATAATCACTAACTCAGTTTGTTTTTTAATCCTACGTGGCAAGGAACTTGTGAGGTGGACAGGCTACGTGGACTCACCATCATCTATCTCTGTAAACATAAATAAAAACCCTAAATCACTTGCCAGTTCAACCCAAACACAAATTGCAGAGAAAATCAATCGGAACTCCTACCACCACAACCACCTCCGTCACACACAACCCAACCGTCGCCGCCCCCTTTCAGATTGGAACGACGAACCCGAAAGAGAGAGAGATGGGAGAGAGGACATCACCGTTACTAGCCAAGTTTGAAGCACAATCTCACCGGAGATTTGGACTAAGCCGTCGCCGCCTCCCTTCAGGCCTGTTCTCGTTCGATGATAAAGAAGAACCGGAGATTTGGACTTGAGAAGCCATGGTATGTTCTCGTTTCAGATCTAGGAGACGAAGCCGCCGTCGTCCCTATTTCAGAGCTACCGTAAAACCCTCAAGCATGGTGAATTTCATGGTGGTCTTTATTTACCCGGAAGTGCAGCGGTGGTGGTTCAATCGTGTCTCAGATTCGAAGGTAGGAGTGAGGGTGATTGTTGACGGTGGCTACGACAGTGATTGTCGAGGGTGGAGGTAATCTAGGGTTCCGATGATATCATTTTTATGGTGGAAGAGGCAGCAGCGGTGGTTGTGGCTTGAGGAAACGATTTCGGAAACTTGTCATAACAAATCTCTGGTGGTGGGTGGGGTGGATGGCAGCAGAGGATGGTGGTGGGCGGATGGCAGGATTGTGGTGTGGGGTGTGGTGGTGTTAAGAGAGAGAGAGAGGTGAAAATTTTATAAATTGAATTTTTTATGTAATATATATCTATGAACCATATAAATATTTAATTTTTTTTATTTATAAAATATGTTCCAGATCCACGTCAGCATGCCACATTGGATAAATTGGCCACGTCAGCAAAAACACTAACTGATTTAGTGCCTAGTTAAGGACGGGGTGACATAGCAACCCAAGTGTTGAGTTGGGGGTGGTGGGAGCCAACTTGAAAGTTGGGCGTGGTATTAGCCAATTTTGCATAGTTTAGGGTGATACAGTCCATTTCCCCGTAAAATTAATTACATATGTTATAATTTCATCTCGTACATATTGTACGTTAAGAGATATTGTATTTGCATTTTCCCTATATTTTATACTAGAGATAAAAGATTGATTGATTATCTATTATCTATTAATTTGGAAAACTCATTGGGTCTGTTTGGTATGGGGTAATGGAATAGACGGGGAATGGAATGGACGAGGTAATGGAATTGATCATTACCATTCCATGTCTTGTTTGGTTATCATGTGTGAATGAAATGAATAATTACTTTTTGTTGTTTGGTATGCGAAAAAAAGACGAAGGAATAAAATTAGATGGCGGTAGTCAATGATGAGCGATGATGGTGCGTGGTGCTAGGAGTAAGTTTTAGCGGTGACGGCGGTTGGCGGTGGTGTTGGGTGGAGACGATAACGGATGGTGACAACGGTGGTGGTGGTGGATGACAGTGGAGGTAGGTGGCAGCGGTGGCGATGGTGGTGGAGGGGTGGTTGGAGGTGGTAGCAGCGGCGACGGTGGTCGGAGGTGGTAGCGGTGGTGGCGGTTGATAGCGGTGGCGGGGGTGATCGGATGTCGCAGTGGCAATGGTGGCGGCGATGATCGAAGGTGGGTGGTGACGATGATCGGAGGTGGCACTGGCGACGGTGGGTGGCAGGGATGGAGGTGGGTGGCAGCGGTAGGTGGTGGCAGCGGCGGTGGCGGGTGGCGAAGGAGGTGGGTGACGGTGGTGGTGGTAGCAACGGTGGTGGGTTGTGGTGTTGTTAATGCAGGGTGAAGAGGGAATGGAATGGAAAAAAAAAACTGTGGTTTAGACCATTTTGCCAGTTTAGTCCAAATGTTTGATTTTTAACTTGTGGGTCAAAAAATGTTTCACATTTGCCATTTTAGTCCACTTGGTTAACTTCATCTTTTTTTTTTGTTAACGAGAAGGCCAATTCGGTCATTTTGTATGTAATTCTGTTAACTAAAAGGGCAATCCAGCCATATAAAATGACCGAATTTGCCTTCTCGTTAACAGAAAAAATGGATGAAGTTAACCCAGTGGACTAAAATGGCAACTGTGAAACCTTTTTGGACCCACATGTTAAAAATGAAACTTTTGGACTAAACTGGCAAAATGGCTCAAACCACATGGACTAAAATGGCATTTAACTCAAATGATTTTGAGGGAATGGAATGCATTTTGGAATGGACGATTCCATTCCATCGACCAACCAAACACTCTTTTTTTTATTCCCTCACAATGGTTCATTCCATTCCACCTCTCATTCCTGCATACCAAACGCTACACTTGTCTACAAAAATTACTATTCCTAATTTTCTAATTAAATTTCCTAATTTCTTTGCATAACGGTGCAAGATGTACATTCACACTCTCACAACCACTGTCATACCAAATTAATTAATTAATTGATTATTATACACACACATTACCGTTTTAATATTATATATTCTACAAACAATATTGTATTATATTATATCCAATTAAATATCATATGAAAAATATAATTAATTATAATATTAAATTACGTATGTAACAGTTTTATATGGTTTTATAAAAAGATACTTTTTCGTATTTTTCCGAATGCAACATTGCGGCATTTTATATAATCTATGTTACAATATTCACTATGTAGTTAACCACGGCAGTGTCACCACCATAAAATATCAATACCAATACCAGTATTCGTTTTTATCTTTTTTGTACTTGTACCGGTTGCTGATTCCGTAATGAATCAAACCGATACTAACAAAATTCTCGCTGTAACGCGTGAGGTAAACCAATTGTATCAAAAAGCGTCTACACATTCGGCCTAAAGTGACGACATTTAATCTTTATGTTGATTTCACAAATTTTATCTACATTACTGAGTATATTCACTAAACACAAAATAAAAAGTTTTTTAAAAAAAATTCAATGAGTTTCGGTTTAAATCACTTCTTCATATATATTGTAATAATTTAATTCTTGAATTAATTGTAGCAAATAGGAATCCGAGGGGATAACACCGCACCGTCACTCTAGGATACATGATACGACTTAAATGAAAGTATGAATCACATTTTATTGCATCTTACACCCTTGTATAATGTCAACATTTCCCACTGACCCCCTTATATGTTTCTTTTATCAATATACCACCCTCCATTAAAACGCCGTTATCATTTCTAATACGCGTAAAAACATATTAACTTTGAATGTTTTATGGTTATAAGTACGATCTCGTTTCGTCCATAGAGCCACTAGATGCGGCTGACTCGTCACATGAAACCTATGATAATTGATTATAGCATAACATTTAAACACTAACAAGACCACAACTCGTAAATTGGAAGGAGAGAACGACATCTACTTGTTTAATTACCCTATCATGCAATTTATTACATAGTATGAGCACATATACTATAAACATACTTTTATGTTAAATGTAATTATTTCACGCACATGTAATTGTTATTGTTGTCTTATATGTGTAGTTGAGCGGACCATAGAGATATGATATTTAAGAAGTGTTTCGAGTTCAATCTCTGACAGTGTTAGTGTGTAACTTTGCTTATCAAAAAGTAAAAGAAAATTGTGGGATGTTGGACTAGTTTGGTTATACCATCAGCTGGCCAGTTATTCGGTGAGTTTGATTTAGCTCTCACATAATGAGTATAAGATGGTTTGACATGTGTCAGCTGAGTTGATGGGATTCTATTTTTATATAAATTTTTTTAAATTGTTGTCGTTGAAAACTTATACATCTATGATTAAACATGTATTTTCACGCCATCAAAGATGTTTTAAAAATAAACTATTTAAAACCTATTAGGGGTGTGCACGGTTCGGTCTGGTTCGGTTATAAGCATTATTCGTAACAGTAATCGAAGTCATCGGTTAATCGGTTCGGTTTATTCGCTTAATTTGTCGGTTTTCGATTCAGTTCAGTTAATTTCAGTTAATAACCAAACCAAATACTGGCTAAAATTTTTGTTCAGAAATACATCTAATGGAGTTACAAATACATGAAACAGATATATAAATACATGAGTTGGATGTATAAATAATTAAAATGGAGGTATAAACACACGAAATGGAAGTATAAAACATGACATATATGTATAAAAGCTAGAAATATATGAATGCTTAAATGATTCAGTTCGTTTAAATTCGGTTAACCGATAGTACAAAAAATATTTGTTAACCGTTTTTCAGTTAATCCGTTTCGGTTAATTTCTGTTAAGTTTTATCAGTTTTCAATTCATTTTTAATTAACACTTCAGTTATTACTCACCCCTAAAACCTATATTGTTTCATAATTATCATACCCCATTAATGCTTCAAAGTCTATACCCTTTTTTGTCACATGTGTGGTCAAAGTGTATCAAGTTATACAAAATGGTGATAATATTACAACCATACAAAATATAAGGGGGTAATATGCATGAATATTTTAATAGAAGGGCTAAACTGAAAATAAAAGTAAATAAGTAAAACGTAATACGGACAATAAATACAAAAAAACGCAAAAAAGCTCAGCTGGAAACCTTGAGAAGAACAAAATAGGAATAGTTGAAAGAGAAAGAGAGAGAAAGAAGAGAGAGAGACCTATACGTACAAAATATACACAATATACGCATCAGATCCTCTCTGTTTTCATTCTCCAGCATCTTCTGTTCGATTCGAGAACTCTCATCCGATTAATTTGATTCTTCTCAACACATCGATCGCTGTTTCTAAATCGAAAATAAGTTTAACCTGCTCGAACAAATTGAATCGGTTAGCAGATTGTGAATTTGTGATCCTCACGCTTCAGTTCTACGGTTTTCGGTATGATTTCATATAGTTTTATCTCTCGAATCAAATGCTTTTTGTTAACAATTTTGTTTAACAAAATGCAGATTAGCTGTTTATCGATAGGCCTAATTCGAGATCTGATTTGGTTCTATACTGGCATTGTTGAAATTTATGTGTATATGTTGTTTAATTGGATGTGTGAATGATTAGGTATCGATTTTGTTGCGTTTGTTTGTATATGTACGTGTTATGTTAACTATGATAAGTTTGAGAGTTCACTAGTGTTGATAAATCTCATGAGTATCAGATTTAGATTATTGTTATTATGATTATGTTTATGTTTATCTCTGTACAGGTTAGGTTAACTATGATAAGTTTGAGAGCTCACTAGTGGTGATTAATTGTTATTTATGTGTGTTTATGGAGGTAAATACTAAGAGTATCAGATTTAGATTATTATTGTTACTTTTAGTTAGGTTTTATTTGTGGAAAAATGATTTGACATGTAAGAGATTCTAGATCTGCTTTTAATTTCATAGATGCTATCACTGGTAGAAATATATGTGGTTTTGTTCTGCAATTGGATGTGTTAATGATTGATTAACTATCACTTTTGTTGCATTTGTTTATATTTGTACATGTTATGTTAACTACGATAAATTTGAGAGCTCGCTCGAGTTGATAAATTGTTGTTTATTTACGGTTATGGAGATAAATCTCAAGGGTATCAGATTTAGATTATTATTATTAGTTAGGTTAGATTCTAGATCTTCTTAAAATTTCATAGATGCTATCAATGGTAGACATGAAGTTAAACTGCAAAATTTATGTGTTTTTGTTGTTCAATTGGATGTGTTAATATGCTAAGTTTGAGAGCTCACTCGAGTTGATATATTGTTATTTATTTACGGTTATGGAGGAGGTAAAATTATCAAGAGTATCAGATTTAGATTATAGTTAGGTTTTATTTGTGGAAAAATGATTTGACATTTTAAAGAGATTCTAGATCTGCTTTTAATTTCATGGATGCTATCAATGGTAGACATGAAGCTGGACAGCAAAATTGAAGGTTGGATGTTTTGTCTTGTTATGTGTGATATCTGAAATTTCATTGATGAATGAATTTCATGGGGAAATGGGAAAACGATAGTCTTATTATTTTTTATTTAATGCTTCTGTAGTCTGTACTTGCATGTCTTTTTACACTGCAGTGTACTGTAGGTTTCTGTTTTTGTGGTTTGTTTCATAATGAAGAGGACTTGTTCTGTTACAGATTTAAAAACACCATGTTTTTTATGGTTTTGCTAACAGACATACTTGTCTGTGCTGAAGCTTATTAGTGTTCAGTCTCTACCCTTCTGCACCTGGCTAAAATGTCAGGTAAGTTAGTCTGACTTATATGCATTTCAAATAAACAGAGTTTTGTTGTAGATGTAATTTTGTTTGACTGTTTGACTTTACTTCTCATGTGTTTGATTGTTTGGCTAGAAGGAATTGAGGCTTTTGATGAAACAAGAGAAAGGAGGTCAGATATCGAGATTTCTGAAGACGAAAGACGGCAATCCAAAATTGGAGCCCTAAAAAAGAAGGCAATAAATGCTTCAAACAAGTTCACTCACTCACTAAAGAAAAGGGGAAAAAGGAAAATTGATTACAGGGTTCCTTCGGTTTCAATAGAAGACGTACGCAATGCAAACGAGGAGAAAGCAGTCCATGAATTGAGGCAAAAGCTTCTTGATAGGGACTTACTGCCACCTAGACATGATGACTATCACACATTGCTGAGGCTAGTAATTTTATTCTTTCAGTGTTTTAAATCATTGTAAAAACTTTGCTGTTAGATTTGGCATGCCAAGAAACATGATGAGTAATATAGGATCATGGGAATTTTCTAAAAATGAACATGATAGAATTTGGTTATTAATTGAAATTATAAAGGTGCATACATACTATATAAACACTAATATGGAAAGCACATTTTACAACTAATAGCTTGTTTTTTACGTGTCGTTGGTAGCTGATCAGTTTTATGAATTAGTTATATAACACAAGCTAGAGCTCAACCTCTTTATTTGCTTTCATTTAGGTTCTTGAAGGCACGTGACTTTAACATTGAAAGAACAGCTCGCATGTGGGAAGAAATGCTAAATTGGCGGAAAGAGTACGGAACAGATACAATACTGGAGGTAATTAAAATGATATTCAAAACTTCACACAACATGATATTCTGAACTCCATATATACCTGCATAAAACAAATAGAACACAATTTTAGAAATATTACTGTTATTGCAGATTTTAATTAGCAGAATGCCACCCTTATGCATTTAAGATATCAACTTGCAATGGTAGTAAGGGTAAAATGGGACAATCAGTAAATTATAACTATTCACTTTCAATAGTGGAGCGAATTTACTCTATTATAAATATAAATTAATGATGGGAAAACACAGGATTTTCATTATGATGAGCTGGAAGAAGTCTTGCAGCATTACCCACACGGGTACCATGGAGTTGATCGCGAAGGCAGGCCTGTTTATATCGAAAGGCTCGGGAAAGCACACCCTAGTAGGCTAATGCGCATCACTTCAATCGAGCGTTACCTAAAATATCACGTTCAAGAGTTTGAAAGGGCTTTTAGTGAAAAGTTCCCCGCGTGTTCAATTGCAGCAAAAAGACATATTTGTTCAACTACCACAATTTTGGATGTACAAGGCTTGGTATGTTAGTTAACCTTTTGTATTATATAATAGTAAGGGATGATGTTAATGTCATAATAACGTTTCTATATATCCCTAATAATTATAAAATAATAATAATTTGATGTGCAGGGCTTGAAGAATTTCACTCCAACTGCAGCAAGTATGCTTGGGGCAATGTCAAAGGTTGACAGTAACTACTACCCAGAGGTAGTTAACTCTTTCAGCTAACTTTCTTTTCCAAAATTGCCCTTTGTTTTTGACTTTTTGTAAATAATGTACTATAATATTTACTCCCAGACACTACACCGCATGTTCGTTGTCAACGCGGGCCCTACCTTCAAGAACTGCCTATGGCCTGCTGCTCAAAAGTTTCTTGATGCAAAGACAATTGCGAAAATTCAGGTAAGTAATTGTGCTTTTGTTTCTAACTTCAACTGCTTGAACGCCTGAACTGTCTGCAAAGTATCAGTTATGTTTTTATATTGAAGGTTTTGGAACCGAAGTCGTTGAGTAAACTACAAGAGGTGATTGACCCAAGGTTTGTTTGTTGACCAGATTTTGACCTGTCGAGTATTCAATTACATGAGTTTTCTGATTCTTGGTATTGTTGTAGTCAACTGCCCGACTTTCTTGGTGGTTCATGCGTGTGTCCTGTTGAGGGTGGCTGCCTAAGGTCGAATAAGGGTCCATGGAATGACCCTGAAATAACGAAGGTGTGAATTTATTTTGAGCATTCGTGTCCACTTGTTTTATCAGTTCATATAAATGTATAGTATCTAAAGTATTTTTGATAGTCGGCTTAAGTCTATTATACATCCTAAATAGTATGAAGTTTAGTAAGTTTGATAAAAAAAATTGAAATCCTAAAATAATTATAAACCTTAATGTGTTGCATTCAATTTCAAATATTACATATTCAGAATCACATAAATAAAATTTACAGTACTTGAGTGAATACCTTAAATTGTCAAAGTTCAATAGATATAAAATTTGGATAGAAGTTCATAAAACTATTGAATGTTCAAACCTTTATTCATTAATATTATTTTTGTCTTGAGGAAGCATTATCTATGTTTTCTCATCTACATATGATTCTCCTTGAAGCATCAAATAACATGCCACTTTTTTAAAAATATTGTTAAAGTTTCAACTTAAGTGAACGCAAATTGACATAATTAACAAAAATCTGTTTTTTTTTTTGCAGGTTGTTAATAACGCAGAAGCCAGATTTGTAAGGCAAATCACCAGTCTATCTAGTGATCAACAAAAAGTCGACTCTTATATCCAGTATTACCCCGTGAAGGTATATATCGAAATCAAATAACTAAAACATTGACATTCAAATGTAGATGGTTTCCTCTAATTATCCTTTGTATTTTTTTAGGGGAGAAGTGACATGTCAAACATAGAATCTGGATCAGATGTTGATGACCCTTGCTTTTTATCTACCCTAAATGATCCTAGGATCTCAAAATTGGCGTCGGTTTGTGAAGAAGTAAGTAGCGATAATGTCATCCCACCGCTTACTTTAAAACACATATTCCTCTTTCTATGTTTGTATGTATAGTAAACATTGTTACCAGACGGATTTTTAAAACTAGTTCCGTAACTTAAAAAATCAACACTCACACCCACACACATATTTAAACTATCTTAAAAAACAAAGTCGGTGGCTTTTACGCCACCGACACCCCAACTTTCAATCTTTGTCACAAGACTCACAACCACTCCCTTTACTTTGAATTTCCACACCCACACCCACACCCTCATCTTTCATAATTTACCACCACCACTCCTCTACTTTGCTTTTCCACCATCACCCCCTCAGATTTTACATATTTATGGATCCACCCCTCTACTTTTACATATTTCCGCCACCACCCCTCTACTTTAACACTTTGCCTTTTTTAGACTTTGCATTTTTACCCTTTGCAATATTAGTCCATCTTTACACCCGCTCAACTTAAAAAAATTGCAATTGTAACCCCTAGACTGTTACTCCTACTTTTGCAATGCCATTGCATTGTGTTTTACGAAATGTGTTAGGCGTTGTGTTTTACACTTCGTGTCTACCTTTATGTTCTACACTTTTTTGTAATTTTCTTTTACGCATTGTGCTTTACACTTTTTTTGTAGTTGTCTTTTACACATTGCGTTTGTCGAATTGTGTGTTGTCTTACTACACGTTTCCACCTGCCGTGCGCCGCCGCAACGCGCGGCGTGCAAAATACTAGTATATAAATAACAAACAAACAGACAAACATACCCAGTAAAATTCCTACTGGCCTTGAATATATTGCAATAGAGGGTGTGTTTTTGATAAGTAAATTTCTTAATTCAAGTTTTATTCTGCAGGCGACAACATCCGATTCACCTGCATACTACAGTTGCAACGATCATTTTACTTCATTTGACCAGAGGCAAGATACATCTCCGAGTCAATCTCCTACTTCTGGTATAACCCTACAAGATTCAGAAGGTATATGCAATTATCAAACTAGCTTACTAGCCCGTTGTCACACCATTATCATGGATGAGTTATGGACATATAGAAGCATACGTAACCAGACCATAAAACAGGTCTAAATCAAACCATGCTTTGTTCTTGTTTAGGTGCTTCTTTAATTATCCGTTATTTGGATAATATTCTTGAGAAGGTTGTGAAGAGGGGTTTCAATTGCATAGCAAGACCAGTGCTCTCATTGGTGGTAAAATTAATCGAACATATGTTCAGTTTACCGATTGAATACTATTGGAGAAAACAGAACAACGTATATCCAAACAATGCTGTGGAACACAGATATGAGAGTCAAACACATGTCCAAACAGAAGCTGTCAGAGAAAATCAAATACTTCCGTGTGTCGAACGCCTGCAAAAACTCGAAGAAATTCTAGAAGAAATTAAGAAACGGCCTGCTCAAATTCCTGTTGAAAAGGAGCATATGCTGAACAATTCGTTGGACCGGATTAAATCAGTAGAATTTGACCTAAATAAAACTAAGAGGGTATGTTCCTTTTAATGTATCATTATTATTTCTGTTATTATTTATATTATTTATTATTATGTAATTCCAATGTATCCACCACCATCATCATATTTGAGTATTTTACAGGTATTACATGCTACTGTGGTCAAGCAGCTTGAGATAGCAGCCTTGATGGAGAATTTGCAGCAATCCAAATTCCATGTAAACTACTTTTCCTTGTGTTTGGTTTAGAGGTGGCAAAATGGGCGAATGGGTCCGGGTAGACATTTTTTAAATAACAAGTAGCGGGTCAAATATAATCACAAAAAATATATTAAGTAGATGGTTATCTTATATTTTGAGCAAAGTGATTTAGGACGTTTTATGTATATAACTTTACTTCATGCCTTATGTGAAGTCAAAATGGGTTTAGGTTGAAACGAGTTGAGTCCTGTTGACTTGAAACATAAACTTATATAAATAGTTATTTATTTTTTCATTTTATTTTGGGTGCAGAGGCGAAGGATATGCTGAAAGTGAATGTACAGCTTAAATAGGAAGAAGTGATATTAGTAGCACATATATATGGAGAAACTGCATCCATACACAGATTACCCCCCCTTAAATGAGAGGCGAGTATTTAGAACGATCATGTGTTGATTGTCTCCTAACTCTAATTTTAAAAAAGAAAAATGCTTACTTTAGATATCACTTTTTTCTGCTTTTTATTTTGCTCTTTTTTGAATCTTTTTTGTGATCGAGATATGATTAAAATTTGAGTTTAAAACGCAAGCTTTTCTTCAGGGTTTTGATGATTTTTTAGAAATTATGAATAGCGGTGTTTATAAACCGTTAAACTCGGCCAAAGCGCCTAAAATGAAAGCACGTTGGCCTGTTTGAGTTTCAAACAATTCATGTTTTACTGTTTGCTAGTTTAATGTTGAACTTTTGTTGTTTATATACTTTTAACATTTTTATCATTTAAAAATTTTAAAACAAAGTAATGATTTTGAAAAATCTGTTCGGACCGCATATTCCCAAACTATCAAGTATTAAAACGCCAAACGAGTAAACCATCTGGCTTGGTGCACCCGACTTGGCTTGTTTAATTTGTCATCCCCGATGGCTAATTAGAAATTATAGCTATAATTTTGATAAAAATTGCCTGAGCCATACTCAGTTGAAGCTTATTTCAAATGTTGTATATCATAGAATTTTATAAAACACGTTCAAACAACAGGCTAATTCCATGGTTTTGTGGTGTGGTAGTATTTCATGAAACACGTCCAAACAACGGTGCAAGAAGTTTGTTTGCTGATGTGGCATGGTGGGGCGTCTTATTAAAAGTAAATAAAGCTAATAACACTAGGAAATGATGAAATACATCCATCGTGCCACTCCTTTAAGGCTATGCGTTTTGAGGCTTGGATGAGAAAAAAGTGTTGCCACGTAGGTGACACATATGCACACTTTTTTCTCAGTCAGAATTGCCCAAAAGAGGTGTAATGGTAGGGGCTTGGTTGAGGATTAAGTAATCATTGTTTAATTATTATTATAATTTATTTATCTTAGTTTATATATTAACACAAATAATTTAATATTATTAAATACACTGATAATTTAAAAAGTTAAAAATTCCATTAAATTTTAAATAAAAAAATACAACTAAAGCAGAAAAAAGGAAAAAAACATATTTTTAAAACAAAAAACATCAAAAATACAAATAAAATGAATATAACTAAGCCGACTCCTCTTCTGAGTCCGAGCCCAACTCTTGAGAATGATAACGCCAAACATGCTCAACCAAATCCGCACGAAGGGCGTTATAAAGGTCATCAGAACGAATTTCCGAGCGATTTCGAAGCCTCTGCTCGTTGCTTATCGTACAAGGAGGTCGTGGAACATCACCTTCATAGCTTTGGCATATTGCCTTACCTTCATCCTCCAAAATCATATTATGTAGAATCAAGCACGAATTACCAACACGTTGATCTTCCGAGACGTCAACCCAAGCACACGCTAACGCGCATTTTTCCTCGACCGTCCAACGCTTAGCCCTTCGTTGTATGGATCCCGATGACTCACCGGCTTGTTTTTTCTTGTGTGAGCATTTTTTTGGTTCGAGTTCAGGTAGGGTCAATGGAAAGAACGACTGTTGTAAAGGGGCTTGTGTTTCGGGTACCCATTGTGTTTGTGAATCGGGTAAATCCCAACCGCCGGCCCCGTATTGCTCGTATGAGTCGAACTCAAACGAGGGTCGGTAATAACCTCTTTGATCCATAATTTTTAAGAGGAGAAGAATATTTTAGAGTGGTGGGGTTTGAATTACAAAATATGAGGTTTATATAAGTGTTTAAAATTAAATTTTATTTTTATTTTTAATTGGTATTTTTGAGTATATGAATAAAAATATTACCGTTTGATTATTTTGGTTTCCAAAGTCAACTTCATAAAAGAATCTTTATGTCACCAACCAACAACCAACTATATTACTTTTGCAGCACACAATGCCGTGGCTAGCCCCAACTAATTTGCCCAAAGCCCCAATTTGCTCCAAGGTGTTATGATGTATTTGGGCTTTGTTTGCTGATGTACCATACCAACAAAGCTCTGGGCTTTATGATAACACATAATCTTATAATATCATTGTTGAAACTAGGGCTGTTCACGAGCCGAACCGAACCGATCAGACCTTTGCTCGTGCTCGGTTCGTTTACAAGCCGATCTGAACCGAACCGAGCATTTTTTCAACCGAGCCAAAGTCGAGCGAGCGTCTTTCGATCCGAACATTTTTCGAACGAACGTCGAGCGAGTATCGAGCATCGCATAATAAACAAGGAAAGTGACGATGAGAATGCTAGTTATTAGAATAAAGTGCTGTTTTCGTCCCTGATGTTTCGTCAAATAACACACAAGTAAAAATTTAACAAATAACAAGGAATACAAAAACACTCAACTAGTTCTATCGAGATTAACTAACTGGGATGATAAATCGTCGACCGATTGAAACATACCCTTGTTCTATCGGAAATTTGAAATTGAATAAATCGATTGAAGTAAAACCCTTACGAGTTGGCATCTTGGAGAGTGGTGATGGAGAAATCGAATAACGATGGTGAATGGGGGGTTTTGATTAGGGTCTTGCACTTCTGAATCAAATGGCGGGTTGAGACTTGAGTATTGATCGACGCTTCACATTTTAGATTTTGAAAATTTTCAAATACTCAAATGGACATTTAAGTATTGGATAATGGACTATTGGTATTAGATTTCAATTTTAATTACTTAAATGAGCTCTATTTGGATCTTGGACCAAACATTGTTAATGTTGGTCTCTAGTCATTTCATTAAAAATGATACACACACAAACACAAATATATATGTATATATGTATAGTGTAATGCTAGATAGAAAACCCTAAAAATTTGAGAAAACCCTAGAAAACCCAACCTTCCGACTTTTTTTTTTTGAAAAAAAAATTGAGCCAAAAAAATAAAAAAAGCGCCGAGTGGATGTTTTTAAAAAAAATAAACAAGTTTCAGCAACTTTCATCACTAACATGTGTTAGACAAAAAGTTGCTGAAACTTGTTTATTTAAAAAAAAAAAAAACCACTCGGCGCTTTTTTGATTTTTTTGGCTCAAAACTCTTAAAAACATGTATATTACATGTGTTATTTTTTTCAAAAAAAAAAAAGTCGGGAGGTTGGGTTTTCTAGGGTTTTCTCAAATTTTTAGGGTTTTCTATCTAGAGTAGGGTTCCTACGGAAAGTGTGTTTTTCCTAGAAAGTCTAGGAAGCGATCTTGTCCATCCGATTAGTGTGTTTAAGGGTTGAGATTAAATCAATGGCAATCTTGTAATAATTAACTATATTTAATAGATTGTTTTAAATGAGTAGGGGCAATTTCGTCCTTATGTGTGTTTTAAACCAATAAAAAATAACCGTCAGAGATATCACATCTCCTTAATACACGCCAATTTCCCTCTCTCTCTCTTTCTCTCTCTAAACCCAAATTCGGAAACCCCCAAAATCATACCAAAAATACCTAAAATCATGGATGAAGATAAGAGATTTTCCTTGTTCCATATACGTAAGATCAAGCTTTCATTGTACTACGTGTTTTACAAAGAGATTACGGGTGATTCTTGTTTGTAATTGACGGTATTTTGCTGGTTGCAGGGAAGAGATTCAAAAAGCAGGAAACTTTGGAAAGGATAGATAGCATCGGAACAGTTACCGGAAGCCGATCGAAAGCTGGGGCGAAATCTGCTGATGTAAAACACATTTGTATGAATCTGCTTGCTGTTAAAACACAGCTGTATGAATCTGAATTGCTGTTAAAACACAGCTGTATGAATCTGAATGATAAAACACATTTGTATGAATCTGCTTGCTGTTAAAACACAGCTGTATGAATCTGAATGATAAAACACATTTGTATGAATCTGCTTGCTGTTAAAACACAACTGTTTGAATCTGAATGCTAAAACACAACTGTATGAATCTGCTTGCTGTTAAAACACAGCTGTATGAATCTGAATGCTAAAACACAAATGTATGAATCTGCTTGCTGTTAAAACACAACTGTATGAATCTGAATAATAAAACACAGCTGTATGAATCTGCTTGCTGTTAAAACACAAAACCAAGAACAAACTGTTAAAACACAGTACCAAGAACATGCTGATAGATTCCAGCAAGAAAACGAAGGAATGATTGATATTACGTGAGATCAGAAATCGAAAACAAAAAATTCCGAAATTTATGTATAGTTAGTTATTGAAGATAATTTCCTAAAATAAAAATAGATTGTGAAAGTACATAAATGCCCTTTTAGATAAAATCCTTCAATGCCACATGTCGCGTTCTTATTGCTTTCTAGACTTTCTAGGAAAAACACACTTTCCACCCAACTCCTACTCTTCTATCTAACCCTCCCCTGTATATATATATATATATATATATAGGGAAAAGATCATGCGAGAACCACCTCTTATTGCGAGAACCGCGAGAACCAATGTGAACACAACCAAAAATGCCTAAAAATAGCTAAAAATCACACAAAATTTTTTTTTTTGAATTTTTTATAAAAAAATCGATACTTTTCGAAGCAAAAAAAAATAATAATTTTTTAAAAATTTTTTTTTTTAAAAAAAATAAAATAAAATTTTTTGGCTTCGAAAAGTAGCGATTTTTTTATAAAAAATATTAAAAATTTCAAAAAATTTTTTTTAGATTTTTTTAGGTTTTTTGGGGGTTTAGTTTTTAGGATTTTAGCTTGGGGGGTGGGGGAGGGGGGTTTAGGTTTTTTTGGGGGGTGGGGTTAGGTTTTTTTAAGGTTTTAGTTTTTAGCATTTAGCTTGGGGGGGGGGGGGGGTAGGTTTTTTTACCTATTTTAGGTTGTGTTCACATTGGTTCTCGCGGTTCTCACAATAAAGGTGGTTCTCGCATGAGCTCATCCCTATATATATATATATATATATATATATATATTAAAAAATAAATCGAGCCAACCGAGTCGAACCGAACTGAGCGGACCTTTGCTCGTGCTCGGTTCGTTTACAAACCGAACCGATCCGAACCGAGCATTTTTTTAATCGAGCTTAATCGAACGAGCAAATTCCAAGCATTTTCCGAGCGAGCATCGAGCGCCGAGCAATTTGAACAGCCCTAGTTGAAACAAATAAAAAATATATCTTATTGGTCAAAACTAAGTCGGTAGTCTACAGACCCGAGTTTGCCAATTATTGTAAAAAAACATGTTTATTTTTTTACAACAAATTTCTTTTATTCCCTGTTATCTGTGATACTTTAACTTAAGATCTCCCCTTTCAATGTATTTAATGGTTTTGTATTTTTCATAATAAATATCTATATTGTATTATAATGTATTTGAGTAGAGCAATTTAAGATACAAAAAAGATAAAGAGTTTTTTTTTTTTTTTTTTAATTTAATACATAAGATATAACCTTAAAACGTGGGTAAATTATTTTAATTACTCATCTTAATTACTCTTTAATTCCCCATCTTTAACCAAATTCTCCTTAATTAAATACTAGTTACACTTTTGTCCCCTTATTTTAAACCGACTATCCCGACGATTTTTATATGACCATAATTTTTCACACGTTAATATATTTTATAAAAACTACGCCATAAAAACGAGCATTCTATTCTTGAGTATTATATTGCTATAGTTTTTTAATTAAAAAACATAATATGTTAAGTGATTAACAATGTATAGAGGTGAGTAATAACCGAATTCGAACCGAAAACTGACAAAACCGAACTGAAATCATCTACTAACCGAAAACAAAATTAACAAAAATCCGTGTATTGTTTTTTTTTTTGTACCCTTGAAATACTACCAAACCATTCAAATTTTCAAATATTTGTAAGTGTTATACCTCCATTACATGTATTTCATGTTATATTCTTTCATTTTATGTATTTATACATCTATTTCATGTATTTATAAGGAAAATTCATAACCCTAGTTTGGTTTGGTTATTAAACGAACCGAAAACCAACAATATAACTGAATAAACCGAATCAATTAACCCAAAAAACGATTGTTAATAAAAAAAATTAACCGATGACTTCTATTTCGATTTCGATTGAGGCTAATAATTGAACTAAACGAATCGAATCGTGGACACCCTTAGCAAACATCCACAATCGATAATCTTCAGGTATCACACGAAACTAGTCTTGATTGTGTATATTTTTATCATATTTTGATGATTGTGTGTTTTTAGTCATGATATGATGATTTTCTGTTTCTAAACCTAATATGTTATCAATTTTAGGGTTCTTGTTGATTGTAATTGAGATTTGCAAATAGTTTGTTATATTGTAGTATCACATGTATTAAACCTGTCATAATACAGTTACAATGGTAGGAAAAAAATATTTTGTTTTTAGTTCAAGTGGCTATTAATTGTTTCTTCATTTTACTCCTAATTGATAAACCCATTCGACCCCTTTGTTTTTTGCGGGTGAGAGGTCTTCAAGTAGGGCACTCTTCATTTTTGGATCATGAAGGTGAGTAATTGCTTGTACATGCATCAAAAGTTTGTTATGACATTTTTACGGATCGTTACTTCAATGACCGACCCGCTTCGTCTATTTTGCATGTTATATGTTTGCCCAACTCACTATAAATTATAGTTTTCTTTCTTTTTTTTTTTTTTTAATAAAAAGGGCCTCAGATTTTGACTTTGTTTTATGCCTTCAAAAGAGTTGAGCCGACCCTGTTTAGCAATGTCTATGTTCCGTGACGTATCGCACGAGTACCTTACTAGTCAAATAGAATATATTAGTTATGGTGTATTGTAATTATCTTCACCATAATAATTATGAGATCTAATTCGTTTAAGTTTCGCTTTTAATTATCATCATTACACTAGTACAAGTCGTCCATCAATAACTTGTGGGGTTCGTTATGCTATAGCAACTTTAGACTATATTTACTAAAATCGAACAACCCGAAAATGATTCCCAAACTTTTATTGACATGAAAAGTCAGAATCATAAACCAAGTTTGAAGTGAATGATAGTGTTGGTGGGTGGAAAATGACCGTTTATGGGTCCCGGAGTCACACGGACACATATGGTTCTCTCGATAGCCCAACTACCTCCATTTTGATCCAAAGTCACACTCGATCTAATTTCATATCACTTTCAATTCTTTTATTTTTCATACATTTACCTTTTTTCCTCCTACATTTTCCAACCTTTTTTTTAACTAAATAAAAAATGGTATAATTTTCTAACTAGATGAAATCGAACAAAGCTTTAAATATTGTACTTTATATTTGTCTCAATCCCAAATGAAAACTACATCGAACAAAGCTTTAATTATTGTACTTTATATTTATTAGTCTAAGGAAATATTAAGTGTTATGTGCCTTACGTCCAAGGCTTGATGCAAAACTACTATCGAGCCGGGGGTCTTACTAGAAGCAGTCTCTCTATTCCTACGGAGTAGAGGTAAGGCTGTTTACATCTTACCTTCCTCAGACCCTACCTTTTCTTTGCTATTGATGAGATTTACTGAGTATGATGATGATAATGATGTAAAGAAGCCAAGCTATCGACCTCGTTTAGCTTAATTAGGGTGAAGTGGTGCACCCTAATTAAGATCCAACCCAATTAAGCTTTTGGTGACGTGGACGTTGATGTGGCATAAACCTTTGTTATCTGATGTGGTGGCTGCTTATGTGGCACCACCTCACCCCACCACCACCACCACCTTCAACTGTCACACCCACATCCATTGCCATCAGCCATCATCACCATCAACTGCCACCTCCACCACCATTAGCCATAACCACCGACGTCCACCCACCTTCCACCGATTTTTCTGAGCTCAAATACACCACCACCTGAATCAAGACTTGAACCTCATGCCTCATCGTCGTCTGGGTCGTCACCATATGGTGGTGATGGCTGATGACACTGGTGGTGGTGATGATAACAGTGCCACATAAGCAACCACCTGATCATATATATATATATATGTTTATGCCACATCAGCGTCCACATCAACAAAAATTAACAGGGTTAGAACTCAGTTAAAAAATATCCATTGGTAGCCTACAACGTAAGACCACCCGTGAGAATTTTTAAGTTGAGACGCTCCTAGCCAACACATAACACTTTGAATAATTAAAATATATAATTCCTTTCATATATATATCATGCTAAAAAAATCAAAACCATAAGGGTGTAAGGGGCACTCACCTAAGAGGTGAGTCCCCTCTCTTACGCCCAACCAATCAATCAGTGCCACGTCAACTCCCCTCTTAAACTCCCCTAACACCCCATTTTGATGGCGGCACTCCCCTATTAGGGGACTTGGTTTTTTTTTTTTTTTTTTTTTAATTATGCATGTTTATAAAAAAATATTAATAAAAATTAAATAAAATTTAACAAAAGACATTTCAAAGTAGAAAATAAAAATAAAAATTAAATTCAAACTAGAAAATTAAAATTACATTCAAACTAGAAAATAAAAATTACATTCAAACTAGAAAATAAAAATTACATTAAAACTAGAAAATAATAATTTTAGAAATCGATTGGCCACCCGTACTTCTTAGCGATGTCGCGTTTTCGGGCGAGGATGAACGGCAACATATTTGGCGGAGCATCGTCGTGCGGCTTGATGAATATTTCCATATCTCGATCGTAATTGTAGTTTTTCATCGTCTCGCGTTGTTCCGCTATGAGCTCGAGAGCCTGCGCCTCTCTTTTCCTCCTCAATTCAACCGCCTCCAATTCAATCGCGTTTTTCTTTTCTTTCATGGCGGTGTACTCTTTGAATTGTGCCGCCAACTCGGCCGAGCTTCCCTCGGACGATGTCGCTTGACGCTTGTCTCGCCGTTGTGCTCTTTGTGGCGAGGGGTCTTCGTTCATATCGGGTATGGAAGGGTCCACCTCAACGGGCTTTCTTTTATGTCCCGAACCTTCCCCTTCCTCACCCAACAATGGGACTTGGGCCCATTTGTCGTGTTTTCGAATGACCTCCCAAGCCTCGATATGTTGAAAACCGTTTGGAAATCTATCTTTAAATTCTCTTAAAGCGACTTTCATCACGTCGAGATCCTTGACTCCGCTTCCTCGTGTGCGATCCTACATATTATAAAATAATAAGTGTTAAAAAAATATGAATTTAGTAAAGAAAATTAAAAAATATACAATGTTAAAAAAATATAATTTTTACCGATTGTTGGTATAGGCCGTTGAAAAAGTTTATTTTCGTCTGCATCGGGCCCCATTTAGACCGTACTTGATGCACGGTCCGGTTACTTCCGCCGACGGTGGCGTTAAAATGATTTAAAATATTACGCCAAAAACTATCGCGGTTTTGTTGATTGCCCTTCTTTTTGTTGGTAGAGCAATGTACATACGCCTTCGCCAACGCCTCTTCTTGGACCTTTGTCCATTTTTCGCTCGTCATTTTTCCCTTTTTTTCCCGAGCGTCATCTTCTTCGTTGCCCAAATCTTCATCCGCATTATATTCATCGTCCTCGTCGCCCAAATTTTGAGTTTCGGGCACTACCTCATCGTCCTCGTCGTCGTCGTCCCAAACAGGTAGAGGACGTTCAACATTTTCTTGGACCGATGGAACTTGTGGGGAACGAAGTCGCCCAAATTTTGAGTTTCGGGCACTACCTCATCGTCCTCGTCGTCGTCGTCCCAAACAGGTAGAGGACGTTCAACATTTTCTTGGACCGATGGAACTTGTGGGGAACGAAAACCATATGGGTCGAAGGCGGGGGATTGAGGAGGAACATCCATTGATAACAAATTTTGAAAACCATAGCCGAAATTGGGTTGAAGGTTGGTTGCTTGGGTGTTGTAAAAGGAGGGGTGTGAAGGTTGTTGGAAAAAAAACGGGGGTTGTGGAGTATATCCGAAAGGGGGTTGTGATTGTGCACTTGCACCCCTCGAACCACCACGAGACGGTTGCTTGCCTCGTCCCTTAGTTTTTTTCTTGGCTTCGCGGGGTTGGTTCTCCATTGCTCGGTTTGAGAAGTGGGTGTGGTTTGAGAATATAAAAAAATTTTGAAGTGGGTGTGGTTTGAGAGTATAAAAAATAAGTAAAGTTGTGGTGTGGTTTGATGAGAGTGTAAATAAGTGGGTGTGGTTATTTATATTTGTAAAAAAAATGAATTTTTTTTTTTTTTTTTTGTTTATGACCGTTCAAATGAGACCGTTCCTCAATAATCGAGCCAAATTCAAACCGGTGGACATGTGCCGAAACCACCCCCCGAATCGGGTCCCCGCACCGATGGCGGCGGTGTTCCCGATCGGGGAAAGTGGTCACCGATGGGGTCCCCGCTTAGTGCCCCGGATACCCTTAATGCATACATATATATTTTTTTATAATAAAATAAGGGAGGTGAAGGAACGGTTGTTGGCTACTTGGTGTGGTGGGGGTGGGGGGGTTATATTGGCGGGTTTGGTGAATGGTAGATAAACAAATCATGAATTAAGGTCACGTCCCTTTCCTCCCTTCCTCAATCTCCCTTTTCTTTTATGTCGGTTTCCCCAACCACTTTTCTTTTAATATACATACACATATTCTGTCTCTATATGTTTTCAGATTACTTCTGCTGCTGATCATAATAATTATATTCATATTTCTCACGCAGATACCTTAATTCCGTTTATGCAGACTCTCATCAACGCTTTCATCCTCCAATTTCACCAAGGTTCGTCTTCTTTCATCGTCATCATCATCGTTCATTTGTGGTGAAATTTGCTGTAATTATCTGTTATCACATGAATATATTGATATATGTACGTATAGGTTCTTAAATTAGAGTTTCCTCAACGTCTAATCTTTTAAAAATCAAAATTCGAGTTGATAGGCTCAAATCGCTTGCTTTTGCTGTAATTTTCGGTTGAATTTGAGATTGTTTGTTTGAAACTGGTTGTTGTTGATGGATCAAAATTACTAGTTTACCCCTAGGGTTTTGATTATGTGCTGAAATGATGAATTTGATATTGTTTGTTTGAAGCTGGTTGTTGTTGATGGATTTGAAATTATTAGTTTACCTTTACCCCTAGGGTTGTGATTATGTGTTATTTCAAGAGATTTTGAATTTGTGTTGTTGTTGTTGTTGTGTAGATTATGTCAAATTACCAGGTAGATGATGAATATATGGCTGATGAATATGAAATGGAAGATATAGATGATGATGATAACATGGATTATGAGCTTCATGGCAGAGGCGCTGGCTCGGACTCTGATGTCGATGAATACGATTACATGGTTTGTTTTAAGTCGTTTTGTTGAAGTTTTGTTAATGATTTGAAGTTGAGATACAATAAGCGGAATATGCCGGTAATGCCGCCTAATGGCTATTACGGTAACCAAGTGTTTCAGTGTTCCACTAAAGTCGGTCACTTTTTTCTAACCACGAAAACTATTCTAGTTTTAATATCGTTTCATTGTCATTTATTTTAAAAATGTTAAAATTATGTGACCTAAATTGAACAAATACGATTGGTTTAAAAAAGTGCACATGAGGCGCGACTTCTTGGCAAAAAAGTGACCCTTAGGCGCGCCTCATGTATTCCCATATTTTTGTGCAGGAAATTGTTGTACAACATTCTTTTCAAGTTGTACATGTATGCAATTTCCATGTTAAAACATACATAAAGCTCACTTTTCTCAAAATACGGGGTAAATGATGCTAGAAACCTATAGGAAATATATAAAAATTTCGATTATGATTTGCGCCTCGGGTAAAAAATACGGTGCGCTTTAGGTCATTCAATTTAAATAATAATGCTACAATATTTAAACTTGAGTAGTTTTTTAGTTAGAAAAAAGTTTGAATGGCTTTATTATTAAACAGTGAAGAAACTTGGTTACTATTTTGTGATTTTATTCCAGATCTTTATTATACCGACTAATAACTTCGACTATACTCTAGAGTAATAAGCTGCAAGATACTTCCGCTGCTCAAGCAAGAAGAGGCAAGGACATTCAAGGTATTCAATGGGAACGGCTCAGCATCACTAGGGAAAAATATCGGCAAACTAGACTAGAACAGTACAAGAATTACGAAAATATCCCTCACTCTGGAGAGGGTTCAGAGAAGGTTAGTTATTTGTTATCAGTTATTTGCTTTAAGTTATCTGTATCTATTATGGTTATCAGCCGTATTGAACATAGTTATATTGAACAGGCATGCAAAGTTACGAACAAAACGGGCTTGTTTTATGACTTTAGACAGAATTCAAGATCTGCTAGATCAACGATTCTTCATTTTCAGGTTTGATTTTTGCATGTTTTACACATACTTAGGTTTATATCATTATACGTGTCATTTGTTATCGACTGTTTGATAATTGTGTTTGTTGATTTAGTTGAGAAACCTAGTATGGGCTACATCAAAACATGATGTCTACTTAATGTCACATTTCTCTGTCTTCCATTGGTCTTCCTTAAAAAGCGTCAAGACTGAAGTCCTTAACGTATCAGGACACGTGGCACCATGTGAGGTGAGTGTTTCAAGCTTTTTCTTCTTTTTTGTAACATCTTCATGTCATTTGAATATTAACAGATCGCGTTAAAAAATTTGGTATGCAGAAGCACCCTGGAAGTCTGCTAGAGGGATTTACTCAGACGCAAGTTAGCACAATGGCAATAAAAGATAATTTGCTTGTTGCTGGTGGATTTCAAGGAGAACTTATATGCAAGGTAACATTTTCATAATTATGATTTCATAAAATTTTGTAGTCGTATGCTTGGTTTCTTATATGATATAGAGAGATCCTTTTGGAAAAAAAAACACCAATCTCTTGATGTTCAGCGTTTACTTATTCTTCATAGAGTAAAGTAAACAGATGGTCCCTCTGGTTTATTAAAAAAATTGATTTGGTCCCTAGCTTTCCAAAAGTACGCAGATGGTCCATGTGGTTTGCACTTTGTAACGCATTTAGTCCCCAACCAACAAATCTAAAGGTTTTAGCATGTTCAGGTTAGGGACTAAATGCATTACAAAGTGCAAACCACAGGGACCATCTATGTACTTTTGGAAAAACTTACTAAATGTGTTATAAAATGCAAACCACAGGGACCATCTGTGTATTTTTGGAAAGCTTGGGACCAAATCCAAAAGTTTGGTAAACCATAGGGTTCTTTATATGTTATATTGAGGTGATTTAAACATGATTTTGTTTTTGTTATTAAGTGCAGTATTTAGATAGACCTGGAGTTTGCTACTGCTCTAGGACAACTTACGATGAAAATGCTATTACTAATGCTCTTGACATTTATACTACTCCAAGGTATCTGGTTCTGGTTTCTGGAGGTGAAATTAAGTTTATGATTGTAAACTGTCTTTAACAAATGCCATTTTCGTCCCTGAGGTTTAGCCAGTTTTGCGACTTTCGTCCAAAGGTTTCTTTTTTCGCATCTGGATCTAAAAGGTGCGAAAAAACAAACCTTTGGATGAAAGTCGCAAAACTGGCCAAAACCTCAGGGACGAAAATGGCATTTTACTCTATATTTTTTTGTTTTATTTTTTAATTGTTGTGGTGCAGCGGTGCAATGCATTTCACAGCTTCAAACAATGATTGTGGCGTCAGAGAATTCGATATGGAAAATTTTCAAATGACTAAGCACTTCCGTTTTCCTTGGCCAGTAAACGTACTCTCTCTCTCTCTCTCTCTCTCTATCTCTCTCTCTCACACACACAGACACATTCACATACACACATAATGTAACTTGATATATTGTTTACATATGCAGCATACTTCTATTAGCCCCGATGGTAAGCTTCTTATTGTCGTGGGAGATAACCCGGTAGGACTGTTGGTGGACTCTCGTTCAGGAAAGGTAAATTATATTTGTCGATTGATAACTTTTACTATGATGACTTGTAAATAAATTCTCCAACAAAAACCATTAGACATCAAAATATTTGATAAAAACCTTCCAACTTCAAAAGATTTTGATTTAATAGGTTATCAAGTCATAGAAAGTGATGTGCTAATAACTCTGATTATAATTTAGAGTAAAATGCCATTTTTGTCCCTGAGGTTTGGCCAATTTTGCGACTTTCGTCCAAAGGTTTGTTTTTTCGCATATGGATCCAAAAGGTTTGAAATCTTGCCATTTTCATCCAGCTCGTTAACTCCATCCATTTTTTTTGTTACGGGTGGAAATCTTTTTCACCCTTTTTTAAAATATAAGTTATGAACTTTGTGGAATGTTTGCAGACAGTCGCGTCATTATTCGGACACTTGGATTTCTCATTTGCATCAGCATGGCATCCTGATGGTCAAACTTTCGCAACAGGGAACCAAGACAAAACCTGCAGAGTTTGGGACATACGAAACCTGTCAAAATCAGTAACAGCTCTCAAGGGAAACATAGGAGCCATTAGATCTATCCGTTACTCATCCGACGGTCGGTTCATGGCCATGGCTGAACCGGCTGACTTTGTACATGTGTTTGATGTTAATAGTGGTTATGAAAAGGAGCAAGAAATCGATTTCTTTGGTGAGATATCGGGTACGTCTTTTAGTCCTGATACAGAATCGCTTTTTATCGGTGTTTGGGACCGTACGTATGGCAGCCTACTGGAGTTGGGACGGAGACGCAAACATTTTTACTTGGATTCTCTAATTTGAGATGGTTTTCGATTATACATAGAAGTTATGTAACATATGTAGAATGGAAAGATGTACAGAAGCTAGCAAAGAAACTGGCCATGAAATCATTTTTAGGGGTTATATGTTGCAATACATTTATATGGTCCGGGCTCTTTCATACAAGAATTTCGTAATACGTCACTCGTTCTGATAATACCATCAATCTATCGCGCTAACTGTGGAGTTTATGTTTGAACCCAACGCCACTCTTGTATTTTAGCGAGATATGTGATAGTAGACCCCATCATGACATTGCAATTAAGCGTGAGCGTTACAATATTGTTATAGAGCAACTCGGGTGCCACTCCCAGTCCTGTGACAAACCTCGTCAAGTCACAATTATACGACTTTTTTAAACTTTTCTAATGTATTTTTTTAGTAAAAGAATATGGGTAACTTTAATAGAACAGTGACCAAGTTTCTCAAGTGTTCTGTTTTGAGATTTTTTTTTCACTCAACTTTATTTCATTCCTATGTAATAAAAGATTGTGAAATTTTCAATAAAAGAAAATAATTACAAATGCAAATAAAAGTACTTTTTTTTTAGAATTTATAAAATTATCATTTTTATTTCATTCCAATCATCAGGGCAAATTACATAAGGATAGCAGGTAGACGAGCAACAAACTGCGCCGCCATCCCTTTCTGAATAGAAAACCCTAATCTACTAAAAACAAAGCCCCGCCCCTGAGGGGTCGAAAAGTTGCTATGGACCACACGCTGAACTCTAGACAAGAACCGAACTGCCTCCGGTGCCAAGGAGCCGAACGTGTCAAACGCCAGGGGGACAAAGGCATGCTGATTATCCTCACAAGCTTTCGCGTGCTTTTCCACCTTCTTTGACTCTGCTTTCAGCACCGCTTGCCCCGCCACAAACCCATTTTCCTGGAACCCGGTGGGGATACACCTGTGAGATCGACACAAGCATGTTTCCCGCCCTCCCAACCAAAAACTAGCACGTCAGCTGGGCGTGTGGTGGATCTCCCCTCCGACGGGTCTGTAAGAAAATTAACCGGTGCCTCTTTCTTCGCCGAGATCCCTGCTCGTCTGAGAATATTCATTAACGCGTCTCGCACAAAGTCATGGCGATACTTAAACCCCGGCAACTCTCTACAGTGTAACGCATGCTCCCCGTATTTATCCAGGCATGCTTTACGGCAGACTGGGCAAGTTTCATCATTCGGGAACATGGGGATCATCAAACGGTACTTAAGGATTGACCTGTACTCCACCGCTGACATACGTTGACCCAAACCTTCAATAGGAATAACAGTTAAGAAATCCTGAGCATGAGGCCTCTGTAGGCATTCAATGACGGCTTTCTGGCGGGGTGACAAATGGAAATCTTCTCCCAAACTTTGTGCGATTCGACAACAAAGGGCATTCGCCAAAGTTTTCTGTGGCTTTTTGGGGGCGGTGTCCTTGTTAGAGAACCCGCCGAGATCAAAGTCAGGTAGAGATTCATGCAAGCGTTCCAAGGCGCTGGCATAATCCGGATCAGTGTTAGCAACCCCACTGTTACGTAAGATGTGGTCCTGCAACTCCCAAGATTGAGACCTGGAAGCCACAAAGGCATAGGCAGCCACATCTCGGGCCGAGAGAAGGCCCAACCCACCAAGCCTTATTGGCAAGGTCACGATTCGCCACTGTAGATCACCAAAAAAAGTATACGACAATGTCTTCTATTGCCTCCCGAAGACCTTTATCAAAACATGAAACAACATCATCCACAAAGGGGGGCTGGCAAGTTCGCAAACCAAATAACAACTTTGCAACCCCCATACAAGATCTAAGCAAGAGGAGTTCGCTTTGAGGATCCCGCAACAAGGGAAGGTGTCCCATAATGTCAACAGCACGCGTTGCCCTCTTAGCCGCTATATCACTAATAAAACTGGCATCACGGCTGACTGCCCCTCCTAGCTGTTTGACACCTTTCTCCGGCCTCCCAATCTCACTGGGGAAAAGCCCTGGCCGGACCTTCACCCCGTTGCATGTCGGTCAAAATACTTCAGTTTTTCTAATATTAAGCCGTAGCCCCAAGGCTGGACCCTCCGAACCGATGATGTCGAGAGCTTTAGCAACCTGAACAGCGTCCCCGATAATTGTCCCGTCATCCAAGTACCAAGCATGAAAGGGGAGTTTACAGTTTTCCTGCACCTGAAGCACTAAGGGGTGTAAGGCTAGGGCAAAAAGCAAAGGTCCCAAAGGATCCCCTTGCTACACCCCCGTGAATGCCCCGATGCGGTCATTCCCCACATATAGCCTAGCAGGCTGAGCATACGGAAATTGAACCCATGGGAATATGGAGGGGCAATGGCGATGGACCTTGCGAAGCAAAACTGAACGGTCAACTAAGTTGAAAGCGTTGGAAAAATCAACCGTAAGCATGGCCAGCGATCCATCTGAATGAAAAGAATTAAGAAACCTGTTAGCACTGTGCAGCACCGCCTCCGCACCATTGGGGACCCCCACCCCAAATTGATAGTCACCCAAGTACTTAACAGCTTTTTTCTCAACTTTCTTCATGGCTACTTTGGAGACTAATCTTCTCCAAATTGCCCCCACAGCAATGGAGCGATTCCCATTATCAGGCTTCAACAAAGGGGTTAGGGGCGCCGAAGCAACAAAATCCGCGAGCACCTTAGGATATAACCCCCCTAGCAAAAGGTTTACCACTTCAGTGATGGCAGTAAGCAGTCCCGAGGCAGTCGCCGACCCCTCGCCGCTAAAAGCGTCCAACAGGTGTTGGGCCCGCAGGCCATCTCGCCCACAAGATGTCCCTTTCGGGAAAGATTTCACACACCTGTGGACGCAGTCTTCATCCACGGATAACGCAGGTTGTGAAAGAGGAGTTGAAGGGAGGTTCGGGGGCGGTGCGAATGGATGTTTGTCGATAAGGGCTTGCATGGTAGATTCCCCCCTGGGAGCGACCCCACTGGAACACAACACCTTAACTGCAGCAGTGAAGTGACAATCACTCACTTTCCTGAGACATTGCTTGATGTTGGGGCTAACCTCCTTAGCTATCTCCCGTTGTGCCTCCCCCCCACGCACGACCCCTTCTCCAGTATCGGCAAGGAGGGAATTGACCAAAACCTCAAAACCAGAGCCCTCCTTCCACATAGCTAAGGCCCGTAAAATACTATCACATTGCAAGGATTTTCGATTACCCGACCTTCGCTCTTGCCTGGAAGACGGCTTAACCACCTTAAGGGTACAACGGGGTAAGAGCAAGAGTTTGACCCAACTTTCGACAGTCCCAGGGGAAGCTACTACTTTATGGATGGCACCTGTCAAAGCTTGTGCAAATGTCAAACGACAGCTTGGGGGGATGCTCTTAACAGTTCGAACCGGAAGGGAGAAAACACGTTCAAGGAGATCGACATCTCCCATCACTCCCTGCGGGGTCCTAAGCTCAACAACCATCACAGGATTTTGGGGCCTTGGGATCCCCACGACAAAATCCTCATCAGACCCGGATTTTCTAGAGAACGTGAAAACACCATCAGGATGATGACACCCCCTACTAAGTGCGTGTGTCTTCATGCACCTCCCACATAACCAATATCCAAAAACTCGCAGGGTTTCCCCAACATTCGAAAACAATTCTAAATCCTTAGAAAGCGCATCTTGAAGGGATTCTTTACGATCATCTTTAAAATGGAATTGCTGAAAATGCGCGATCAATCTGTTATACCCAGAAGACCCAGGCTTGCCGTCTTTACACTCGTGGAAGTTCCGGAAGGGGCATAGCCACACTCCATTGGACGAGGTGGAGCCAACATCCCCTTCAGAGGCACTGGATACCATGCTCCTACCCTTGGAAGAGCCCATTGGAAACAATCAAAAACCGAGAAGTGATAACGAGTCCTCCTTCTCGAGGTGAGGAGGAGGCCCTATCAACCCACCCAAGAAACGAAGGAGAGGAAAGCAACCTACAGTTGCTCACCCTCCCAGACACCTCACCAAGAAAGAGCTACGTCATGAGTGCGCGACTTGCGGCAAATCCCAATTTTAACTTGAACAAGAATTAATCACCCAAGAGCCCTAAAATGTCCCCCTTTGGCTCCAACCAATTGCAAAGATACCAATCAAACAAACAAACGAAGAGTTATATATAGATTAATGATTTTACCTCGGTTGACTTGTTTGGATTGGAGTTAGAAGCTATGCCAAATGTAGACACTAAAGATGAAATTGAAGTGCTGTGAAAGGAACTGAATGTGAAGATGCTTGAAGAAAGAAAAAAAAGAGAAAAAAAAAACCAAATTCAAAACAATCAATCACCAAAATTTGGGTCAAACATTTTATCAAACAACTGGTGTGCAAGTTGATTCTGAGACTAAAAATGTGTTTAAAGTCTGAGGCGATGAACAACAACAATTCGTGTGTGGTGGGTGTTTGGATTCACATGGAGAAATCATTCAAAAAAGGATGAATCAGCAGAATTTAGAAGTGCAAACCAATAATTGAAGTGGGTAATATCGGAAACAGGAGAAGTGCAAACAAAGAGGAACGAAAGCTTCAAGATTCGTAGGGAGGGACGAAAGAAAAAAAAAATAATAGTTGCACCAAAACCAATCCGTAGGGAGGGACGAAAGCTTCAAGATTCCGTCATGGACTAGGGAGGGACGAAAGCCATTTTAAAATGGAGAAAAAGTTGTTCCTTATCTCCTGTATGGCTGTATATAAATAGAAGAATTATTACCTAGAAATGGAAAAAAAATTAAAGGGAATTGAACCCTACGTGAATCGAACACGCAACCTTCTGATCTGGAGTCAGACGCGCTACCATTGCGCCAAGGATCCTTAGTGACAACTTTCCATTATTTATATAATTTATTAAAACACAACCTTTATCTACAAAACTAGATTCTGATCCAAAAACATCCAATAAAACATCACCACATAATCACCCAAAAATCCTTCCCACATCATTTCCCTCCTCACAATAATAACATTATTCTCCTCCAATACATCTCAAACCTCATCTTCATTCTTTCTTCATCTTCATTCTTGAACAAGTTAACCACTATGGCCACCACCTTGTTATCTGCACCAACTTTCCAAGGTCTAAGGCCACTCAACAAGCCCACCAAGCCCACCTTGACCATCACCCCAAAGAGAAACTTTAACTGCAAGATCAAGTCAGAGCTCAACACTTCTTTGGTGATCAGTTTGAGCACCGGTTTATCGCTCTTTTTGGGACGGTTTGTGTTTTTTAATTTTCAAAGGGAGAATGTGGCTAAGCAAGGATTGCCTGAGCAAAATGGTGTCACTCATTTTGAGGCTGGAGATACAAGGGCTAAGGAGTATGTTAGTCTTTTGAAGTCGAATGATCCGGTCGGGTTTAATATTGTTGATGTTCTTGCATGGGGTTCCATTGGACATATTGTGGCTTACTATATCTTGGCTACCTCTAGCAATGGTTATGATCCTAACTTTTTTAATTAAGTTTGGTTGGTTGGTTATGTGGTTTTGGATTTGTAGTTTTATGATATGTTAAATTGTTAATGAATGTATTATGTGATGTATATTGGACCATATATATGTTTATGGTTATGAAATATATGTTATATGATTTCTAATGAGATTTGCCAATATTAATGAAAGTATGAAATATCAACAAACTAATCTTTAACCAAAGACTAGTCATACAACTTTTATACTTTGTTACTTTGCTTCAAATTGTGAATTTCTTCCTATATACTAGATGTGTTGTATATACATATATAAAGATTGTGTTTTGTTTTTTATCCTCTTGGCGTCCTCGAACTATGATAGTCGTAAGTCTAGTCGTCACAAGTCTGCTGTCGTGCCTAGTGATCATGGCCTTATATATGTCGCGAGTACTATTTTTTGACGATAGTTTTCTTTTTCTTGTTATTTAAGTCTTGTTGGCCTGTCTCTTCGGTTGCGTCATAGTTGTAGCTTCTTTCGTTGCATCCGTCTTTTACCCTCAAGTATCCACCTGACCAAATACTCATTTATCCACTCTCCGATATAATCCCTCGAGTATTCGATAATCATATATCATATAAGTTAAAAACGGCTGAAGACTGAGATAGCGAAGCCTACATTTTTTCAAGGTGGCCGAAACAACTGAATGCCAGAGACGGCTAAGCCTACACTTTTTGCGAGGCGGCTGAGACGGTTGAATGGTTGAGACGGCTAATCCTACATTTTACATATTTGGTTGATGAATGACATTTGACACTACTTGATCTAGTCAATGCAACCCCATTAGATATGCTTTTGCTAAAAGACTTTTATAAAAAAAATAAAAAAAAAACTTTTTTTACATATAATGGAAACACTAAAACTGATTCAACCCCACCCACAACAAAACTAAAGCAAAACATAAAAAGATGCAACATCTAGACACCAAAAACTGAAGAAAAACACAAGTAAAACAAACAATATCATCAACTTAACACAAAATATCCATACCATATTCCTTGCTTCCCACACTTGTTCCTTTTCCAAAATTTCTTCACATGTCACCTGCAACTTCTCAGCTTGCATCTTCAACTCCATAGCTTTTTCTTCTGCATCTTCAAGCTTCTTCATCATCTCCACTTGTTCTAATAACACCTTCTTTTGTTCCACCACCATCACTTCATATTCTACATTCCAGTGTTCGATTGCTTTCGATATTGCTACATGCTGCACTTCAACCTCTATCTTTTGCTTCATCACTTCATCCAGTTCCGTTTTCAAGTCCCCGTTTTGTTTCGATCCCGTTTCAATGATTCGAGAACTATGATCAGCTGAATTGTGATCATCTTTTCCAACATTCTTTAGTTTTTGCACTTCTGCAAATCAGGTTTTATTTGCGGATCATTAAGCACCAAATTATTACTTAAACACAGTGTTGTAAAAATCGAGATTAATCGTCGACTAATATATTTTGATTACATTTCTCACCAAATCGGACCTAAAATCCATAATCGGTGATCAGTCAAAGGCAGTAAAAATCATTCAAAATTGATCAAATTTTGGTCAAAATCTTTGAAGTATTTGAAAAATTATAACTATTAATCCGAGCAGTGGTCGCTGTGGTTTACCAAAACTTTGGATTTTGTCCCCAGCTTTCCAAAAGTACATAGATGGTCACGTTGCAACACATTTAGTCCTCGGCTAACAAATCTTAAGGTTTCAGTAGGTCTAAGTTAAGGACTAAATACGTTACAAAGGTCAAACCACAGGAACCATCCATGTGACTTTTGATAAAGTTTGATAAAGTTAGGAACTAAATGTGTTACAAAATGCAAACCAATCTTAAGGTTTCAGTAGGTCTAAGTTAGGGACTAAATGCGTTACAAAGGTCAAACCAAGGAACCATCCATGTGACTTTTGATAAAGTTGGGGACTAAGAGCATTCTCATCCAAACCATCAAAATATGTGAGGGGTAGTTTTTATATTATAAAGGGTATAAAAAATGGTTGTGAGTGGAGGAGAGAGAAAATGTTACTGTTCATCTGTATATTTGGGGGACACTGTTCACCCAGTATAATTTTTTTAATATATATTGAAAGTGGTTGTGAGTGGAGGAGAGAGAATAATGTAATGATAAAATCACTATTTCAGTCCATTAGTTTAAAAATTGCAATTTCAGTCCCTGAGGTTTCACTTTCGTAACCATTTCAGTATCTGTGTTTCACTTCCGTAACCATTTTAATCCATTATTATGTTAAGTACATGGACTGGAATGGTTACTAGGTGGACTGAAATGGTTACGAAAGTGAAACCATAGGGACTGAAATCGCATTTTTTAAACTAACAGACTGAAATAGTGATTTTTGACAAACCACAGGGACGAAAACAGTAATTAACTCTATTATTTAATTGAAAAGGAGAGAGAAAATGTATTTGTTTTTAGTGAAAATATATTGATATACGAGTTGTTTTTTAGTGGAATGGATGAGAATGCTCTAAATGTATAATTTGATGGATTGGATGAGAATGCTCTAAATGTTACATAGTTTAGGAAAGCTGGGGACCAAATCCAAAATTTTGGTAAACCAAGTTGATGCTTATTAATCCAATCGGATTTATAAGTTTGAAAAAGTTAAATAATAAAATTATTGGATTCGATTAACCATATAAACGAAAGCGGTGATGGATGGAGATGTTATGTTACCAATCTTAAAGGCATCCTGTGCAGAATAAAGTTTAATCATAGAAACCGTCAAAAGATCTTGTTCGTTTTTGCTGATCAGGTTTTCATTATCATCATCATGTTCGATTTCCATTGCGGAATGAGAGTTAGAATTGAGTAGTGAGGATGAACATATAATAAACAAGGAGCATTGAAGTAGTATTCATGGTGATTTTGAAAAATGAAATCGGAAACCCCAGAAGAACACATAATAATAGGATGAAGAAAATCTGAGATAGTTTCATGACTGGGGGGTGAATTCAACGTGGAGAGATGCACAGGCGCCACATGGAAGTTCATAAACATGTGCTGTCAACCTTTTTCTTTTTTTTTATATAAAAAATAAGTTAACTATATACAACAACAACAATAATAATAACTAGTGATATTCCCCCGAGCTTCGCAGCGGGGATTAAGTCGGTATCAATTTGGTTCGTTACAGTACCTGCACTCGATATAGTAATTGAAAGAGAAAGCATTACATCGACTGAAAAAATAACACATACTGATATGGTACCTATATATGTTGTTCAGTTGATATCGGTTCGGTTCGCTTGCATTTTATGTTTATTTTATTTCAACATTATGATATATTTTTTTGATAACGGATATTCTGCCGCTATCGTACCAAGCCCAATCGAAACCAATTGAAAAACATTTGTATCCGTACCAATATTTTTTTTAGTTTTTTTTTTGCTTTCAATAAATTGATACTGTATCGCTACCATATTGTACCGAACATCATCGATACCGTTATACATTCCGTTTTATTGTTTCCTGTTTGATAACGGGTACTATGAACGTATCTTATCTTAAAAGTTATATGAGAGAACAAAATATACTTAAATCAATTAAAGTAATAAATCAATAAAATAATAAAACCTTAGAAGAAACAATATTGAAAAAACTCATAAACAATTGTTCCTCTCTTTTTATTTCAACATTATGATATATATTTTTTAAACGGATATTGTGTCGCTATCGTACCAAATTCAATAAAAACCGATTGAATAACATCTGTATCCGTATTATTTTTAGTGTTTTTGCTTTCGATGAATTAATATCGTATCGCTACCATACCGTACTGAACAACATTGGTACCAGTATATATTCATTTTTGTGATTTCTTGTTTCATAACTGGTACTTTGACCGTATCTTAAAAGTTATATAAAAATATATGTTTAAATCGAATAAAACAATATAATACTAATAAAAACCTAGAAAAATCAATATTAATAAAAAATCAATATCAGGAGTGAAACTGAAATAATAATAATAAACATAGTAATAGTGAAGATGATAATAATAATATCTATACTGTCACATCTCTAAGATTTATGAAGTTACGTGAACAATATTTAGCCAAAACGTGAAAAGAAGGGGGAAATGATATTTACCTTTCCATGTTGCTAGACTAGAGATGTACACAAACTATGGTTGGGCCCGATGAAGCGGTTTAGAGCCAAATTTGGTAGCCCAAAACAACCGGTTTGAGCCGAATTGATTTGGGCGTCGTTCAATACATATTTGTGTTTTTATGTGTTGAACCGGTTTGGGCCCAACATGTTTTAAACCCGATCAACCCAGTTTTGGACCCCATCCAAACCTATTTGAGTGGGTTGGAGTTTTTAACCCTAAATTTGGTTTACAACACCAACCGGTTTTGAGCCATAACTAAAATAAACAGACCAGTTTACAACCTACACCGGTTTGAACTGAAACCTGGTTTTGTACACCTTTAGACCGAGCAAATTGCCTTTAGATTAATGTATTTTTATTTCCACTTTCACTTTCGTGCTATTCGCATTTTGCAATGATTTTAATCAGATAAAATGTAGCAAGAAAGAGATATGACTATTTATTATTCTGAGTTTTTTTTATTATTAATAGAGTTAATTACTGTTTTCGTCCCTGAGGTTTGTCAAAAATAACGGTTTCAGTCCATTAGTTTAAAAATTGCGATTTCAGTCCATTAATTTCATTTTCGTAACCATTTCAGTCCACTAACTTAACTCCATCCATTTATTTTGTTAACTTTGAGTTAACTAACTAATTCAGGGACGGTTTGCGTCAGTTTTAGAAACACAGGGACTTAAGTGTAAACTCTAAAACATTAAAACAAAAAAAATAGTAAATTCCAAAAAATCAAAAAAATTCCAAAACACCAAACAAATTCCAAAAAATTCTAAAAAATAATAAAAATTCTAAAAAATCATAAAAATTCTAAAAAATCCAAAAAATCCGTTTCGGCGCGAACTGTTTCGAACCCGAACCGTTTCGAGCTGAACCGTTTCAACGCGAACCGTTTCGACCCGTACCGTTTCGACCCGAACCGTTTCGAGCTGAACCGTCCGTACCGTTTCGACCCGAACCGTTTCGAGCTGAACCATTTCGACGCGAACCGTTTCGACCCGTACCGTTTCGAGCCGAACCGTTTCGACCCGTACCGTTTCGAAGTCGAACCGTTTCGAGCTGAACCGTTTCGAACCGAACCGTTTCAACCCGTACCGTTTCGAAGCCGAACCGTTTCAAGCCGTACCGTTTCGAACCGAACCCTTTCGAGCTGAACCGTTTCGAACCCATTTCTTCACATGGATCAACATCTTCTTCACCCAAATCACCCTCACTCTCACCCTCCCTCTCACATTCATCTTCATCGCTCACACTTTCTCACCCAATCTCCTAAAGAATCCAAATGACCAGATCATCTTCACTTTCACTTTCACTCACCCACTTTCAGACCTCATCATTTCCACCATGATCTTCTTCTCTTATCACATCTGGGCTGCATACCTCACTCCCGCATCTCATAACAACAATAACACCTTCCGTCACGACGTCACACTCGCAAAAATCGTTCTAAACCTCGTTCTAAAACTCATCCTCTCCTTCCTCTTCGTGTATTTCGTAACCATCTTCAGCGATAACTTGATGGTTGCGGTTGTTGGGCTTACGGACACCATCGTGTTCACTATCTACGTTGTGTGGTATGCCGTTTTGCACGCGTATCTTGTGGGAGTGTTGGTGTTGCTCCCTGTTATGCAATTAGCTCTGATTAAACCGGTGGAAACGATGTTTTTGAAGGTATTGGGTGGTTATTTGGTTAATGCGTTGGTTATGACTCCCTTGATCACGAAGGTTGGTGAGGAAATGATGCCGCCGATGTGGGATCTGATGATCGGAAGATTGTTTGGTGTTCTGTTCTTGCCTACGGTCGTGTTTCAGATTGTTCATCTGATAAGATTCATCCGGCAGCCATTTCCTGCTGCTAATTAGCTTTCATAATTGGTGAAGAAGAAGAAGATATTAAGGTTTAATTAGAGCTTTTTTTAATGTTTTTATTTGGGGTTGTTTTAATATGTTTGTTTTTGCAACTTACATATTACCTGTTATGATATTGAAGGATTTTGTGTTCGGATGATTCTTCATTTTTTCAGTCTTTGAAGACTCGTTAAAAGGTCAAATCAAGTCAAGCTTAAACGAGCTTGAGGCAAAATATAAGGTTATAATAGTTATTATATTTAATTTTTTTATAAAAACACTAAATAATATACATTATGTTTTATATAAAAGTTTTAATTATAAACGAGTTAAGAACGGACTCTTATAAGTTAAAACAAGGCGTGCTCGAGGTTAGGAGAGCTCACACTAGGTTCGGCTCGGCTTGTTTACAACAATGTCATGAATTGTGAGCGTTTCATTCACCAAGCCCTAAAAAAGTTTTGATATAAGGTTAAAAATGAGAGTTATAAACAATCAAATTAGAACAAGTGTTGGGCTAAATTAAACTAAGCTTGATGTTCGAATGGCTGAGAAATTTTGCTTTGTTGTCCATGGCTTGATCATAGATGGTTAAATCTATTCTAGAATTGTAATTTGTTAACAGTGTGTATGAAAACCTAATTTTGAGGGAAAAAAAGAAGGGATGTAATTCAAACAAAATACCAAAAATAGTTGAATATGAATTGATACAAGGCTAAGGGTATGGGGTGCATAGTATGAGTTATGGATTGCCAACTAGGATGGTGGATGATGTGCTACACCACTCATGGCCGGCCCTGAGGGTGGGCAGGGAGGACCACCGACTAGGGCTCAATATTTCGAAGAGCACGTTATTTAATGAAAAAAACCCGATATGTATATGTTGAATATTTTTTAATAGGGTATACACGTACAAAAACCAACATAGGCTCACTTACAAAACTATTCTTATGGTTTAGATTAGTTATTAGCACATTGACATTAGATTTAAACTTTTAGTGAGCTCAATACCCAATTTCGTTAATGCCTAAGAGCATGTTTTTTCGAGCTCGAACAGGGTACACGATAATTAGTGTACCGTTAGTTCATTATAATTTATTTTGTTAAAATATGGACGGTTAAAAAGTCAAACAGATAATTAGCAAGTTATCTCCAGTCAATTTATATAACATTAAAGAGAAAGGTCGGTGGCTTTGCCACCTAACCTTTCTCTCTTAATAATTAGCTAATGTCAAACCCTTAATTTCACAATTCACTCCAAAATCTTATACATCTAGGGTTAGAGTTTCGTCTCCATCGCCCAAATCCCTTCAAACTCTCCATCAAATCATGGATAGATACAACAACCCTAACGATTCTCAACCATACAGACACCCTCGCGGTCTACCACCGTCACGATCTTCAAACGATTCTCCGATCAATTGCCACCGTGGCGGTTTCTCCGGCAATCGCCGCCTGTTCGACAATTTGTTTTAGCTTTTGTGACATGTGTTTTATTGGGATAGTGTTGTGTTGTTGTTTGTAGAGCGATTTGGTGGAGGCGGTTTCGAGAAAAGGAGTTTTGGTGGAGATGGTTATGATAAAAGACATGGTGATGGTGGTAATTTTAGCAGTTTCAGTTTGCTAAATGAAAACTATTCTAATTCCGGATGTGGTGAGTACTTCAGTCTGTCACTCTGTTGACAGCATGTTGCCTTTTCTCCAAGTGTCGAAATGACGAGTCGTTATATCGGAATGGAGATTATGGTTTTATATTGTTCATGATTTGGCAAGTGTGAATGAATATTATAGTGTATATATTCTAAATGCAGGTTTCAAAAGCATACAAGGCTGAGGTTTACTTGCACAACAAGAGGACAGATTGCTGGATCATCATCAAAGACAAGGTTCTGTTAGGTTATATAACCTATTACTTTGGTCAATCAATTTAAATATGTATAAATGTGAAAAGTTGAAAGAAAATAACCGCAAAAGAATTATATTCTTCACTATGATCTGTAGGTATATGATGTCACGTCTTATGTAAAAGAACACCCTGGTGGCGATGCAATTCTCGCTCATGCTGGGGATGATTCAAGTGAAGGCTTTTTTGGGTGAGCCTCTGATTCTAATGTGCCTTCTCTTTTCACTTGGGCATTTAATAAAAAATATATTTCAAGTAATCTGTGTGTTCAATGTTGAGAAGCTAACTTTCGTCATGCTAAAGTGTAACAAGTTTTCATTGTCAAAGTCCACCTGTGATTGCAAGCAGCCTCTGCCTTCCTTTTGGCTGACCATTTAGGTTAAAGCAAGGTGCACTTTTTGGCTGCTATATTGAACAGTCATATATATTCCCCAACTTACTCAAACTAAATGATAAGCTTTCTTCTAAAAACAACACGTACTGATCTGTTATGGTCCGTCCATTTTGCCAGGATAGTTAAACTCTTTATTGTTTGATAAATCATATTTTGTTGTGTGTGACATTAAACTGATTATGTGATTTTCTTAAGTTAATCAAAGCAAAAGTAGATGAGTCATGATATCATTATAAACTGATGTAGTGCTCAGCATATTATCACTTTATAAGACAAGTCCAAACAACCTAACTATAAATTTGAAACAACAAAAGAAGTGGTTTAGTCATCACATGGAAACATTACGTTAATTATTGAACTTTTATTAACTTACATTAACAAATTTTACTATTGTTATCTTTAGTTACCCGAAAGATTCAGAGAAGCATGCTAGCAAGACAAACGGGTCTCGCTATAAGCCAGGTATGTTGATAATCGAGTTGTATATATTCTTTAAAGATTTATGTTTATCGTCTTATAAATCATATTTAATGTGCGTATTAGATTGCAGACTGGTTTATAAACGAACGCTTATGCACGCCTTTGAAAACTAACGGTTGAAATGTACAAAGAAGAGTTTGGCGATGAAGAGGTGAACTGTGAATCTTCACCGGAACAGGCTGCAAATTTTTGATTTTGGTTTGGTTCGATCCCCTTTAGATGAAGAAAGCCAAGAATGCGATCTTGAACCAACGCTACGTAGCGCGCCGCAACGCGCGCGTGGGGTATAAACCTAGTAGTAAATAAAAACAAATAAAGCAATTGCTAATACCAACTAAAGGTTATAAATAATTACAAGTATTTTGTGGATCTCTACTATGCTTACGTGAGTTAGAGAAACTCATTTACCTATATATTAAAATTAGAACATAATGAATAGTAACATCATTATCAAGGGACGATAAAATGGTATCGGGTACCAGTACCGGTATCAAATTTATCAAACCGGGTATATTTTCGGTACCAAATCGGTGCCGGCTTTTGACATTTTCGGTACCGAACCATACCGAATACCAGTACCGACCGGTACCGAACCGTATCATACTAGGTATGTTCGGTACCGGTACCCATTTTTTGGTATTCTCGGTAACGGCATTTTCGGTACTGGTTGGTACCGAGCTCATCAAATCCTGTAGCAACGCAAGTAATTGCACCGTTTAAATTACGTTTCATACACACTGTAAGTAAACTGTATTTCGTGTGAATGAGGTTTATATACACAACAACTTATTTTGTTTTGTTTTTTGTCTTTTTCTATTTTCGGTACTGGTTGGTACCGAGCTCATCAAATCCTGTAGCAACGCAAGTAATTGCACCGTTTAAATTACGTTTCATACACACTGTAAGTAAACTGTATTTCGTGTGAATGGGGTTTATATACACAACAACTTATTTTGTTTTGTTTTTTATCTTTTTCTATAATGAATGAATTGTAGCATGTAAAATTAACTTGGATATTTAGATTATTGATGAGCAAATCGTAGCAAATCCTGTAATCAAACTGGTATCGTATCGGTACCAATTTACTATACCAATCATTTTCGGTACCAATTTGGTACCCACCTTTTGGCGTTTTCAGAATCGTTACTTTCGGTTCGACACCGGTGTAGCACCATACCTTTATTTACTGATTTTTACCTCAAATACCATACTGTATCGTACCGAGCATTTTCGGTGCCGATACCTAATTTCGATGATTTTTCGGATCGGTACTTTCGGTGCCGTTACCGGTACTGAGCTTATCCATATTTTAACGTGCTAGCACCGTAATAACTAAACTGAAAACAACCAAATTTCCAACGTGTAGGACGTGTGGGTCCTATTATATATTAGATTATTTAAAATCGCTTTTTTAGGATAGAGTGACTATCGTTACCACGTCATTTTTATGTTTTGATATTCGGTATTTGCTTGCCGTTGGCGACACACGTTTTGCAGACATTAGGTCCCCGCCGCAACGTGAGGGCGGAAATCAACTAGTTTAGTTTATTTTTATTTTTTATGGTTTCAAGTTTGAACTTTGAAGATGAAAAAGAAAAATTATAGTAATAACTGTATAAATACCAAACAAACATAAACTTGTTTTATTTCTTATATATGATAACTAGAAATATATCCCCTGTTTTCATTATTATACTTAATATACTGTTTATAAAAACATAAGTATATAATGTTAAGAAATTCTTTTATTTATTTTATTATAAGGTAATAAAATTTCTTCATTGTGAAAATTTAAATATCCTATTTACTCATTTAATAATCAAATAACATAGTGAAGTTAGTCAATTACTAGTCCTACAATATCATTGAGTATGATTCTACAACAAATCAAATAAAATCAATTACACATGATCACATCTCAATCGCCTTTCTACTTGCATGAATAGAATATGACTTCATCCGGTTAACCATCTTTAAACCAAAATGGCAAACATGTGTGTTGTAACTTTGACTGAGTTAAGTTCACCAAACCATGGTTAAGCTTGTTAATATATGTTGAACAAATAATTTCAATGATCATCAACATTATTACTCACTCTCCAAACCATGAACATAACAATGGAAGCCATAAAGCTCATCAACATTATCACTCACTTGTTCGAAACCATCTTCACATGGAAGAAAATCTTCACCCAAATCACGCTAAGCGTAACTCTTCCCCTTGTTGTAACCTTTGCCGGTCACACATTCATACCCAACATCCAAAAGAATCCACACGAGATGTTCAAACTCACATTTACTCACTCCTTTTACGACCCGACATTTGCTATCACCATCTTCTTCTACCACTCCACCACCTATCTCACCGAATATGATCACCCCCTTAGTGAAGTCAAATTAATGAAACTCGCATTAAACCACTTTCTACGACTCATCGCCACTTTCATGTTCGTCTACTTCCTAAACTTCTTCGGGTACAACTTGATGGTTGCGGTTCTTTGCCTTGTGGACACCATAGTGATGACTTTTTTTGTAGTGTGGTGTGCGATTATAACCGCGTATCTTTTGGGAATGTGGTACTTGTTCTTTGTTCGGCATTTGTTTGCTATGATTAGATCAAGGGGTCTGGTGGAGGTAGAGACAGCTTTAGAGGCAATAAGTTGGAAGGTAGTGAATGGGTTTTTGGTAAATGTAATGGTTATGTCGCCGTTGATTAGGAACGTTGGTGAGCGATTGCCGCCAATGTGGGGAGTGATGATCTCTAGAATGGCTTTGGTTCTGTTCTTGCCCATGGTACTCTTGGTTCATGTGGGTCTTCTAAAAAGGTTTATCTCGAGTATGAAGGTGTTTAGGTCTTAAGTATTATTATTTATAATTTAGGGATGTTTTTAATATGGTTTGAACTTTGTTGCAAATTTATATATTAACAAGTTTCGTGTTTAACCTTAACAGTTTTTGTGTCTATAACAGGTCGACACGATAAGACCTGTTTAATTTCGTGTCGTGTTCGTGTTTACGTATTTCGTTTTCGTGTCTTATCGTGTTCGTATTTTAACAGGTCATTTCCGTGTCTTTAACAGCTCATGTCAGACATGATATGACATGTTAAGATATGTTAAGACTTAAGACCATTATACAATACCTATTAAGACCTGTTAATGGCTAAATACCAAACATATAGTAACACGTCGTGTTCATGTCTTAACATGTCGTTTCGTGTAACCTATTGAAACTATCTTTTATAATTGATCAAGTACTTATTGAAACTATCTTTTATAAACAAGTCTTAAGCTTGATAAAACAATAATTTTAAGATTGTTTCTATTCTATAAACGGTTAGATGAATTTTCATGTTAAAGTTAATCCTCAAATCATCTGAACTTTGTAAGAACGTTGTTTATTGAGAAAATCTTGACTAACCAACAATCTAAATAGACAAACGTAAACGAACTAGATAATTAAAAATAATAATCATCATCGCCTGAAGAACCATCAGAGTCGGCATCCGAATGCACAGGTGGTTGTGGCATACGGGGATGGGTGCGAAGAGCAATTGGTTTCACCTACACGTTGGCGGAATTATTCAAATAAGGCTATATTAGAATGAGTGCCTCCTCTTCTGTTTTCGGTCACGTGTAACCGATAGTTTACCAAAGTTCGTTCTTTATCTTCATTTCACAGTCTCCTTGCCATTTTTTTGTACATCATGCAACTTTACTTGTTCCATCAAATGCTTCTGTTATGTGGTTTTATTATCTCCATTTTTTTTTTCGATCATATCATTCCACACGAAAAAGGCAATTACAAAGCAATGCAGGTAGTCGGGCAACAAGTTGCGCCGCCACCCCCTTTTGAATAGAAAAACCAATTCTACTAAATACAAAGTTTGAAACCTTTAGCGACGAAGAATTACTATTAACGACTTTTTGAACCCGATTCAAAAGTCGCACAGCGTCAGTAGCGAGACCACCAAAGGTATCAAACGCAAACGGGACAAACACATGTTGATTCTCCAGGCAGGCTTTCTCATGTTTTGCCACTTTGCTTCCCTCTGCCTTGAGCACCGCTTGCCCTACGTCAAGCCCTTGTCCTTGAGCCCGACAAGGGGGGAGACTCCAGTTAGATCTACACAAGCGTGTTTCCCCCCTTCCCATCCAAACACAAGGATGTCCGCCGGGCGTAAAGTGGACCTCCCCTCTAAGGGGTCAGTCAGGAAATTTACTGGAGCCTCCTTTTTGGCAGAGATCCCGACCCGCTTAAGAACATCACATAACACATCTCTCACCAAATCATGCCGATATTTAAACCCCGGTAGCTCCATGAAAAAATAAATAAAAAAAAACTAAAACTTGTGGTATATATTAACTTTAACAGTGTTAAATTTACCTTACCACGGTTAACTAAGGTTGTTATTACATTAAACAAATTCAATCATCCCCTTCACATTAAAGCTACTGACTAATCAATCTGAAGCATTGCATGTTCATCAGAAAACACATAAAATTATGCTTCTTCATTTAGCTATGACATTCCATGATCGGCCCGACCCGACAAACCGAACCATAAACATGCATGAAACACCATAGAATGCACCACTAAACAAAAACAGTTATTCAAAGATCATTCATAAAACAGTTAATTTCCATGTAGTTCTAAAGCTTCCCATACACAGCTATTCAAAGATCATTTATAACTGACAGTAACTTGTGAAACAAGAAGCTATTGTCAATCACCCCATAGAAAAAGGAGTAATCTTTATGAAAGGCGAACAAGCTTGAAAGCTGTCGTTGTTAACTGCTAGTGAATTCTTCGGATCCTTATTCGCAGAAAGCATAGGGCCCGCGTTAGGACTTCCACGAACGTAATAATCCGCATATGTACCATTTTGAAACATCGCGTCTAATGCATTGTTATTCAAACTATTAGGTGGATTAAAGGTAGGATGTTGAGATATGAAGCTATTTTGATGGCCATTAGGAAACTGACCACAGTTGACTTTATCTTCATCTGTGTTGACCACAGTCAAATTCTTCCCCATTAGCCTGATGACGGATTTCGAAGGACTAGATGCAGAATCACTCTCACGATATGGCGCCGCTTTCATGGGCGGCGGCGGCGGTGAAGTTGAGAAGTTGCTAATTGAATTCATTTCAGGCATGAAGTTATAAGATTCAACATCATGTTTCCTTAAAAGAGTTGACTGGTCATTATAAGTTGAAGCAATTTCCTTTCTAGAACAACAGCATGGCTGATGATCATTCTTGAAACTAGTAATTTGACTTTGACTTTGACCCTTCGATCTCCAATCACCAGAACTTGTTAAGAAGGCAACAAGGGCATCTTTTTCATCGTTTCGAGTAGTAGATCTTGCAGAAAACTTGTCTGACTCTGATCTTGTCAAACTCGGATTAGAAACGGTTGAAACCGGAGAATCAGACATATCATGATAATGCTGTTGTTGTCTCTCAATATCATTTGTGACATCAATAACGCGCTCCCTGGAGTCGAACATGTTATCAGAAGATCTAGGGACTTGCATAGTGCTAGCTTGCTCCTTATTTGATCGCGTCTCGTTTCTAACAGATTCTATATCACATGATGGATCCACTATACAAGTCTTCGACCATGAAGAACCTTCATTCAAACTTCTTGAAGAAACCGAATTTTCTGGTTCGCAAATTTCATTCTTTTCGTTCGTTTTTACTTCCAAAACATTCATACTCTCACAAGCTCTTTCGAGACCTGAAAATTTTCTTTTTAGATTAATCTTGGATACTGTTTTTATACTTGCTGACAACAAATTTCCCCGTGATGAGGATAACGTGCTACGGCTACCCTTTGACCTTACATCTGACCCTTTGACCCGACATGAATCTGAAGGATCTTCACAACCATTTTGCAGAATGGTATCGTGTTTCTTCAAGCGTTCGGAACTTGGTTTTGTTGACACTAGAGACCTCCTCTTTGCAACGTGCGCCTTCTTTTGTGTCAAAGTTCCCGTTTTTCGGCTATTTTGTTGTGACAAGATTCTTTTTTTATTTGGTGAGTTTGATGGCAGTTCAAACCGAGATTTTGTAAACGATTTTTCACCTGCAACACTCGAATTCTTCTTCGCAGCGCCAGTTCGTTTAGAGCACGCCCATGGTGGCCTTACAATCGTTGAAAATTTTTTATCAACTGCCTCTTCTTTCTCTTGTTCGCCTTGAAACTCGATTTCATGATCCGGAAAACCTGAATTATTAGCCCAACATGTACCATTTCTTGCATCAAGCTCTTCCACAGTACAATGAGCGGCGCTTTTGTATATATCCACCATCATCCTCATCTTCCTAGGTTTAATCCCATGTTTGATAACTATTTCAGGATCCGCGGTCCACTTCATAGTAGTTGACTCCCCAGATAGGCACCGGTCAATGTGAGCGTTTAATGTCGTGTTTGAAGACGATGAAAACACCTTGCAAACTGGACAGATCTTAGAACTACCCATGGTCGTTTCAGTTTCGGTCTTTCTAGATGAACCAAGAACAGGTTTCGGTTTCTTTGACTTTGTTTGACCCAAGCCTAGTTGAATATGTATGTGGGATTTCTTCGACTTTCTGGATTCTAAACTCAGCTCTGGATTCGACTTCGAATTCCCGTTACAAGGGCTGATGATTTCTTCATCAGATGAGTTATTTCTAAGCGATTCAAGAGACTGGAAAGGTGGTAACATGTTCTTCACTTCATGTTGCAAGCAAGTTTGTAACGTTTTGTGCGAAAATGGCCAATTATGAGCGATGTTCTTGCTACGCGAATCGAATACATAGTCTCTACAACACAAAAGATTCAAACTTGCTTATAATAAGCTTACATTTCAACATTTTTATCCTACAAAATTTGACTAAAATGCTATGATTTTTTTTTAATAACGAAAACCCGTAAGGTATTGTGTGTTATTCATCATCTACACATACAATGATACAATAATAATACAATGAATATAGTATATAACTACAAAAGACAACCTAATCAAATAAAATAATCTACTACAATAAACAAAAATATTCTATTTAATAAAAAAAAATTGTACCTTATAGAGAAACTGGATTGTGGGTTACTGTTGGCATCAAGATCAGCAAACAGATCTATATCAGAAACAGAAGCATGAGACTTTTGTTGACTATGATCATCAGAGGGTATCATCTGCTGCTAATAATATATTGTCCTGTGCTGTTTAAACAGTCACAGGAGCCTTCAACAGCTGCAACTTTAAACTTCACCTTCAGCATATATATAACAAAAGATTCAACAAGTTGAAAGTAAAGTCACACTTTGTCTGAGTTGAAGATTACACAACTCCTAATAAGTTAAGTATACACTTTGGTTTTATCATCCTGCAAGAGAAAATCAAAGATCAAGATGATATTTTGTAATATATTGAAGCATAAAGAAACAATTTTTAACAAGAAAAGAAGCATAAATGTTGCCCAAGAACAAAACCCACAAGCAGAAGTTGAAAATAAAGATGAAAAACAACTTCAACAAGTGTTATTTTATGTGGGTAGTGAAGAAACATAGCAGGCAGATTAAGCAACCAGATAGAAATTTACCACCAGCACATAACATTACCATCATCAATTAGCAAATATAAACATACAAAAATAAAGATTTTACTCATCCGGCTGCTACTTCAGCGAGACAACTCGTGTGGAGGCAGTACGGTTTCCGGAGAACGCCGTAACCAAGTCTGACCAACCCAGCGCGGGCCCTGTTAAGACAACGTAGTCCTTCAGCGAGGCAACTCGTGTGGAGGCAGTACGGTTTCCGGAGAACGCCGTAACCACGTCCAGCGCGGGCCCGGTTAAGACAACGTAGTCTTGACAGATCTTGGCTAAGGCCGCCGTTTAAACGTTAAAAAAAGATTTCAAAACATAAAAGTCAAATCTTTGGGTCATGCTACATATATATGAAGAATCTAGAACCAACATAAGTAAAAAAATTTCCTTTTGAAATCCACTTGCCTTATATGTTGATAATCAAACACATACTGAAAATAATGAAATCACTTCAAATTCATCATGAAATTAGAAACTTCAAAACTCAAACTTTATAAGCGATTTCGTATGCAAGATGAGGTCCCATTAATTAAAAATATGAAGAAAAAAAAAAAAAAAAACCACCCACCAGAGTCCAAAAAGTAATTAAAACGACGAAGTTTCAAGGAAACTTCAGATCGAAGAAATGGTGCGGAAAACACGAACAATTGTCGGGTGAATTCGGAAAATAAGGGGAAACTGTGAAGAAAATACTGGAAAACTTAATGATAATAATAAATTTAATGAAGCATCAGGTTCTTGCATCCACTGAATACCAAATTCGTACCATTAAACCCGATGATCCATCTCACAAGTATATGTATATGTATGTATATGCGTGTTTCTGTGTGAAAGATAAAGGGAAAGTGTGTGTGTGTAAAGGTGTTTCAAGTGTGTCGAAGATGGTAACGATTCCATATTTCTAGATTAAAGATATTTCAACAAGGAGTAAACTGCGAAAATTTTATTCCAAAATTCAAATCTTTTGAATCTGAGTTTTTGTGGTTTAAATTTTGTTGTTATTTTCATCTAAAATTAAAATTTAGTCAGATTTTTCAGTTAATATCAAACTTTTTAGTCTTTTTTCTTCCTTTTAACAATTTAAAAAAAATATGACAATTTTGCCCTTTATTAAAACGGAGGAAAAAGACAAAAACACTGAATGTTAACATAATTTGCTTTTGAATGAAAATAACAACAAAATTGAAACCACATGGTAGGGGTGTGCACGGTTCGGTTCGGTTCGGTTATTAGCATTATCCGTAACCGTAACCGAAGTCATCGGTTAATCGGTTCGGTTAATTCGGTGAATTTGTCGGTTTTCGGTTCGGTTCGGTTAATTTTCGGTTAATAACCAATTCAAACAACGGCTAAATTTTTTGCTTAGAAATACATGTAACGGAGGTATAAATACATGAAATAGATGTATAAATACATGAAATGGATGTATAAATAAATGAAATGGAGGTATAAATGTATGAATAGATGTTTAAATACATAAAATGGAGATATAAATAAATGAAATGAATGTATAAATAAATGAAATGGAGGCATAAATAAATGAAATGGAGGTATTATTACATGAAATTAAAGTAAAAAACATGAAACACATGAAATAGATGTATAAATGCTAGAAATATATAAAAAAAAATGATTCGGTTCAGTTCGGTTAATTTTCGGTTAACCGATGGTAAAAAAGAATATACGTTAACCGACTTTCGGTTAATTCGGTTAATTTCGGTTCGGTTTTGTCGGTTTTCGGTTCAGTTTCGGTTAACGGTTCGGTTATTGCACACCCCTACCACATGGATCCAGATTCAAAAAATTTGAGTTTTGAACTAAAGTGGCAAAAATGACCAAACCTCATAGACCTTTTTGACAGTTTACTCTTCAATAAGTGAAATTACGATTAGGTCCTGTGTTCGATTTTCACGTTTTTTTTTTAGATTTATTGGGGTTTTTTTTTCTGAATTGGTGTATAGACATTATTACTAGTGGAGATGAGTATGATCGGATGATTCCACTACGGTGATACTACAGTAATCTGTTAGCGATCTAAATTTGCCGTTAAAGAAAAACGTAAAATTACGAAATTGCCCATGTGCATCACAAAAGTAAAAAATATGACTTCTTGCCCCACACGACAAGACCTCTCTCCACCTCACCATACCTCAAATTTCAAACTTGAATTAATGGCTATTATTTTATTTTATTTTTCTATTAGTATACGTCACCAAAAGTAAATGCAATGTTTTTCGTTTATTAAATATTTTTGGTTTGAAAAATTTGTTATTTGGTTTCGTGTAGTCATGAGTTATTTTGAGATGCCTAGAACAAAACTAGAATAAAGTTTTGTTGACATGTTAAACAGCCCGAAAAATCCTTTTTATTTTTACCTGAAAAATACGAACTAAAAAATTTGTGTCTCACTTGATTAAAAACCAACCTCTGTTTTACGTAAAGTTGTCAGAGTACGATTTTCAGGGTTTTGAGATTGGTTTGACAAAATCTTGAATCAAATTATTTGTTTATGACATGTGGAGTTGCTCGTGTCCGATAGAGATTTACTTGTTAAAAGTTTGAATCAAACCAAGTTTATCGAGCATGAGCTCGAGCCTAAATTGAAGTTTGTCTGATTAACAAGTTTTTGCAAGTTTGATCATTCTTGTAAACAATGGTGGACCCAAGATTCTTTTTTTTATGGGGGTGATCAGAGTATTAACCAAACTTTTAAGGAGTTGATTGAGATTTTACGTAAAAATAACACTATTCTTTTTTCAAGGGGGCGGCTACCCCTTACTTTGTTACTTCGAAAGCTTAACGGACCAACCTATCATGCATATAAGTATAATAATTTTTATTTAATATAGAAAGTACATATTTCATAATAAATATTAAAAAGTCACACACACTCATATATATAATTATGTATACAAAGTATAATTCAGAATGTATATAAGTTAATAACTAAATGATAAGCTAGTCAAACTCGGGTTTGAATGATTTATTATGAGCTGAATTCGAGTTTCAAATATAAAAATCAAAATGAATTAAGCTTAAATTAAGAGGCTTGTTGACACCTCTTGTTAAATCAATGTAAAGAAATCATATGATTGTCTTTAACATTTCCTCCTTCGCCAAGAGTTATCTCAGGTATAGGTGTAGCAAATGTGATTGATTTCAGCAAATTTTAAAAAAGTACTATTATGCTGCAGGGTATGGGGCGTGATTGCCCATCTATCTCAACATTTTTTTCATCAATCGCCATGCTAGCTATTGGAGGCGTTATTGAATGCTAGTCGTCCCAATAACAAGCAATAGCGAGATGTCGTGTGTTTGTGAGGTCTTAAACAAAGGGGGCGCCATTGATGGTGAATAAGGAGCTCCATCCCATACTATGGGTGTTTTTTAGAAGAGGCAATAGAGCCCCCTAGTTGACGTGGCGCAATGGAGCCACTACCATCTCCAAAGCATACTCTGCAGCCTTAAGGTTGCAGGGTATGAGGCGTGATTGTCCATCCACCTCAACATTTTTTCCATCAATAGCGTCCCTCCCCATATCATCCTAGCTATTGGAGGGAAAGGGCACTATTGAATACTAGTCATCCCAATAGCAAGCAATAGCAAGATGATGTGTATGTGATGTCTTAAACAAAGGGGGTGCTATTGACCGAGAATAGGAATAAGAGGCTACATCTCATACCATAGGAACCCTCTGGTTAATATGACTCAATAAAGTCCCTTCCACTCCAAATCATAGCATGCAGTGTTTCTTCCTTTAATTGTGGGTCATGCTATTCTCACACGGTGAAAATTATTTTCACACCCTAAAGCGCCGCGCTATGGCCATAGCGGGGCGCTTTGCTTGACAAAAGTTGATTTGACTGACGTTTGAAACATAAGTTGCAGAGACATAAAGGTGATACGATGTTGCAGTGTCCCGTGAACCCTAAGCGCCGCGCTATGGCCAAAGCGCGGCGCTTCGACCCCAAATTTTCATTATTTAAACCTGCATAGACAGAACATTTAGCATTCGAGGGTATTCGAGTGTTTTGTTGTTTGTTGATTTCTTTGCTGTATTAGTTACGTGTCTTGAAAAAACGATGTCGTGGTTAAGCAACTATCTTTTCGGTCAATATTCTAACGAGTCAGTTGTTCCTGATTCTTACGAGGGGACCGCTATTTCTGACTCGTATGAGAAACCGGTCTCATCCAACTTGAGGGAGGCAGAGGTTGTATCTGGCATTCGTTATCGTGATAACACGGTGAAGCTGGATTTGAATACCCCTGTGGAGGACCCTTACGCACAACAAGGTTATTTGAATTTCGGTTACGATGGCGAGTACAGCTTTGTACAGCAGGAGTGTTATCCAAACGACAGTTACGGTTGTCAACAGAGCTTACAAGGTTATTCGAATTTCGGTTACGGTGGCGAGCACAGCTTTGTACAGCAGGAGTGTTATCCAAACCACAGTTACGGTTGTCAACCGAGCTTTGAACTTCAAGTATATTCGGACCTCGGTGACGATGGTGAGCCGGGGGATGTGTCTGTTGACGAGGAAGGCTGTTACCCGGTTACATTTTCGTTTGATACAACGCAGACCTTTTCGTCACGTAAAGAGTTGGTGTGTTGGGTACAAGACACGGCAAAAGACAATGGTTACCTCATTGTGATTAAGAGGTCGAATAAAAGAGGAGAGAATTACAAGATTTGGTTTCAATGTACTTTTGGTGGGGAGCATAAGAGTATACCTACACAGAGGAAAACGGGTAGCAAGAAAATAGGCTGCCCGTTCGAGATGATCGGGTTTTCGGAATCATCCGGAAGTGTTTGGAGGATCGAGGTGACGAAGGCGAAGCATAACCACACTCCTATTGAAAACTTAGAGGGTCACGCGTATGCGAGAAGGCTTTCTTCGGAGGATAAAAAACTGGTTAAGGAGCTGGCAGAGCAAGATATTCCCAACCAAAGTATCTGGCGAACGCTGACAAAAAACAATCCGGCTAGAAAGCTTATTCCGAAAGATATACACAACGTTGTTCAGAAGATCAACGCCGAAAAAAATGTCGGTAAGTCTCCGATGCAAAAACTTGAAAACATTCTTCTCGAAAAAGATTACACTTATTACATGCGCACGAATGAGATATCGAACGAAGTTGAAGATGTCTTCTTTGTTCACAAAAAATCATTCACTATGTGGTGTGCCTTCCCGCATGTACTAATGATTGACGCCACCTACAAAACGAACATGTACAACCTGCCATTTGTTCAGGTCGTAGGCATGACGTCGACAAACAAATCGTTTACGGCTGCTTGTGCGGTAATTTCCGCTAAGAAGTTAGAGAACTACCTATGGGTGTTGCAGAGGATCAAGTCTATGCTGGTAGGATGTATGGAACCGCGCGTGATTTTAACAGACAGGGATTTTGCGCTAATGAACGCGTGTGAACAAGTTTTTCCAAAAGCGCATAAGTATCTTTGTCGGTTCCATATTCAACAAAATATTAATAAGAACAGCAAGAGGAAATTCTCTGACAAGGAGTGGAAAGAATTCGTACGTACATTTTGGACATTGTGCGAGTCTACGACCGAGGAAATATACAGGTATAACTTGGAAAACCTTGAAGCACAGCTGAAAGAAGATGGCCGTGAACGTGGGTATTTCTTACATAATTATGTTCAAATTTTATATAATAACAAAAACTGACTATTTACGTTTTTTAATTTTAGAGGTTTTTGATTATTTGATGAAATCCTGGTTGGATCCGTACCGTGAAAAGTTTGTATCTTGCTGGATTAACAAAACTATCAACTTTCACCAAACTACGACTAACAGGGTTGAGGGCATGCATGCAACACTAAAAAGTCACTTTCCAAGTCATCGCAACACACTGGATAAACTTGTACTGTATGTTGATCATGTTGTTGATAGACAATACGCCGAGATTAGAAGTAGCTTTGAAACAAGCCTCCGAAAAGTGATGACGCACCACAAGAATCAGCCCATGCTTGCATATATTCTCAGAAAGGTTTTAATATATGCGATTGAGCTTTTGAGTATGGAACTAAAACGTAAGGAAGACGGGTTGAGAGCCTACAGTGCAAGTTGTGGTTGCCAACTTTTTACCAGCTGTGGTTTGCCATGTGCCTGTCGTTTGGAAAAGTTGGAAAATAACGGTAATTAATATTTTTGACCTTTCTCGTTATGATTTTGCCACCTAATTTGTTTTCATCCACAGGTCAGCAACTCCGGATCACACACATAGACGTGTTCTGGAAGAAGCTTGACTTCAAGCCTGCAAGGAATAACATAGAGGATATCGATGTAGACGCGGAATTTGAAAAATTGAAACAACAGATCGATCCAACACCCCCTCAAGTGAAAAGGAGCTTCTTTGAAAAGTTTCAGCAAATCCTCAATCCAGGGAACAATAACAAAAAACCTCCTGCTGTTCTGAAGAAAACTCGTGGTCGCCCAACATTGAAAACGCAGGAACAAAGAAAGGTTGAAGCCGCTAGAAAAAGCTCGTACATTCCGTCGGAAGAAACTTGGGTCGAGGCCTCAGACGATCTTCCCCATCACAGCTCATACATATCACCCGAAGATTCTAGAAGACAAAAGAATACCAAACCGCTCAACCTACACCCTGATTTCCCGATGATCAAGCTCGGTCCTAAGACGGATATAGCGATCCGCAACTACGCATCTCAGATTCCCAAAGTGATCCATCCATACATCGTTAGAATAAAGGACGTGAAACCAGATGGTCATTGTAGGTTTCGATCGGTGGCTGTTGGGTTAGGAGTGAAACAAAATTCATATTTGATGATCCAGAAACAACTTATAATGGAGTTACATATGAACGAATCGCTTTGGAGGCAGGTTTTCGATCCGGAAAACATAGGACATTATGATGCGCCGGTTAGACGGATCGATTTCAAGGGGGTGGGACGAGCAGGTATCGAAAATTACATGACGATGCCTGAGACGGGGTTTCTTATTGCCCAACGATACGGTGTGATTGTTCACACCTTCGACATTCGTGGGAGCGATACAATTTTCCCTCTGCTGGGCGGGCCAAACGAAGCTGAGCAACCTCACCTGGTGGATGCGGTTGTGTTCGTCGACGATGGGCATTTCATACATGTAGAGCTTGGAGGTTGTTATCCAATGCCTCCCCCAAACCTACTCTGGACAGCGAACAGAACAGAGCGCGCAGCAGCCTGGCATACATTATACAGGGATCAGATCAACGTGTACGAAATGCTTACGTATCGTCCCCCTGACCTTAATGTAACCCCATATGTTGAAGATGTATCTTAAATGTGTTTAATAATAATCACGTTTGTGTTTGTTCAATATATGCGTTACATCACGTTAAAAACCGAATGTCACCGACACGACCCAATCAGATTAAATACGCACTTGTACGACCAAAAATGACAATATACATCATAATACTACAATTAATGAAAAAATACGTCATGTACATGTACGGTAGGCGGCTGATACACATAACACTACTCATAGGAGTACTTGTGCTTTCAAACCAAAATGAAACGATATAATGGAATAAGACATCACACGTAACCGATTTGATCCGGAACTTGCAGTATAGTCCATATATATTAAAAAATGATGTATAATGGAAAAAGCATAAAATTTAGACTATTATCGACGCGCTTGTGAATTAAAAACCATTTTAAAAAAGGTCCAAAGCGCCCCGCTTTGACCTAAGAGGGGCGCTTTGCCCTTAAACAAGAACCGAAGCGCCGCGCTTTGGCCATAGCGGGGCGCTTCGGTCCATCGTTTAAGCTGAAGCGGGGCAGGTTCTCCCCCATTTCAACCACAAACACAAACACACACACAAAGGTGCGATTACACACACTTGAGCCGGAGATCTTCGTTTTCAAGCTTTCAACCGCTAAAAGGTAAGATCGAACACCCTTAATCGTTTTGGTTAAATGTACATGTTCAAATTTGTTTTGATTGGGCGGGTTTTGATGATCCGGCTGGGTCTGTTCTTTAAAATGAAGAACCAAAGCGCCGCGCCGAGGCCAAAGCGGGGCGCTTTGGTTCATGTTTAATTTTTTTTTAATTATTTATTATTTGTTTAATATTATTTGTTTAATATTGTTTGTTTATTATTTAAATTGTTTAATAATATTATTTGTTTATTATTTTATATTTAATATTATTTGTTTATTTAATATTATTTGTTTATTTAATATTATTTGTTTATTTAAATTGTTTAATAATATTATTTGTTTATTATCTTTTATTTAAATTGTTTAATAATATTATTTGTTTATTTAATATTATTTGTTTATTTAAATTGTTTAATAATATTATTTGTTTATTATCTTTTATTTAAATTGTTTAACAATATTATTTGTTTGTTATCTTTTATTTAATATTATTTGTTTATTATCTTTTATTTAATATTATTTGTTTAATAATATTATTTGTTTATTATCTTTTTTTAAATTGTTTAATAATATTACTTGTTTATTATCTTTTATTTAGATTGTTTAATAATATTATTTGTTTATTATCTTTTAAACGTGCAGGGATGGATTCCGATGACGAGATTGAGGATATGGATGCTGAGGGAGAGGTGGGAGAGGTGGGAGAGGAGGGAGAGGAGGCATGTCCGTACCTGCAGTTTCCGCAGGGGTCACGGGCGAGGAGGAGATGATTGGGGGGCATGTAGGGATAGACTGGGACCTGCTGGAGACCGTGGGAGAGGCCGCGCGGGCGCGTGATATAGTTGGACTAGACACTCCTTGGTCGCACCTATTTCAGATAGCGATGGAGGACTCGTACCGTGAGCTTACGGTCGAGTTTCTTTCTACGTTTACATACGCGCCGCATCCGGCGAATTACGTGGAGGACCTGGATTTTTCAGTTCACGAGGTTACATTCCGTTTCGCCGGTCAGCAGTTTGAGATGAGTGTGCGGGAGTTTGCTGTCCATACAGGTTTGTACACAGAGCCCGAGCGTGATACTGATTTATATACGCAGGGGGTTAGGCAGATGGACAGGCAGACGCTTATTAGTTTCTGGAGGGCCATTTCCAGGGTTCCCTTTGGGAAATCCTGGCAAAAGGCCACCACTATTAAAGACCCCTTGTACCGATACATGCACCATATTATCGGGTCATCTATCGTGCCGCGGGGTACCAGCAGGGAGAAGGTCAACCTCAGTGAACTTTTCTTTGTATACTGCCTACTTCGCGGCCAGACCTACGATCTAGCAGGCTGCCTGACAGATTACTTTGCCACAGCATACCACCGGCAGCTCCGCGGGAAGCTGCACGGTGGCTCATACATCACCGCCATTGCACGCTCGCTAGGGATCGTGCCCGAGAGTGATCCGGAGCTGTCCGCGCCGATCCCGTCGACTAGGTTGGGCCGCGCGTCAGTATCTAGCATGCAGATCACCCGTACCTTTGATGTTGGTCTGAGGTTTAAGGGCCGTGACGGGCTGATTTGGCATCCGGAGGTGTTGCCGGAGGTCATCCCGGTTGTTATTGAGGTGAGGCCTGGAGTGTTAGCCCCTCCTCATGTTCAGGAGGCCGCTCGGCAGGCTCAGCTACAGGCTCTGGGCCTCGATCAGTACCGTGGCCAGCCTCAGGATCAGGCTCAGGCTCAGGCTCAGCCTGTATTCGAGGATCCGGCTCAGGAGGAGCATGTCGAGGAGATCCCGGTACCACCAGTTCAGCCAGCTCCTGAGCTGCCACAGTACCCGCAGCACGTTTACGCTGACCTGCCTCCGGCAGCGCGTGAGGTGGCTCGGGACTTCGACCGGCGCCTCAGATGCCAGGGCGCACGCATTGACTGGATCGTCGAGAAGCTCGTTGCTCTACGAGAGCTCGCTGGGTTGCCTCCACTTCCCCTCCCACCGTCCCCACCGCACGAGGATTAGTACCTTAGTTTGTTTGTTTAGTGTTTTGTTATGTATTATGTACTCAGTTGTACCTTTTTGTTTTGTATGTACAAACTGATATATATATATATATATTGAAGTTAATCTTCTATTTACATCACGTTGGTTTTGGATTGTTTACGTTTAATTCTTATGGCTTTCTGTACATTTGTCACACCCCGACTTCCACGTGTCACCGGTGGGCCCGGTGGGGGAGTATCGTGACGTGGTTGGCAACATAATAGTCAAACAACACAATATTTAATATGCACAGCGGAAGCAATTTAAAAGATATAATACAACCGAATTTAATATTGTAATATCAAATGTCACAATATTCGGAAGTTTATCCACAGAAGGATCGGTAATAAAATGGAAACAATAGTTCAACAGACTTTAGGCATCTTAAGCTTGCGAGACTCTTCATTGATGCTAAGGAGATAATCCAGCCAATTACGCTTAGTACCTGCATTTAATCTTTTTGGGAAAATACGTCAGTTTACACTGGTAAATACAATCAACTGACTCATTTTGGAAAATGATTGAAAATTGGTTTGGATGCACATGGCATAAACATTTTATAACTTGGGAGAATTATTTAATATTATAATCTTGTGAACGAATTACATGTTCCTTATGCGTTCAGTAGCCCGGATCTTGTCCGGGTTAAAGATCAATAGACACACCACATTATTCTTTTGTGCACTGATGGGTGTACGCCTACACCCCGCGCTTAAGTCGTGGCCATTTCGTAAAATGATGCCAGGGATATCCGGGACATGGTCATTAACCCCCCAAAGGCTTTTAAGTAACAAGACTGTTTAAACGAGCCGATCAAATTATTCAATTAACCACCCAACGATGGAAGATTTGATGCTCCATCAAGCGATATTCTATATACCGTAACCCAAGCCCGTATATGGAAAATAAGTTAAAAGTATTTACCTGAGCAAAGTATATATCACAATAAGCAAATTGCAAGTAGCTTTTACTGGTCCTCCTAATCTGGAACGAATGTTTATAATAACCTATTAAAATCCTAACGGGTCTTTAATTAAGCTTAAGCTTTGACCGGTTAGTTTCAAAGATACGGTTCGTACACACGATTAAGCGAAGACCGGATAGAATGTGATTTAGACCCGACAAGTTCAGAGACTTGCTTAATATGGGTATTTCATACACATTCTGGATTTTGAGATAAAACCGTTAAGGTTTGACCCGCTTAGGCTAGTTTATGTAAACTAGTTACATAAACTGAACCAAACGCGTAATAAGCGTAACGGGTATTCATGAGAGCTATTTACAGGTTTTCCTAAGTTAATATGCTTCATATATGTTGTGACATCAGTAAAATGTCTTTTATTATGCCCGAAACGAATTTAAACACAAACTATGCCCCGTAGGGGTAGTTTGGTCATTTAAAAGGTTATAAAAGAGTTTAAGTATTTACCTAAGTTACAGGTCTGATGTAATCAGCAAAAATACTTATTTTACCAAGTTATAACAGTAGGATAAAGTATATATGTGAAATTTACCAATTATAACCAAACTATGCCCCGTAGGGGTATTTTGGTAATTTCACATAAGCCGAAAAGCTCAAAACTGAAGTCTGAGTTAAACAACTTTTGATTACTGTTAAAACATTATAATTTGCCTCAAATATCAGTAGGTATCAACCCTTGTATGTTTAAAATAATTCTAGTACATACTATGCGTTAAAAACGCTTAAAAAGGCGATTAGAAGCCATTTCCGGGTTCGATACATAAATCTGATATTTTTATATTTCCAGAAGGCTTAAAATAATTTATTTATCATATGTGATCAGTAGTAAAAGGTTTGGAGTCGTTTAGATATGTAAAACTCATTTTATAGCCCGTAAGGGCAAAACCGACAATTACCGGATTAAGCCTACGACTATGAGTTATGCTCAGCCTAAAATTAATTAAAAATCTTCAATAATCCCAAAATAATATATTACATCAGAGGGTAAAGATTTTGATATTAAAAAGTAGGCTTAACTATACGCTAATTACGCTGTTTATTTAACATAAAGCTTTCATTTTACGCTAACGAGCATAACTCTTAATCTACACCTCAAACTGATGTCAAATTTTGTATGCAAGTTTAAATATCAGTAACTAAGGTTTCTACTCTTTTACGTTTTCAAAAATCACGTTTTAAGGTGAAAATGGCATAATGGTCAACATATGAGCAATTAACGGAATCATGCATATTAATTGGATAACTAATGATCCGAGGTGTATAATCACAGAGGGTTATACTAGCATGTAACATGGTCCAAATAAAGCTCTAAGGCATTTCTAAAACATACCATAACTGGTCAGAACTGAAAGTCAAAGTATAAGTCAAACTATGCGACTTTCGGTTCCGAACCGGGTCTAAACAGGAAATTGTCGGGTTGAACATGTTTAGACATGTCCTTACACTAATTACCAAGTTGTATTAATGATCAAACAGGTTGTATGTGTTCTACATTGCTAATTATGCATAAATTGTAATTTACACCTTCTGTTAACTTTTTAAATACAAGTTTGACCCGACATTTGACCTAGTTAGAGTGGGAATCAGGGGGAACCCTTTTGAGGTTTTATTACCCACATAAATACCAACTTATAACTACTTTTGATTCGACTAATCACTGGACCATTTGTGATTAATCTTAACGTCAACAGTTAATTACGACGGTTTGACTTTTAAGCTATAACTAAGCTAAAACTTAATTTAGAAAGGATTAGCAAACTTACTGAAGTCCTGAGCTTGATTAGTGATCACTTGGAAGAAGACTTGAGCTCCAGGAATGATCAGAAAGCTTGAAGGGAGGTGTGAAGAATGTTTGCAAGTTCATGGTCCTTTTATAGTGAAATTTTCACCATAGATTGTTGACACATGGTTCTACCACTGACCATAAATCATCAACACATGTCCCTAAGTGTTTAGGGGGTGCCTAGGGGCCAAGAAAGATGAGGAGTTTCGGTTAAAGTCGCGCATAAAGGCCATGGCAGACAACAGCCCAAGGTTTTCGGAGCTGGGAGTCCCTCGCGTGGCGCGACGGTCGTCTGCAGAAAATCAGAATTTTTGATTTTTTTGCTATTTGATCCTTGGCTCTTCAAACTTCGTTTAGACACTTGTTTCTTGCATCTTGAACCCTCTAAATTGATTTATAAGGGCTTTAAAACATATACCCACTTTGTTAGGTCCCCGGTTAACCTTATTGTTACCCGAAAAGTCCTAACTTTCAACGTTTACGCTTTAACCCTTCGCACACGAATTTGATCATAACTTTCCCATACGATAACGAAACTTTACGAAATTTATATCGTGCATTCTAGTGAGCATAATTAACAGTTACAAAGCTTCGGGTTTGTCAAAAGGTCACTCAGAGGTATAACTTAAACATGTTGACACATTTAGCCCCTGTAGTTTGTAATCTCTCACTTTCTTTCATTTTTAGCTTCGTATGATCCATGAGTTATTCGTTTGAAGGTATGAGCATCATGTAGGGTTAATGTACAATATATTTATCCACTGTTGACATTCAGAATACGTATATTCACATACTTTCCATGACTGTCAACTTTAGTCCTTCTATAACCTTCTTTCACACGTTCAAACATATGACACGTGTCTACACATTATAGGACGTGAATTTTCGAGGTGTTACATCCTCACCCCCTTAAAATAAATCTTGACCCGAGATTTACTGAAATAAATAAGGGTACTTTTCTTTCATTGTGGATTCAACCTCCCACGTGTATTCGGGACCTCTACGGGTATCCCATTTTACCTTTACAATAGGTACATGCTTCCTTCGAAGCTTTTTGACCTGTCGATCCTCGATCGACACAGGTTTTTCAACAAACTTTAAGCTCTCTTCCATATGCACATCTGTATGCGGTATTACCAGTGATTCGTCAGCGAAACACTTTTTCAGATTGCAGATGTGGAACACATTGTGAATTCCACTGAGCTCTTCAGGTAAGTTTAACTTATAGGCAACTGATCCGACATGTTCGATAACTTCGAAAGGTCCTATGTATCTCGGGCTTAGCTTGCCTTTCTTACCAAATCGCATCACTCCCTTCCAGGGTGATACTTTGAGTAACACTTTGTCACCTACTTCAAAGTGAAAAGCTTTACGCTTTGGGTCGGCGTAACTCTTCTGCCTATCTCGGGCAGCTTTGAGACGGTCACGAATCTGGACAATCTTGTCCGTCGTTTCAAAGACTATCTCTGGTCCTGATAATTGGACATCTCCAACTTCCGCCCAACACACGGGCGATCTACACTTTCTACCGTATAATGCCTCAAAAGGCGCAACCTTTATGCTGGTGTGGTAGCTATTGTTGTAGGAGAATTCGATTAATGGTAAGTTCTTATCCCAACTACCACCCAAATCGATCGCACATGCGCGTAGCATGTCTTCCAATGTTTGAATAGTACGCTCACTCTGGTCGTCCGTCTGCGGATGGTAAGCCGTACTAAAATTCAAACGTGTGCCCAAAGATTGTTAGAAGCTTTTCCAAAAATGTGACGTGTATCTAGTATCTCTGTCAGAGATAATAGACACAGGTATGCCATGTAAGGCTACAATCTTATCAACGTATAACTAGGCTAACATATCAGAGCTATAAGTCTCCTTGATGGGTAAGAAATGTGCTGACTTAGTCAGTCTAACAACTATAACCCATATTGTATCATTGCCTTTCCTTGTCTTAGGTAACTTGGTGATAAAATCCATAGTTACCATTTCCCACTTCCACGTAGGAAGTTCAGGCTGTTGTAGCAAACCTGACGGTTTCTGATGCTCGGCTTTGACTTGCGCACATGTCAAGCATTTTGCTACATGGGCGGCTACAGACTTTTTCAAGCCTATCCACCAATAATTTGCCCTTAGATCCTGGTACATCTTATCAGCTCCAGGATGAACGGAGTATTTGGAACTATGGGCTTCCTGGAGGATAACATCACGAAGTCCTCCATAAATTGGAACCCATATTCGTCCATTCAATCTTAGAATTCTGTCCTTGCTAAGAGTTAACTGCTCCTCAGTTACTCCTAACTTTTCATTAGGATAGTTAGCTTCCAACACAACTTCCTTCTGTGCAGCTAACAACCTTTCAATCAAATTGTTCTTTACTTCAATGCTCTTGGCATTGATTCGGATGGGTTTCACCATTTCCTTACGACTCAAGGCATCAGCGACTACATTCGCCTTGCCGGGATGGTACCTGATTTCACAATCATAATCATTTAAGGTCTCCATCCAACGGCGTTGCCTCATATTTAATTCCTTCTGATTAAACAGATGTTGAAGGCTCTTGTGATCGGAATAGATCACACACTTGATTCCATATAGGTAATGCCTCCATAGTTTTAGTGCGAATACAACGGCACCCAACTCCAAGTCATGGGTGGTGTAATTCTTTTCATGCACTTTTAACTGTCGTGATGCATAGGCAATAACCTTGCCTTTCTGCATAAGCACACACCCCATCCCGTGTGTGATGCATCACAATAAACTACAAATTCTTCAATTCCATCAGGCAATGTCAACACAGGAGCATTGCTCAACTTCTGCTTGAGAATATCGAAAGCTTCTTGCTGCTTAGGCCCCTAGTAAAACTTAATCTTCTTCTTAGTTAGAGAAGTTAGGGGCGTAGCAATCCTTGAAAATTTTTCAATGAAGCGCCTGTAGTATCCTGCTAAGCCTAGGAAGCTACGAATCTCTGTAGGCGTCTTTGGCTCTTGCCAATTCATAACAGCTTCTACTTTAGCGGGATCCACTTGGATACCACGCTCACTGACCACATGTCCAAGGAATTGGACTTCTCGAAGCCAGAATTCACACTTAGAGAATTTGGCATAAAGCTTCTCTTGATGAAGTAGCTTCAGGATGCAACGGAGATGCTTCTCGTGATCAGCTTGGCTCTTCGAGTAAATGAGGATGTCGTCAATGAAGACGATGACAAATTTATCTAAATGCGGCTTGCAAACGCGATTCATGAGATCCATGAACGCGGCCGGTGCATTAGTGAGTCCAAAAGGCATCACTAGGAACTCGTAATGACCATAACGAGTCCTAAATGCAGTTTTATGTACGTCTTCATCTCTAACCTTCAGTTGATGGTAGCCTGACCTCAAGTCAATCTTCGAGAAATAACTTGCCCCTTGTAACTGATCGAAAAAATCGTCGATCCTGGGCAAAGGATATCTATTCTTTATCGTGACCTTGTTAAGCTCACGATAATCAATGCACAGACGCATCGATCCATCCTTCTTCTTGACAAACAGGACTGGCGCTCCCCAAGGAGACGAGCTAGGGTTAATGAAACCCTTGACTAGTAATTCATCTAGCTGTGTCCTCAATTCTTTCATCTCTGTGGGCGCCAACCTATAAGGTGCTCTAGCAACTGGTGCTGCTCCGGGGATGATATCAATCCTGAATTCCACTTGCCTATCTGGTGGCAAACCAGGTAGTTCTTCTGGAAAAACTTCTGGGAATTCAGAAATAACAGGGATGTCTTCTATCTTCGGTTTAGGCTCATCAATAATCACTTGTGCCATGTAGATGACACAACCCTTCTTTAAACATTTTGAAGCCTTGAGCATAGTCACTTGCTCAGGTAGCCTATACTGGGTATTTCCCCGAATGGTAAGTGATTCACCAGACGGAGTCTTTATCACCACTTGTTTCTTGTTACAGACAATTTGGGCCTGGTTGTGAGATAACCAGTCCATACCCAGAACTATGTCAAAACCGGCCAACTTAAAGGGAAGTAGAGACAGAGGAAAAGAATGGTTCTTAATGGATATAACACATCCATCTAACACAGTTGAGACGGCTTCTAAGGTGCCATCTGCTAACTCTACCTCATAATTTATACTCAAGGTTTTGACAGGTAAATTCAGCAATTTGCAAAATTTATGATCTACAAACAACTTATCAGCGCCTGGATCAAATAGTACTCTAGCATAAACGTCATTTACAAGGAAAGTACCTGTAATAACATTGTCGTCTAGAACCGCTTCCTTTGCATCCATTCTGAAGACTCTAGCATTAGTCTTCTTGGCCTCTTCAGGCTTCTTAGCATATTTAGGGCAGTTGGTTTTAATGTGCCCCTTTTCATTGCAACGGTAGCATGTTGCGTCTTTCAGCTTCTTGCAATCCAAGGTCTTGTGATCCGTGGACTTGCATATGCCACAAGCAAAGGTTTTTGAATGAGTCTGTGAGTTCGACTCGAGTCGGCACTTTCCATAGTGCTGTTTCTTGCAAACTTTGCATTTGGGCTTCTCACCAGACTGATGCCCATCTTTCCTTGACTCAGACCCCTTCTTGTTGTCACCGTTTCCACGGTGCTTCTTGTTCGACTTCCGTGAGTTATCATCTTCACGCTTTCTCTTCTCAGCATCTTTGTTCCTCAGCGATCTTTGTCTGACCACATCCAGAGTGAGGGACAGAGATATGTCAGCTACAGATCTAAAGGTAGCTGGCCGAGAAGCCTTCACGCTTGCCTTTATCTCGGGGGCTAAACCACCGATGAAACGAGCTATTCGTTTTGGTTCCGGGGTTACTAAATATGGAACCAACCGATACATAGTGTTGAAGCTCGTTAGGTAAGCTTGACAGTCAAGGTTTGTCATCACCAATGATAGAAAATCAGACTCTATCTTCTCCACCTCATGCTGAGGGCAGTAATTTTCCCTGATTAGGGCAGTAAATTGCTCCCAAGACATGTTGTACAATGAGATTTTCCCGGTGGCTTGAATCAGAGATCTCCACCAGGCTAAAGCTTCACCCTTAAAAGACTGCGACACAAACTTGACTACATCTTTCTCAGCGCACCCGCTGATATCCACAACCGTGTCCATCTCGTCTAACCACGTCATGCAGTCGATGGCTCCTTTTTCCCCATTGAAATCCCGGGGTTTACACGAAACAAAATACTTATAGGAACAACCCTTATCATGGGTTTGTTTCGGCACGATTTTCAGAGAGGGTACACTGTGGTGGTTTGTGGACTGACGATCGCCATCCACTTTCTTGGGTTCCTCCTTCTTGGAGGGAGGCTTGCTGTGAGCTTCTGATTGAGCTTTAGGCTTTGAGCGCGGTGTAGATAGGGTCCTACTCCGAGTCCCACTATACTCTTCGTACTGTCGCTCCAAGGCCTGTGTAACAGCGCCGTCTACTATCGCTTTTAATTCAGCACCCGTTAAAGTAATCTGGGCGTTATCATTTTGCTCCACTGGATGGCTATTAATCTCGTCTGAGTTAGCCATTTTAATTGAACTGTTGCAGAAAACAAGGACAATAGTTTATTTGGGAGTTTATTATGGAATTGCCCCTTAGGGTAATTCATTAACCATGGTAAACAGAGACCATATTTGGTTAATTTATTAATCGTATTTAATTAGGATTTCAATTATAATTTTATCCTAATTATAAACAATAACAATATATATTAGCACATAAGGCTTAGTCACATAGACAATTTAAATTATAAGCTATGATTTCAGAGAATCAAGGCTTTTAAAGTTTGAACGTAGTTCATTACCTTTACCGGACAGGGAGTCATAGCTACCACTGTCTTTTGGCTCATATGGAAACGAGCAGGGCCCGTAGGCACGTGTTACCACGTATGGTAAAAATATGATCATCTTAATTGATGATTTAACCCATGATTCAGAGATCATTTAGTTGGGTTTGGAATCTTTGAAAGATCCTTATATAATAATAACGTGTGTGATTTTAAATGAATCACATCTGTCAGGAGTGTTAACATGTTTTCAGATGTTAACAGGGATTTGAATCTTTTTAACAGGTCTTACCATCATGGTCAGGTCTTTATAATGACACTCAGACTAGGTTTCACTCTTAAGATTCTTATTTAATATTTACATAGGCAGATTATTTCAAAAGGAATGATTTTAATTTATTTATTTCATATATAATTTATTTATGCCCATAATGGCAAACATGAGATTTATAAAACAAACATTCCATTAATTTATTAATATATTACACGCTGCCCTAAACGGGTCTTTCAATAACATTTACCCACGCAGGGGTCAAGCAACAAACATAATAGTCCACGCAGGGACTTACACTTACAACATAATAGTCCACGCAGAGACTTTAAACAATAACATACCCTCGTAGGGGTTTATAGCAATATAGGCCCACGCAGGGGCTCAAAACAAACAAACATACATACCCACACAGGGGCTAATACAGCAAGATATGCCCACGCAGGGGCTCAACTGTTACAAGGAAGTTACAACAACAGTGGAAGGATTCAACGGTCCTTCTTACTCTTCCCATTGATCAAGCTTGTCAATCCTTGGAAAAAGCTCTGTCTCTCCCTGCGGTCGCGGTGGAAGTCTCGCTCGACCTGATCCAGTCTCTGAAGAATTTCCTCCCGTTCTGGGGGAGAAAACTGTGGCGGCTGCGATTGCGTCCGTGTAATGGGTCTGGGAGGTATTTGGTACCCATGTGTTGGGTAACCTACTCCCCATGGGGCTTCGTACGGTCCTTCTGGATGCAAGGCGTTGTAATTGGCAGCGACCATGTAAGGGTCGGCCTCAGCGTAACCGTAGTTGTTGTGGACCGGCGGCTCAAACGGGTTGTATGCCATCGAACCCGTGTATGCTGGTATTGGGTTGTCAAAACCCATCGGTAGTGGCTGTTGTACAGCAGGGTTAGAAGGTCCACCCATTTGTGGGTCCTCCTGATGTGGCGGATAGTGACTGCCACTTGATTGTCGTGGGGAACTAAAATGAAAGTCTCCTCCCCGTGTAGACATACGCGGTCTAGATCTCCTACGCCTCGACGGTTGCGGAGGTGCCGGTTGAACTGGTGGCGGTGGAGGTGGTGGCGTGACTGCCACAAACCTTGAATCCACAGAGGGATCCTGTTGCTGCTGCTGCTGATGAGGCGACGAATGATGCGAGGGTGATGAATGGTGAGGAGGTGTAAAGTACCATTCGTGCCTGGTAAACATAGCTTGGAAGCTATCTGGACCACCATAGGGTGATCCGTGGAAAGAAGATCCGTCGGAGATCTCGATCGGATGGTTCGGCGTACCGCTTGCTGGCTCGACGGGATCTGTATCCTCGTCCATATCGTCCGCGTGATCTCCCGAGAAATGATCCTCCGGGCCCAATGGGTTAAAACCCACTGGTTCTGGTATGTAATTGGCCGGGTTAAACCGACCCCTAAAAACTGGTGTAGGGTCACCAAAAGAATGATGCGATAAGGATCGCTGTAACGGTATGTAGGACGGTTGAGGGTTATTGGGCTCATAATCCGGCTGTGGCCCATTATGGTTATGCACGGGAGGTGTTGAGCTATGTGAGACCGACCGTCTAGCCGGCTCAAAGAGGTTCCTCCGGTTCTGCCGGAGATCGTCACTCTCCGTGGTGGATGGAGCTCGCAACTGCGAAGGTCCAGCTTCATTATCATTGGGGGCGGTGACTGGCCCCTTGCCTCTTCCTCTTCTCCTGAAGAATCTTGGCGGCATTTTTCAAATCATGTCATTATAATATGAGATAACAACAAAATATATAAAATAAAGTAAAGGATAAAACAAAACAAAGTGGAATTTGTCCTATGTTATATGTCTAGACTCGAAAGTTTAGAATGTGCAATTGTGTAACTGAGATTAAACACAAAAGGCTAGTGTTTAATTCACTCAGTGTTGGCTCTGATACCAACCTGTCACACCCCGACTTCCACGTGTCACCGGTGGGCCCGGTGGGGGAGTATCGTGACGTGGTTGGCAACATAATAGTCAAACAACACAATATTTAATATGCACAGCGAAAGCAATTTAAAAGATATAATACAACCGAATTTAATATTGTAATATCAAATGTCACAATATTCGGAAGTTTATCCACAGAAGGATCGGTAATAAAATGGAAACAATAGTTCAACAGACTTTAGGAATCTTAAGCTTGCGAGACTCTTCATTGATGCTAAGGAGATAATCCAGCCAATTACGCTTAGTACCTGCATTTAATCTTTTTGGGAAAATACGTCAGTTTACACTGGTAAATACAATCAACTGACTCATTTTGGAAAATGATTGAAAATTGGTTTGGATGCACATGGCATAAACATTTTATAACTTGGGAGAATTATTTAATATTATAATCTTGTGAACGAATTACATGTTCCTTATGCGTTCAGTAGCCCGGATCTTGTCCGGGTTAAAGATCAATAGACACACCACATTATTCTTTTGTGCACTGACGGGTGTACGCCTACACCCCGCGCTTAAGTCGTGGCCATTTCGTAAAATGATGCCAGGGATATCCGGGACATGGTCATTAACCCCCCAAAGGCTTTTAAGTAACAAGACTGTTTAAACGAGCCGATCAAATTATTCAATTAACCACCCAACGATGGAAGATTTGATGCTCGATCAAGCGGTATTCTATATACCGTAACCCAAGCCCGTATAGGGAAAATAAGTTAAAAGTATTTACCTGAGCAAAGTATATATCACAATAAGCAAATTGCAAGTAGCTTTTACTGGTCCTCCTAATCTGGAACGAAGGTTTATAATAACCTATTAGAATCCTAACGGGTCTTTAATTAAACTTAAGCTTTGACCGGTTAGTTTCAAAGATACGGTTCGTACGCACGATTAAGCGAAGACCGGATAGAATGTGATTTAGACCCGACAAGTTCAGAGACTTGCTTAATATGGGTATTTCATACACATTCTGGATTTTGAGATAAAACCGTTAAGTTTTGACCCGTTTAGGCTAGTTTATGTAAACTAGTTACATAAACCGAACCGAACGCGTAATAAGCGTAACGGGTATTCATGAGAGCTATTTACAGGTTTTCCTAAGTTAATATGCTTCATATATGTTGTTACATCAGTAAAATGTCTTTTATTATGCCCGAAACGAATTTAAACAAAAACTATGCCCCGTAGGGGTAGTTTGGTCATTTAAAAGGTTATAAAAGAGTTTAAGTATTTACCTGAGTTACAGGTCTGATGTAATCAGCAAAAATACTTATTTTACCAAGTTATAACAGTAGGATAAAGTATATATGTGAAATTTACCAATTATAACCAAACTATGCCCCGTAGGGGTATTTTGGTAATTTCACATAAGCCGAAAAGCTCAAAACTGAAGTCTGAGTTAAACAACTTTTGATTACTGTTAAAACATTATAATTTGCCTCAAATATCAGTAGGTATCAACCCTTGTATGTTTAAAATAATTCTAGTACATACTATGCGTTAAAAACGCTTAAAAAGGCGATTAGAAGCCATTTCCGGGTTCGATACATAAATCTGATATTTTTATATTTCCAGAAGGCTTAAAATAATTTATTTATCATATGTGATCAGTAGTAAAAGGTTTGGAGTCGTTTAGATATGTAAAACTCATTTTATAGCCCGTAAGGGCAAAACCGACAATTACCGGATTAAGCCTACGACTATGAGTTATGCTCAGCCTAAAATTAATTAAAAATCTTCAAAAATCCCAAAATAATATATTACATCAGTGGGTAAAGATTTTGATATTAAAAAGTAGGCTTAACTAGTCTATACGCTAATTACGTCGTTTATTTAACATAAAGCTTTCATTTTACGCTAACGAGCATAACTCTTAATCTACACCTCAAACTGATGTCAAATTTTGTATGCAAGTTTAAATATCAGTAACTAAGGTTTCTACTCTTTTACGTTTTCAAAAATCACGTTTTAAGGTGAAAAGGGCATAATGGTCAACATATGAGCAATTAACGGAATCATGCATATTAATTGGATAACTAATGATCCGAGGTGTATAATCACAGAGGGTTATACTAGCATGTAACATGGTCCAAATAAAGCTCTAAGGCATTTCTAAAACATACCATAACGGGTCAGAACTGAAAGTCAAAGTATAAGTCAAACTATGCGACTTTCGGTTCCGAACCGGGTCTAAACAGAAAATTGTCGGGTTGAACATGTTTAGACATGTCCTTACACTAATTACCAAGTTATATTAATGATCAAACAGGTTGTATGTGTTCTACATTGCTAATTATGCATAAATTGTAATTTACACCTTCTGTTGACTTTTTAAATACAAGTTTGACCCGACATTTGACCTAGTTAGAGTGGGAATCAGGGGGAACCCTTTTGAGGTTTTATTACCCACATAAATACCAACTTATAACTACTTTTGATTCAACTAATGACTGGACCATTTGTGATTAATCTTAAAGTCAACCGTTAATTACGACGGTTTGACTTTTAAGCTATAACTAAGCTAAAACTTAATTTAGAAAGGATTAGCAAACTTACTGAAGTCCTAAGCTTGATTAGTGATCACTTGGAAGAAGACTTGAGCTCCAGGAATGATCAGAAAGCTTGAAGGGAGGTGTGAAGAATGTTTGCAAGTTCATGGTCCTTTTATAGTGAAATTTTCACCATAGATTGTTGACACATGGTTCTACCACTGACCATAAATCATCAACACATGTCCCTAAGTGTTTAGGGGGTGCCTAGGGGCCAAGAAAGATGAGGAATTTCGGTTAAAGTCGCGCATAAAGGCCATGGCAGACAACAACCCAAGGTTTTCGGAGCTGGAAGTCCCTCGCGTGGCGCGAGGGCTCCTCGCGTGGCGCGACGGTCGTCTGCAGAAAATCAGAATTTTTGATTTTTTTGCTATTTGATCCTTGGCTCTTCAAACTTCGTTTAGACACTTGTTTCTTGCATCTTGAACCCTCCAAATTGATTTATAAGGGCTTTAAAACATATACCCACTTTGTTAGGTCCCCGGTTAACCTTATTGTTACCCGAAAAGTCCTAACTTTCAACGTTTACGCTTTAACCCTTCGCACACGAATTTGATCATAACTTTCCCATACGATAACGAAACTTTACGAAATTTATATCGTGCATTCTAGTGAGCATAATTAACAGTTACAAAGCTTCGGGTTTGTCAAAAGGTCACTCAGAGGTATAACTTAAACATGTTGACACATTTAGCCCCTGTAGTTTGTAATCTCTCACTTTCTTTCATTTTTAGCTTCGTATGATCCATGAGTTATTCGTTTGAAGGTATGAGCATCATGTAGGGTTAATGTACAATATATTTATCCACTGTTGACATTCAGAATACGTATATTCACATACTTTCCATGACTGTCAACTTTAGTCCTTCTATAACCTTCTTTCACACGTTCAAACATATGGCACGTGTCTACACATTATAGGAAGTGAATTTTCGAGGTGTTACAACATTTTATTTAACGTGTTCATTTAATTTAACAAAATAAACTAGGTTAACAGTTTATAAAGACGCACTTATATTTTATACGTTCTATAAAAATAATGACGTAAAAAACGTAATTATAAAACAACTATGAATTATATGTAATACTAATATTTTATAATAATAATAAAACTCAAATACAATTTTTTCCTCCAAAAAACACTACCAAACTAACCCACATCCCACCTATTTAAAAAAAAAACAACACAAACTCATCTCCACTGGCCATTTGTCTTTTTGCACACCCAAAGCGCCGCGCTTTGGCCAATGCGGGGCGCTTTGGGATATAGTCAACAGAGACCTTGTCTGTTGACTATATCCCAAAGCGCCCCGCTTTGGCCAAAGCGCGGCGCTTTGGGTGTGCAAAAAGACAAATGGCGTGTGCGAATAGACCAGACCTTAATTGTGGGATGGGTCGGTAGGGAATTAAAACGTGGTGTTCTATCAACCACTTGTTTCTAGAATTCTTTTAGCAAGTATAGGACACATTTTTTATTGTAATTTAAGTTTTCAAGATAATTAGTCGTAAAATTACAATAAACTTATACCAAGTTTGATTCGAGATAGTATAAAAAACTGAAACACCTAAGATATAATAATGTATATTATATATAGATGAGTTGACTCAATGGCATTAGGGTTCTATATATTTTTATTGTTTACTTGTAATTATACAAACAACAAATCTTTAATCTCCATGCAATAAAGGCCATTTCTAAAATATAATATACTTTCATTAAACTCATGAATTTACATCAAGATAGTTGGTAAACGGGCAACAAGCTGCGTCGTTACCCCTTTTTGACTATCAAAGTCAAAAATATAGATATACATTTTAATTATTTACTATACAAAATTACATTTATTCGACCTGTGTAATAGATGAGGTTGTTTAAGATATAATTTTTATTATTTGATATATAAAATTAAATTTATTCAATTCGTACAATATACGGGTTTTTTTTAAGGATATATATTTTTTTATTATTTAGTAAAGGAAATTACATATATTCAACACGTGTAATACATATATTTTTAAAGATGTAACTTTTTTTATTATTTGGTATGTAAAATTACATTTATTCAACCCGTGTAATAAATGAGGTTTCTTAAAGATGTATTATTTTATTATTTGGTAAACAATATTACATTTATTCAACTCATGTAAAACAAGCGGTTTTAAAGATATAACTTTTTTATTTGGTATATAATTTTATATTTATTCAACCCGTACAATATGGTTCTTATAGATATAACTTTTTATCATTTAGTATATAAAATTATATTTATTCAACCCGTGCAATAAAAGAGGTTTTTAAAGATATATTGTTTTATTATTTAGTATATAAAATTCATTTATTCAACCTGTGTAATACACGGGGTTATAACCTAGTTATAATCATATATTAATTATTAAAATCTAAAAAAAAAATAGTGTTTTAAATATTTATAAAGATAAAGATTTTATTTAATTGGTAGTTTTAATTGTTTTTATATTTTGATGATAAGGACAAGGATAACTGATAATCTATACATATAAAAATAAAAATATTTATTTTAATCAACTGTTTCGTTAAAATGATTTATTCAATACATGTAGAACATATATATTTTTTATACATGTTGTATATTTAGAATCCTACTTCTAATAAAGGATCTCATTATCCCGTTTTACACTCCAATGAAATAATAATATTAAATCAGAATATCCAGCTTATCTCTTTTTTTTCTGTTGATTGTCCAACATCAGGTAATATATAAGTTTCTAACCTAATAATAAATAAATAAAAAAACAAAGTAAAATGTTATAAACCATGTAATACACAACTCTCTAACCTAATAAAAAATAAAGTGAGATGTTCAATAAGTAAATTGTACCTCAAAGTTCATTTTGTCATAAAACACATCTTGATGACTAAATTTGTTAGCATATTACATTATTCGTGTAAGACATGTGTTTATTCAAATCGTGCAATACACGAGTTTTTAAAAGATGTAACTATTTTATTACTTAGTATATAAAATTATATTTATTTAAACCGTGTAATACACGGGGGTTTAACCTATTTTATTTTTAAGTTTTTTACTAGGATTTAGCCCTACCGCGCTTTGCGGCGGCAAAATCGTATATGCACATAAGTGAATCGATAAAGTATTATCAATTCCGGATACAACCAAGATAGCCATTATTTAGGCACATACAACAAAAGAAAAATCAAAGTGTATTTACCATCATTATTTAGTTCACTTTACCGAAATTGAATGTCTTTAATTATATGTAATTTTGTAACCATATTGAACAGTTCTAATGTAAATAAATCGACATTTACGGCCGTCTCGACCTGATTTGAACCGTTACCAAACATCCCTCTAAGAATAGGTATCACGTACACGAAAAGATACCACTATACGTCCCATTCAGTTCGGCTTAACCACCTTCCATTGCTCAAGATTTAGAGCGCATGTAGGGTGCGGTGAAGCATTGTGAAAAAGCTCATCTTCAAATACAACATATTAAGTTTCTTAATTTAAGCAAATTAATTTGCTAAAATAAGAAAAGAAAGAACTATATACAGTATGACAGCAACAACTAAGGATACCTGCATGACATTCATACATACAATTAAGAAGAAAACATATACACATATGAAGCAAAACACAACCCTAAGGGATCCTGCTGTAAAAAAAAAACAAAGAAAAAAAAGAAACATAAATATTAGTATCAGAGAACTACCTACTTATTATGTGGTCCACATTTTCCTTCAAAATCTCACCCCATTTCATCTAAAACAATATTACCCAGCATCTATCATTTTCTTCTCTTCTATACTAAATGCACAAATAGCAATATGAATACATTATAAAAATAAAGCCTTCGTAAATTTCCAGAATAAAACACACATAGTTACATATAAACAGGTGTGTAAACGTGAGTACTTTTTCCACTTTTTAATATATACATAATTCAAAACAAATTTGTGTTTGAACATCAATCATTCAATCTTTTTAAATGGACTAAGCATTGACGTTAAATGCCTCCTTTGTTGGCAGATTATGTAAAATTCCAAAAGAAATTTGTATAGATTTCTACTGTTAAAAAACATTAATCTTATTAACCTGATTTAAGAGCTTGAAACGAAATGTCAACTAAATATCTAAATTAACATTTAACCCTCATAAACCTAAATTCTGGTAGGACTATAACACATATTCAATATATTAAAACAATCCATCCATCAAACCACAACAATTAAGCAAAAATTATGAACAAATTCTAGCAAGCTCATAAAATTCAGAAAAAAAAAAAAAAGATCATACCCTTCGGTTATTCGGGTACCCTTCGATCGCATTTTCCGGATAATTCTTGACATAAGCAGGCTGCACAAAGTAATTAACCTCAGGTTGATCACGGTTGTGATCAATGGGTGAATGATAAGATGGAAAAAAAACTCCTTAGCCATAGGATTCAATTTCAAAGATGACAACATATCAACAAATTCTCTCATATTGGTTTCTGATTTCAAATCAGAATCAGACCCTTTTTTGGACTCAACAACAGACTCATTGTTATCATCAGAATTCACCAAATTAACACTCTCACTATCAAGATTCTTGACGGCAGAAACCTCATTTTGAGGTGAAGAAATTTCACCCACAGTAGGTGATGTTATTGTTGCTACTGATTCAACAGAAATTTCAGGGCCAGCAGCCATGGGTTGTTAAAAAAATCAAATCTTTATCAACAAAACTGAATCAAAACCCCTCAAATTAAAAAACCAGAAACAAAAAGATATATATTTACTAAAAATTCAAATTTTAAAGACCATAATTGTCTCAACCAGGTCAATTAGCTAAAGTCTACAGTCACAGAACAATTTAAACTATAGCATGCGAAGATATAACTGATAAGTTAGGTCAAAAATCAAAAACTCACTTGATAATCTTCCTGCATCTACCTTCCTCCTAATTTCAGTCTATTTGTGACCCTTTGGAGCCAATAGCGTCACATGCCGTCGTACACGACCATCTCCACGCCGTCTTTCACTGCCGTCGCCGTTGGGGCGATTAGCGTCACACGCCATCTTCAATGACCATATCGCTGCCGTCTTCCACTGTCGTTGCCGACGAAGGCTTGGTCACCGGAGGTCAGCATCCTCCTTTGCCGGCTTTCTCTCTCTGAGATGGTGGGTGTCATGTGTGGTGGAAAATGAAAGGCTAGAATCAGCCACCGGTTTCGAAGAAGGAGAGAAGAAAACGACAGAATGGGCAATTTTGTAATTTGGTAGGGTCACCGACATTTCATTTTAAGATTATATAAATAAATTTGTTATCCATCTATTTAAAACCTGACATAAAGAGTAGTGGCTAGCAGTCGCGTGGGATGATGTAGTTGTAATAATATATACCTTTAAAAAAATGTAGTTATTCTACGCTTCTGAAATTTTATTTTATTGTTCGACCCGTTAATAGTAAATCATAAATAAATTGACTATTTACGCATACCTTGGTTTAAATTTCCCCCTTTATATTATCCCTCTCTTGCTATATGTAAGTCAACATCCTATTGCAAATTACAACCATGCCTTTAATAAAGGTGAGTGGGAACCCATAATGGTCCTAATAGTGTGGAACCCTTGTGGCAAACATATGAATAATCAACCTCAAACAAGACATCTAGGCTAGTTGAGTATTACAACATATCGTTTGGTATAGTGACTGATAGTAAACTATATATGGTTGACGTAAAATGTTAACATATCAGGCAAACAATACCCGCTTAATTAAATGTATAAGGTTTTATAAAACCCAACGAGAGTATAATTATAAGGAAACTGACCACAGTTGACTTTATCTTCATCTGTGTTGACCACAGTCAAATTCTTCCCCATTAGCCTGATGACGGATTTCGAAGGACTAGATGCAGAATCACTCTCACGACATGGCGGCACTTTCATTGGCGGCGGCGGTGAAGTTGAGAAGTTGCTAATTGAACTCATCTGAGGCATGCAGTTATAAGATTCAACATCATGTTTCCTTAAAAGAGTTGACTGGTCATTATAAGTTGAAGCAATTTCCTTTCTAGAACAACAGCATGGCTGATGATCATTCTTGAAACTAGTAATTTGACTTTGACTTTGACCCTTCGATCTCCAATCACCAGAACTTGTTAAGGCAACAAGGGCATCTTTTTCATCCTTTCGAGTAGTAGATCTTGCAGAAAACTTGTCTGACTCTGATCTTGTCAAACTCGGATTAGAAACGGTTGAAACTGGAGAATCAGACATATCATGATAATGCTGTTGTTGTCTCTCAATATCATTTGTGACATCAATAACGCGCTCCCTGGAGTTGAACATGTTATCAGAAGATCTAGGGACATGCATAGTGCTAGCTTGCTCCTTATTTGATCGCGTCTCGTTTCTAACAGATTCTATATCACATGATGGATCCAATATACAAGTCTTCAACCATGAAGAACCTTCATTCAAACTTTTTGAAGAAACCGAATTTTCTGGTCTGCAAATCTCCAACTTTTCGTTCGTTTTTACTTCCAAAACATTCATACTCTCACAAGCTCTTTCGAGAGCTGAAAATTTTCTTTTTAGATTAATCTTGGATACTGCTTTTATACTTACTGACAACAAATTTTCCCGTGATGAGGATAACGTGCTACGGCTACCCTTTGACCTTACATCTGACCCTTTGACCCGACATGAATCTGAAGGATCTTCACAACCATTTTGCAGAATGGTATCGTGTTTCTTCAAGCGTTCGGAACTTGGTTTTGTTGACACTAGAGACCTCCTCTTTGCAACGTGCGCCTTCTTTTGTGTCAAAGTTCCCGTTTTTCGGCTATTTTGTTGTGACAAGATTCTTTTTTTATTTGGTGAGTTTGATGGCAGTTCAAACCGAGATTTTGTAAACGATTTTTCACCTGCAACACTCGAATTTTTCTTCGCAGCACCAGTTCGTTTAGAGCACGCCCATGGTGGCCTTACAATCGTTGAATCATTTTTATCAACTGCCTCTTCTTTCTCTTGTTCGCCTTGAAACTCGATTTCATGATCCGGAAAACCTGAATTATTAGCCCAACATGTACCATTTCTTGCATCAAGCTCTTCCACAGTACAATGAGCGGCGCTTTTGTATATATCCACCATCAGCCTCATCTTCCTAGGTTTAATCCTATGTTTGATAACTACTTCAGGATCCGCGGTCCACTTCATAGTAGTTGACTCCCCAGATAGGCACCGGTCAATGTGAGCGTTTAATGTCGTGTTTGAAGACGATGAAAACACCTTGCAAACTGGACAGATCTTAGAACTACCCATGGTCGTTTCAGTTTCGGTCTTTCTAGATGAACCAAGAACAGGTTTCGGTTTCTTTGACTTTGTTTGACCCAAGCCTAGTTGAATATGTGTGTGGGATTTCTTTGACTTTCTGGATTCTAAACTCAGCTCTGGATTCGACTTCGAATTCCCGTTACAAGGGCTGATGATTTCTTCATTAGATGAGTTATTTCTAAGTGATTCAAGAGACTGGAAAGGTGGTAACATGTTCTTCAGTTCATGTTGCAAGCAAGTTTGTAATGTTTTGTGCGAAAATGGCCAATTATGAGCGATGTTCTTGCTACGCGAATCGAATACATAGTCTCTACAACACAAAAGATTCAAACTTGCTTATAATAAGCTTACATTTCTACATTTTATCCTACAAAATTAAACTAAAATGCTATGATTTTTTTTTAATAACGAAAACCCGTAAGGTATTGTGTATTATTCATCATCTACACATACAATGATACAATAATAATACAATGAATATAGAATATAACTACAAAGGCAACCTAATCAAATCAAATAAAATAATCTACTACAATAAACAAAAATATTCTATTTAATAAAAAAAAAATTGTACCTTATAGAGAAACTGGATTGTGGGTTACTGTTGGCATCAAGATCAGCAAACAGATCTATATCAGAAACAGAAGCATGAGACTTTTGTTGACTATGATCATCAGAGGGTATCATCTGCTGCTAATAATATATTGTCTTGTGCTGTTTAAACAGTCACAAGAACCTTCAACAGCTGCAACTTTAAACTTCACCTTCAGCATATATATATATATACTAGTCGTTTACCCGTGCGATGCGGCGGGAAACCTATCGCTTAGGGAGAATACAAATAAAGGGTATTTTTAGGCCAAAGATTATTAATAAATAAAACCTTTGCAAGGATACAATTCAATCAAAATGGCAATTTATTTCATGATACTAACATACAACAGATGTATCATTGCTAAAGAAAGTACAATTCTTCAAAAAAAAATATTTAGGTATCACTACTGCCATCGTCACGTGCAATCTCCAAGAATATACTCATTAGAGGTGGCATTTCGATTTTCGAATAACAAACGAATGGGATTTGATTTAGGTAATTGGAGTTTTACTTCATCCAAGATCAAATCGTAAAAAATAGTTAAAAAGGAACTGGTCAATGCTGATGTCACTTCCAATGGTTATAAACGAAAGAGGCTATTGATTAAATACAATCTATTGATTTTTCTACAATGGTAAATTATAAAAAGGCTATTGTTTAAATACAATCTATTAATTTTTTTTAAAATGGTAAATACAAAGCAAGAAGCCTCCTCCAGCAACTCCAGCTCTGCAAGCAGCAACTGAAACGGCTAGCATTGTATTTGCTCTTGATAGCCCATTATACTATTCCTAAAAGCACAGAACATCGCTGGATTGTATAATAAACATATATTGCATATATTACGATTGAGATACATAAGGCATTGTAATTGTAATAAACACCATCCAGATAGATCAAATTAATAATGCGATAGCTACCTTTGTCTCGGTCTTGTCCAAGCCTATCATTGCCTTATCACCATCGCGTAACTCAGGCAAAAATAGACTTTGGCCGTTACCCGTCAACACATTAAAGTTTCTTGATTTGAATCATTTGAGATAACAGACTCCAAATTGACCCAAACAGCTACACAAGAACGCTTACCTCTTGGTTGTGAATGGAGACAAGCGCTTTCAACTGGACACGCCGAAACATAGTATCTTGATGCCGGATAGAAGCATCTAAAACCTGCGTATTTTTGTAAACCTTTAATATAAGATGCTGGTAAACCACCTCCACAATAGTTATAGATAACTCAAAAGGCATTACTAATAATAATAAGTTCTTAGATTGAAATTCCTAAAATATGATTAACACCTATAAAAACTACAATAAGCACATAAATAAACAAAAGTTTGAGACCAAATTACAAAAACGTATTCACATAACTCTTGCACTCTGTAACAAGAATCGTTTTTATCGAAATTTCAGGTTCTGATTCAACCCATGTGTCAAAATTTCCGCCTATAATTTATAACTTATAGAGAAGGAAAAGGATATTTGGCTATTGGGAATGCATTGGCCCTAGTCTCAGCTAGAAGGCAGTTTCTAACTTCACCACGAAGGTGTTCAACACACGCCTGCAACACAAAATAATTGCTTCTATTTGTTTCAATTTTGAAGCAATTATCTGTTATTTGATTGAGAATAGGCTGCAAGTGCAACTTTGTATCACTTCGCTTCCAGCTTCTTGCTAGATCAATTAAAGACCAATTCAAATAGAGATCCAAATTTGAAAGGTAATTAACTAATGCATTATTAACTTTGAAGAATAACTAATGAAAAAGAATGTGTGTGTGATACTCACCAATGAGGTCTGCTGAGCCATTCAGATTTATAAGCATACTGAGTGCAATGTCAGGTTCAATCAATTGCAAGAAGTCAGTCCGAGTCTCCTAGTCCTGTGACAAATCATTTCAAGTGAAATTTACATCAGAAACTATTACTGGTCGAACATAATGAGACAATCGGAACTTGCCTAGAGAGATCCATTTTCCTAAAGATGACTTCAAACCAATGATCGGGAACATAAAAAAAGCTTTTACATTTTTAAATTGAAAATAAAACTAAAAGATGCGAAGTTGGCAATATGCATACGCTTGAGTTTTAATTTGTCCCCATAAATCCATTGACTCATGTTTCCTTTGTTTAAGGTAATAATTATTAGATTCATATTTTTAATATAATATTAAAATCATATAATAGATGAAGACAGAAAACAAACCTTTTTCGTCAACAGTCAGCATCTAAGCCTCTTCCTTTTATCACATCGTCGTCAGCTTCATCGTTATCTCTCCAAGTTTTCTATTGCCTTTACTATCCAGCCCATATCTTTGTATAATCACCAATTTCATTTGGTTTCAAGGAATCAAGCTATTTATTCTTCAGTTCGAGGTCTCATATGGTCAAACCACATCTTCTTTTTGCCTTATGTATTTCTATTTTACCTGCAATTATCAAAGCATGTCTATGGGTCATAAAGCAACTTTTACTCTAATAATCCAACTAAAAAACCTTAATTATTTAACAATTGGCATCATTGGTTTAATGTCAAAAATAGTGTTAATTAATGCAATAAGATTTGGAGCAAAAATATATTGATTCAAGGCCAAATAAGACTTTGAAGAAACTTGAGAAATGGTGAGATAGAGACCTAACTTGTAACGCCTTAACTAATTTGTTTGTGGCTGCTTGGCCAATTCCAACATGTTTCCTTAGCTGGAGTCAGGTACGTGTTCCTCGCCGCCTTGCCTGCAATTTAAAAAAGAAAGCATTAGCTCAAGAAGCTACAATATCTCATTCATGCAAGCGAAATACAAATTTGAGTCATTCTTAATTGGAGTTTATTTCTTTTTTCTAAGATTTGACATTGAAAATATAAGTAGAAATAAACTAATATGCATAAATCAAGTTTAAATAAGCCAAACATTAGCATACTTTTCTGGCAGGTCCTTCGTTAAATAACGCTAAAACTTTGACGTGAATCTGCACAATAAAAACGGGTCAAAACGTATTACCCAGTAACTCTGTTAATTTTATGAGTTACTAATTTAAAAGAATATGATTTTATGCCCAAACTTTCATGTAAAATTTTGTTAAATTTATTACAAGTTAAGAAATAACTATCTAAGCAGGCTCTAAACATATTACCAAGGTAACTCTTTCAACAATACAGTAATCAAGTATGGAATTGTGCCTCACGAGGTGTACGCCTGGAGACAAACTGATATAGCATCAAATATGCCTTTTCCTCTGTCTTTGTAATTTATTGTTGATTTTCACTTTTAGCTTAGAATTCAACTGATTATATAAACCACACAAATACCTAAAAATAGTTGAAAAAGCATCAAATTACCTGCCCATGAGGGAAGCACGCCACTAAGCATAATTTACAGCATCACCATGCATTCTGTATGTCAATACCTTCCCGTATTTCTGCTTCAACACTTCTGTAGCAACATAATACGCACTGCCAACAATATCGTGGTATGATTTTCCTGCAAGTGTTTGTTCACATTGTCATAAAACAAGATTAGTAAACGACATTTGTGGGTTTGTGTTTCGGTTAAATGCGCCGGGTCAGTTTTCTGTCGAACCCCATGAACACCTTTAGCTAAACGGGGGCGTGTTAGGTTGACCTGGCAGGTTCGTTGTTGACCTATTTCTTTTTTAAGAAACCTAACAGGCGTTTTATGTCATCATGTGGGCTAATATAGGCATTGATCTCAGATAGGACAAATGAAAAGAAAATATGCTATAAGAGAAACGGGTCCAATGGGCGGCCAAGTTAAGCTGGTTGAAAGTCAAACTGACCCTTACGCTAAAACTTTAATCATCAAAAGAATTATAAGAATTATAGATACTATCCATGGGGACTAATCGAATTTAAATAAGTCAAACTGACCCTTACGCACTTTATGAGGCATGTTAGATTCTTATATATTATATATTCATACATTAAATAAGTAGACATAAACTAAAAAGTAAGAATAAAGATACCAGTTCTTGATTAAGCCATCCAACCACATATTGCAACTTTACGTTGTTCCAAAGGATGCCACTCAGCACCAATGCACACTCCATTTCAGTTTTTATACGTCCTACACAAATAATAACTTAACACAATTATAAAAAATATAAAAATTGCAGCAGCCAAGAACAATCGAATAGTAGCAGATCTATGAAAACATGCAATTAATATGATCAATGAACAGTCTATATAAAAAAACGGTTTCTTTCAACTCAAGTTAATTTCGGTCCAACCATTTTTGACCCAAACCAAAGTGATTTTTAGCCCGAACCAACTCAAAATCATTTCCCTCGAACCCAACCGCCGAACCAGCAACCCAACCTAGCTGCGCAATCGCCCATGCTAGCGACAGCACACCAGACCCAATCACAGCAGTTATAAAACACACATTAGCCTTGAATATGTACTGATCCCTTTTTATTTGACGTGTTTATTATTTGAAAGAAACCTGGACAAACCTGTATGTTCCCAGCTAAAACTGTAGTTCTAACCGAAATATGTACTGCTCCCTTGTTAACCCAACTCGACCAGAAAAGTTTCGACTGACACCACTGGCCTTGAATTCCTCTGGTACCATCATGTGGCTGCTGGCTTCTACACCTGCATGCATGATCATAATGTTCATAAGAATAACATTACATGATGGAGGAAATGATAATATATATATATGTATGTATGCATATATTAAGATTAAACTCACCATTGAGAAGACGAAATGCCACCTTTGACACCAAGACCGCAACCCTCAACTTCTGAACATGATCAGTAATTCCACAAAACGGTAATTAAGTAATAGATCAAGGTGAAATCACTTAAAGTAGAAACAAGAGTACAAGCTGACCTGATTTGTTGAGGGCATAGCAGCAGCCTCGTGGTGCTTCTGGTCGTTTGTGGTTAAACGAAACCGTCGAATGGTCTGAGATTCTTATATATTGGCGTGAAGTAGGTTATGGCAAAAAAAAATGACGGGTGCACCTGAAAAGCAAAAAAATTGACGGGTGCACCTGAAAAGCAAAAAAATTAACCCATTACATCTCAACTTTATAAATGACAGGTGCACCTGAAAAGCAAAAAAATTGGAGTTGGTTGCTATAATCAAGAAAATTTATAAAATTCATTCCACTCGTGCAGTTTATTTGCAGATATATTATTATAATTTATTACCTGAACAAGCTGAGACTTGAAGCTAAGAGTTTTATAACCGTTGTGACGAATCAACCTTTCGGCCAGGTGGCTTGCATAGCCAACACATAGAGACTTCCTCAAATTCTTATAATCTTGTTCTCTATCTCTCCGTCTTTCCTTTCTTCTTACATCCAAGCTCCCTGATATATAAAAAAACAACGCTTTTTTAAATTGACCATACAGTAAAGACAATATCAGTTTAGTAAGGCGCATACACACAAAATGCTTCATGCAATACCCCAAGATTCATTCACAATCATGTCAAAATTAAAAATAAATAATCATATTTTTACTGATTAAAAGGCTATCAAATAGCAAGCCTATCATGAATGATGAAAATATACTTTTATCATTCTTATTACATATTCTTCTCAATTTCTAATTATATTAACATTTCTGCAATGTGTTCACACGAAAACGCATTCATAAACTCTCGGTTCTTTGAAAATCAACATAAGGACTAAAACAACTAATACAGAGGGGAGAAAGTCATTACAATAAGAAAAAGCCTTTCTCCTCAACCTAATTTTCTCCTGCAACAAAGCCACATAAAACTGCTATTAATTAAATACATATAATTGCAATGGATATGTCACCTAATTACAGGAACAATATTCGTCAGCAGGCACTCAAGCTCATTATACATAGATGCACAGTTTTTTCTAACAAATAAATAATACAAATGTGCTGAACTATAATTAGCGTAATGGGTCTCTTGATTTCATTATATTATAAGATGATATTTATCATTATGAGATTCTTGTAAAAAAAACACATACCAAATAATTCCACTCTGTTACTATTAAGGGTTTGCCTGAGTTTGGCCGGAAAACCTAGTTGACTTCGCTGTGCCGGAATCCCTTTCAAACGCCTATCTCTTCCTCATTCGATCCTAAATCTTCATTCTACGTAAAGGAATTAGTTTTTGATTCTAGGAAAATTCTTGATGAGATAATGGAAGGTAATGAATCCTTTAAGGATGGTAAGATTCAAGAAATTAATAATGAAGATAGGGTGTTTGATGAGTCCTCCTACAAGGTGTTTGATGAAATGCTTGAAAGGTTTAGTGGCGAAATTAAGGTTCAAATCCATGATGAATCAGTGAGTGATGTTAAAGATTCATCAGTTAGGGTTCATATTAATGATGATGAGGTATTAGAATTGCACAATGAAACAATGGTTGTTGTTAAAGACTCTATAGATGAAAAGAATGACGATGTTAGTGAATCAGAAAAAGATTTTAAAGAATCAGTAAATGAGAAGGGTAGTGTTGTTAAAGAATCGGTGAATAAAAATGAAATTGATGTTCAAGAATCAATTGATGGTGCTGATGTTCAAGAACCAACGGGTGGTGATGCATTAAAAATACAAAAAGAAGAACACTTAAGAGAGGGAGAAGGGTAAAACCCAATTCAATTCATCGATACCACAATCTGTTACAACACACACTATATAGCTACTAACTAACCACTAACCCCCTACACTATAGAACAATTACATCTAGCCCCCTTTCCTTATTTTGACCCGTAACAATACTCTCCCCTTATAAGACTTTTGACCTCAAAAGTCAAAATAATAATAAGAGACCCACTAATCACAAGTATCAAAAACAAATGCATGTGCTTTATTCCAACAGTGAAGACCACAACAGTATCCTCCGAATGTAATGCAGTATGGAGTGCAGAAAGGATTGTATAGACTATGAATCCAATCAAAATGAGTACCCCACATCAATAAAGTGAGCTGATGTGTCAAAAGTTGATTATCCCACTCAAGCCTAGTGTACCAACTATACAACCAAACTTTACCACCACCTACTGTACATAGACTTTTCCCTTCCAAGACTTTTGCCCTCAAAAGTCCACATATGAAAGAAGTTCCCATAATTCGGATTATGTAACCCGGATTCCAAACCCACACAATCATTCTGTTTTGAACTGATCCTGTAATCAAGATATATGTATTTTGCTCCTTCAGTTCAATTATGAAATTAAGTTTTCGTAGCTGAGCCTCCAAAAATTTCAATTTCATCTTCGCCCAGTCTCGATCTCGTAGGCTTGCTCGAGTCTTTTTGTCCCACTTTTTCTTTCTTTCTTTTTTCCAACGAGTTACTAATGTGTGTGTAACAAACTTATATACCCATTTGTATTGTACATACCATTCCTCGAAAGAATTCTTACATGAAGTACTTACAAAGCAATATATGACATGATCCTTTTGTATCAACATTTGACTGTTTAAAGAATAAAAAGAATCCCCATTTCCATGTATTACCATTACATTAAAAGAATCAATAGGCACATATCATCTCTTATATTCCCATGATTGATCTTATAGAATTCTTTGTCCAATTTACCCTCCAACCCATTCACTTTATCTTCTAACCTGGTTAAATTCATCTCATCAATTTCTTCCAGAATCAGTTCTGTATGTTGTACAAACAACGGTGCATTAAAATAATCTGTAGCGTCAACAATACCACAGATTTGAACCCACTTCCGCATCCAACCGGTATCTAACCACATTAATAGTTTCTTCTTCCTTGAAGCTAATACTTTTGCTAAACCCAAGACTCGAACATGCTCACCCACTTTTACCTGATGGTCTAACCCAAGACTCTTAAAAGGAAGTGGTGCTTTTTCTATCATCCTTTGGTAACACACTCTTAACTTGACAATCATATTAACATAAAGAAAAATGGTCATAGGAACAGAGATTTCTGGTTTCTTACCATTCCATCCGGTATCAATGAGTTTAGAATAACATTCATAACATTCATTGGCTCCCCTGTTCACTCCATGAGTTTCAGGCCAGTTTGGTGTAAACTCTTTTTCTTGTACATCACTACAAAATTCAGTATAAACCTGATTATTTTTCTTATCTTTTCCATCTTTTTTGAAACCCTTAGCATCAAATAATTCTTGATGAATAAATTCTTGAATCTCATCACAAAATAGACTCACCTTTTCACCATCAAAAACACCCACAAGAACTGAACCTTTGCCGATAATATGTTGATTTTCTGGTTCATTTCTGTTGTCAACAGTAGTATCAATACTTCTTGCTATGCCTTGATTTAAACCATCATATTCATGTCCATTTTTAGAATAATCAAACAATTCCTTTTCAAGTTCTTTTTGAATGTCCATGGTTGATCCACAAATAACATCATTCTTTGCATCTAGTGAATCTTTAACATCCTTTACACATGCTGAATCTCTAACATCAACCACATGTTCAATTTTTATTTCTAATTTTTTATCATCAGTTACTTCATTTACCATCGTTTCTTGAATCTTTCCATTCCTAAAAAACTCATTATCCTTCATCAACTCATCAAGAGTAATTTTAATATCAAACTCCAAATCTTTTTTATAAAAAGAAGTAGGATCATATGGAGAGAAGGAATCTTGCAAGTTATTCGAATCAATTTTTAAAGCCAATGAAATCACATCTTTCACCTTAGCGCAACTATATTGATGCCATCTAGCAAAGATTTTCCTAATTTCTGGTTCTAAACCACACATGAATAGGTATATAGCATAGAATTCAGAAATTTCTTCAAGATTTCTAACCTGATCGAATACAATTTGAAACGAATCACAGTAATCTTTAACTGTACCTTCTTGGTTATATGCCATTAACTGTTCCATTGCACCTCGTTTGTTGATTTCTCAGATGAACAACTTTGAATTGCAACGGTTCTTGAATCTTGTTGCTGCGTTGCCCTAATTCCCAAAGATAAACCACTTGTTGAATCGCCTGGTTGTTGAATCGATTGTTGCTTGTTGAAATCTGCTATGATTGTTTTATGTCGATGCCCTAATTTGATGTTGAAAACCTCTGTTGATCGCTGCTGCTTGTTGTTGCCGCCCAAATTTTGCCACCTTCTTGTTCGATTTGTTATTGTCTAACCCACAGTCGAGAGGATTGAGAGCTCTGATACCATTGTTACGAATCGATAAAGAGAAAAAGAAGAACACTTAAGAGAGGGAGAAGGGTAAAACCCAATTCAATTCATCGATACCACAATCTGTTACAACACACACTATATAGCTACTAACTAACCACTAACCCCCTACACTATAGAACAATTACATCTAGCCCCCTTTCCTTATTTTGACCCGTAACATTCGAAGTATGTGAAATTGAATTAGCATTACCTAAAAAGTTTCAATCGGTTGAGAGTTAATAATTTGAACGATGGATCGACGAAAAATTAGTGCGAAAACGGCAAATTAAAAGTGCAGAGAGATTTGCATTACCGTACTTGTTTCTGTACCTTAGCGTAGCTTACAGTTCTATACATCATCTTCCACTAAGGGGCTGTTTGGCTAAGCTTATCTTAGTGACTTATTTACTTATTTACTTTTTGAAAAGTTAAAGGGTGTTTGGGTTAGCTTATTATGTGAGAGGAATAAGTAAATAAGTTATTCCATTATGACTTATTTGCTTTTCAAATAAGCAAATAAGTAAATAGGTAAAAAAAAAATAAGCTTAGCCAAACAGCCCCTAATATGTATAAATGGCTTTTGCAGCAATTATTCATGAAAAAACGAACTGAAAAAAAGAACAAATCAAATCTGGTCAGAATCGAATTTAGCAAAAAAAAAAAAAAACGAATTCAACACCTCATTACAGATCCAGATTCGAAAGTGCCCTAACTTCATCATTGAAACCAAAAATTAGGTCTGCCATTGTTAGTAACCTTTGTATGAAGTGAAATGATTGAATCGCAAAGCTCTTGAACCGTATTCTCCATTGGATTTGATTTCTGTTGGAGATTGTGAATCTGAATTTGAGATCGAAACCCTAATCGTTGGCATGTGCTTGAGTCGCCAGAGAGAGAGAGAGAAGGTTGATGAAACTGGTGAGATGTGAGTTGTGAGAGAGATGAGAGAGAAGGAAGGGGAAAGGTGGATCCGTGTGAAAACAAAGTCATCCGTTAGATCACGATCCGTGTGAAGAATTGAAAGAAAATGGACGGCTGATGATGAATCCGGGTGAAGGGTAAAAGTTTTGTGTTTCTTGGTGCTTTAAGTCTTGTACATTGTGCATTGAGTATGTTTTAAGTACATTTTGAAAAATGTACTTAAAACATACTCAATGCACAATGTACAAGACTTAAAGCACCAAGAAACACAAAACTTTTACCCTTCACCCGGATTCATCATCAGCCGTCCATTTTCTTTCAATTCTTCACACGGATCGTGATCTAACGGATGACTTTGTTTTCACACGGATCCACCTTTCCCCTTCCTTCTCTCTCATCTCTCTCACAACTCACATCTCACCAGTTTCATCAACCTTCTCTCTCTCTATAACAAAAGATTCAAGAAGTTGAAAGTAAAGTCACACTTTGTCCGAGTTGAAGATTACACAACTCCTAATAAAAGTTAAGTATACACATTGGTTTTATCATCCTGCAAGAGAAAATCAAAGATCAAGATGATATTTTTGTAAGCATAAAGAAACAATTTTTAACAAGAAAAGAAGCATAAATGTTGCCCAAGAACAAAACCCACAAGCAGAAGTTGAAAATAAAGATGAAAAATAACTTCAAAAACTGTTATTTTATGTGGGTAGTGAAGAAACATAGCAGGCAGATTAAGCAGCCAGATAGAATTTACCTCCAGCACATAACATTACCATCATTAATTAGCAAATATTAGCATACAAAAATAAAGATTTTACTCATCTATTGAATAAATTGAAAATCTTGGTGGATGAAAATAAGGAAACAGTTCCAATGAAGAAACTAAAACAAGATTTCAAAACATAAAAGTCAAATCTTTGGGTCATGCTAGAAAACTGTACAACATGGGTCATATCATATGAAGAATCTAGAACCAACATAAGTTAAAAAAAAAAAAACCTTTGAAATCCACTTGCCTTCAAATTTATCATGAAATCAGAAACTTCAAAACTCAACCTTTATAAGCGATTTAGTATGCAAGATGAGGTCCCATTAATTAAAAATATGGAAGAAAAAAAAACACCCACCAGAAAGTAATTAAAACGACGAAGTTTCAAGGAAACTTCAGATCGAAGAAATGGTGCGGAAAACACGAACGATTGTCGGGTGCATAGTCACATAATTCGCTCAAAAAGAAGCGAATTTCGTTTTGGTACGTTTCGTACCATACGTATTTCGTATGCTTATAATACGATGCCAATTCGCGTATCATATTCTTCAATTCAGCGCATCATGTTCATCAATTCAGTGAATTTCATTTATCAATTCAGCGAATGGTGACGAAGATGAAAAAATTAAACCTTACATGTGATGTGATGATGAACCCTAGTGAAAATGGAGGAGACGATGGAGATGGAGGCTGTACATAATATGACGGCTGCGTTTCTTTAATCTATTTTAACCTAAACCTCTTTTATTTACATATTTCATCTTTTATGTTTGTGTTATTATAATTTTTAACCTAAAGCTTTTTTTATTAAGTTACATATTTCATCCTTAGACCTCAATACTTTTACTTTTTTCAAACTTGAATTAATGGCTATTATTTTATTTTATTTTATTTTTCTATTAGCATACGTCACCGAAAGTAAATGCAATGTTTTTTTGTTTATTAAATATTTTTGGTTTACAAAATTTGTTGCAATGTTTTTTGTTTATTAAATATTTTTGGTTTGAAAAAATTTGGTTTCGTGTAGTAAGGGTGTTAGGAGTGGTTAAACATTTGAGAGTGACAAACTAAAAAATTGACCAATCAGAGTGCGCCACGTCAATCAGTGAAAAGTGTTTAAACTTTGTTGAAAAGTGTTGACAATGGTTTAGACATTTGGTGAAGTGGTAAACTTAAAAAAAAGGAAAATGAGTGATTGGTTGAAATTGGAATGGACCCCACCCCACACCGCCCTCTCTCTCTCTCCTTCCTCCCTTCCCCGCGTCGGTATGCACCCACCGATTCTCCCCCCATTTCGTCAAACACCAACGCGGCAAACTGATCGGCATTGGTTGCCGATTGATGAAAGAGCGGTGCCGGGTGGGTTTGTCGCCCCCACTCCGGACACCCTTATGAGTTATTTTGAGATGCCTCGAACCAAACTAGAATAAAGTTTTGTTGACATGTTGAACAGCTCGAAAAATTCAAGGTTTTGAGATCGGCTTGAGAAAATCTTGAATCAAATTATTTGTTTATGACATGTGGAGTTGCTCGTGTCCGATAGATATTTACTTGTTAAAAGTTTGAATCAAACCTAGTTTATCGAGCATGAGCTCGAGCCTAAATTGAAGTTTGTCTGATTAACAAGTTTTTGCAAGTTTGATTATGTTTGTAAGCAGTGGTGGACCCAAATTTTTTTTTTTTTTTTTGGGGTAATCAGGGAGATTAACGAAACCTTTAAGGAATTGATTGAGATTTTTTAAGGAATTGATTGAGATTTTAAGAAAAAACAAGGATTGATACCCGCCGCAATGCGGCGGGAATTCTTTAGTTATAACTAAGTCGATCTAGGACCCGCACGTTATGGTAAACCTGTCAAACGGGGAAGAAATAGACGATGTAAAAACGTTCACCAACAGACGCACGTTGTGTCGTGTTAACTCGCAAAATTTAGAACGAAACGTAAAAACGTTAAAACAAAGACGCAGTCGATCTAGGACCCCCACGTTATGTTAAACCTGTCAAAAGGGGAAAATAGACGATTTAAAAACGTTCACCCACACACGCACGTTAAGTCGCAAAATTTAGAACGAAACGTAAAAACGTTATATCAAAGACACACGTTGTGACGTGTTAAGTCACAAAATTTAGAACCTATCATAAAGCGAAAAATTTGCGGAAAATGAAAACTATAAAGGACCAAAATTGAAAGTAAAAAAAGTTGTGAGAATAGATTAGAAAAGATAAAAGGTTTTGGGTTAAAAGTAAAAAAACAAATAGTTTTGGGTTAAAGGTAGTTTATGAAATACTTTTGGGTGAAAAGTAAAAAAAATCATTTTTTTTTTTTTTGGAAAACCCCCAAAGCCAAGGTTACGACAACTATATGCATAACCATTTTCTCTTTGGAAAACCCCCAAAGCACACCCCGTGTTGCGGCGGGGCGTAAAACGGTGTCAAATAGTACTAATGTCACACAACCATTATCGACCACCAACACTGACTCGACCTAGGATCTGCGTGTTGTGACGAACCTGTCGAACATGAAAAAATATAGGTAAAAAAGTTGAATTACACATGCACGTTGCTCCGTGTTAACTTGGAAAATTTGAAACAAAACATAAAAAAGTTGAAACACATTCGTACGTTGCGTCCTATTAACTCGAAAAATTTAGAACTATACATAAACCGAAAATTTGCCAAAGATAAAAAGTATAAGTGACAAAAGTTGTGAAGTTAAATTGCAAATAATGAAGAGTTTTGGGTTAAAGTTAAAAAAACAAATTATATAGGGTTAAAATTGCAAAAGGTAAAAACCTTTGAGTTAAAAGTAAAAAATCAAGTTTTTTTTTTTTTTGAAAAACTCTCAAAGCACAAGTTACAAGTTATTATGCACAAAAAGTTTGTTTATTTATATATGGAGTAATAACACTATTCTTTTTTCAGGGGGCGGCTACCCCTTACTTTGTTACTTCGCAAGCTTAACGGACCAACCTATCATGTATATAAGTATAATGATTTTTATTTAATATAGAAACTACATATTTCAAAATAAACTAGGAATATAACCGCGCGCGTTGCGGCGCGCAAACCGTTAAGTGTTTTGTACACAAATCACATCCTGAATGGGCACCGACATGGACATGCTTGTAGCCCTGAGCGGGTTAGTTTGGGTAATGGGTTAAAATGGGCCGCTTAAATACATGTTCAATATGGTTTGGGTAAAAGTGGGTTCTGATCAAAACAGGCTCGGGTTTAAAAGGGGCTCTAGTCAACATAAGTCTGAGTAACGGGTCAATTTGTTCATAAAAAATAAGGAAAAAAACAGTTAAATTTTTCCTTCCAAAACGCTTGTCGTCTTGAATTACGTGCAGCTGCAAGGCTGCTGCCATATGCGAAGTTGCGAACCCCCCATTAACCCTCTTGTTTCCTTTAGTTCTCATTGTTGGGCTGTCTTTCTTGTGGTCCATCGAAAGTCTATAGTGGGCTTTTAGTTTTCATTTGCCACTACTTTAATTCCATTCTCTTTTCATCCATTAATTTACTTCATGAGAACCTATTATGCTACTGCAACAAACAAAAGTAAATATAAGTTAATTTACTTCATGAGAACCTATTATGCTACTGCAACAAACAAAAGTAAACATAAGTTGATCCCCCTTCCCAGCCCAGTTGGTTCCCCATGTGGTTGTTGGGCCGGTTCCTCCTTGGAGGTCACCGATTCGACTCCCGGCTGCGGCATTTGGGGGGGGGGGGGGGGCGTCCCAATGATGGATCGTTTCCTACCGAGGCATGGTTCGATCCGGAGGGCAACCCGGTTTTACCCAGCTGTTACCCCAGCGAGGTTCTTGTGTGGGGGCAGTATGGTTTCCGGGCGAAGGTCAGTCTGCGCGGCGGCCGGGGCCCGATAGAACATCGCGTCCGAGAGGCGGGGCTGACGGGGGATTGTCTTCGATAAGAACCCGGTGACCTAGGTCCTGTACATAGAAAGTCACCCTTCAAAAAAAAGTTAAATCATTTATTATTTTCTTAAATGTGGTGACCTTCAACGACATTAAAGTATTATAGCCATTATGAAGCAATTAAAATACCATTTGGGATTAAATACTAACTGGTTTTATCAGAATGCTCAGTATATATACAAAGAAACTTGTTTTCTCAAGGACTTCCATGTCAGATTTATGTTTCTATACCCGTTGCTCTTTGCATGGGACCCACAAAAAAGGTGCAAGGTATGTGATAGATATATGTTTCAAGGTGATCAACTATTGAACCAAACATATATTTTATATCAAAGGGACATGTGGATTTGGTTGGGTGGTGATTTGGGTGACTTTTCATCACGTGATATCAGCTATGAATTTAATAAAGCAACTCTCAACTGCCATGGTAATAATAGGTGGGTGCAAAAAAAAAAAAAAAAACAATTTATCTGGCAGATAGATTATCAAAATCAAAAGTACCCATTTAGGTCGAAATCCAATCAACAAACCCTAATAAGAATATATTAGGCAAGATAATCACCAGTACGGACAAACATACCGGTTGATCTGTAGCCCTTATCCACCATGTACCTCCCTCGCCTGTCACTGCCTGCCGGAAAGCGACAATTGCGTCGACCACATGTACCTCCCTCGCCTGTCATCGACTTCATCACTATCGGGATGGCCGACAATCACCCACCATTTGTCACATGCATCTCTATCTCTCTGTAGTGGTTTGTAAAGATATCAAATTCTTAAAGCATAACAATAACAATAATGCAATCAGTGCCACTGTTAAATTATATTCAAATAAAAATAAAGAAGCATGTATTATCAAACAAACCATATAACATAATTGGAATATGAGATATATAAACAAAATACATAACATTGCTACCACATCTAAAGAATAAATGGCAGGACACCTGGATAAGGATGGTCTTTCTAATGCCATCTTTTTAAACATAGCAACCCAAGTTCTTCAGCCCAATCTAAACCTAGGCAGAAACTCTTATCAAACCAAGCATACTTACTTCTAAGCTGGATCATAGCAAGTTACCTGTGAGACTATCATGTTGGCCAAGTAAAGAGCACATTATTATCTTCAATGAGGTAACTTGTTCACCTCCTGAAAAAAATGGTCTTAAAACTATTGTTCAAAAGTCAAGGTGTTCTGCAATGTTAAAAAAATGTAGACTTACGGGTCCGATAGCAATTGAAGTTGTGAATTAAGGCGAGTCGAATATCCCCTAGTAATCTTGATATTTCTACATGGAACACCCAATTTTAAGAAAACCCAAGATGATCGATAATAAAGATACACGGTTGAGCAAAATTTAACGGAAAGGAGAAGAATATCCACCGCCACCATAGCAGCACCGCTGCCGCGCTTCACCGTTCTCATCTTAACTCTCACGCCTCATATGTCGTGTCCATCGCCTAAATATATCTATTTGTTTGAAATCCTACGGGTTACGTCTACTCGTCCAAGTTATTCTATGTGTACCAAATTTTTACCAGTGCTAATGAGTCCCATCAGTTAAATTGTCATATTTTTTTCGTCAATGGTATGTATCAGTCAAATTCGTTTTCAAAGTCCCAATTCTCAAACCATTAGAGTCTAATATTCACCCTAATATAAAAAACAATGGAATAGCTACGTTACAGCTCTCACTACCTATCTAAGCTTCCATAACCATTACCGAAACCAACCTCAACAACTTCAAATCTTCACCATGCTTTGATGTATAAGCGTTCTAAGAATATCATTTGACTAATTGTTATTCTGAAAACAAAATACAAGGAAAATTAAATCTTTTCTTAAAATCAAATATTCACACAATCTAACTGATAAAAAAGCCTAACAATTAGGGGCATGAAGTTTTGTGACATTAAAGTCATCTGCTTTCTCTAGGTGTGATTCGGGTGAACTTCACGAAACGGAATTCACTTATGTGGCCATAAATAGTTCGTGGCTTACCCTATATGTAGAGTCGGCCTGGAGAGTTACGGATTTACTTGAAGAACTCCCGAACATGCTTCAATCTGCTCAAGGGATCTTCACCTGATACTCCTTGTTGGTACTGCTCCCTCTAACCCTAGCGTACCTATACCAGAACATTTGTGTTCACGGAATCAGCATATATGATCATTTCAAGACTTGTTTTGAACAGATCTAACAAAGAATAAAACATGCAGATGGGTTCGGATCTTACCGGAATCAGGTCTGACTTGGTCGGAATGCTGATCGTCGTAATGGTCGTCGTCTACATAGCATGTCTTTTAAAGTCTCAGTCTTTGTTCGTCATTTGGGGTCGTAGACGCACCAGTATCAGATGGTTCCGCCACCGGGGGTGGTAGCTTTATTCATCTTTTGGAGCTGTCATCGTCACCATTCTGAACCTTCGATGCTCTCTTAATCTGCTCGAAAGATTTAAGTCGATTACTCGTTGTGTTCATCGACTTACATGTTGCAACCCCAACTCCTTGTCAGGTCGTGGTGTTGCAGAATGAGGCAACGATGAAAAGTTGTGGAGGTATTGAGATGTGACCTAAAACCCTTTTGACTTGTTACCCAACCCGCCTGTTTACCAGGCTTCGTACTATATATATACCATGTTGCAGGGGAATTTTAGAGGTATCACCTTGTTGTCGTTAATAATTCATAACTTTAGTTTCGAGCGGTTAACCTTCCTAGTAAAAATTATAGCCACATATGTTTTTAGAGGTATCACCTTGTTCGAATACCCCTAGTTTGTTTTAAAAAAATGTGATTGCCTGAAAACATGGTATATATATACTACATGTCAGAGCGGGTCGAAACAGGTTCGGAAGAATTATAACTTATGTCGCGCTCTGACTTAATGGCCCTTCTCTTTGCTATACCTCTAAAAGTTGCAGGGGAATTTAAGAGCTCTACATTAATACCAAAACCAATATCAAGACTCAATTTCATCATTTAAGTACACAAAATGACATAAGAGTAATATTTAAAACTACTTCCTGTAAATAAGTAAGAATTTAAGAACTCAAACCTTGGCTAACAGGAGCGTAGTGAGTGCAAATGGTTAAAAAACCTGTCAAAAACTTGAAGCATACCTGGGCAAAAAAACAACTGTAAAGAGTTCCTATCGGTGATTGATTGAAGAACAGCAAGGAAATCGAAATTTAGTGTGATGAGACCGATTATCGATTTAGGGTTCATCGATTTAGCCGTCGACCTACTCTCCTTTAAAACCCTCAATCATCGCTGCCATTACTCATGTAGCAACACCACCGTCAAGGTTGCAGTCGGAGATATGGCAACTGTGGCGATGGTGATGGAGGTGACGGTGATGCCGGTGGGGCAGCCCACTCTCTTTCCCTGGCCACAATTACAGTACTCGTCGCACGCTATTGCCACCATAGCCACCCCGATCCCCCCTTTCAAACCACAAAGAACATCATTGACGCCCCTTTCTCGCGTTTTCGGAGACGAAAGCCACCGCCGTAACCACCGTCACCTGCCTCCACTATAGCACGTCACCCCACCGAAGTCTTTCCTAAAAAGATATCACCGCTGCCGGTTTCTACATCTTGGAATCTGTGGGTAGGAGGCAAGCACACGCCGAGGTCCGGTCGCCGGCTCCAGATCTCCTTCTCTCATTCTCCCGTATTGCTCTCCGGCTCCTTCAAATGTTGTTGTCTCTCTCTGATGAATTTGAAGGAGAAAAACTGATGAGAGGAGGTGGGGAGGGAGAGAAGAGGACGTGTGTTTTTTACTATTCATTAGGGTTGTGACATGTCCCAGGTTACTATTCATAGGGAAAAGATCAAATAGGAAGTTAATTTTGGCTAGGAAGATAGGAAGCCATAAGATTATGACATGTGGCAAATTTTAAAATAAAGAGAAAGGGAATTTTAGTCAATCTCATCATTTCTTCTTCCTTCTTCTCCCCAGTTACTTCAAAACCCACCATTTTCAAAACCCACCATCTCCAACCTTTTCTTCACTTACTATCTCAATAATAACTACATTATAGTGTGATTTTCGTCATCAATCAATGATTCAACCACCCGATCAACGTGTTCTTCAGCTTTTTTCGAAGAAAACCCAGTTTAATTTCATTCAAAATCTCGTTTTTTCTGGTGATTTTGAAGATAATCACTCGATTTGTTCGATTCAATCGCTAATAAGTGTTTCTATCATTTCAATTTTCGTCAATTGATGAAGAAACCGGCTTCGATCCATGTAAGAAATTCTTTAATTTCATTTTCACGATCTGGGTTTTTATTTAGTCATTGCGTTTTACGATCTTGGCGGGGGTCCGGGGCGGCAGCCCCTGGTAGTGGGGTCCCAGGGGCGGCAGCCCCTGGCGGGGTCCAAGGGGCAGAGCCCCTGGCTGGGGTTGAGCTCATTTCGAAGACAGTAATTCGTAGACAATTCAGACAGTTCACAGACAATTCACAAACAGTTCACAAACAGTTTTATGTGTCCATTGCGTTTTAGAAATAAGAGAGTTTTATGTGTTTTCTGGCTATTGCGTTTTAGAAAAAACACATTTTTAAGTATCTTTAGTCATTGCGTTTTAGGTAAAACACATTTTTGAAGTGTTTTTAGTCATTGCGTTTTAGGTAAAAACACATTTTTAGGTGTTTTCAGTCCATTGCGTTTTACAGAGAACACTTTCTTTTGTTTTTTTAGGTCATTGCGTTTTAGAAATGAGACATTTTTAAGTGTTTTCTGGCAATTGCGTTTTACAAATAAAACATTTTTTTGTGTTTTCTGGCCATTGCGTTTTACAAATAAGACATTTCTTTGTGTTTTTTGTGCATTGCGTTTTAGGTAAAACACTTTTTTATGTGTTTTCAGTCCATTGCGTTTTAGAAATAAGACATTTCTTTGTGTTTTCTGGCCATTGCGTTTTACAAATAAGTCATTTCTTTGTGTTTTTGGTGCATTGCGTTTTAGAAAAATGTCATTTTTTAGGTTTTTTTTTTCATTGCGTTTTATGTAACTGGTGGTTTTTCTATTGCGTTTTACACAACTGGGTTTAATTTTTTTTTTTAAATATAGCAATAGTATACTCGTTTTAAAGATAAAAAAACGCTCGTTTTTTTGGTGCAATTTTTATAAAAAAATAATGTCGTATGAAAGAGTTATTAACGTTTAAAAAATGGGGGGGAATTGGAGGAGAGAGAAACTATTGGCTTGGATTGACTAGAATGCCCTTGAACAAACTCACGCGCCTCTTTTCTTTCTTTCAATTTCCCTGATTTAATCTAAGCCCTTGATTAACTTAATGGATGGTCAAGATCACTTCCTAGCCTTCCTAGCCAAATAAACTTCCTATCGTATCTCCACCCACTATTCATAAGCTTGTGTTTTTAATATATAGGATAACATTAAAAAGTCACACGACATCATCACACACACTCATATATATAATTTCCTATACATACATTTACAAGTTAGGGGAATAGTGTCAGGCAACCAACCAGTTTATTATATTATATTCATTTCAAATTATGTTTTTACCCCTGTTTAAAATTACCATTTTGCCCTCAGCTTAAATTAAAATTACGCTTTTGTCCTCATCTTAAAATTATGCTTTTGCCCTTAATTCAAAGTTACGATTTTGCCTGGCACTCCCCTATTGGACCAACCAGTTTATTATTTTATATCCATTTTAAAATTACGGTTTTGCCCCTCTTTAAAATTACGGTTATGCCTCCAGCTCAAAATAAAATTACGCTTCTGTCCCCAGCTCAAAATTACGATTTTTCTCTCGATTCAAAATAAAATTGTGGTTTTGCCCTCAGCTCATAATTACCTTTTCGCACCCAATTCAAAATAAAATTTTGTTTTTGCCCCCAGCTAAAAATTACAATTTTGCGCTCTGTTAAAAAATGTGACCCCCGTTTAAAAAATTATGATTTCGCCCTTAGTTTAAAATTACGTTTTTTCCCTAGTTTAAAATAAAATTATGCTTTTGCCACCAACTCAAAATTACAATTTTGTACTCGGTTCAAAATAAAATTGTGATTTTGCCTCTAGCTTAAAATTACGATTGTGCCCTTAGTTGAAATTTATATTACGCTGTTACCCCAAGTTCAAAATTACGAATTTGCCCCTGTGAAAATTTACAATTTTGCCCCTGGGTCAAATTTACAGTACTACCATCAAAACTATAAAAGTGTTTTGTTTTAATTGGTTGACTCAATTTAATTGTTTTTCGTGTCAATGAGCTGTCTAATACTCGGTCATTATTCGGCCATCCCCGCAACGCGGACGGAGTATTAACTAGTTGTGTATACAAAGTATAATTCAGAATGTATATAAGTTAATAGATAAATGATAAGCTAGTCAAGCTTGGGGTTGAATGATTTATTATGAGCCGAATTCGAGTTTCAAATATAAAAATCAAAATGAATTAAGCTTAAAGTAAGAGGCTTGTTGACACCTCTTGTTAAATCAATGTAAAGAAATCATATGATTGTCTTTAACATTTCCTTCTTCGCCAAGAGTAATCTCAGTTATAGGTGTAGCAAATGTGATTGATTTCAGCAAATTTTAAAAAAGTACTATTATGCTACAGGGTACGGGGCGTGATTGCCCATCTATCTCAACATTTTTTTCATCAATCGCGCCCCTCTCCTATACCATGCTAGCTATTGGAGGCGTTATTGAATGCTAGTCGTCCCAATAACAAGCAATAGCGAGATGTCGTGTGTTTGTGAGGTTTTAAACAAAGGGGGCGCCATTGATGGTGAATAAGGAGCTCCATCCCATACTATGGGTGTTTTTTAGAAGAGGCAATAGAGCCCCCTAGTTGATGTGGCGCAATGGAGCCACTACCATCTCCAAAGCATACTCTGCAGCTTTAAGGTTGCAGGGTATGAGGCGTGATTGTCCATCCACCTCAGCATTTTTTCCATCAATAGCGTCCCTCCCGCATACCATGCTAGCTATTGGGGGAAAGGAAATGCTAGCCATCCAAATAACGAGCAATAGCGAGATGTGTGTGTGATGTATTAAACAAAGGGGGGGGGGGGGGGGGTGCTATTGGCAGAGAATAGGAATAAGAGTAGGGTTGTTCATGAGCCGAGCCGAGGCGAGCTAGGGCAAGCTCGGGCTCGGCTCGATTATAAACCGAGCTGGCTCGACTCGGCTCGGATTTGAAACCAAGCTGAAAATCTAAGTTCGAGCTCGGCTTGATTTTAAACCGAGCTGGCTCGGCTCGGCTTGGTTTGACTCGATTTTAAAAATAAAAATTAATATATAGCTCTCAAAATTCAGTATTCTAAAATATTATTCAATACTTCAAAAGAGCATATTCAAAATAAGTTCAACCTAATACATTATAAGGCAAAATCACGTTCAACAACGCAAAATAAGTTTTATATTTCAAGTAAATACAATATTTGTTCATTAGCACGACAATCAAGGAATCAAGCTATTTATTCTTCAGTTCGAGGTCTCATATGGTCAAACCACATCTTCTTTTTGCCTTATGTATTTCTATTTTACCTGCAATTATCAAAGCATGTCTATGGGTCATAAAGCAACTTTTACTCTAATAATCCAACTAAAAAACCTTAATTATTTAACAATTGGCATCATTGGTTTAATGTCAAAAATAGTGTTAATTAATGCAATAAGATTTGGAGCAAAAACATATTGATTCAAGACCAAATAAGACTGAAGAAACTTGAGAAATGGTGAGATAGAGACCTAACTTGTAACGCCTTAACTAATTTGTTTGTGGCTGCTTGGCCAATTCCAACATGTTTCCTTAGCTGGAGTCAGGTACGCGTTCCTCGCCGCCTTGCCTGCAATTTAAAAAAGAAAGCATTAGCTCAAGAAGCTACAATATCTCATTCATGCAAGCGAAATACAAATTTGAGTCATTCTTAATTGGAGTTTATTTCTTTTTTCTAAGATTTGACATTGAAAATATAAGTAGAAATAAACTAATATGCATAAATCAAGTTTAAATAAGCCAAACATTAGCATACTTTTCTAGCAGGTCCTTCGTTAAATAACGCTAAAACTTTGACGTGAATCTGCACAATAAAAACGGGTCAAAACGTATTACCCAGTAACTCTGTTAATTTTATGAGTTACTAATTTAAAAGAATATGATTTTATGCCCAAACTTTCATGTAAAATTTTGTTAAATTTATTACAAGTTAAGAAATAACTATCTAAGCAGGCTCTAAACATATTACCAAGGTAACTCTTTCAACAATACAGTAATCAAGTATGGAATTGTGCCTCACGAGGTGTACGCCTGGAGACAAACTGATATAGCATCAAATATGCCTTTTCCTCTGTCTTTGTAATTTATTGTTGATTTTCACTTTTAGCTTAGAATTCAACTGATTATATAAACCACACAAATACCTAAAAATAGTTGAAAAAGCATCAAATTACCTGCCCATGAGGGAAGCACGCCACTAAGCATAATTTACAGCATCACCATGCATTCTGTATGTCAATACCTTCCCGTATTTCTGCTTCAACACTTCTGTAGCAACATAATACGCACTGCCAACAATATCGTGGTATGATTTTCCTGCAAGTGTTTGTTCACATTGTCATAAAACAAGATTAGTAAACGACATTTGTGGGTTTGTGTTTCGGTTAAATGCGCCGGGTCAGTTTTCTGTCGAACCCCATGAACACCTTTAGCTAAACGGGGCGTGTTAGGTTGACCTGGCAGGTTCGTTGTTGACCTATTTCTTTTTTAAGAAACCTAACAGGCGTTTTATGTCATCATGTGGGCTAATATAGGCATTGATCTCAGATAGGACAAATGAAAAGAAAATATGCTATAAGAGAAACGGGTCCAATGGGCGGCCAAGTTAAGCTGGTTGAAAGTCAAACTGACCCTTACGCTAAAACTTTAATCATCAAAAGAATTATAAGAATTATAGATACTATCCATGGGGACTAATCGAATTTAAATAAGTCAAACTGACCCTTACGCACTTTATGAGGCATGTTAGATTCTTATATATTATATATTCATACATTAAATAAGTAGACATAAACTAAAAAGTAAGAATAAAGATACCAGTTCTTGATTAAGCCATCCAACCACATATTGCAACTTTACGTTGTTCCAAAGGATGCCACTCAGCACCAATGCACACTCCATTTCAGTTTTTATACGTCCTACACAAATAATAACTTAACACAATTATAAAAAATATAAAAATTGCAGCAGCCAAGAACAATCGAATAGTAGCAGATCTATGAAAACATGCAATTAATATGATCAATGAACAGTCTATATAAAAAAACGGTTTCTTTCAACTCAAGTTAATTTCGGTCCAACCATTTTTGACCCAAACCAAAGTGATTTTTAGCCCGAACCAACTCAAAATCATTTCCCTCGAACCCAACCGCCGAACCAGCAACCCAACCTAGCTGCGCAATCGCCCATGCTAGCGACAGCACACCAGACCCAATCACAGCAGTTATAAAACACACATTAGCCTTGAATATGTACTGATCCCTTTTTATTTGACGTGTTTGTTATTTGAAAGAAACCTGGACAAACCTGTATGTTCCCAGCTAAAACTGTAGTTCTAACCGAAATATGTACTGCTCCCTTGTTAACCCAACTCGACCAGAAAAGTTTCGACTGACACCACTGGCCTTGAATTCCTCTGGTACCATCATGTGGCTGCTGGCTTCTACACCTGCATGCATGATCATAATGTTCATAAGAATAACATTACATGATGGAGGAAATGATAATATATATATATGTATGTATGCATATATTAAGATTAAACTCACCATTGAGAAGACGAAATGCCACCTTTGACACCAAGACCGCAACCCTCAACTTCTGAACATGATCAGTAATTCCACAAAACGGTAATTAAGTAATAGATCAAGGTGAAATCACTTAAAGTAGAAACAAGAGTACAAGCTGACCTGATTTGTTGAGGGCATAGCAGCAGCCTCGTGGTGCTTCTGGTCGTTTGTGGTTAAACGAAACCGTCGAATGGTCTGAGATTCTTATATATTGGCGTGAAGTAGGTTATGGCAAAAAAAAATGACGGGTGCACCTGAAAAGCAAAAAAATTGACGGGTGCACCTGAAAAGCAAAAAAATTAACCCATTACATCTCAACTTTATAAATGACAGGTGCACCTGAAAAGCAAAAAAATTGGAGTTGGTTGCTATAATCAAGAAAATTTATAAAATTCATTCCACTCGTGCAGTTTATTTGCAGATATATTATTATAATTTATTACCTGAACAAGCTGAGACTTGAAGCTAAGAGTTTTATAACCGTTGTGACGAATCAACCTTTCGGCCAGGTGGCTTGCATAGCCAACACATAGAGACTTCCTCAAATTCTTATAATCTTGTTCTCTATCTCTCCGTCTTTCCTTTCTTCTTACATCCAAGCTCCCTGATATATAAAAAAACAACGCTTTTTTAAATTGACCATACAGTAAAGACAATATCAGTTTAGTAAGGCGCATACACACAAAATGCTTCATGCAATACCCCAAGATTCATTCACAATCATGTCAAAATTAAAAATAAATAATCATATTTTTACTGATTAAAAGGCTATCAAATAGCAAGCCTATCATGAATGATGAAAATATACTTTTATCATTCTTATTACATATTCTTCTCAATTTCTAATTATATTAACATTTCTGCAATGTGTTCACACGAAAACGCATTCATAAACTCTCGGTTCTTTGAAAATCAACATAAGGACTAAAACAACTAATACAGAGGGGAGAAAGTCATTACAATAAGAAAAAGCCTTTCTCCTCAACCTAATTTTCTCCTGCAACAAAGCCACATAAAACTGCTATTAATTAAATACATATAATTGCAATGGATATGTCACCTAATTACAGGAACAATATTCGTCAGCAGGCACTCAAGCTCATTATACATAGATGCACAGTTTTTTCTAACAAATAAATAATACAAATGTGCTGAACTATAATTAGCGTAATGGGTCTCTTGATTTCATTATATTATAAGATGATATTTATCATTATGAGATTCTTGTAAAAAAAACACATACCAAATAATTCCACTCTGTTACTATTAAGGGTTTGCCTGAGTTTGGCCGGAAAACCTAGTTGACTTCGCTGTGCCGGAATCCCTTTCAAACGCCTATCTCTTCCTCATTCGATCCTAAATCTTCATTCTACGTAAAGGAATTAGTTTTTGATTCTAGGAAAATTCTTGATGAGATAATGGAAGGTAATGAATCCTTTAAGGATGGTAAGATTCAAGAAATTAATAATGAAGATAGGGTGTTTGATGAGTCCTCCTACAAGGTGTTTGATGAAATGCTTGAAAGGTTTAGTGGCGAAATTAAGGTTCAAATCCATGATGAATCAGTGAGTGATGTTAAAGATTCATCAGTTAGGGTTCATATTAATGATGATGAGGTATTAGAATTGCACAATGAAACAATGGTTGTTGTTAAAGACTCTATAGATGAAAAGAATGACGATGTTAGTGAATCAGAAAAAGATTTTAAAGAATCAGTAAATGAGAAGGGTAGTGTTGTTAAAGAATCGGTGAATAAAAATGAAATTGATGTTCAAGAATCAATTGATGGTGCTGATGTTCAAGAACCAACGGGTGGTGATGCATTAAAAATACAAAAAGAAGAACACTTAAGAGAGGGAGAAGGGTAAAACCCAATTCAATTCATCGATACCACAATCTGTTACAACACACACTATATAGCTACTAACTAACCACTAACCCCCTACACTATAGAACAATTACATCTAGCCCCCTTTCCTTATTTTGACCCGTAACAATACTCTCCCCTTATAAGACTTTTGACCTCAAAAGTCAAAATAATAATAAGAGACCCACTAATCACAAGTATCAAAAACAAATGCATGTGCTTTATTCCAACAGTGAAGACCACAACAGTATCCTCCGAATGTAATGCAGTATGGAGTGCAGAAAGGATTGTATAGACTATGAATCCAATCAAAATGAGTACCCCGCATCAATAAAGTGAGCTGATGTGTCAAAAGTTGATTATCCCACTCAAGCCTAGTGTACCAACTATACAGCCAAACTTTACCACCACCTACTGTACATAGACTTTTCCCTTCCAAGACTTTTGCCCTCAAAAGTCCACATATGAAAGAAGTTCCCATAATTCGGATTATGTAACCCGGATTCCAAACCCACACAATCATTCTGTTTTGAACTGATCCTGTAATCAAGATATATGTATTTTGCTCCTTCAGTTCAATTATGAAATTAAGTTTTCGTAGCTGAGCCTCCAAAAATTTCAATTTCATCTTCGCCCAGTCTCGATCTCGTAGGCTTGCTCGAGTCTTTTTGTCCCACTTTTTCTTTCTTTCTTTTTTCCAACGAGTTACTAATGTGTGTGTAACAAACTTATATACCCATTTGTATTGTACATACCATTCCTCGAAAGAATTCTTACATGAAGTACTTACAAAGCAATATATGACATGATCCTTTTGTATCAACATTTGACTGTTTAAAGAATAAAAAGAATCCCCATTTCCATGTATTACCATTACATTAAAAGAATCAATAGGCACATAATCATCTCTTATATTCCCATGATTGATCTTATAGAATTCTTTGTCCAATTTACCCTCCAACCCATTCACTTTATCTTCTAACCTGGTTAAATTCATCTCATCAATTTCTTCCAGAATCAGTTCTGTATGTTGTACAAACAACGGTGCATTAAAATAATCTGTAGCGTCAACAATACCACAGATTTGAACCCACTTCCGCATCCAACCGGTATCTAACCACATTAATAGTTTCTTCTTCCTTGAAGCTAATACTTTTGCTAAACCCAAGACTCGAACATGCTCACCCACTTTTACCTGATGGTCTAACCCAAGACTCTTAAAAGGAAGTGGTGCTTTTTCTATCATCCTTTGGTAACACACTCTTAACTTGACAATCATATTAACATAAAGAAAAATGGTCATAGGAACAGAGTTTTCTGGTTTCTTACCATTCCATCCGGTATCAATGAGTTTAGAATAACATTCATAACATTCATTGGCTCCCCTGTTCACTCCATGAGTTTCAGGCCAGTTTGGTGTAAACTCTTTTTCTTGTACATCACTACAAAATTCAGTATAAACCTGATTATTTTTCTTATCTTTTTCATCTTTTTTGAAACCCTTAGCATCAAATAATTCTTGATGAATAAATTCTTGAATCTCATCACAAAATAGACTCACCTTTTCACCATCAAAAACACCCACAAGAACTGAACCTTTGCCGATAATATGTTGATTTTCTGGTTCATTTCTGTTGTCAACAGTAGTATCAATACTTCTTGCTATGCCTTGATTTAAACCATCATATTCATGTCCATTTTTAGAATAATCAAACAATTCCTTTTCAAGTTCTTTTTGAATGTCCATGGTTGATCCACAAATAACATCATTCTTTGCATCTAGTGAATCTTTAACATCCTTTACACATGCTGAATCTCTAACATCAACCACATGTTCAATTTTTATTTCTAATTTTTTATCATCAGTTACTTCATTTACCATCGTTTCTTGAATCTTTCCATTCCTAAAAAACTCATTATCCTTCATCAACTCATCAAGAGTAATTTTAATATCAAACTCCAAATCTTTTTTATAAAAAGAAGAAGTAGGATCATATGGAGAGAAGGAATCTTGCAAGTTATTCGAATCAATTTTTAAAGCCAATGAAATCACATCTTTCACCTTAGCGCAACTATATTGATGCCATCTAGCAAAGATTTTCCTAATTTCTGGTTCTAAACCACATATGAATAGGTATATAGCATAGAATTCAGAAATTTCTTCAAGATTTCTAACCTGATCGAATACAATTTGAAACGAATCACAGTAATCTTTAACTGTACCTTCTTGGTTATATGCCATTAACTGTTCCATTGCACCTCGTTTGTTGATTTCTCAGATGAACAACTTTGAATTGCAACGGTTCTTGAATCTTGTTGCTGCGTTGCCCTAATTCCCAAAGATAAACCACTTGTTGAATCGCCTGGTTGTTGAATCGATTGTTGCTTGTTGAAATCTGCTATGATTGTTTTATGTCGATGCCCTAATTTGATGTTGAAAACCTCTGTTGATCGCTGCTGCTTGTTGTTGCCGCCCAAATTTTGCCACCTTCTTGTTCGATTTGTTATTGTCTAACCCACAGTCGAGAGGATTGAGAGCTCTGATACCATTGTTACGAATCGATAAAGAGAAAAAGAAGAACACTTAAGAGAGGGAGAAGGGTAAAACCCAATTCAATTCATCGATACCACAATCTGTTACAACACACACTATATAGCTACTAACTAACCACTAACCCCCTACACTATAGAACAATTACATCTAGCCCCCTTTCCTTATTTTGACCCGTAACATTCGAAGTATGTGAAATTGAATTAGCATTACCTAAAAAGTTTCAATCGGTTGAGAGTTAATAATTTGAACGATGGATCGACGAAAAATTAGTGCGAAAACGGCAAATTAAAAGTGCAGAGAGATTTGCATTACCGTACTTGTTTCTGTACCTTAGCGTAGCTTACAGTTCTATACATCATCTTCCACTAAGGGGCTGTTTGGCTAAGCTTATCTTAGTGACTTATTTACTTATTTACTTTTTGAAAAGTTAAAGGGTGTTTGGGTTAGCTTATTATGTGAGAGGAATAAGTAAATAAGTTATTCCATTATGACTTATTTGCTTTTCAAATAAGCAAATAAGTAAATAGGTAAAAAAAAAATAAGCTTAGCCAAACAGCCCCTAATATGTATAAATGGCTTTTGCAGCAATTATTCATGAAAAAACGAACTGAAAAAAAGAACAAATCAAATCTGGTCAGAATCGAATTTAGCAAAAAAAAAAAAAACGAATTCAACACCTCATTACAGATCCAGATTCGAAAGTGCCCTAACTTCATCATTGAAACCAAAAATTAGGTCTGCCATTGTTAGTAACCTTTGTATGAAGTGAAATGATTGAATCGCAAAGCTCTTGAACCGTATTCTCCATTGGATTTGATTTCTGTTGGAGATTGTGAATCTGAATTTGAGATCGAAACCCTAATCGTTGGCATGTGCTTGAGTCGCCAGAGAGAGAGAGAGAAGGTTGATGAAACTGGTGAGATGTGAGTTGTGAGAGAGATGAGAGAGAAGGAAGGGGAAAGGTGGATCCGTGTGAAAACAAAGTCATCCGTTAGATCACGATCCGTGTGAAGAATTGAAAGAAAATGGACGGCTGATGATGAATCCGGGTGAAGGGTAAAAGTTTTGTGTTTCTTGGTGCTTTAAGTCTTGTACATTGTGCATTGAGTATGTTTTAAGTAAATGTACTTAAAACATACTCAATGCACAATGTACAAGACTTAAAGCACCAAGAAACACAAAACTTTTACCCTTCACCCGGATTCATCATCAGCCGTCCATTTTCTTTCAATTCTTCACACGGATCGTGATCTGACGGATGACTTTGTTTTCACACGGATCCACCTTTCCCCTTCCTTCTCTCTCATCTCTCTCACAACTCACATCTCACCAGTTCCATCAACCTTCTCTCTCTCTATAACAAAAGATTCAAGAAGTTGAAAGTAAAGTCACACTTTGTCCGAGTTGAAGATTACACAACTCCTAATAAAAGTTAAGTATACACATTGGTTTTATCATCCTGCAAGAGAAAATCAAAGATCAAGATGATATTTTTGTAAGCATAAAGAAACAATTTTTAACAAGAAAAGAAGCATAAATGTTGCCCAAGAACAAAACCCACAAGCAGAAGTTGAAAATAAAGATGAAAAATAACTTCAAAAACTGTTATTTTATGTGGGTAGTGAAGAAACATAGCAGGCAGATTAAGCAGCCAGATAGAATTTACCTCCAGCACATAACATTACCATCATTAATTAGCAAATATTAGCATACAAAAATAAAGATTTTACTCATCTATTGAATAAATTGAAAATCTTGGTGGATGAAAATAAGGAAACAGTTCCAATGAAGAAACTAAAACAAGATTTCAAAACATAAAAGTCAAATCTTTGGGTCATGCTAGAAAACTGTACAACATGGGTCATATCATATGAAGAATCTAGAACCAACATAAGTTAAAAAAAAAAAAATACCTTTGAAATCCACTTGCCTTCAAATTTATCATGAAATCAGAAACTTCAAAACTCAACCTTTATAAGCGATTTAGTATGCAAGATGAGGTCCCATTAATTAAAAATATGGAAAAAAAAAAAAAAAAACACCCACCAGAAAGTAATTAAAACGACGAAGTTTCAAGGAAACTTCAGATCGAAGAAATGGTGCGGAAAACACGAACGATTGTCGGGTGCATAGTCACATAATTCGCTCAAAAAGAAGCGAATTTCGTTTTGGTACGTTTCGTACCATACGTATTTCGTATGCTTATAATACGATGCCAATTCGCGTATCATATTCTTCAATTCAGCGCATCATGTTCATCAATTCAGTGAATTTCATTTATCAATTCAGCGAATTTCTTTTATGTACAAAGATGTGAAATTAAAGTTTTATGCTCAAGAATGGTGACGAAGATGAAAAAATTAAACCTTACCTGTGATGTGATGATGAACCCTAGTGAAAAGAGGAGACGATGGAGATGGAGGCTGTACATAATATGACGGCTGCGTTTCTTTAATCTATTTTAACCTAAACCTCTTTTATTTACATATTTCATCCTTTATGTTTGTGTTATTATAATTTTTAACCTAAAGCTTTTTTTATTAAGTTACATATTTCATCCTTATAGACCTCAATACTTTTACTTTTTTCAAACTTGAATTAATGGCTATTATTTTATTTTATTTTATTTTTCTATTAGCATACGTCACCGAAAGTAAATGCAATGTTTTTTTGTTTATTAAATATTTTTGGTTTACAAAATTCGTTGCAATGTTTTTTGTTTATTAAATATTTTTGGTTTGAAAAAATTTGGGTGTTAGGAGTGGTTAAACACTTGAGAGTGACAAACTAAAAAATTGACCAATCAGAGTGCGCCACGTCAATCGGTGAAAAGTGTTTAAACTTTGTTGAAAAGTGTTGGCAATGGTTTAGACATTTGGTGAAGTGATAAACTTAAAAAAAAAGGAAAAATGAGTGATTGGTTGAAATTGGAATGGACCCCACCCCACACCGCCCTCTCTCTCTCTCTCCTTCCTCCCTTCCCCGCGTCGGTATGCACCCACCGATTCTCCCCCCATTTCGTCAAACACCAACGCAGCAAACTGATCGGCATTGGTTGCCGATTGATGAAAGAGCGGTGCCAGGTGGGTTTGCCGCCCCCCACTCCGGACACCCTTATGAGTTATTTTGAGATGCCTCGAACCAAACTAGAATAAAGTTTTGTTGACATGTTGAACAGCTCGAAAAATTCAAGGTTTTGAGATCGGCTTGAGAAAATCTTGAATCAAATTATTTGTTTATGACATGTGGAGTTGCTCGTGTCCGATAGAGATTTACTTGTTAAAAGTTTGAATCAAACCTAGTTTATCGAGCATGAGCTCGAGCCTAAATTGAAGTTTGTCTGATTAACAAGTTTTTGCAAGTTTGATTATGTTTGTAAGCAGTGGTGGACCCAATTTTTTTTTTTTTTTTGGGGTAATCAGGGAGATTAACGAAACCTTTAAGGAATTAATTGAGATTTTTTAAGGAATTGATTGAGATTTTAAGAAAAAACAAGGATTGATACCCGCCGCAATGCGGCGGAAATTCTTTAGTTATAACTAAGTCGATCTAGGACCCGCACGTTATGGTAAACCTGTCAAACGGGGAAGAAATAGACGATGTAAAAACGTTCACCAACAGACGCACGTTGTGTCGTGTTAACTCGCAAAATTTAGAACGAAACGTAAAAACGTTAAAACAAAGACGCAGTCGATCTAGGACCCGCACATTATGTTAAACCTGTCAAAAGGGGAAAAATAGACGATGTAAAAACGTTCACCCACACACGCACGTTAAGTCGCAAAATTTAGAACGAAACGTAAAAACGTTATATCAAAGACACACGTTGTGATGTGTTAAGTCACAAAATTTAGAACCTATCATAAAGCGAAAAATTTGCGGAAAATAAAAACTATAAAGGACCAAAATTGAAAGTAAAAAAAGTTGTGAGAATAGATTAGAAAAGATAAAAGGTTTTGGGTTAAAAGTAAAAAAAACAAATAGCTTTGGGTTAAAGGTAGTTTATGAAATACTTTTGGGTGAAAAGTAAAAAAAAATCATTTTTTTTTTTTTTGGAAAACCCCCAAAGCCAAGGTTACGACAACTATATGCATAACCATTTTCTCTTTGGAAAACCCCCAAAGCACACCCCGTGTTGCGGCGGGGCGTAAAACGGTGTCAAATAGTACTAATGTCACACAACCATTATCGACCACCAACACTGACTCGACCTAGGATCTGCGTGTTGTGACGAACCTGTCGAACATGAAAAAATATAGGTAAAAAAGTTGAATCACACATACACGTTGCTCCGTGTTAACTTGCAAAATTTGAAACAAAACATAAAAAAGTTGAAACACATTCGTACGTTGCGTCCTATTAACTCGAAAAATTTAGAACTATACATAAACCGAAAATTTGCCAAAGATAAAAAGTATAAGTGACAAAAGTTGTGAAGTTAAATTGCAAATAATGAAGAGTTTTGGGTTAAAGTTAAAAAAACAAATTATATAGGGTTAAAATTGCAAAAGGTAAAAACCTTTGAGTTAAAAGTAAAAAATCAAGTGTTTTTTTTTTTGAAAAACTCTCAAAGCACAAGTTACAAGTTATTATGCACAAAAAGTTTGCTTATTTATATATGGAGTAATAACACTATTCTTTTTTCAAGGGGCGGGCTACCCCTTACTTTGTTACTTCGCAAGCTTAACGGACCAACCTATCATGTATATAAGTATAATGATTTTTATTTAATATAGAAACTACATATTTCAAAATAAACTAGGAATATAACCGCGCGCGTTGCGGCGCGCAAACCGTTAAGTGTTTTGTACACAAATCACATCCTGAATGGGCACCGACATGGACATGCTTGTAGCCCTGAGCGGGTTAGTTTGGGTAATGGGTTAAAATGGGCCGCTTAAATACATGTTCAATATGGTTTGGGTAAAAGTGGGTTCTGATCAAAACAGGCTCGGGTTTAAAAGGGGCTCTAGTCAACATAAGTCTGAGTAACGGGTCAATTTGTTCATAAAAAATAAGGAAAAAAACAGTTAAATTTTTCCTTCCAAAACGCTTGTCGTCTTGAATTACGTGCGGCTGCAAGGCTGCTGCCATATGCGAAGTTGCGAACCCCCCATTAACCCTCTTGTTTCCTTTAGTTCTCATTGTTGGGCTGTCTTTCTTGTGGTCCATCGAAAGTCTATAGTGGGCTTTTAGTTTTCATTTGCCACTACTTTAATTCCATTCTCTTTTCATCCATTAATTTACTTCATGAGAACCTATTATGCTACTGCAACAAACAAAAGTAAATATAAGTTAATTTACTTCATGAGAACCTATTATGCTACTGCAACAAACAAAAGTAAACATAAGTTGATCCCCCTTCCCAGCCCAGTTGGTTCCCCATGTGGTTGTTGGGCCGGTTCCTCCTTGGAGGTCACCGATTCGACTCCCGGCTGCGGCATTTGGGGGGGGGGGGGGCGTCCCAATGATGGATCGTTTCCTACCGAGGCATGGTTCGATCCGGAGGGCAACCCGGTTTTACCCAGCTGTTACCCCAGCGAGGTTCTTGTGTGGGGGCAGTATGGTTTCCGGGCGAAGGTCAGTCTGCGCGGCGGCCGGGGCCCGATAGAACATCGCGTCCGAGAGGCGGGGCTGACGGGGGATTGTCTTCGATAAGAACCCGGTGACCTAGGTCCTGTACATAGAAAGTCACCCTTCAAAAAAAAGTTAAATCATTTATTATTTTCTTAAATGTGGTGACCTTCAACGACATTAAAGTATTATAGCCATTATGAAGCAATTAAAATACCATTTGGGATTAAATACTAACTGGTTTTATCAGAATGCTCAGTATATATACAAAGAAACTTGTTTTCTCAAGGACTTCCATGTCAGATTTATGTTTCTATACCCGTTGCTCTTTGCATGGGACCCACAAAAAAGGTGGAAGGTATGTGATAGATATATGTTTCAAGGTGATCAACTATTGAACCAAACATATATTTTATATCAAAGGGACATGTGGATTTGGTCGGGTGGTGATTTGGGTGACTTTTCATCACGTGATATCAGCTATGAATTTAATAAAGCAACTCTCAACTGCCATGGTAATAATAGGTGGGTGCAAAAAAAAAAAAAACAATTTATCTGGCAGATAGATTATCAAAATCAAAAGTACCCATTTAGGTCGAAATCCAATCAACAAACCCTAATAAGAATATATTAGGCAAGATAATCACCGGTACGGACAAACATACCGGTTGATCTGTAGCCCTTATCCACCATGTACCTCCCTCGCCTGTCACTGCCTGCCGGAAAGCGACAATTGCGTCGACCACATGTACCTCCCTCGCCTGTCATCGACTTCATCACTATCGGGATGGCCGACAATCACCCACCATTTGTCACATGCATCTCTATCTCTCTGTAGTGGTTTGTAAAGATATCAAATTCTTAAAGCATAACAATAACAATAATGCAATCAGTGCCACTATTAAATTATATTCAAATAAAAATAAAGAAGCATGTATTATCAAACAAACCATATAACATAATTGGAATATGAGATATATAAACAAAATACATAACATTGCTACCACATCTAAAGAATAAATGGCAGGACACCTGGATAAGGATGGTCTTTCTAATGCCATCTTTTTAAACATAGCAACCCAAGTTCTTCAGCCCAATCTAAACCTAGGCAGAAACTCTTATCAAACCAAGCATACTTACTTCTAAGCTGGATCATAGCAAGTTACCTGTGAGACTATCATGTTGGCCAAGTAAAGAGCACATTATTATCTTCTGTAACAACTCTCATCAAAAGTCATAATTAGTAAATTAATTTGGCCAATAGGAAACCCTAATTAAGACACCCAAGTGATTCTGCGCAAACCCTAAAATTTTCAGAACAATCAAAATCAGGATTAGGGCCCCTAAAGCTCAGGGGGGGATAAACCCTAGTTACGATTATATAAATTACGTGCTGTCCAAGTCGAATTAATGAAATTCATCAACTCAGCTGAGCTAGTCCCACATGTGGCAACCATATGAAAAATTCATAACCCTTACGGACCGTAAGGGTTAATGCTTACGGTCCGTAAGCTAAGCCAAATTGGTGTATAAATAGCCGACTTTGGGACTTGAATTCTGGCACAAAAACGACGTAAATTCTCGCTACAGGCACCGAGTTACGTTCTATTTACCACAATTAACACACACGGATCACTAATCGACGCCGCAATCAGGGTATTAACTCGATCGCTATTACGATTCAACGTCCGATCGATTATAACTATCCAACGATTGTTTAAGTGCCGCTCAAATTGAGTTTATACTTTGTTATTCATCGTGATTTCGACTTGAATGTTTGAGTGCTGTTCGAACTCGGACTATACTCTGTCATTCGTTGTGAATCCGCTGAATTGTTAAGTATTGCACTTGTAAATCGTTGTGAGGGTTTAATCTCGTGAATTGTCGTAACTGCTGTATTAGTTACTAACCTATTTGTGTGTGCATTGTTATTTAAATTAGTTAATCAAGGCTAATCAGTAGGCTTATACTCTGCTCGTTAAATCTACAATGTGAGTCATTCTCTTTTTATCAATTATTTTACAATACCTCAAATTATTTTCAAGGTTATAATTACAGGGACTAAGTCGTGGATATCTTGAATTACTGGTTAGTGGGGTATTGTGCACATTACTAATTTCTCCCAGTTAGGTTCATTGACCTACTCGGGATAATCACTGTTAGGTTCATTGACCTACAGGGATAATCATCACTATTTAGGTTCATTGATCTAAATAGTGGTATGACCATCATCACCATTGTGACTTGTCACCATTGTGACAGAGTGCCAGATAAAAATAAGATAGAAGCCATTGTAATCGCTCTTATGCTGTAATTAATAACTATGCATCATTATGCAAAATAGAATGATTCACTCAGTATTTCCCGCTGACAAAACCTTTTTCAAACATGTTTCAGGTGATCTGTCATGATCTAGGAAAAGTGCCATAAAGCACTACAAGCTCAAGGAAGTGGCTCAGTATAAAATAAAGAAACATGTTTTGAAAAATAAAGATTTCCCAATGAAATCACTTTATTGTAAATTATGGGATTTATCCCTATATTATATATAAATGAGCAGTTTTAATATTAATCGATCCTGTTTAAAAAGACTTCCGATGTCACCTAATTAGATACCACGGGATTTCCTGCCTCGCGGCTCTGGACCGGGTCAAACCGGGGCTGAGGGCCGTGACAGGAAAAGGTGGTATCAGAGCCACTGATTTAAGCTTACTATTGATTTTAGCCTATTAAAATAATTGAGAGATACTTACGAAATTTAATTGCTATTCTGTGAAAACATGTTTTATTAACTGATTATATGTTTTATTATATAGTTAACTATATACAGTATGGGCAGATCTTTATATGCTAACCACTGTAGCAGTAAATACAAATCTTTAAATATTTTGATTCAAGTTTTAGCATCCTTATTAAATATAAGCCAGAAACCTGATTCAGTAAGTAAATAAATAAATTTACAAATAAAACTTAGTGTGTTTTTATTTTCAGTTGTTTTGATAGTTACCCAGTATGAAATAATATTTAAAAGTTTTTCTATAAAAATTTGTTATGATTTTAACTTGGTAATTGTGTGTATTTTGCATAACAGCATGAATGACTTGTCTAACGCCCTTCAGAATTTAAATCTCTATCCAGTAAGAATAGAAGTTTCCAGAGATTTCAATAGGTATATACCAGACATAGAAGAACCTATAGAATTCAATGCCTTACCTCTTGAGAAACCCAAGCCTAAGAAAATGGAAATTGGAGAAAGCTCTAGGCAAATTGAGGGTTTACCATCTCAAGAAGAACTAGATTTTATAATGGTAAAAGGGGATACTATTGAGCCTATTAATGAAAATAATTTTATTCATTCTCTTGAAACACAACTACCAATGAATTTAGAACCAGCTATTCCAAAATCTTCAATCCACTGGCAAATAGACGAATGGTTGAATAATGAAATACTGTTACAAAACCATCCCTATAAGCTTTTTCCTAAGTTCAATCCAGAACCTTTACCAAATCCACCAATGAGTAACGAGAATATGGCTGAACTCCGTTATTTTAACAAAGAACTAATGGATGCTGGGAATAGGATCCAAGAGATTTTGGGACAGATCTCCTGGAAATACGATGAGAAGGAACGCCGTTACTAGAATATCACTTGACAAAGGATAGGGGATTATGAAACTGTGGTTGTGTAATAGTAATAGTAAAATCAGTATGTGTAGAATAAATAATAAAACGTGTGTATATAGAAGCATGATATAAGGAAATTTTAGAAAGTTACAATTTTGTTTGTATATTCGTTTACGTGATTATGTGCAATTAAATTGTGACATTGGATTATTTCCTTTATACTAATTATTTATCTATAAATTAGATATCAGATGGAAAACGTTAATAATGAACCAGTTAATGAGGTTAATCAATCTGAGCAACAACCGGGGGACCAATATGTGACTAGGCAAGATATAGAAAATATCATTGCTCAAGGGATAGCCAACGCTATTCCAGAAATAGTTGCTCAAGGGATAGCCAACGCTATTCCAGCAATCATTGCTGCTGTTAAAAATCCAATTGAACCTCAACAAATCGTTCCTAGTAAACGTATTTCTGAAGATAACTTCAGTAATAGCATAAATGGAGGCAATAATCATGTTAATCATGATAATGAACCACGGCAAGCTCCGCTCCCTAAGAAAAGGAAAACTGCAACGCCTGGTTGCACTTACAAAGAATTTCTTGCTTGTAAACCCACTGAGTTTGCAGGCAATGAAGGAGCGACTGCGGCACTGCGTTGGTTAGAGAAAACCGAGGCAGTAATTGCCATAAGTAAATGTGCTCAGGATGATCATGTCACACCCCGATTTCCACGTGTCACCGGTGGGCCCGGTGGGGGAGTATCGTGACGTGGTTGGCAACGTAATAGTCAAACAACACAATATAATAATGCACAGCGGAAGCAAATTTAAAATAAGATACAACCGAATTTATTTATTGTAAACAAGGTCACAATTATCCGGTGTTTATCCACAGTAGGATCGAAACAAAATAACATTTAATTGTTCAACAGACTTCTGGCATCCTAAGCTTGCGAGACTTTTATTGATGCTGAGGAGACAATCCAGCCAATTACGCTTAGTACCTGCATTCAGTCTTTTTGGGAAAATACGTCAGTTTACACTGGTAAATACATTCAACTGACTCATTTTGGAAAATGATTGAAAATTGGTTTGGATGCACGTGGCATAAATCATTTTATTTAACTTGGGAGAATTATTTAATATTATAATCTTGTGAACGATTTACATGTTACTTATGCGTTCAGTAGCCCGGAACGTATCCGGGTTAAAGATCAATAGACACACCACTTTAAGTGAGTTATACACGGAAGTACGCCTACACCCCGTGCTCAGGTCGTGGCCATCTCGTAAGATGATGCCAGGGATATCCGGGACATGGTCATTAACCCCCCAAAGGCTGTAAAGTAACAAATCTGTTTAAAACGAGCCGATCAAATTATTCAACTACCCACTAAGCGTGGAGATTTGATGCCCGATCAAGCGGTACGCTATGTACCGTAACCCAAGCCCGTATAGGGAAAATAAGTTAAAAGTATTTACCTGATGCAAAGTATAGTCACAATAATCAAATAGCAAGTAGCTTTTACTGTCTCTCCTAATCTGGAACGAAGGTTAAATATAACCTATTAGAATCCTAACGGTTCTTTAATTAAGCTTAAGCTTAGACCGACTAGTTTCGAAGATACGGTTCGTACGCACGATTAAGCGAAGACCGAATAGAATGTGATTCAGACCCGACAAGTTTGAAGACTTGTTTAATATGGGTTTATTATTCACATTCTGGATTTTGAGATAAAACCGTTAAGGTTTGACCCGTTTCGGCTAATTTATGTAAACTTGTTACATAAACTGAACCGTACGCGTAATAAGCGTGACGGGTAGTCATGAGAGCTATATACAGGTTTCCTAAGTCAATATGCTTCAAATATGTTGTAACATCAGTAGGATGTCTTTCGTTATGCCCCGAACTAATTTAAACACAAACTATGCCCCGTAGGGGTAGTTTGGTCATTTTAAAGTTTGTAAAAGAGTTTAATTGTTTAACTGAGTTACAGGTCTGATGTAAACAGCAAACATACTCATTTTGATGGGTCATAACAGTAGGCTAAGGCGTATATGTGAAATTTATCATATTTAACCAAACTATGCCCCGTAGGGGTATTTTGGTAATTTCACATAAGCCGAAAAGCTCAAAAACGAAGTCTGAGTTTATCAACCTTTCCTTACTGTTAAAATATCATAATTTGCCTCATATATCAGTAGGTATCAACCCGGGTATGTCCAATATGATTCTAAGACATACTATGCGTTAAAAACGCTAATTATGACGATTAAAGGCCATTTCCGGGTTCTATACTTAAATCTGATATTTTTATATTTCCAGAAGGCTTAAAATAATTTATTAATCATATGTGATCAGTAGCAAAAGGTTTGGAGTCGTTTAGATAAGTAAAACTCATTTTATGGCCCGAAAGGGCAAAACCGACAATTACCGAATTATGCCTACGACTATGAGTTATGCTCAGCCTAAAATTTATTAAAAATCTTTAAAATTCCCAAAATAATATATTACATCAGTGGGTAATTCGTTTGATACCAAAAAGTATGTTTAATTAGGCTATACGCTAATTACGCCATTTTATTAACATAAAGCACCGTAATTACGCTAATGAGCATAACTCTTAATCTACAAGTCAAACTGATGTCAAATTTTGCACACAAGTTTATATATCAATATTCAAGGTTTCTACACTTTTACATTTTCATAAATCATGTTTTAAGGTAATAAGGGCATAACGGTCAACGTATGAGCAATTAACGGAAATATGCATATTCATTGGATAACTAGTGAACCACGGTGTATAATCACAGAGGGTTGTTCTAACATGTATCCTAGTCCAATTAAAGCTCTGAGGCATTTCTAAAATATGCCTAAACGGGTCAGAACTGAAAGTCAAAGTGAAAGTCAAACTATGTGACTTTCGGTTCCGAACCGGGTCTAAACAGGAAATAGTCGGGTTGAACAGGTTTGGACATGTTCTTACACTAATTACTAAGTTATAACAATAATCAAACAGGTTATACATGGTCTAGATAGCTAATTATGCATAAATGACCTTTTAAGAATTCTGTTGACTTTTTAAGTATATGTTTGACCCGACTTTTGAACTAGTTAAAGTGGTGATCAGGGGAAACCCTTTTGGGGTTTTATTACCCACATAAATACCAACTTATAACTACTTTTAATTCGAGATTTGACTGAGCCATTATTGACTAATCTCGAAGTCAAACCGTAATTACGACGGTTTGACTTTTAGCTAATTAACTAAGCTAAACTCAAACAAGAAAGGATTAGAACACTTACAAGGGTCCTATGCACGACTTATGATCAGTTGGGAGAGTTCCTTAGCTCCATAAAGGCTCCAGATGATCAAATGAAGGTGTGAGAAAAATGGTGAACTTGGAAGGCTATTTATAATGGTTCCACACACCATAATTCTTTGACAACTGAGTCTAGGAGTGCCCACAATCGTTTGACAAGTGTCCTAGGGGCTTAGGGGACGTTTTAGGGGCCAGGAGAAGTGGAAAAACGAGTTGGGATCGCGAAAATACGCTTTGGCAGACCATCAGCGATTTTCTCGGAGCTGGGCACACCCTCGCGTAGCGCGAGGGTCCCGTCGCGCAGCGCGACCCCCTAGCAGATCAGGTTTGTTGATTTTGTTTGCGATTCAGCCCTTGTCTCTTCAAAACTCGAATGGTTACTGATTTATTGCACTTTAAACCTCCACAATTGATCTACTAAGGCCTTAAATCATATACCCTCCTTGCCAAGTCCCCGGGTAACTTTATTTTTACCCGAAAAGTCCTAACTTTCGACGTTTACGCTTTAACGCTTCGCACACGAATTTGGTCATATCTTTCTCATACGTTAACGAAACTTTATGAAATTTAAATCGTGTATTCTCGTGAGCATAATTAATATTTACAAAGCTTCGGGTTTGTCAAAAGGTCACTCAGAGGTATAAATTAAACATGTTGACACATTTGGTCCCTGTAGTTTGAAATCACTCACTTTTAGCTTCGTATGACCCATGATTTATTCGTTTGAAGGTATGAGCATCGTGTAGGGTTAATATACATTGTATTTATTCACAGTTGACACTTAGGATACGTATATTCACATACTTTCAACGTTTGTCAACTTTAGTCCTTCCATAATATTTCTTTCACACGTTTAAACTTTATGACACGTGTCAACCTATTATAGGACGTGAATTTCCGAGGTGTTACATCCTCACCCCCTTAAAATAAATCTCGACCCGAGATTTACTGAAATAAGTAAGGGTACTTTTCTTTCATCGTGGATTCAACCTCCCACGTGTATTCGGGACCCCTACGGGCATCCCATTTGACCTTTACAAAAGGTATATGCTTTCTTCGAAGCTTCCTTACCTGTCGATCTTCAATCGACAAAGGTTTTTCCACAAACGTTAAGCTCTTATCTATTTGCACATCCGTATGTGGCATGACATGTGAATCATCAGCGGAACACTTCTTTAGATTGCAGATGTGGAACACATTGTGAATTCCACTGAGCTCTTCTGGTAAGTTCAACTTGTAGGCAACTGACCCGACACGTTCGATAACCTCGAAAGGTCCTATGTATCTCGGGCTTAGTTTGCCTTTCTTACCAAATCGCATCACCCCTTTCCATGGTGACACTTTAAGTAGGACTTTGTCACCTACTTCGAAGTGGAAATCCTTACGACTTGGATCCGCGTAACTCTTCTGCCTATTCCGGGCAGCTTGGAGATTGTTACGAATCTGGACAATCTTGTCCGTCATTTCGAACACGATCTCTGGTCCTGATAACTGGACTTCTCCAACTTCCGCCCAACAAACTGGCGATCTACACTTTCTACCGTATAATGCCTCAAAAGGCGCAGCCTTTATGCTGGTATGGTAGCTATTGTTGTAGGAGAATTCGATCAATGGTAGGTTCTTATCCCAGCTACCTCCCAAATCGATCGCACACGCGCGTAGCATGTCTTCCAACGTTTGAATAGTACGCTCACTCTGACCGTCAGTCTGAGGATGGTAGGCCGTACTAAAGTTCAAACGTGTGCCCAAAGATTGTTGGAAACTCTTCCAAAAGTGTGACGTGTACCTAGTATCTCTATCAGAGATAATAGCTACAGGTATGCCGTGTAAGGCTACAATCTTATCAACGTATAACTGGGCTAACATATCGGAGCTATAAGTCTCCTTGATGGGTAAGAAATGAGCTGACTTAGTCAGTCGGTCAACTATAACCCATATCGTATCATTTCCTTTCCTTGTCTTGGGTAACTTGGTAATAAAATCCATAGTTACCATCTCCCACTTCCACGTAGGAAGTTCAGGCTGTTGTAGCAAACCTGACGGTTTCTGATGCTCGGCTTTGACTTGCGCACATGTCAAGCATTTTGCCACATGGGCGGCTACAGACTTTTCCAAGCCTATCCACCAATAATTTGCCTTTAAATCCTGGTACATCTTATCAGCTCCAGGATGAACGGAGTATTTGGAACTATGGGCTTCTTGGAGGATGACATCACGAAGTCCTCCAAAAATTGGAACCCATATTCGTCCGTTTAACCGTAAAATTCCGTCCTTGCTAAGAGTTAACTGCTCCTGAGTTACTCCTAACTTTTCATTAGGATAGTTAGCTTCCAACACAGCTTCCTTCTGTGCAGCTAACACCCTTTCTATCAAACTGTTCTTTATTTCCATGCGCTTGGCATTGATTCGAATGGGTTTAACCCTTTCCTTTCTGCTCAAGGCGTCAGCGACTACATTCGCCTTGCCGGGATGGTACTTGATTTCACAATCATAGTCATTCAAGGTTTCCATCCAACGGCGTTGCCTCATGTTTAATTCTTTTTGGTTAAAAAGATGCTGGAGGCTCTTGTGATCAGAAAAGATCACAAACTTGATTCCATAAAGATAATGCCTCCACAGTTTTAGTGCGAACACAACGGCACCCAATTCCAAGTCATGGGTGGTGTAATTCTTTTCGTGCACCTTTAACTGTCGTGATGCATAGGCAATCACCTTGCCTTTCTGCATAAGCACACACCCCATGCCAGTGTGTGATGCATCACAATAAACTACAAATTCTTCAGCGCCTTCAGGTAAGGTAAGCACAGGAGCGTTGCTCAACTTTTGTCTTAAAACATCGAAGGACTCTTGCTGCTTAGGGCCCCAAACGAACTTTACTTTCTTCTTGGTCAAGGAAGTTAGGGGTGCAGCAATCCTTGAAAAATTTTCAATGAAGCGCCTGTAATATCCTGCCAATCCCAGGAAGCTACGAATCTCCGTAGGTGTCTTTGGCTCTTGCCAATTCATAACAGCTTCAACTTTAGCGGGATCCACCTGGATACCACGCTCACTGACCACGTGTCCAAGAAATTGGACTTCTCGTAGCCAAAATTCACACTTAGAGAATTTGGCGTAGAGCTTCTCCTGACGTAGAAGTTTGAGAATACAACGAAGGTGTTTCTCGTGGTCAGCTTGATTCTTAGAATAAATAAGGATGTCATCGATGAAGACGATAACAAATTTATCTAAGTAAGGTTTGCAGACGCGATTCATGAGATCCATGAACGCGGCTGGTGCATTAGTGAGCCCAAAAGGCATCACTAGGAACTCGTAGTGACCGTAACGAGTCCTAAATGCAGTCTTGTGAACGTCTTCGTCCTTCACCTTCAACTGATGGTAGCCTGACCTCAGATCAATCTTTGAGAAGTAACTTGCCCCTTGAAGCTGATCGAACAAATCGTCGATCCTGGGCAATGGATATCTATTCTTGATCGTGACTTTATTAAGCTCGCGATAGTCGATGCATAGACGCATCGATCCATCCTTCTTCTTGACAAACAGGATTGGCGCTCCCCAAGGAGATGAACTAGGTCGAATGAAACCCTTAGCCAGCAATTCATCTAGCTGCGTCCGCAACTCCTTCATTTCGGTGGGTGCCAATCTGTATGGTGCTCTGGCAACTGGTGCTGCTACGGGGATGATATCTATCCTGAATTCAACTTGTCTATCTGGTGGCAAACCAGGTAGATCTTCAGGAAACACTTCTGGGTAATCAGAAATGACAGGGATGTCTTCTAACTTCGGTTTGGGCTCATCAATAATCACCTGTGCCATGTAGATGACACACCCCTTCTTTAAACACTTGGAAGCCTTGAGCATAGTCACGTGCTCAGGTAGTCCATACTGAGTATCTCCTCGAATAGTAAGTGACTCACCAGACGGAGTCTTTATCACCACTTGTTTCTGGTTACAGACAATTTGGGCCTGGTTATGAGATAACCAGTCCATACCCAGAACTATGTCAAAACCAGCCAATTTAAACGGAAGTAGAGACAGAGGAAAAGAATGGTTCTTAATGGATATAGCACATCCATCTAACCCAGTAGAGACGGTTTCTATGGTACCATCTGCTAACTCTACCTCATAGTTTACGCTTAGGGTTTTGACAGGTAAATTCAACAATTTACAAAACTTATGATCTACGAAAGACTTATCTGCGCCTGAATCAAAAAGTACTCTTGCAAAAACATCATTTACAAGGAAAGTACCTGTTATGACGTTATCATCCTGCACAGCCTCCTTCGCATCCATTCTGAAGACTCTGGCATTAGTCTTCTTAGCCTCCTCAGGCTTCTTGTTGTATTTAGGGCAGTTAGTCTTTATGTGGCCCTTTTCATTGCAACGGTAGCACGTTGCATCTTTCATCTTTTTGCAATCCAAGGTTTTGTGTTCCTTGGACTTGCACAAACCACAAGCAAAAGACCTTGACTCGTTATTCGAGTTTGATTCGAGTCTGCACTTTCCAAAGTGCTGTTTCTTGCAAGTTTTGCATGTGGGCTTCTCTCCAGAACGATGCCCCTCTTTCTTCGAATCCGATCCCTTCTTGTGATCACCGCTCCCACGGTGCTTCTTGTTCGACTTACGCGAACCATCATCTTCATGCTTCCTCTTCTCGGCCGTCTTATTCCTCCGCGATCTCTGCCGGACCGCATCAAGAGTGAGGGATAAGGAAAGGTCAGTTACAGACCTGAAGGTAACTGGCCGAGAAGCTTTTACACTGGACTTGATCTCGGGTTCCAAACCACCAATAAAGCGAGCGATTCTTTTGGGCTCCGGGGTTACCAGGTAGGGAACCAGCCGAGACAGTGTATTGAAGCTTGTCAGATAAGCTTGACAATCGAGGTTCTTCATCACCAAGGATAGAAAGTCATATTCTATCTTTTCCACCTCATGTTGAGGGCAGAAATTATCTTTGATCAGGGCAATGAATTGATCCCACGTCATACTATACAACGGGATCTTTCCGGAGGCCTCCATCAGAGATCTCCACCATGCCAACGCCTCACCTTTGAAGGACTGTGAAACAAATTTAACCACATCACCTTCAGCACATCCGCTGATGTCCACGACCGTGTCCATCTCATCGAGCCACGTCATACAGTCGACGGCCCCTTTTTCCCCAGTAAAATCCCTGGGTTTACAAGACACGAAGTACTTGTAAGTGCAACCCTTGTTACGGGGTCCTTGATGCAGTACTATATGCTGAGATGGGTCACTTTGATTGTTGGTGGACTGACGGTCATCACCGTCTTTCTTGGGTCCATTCTTCTTGGGAGGAGGCTTGTTATGAGCCTCAGAATGTGTCCTTGGCTTTGACTGTGACGCAGAGTGGGTCCTACTCCGAGTACCACTGTATTCCTCATATTGTCTATCCAAAGCTTGTGTGATAGCGCCGTCTATGATTGCTTTTAGTTCAGCACCCGTTAATGTAATCTGGGCGTTCTCATTCGGCTCCACAGGATGGCTATTGCCTTCATTGGAGTCAGCCATTTGTATTGAACTGTTGCAGAAAACAAGGTCAATATTTTATTTGGGATTTTATTATGGAATTACCCCTTAGGGTAATTCGTTAACCATGGTAAACAGAGACCATATTTGGTTAACTTATTAATCGTATTAATTTAGGATTTCAATTAAAATTTATCCTAATTATAAAACAATAACAATATATATTAGCACATAAGGCTTGGTCTCATGGACTATTTTATAAACCGTGATTTCAGAGACTCAAGACTTTTAAGGTTTGAACCTAGTTCATTACCTTTATTAGACAGGGAGTCATAGCTACCACTGTCTTTTGGCTCATGTAGAAATGAGCAAGGCCCGTAGACACTATATTACCACGTATGGTTAAATATGATCATCTTAATTGATGATGTAAATCCAGGATTCAGAGATCATTAAACTGGATCTGGAATCTTCTAAAGAATCCTTATTCATTTAAGAATGACATGTGATTTTTAACGAATCACTTCTGCCGGAGTGTTAACATGTTTTAAGATGTTAACAGGGATTTGAATCTTTTAAACCGGTCTTACCATTTTGGCCCGGTCTTATATTTGACACGAGGCTAGGTTTCACACTTAAAGATTCTTAATTAAATAATTACTTAGGCAGGTTAAAAGGAATGATTTTAATTTATTTATTTCATTTATAATTTCTTTAGGCACAATTGGCAACATGAAATTTATAAAAATAACACTCCATTAATTTATCACTATTTTACATATCGCCCTAAACGGGTCTTTTACTCATGAAATTTGCCCACGCAGGAGCTAAAACATACCAACATGCCCACGCAGGGGTCTTACAGAAAGACACAAGTCCTCGTAGGGACTAACACACCAACAATTGTCCACGTAGGGACTTAAACAAACATAAGTCCACGCAGGGACTAAACATACAACATACCCTCGTAGGGGTTTATGGAAAGATAGACCCACGTAGGGGTCGATACACACATACAACCATACACACCCACGTAGGGGCCTAACAACCAACTAGGAGGATTTAATAATCCTTCTTGTTCTTTCCCTTGAGCAGTCCTATTAATCCCTGGAAGAAGGTCTGCTTCTCTTGACGGTCGCGGCGAGCTTCCCGCTCAACCTGATTCAATCTATGTAGAATTTCCTCCCGTTCTGGGGGAGAAAATCGTGGCGGCTGCGACTGCGTTCTAATGATAGGCCTGGGAGGTATTGGGTACCCCTGATTCGGGTAGCTTACCCCCCATGGATCTCCGTAGGGTCCTTGGGCATTGAGGGCGTTATAATTTGCTGCTTCCATATAAGGATCTGCCTCAGCGTATCCGTAGTTGTGGTAAGCTGGTGGTTCAAACGGGTTGTAATTACTTGGACCCGTGTACGCTGGTATTGGGTTTTCAAAACCCATGGGCGGTGGCTGTTGAAAAACTGGCTGCGAAGGCCCACCCATTTGTGGGTCCTCATAGTGCGGTGGGTAGTGACTAGCACTAGACTGACGTGGGGAATCGAAAGTGAAGCCCCCCGGTCGCACTGACATGCGTGCACCGGTTCTTCTACGCCTTGGCGGTTGAGGAGGTGCCGGTTGAACTGGTGGCGGTGGAGGTGGTGGCGTAACTGCCACAAATCGATGATCCTCAGATGAATCTTGATGATGCGGCTGTGGCTGTGGCTCCTGGTGCTGCTGAGAATGCTGCTGCTGATGCTGCCCATAAGACGATGAGTGCTGCTGATGAGATGACGAGTGGTGCGAAGGTGTATAGTACCACTGGTGTTGATCAAAGAGAGCTTGGAAACTATCTGGACCACCGTAGGGTGATCCGTGGAAGGACGATCCATCAGAAATTTCGATGGGGTGGTTCGGAGTACCACTCGCTGGCATGACGGGGTCCGCATCCTCGTCCATATCATCCGCGTGATCCCCGGAAAAGTGGTCCTCGGGACCCAGTGGGTTAAAACCCACGGGTTCCGGTATGAATCCTACCGGGTTAAACTGTCCCCGAAAGATAGGTGTAGGGTCTCCATATGAATGATGAGATAGTGATCTCTGCAGCGGTACGTATGAGGGCTGTGGATTGTTCGGCTCGTAAGGGTTAAGAGCGGGCGGAGTCGAACTATGCGAAACCGACCGCCTGGCCGGCTCGAACTGGTTTCTTCGATTCTCCCGAGGGTCGTCACTCTCGGTGTTTGATGGAGCTCGTCTTCGTGAAGATCCAGCCTCATGATCATTGGGGGCGGTAACTGGCCCCTTTCCGCGTCCTCGTGTTCGTAAGAATCTCGGAGGCATCTTTGTTATTCCTGTCAATAAAGCATGAGATAACAATAACAAAAATATAAAATTTTAAAGGACAAAACAAATACCGAAGAGGTGGAATTTGTCCTAGGTTATAAGTCTAGACTCAAAAGTTTAGATATGTGCAATTGTGTAACTGAGATTAAACACAAAAGGCAAGTGTTTAATTCACTCAGTGTTGGCTCTGATACCAACCTGTCACACCCCGATTTCCACGTGTCACCGGTGGGCCCGGTGGGGGAGTATCGTGACGTGGTTGGCAACGTAATAGTCAAACAACACAATATAATAATGCACAGCGGAAGCAAATTTAAAATAAGATACAACCGAATTTATTTATTGTAAACAAGGTCACAATTATCCGGTGTTTATCCACAGTAGGATCGAAACAAAATAACATTTAATTGTTCAACAGACTTCTGGCATCCTAAGCTTGCGAGACTTTTATTGATGCTGAGGAGACAATCCAGCCAATTACGCTTAGTACCTGCATTCAGTCTTTTTGGGAAAATACGTCAGTTTACACTGGTAAATACATTCAACTGACTCATTTTGGAAAATGATTGAAAATTGGTTTGGATGCACGTGGCATAAATCATTTTATTTAACTTGGGAGAATTATTTAATATTATAATCTTGTGAACGATTTACATGTTACTTATGCGTTCAGTAGCCCGGAACGTATCCGGGTTAAAGATCAATAGACACACCACTTTAAGTGAGTTATACACGGAAGTACGCCTACACCCCGTGCTCAGGTCGTGGCCATCTCGTAAGATGATGCCAGGGATATCCGGGACATGGTCATTAACCCCCCAAAGGCTGTAAAGTAACAAATCTGTTTAAAACGAGCCGATCAAATTATTCAACTACCCACTAAGCGTGGAGATTTGATGCCCGATCAAGCGGTACGCTATGTACCGTAACCCAAGCCCGTATAGGGAAAATAAGTTAAAAGTATTTACCTGATGCAAAGTATAGTCACAATAATCAAATAGCAAGTAGCTTTTACTGTCTCTCCTAATCTGGAACGAAGGTTAAATATAACCTATTAGAATCCTAGCGGTTCTTTAATTAAGCTTAAGCTTAGACCGACTAGTTTCGAAGATACGGTTCGTACGCACGATTAAGCGAAGACCGGATAGAATGTGATTCAGACCCGACAAGTTTGAAGACTTGTTTAATATGGGTTTATTATTCACATTCTGGATTTTGAGATAAAACCGTTAAGGTTTGACCCGTTTCGGCTAATTTATGTAAACTTGTTACATAAACTGAACCGTACGCGTAATAAGCGTGACGGGTAGTCATGAGAGCTATATACAGGTTTCCTAAGTCAATATGCTTCAAATATGTTGTAACATCAGTAGGATGTCTTTCGTTATGCCCCGAACTAATTTAAACACAAACTATGCCCCGTAGGGGTAGTTTGGTCATTTTAAAGTTTGTAAAAGAGTTTAATTGTTTAACTGAGTTACAGGTCTGATGTAAACAGCAAACATACTCATTTTGATGGGTCATAACAGTAGGCTAAGGCGTATATGTGAAATTTATCATATTTAACCAAACTATGCCCCGTAGGGGTATTTTGGTAATTTCACATAAGCCGAAAAGCTCAAAAACGAAGTCTGAGTTTATCAACCTTTGCTTACTGTTAAAATATCATAATTTGCCTCATATATCAGTAGGTATCAACCCGGGTATGTCCAATATGATTCTAAGACATACTATGCGTTAAAAACGCTAATTATGGCGATTAAAGGCCATTTCCGGGTTCTATACTTAAATCTGATATTTTTATATTTCCAGAAGGCTTAAAATAATTTATTAATCATATGTGATCAGTAGCAAAAGGTTTGGAGTCGTTTAGATAAGTAAAACTCATTTTATGGCCCGAATGGGCAAAACCGACAATTACCGAATTATGCCTACGACTATGAGTTATGCTCAGCCTAAAATTTATTAAAAATCTTTAAAATTCCCAAAATAATATATTACATCAGTGGGTAATTCGTTTGATACCAAAAAGTATGTTTAATTAGGCTATACGCTAATTACGCCATTTTATTAACATAAAGCACCGTAATTACGCTAATGAGCATAACTCTTAATCTACAAGTCAAACTGATGTCAAATTTTGCACACAAGTTTATATATCAATATTCAAGGTTTCTACACTTTTACATTTTCATAAATCATGTTTTAAGGTAATAAGGGCATAACGGTCAACGTATGAGCAATTAACGGAAATATGCATATTCATTGGATAACTAGTGAACCACGGTGTATAATCACAGAGGGTTGTTCTAACATGTATCCTAGTCCAATTAGAGCTCTGAGGCATTTCTAAAATATGCCTAAACGGGTCAGAACTGAAAGTCAAAGTGAAAGTCAAACTATGTGACTTTCGGTTCCGAACCGGGTCTAAACAGGAAATAGTCGGGTTGAACAGGTTTGGACATGTTCTTACACTAATTACTAAGTTATAACAATAATCAAACAGGTTATACATGGTCTAGATAGCTAATTATGCATAAATGACCTTTTAAGAATTCTGTTGACTTTTTAAGTATATGTTTGACCCGACTTTTGAACTAGTTAAAGTGGTGATCAGGGGAAACCCTTTTGGGGTTTTATTACCCACATAAATACCAACTTATAACTACTTTTAATTCGAGATTTGACTGAGCCATTATTGACTAATCTCGAAGTCAAACCGTAATTACGACGGTTTGACTTTTAGCTAATTAACTAAGCTAAACTCAAACAAGAAAGGATTAGAACACTTACAAGGGTCCTATGCACGACTTATGATCAGTTGGGAGAGTTCCTTAGCTCCAGAAAGGCTCCAGATGATCAAATGAAGGTGTGAGAAAAATGGTGAACTTGGAAGGCTATTTATAATGGTTCCACACACCATAATTCTTTGACAACTGAGTCTAGGAGTGCCCACAATCGTTTGACAAGTGTCCTAGGGGCTTAGGGGACGTTTTAGGGGCCAGGAGAAGTGGAAAAACGAGTTGGGATCGCGAAAATACGCTTTGGCAGACCATCAGCGATTTTCTCGGAGCTGGGCACACCCTCGCGTAGCGCGAGGGTCCCGTCGCGCAGCGCGACCCCCTAGCAGATCAGGTTTGTTGATTTTGTTTGCGATTCAGCCCTTGTCTCTTCAAAACTCGAATGGTTACTGATTTATTGCACTTTAAACCTCCACAATTGATCTACTAAGGCCTTAAATCATATACCCTCCTTGCCAAGTCCCCGGGTAACTTTATTTTTACCCGAAAAGTCCTAACTTTCGACGTTTACGCTTTAACGCTTCGCACACGAATTTGGTCATATCTTTCTCATACGTTAACGAAACTTTATGAAATTTAAATCGTGTATTCTCGTGAGCATAATTAATATTTACAAAGCTTCGGGTTTGTCAAAAGGTCACTCAGAGGTATAAATTAAACATGTTGACACATTTGGTCCCTGTAGTTTGAAATCACTCACTTTTAGCTTCGTATGACCCATGATTTATTCGTTTGAAGGTATGAGCATCGTATAGGGTTAATATACATTGTATTTATTCACAGTTGACACTTAGGATACGTATATTCACATACTTTCAACGTTTGTCAACTTTAGTCCTTCCATAATATTTCTTTCACACGTTTAAACTTTATGACACGTGTCAACCTATTATAGGACGTGAATTTCCGAGGTGTTACAGATCAGGTCATGTACGCGTCAAATCTTTTTAAAGAAGTGGCGCTAGAATGGTGGAATACGGTGTTACAAGCAAAAGGAAGAAGGATGGCATATGCTATGAACTGGGAAGAATTTAAGAGCTTTGTAGAAAGAAAATTTTGTCCCAAGTATGAAAAGGAACAAATGACAAATAAGTTTCTAACCCACCGGATGGTGGATGTAGATTGTCGCGGTTATACTTCGACATTCTTCGAATATGCTAGAGTGGTACCAACCCTGGCTTCGCCAGAGCCGGTACTTATTTCTCGTTATATTTGGGGTTTGATTTCCGAAATCCGTAATATCGTCAAGGCTGCGAAACCTCGCACGATTGATGATGCGGTGGAATTAGCCAATACTCTGACTGACGAACTAGTACGGACAAGAGAAGAAAATAGAAGGAAGGAAGTAGCCCAAAAGATTACCCAAGAATTACGTTCGGGTAACCATAACAATTTCAAGAAAGGAGGGAATGGACAATCTTCTACTAGCCCATTTTGCAATTTTTGCAAAAGGAAGCATTTTGGAAGATGCAAAGGATATTGTAATTTTTGCAAAATTCCAGGGCATCAAGAAGAAGATTGCAGGAGGAAGAAATTTTCAGTCTGCTACAACTGTGGAGAAGCTGGACATCTTAGGCCAGATTGTCCAAAACCGAATAAACCATTTGACAATAAAGCCAAACCTGCAGAAGGAGCAAAAAGGAATGTAAGAGCCTTTCAGCTGACTACTCAAGAAGCCGAGATGATTCCAGATGTGATAGCCGGTACGTTCTTAGCTTACAACGTTTTCACAAAAGTATTATTTGACGCTGGTGCAAACCAAAGTTTTATAAATACTTTACTCTGCCAAACTCTTAACTTACAATTAACCAGTATTAGATAAATTTCTACAGTAGAAACGGCAGATGGGAATCCAGTTAAAATAAATAAGGTTCTGCAAAACATAGAAATAGAACTTTTAAGTCATAAATTTTATGCAACCATATTGGTTGAATTCGATGTTATGTTAGGAATGAATTGATTAGTAAAACAACTATGCTCGAATTCTTTGTGATAAGAATTCCATAGAAATTCAGGTAACCACTGGTGAAGTAATAATGATTACAGGAGATAAAGCCCTGTAAACCCATAAAAAAAAAGTTGCTAATCTGGAACGAAAGCAAGGAGTAGTATATATGATTTCAGTAATCATTAATACTAAAGATAAAGAACTTAAGGAATTTCTGTAGTATTCAGAATACCCAGATGTATTCCCAGAAAAGTTACAGGATTACCATTAGATAGGGAGGTGGAATTTAGGATTCATCTAATTATATAGATAGCAAAGGCACCTTATCGGTTAGCACAGTATTGGTTGTTAAGAAAAAAGATGGTTCAATAAGAATGTGTATTGATTATAGAGAATTGAATAAAGTTACAATTAAGAATCGATACCCATTACCTAGAATTAATGATCTATTAGATCAATTCCAGGAAGATAGATAGTTTTCTAAGATCAACTTCTGTTTCGGATATTATCAATTGAAAGTATAAAGACATACCTAAAACTGCTTTCAGGACTAGGTATGGTCATTACGAGTTTACAGTCATGTCCTTCGGATTAATGAATGCACCTGCAGCATTCATGAACATGATGAATAAAATCTGTAAACCATATTTGGATAAATTTGTAACTGTCTTCATCGACAATATACTTATTTATTCCAAAAGTCAGGAAGAACATTGTCAGCATTTGCATGCACTCTTAACTCTATTAAGAAAAGAAAAGCTTTACGCCAAATTTTCTAAGTGTGAATTTTGGCTGCCAGAAGTGCAATTTCTAGTTCATATGATGAATTAGGAAGGTATTCACCTAGATCCTGATAAGATAGCAGTAATTATCCAATGGAAGGTTCCGCAATCAGTAATGGAAATTAGGAGTTTTGTAGGTTAGCCAGATACTATAGACGGTTTATTAAGGATTTTTCTAAGATAACTATACCATCAACTAAGCTAATTTGTAAAACAGTTAAGTTTGAATGGGAACCTAAATAAGAAGAAGCCTTTAGGATCTTAAAGCATAAATTAACAAATGCCCCAATCCTAGCCTTACCAGAAGGAACAGAAGATTTTAAAGTATATGGTGATGTTTCAAAGCTAGGATTTGGAAGTATGTTAATGCAATGCAAAAAGGTAATTGCATATGCATCAAGGCAATTGAAAAGGTACGAAGAAACTATACGACTCATGACTTAGAATTAGGAGTTATAATTTTTACCCTTAAGACTTGGAGACATTATCTGTATGGAAGTAAGTTTACTGTCTATACGGATCATAAGAATTTAAGATATATTTTTGGGCAAAAAGAATTAAACATGAGGCAAAGGAAATAGATGAAAATTCTAAGTGACTACGACTATGATATTCAGTATCACTAAGGAAAGGCTGAAGACGGCTAAAGACCACCAGAAGAGTTATACAGATAATAGAGGAAAGCCGTTGGAGTTCGAGTTGGAGACAAAATGTCATTGAAAGTATCTCCTTAGAAACGAGTTGTTAGATTCAGAAAGAAAGGAAAGCTAAGTCCAAAAGTACGTAGGATTATTTCTAGTAATCCAACATATAGGACCAGTTGCTTATAGTTTACAACTACCAGGAGAGTTAGTTGGGAGTACATGATGTATTTCCTGTATCCAATCTCAAGAAATGTCTATTAGACGATTCTTTGGTAGCACCTCTCCAAAATATAGAATTAAATGCAAGGTTAAAATTTTTAGAGAAACCTCTCCAGATAAAAGATAGAAAGATAAAAAAAAATTCTCAAAACACAAACGATTAGTGTTAAATTCAAGTCAAGTGGAATTCAAAACAAGGACCTGAAAACACTTGGGAACTGGAATTAGAAATCGAAGGTATCCTCAATTATTCCAGTAAATCTCGAGGACGAGATTTTATTAAGGTGGGGAGAATGTAACAACTCTCATCAAAAGTCATAATTAGTAAATTAATTTGACCAATAGGAAACCCTAATTAAGACACCCAAGTGATTCTGCGCAAACCCTAAAATTTTCAGAACAATCAAAATCAGGATTAGGGCCCCTAAAGCTCAGGGGGGGATAAACCCTAGTTACGATTATATAAATTACGTGCTGTCCAAGTCGAATTAATGAAATTCATCAACTCAGCTGAGCTAGTCCCACACGTGGCAACCATATGAAAAATTCATAACCCTTACGGACCGTAAGGGTTAATGCTTACGGTCCGTAAGCTAAGCCAAATTGGTGTATAAATAGCCGACTTTGGGACTTGAATTCTGGCACAAAAACGACGTAAATTCTCGCTACAGGCACCGAGTTACGTTCTATTTACCACAATTAACACACACGGATCACTAATCGACGCCGCAATCAGGGTATTAACTCGATCGCTATTACGATTCAACGTCCGATCGATTATAACTATCCAACGATTGTTTAAGTGCCGCTCAAATTGAGTTTATACTTTGTTATTCATCGTGATTTCGACTTGAATGTTTGAGTGCTGTTCGAACTCGGACTATACTCTGTCATTCGTTGTGAATCCGCTGAATTGTTAAGTATTGCACTTGTAAATCGTTGTGAGGGTTTAATCTCGTGAATTGTCGTAACTGCTGTATTAGTTACTAACCTATTTGTGTGTGCATTGTTATTTAAATTAGTTAATCAAGGCTAATCAGTAGGCTTATACTCTGCTCGTTAAATCTACAATGTGAGTCATTCTCTTTTTATCAATTATTTTACAATACCTCAAATTATTTTCAAGGTTATAATTACAGGGACTAAGTCGTGGATATCTTGAATTACTGGTTAGTGGGGTATTGTGCACATTACTAATTTCTCCCAGTTAGGTTCATTGACCTACTCGGGATAATCACTGTTAGGTTCATTGACCTACAGGGATAATCATCACTATTTAGGTTCATTGATCTAAATAGTGGTATGACCATCATCACCATTGTGACTTGTCACCATTGTGACAGAGTGCCAGATAAAAATAAGATAGAAGCCATTGTAATCGCTCTTATGCTGTAATTAATAACTATGCATCATTATGCAAAATAGAATGATTCACTCAGTATTTCCCGCTGACAAAACCTTTTTCAAACATGTTTCAGGTGATCTGTCATGATCTAGGAAAAGTGCCATAAAGCACTACAAGCTCAAGGAAGTGGCTCAGTATAAAATAAAGAAACATGTTTTGAAAAATAAAGATTTCCCAATGAAATCACTTTATTGTAAATTATGGGATTTATCCCTATATTATATATAAATGAGCAGTTTTAATATTAATCGATCCTGTTTAAAAAGACTTCCGCTGTCACCTAATTAGATACCACGGGATTTCCTACCTCGCGGCTCTGGACCGGGTCAAACCGGGGCTGAGGGCCGTGACATCTTCAATGAGGTAACTTGTTCACCTCCTGAAAAAAATGGTCTTAAAACTATTGTTCAAAAGTCAAGGTGTTCTGCAATGTTAAAAAAAATGTAGACTTACGGGTCCGATAGCAATTGAAGTTGTGAATTAAGGCGAGTCGAATATCCCCTAGTAATCTTGATATTTCTACATGGAACACCCAATTTTAAGAAAACCCAAGATGATTGATAATAAAGATACACGGTTGAGCAAAATTTAACGGAAAGGAGAAGAATATCCACCGCCACCATAGCAGCACCGCTGCCGCGCTTCACCGTTCTCATCTTAACTCTCACGCCTCATATGTCGTGTCCATCGCCTAAATATATCTATTTGTTTGAAATCCTACGGGTTACGTCTACTCATCCAAGTTATTTTATGTGTACCAAATTTTTACCAGTGCTAATGAGTCCCATCAGTTAAATTGTCATATTTTTTTCGTCAATGGTATGTATCAGTCAAATTCGTTTTCAAAGTCCCAATTCTCAAACCATTAGAGTCTAATATTCACCCTAATATAAAAAACAATGGAATAGCTACGTTACAGCTCTCACTACCTACCTAAGCTTCCATAACCATTACCGAAACCAACCTCAACAACTTCAAATCTTCACCAAGCCAAATCACCATGCTTTGATGTATAAGCGTTCTAAGAATATCATTTGACTAATTGTTATTCTGAAAACAAAATACAAGGAAAATTAAATCTTTTCTTAAAATCAAATATTCACACAATCTAACTGATAAAAAAGCCTAACAATTAGGGGCATGAAGTTTTGTGACATTAAAGTCATCTGCTTTCTCTAGGTGTGATTCGGGTGAACTTCACGAAACGGAATTCACTTATGTGGCCATAAATAGTTCGTGGCTTACCCTATATGTAGAGTCGGCCTGGAGAGTTACGGATTTACTTGAAGAACTCCCGAACATGCTTCAATCTGCTCAAGGGATCTTCACCTGATACTCCTTGTTGGTACTGCTCCCTCTAACCCTAGCGTACCTATACCAGAACATTTGTGTTCACGGAATCAGCATATATGATCATTTCAAGACTTGTTTTGAACAGATCTAACAAAGAATAAAACATGCAGATGGGTTCGGAACTTACCGGAATCAGGTCTGACTTGGTCGGAATGCTAATCGTCGTAATGGTCGTCGTCTACATAGCATGTCTTTTAAAGTCTCAGTCTTTGTTCGTCATTTGGGGTCGTAGACGCACCAGTATCAGATGGTTCCGCCACCGGGGGTGGTAGCTTTATTCATCTTTTGGAGCTGTCATCGTCACCATTCTGAACCTTCGATGCTCTCTTAATCTGCTCGAAAGATTTAAGTTTTTTTAATCAACTAAATCGGAGGGAGAGGCGTGAGCTTGTCCTCACAAACCCGTTGTCGCTTCGATTACTCGTTGTGTTCATCGACTTACATGTTGCAACCCCAACTCCTTGTCAGGTCGTGGTGTTGCAGAATGAGGCAACGATGAAAAGTTGTGGAGGTATTGAGAGGTGACCTAAAACCCTTTTGACTTGTTACCCAACCCGCCTGTTTACCAGGCTTCGTACTATATATATACCATGTTGCAGGGGAATTTTAGAGGTATCACCTTGTTGTCGTTAATAATTCATAACTTTAGTTTCGAGCGGTTAACCTTCCTAGTAAAAATTATAGCCACATATGTTTTTAGAGGTATCACCTTGTTCGAATACCCCTAGTTTGTTTTAAAAAAATGTGATTGCCTGAAAACATGGTATATATATACTACATGTCAGAGCGGGTCGAAACAGGTTCGGAAGAATTATAACTTATGTCGCGCTCTGACTTAATGGCCCTTCTCTTTGCTATACCTCTAAAAGTTGCAGGGGAATTTAAGAGCTCTACATTAATACCAAAACCAATATCAAGACTCAATTTCATCATTTAAGTACACAAAATGACATAAGAGTAATATTTAAAACTACTTCCTGTAAATAAGTAAGAATTTAAGAACTCAAACCTTGGCTAACAGGAGCGTAGTGAGTGCAAATGGTTAAAAAACCTGTCAAAAACTTGAAGCATACCTGGGCAAAAAAACAACTGTAAAGAGTTCATATCGGTGATTGATTGAAGAACAGCAAGGAAATCGAAATTTAGTGTGATGAGACAGATTATCGATTTAGGGTTCATCGATTTAGCCGTCGACCTACTCTCCTTTAAAACCCTCAATCATCGCTGCCATTACTCATGTAGCAACACCACCGTCAAGGTTGCAGTCGGAGATATGGCAACTGTGGCGATGGTGATGGAGGTGACGGTGATGCCGGTGGGGCAGCCCACTCTCTTTCCCTGGCCACAATTACAGTACTCGTCGCACGCTATTGCCACCATAGCCACCCCGATCCCTCCTTTCAAACCACAAAGAACATCATTGACGCCCCTTTCTCGCGTTTTCGGAGACGAAAGCCACCGCCGTAACCACCGTCACCTGCCTCCACTATAGCACGTCACCCCACCGAAGTCTTTCCTAAAAAGATATCACCACTGCCGGTTTCTACATCTTGGAACCTGTGGGTAGGAGGCAAGCACATGCCGAGGTCCGGTCGCCGGCTCCAGATCTCCTTCTCTCATTCTCCCGTATTGCTCTCCGGCTCCTTCAAATGTTGTTGTCTCTCTCTGATGAATTTGAAGGAGAAAAACTGATGAGAGGAGGTGGGGAGGGAGAGAAGAGGACGTGTGTTTTTTACTATTCATTAGGGTTGTGACATGTCCCAGGTTACTATTCATAGGGAAAAGATCAAATAGGAAGTTAATTTTGGCTAGGAAGATAGGAAGCCATAAGATTATGACATGTGGCAAATTTTAAAATAAAGAGAAAGGGTATTTTAGTCAATCTCATCATTTCTTCTTCCTTCTTCTCCCCAGTTACTTCAAAACCCACCATCTCCAACCTTTTCTTCACTTACTATCTCAATAATCACTACATTATAGTGTGATTTTCGTCATCAATCAATGATTCAACCACCCGATCAACGTGTTCTTCAGCTTTTTTCGAAGAAAACCCAGTTTAATTTCATTCAAAATCTCGTTTTTTCTGGTGATTTTGAAGATAATCACTCGATTTGTTCGATTCAATCGCTAATAAGTGTTTCTATCATTTCAAATTTCATCAATTGATGAAGAAACCGGCTTCGATCCATGTAAGAAATTCTTTAATTTCATTTTCACGATCTGGGTTTTTATTTAGTCATTGCGTTTTACGATCTTGGCGGGGGTCCAGGGCGGCAGCCCCTGGCTGGGGTTGAGCTCATTTCGAAGACAGTAATTCGTAGACAATTCAGACAGTTCACAGACAATTCACAAACAGTTCACAAACAGTTTTATGTGTCCATTGCGTTTTAGAAATAAGAGAGTTTTATGTGTTTTCTGGCTATTGCGTTTTAGAAAAAACACATTTTTAAGTATCTTTAGTCATTGCGTTTTAGGTAAAACACATTTTTGAAGTGTTTTTAGTCATTGCGTTTTAGGTAAAACACATTTTTAGGTGTTTTCAGTCTATTGCGTTTTACAGAGAACATTTTCTTTTGTTTTTTTAGGTCATTGCGTTTTAGAAATGAGACATTTTTAAGTGTGTTTTCTGGCAATTGCGTTTTACAAATAAAACATTTCTTTGTGTTTTCTGGCCATTGCGTTTTACAAATAAGACATTTCTTTGTGTTTTTTGTGCATTGCGTTTTAGGTAAAACACTTTTTTATGTGTTTTCAGTCCATTGCGTTTTAGAAATAAGACATTTCTTTGTGTTTTCTGGCCATTGCGTTTTACAAATAAGTCATTTCTTTGTGTTTTTTGTGCATTGCGTTTTAGAAAAATGTCATTTTTTAGGTTTTTTTTTTCATTGCGTTTTATGTAACTGGTGGTTTTTCTATTGCGTTTTACACTACTGGGTTTAAATTTTTTTTTTAAATATAGCAATAGTATACTCGTTTTAAAGATAAAAAAACGCTAGTTTTTTTGGTGCAATTTTTATAAAAAAATAATATCGTATGAAAAAGTTATTAACGTTTAAAAAATGGGGGGGAATTGGAGGAGAGAGAAACTATTGGCTTGAATTGACTAGAATGCCCTTGAACAAACTCACGCGCCTCTTTTCTTTCTTTCAATTTCCCTGATTTAATCTTAGCACTTGATTAACTTAATGGATGGTCAAGATCACTTCCTAGCCTTCCTAGTCAAATAAACTTCCTATTGTATCTCCACCCACTATTCATAAGCTTGTGTTTTTAATATATAGGATAATATTAAAAAGTCACACGACATCATCACACACACTCATATATATAATTTCCTATACATACATTTACAAGTTAGGGGAATAGTGCCACGCAACCAACCAGTTTATTATATTATATTCATTTCAAATTATGTTTTTACCCCTGTTTAAAATTACCGTTTTGCCCTCAGCTTAAATTAAAATTACGCTTTTGTCCTCATCTTAAAATTATGCTTTTGCCCTTAATTCAAAGTTACGATTTTGCCTGGCACTCCCCTATTGGACAAACCAGTTTATTATTTTATATCCATTTTAAAATTACGGTTTTGCCCCTCTTTAAAATTACGGTTATGCCTCCAGCTCAAAATAAAATTACGCTTCTGTCCCCAGCTCAAAATTACGATTTTTCTCTCGATTCAAAATAAAATTGTGGTTTTGCCCTCAGCTCATAATTACCTTTTCGCACCCAATTCAAAATAAAATTTTGTTTTTGCCCCCAGCTAAAAATTACAATTTTGCCCTCTGTTAAAAAATGTGACCCCCGTTTAAAAAATTATGATTTCGCCCTTAGTTTAAAATTACGTTTTTTACCCAGTTTAAAATAAAATTATGCTTTTGCCCCCAACTCAAAATTACAATTTTGTACTCGGTTCAAAATAAAATTGTGATTTTGCCTCTAGCTTAAAATTACGATTGTGCCCTTAGTTGAAATTTATATTACGCTGTTACCCCAAGTTCAAAATTACGAATTTGCCCCTGTGAAAATTTACAATTTTGCCCCTGGGTCAAATTTACAGTACTACCATTAAAACTATAAAAGTGTTTTGTTTTAATTGGTTGACTCAATTTAATTGTTTTTCGTGTCAATGAGCTGCCTAATACTCGGTCATTATTCGGCCATCCCCCGCAACGCGGACGAGGTATTAACTAGTTGTGTATACAAAGTATAATTCAGAATGTATATAAGTTAATAGATAAATGATAAGCTAGTCAAGCTTGGGGTTGAATGATTTATTATGAGCCGAATTCGAGTTTCAAATATAAAAATCAAAATGAATTAAGCTTAAAGTAAGAGGCTTGTTGACACCTCTTGTTAAATCAATGTAAAGAAATCATATGATTGTCTTTAACATTTCCTCCTTCGCCAAGAGTAATCTCAGTTATAGGTGTAGCAAATGTGATTGATTTCAGCAAATTTTAAAAAAGTACTATTATGCTACAGGGTACGGGGCGTGATTGCCCATCTATCTCAACATTTTTTTCATCAATCGCGCCCCTCTCCTATACCATGCTAGCTATTGGAGGCGTTATTGAATGCTAGTCGTCCCAATAACAAGCAATAGCGAGATGTCGTGTGTTTGTGAGGTTTTAAACAAAGGGGGCGCCATTGATGGTGAATAAGGAGCTCCATCCCATACTATGGGTGTTTTTTAGAAGAGGCAATAGAGCCCCCTAGTTGATGTGGCGCAATGGAGCCACTACCATCTCCAAAGCATACTCTGCAGCCTTAAGGTTGCAGGGTATGAGGCGTGATTGTCCATCCACCTCAGCATTTTTTCCATCAATAGCGTCCCTCCCCCATACCATGCTAGCTATTGGGGGAAAGGGGCGCCATTAAATGCTAGCCATCCAAATAACGAGCAATAGCGAGATGTGTGTGTGATGTATTAAACAAAGGGGGGGGGGGGTGCTATTGGCAGAGAATAGGAATAAGAGTAGGGCTGTTCATGAGCCGAGCCGAGGCGAGCTAGGGCAAGCTCGGGCTCGGCTCGATTATAAACCGAGCTGGCTCGGCTCGGATTTGAAACCGAGCTGAAAATCTAAGCTCGGGCTCGGCTTGATTTTAAACCGAGCTGGCTCGGCTCGGCTTGGTTTGACTCGATTTTAAAAATAAAAATTAATATATAGCTCTCAAAATTCAGTATTCTAAAATATTATTCAATACTTCAAAAGAGCATATTCAAAATAAGTTCAACCTAATACATTATAAGGCAAAATCACGTTCAACAACGCAAAATAAGTTTTATATTTCAAGTAAATACAATATTTATTCATTAGCACGGCAATCAACCTTTAAATATGTCATAGATATCAAACTAAAAGCCTAAATACATGTAAATAATAATCACTTTTTTGTAATATATTATATGTATATAAAAATAAAATATATTATAAGTAAAATAATTCGAGCTAATCTGAGCCGAGCTACCAAGTGAGCCAAACCGAGCCAATTTGACTCGTCACGAGCTGAGCCGAGCTGGGCTCACTTTCTAACTGAGCCGAGCCGGCTCGGCTCACTTTCAAACCGAGCCATTTCGAGCAAGCTTTTTCCAAGCTAAATCCGAGCGAGCTCCGTGTTAGATATTTTAGTGTAATCGGGGATTGACTTGGTGATCAAAGCGAATAATAATACACATCAAGCAAGTTAGGAGGTGTGGAAGTGCACGCTTGTTTGAGTTATTATTATTCGAAATGTACGGGCGGAGCCCGTACTCTATGGGGGTTCCAAGGGGGCAGCAACCCCTGGGAGCAGGGTCCAAGGGGCGGCAGTTTTAATGCAATTTAATTATGGAAAATGCCTTAGAAAATGAAATTTATGAAAATTCCTTAGAAAATAAAATTTATGAAAATTCGTCATAAATTTTCAGACAAAAAATCATGGCAGTTTTTAATGCAATTTAATTAAAAATTCAAAAATAACTGCCTCTGGCAGTTACCTGCGAAAATCCCAAAAATCCGTATTGAGTTTTTTGTCACAATTCTCTGGTTCATACGATTCACGCAAACACATACACTGGTCATTTTCTCGAAATCAGAGTTGTATCCGATTGAATTATTCGGGTGAACCACCGAAATAATTTTATCTGAGAGTGATTACACGCCTCTCTGATCATCCGGCAAACTAAATTCCCCAACACTCCGAGCCGCGAACTTTTTGGACAACCCTAAATAAGAGGCTCCATCTGATACCATAGGTGCTATTTAAAAGAGCCAATATAACCCTCTGGTTAACATGACGCGATAAAACCCCTTCCACCTCCAAATCATAGCATGCATTGTTTCTCCCTTTTATTGCGGGATGGGTCGGTAGGGAATTAAAACGTGGTGTTCTATCAACCACTTGTTTCTAGAATTCTTTTAGCAAGTATAGGACACATTTTTTATTGTAAGTTAAGTTTTCAAGATAACTAGTAATATTCACTGTCGCGCGTTGCGCGATAACAAAATGTTTTTCTGCAAGTGGAGGTTTCATATTATAGTTAATATAAGGATTAGACGCTGCATTACATGGTGTAGTTGCCGTTTCAAAAGGTGTTTTAGTTTCTCCTATATTAGGGTGTTACAAAAAACTACTATTAGTAAAAAAAACCGGCAGCTTCTTTGTCAATTTAGTGGTTGCAGCTGGGTTAAGGTGTTGATCTTCTAGTTGATGGATATGTGGTCCTTGTTCCTTTTATGAGTGTTGTTTTTGTCACCTGCAAATAGTATATATTTTATAGTTGGTGAATGTTTTTCGATATCATTATGTGTTATTGTTCGTTGAATGTGAATACCTTCGGATTGAAGAATAGGCCTTTTAGCAGATGTTGTGGTTTGGTTTCTAGGTGCGGGTGTTGGTGGTTGTGGGGTTGTTGATGTCGGTGTGTTGCTTCCGTGAATGGTTGTTTCCGTTTGTTCTTTGAGGTATGTGGCTCTGTTCACTATGCATCGTAGTGTCCTGTTTCTAGTGTCTTTTTGTACTTGAATATAAAACCTAGCTTCCTTGTTTTTCATTGCTTGTAGTGAAAGGAACGGGGTTTCTTTGTTCAACATTTCGTCACATGGTGTTCCTAGCAACTGGTACGCGGCACGATCAAATATTGTTGCGGTGATGTTGCCTGTGTTGTCTGTGATCGTGGCTCGAATTCGATACCTGAGCACAATTTTGGTGGAAAGGTGATGTGTAAAAGAGATTTTGTGCTTTGTTTATAAAGTGAGCAACTATTTGTTGTTATTTTGGTGACTTACAGGTGCTTTGCTGTCTCATGGTTTCCATCACGTGTGCAAAACCATTGTTCTCCAGTTTGGAAGATTGTCTGTCCACATTTTGGACAAGCGGCGTAGTGCCATTCTTTGTCTGTTATTAGATGGCTGATTGAACCACTGATGATAAAATTATGACCCTGCGTTAAATGGAGAGTTAGGTTAGTTTGGAATTTTTGTTGAAGGAAATGGAAGTTTTATTTGTCTTTACCGTTAGTTTGTTGTTCTCCATCTGTTGAAGGGATGAAATGGTGACGCAATTTTCGCTTGCCATAGCCATTGCACTGTTTTGTGTTTCTGGGTTATTAGAGCGTAACATGGAAGTACGATAGGATGTTTGGCGCGGAGATGGAGACGAAGCGTCAAAAGAGGCATTAGACGAAGATGCAACATCTGGGTTGGTAAAGCCACGTCTCCGTTTAGGATTTCGTTGATGTGAGGACATGGTGATCTTCAAAACTAAATAAAGTAAAAACTGCGAATCAAGACTGAAGTTTGCACTGATAATCACTGATATGTCCGAATTTTTTTTACCTTTTTTTAACGAAACAGTTTAACAATAAAGTAAAAAATACACGTACATATACCCTCTTACAACAATGGGACATCAAGTCTACGGAATAGTGAGGAAAACACATTAAGAGGTAAAAGAAATGTCACCAATAACAGCCATTTTATGATACAATAGCCAAAAAGATTACAGAATGTTTTCAATGTAAGTAACTTACCTCAATGGGTCTCCTTTCCAAGTGTGAGAAGACCAAATTTTCTAGCAGTAAGCAAACTAACCTGAAAGAAATAATTGGTAGATGAAAACTGTTTCAGAGCGATATTGAACAACCTCTTAAAGTGACAAAACTAAATGTAGCAGCAATTTGAAACTAAGTCTTGTTAGAATTTGAATTCTAATAGTGTAGATACGAAACATTTCTTTGAAAGACTACAAAGTAAAAAAGCACATAACAACTATCTACCTAAGGCCTCCCAGTAACATTTTTAGACAGTGAATGATGTTGTTTCCATTAAAAATGGGGCTTAACATGTGAGTTTCACTTTAGTGGAGTTCAAATTATGTTATAAGATGGTTTAATGTAATTTGTTTTTAACTTTTATAAGATATGTAGAATTTCTAGCTTAGATGATATGTTATTGGCTAATTTCTGAGCACACTGTTGAAACAGGATTGAAATTGGTTTTCAAATCTTAATCCACTATAATTATAAAAAATGAAGCAATTAGGGATGAACAAATGGTACCGGGTACGGATACCGAATTTACGGAACCGGGTACAATCCCGGTACCGGGTTTTGACGGTTTCGGTATTTACCGCTTTTTACACTGAAATATTGGTATCATACCGGTACCGTACCATATCATAGCGGGTATATTCGGTATTGGTACCGGACCCACAACACACTATTTCGACCAGACAGATTTCAATAGAACGAAAATTAGATTAGATGACAAACTGAAAGCTAAATGAAAAAAAACGGGTTCGGTACCAACTGTAGACATTTTCGGTACCAGATTTGATAAAGGCTCGTAACCAGTATTTACCGGTTTTTACGCTGAAATAGAGGTACCGAACCATTACCGAATTGTACCGTACTGGGTATATTTGGTACTGGTACCGAATACACATCAAACTATTTCCACCAAACAGGTTTCAATAGCACGAAAATAAGAGAAAATGACAAACTGAAATCGAAAAGCATTTTAAATCCAATGAACAAATAATTCTTATACCCTATAAACGCAAGTTAGGTTTTTAAATATATTTAGTTTTGGTATTTAAGTTAAGTGTTCTTACAATTCGAATTCTAAGCACTGTTGCATAAAATTCTAAGGATGAGTAAATGGTACCGGCACCGGGTATCGGTACCGAGTTTACCAAACCGGGTACATTTTCGGTACCAATTCAGTACCGACTTTTGACGATTTCGGTACCGGTTCGTTACCGTTATTAACCATATTTTACCCCGAACGAAACTGACGGCTTTTTAAAATGACCCATCCTAACCCGAAGTCATTCCCACACGGTCGAAGCCGTCCATTATGCCAGCTATATTCATTAACTTATATTGTTTCTTATGCTAATCACCTGTTAATTGTTTTAAAAATATGATTAAAGGAAGCAAGCCAAAACATGAGCTGGAAACAGGCTACACTCTATATTAACAGTTTATCTAGTTCAGATGAAACCCGAATCACTTTCACGACTCAATAACGATGAGCAAATGGTACCGGGTACCGGTACCGAATTTAGCGAACTGGGTACATTTTCGGTACCAATTCGGTACCGGTTCGTTACAGTTATTAACTGTATTTTACCCAGAACCAAACTGACCGCTTTTTAAGATGACGTATCCTAACCCGAACCCATTCCCACACGGTCGAACCCTTCCATTATGCCAGGTATATTCATTAATATATATTGTTTCTTATGCTAATCACCTATTAATTGTTTTAAAAAGTATGATTAAAGGAAACAGGCGAAAACATGAGTTCGAAACAGGCAACACTCTATATTAGCAGTTTATCTAGTTCACATGAAAGCCGAAATACTTTCACGACTCAATAACGATGAGCAAATGGTACCGGGTACCGGTACCGAATTTACTGAACTGGGTACATTTTCGGTACCAATTTGGTACTGACTAACCGCTTTTTAAAAATGACCCATCCTAACTCGAACCCATTCCCACACGGTCGAACCCGTCCATTATGCCTGGTATATTCATTAACTTATATTGTTTCTTATGCTAATCACCTATTAATTGTTTTAAAAAAGTTAAGCTTTATTGGATTTAATATTTCACAGCAGGTAAATAATCTTACTTGTGGAAATTTTTAGGAGGATTAGCAGTTTATCTGGTTCACATGAAACCCGAATCACTTTCACGACTTGATAAAAACTGGGAGGGGCAAATGGTACCAGGTACCGGGTACCGATACCATTACCGAATTTATCTAACCGGGTACATTTTCGGTACTGATTCGGTACCAACTTTTAACGTTTTCGGTACCGGTTCGTTACCGGTATTTACCGCTTTTTACACAACTTATATTGTTTCATATACTAATCACCTATTAATATTCACAGAAAACATGATACCTTGCAGAATGGACAAGCTGGGTCAGAAGACTCAGAACTGATTGTGTTAAAAAAAATTAAATCTTATTGGATTAAATATTTCACAACAGCTACACAATCTATATAATTTCAACCGAACACACATCACACTGATTTAACTACAAACCATTTGAAAGTGGATCTTAATTAGTAATAACCACAAAACTTTATTAGGTCAGGAAGAACCCGAAACTGTTTTACTGAAAGTTTGATTCTACTTTTGTGTACCTATGAAGCTAGAAAAGATATGCAGGTTAAAACCCTAAATGACACACAATCAAAAAATACAGAGACTCAAACAAATGTGAGGAAGACATATACCTGATCTTCAAAGCAGAGTTGGAAGCTGCAAATGAACTGAAAGGGGGGAAAGATGAATCAGCAACAGTTTATACCTTATGCGACTAACAAAAGTGAGGTAGACATATACCTGATTTTCAAAGAACAATTGAAAGTAGCAAAAGAACTGAAAGGGGGAAACATGAATGAGCGTCGGTTTATACTTTATAGGACTGAAACGTGTTAATAAAACACGTGTGCATACCCTGAGATTAACACGTGGAGGCATTCATAAAAAAGCTGAGAGCAAAAATAAAATAAACGGGATTCGAACCTGGACATTTATAATCACATAGGAAGCCATAAACCACTTTGCCAGAAGACCAGACATGAAACAATAGCGAGGAAAACATTTTTAAAGAAAACCCGCAAGGAAAAAAGTCAAAAAAATAAATTACCAAACCAGCCCTCGTGGGCTGGTTACTGTTCAAAACTACTGTTCAAAACGGACGAAATTTAATATAAGGATAATTAGTCGTAAAATTACAATACACTTATACCAATTTGATTCGAGATAGTATAAAAAACTGAAACACCTAAGATATAATAATAATGTATATTATATTATATATAGATCAGTTGACTCAATGGCATTAGGCCGGAGGGTGTGGGGGGCGCCACCCTCGCCACCTCAGCCTCTATAGCGCCCCGGGCGCTATACACCCACACCCTCCATGTTAAGGAGGGGCGCCATCAAGCTTCAGCCAACATGATGGCGAGAGAGGAGGGGGTTATCAGCTGGGGCCCACTTGTTTGCACCAATCAATTTTTTTTTAAATTTTGCTCTATAGCGCCTAGGGGGTTATCACCACACCCTCCATGTTAAGGGGGGGGGGGGGGGGCATCAAGCTTCAGCCAATGTGGCGCCTACGTGGCGCTGAGGTGTCCTTATAAAGCCCCAAAGGGGGTTATCCCACACCCTCTAGCCTTAGGGTTCTATATATTTTTATTGTTTACTTGTAATTACACAAATAACAAATCTTTAATCTCCATGCAATAAAGGCCATTTCTAAAATATAATATACTTTTATTAAACTTATGAATTTACATCAAGATAGCTGGTAAACGGGCAACAAGCTGCGCCGCTACCCCTTTTTGACTATCAAAGTCAAAAATATTTTCAAACATATGGTGATTATATATCACTATCAACATATATGTATCAGTTAATTATACTTCATGCCACATAAAACAAAGACTCAACACAAGTTGTAGAGTGTGAGTTGTTGAATATTGGAGATTTGGATCGGTATTGTTTGTGAGCCAACTAAAGAAGTCAATGTAGAGAAAATAATGAAATGGGTAAGCGGTTCCATTATTCCATTTCCATATTTGGGCTTGCACAAGAATTCTCGAGGCCATAATGAACTCACCAAGGTTCGGTTTATAACTATTTAAGCAATGACACGTTTGTGCGGATAATACCATCTTAGATGCACTTAAGTAACTAAAAAATATTTTTTATAAGAAAATCATGGAATTTTAATCTAAAGTAACGTTAATAAATGTAGGTACGACGAGAGACTGTTGATGTTAACTTGTTAACCTAGTAGTGGGAAATTCGAAAGGCTAAGGGCCTGTTTGGTTGGCTCTGAATAAACCCATTCAGAGGTGCACCTCTGATTCGGTCAGAGGTGTAGTTGTTTGGTTCACAAAACATTCATCTCTTAACTGAACCATTCAGCTCTGAATGATTCAACAACTTTTGTATGCTGAATGAAATATTTGCCACTCATGCCCCTTGCCTCTGAATGATTCGCGACACCATCATCTCCTCCCCTCCCCTCTCCTCTCCTCTCCTCCACCACTCTGCCGAACCAAAATCAAACCGGAGCCGAACCAAAATCAAACCGGTGGCGAGCTGAGACTCGACCATGGCTGCTGTAGCCGTCAACACCATCGAAAACCATCACCACCACCGCCGTAGCGGTGGCGCCGTCACCACCGGAGCTCTCTCTCCTCTGTCGATCTTTCTCTTTCTTCGATCGATGTGGTGGGTGTGGCTACCAGAGATTTCTGTAACCGGGGGGGGGGGGGGGGGGGCGTAGGTGATTCAGCGGGATTCACAACCGGAGTGGTGGGTGTGGCTACCAGAGATTTCTTCGATCGATTGTTGTTGTCTGTGTGTGTAAGATACATATAAAGAAAAAAAAAAGGAAAGTTTGGTGGAATGAGATTTTTTTTTGTTTGAACGGTGGAGGTGGAATGAGGTGAGGATGGAGAAAGTAACATTTATATATATTTAATAATAAAATGGTTTTTTTAATTAAAAGGGGTAAAATTGTCATTTTACACCGTCATTCAGATGTGCAACCAAACAGCACTTTACTGGTTCAGCACTTATTGGTTCAGAGCCTCTTACCCATTCAGACCTCTTATTCATTCAGCACTTATTGATTCAGATGTTGCCAAACAGCCCCTAAGTACAATTCTTGTTGTAGGTTAGTCTCTTTATAGGGTTGGGTTTTATCTAAAATTTCATAGTTTGTGGTAAAGTAGATGGGCATGGACGAGTCGAATTGATTGGGTTGACCCAAAGCGTCTTTTGTTCTAATCTTATATAAACTAGGATTGCGACCCGCCGCAATGCGGCGGGGATTCTTTAGTTATAACTAAGTCAATTTAGGACCCGCACGTTATATTAAACCTGTCAAACGGGGAAAAAATAGACGATGTAAAAACGTTCACCCACACACGCACGTTGCGTCGTGTTAACTCGCAAAATTTAGAACGAAACGTAAAAACGTTAAACCAAATACGCACGTTGCGATGTGTTAAGTCACAAAATTTAGAACCAAGCATAAAGCGAAAAATTTGCGGAATATGAAAACTATAAAGGACCAAAGTTGAAAGTAAAAAAAGTTATGAGCATAGATTGGAAAAGATAAAAAGTTTTGGGTTAAAAGTAAAAAAACAAATAGTTTTGAGTTAAAAGTAATTTATGAAATACTTTTGGGTGAAAAGTAAAAAAAATCATTTTTTTTTGAAAACCCCCAAAGCCAACGTTACGACAAGCATATGGATAATCATTTTTTCTTTGAAAACCCCACAAAGCACACCCCGCGTTGCGGCGAGGCGTAAAATGGTGTCAAATAGTACTAATGTCACACAACCGTAATCGACCACCAACACTGACTTGACCTAGGATATGCGTGTTGCGACGAACCTGTCAAACATGGAAAAATAGAGGTAAAAACGTTGAACCACACATGCACGTTGCGTCGTATTAACTCGAAAAATTTAGAACTATACGTAAAACAAAAATTTGCGAAAGATGAAAAGTATAACTGACAAAAGTTGTAAAGTTAAAATGCAAATAATGAAAAGTTTTGGGTTAAAGTTAAAACAACAAATTATGTAGGGTTAAAATTGTAAAAAGTAAAAACCTTTGGGTTGAAAATAAAAAAATCAACTTTTTTTTTTTGAAAACTACCCAAAGTATAATGTACAAATAATAATGCATAGAAAAGTTGCAAAGTTATATATGGAATAATAATAGTGCTAAATATTGTTGAAAATTATATGGTTTAACAATTATATGTTTTTTTTGGAATATCATGAATTAGGAGATTTTATGTAACTAAAAATAAACCGTGGACTTTTGACTTATTTAAACTATTTTATTTTTAAGTTGTTTATTTGTTATCCATCTATTTAAAACCCGACATAAAGAATAGCGGCTAGCTGTCGCGTGGGATGATGTAGTTGTAATAATATATACCTTTCAAAAAAAAAAAATTGTAGTTGTTCTACGCTTCTGAAATTTTATTTTATTATTTGACCCGTTAATATTAAATCATAATTAAATTGACCATTTAAACATACATAGGTTTAAATTTCCCCCTTTATATTATCCCTCTCTTGGAAAGCTAGGATTTTGTCTATAGGCGGCCGTCTAATTCTAATAAGGTCGGTTCTTGAAAGTTTGCCAGTTTATTATTTATCCTTGTATAAAGCTCCCAAGGCGGTGACCGATTCTATTGAGGCCATTATGAGGCGATTCCTTTGGGCGGGTACGAGTGATGATAAAAAAATTTCGTGGGTGGCTTGGGATGTGGTGACTACTCCTAAAAATAAGGGGGGTTAGGTGTGACCAAATTGCAAGAGGTGAATGATGCTCTTTTATTAAAATGGACATGGAGATTTAAGAATGAGGGTAGTTGCTTGTGGAAGAAAATTATTTTGGGGTGCCATGGTTCGAGTAGACCTTGGGCTTTGCTTCCTTGTTTGGCGTCGTCTAGCGGGTGTTGGAAGTACATTGTCAAAGTGGGCGAGTCAAAGAACCAAGATGGTATGTCTCTGAATTCTTTTTTCATTGGGGATGTAGGAGATGGGAGCTCTTTAAACTTTTGGAGCGATAGATGGTTACGTGAAGCCCCTTTGCGTGTGGTTTATCCACACCTTTTTAGATTAGAAAGATGCAAATGGGTTTCGGTTTCCCAGCGGGTCGTTTTGGAAAATAACACGAAGGTTCTACATTGGGATTGGCGTGCGGCTCCTTCCACGCATGAGGAGATTTCCGAGTTATATAGTCTTCTCAATGATATCTATGAGTTCCAATGGAGAGGTGGTCAAGATCGATGGACTTGGAGCCCCGAAAAAGATGGTATGTTCTCAGTCTCTTCGGCCAAGAAACTTTTGGCAAACTATGTATCGAGCGCTAATAATTATATGATTGATTGGAAGAGTTGGGTTCCGCTAAAATGCAAAATTTCGGTGTGGAGGGCAGCTCGAAATAGGCTGCCTACTATTGCCGAGCTTTTTAAACGTGGAGTGCCGATCCAAGATTCAAATTGTGTTTTTTGCCAAGGGGAAATGGAAACTTCTTTACATCTTTTCACCGGGTGTGCTTTATCTCAAGAAGTGTGGAGCAGAATAGAGAGGTGGTGCCGGCTTAGTCAAGGGTTTGCTTTTGATGTTTTGGATCTCCTTCAGTTACCGGATACTCAGGCGTCATCGAAAGCCACAAGATACATCTTAAGAGGCATTGTATACACTTCTATTTGGGTGCTTTGGAATGAACGTAACGATCGGATTTTCAACAACAAACAAAGGAGACCGGCAGAGATTGTGGAAAACATCAAATCTACGACTTTCTTTTGGTTTCGTAATAGGTCTACATGTAAAGATGTCGACTGGAATAAGTGGTGTACATGTCCTATGGATTGATGATTTGTAGTTTGTGTTCTCGTAGGTCCTTGCTTTGAGGGCTCTTCGAGTTGTGGTTAATGAAGTTTTCTTTTAAAAAAAAAATATTATCCCTCTCTTGCTATATGTAAGTCAACATCCTATTGCAAATTACAACCATGCCTTTAATACAAAGTTATATGTAAGTCAACATTGTATTGTAAATTACAACTATGCCTTTAATAAAGGTGAGTGAGAACCCATAATGGTCCTAATAGTGATGGAATCCTTGTGGCAAACATATGAATAATCAACCTCAAACAAGGCAACTAGGCTAGTTGAGTATTACAACATATCATAATTATGGTGTTTGGTATAGTGACTGATAGTAAACTAAATATGGTTGACGTAAAATGTTAACATATTAGGTAACAATACCCGTTTAGCTAAATGTATAAGGTTTTATAAAACCCAACTAGAGTATAATTGTAAAATTATACATTTCTTTTTCTCTTCCTTTCATCTCGGGAACACACAAAACCTTTACTTTCTTTTCTTTTCCTTCAAACTCGAAAACATGAAATGAAATTATACATTTTTCTTCTAAACTACCTTCCTTTGTAAAAGCTTATTCATATCCAACCGACGAGAAAGAGAAATTGTTCAAGAAAGTGCAGGAATCGGCGATAAAAAGATTTTCAGCGAGCGTTTAATATTTTGAAAGGTCAATGGAGTATAATGAATCGACCAGTACGCACAATGAAACAATCGACAATAAGGAGCTTGGTGTACGCGTGTATCATATTGCACAATATGATCTTAAAGGATGCAGACACACAATATCGTCAAACTACGTAATGGAACCTCTGACCCTGATAGTTGTTCCCGATGATATTGTTTAGGAGTTGTGGAATGAAAACACCACTTTCGTCTATTAAATGATCCAACGAAACAAGTTGGTGCTTTAGATCTTCACTTTCTTAATTTCGATGAAGAGTAGATTTAATTGTATTCTAGTTTTAAATTTGAGTTGTTTATTTTTTATTGGATTTTCTTATTTAATTTCAATTATTTTAAAAATGTGGATTTTTAGTTAATACTTTATTCAACAAAAATGTTTAGTGATGGAACGTGATGGTGTGATGGATGTTGCAAGTATTTTAGAGATGGTGTGATGTAATTAGAGGGAATGAGGTGTCAGGTTGTGACTAGGTGTGGAAAAGAAGATAAGGGAACTCGTCCCTTTCTCTTCCTTTCCTTCCTTTTCATTTCTTTCCAATTTAAAATGATGAATTTTAGTATAAAAAATCCTTCCTTTCTCTTCTTTTTTCTCGATACACTATTTTCCCTTGCTTTCTTCCAAATTATTTCTCTTCACCTTCTTAGGAACACAACGTTAATTATAACATATACAAAAAGTGTGACGGACACGGGATGGTTGATATATAGGTTGAGTGTTGAAGATAACAAAATGAAGTAGATGATAATATGACATTAAGATGAGAGTCAATGGTCAGGGACAAGTTTTTTTTTTTTTTTTTTTTTTTTTTTTTTTGTGAAAATTAACTTTTATAGAACCACCAAACCAAGGCAAGCTTTCACCAAGGCGGGAAAAGCAAACCGAAAACCACAAAGACACAGTAAGTTACATCAAATCAAACATACGCCATCTATCCCAATCCACAACCCCTTGTTTAAACCTATGTTTATACCATAAAAAACTCAAAGACTTGATATCAGCAACCATCTCCACAACATTAGGGTCTTTATTCGAGAATACTTTTTCATTCCTAGCTCTCCACATCCTCTAACATGCGATTATGATAATCCCATGTATAACCAACCTTGCGTCATATATAACACATAACCTTGCGTCATATGCCAAATGTTCAAAGGTCGTTTTGCTTCGAAGAGCCTAGAACATTATCAACATCCACCTTAGCAGATTATAAAGGTGCACGTCCCTAGTCATACCTCTCTAACAAACACACCACTCGTCGAGACTCGAGATCTGTTTCCGCTCTCCTGATAATCTAATGACGACACGTAAGTGAGTAACACCATCTTCATCAAGCACCAACGATCTTGTTGGTTCATCACCATCGTTCCCCTTGAAAACATCTCCATCTGTATCTATAATTCTGTATCTATATCTATATCTATATCTATATCTATTCAACTCACATAACTTCCAGTTTCAGGCATCAACAAGATCCATATCTCAATCATGACACACAGAACCTAGGGTTTCAAAAAAATGTCTGGAGTCGATCACAGTGACAACGCGATTCTATTGCGGTCAAATAACTCAAATTCATCGTCTTCAGACAGAGATTTAGAATGCCAAATCTCATCTGCAAGAAGCAGTAAAAGCATTAAGGATATATGGAATAAAGTGGATCGAGCGTTTTCCGATATTCGTCTCAGCATTAAACGCCGCTCACCTAGGGCACGCTGGCCGGAGAGAGATCATGCGTCGCCGGTAAGAAGCACTGCCGGTGATGATGAGATTCTCGGTGACGGAGCTCCGCCGGAATGGGCGTTGTTGCTGATTGGATGTCTTCTAGGTCTTGCCACTGGTTTGTGTGTTGCTGCGTTTAATCGTGCGGTAATGTTGAATGCTTATATTGTTTGATTGATTTGCATGTTAGGTTTTTGTTATGTATAGTGAGATCTTGTTTAGGGACCTGTAATTGGTGTCTGAACCTTGAATTCTAGTATACTGGGGGTGTTTGGCTATTGGCATTGAAAGCGGTTATCATCGGGTTATTGCATTTTGAAACTGCGGATAATCGATTAGGGTTTGAGGGTAGTGGAACTGATTCTCATTATTAGGGCTGCAAATGAACCAAACGTTATGCGAACAGTTCGTGAACCGTTCGGCGGGAAGTTCATTTGTGTTCGTTCGTTTATCGAACATGAACAAGAAATTTTGTTCGTTTAGTTAAATGAACGAACATGAACAGAGGTTGCGTTCGTTCGTTTATGTTTGTGAACGTTCGGTAACGTGTTCGATAGTTCATTAGTGTTTTTAGTTTTTATATTTTATTTAAATACTTCAAAACTTCGACAAGTAAAATATTTAATAAGTGTCGGTGTATTGTATATTCTGTTCATGAACGCTTATTTCAGTTATTTGTGTTCGTTTGTTTCCATTTGTGTTCATGAACACATATATGTTCATGAACACATATATTTTCTTAACAAACTAACACGAACAAGGTCTTGTTTGTGTTCGTTCGGTTCGTTTGCAACCCTACTCATTATCTTGATTGTTTAGGGGTTGTTATTACTCGTAAACCTTGATTAGTGGCTGATTGGGATTGCTTGTTTGAACAGATGAATTTCTGATTATGTTATATTACATAATAACTTTACCTGACATTTAGGTACTGAATACAGGTGCATGTAATACATGGATGGGCGTGGGCCGGGACTCCAAATGAGGGTGCTGCATGGCTACGGTTACAGCGGCTAGCTGACACCTGGCATCGGATTCTTCTAATTCCCGTCACTGGTGGAGTGATTGTCGGAATGTTGCATGGTTTACTTGAAATTTTAGACCAAATAAAGCAGTCGACTCCTGGAAACGGGTCGAGCTTCCTTTCTGTGTTCTTTCCAACAGTGAAGGCTATTCAAGCTGCGGTTACTTTAGGTACAGGCTGTTCATTGGGCCCTGAAGGCCCAGATGTAGATATCGGAAAGTCGTGTGCCAATGGGTGTTCGTTAATGATGGAAAATAATAAAGAACGCAGGATAGCTCTTGTTGCTGCTGGTGCTGCTGCTGGCATAGCTTCAGGTTTCGACTTATTTTCTCTTTAGTATTTTGGACAATAATAAACAGCAGAACCGCGTCCAAACACTCTCCTTTGTTTCAGGTTTCAATGCAGCAGTCGCTGGCTCTTTCTTCGCCATTGAAACTGTTTTAAGACCTCTGCGTGCCGAAAACTCTCCTCCATTTACAACTGCAATGATAATATTAGCATCTGTTATTTCTTCAACTGTCTCAAATGCTGTGCTTGGGGAAAAACAGGCTTTCACAGTGCCCAGTTATGATTTGAAATCTGCTGCTGGTATTTAATCCTTACATATTTACATATAGGGAAAAGAGTAAAATGTTATTTTCGTCCCTGAGGTTTGGCTAGTTTGGTACTTTTGTCCAAAGGTTTGTTTTTTCACATATGGATCCAAAAGGTTTGAAATCTTGCCATTTTCATCCGGCTCATTAACTCCATTCATTTTTCTTCGTTAAGTTAGGGGTATTTTTGTCTTTTTTGTTAACTTAAGTTAAAGGGCAATTCGGTCGTTTAAATACCTGTACATTACGCTAAATGCTTGTACGTAAAGTGAAAAAGACCGAATTGCTTTTTATGTTAAGAAAAAAGACGAAAATACCCCTGACTTAACAAAGAAAAATGGTTGGAGTTAACGAGTCAGATGGAATGGCAAGATTTCAAACCTTTTGTATCCAAATGCAGAAAAACAAGCCTTTGGACGAAAATCGCAAAACTAGCCAAACCTCAGGGACGAAAATGGCACTTTACTCTAGGGAAAATGTTATTATACAGGAACCAAGTTTCACTGTTGTTTTATATAAACACGATTGGCATCTGTAGCCCTTGATACATGTTGCATGCTAATTTTTTTTAACAAAAATCACAACACCTAAATACTAGTGAAACTTGATTGCTATTTAGTGATATATTTGTTATAAGTGGTGTTTAGATCTTATATATATGTGCAGAACTACCTCTATACCTGATATTGGGCATGCTATGTGGAGTGGTTAGTGTATTATTTACCCGTTTGGTAACATGGTTTACTAAGGCATTTGAATACATCAAAGAACGGTTTAATCTTCCTGGTGTTGTAACTCCAGCTTTAGGTGGTTTAGGAGCTGGTATAATAGCACTTAAGTACCCTGGGGTTCTATACTGGGGATTCAATAATGTTGATGAAATATTACATACCGGAAAGATAGCTTCAGCACCTGGAATCTGGCTTCTGGCTCAGTTAGCCGCAGCTAAAGTTGTAGCGACGGCTCTATGTAAAGGGTCTGGGCTTGTTGGTGGGCTGTATGCACCAAGTTTGATGATTGGTGCTGCAGTCGGTGCGGTGTTTGGTGGTTCGGCTGGTGAGTTGATTAACTCTGCTATTCCTGGGAACACTGCTATTGCCGAGCCACAGGCGTATGCATTAGTAATGTTTTATTTTCTTTTTGTTTCTTTTTCTGTTTAATTATTGAATAATCGTTAGCGACTATAATTTATGAGTGCAATATTTTATTGTAGATCGGAATGGCGGCAACCTTGGCTTCAGTTTGTTCTGTTCCGTTGACTTCGGTTCTACTTTTGTTTGAGTTGACCAAGGATTATAGAATCTTGCTTCCACTTATGGTAATTTTACGGGATTATGTATACGTAGGCCACTCAAGTATTGATAATTTTGGGTGTCGTTATCCCTAATTGTTAGTGTACATTTGCATGTCCATTACTGTGCGAATAAGCTAGATAGAGTGTGTGTTGTATGTGTATGTTAGATAGATGTAACGCATGAGTGTTGCGTTTGTATTATGCCATACGTTGTGTGATGTACAACGTATGAGTCATACGTGTTTTAGTGTCTAAAGCATGAGTCATGTCTATATATAGTTGAGACATGCGTTAGTGTGAAACAAGTTTTAGAGATTGGAAATTGAACACACTTGGTTCCTCCCTGAGCTTATTAAACGATTTAAACTCTTTCAGTATTAATAAATCTGTGATGACGTTGTTATGCTGCCGAAATTTCTACCGAATTTGTTTATTATACTAAAACTTCCGTCTTGAATATATTTAAACACTAATCGTTAGGTTAAACTATCCGTTTCACATATATTCACTAATTTTATTCTTGAGAAAATTATGTGAATTTAAATACGGTTTTTGTTATGAATTTGTGTTTTTCAGGGGGCCGTTGGATTAGCAATATGGGTACCATCTGTAGCAAACCAGTCAAAGGAGAGTGATACAAAAAAGGGTTATACTATGCTTTCACCTGTTGACAAATTTGAAACGTGGAGACAAACGACAGGCGATGCAGATGATTTGGAATTATGCATCATGGGGCCTGATGGAAACCATGAATCCGTTGATGAAGATATTATTCTCGAAGACTTGAAGGTTTATTATATAGAATTTGTTACAATACAAATATATTATGTTTGCATGGTGACAGTTTTAGTTATTTCGTTAATTAGGTTGCACAGGCGATGTCAACCATCTACCTTAATGTCGGGTTATCCTCAACTATTAAAGAGGCTGTACAATGCATGGATAATGGTCAACAAACATGTGTGCTTGTCGTTGACCCTGAAGAACGTTTAGAAGGGATTCTGACCTATGGTGACATTAAACGTGGCATGTTGAAGAACTATGATGAAATCGATGGTGTTTCAATGCCAGATGTATGTTAGTTATTTCTATTTAACATGCTTTTTATTTGCCTTTATATTTAACACACACAATATATATATCCTTCAAATATTCATAGTATCATATTCATCTTTCAAAACACTAAAAATGCATTATTTACCCATTTAATAGTAAATAAATAAACTGAATTGTTTTGCAGTTTGGTGAGAGCCTTGTTTCTTCTGTGTGTACACGAGGGATAAGTTATCGTGGGCGAAAACGCGGGCTTTTAACGTGTTATCCTGATACCGATCTAGCAATTGCTAAAAATTTAATGGAAGCTAAAGGAATAAAACAATTGCCTGTGGTACAACGAGCTGTTGATTTTCGAGAAGAAGGAAAACGCAGGATTGTTGCTATTCTTTACTACCATTCGATCTGGAATTGTCTCAGGTGACATAACTGCTTTTATTTTTATTTTTTTCAGAATTTGTCTACTTTTTGGTATTATTTGGGGTTAACAATACGAAAGTGAAACAAGCTTTTACAGATTTTTCTTATATTTAGCAACCAGCTTTAACTTGGGTGCAAATCGCCAAAAGAGTAAAATGCCATTTTCGTCCCTGAGGTTTGGTCGGTTTTGTGACGTTCGTCCAGAGGTTTATTTTTCCGCATCTGGATCCAAAGGTTTGAAATCTTGCCATTTTCATCCAGCTCGTTAACTCCATCCATTTTTCTCCATTAAGTCAGGGGTATTTTCGTTTTTTTTGTTAACTTAAAGGGCAGTTCGATCTTTTTCACTTTTATGTAAAAAGACCAAGTACCCCTGAAAAAGACCGAATTGTTCTTTAAGTAGACAAAAAAGACGGAAATACCCCTGACTTAACGGAGAAAAATGGATGGAGTTAACGAGCTGGATGAAAATGACAAAATTTTAAACCTTTTGGATCCATGTGCAGAAAAACAAACCTTTAGACTTCAAACCGTTTGGATCCAGATGCAGAAAAATAAACCTTTAGACGAAAGTTGCAAAACTGGCCAAATCTCAGGGATGAAAATGGCATTTTACTCTAGCCAAAAAGAAAGAAAGCTACATTTTATAACACAGGTTTTAGCAGCCAACTTTAACTTAAGCGCGGAATAGAAACCAACTTGCATTTTATAACCGGTTTTAGCAACCATATTACTAATTGTAGCAACAGACTTGTTCATTTTATTACATTTCATTTCAAAAATTGTTGACATGGCATCTTCACATTTGATATTTCATATTTTGTTGTATATATGTCATGTGACATTTAATAATTATTTTCAAATATCTAAATAAATGTATTTTTTAAAACTTTTTCACATAAACATTTTTTTGCATATTTAACATATGTTTGATGGCTGACATATTGACATGACATCAAGGTTGGTTGCTTATAAAAATCGGTAATAAATTGCATTTGCGTCCAATTTTAAGCTTATTGCTAAAAGTGGGAAAATGTGAAGTTAGCCTCGATTTCTTAAAAGGGTGTTTGGCATTGTCGTTTGATAGTGTTTGGACGCGGTTGTTTGAGATTTTGAGTGTTTGGCAAATCTGTATAATAATCAAAATCAGTTTTGTTTTCTAAACTGATTATCTGATCCCCAATGTAATCAAATATTATTGTGCAGAGAGGAATTGAATCGCAGGGGACCGGAGTATCAACCGAGGGTAGAAGAGTGTGTCGACGATAAGATTTCCAATGGCCATTGATTCAAATTATTTCCCACGTTGGATGTTTTAGTGTTACTTGCCAAAGTGGAAGACCGTACAGTAAGCTGAAATTTATGACACAAGGGGTATGCACTTTCATGTGCATTATCCCGAATACGTAGGACTCACATGTTGTCGAACAAGATGTTTTATTATACTTGTAATATACCAATTCGTTATACGATTTTTTTGACCTTAGTCGTAGGATTATTAAAAAATGATGAATAAAGCCTAATTTTTTACTATATGTTGTTCAAGGTTGTGTTATTTTTGCCCATCTTGAGCTGCTTACGAGCTAGTTGGGCTCGCTAGTCGCTACGAAATTATATCTTAATTTTTTGACCGGACACTTTCACCCTGTCAAGTCCCAAGTCACCTGTGGATTCTGCGCGAATGAAGGGGCTAGCCGCAAAATCTAGCAAGGACGTCCCCATTTGCCTGAAACCTCCGTCGCCATAGACCCTATGTTTCTTACGCAGCCATACCGGTACGCGATTGTGTCCAGCGGCATCGTAGGCTAACAAAATGGTCATGTTGTATTATTTATTTTCATTTACTCAATTTTTTGAGAAAAAAGGTTAGTTGAATTAAGTTTAAAATATTATTAACAATAATAATTTAAGACCAATGTGACTTAATTGTTCAGTAAAGTTTAAAATATCATGCTTAATAAAATTTCGTCTTTAGTGTTTTAACGTGTTTATTTTCATCGGCGTCAGGATGGAGTCGACCGCCGCAACTCATGATCGTTAAAATTTGTACTTAAATTGTAAAGGTTAGATATGATTAATTTATTTATCATGACCACTTTATTTTTTGGGTTTTATATTTCGATTGCTATACCAAGTGAGTGTCAGTATTAGTCCGATCGCGTAATGAACTGAATCGCTGTCGACTGAACTCCCGCTGCAACGTGGCGGGGCAATCCACTACTTATTAATAATCTTGTGAATAGCCATGAATAGTAAATCTATTTTTAAGTATTTCTTTTAACTTTTTAATATTATCTTATTCATAATTTAGTTTGATTTTTTTATACTTTGCGTACGTAAACTTAAAAAAAATCTAAGCCTCTGAATGGTCATTAAGAGGCTACCTCTTAATGGAACCATTAAGAATTTTACCAATGAGAAGGTAGAAGAATGTGACATATGATGATTTACCATTCAGAGGTTACCTCTTAACCATTCAGACTTGAGGTTACCTCTTATTCATTCAGAGGTTTTAAACCATTAAGAGGTAGCATCTGAATGGTTATTAAGAGGCTACCAAACAGCCCCTAACTCCACAACTATGTTTGTTTATTTCTTTTCAGGATTGCGATATAAATTGATCCTATATATTAAAAAGTCAATCAAATGAACAGTAAACTATAATTGATCCTATATATTAAAAAGTCAATCAAATGAACAGTAAAATATAAATATAATAAAATATTATATACAGTTTTTTTTATAGTTTTATTATCTTAATATTATAATAATTGTCATCTCCTTTACTTTTTAAGTCTGATAAGCTTGGTGTTAACCAGTACTTGTATCGAAAATACCGGTTCGTTATCAGTACATGAAGGTAAAAGCCAACACCAGCCTGGTATATAAAACGCCAAAAGTCGGTACCGACTTGAGTTTGATAATCTTTTAGTTCGAGAAATTTGGTACTGCTACCCAATACCATTTGCTCACGGGTACCGTACGAACACCAACGGTATCGTACAACTTTTTTTTTAGTTTCAGGGGTTGGGATGAGCTCGGTGCCAACTGATACCGAATCGGTATTGGTACCGAAAATACCGGTTACGGTATCGGTATATGAAGGTAAAAACCGGTAGCGAACCGGTACTAGGAACGCCAAACGTCAGTACCGAACTAGTACTTAGGATCTTTTGGTTCAGGAAATTCGGTACCGGTACCCATTACTATTTGCTCATCTCTGACTACGGGCTTCTACCGAACAACATCATTAACATACAAATTTTTTAGTTGATTTTCTTTCGGTTATTTTTTAGTGTTTTTTTTCTACATTTTCTTTTTATTCTTGTCAGCGATTTCGTGTGCAACGCGCTCGTAGTGATTTCAAACACATATAAACACAGACTAAATAACAAAATAAGTTCGCCGCAACGCGACGACGGTTTTTATAACTAGTTTTATTAAAAATGGCTATTGTGTCATCACACCAAACTGTGACAATAAATGAATATCAGTATCCACCTTGATGATCTAAACCGATAATATTGTTCGAACAACATCAGTGCCCATACCGGTGTTCGTTTTTATCGTTTTCGGTCGATGTAAAACACGTGTTGATTTCTACACCAAGTACATGTATTCTACCGGTACTATAACAAACCGAACTGATATCCATCGAATGTTCACGGTAACGTACCGCCGCAACGTGTGGTCAAATACAGCCAAGTTTGAGTCTGATATCATTTTTAACAAAGAATTTCCAGATATAGCTTCACAAATTTTTCAAATGACTTGGAGGAAGAATTGCAACATAAACAAGTTCAAATAATAATATAAAGTTGTGAATATTTGTACTCTTAAAACACCAATAAAATTTACATCTGAGGACCAAGGGGCAACCTATTAATAATCATATGATGGTAAAGAGACGAACCGTTAGCAGCTAGGTTCAAACCAGGGTCCGACACGGGCTCCACCTTCGGTTCACCTTTCGGCAACATCATTCCCATCTCATTCATTTGTCCAATAAACTGATGACCAGGAACCGGCATTTTGGCTTGGTTAGGTCCCAACCCAGCCATAGCCATTTGACTCATGTTCATCCCATAACCATAGCCATTGGGACCGGGCTGCAAACCGTAATGGGGTCTTTCAAACCTAGCCATGCTGTTTTGAACTTGAGAGGCTTGAACTGATTGAGGTTGTGTGACGGTGGAGTTAACGTGACTGCTGTTACGCGCAACTGGGACGTCGTGGTTGTGTTTCCCTTCGTATGTTGTGATCACTGACTTAAGGTCGTGTGAAGCCCGTTCTACATGTTTTCTGACTGTGCATCCGGTGCTCGTGCATTTGTAGTAACTCCTGTATCAGAAGTGGTAACACAAAATGTTATTTAACTAGTCGAGGGTACTACAGTAGACGAGTAGGGCTGCAAACGAACCGAACAAACACGAACAGGACCTTGTTTGTGTTCGTTTGTTAAGAAATATATGTGTTCACGAATTGTTCATGAACACTTACATAACGAGATTTTTGTTCATGTTCGTTTGTTAAGGAAATGAAGTGTTCGTGTTCGTTTGTTAATTTTATTTAACAAACTAATGTTCATGAACACAAATGGAAACAAATGAACACAAACAAGCGTTCATGAACAAAATATATAAAATATATAATACACTGACACTTATTATATATTTTGTTTATCGGAATTTTGAAGTATTTAAATTAAATATAAAAACTAAGAATACTAATGAACTATAGAACATAAACGAACATGTTATCGAACGTTCACGAACATAAATGAACGAGTGCGGCTTCTATTCATGTTCGTTTATTTAACTAAACAAACAAAATCCGTGTTTGTTTGGAACGAGTGAGGCTTCTATTCATGTTCGTTTATTTAACTAAACAAACAAAATTCGTCTTTGTTTGTTTAATAAACGAACAAACACAAACGAACTTCCCGCCAAACGGTTCGCGAACTATTCGCTGAAAGTATTGTTCGTTTGCAGCCCTATAGACGACCCCATGGCAATAAGCTGCCCAAATAACTAGAAAATGTAACCTTGGATTTGGATTTCCTTTGACGACTTTCTGCCCGTATTTACGCCAGCGGTACCCGTCATCGAGAATATCCACCTCACTTGTGGTTTGCACAACTACTCTCGGCTCCCTTATGGCTCGGCTGGCCCCACTTACATCTGCTGCATATGCTTCAACCTTTCTGGAGAATCAAAAAAACATCCACAATTACAATAAAGGCGAAAATATATATATAGTATATTATTATAGGGCTGCAGAGAAACCAAACATTCAGCGAACAGTTCGTGAACTATTTGACAGGAAGTTCGTTTGTGTTTGTTCATTTATTAAACAAACGAACATGAACAAAGGCCGTGTTCGTTCATTTATGTTCGTGAACGTTCGGTAATGCGTTCGCTTATGTTCGATTGTGTTCGATAGTTCATAGTGTTTTTAGTTTTTCTATTTTATTTAAATACTTCAAAATCCCAACAAATAAAATATTTAATAAGTGTCGGTGTATTATATATTCTGTTCATGAATGCTTGTTTGTGTTGGTTTGTTTCCATTTGTGTTCATGAACGCTTGTTTGTGTTCATTTGTGTTCATTAGCGTTCATTTTCGTTCATTGCCTAAACTTAACAAACGAACACAAACACGTTCATTTCCTTAACAAACAAACACGAACATAAAATCTCGTTCAGTATGTGTTCATGAACAGTTCGTGAACACATATATTTCTTAACAAACGAACACAAACAAGGTCTTGTTCATGTTTGTTCGGTTCGTCTGCAGCACTAAGTATATATATAGAGGCTAAGAAGGCAGGAAAGATTGATGAACCTTCGTTTTGACTCAGACTCGTCTCCTTCAACATCACCACCCAATGACACACTGCCATGTGTCGCACGATCATCATCTTCTCCTTCCTCATTAGAAAAGGTCAACGAGCCATCCACAGGATCACTAGACTCAACCTGAGTTCCATGATGAACCGCGGTTGACGACACTTCGACATTAGCATCTTGAGCCCACTCAGTGCCACCTTGGATGTCGTTAGAAGACGCGAACCCGGATCTACGGCCAGGAGGAGGTTTTGGATGATTGTGGGCCCCTTTATAAATAATTTCGGTGATGTGGCCCTCGTGAGATCGCTCCACCTTTTTTGTGACCGGACAATTTGCATAAGTGCATTTGTAATAGCTTCTAGGATACTCACTACCCTTCACTTGTTTTTGGCCGTACTTTCTCCAGTTATACCCATCTTCACTTACGTAATTACCATTTTCGCCACTCGGTATTTGATCTGCATCTTCTTCGTGATGTTCTTGAACAATATTCCCATTTAAACCACCGTTTTTGGCGGTTTCAATACTTTGAGATGGTACTCGATTCTCAGATTGCCAAGACATAAAAGGCGAATTAACCTAAAAGTAAACGAAATAATCGTGATATAAATAACAACATACACTTACAGTTTTTTCATGCATAAGTATAACATATTTAAACACTTATAACTACCTTGTTGGAAACCGGAACAGAAGCAGATTCAAGAACAGGTTTAAATGCAAAAGATGAATTGTTGAATTCTTCAAACGAATCATCTTTATTTTGTGCAAATGCGAATTTCCCAGTTGTTGGAGATGGTTGAGCCTGCAAAAAAAAAAAAAATTTAATATACACAAATCATGCTATTTGAGTACTGTATTTGGCATTGCTTTTAAAAGTGATTATCTGTCAATATTCAAACAACTGACTGACTATCTGATTATAACAACACTTTATCCCGCAACACTTTTGTTACAGTTAATTATCTAATTGTTCCGTATACTACGAATAATCACTTTCGAAACATATCGCCAAACACGCAAACATCGCTAAACTAAATCTTAAATCCGACTTTATTAAAAAAGATGAGTTTTAGTAAACTTTACCAGCGAATTCGACAGAAAAACCGGCGAATCTAAAAGCGAAGTAGGACTAAGACCAGGAGGGATTGTCAAAACAGACGATTGTTTGTCCACGTCAGCAGGAGGAGGTCTGATGATGTCAGTGTTTAATCTTGGAGCATTGTAACCAGCTCTAGCAGCCATTCTTTCAACAAGACCTGACCTTGAGCTTGCCGATTTCTGTTCAGCACCAAATGCACCGTTTTCTGACCCGAATTGTTTGTCGGGTCCATGAAAAGTGAACCCACTGGTTGGGTTGTCCTTGGGTGGTTCAGTCACTGACCCTGAGCCTGCTTCACTTAACATAGCCATAAAGAATGACCTTGGGCTAGGGCTTGGGTTAGGAGCCATCCAATCTCCAATTATTCCAACATGGTCATCAAATCCACCCATCAAAAGATAGAAATTAAACTCCTTTTTGCTGTCAGCTTCTAATTAAGTTCAACTGAAACACAAGATTATTAGAAAAAGATAAAGATTGTAAATTTGTAACTAAAAAAACATAAATTTTAGACCTTTTTGCAAGAAAGAATAATTTGCACTCTGGAACAAGAGCATATGATGAGAAAGATTGTAAATTTGTTACTAAAAAACATAAATTTTAAACCTTTTTGCAAAAAAGAATGAACACCACTCTGAAGCAAGAACATATGATCAGAAAGATTGTAAATTTGTCACTAAAAAACATAAATTTTAAACCTTTTTGCAAAAAAGAATAAATTCAACTCTGAAGCAAGAACATATGATGAGAAAGATTGTAAAAAAATGGTACCTAAAATTATTATTTTTTGCAAATAAAGAAGTGAAACAAGAGAAATTGATGGAAAAAAAAGATGAAAGATTTGTAACCTAATTACCATAATTTTACACTTTTTTTGCATAAAAAGAAAATCCCACACTAAAACAAGAACAATAAATGGGAAAGCTGATAAATTGTAACTCATAAATGGTAATTTTAGCCATTTTTCTGCAAAAAAAGAGAAAAGAAATCCCACACTGAAACATGAACTGTAGAACTTATATGAATACAATAGTTTCCATGAAAAATTAGTAATTGATAATCCAAAAAAAAAAAAAAAACTATTTTTATAATCCACCCAAATGAGCAATTGCAAAATGTCAATCAAAACATTTTCTTGAATCTTGATTCTCTTAGCTACACCCAATTTCAAAATCTTGACCCAAAAGCAAAATCTAAATAAAGATCCATCTGATCAACAATCCCACTTCATTAAAACCAAAGATCTGCACTGATCATCTAGAAAACCCCAAAAAAAGACATAAAGATTGTAACTTTAATACATACAAATTAAAGGATTGAAATTTAAATGAGAAAACAAAACAACCCAATTGAAAGATTATAAATTTATGATTACCCACCTGGTAAGAACACACAAGAAGGAGAGAGAGGGACAAACAGTCAAAAGGGTAAACTGTTTTTTTTTTTTTTTCTGTTCTTCTCAGATTAATTGGTTCTTGTGTCTCTGATTAACAGCTTCTTTCATTCCATGAGAAACAGTGTTTTTAACAGAGAAAAAAAAAATGGGTAATTTTCCTGTTGGTTTCCCACATATGTGATATGGCCTCTCAATCTATTTGGAGACAAATTTGTAGAGAAATATAATGGAGTACTAAAAGGAAAATTAAAAAGGTTGGGATTATTGTGGTGGACCAGAAATGATTGGAATCTTTAAGAGGAAGAGTTAAATTGAGTTATTAAAGTTTATATCTTTCTTTTTCCCCTAATTTATTGCAAAAAGTATAAATTGATGGGGGGGGTAATACGCTCCCCAATCACCACACTCCAACATTCAAAATGTGATTGCTCCGGACGTCCGGAGCATCACGCCTCAGACGTCCGGAGCATCACGCCTCGGACGTCTCCGAGTATATCTTGTGACGTTATCAGTTGTAATATAGATATGTACTAATAGGGATGAGCAAATCCTGATCCCGTCCCGATCCCGAAAATCCCGATCCTGAATTTCGTTAAAACTGGGTACCGATACCGAAATACGTAGATACGGTACGGCATCGGTACGGTATTGGTATGGTATCGGCACGGTAGCGGTATTTGAAGGTAAAATTCGGTATTTTACCGATCCCGTCCCGATACCGAAAATACCGATACCGAAAATGCCAAAAAGTGGATACCGTTTCCGGTACCGAAAAAAATCGGTACGGTATTTTCGGGATCGGGATGGTATCGGGACCTGATACCAAATGCTCATCCCTATGTACTAATGCCACTAGAGGTGCACAACTATACCAATCCAGAAACTAGTTTGAATGAAACTAATTTGAAATTGAATCAATCTGCCAGCTTGAAATCAGTTTGAGAACATATTTGTTGAAACTGATTAAACCAAAAAAATAAAGCCGGTTGCAAACTGGATTATTTTATTTAGAAATCGGTTTCTAACACTAACCGTACGCCTCGCTTGCGGTATGCACATATAATGTATATATATGTGGGCCATTACGTCAGGGGAGGGGGCAAAGGTGAAATTACATTAATTTTAACATTATTTTACTAGTTCCGTTGAAAACGGCGGACGCTTAATCATGCATCATATGGTGGCGTTGATAGCCGAAAGACAAAAGGGTGCATGCACTAATCAGCCATTGTCCCGATTGTTGAGTGTTATGTGTCTTATGTCCAAGGCTTGATGCAAAACTACTATCGAGTCGGTGGTCTCACTGGAAGCAGCCTCTCTATTTCTACAGCGTAGAGGTAAGGTTGTCTACATCTTATCCTCCTCAGGCCCTATATTAACTTTGCTATTGATGGGATTTACTGAGTATGATAATGATAATGATTTCTAACCCTAACCGCTTTAAGCCTATTCACTTTTGACCTCCCCTGATCTGAACCGATTTTAAAACCAACACGGTTTGGCCCAAAACCGGTTTTGTGGACATCTACTAGCTTAACTAAATACGATAAGGGCAGACCTTATCAATTAGTCGCGGACTCGCGGTCACTTCATTCCCGAACCTTAACTTAACGGTAACATCACAATCATTTAATGATATGATAACCATCAACAGAGAACAATTTAAATTGATATTATTAATTTTTGTCATGTATCAATGTATTTGCTTAGTTACATTTCATGAGAAAAAGAAAGAAAGAGATTGTGATACATGTCTTTAATTCTATACTAGTTGTTTGTTGTGGTATTGAATCATGTAGATTTTATTTATGACAAAATCATAAATATGTAAAGATTTTAATATATATGTAGGTCCACGCATTTTTTTCATATGCAACGGCTTAGGGCCTTCGAAAAAATAGGGCCTCCAAAATTTAAAAAAATAAATCTATATTTATAAAAAAAGAATATTATATTTACCGTGATATTTGTTAACATTAATACAAGTGTAATCTGGTGGTAAGAATAAGATTTGGTTTTTGTAGAGGGCTGGGTTCGAATCCCACTGCTACTCATTTTCAAAATTATTAATCACCTTAGACTATGGGGTATGGGGCGGGGGTTGGGGCGTGGGTTGGGTACAAACGCCCAAGTCACCACCCCGAGTGGGCGTGGGTTTCGGCGTGGCCCGTTTGGCGTGTGATTCAGTCCGGGCGTTGGGCGGAGCTACCCACATGACATGGCGGAACCTCATTGGCCAAGAGCACTAGCCATGGCAGAACCTCATTATGATGTGGCTTGGCCACGCCACCCCAGCCACGCCCCACCATACCCCTTTAAAAATAGCTTTTGGTCTTGGGTGGCCCATACTCTACGTGTCGCATCATGCTCCCAACCCACGCCCCACCATACCCCACGGTCTTACTCACTCTTTTAGTAAAGGGTTATAAATGCAACTTTTTAATCACCTCTCTTAATGTAATAAGCTAAAATATTTTGTCCATACAATTTTTAACATGATACGTCCATGAAAAAAAATTATTTAAAAAAAGTCGTTTCAAACTAATAACAATAGTATACTTAAAATAAGTAACATGTTTTAATTCTTTTCACGCATAATATAAGTTGTTATTTGTTACGTTAAACTCTTTTGACCAACTTAGATTTGATTTATGTATTAGATCCCAACATTATTTGATTAGAGAAATCATTTAATTTATGTAATGGTTAAGTGTTTTATAAGTTTTTTTCTAATATATTTCATATCAGATACAAACCAAAATTACAAGCCTAAAAAATTAAAAAAGACCTCGAATTTTTAATTCGTTTTGAGCCTCCAAAATTCTAAGAACGGCACTGTTTTGCATATATAGTTATGCAAACTATAAATAACTAAATAAGTTTCACATAGTTAAGTTTGTTAGTACCATTCAATACAGTCGGATGATTATAGTTGGAAAGGATGATAATGGAAAATAAAACTCATTAAAAACATTTATTTTGGAAACATAAGGCAGTAGGACAATATTTATTGCTACGTCAAAACAATATTTGTACATTAATCTCTCTTTTTTTTTCTTTTATATACAAAAAAGTATATAATTAATCCAATTTCAAACCATCACTAGTGCTCTAGTGGTGACCACGGGTATTTAAGTTCCACCTATGGTGGGTCCGGGTGAGTTTTCCCCTTCAGGTCTCAGGTTCGAGTATGGATGATAGGGGTTTCTCATTGAGGGGTTTAAATTGGGGATCTATTGTGCGAGAGGGCTCTCTAGCGTGGACCCGGTTGAGACAACGTATACTAGATCTCCCGACATTCGCGAATAATTCACACCTTTCAAAAAAAAAATCCAATTTCAAGTTGGTAAAATACTATTATACCCTTTCTTTAAAATTTCAATGTTTTGTCATATCAAATTTTATAAAAGGTAAGACAAAAAATATACATTCATTAATTTCTAATGAAAACAAACAATTGTTTCATAAAAATAAGTAGATGTATTATATAAATACATAAACATTGTAAAATATTGTATAAAACTGATCAACTATTTATAAAAATAAATTAAGATAAACAGAATTACAATTCACCTTTTATATAATATATCATAATCATAATTATCATATTTGACTTAATCCCATCTAATACATTACATATCATCTAATATATAGCTTGGGTTTGAGGCTAAGCATGAGCATCAAGGTTGCAAATTTTTCTATTAGAAAAAAGTGCTTATAATAAATATTTATGAACTCGAAATCGTATACATAATATTTTCATTCATGTGAATAAAAAGGTTTATATGTTGATAAACGAATAAAATAGTTATTAATAATAGTGTGCGTGTGAATATATGTTAAAAAAAACAAATTCTAAAACCTACACATTTGTCTCGAGTGATATTGCTAGACCAGATAGTTTTTGGTACATACAACGTGTGTTGTATGTATTTATGTGTGTATATAAAAATTCAATAACAACAACAATCATATTAAGTATAACCTCATCTAATTAGAGAAAGAGGTTGCTTCTAATGAAACATCCGATTCAAAAGACATATCCATATATAAAAACCATATAAAACATACATATGCACACAGCTAGACAAAATATAACAATAAAACATTTTGTACTAAAAATATTCTGAGTAAGCTATTAAGCAAATAATACATTTTACAAGTAATACAAAAAGATAACACCCTTAAAATTCTTTAACCATAATCCTGCGTTTCATAGAACTCGTATCCTCGACCATATCCTTAAAGATGTGTAAGTCTAACAAATCTTTTAGAGTAAACTGCAATTTGCGTCCCTATGGTCGGGTGGTGGGATCAACTTGCTTCCTTATTTTGAAAAAATAGAAAGCTGAGTCCTCGTACTTATTTTGAAAAAAAAAACTAATTTTCAAAATTAGGACGCAAGTTGACCGTATTACCAAACCACAGGGACGCAAATTGCAGTTTACTCAATCCTTTTGTCACACCCTGGTTTCCCGGTGGGCCAAGACTTAGGGTTTATGCGTGACGATCGGATAACAATATCACAATTTGCAGCGGAAGTTAAGAATGATAAAGTACAACTGTACAAGTATGAAAACTTGAAATTATATTAAAAAAAATTCATAGTGTTGTGTTAGATACAAATATCCCACAAGGTATGATCAAAATAAAAAAGGACTTTAGTCATCATAGGTCTTTAGCCATTGAGTCGCAAATTCCAAAGCTTTATAGCTGAACCGTATCCAGCCTACTATTGAGATTCGTCACCTGAGGTCAATCTTTAAAAATATGTCAGTTTTCACTGGTAAATACTATAACCGACTATTTTGAGAATCATTTTGAAAATCATTTGATGTATATATGAAAACCATTTGGTAATCATTTTATTTTTGCATGGGGATAGATTTCTTATTGCTAGTTTTACATGCTTGTCAATACAGTCGGAGACCGGAAATCAAATGCCGGTACATGGTCAATATACACACAATCTTTAATATATTGCGTTTGTCAGGTGTATGCTTACACCCCGCACTTATTTTATATGGTCATTGTAATTAATGAGTCGGGACGCCCGGACACGGTACTATTAACCCTCAAGGGTTTAATGTTATTCAAGCAAGACAGATTAAACCGGGTTATTACATTTATGAAAGTATTTGCCCATTTTGCAATACGCGCTCCAAGTGGCTAGTGTCACGCCAGGATTTGATATAAATATTCGAGTTGTTACACCTTTATAATTGCTCCTCCCAAATCTGTTTCGGTTTACCTCTACTCCCTCCCTCCATAGTGAAACTTTCTACTATGATTGTTGTTTGTCTCCTTTTGCATGCCTAAAACATCTAAACTTCTCCTCCCTTATCTAAAAATTAAACTTGTTAAAAATTGTTGTTTGCTTGCTTGTTACAAATAATGCTAAAAAGGCTTATATTTTAAGATGCATGGGAAGGAATAATTCATCTAAGCCGAATTTTTATCATCAAACTCACCCACCCAAATGTCTAACAATAGAGTTGAACCCTGGATCACTAAGCTGGAGAATGTGTGCTATATTCATTATGGTTTGAAATGTTAACGTGTTTTGATATTTATTTATCTGAAACCTTAATGACTTTATAAAAAAAAGAGTTAATTAAACAAATAGGTCATGTGGTTTATACCTAGTTTCGCCTTTGGGTACAATATTTTTTTTAACAGGTTTAGGTTTTATGGTTTCAATTTTGTAACACTTTTGGGTACTAACATCAAAATTTGTTAATTAATGACTAAAATACCCTTGCATTTTTTTTAAGTTTATCAATGTAACACATTTGGGTACTAACACCTAATTTTATTTAAGTTTAAATCAATTTTACAAAATCTATTTATTTTTTTTTATTTTCATCTTTTTATTATATCTCTTAATTAACATAAAATCTATTTATTTTTTTTATTTTCATATTTTCATTAAATTTCTTATTTAACATAAAATCTACTTGTTACACCAGTATTTTTTTATAAATATATTTTTTAAATAAAATCTACTAGCTATATAGTTTTATGTAAATTAAATTTCTTACTCGTTCTAAATAATGTAAACCTTACTCGTTTTCAATTTTGGATAGATTTGATTGATAATAATAAATATCTTTCATGTAAAAAAAATGTAAGCCTTTTTTTAACTCGTTTTTTTGTTCATTTACATTTTACTATTTTAGAAAGATATTTCATTTACATAAAATCTTCTAGTTACACCAGTAAAATCTAGCTATATAGTTTTATGTAAATTAAATATCTTTTTTTACAAAAAAAACGAGTTTAAAAAAGGCTTAAATTTTTGTAGTTTTATCTAAAATACCTAGCTATATAGTTTTATGTAAATTAAATATCTTTCTAAAATAGTAAAATGTAAATGAACAAAAAACGAGTTAAAAAAATGCTTAATTCTTTTTACATGAAAGATATTTATTATTATCAATCATATTTATCCAAAATTGAAAACGAGTAAGGTTTACATTATTTCAAACGAGTAAGAAATTTAATTTACATAAAACTATATAGCTAGTAGATTTTATTTAAAAAATCTATCTAAAAAAATACTGGTGTAACAAGTAGATTTTATGTTAAATAAGAAATTTGATAAAAATATGAAAATAAAAAAAATAAATAGATTTTATTTTAATTAAGAGATATAATAAAAAGATGAAAATAAAAAATAAATAGATTTTGTAAAATTGATGTAAACTTAAATAAAATTAGGTGTTAGTACCCAAATATGTTACATTGATAAACTTAAAAAAATGCAAGGGTATTTTAGTCATTAATTAACAAATTTTGGTGTTAGTACCCAAAGGTGTTACAAATTGAAACCATAAAACCTAAACCTGTTAAAAAAAAAGTTAGTGCCCAAAGACGAAATTAGGTATAAACCACAGGACTCATTTGTGTAATTAACTCTAAAAAAAATAAAACATGATTCAAACAATTATGACATCAAGTTTTTATTAAACTAGGTTTTAATGCTGCAAATGGAAAAAAAAAAAAAAAAGACCCCAAGATTTGAACTTGAGTCTCTTTAAAACACATACAACCACAAAACCACTCCACCATGATGAATAATCTAACTAACTTTGAAGAAAATGGATATATATACACACTTAAAAAGGGTATTGGGAAAAAAGTCAACAAAAGATGGCGTGAAGTTATGTATATTTACTATTCATTACTATTCATAAGCTTTGTTTTTTAATATATAGGATAATTAAACGATATGATATGAGGAAAAAATGTTTTTGGAAATAAGAATTTCAATAACGTTGAACTGCATTTTAGATGAATCTTTTATTAATAGTTTTAAATCGTAAAAATAACTTGAACAATTCAATAATAAAAATAGTATCAATCATAACTAAAACAACAACAATAACAATACTAATAACAATAATAATATTTATAATAATAATTAGTATAAAAATATTAATAATAATTATGATAATAGACACAGTTTACAAATATTCATTAGGTGACCTTATTTAAAAAAAAAAGTATTAATGATAACAATTATAATAATAACTTTTGTTGCTACGGTTGTTGCTTAGGGATGAGCGTGGTAACTATACCGTACCGAAAATCGTCAAAACTGGAAACTGGTACTTGTACCGAAAATTTTGGTACGATAACGGTATTTGAAGGTAAAATCGGTATTTTACCGGTACCGTACCGATACCGATACCGAAAATGCCTAAAAGTGAGAACCGAATTGGTACCGAAAAAAATTCGGTACCGGTACTCGATACCAAATGCTCATCCCTATTGTTGCTTTTGTTGTCGTTGTTGTTATTGCTGTTGGTGTTGCAGCTGGTGCTGTTATTATTGTTGTTGCTGCTGCTATTGTCGTTCTCTTACAAAGTCTCTTAAATCTTGAAAGGGTACAAAGACACATTGAATTGCAAAATATAATACAATGAAACGAAAAATATAACACAATACCGAGAAATATAACACAATATCAAAGAAAAAGACACAATGATGCAATTAAAGAAAAGGTACAATGCTAAATAAAAAAGACATACATAATGATCTAAACAAAATTCTAATATCTACAAGCTAAAATTATAAAAGTGAAAACCTAAGATTCCATGTCTTAAAGTTCAACTAAAAGGGTTTAATACCGCTTGAATGAATTTAATCGAAGTCCGTTTGATACTTTTCTTAGGACTTTCTATTTTTAGGAGATGATGTATTTGAATCTTATTCTATTATTATTATTATCAAAAGTCATTAATCAATGAATAATACTATTCACCGAATAGTATACACCTATATGTAAATTAGAGTAAGTTACTTTTTGAGTCCCTGTATTTTAGTGGTTTTAACCACTTGAGTCCAAAATCAAAAAGTTTAACGCCCTAAGTCCCTAGCCATTTATTTTATAACGCTTTGAGTCCAATTTTGTTCATTTTATAACGATTTGAGTTCAAAAAATTGGACTCAAAAGGTTAAAATTTGGACTCAAATGATTAAATAAAATGCATCTAGGGACTCAGTTCGTTAAACTTTTTGCTTTTGGACTCAACTAGTTAAAACTACTAAAACATAGGAACTCAAAAAGTAATTTACCCTAAATATTATTTAGGTAATTCATACTAAATGTAGCCATGAACTTTATATTGAAAACATAGTAGTACCATTCACATGTGTGGCCAAAATAAGGTACAAAAAGGAAATATTCATGATTTTGTTGGGTTATGCGAGTCATGCCAATCGTGAGTATAACCATGCCTTTCAAAACAACTAATAAATATTTTTTAAATTAAAACATTTCACTCTGTTAATGTGACAATTATATTTTTTAATCATTTTACTGTTTTTTATTTAGAATATAATAATATTTATAACTTTTAGACCAAGTTATTGATGGTTTTATTAGAAAACAGTTTTCCTTTGGTTTTAGAAATTATTGTTTGTCTTCACTTTGATTCATTCACAGGTAACAAACTAACAAAGATGGTCCTTAAATTAGATGAATATTAAAAAAATCAGTTAAATTTGTGTAATGTGACTATTTATCTTTAAATTAAAGAAACAGCACACACCACGACCTACGTTTCAGAACCTAGAATATATTGAGAACTACGAGAACCACGAATTTTACTTATAGGTGATGTTTTGAATGTGATAAAAAATGGTTAATTAAGCAATACAATTACCCGCTGCTACTACTTTGATTATCTTCTAAACACTATGTACAACTACATTATACTGTTCTCGCAGGTCTTAGTATTGTGTTGGTTCTGAAAAGAACGTGTCCCAAATCCCCCTTCTTTTTTTCTAATCACCATGAAATTGAAGCTGGTAATAATTTTCAGATTAACAAGGGTGAAATTTCTAATGGAATTAAGAGATCTCACAACCACTTTGTGTTTAATTTTAAATCCTATAAAAATCAATCTCAAAGGATATTTCATTTTTGGATCACATATTCAACAATTCTTCATTACAATCCATCTAAAGAATAAGAAACAAAATCATTAAAAAGCATTAAAAAGCATTAAAAAAAAAAAAAAAAAAAAAAATCATTAAAAAGCATAAATAGAAACTAATAAACGGCATATGAAGTTTGGCGAGGGAAAGTAATGGTTGTTGAGATTGTTGCGATATCCCCTATCCACCGGAATCCCTTTGTAAAATGCATTGTTCTTCTTATAGATCGAACATGGTTACTAAATGTGTACTTTTCGGATACTTTAGATGGAAACCGTATTTTACCTTACCATGGGGAACATCCGTGTAATTAATATATAATGTTTATATAGCTTCGAACATGACGTTACATTGTGTTTATTATATGATATAAGTTTTATAAATAACTAAAGTATATTTTTATGTTGGTTTTGATATTATACCGTGATACAATTCATTTATATGAATACACAGATAACAATAAACAAATAGCATCCTATTTTAACTTATATAAAACATTAGTGAAAGCTATAAAAGAAAATAATATTATTATATGACTATTATATGACTATTAATTTGTAACATAGGTAGACTTAATGTGATTGTACTTGATGCTTGGATGGTGTTTTGTACAATTTAGACAAATAGGATAACTATTAATTTGTAACATAAGTAGGCTTAATGTGATTGTACTTCATGCTTTAAGGGTGTTTTGTACAATATAGACAAAAAAAGGCAAAGTGAAAACATTATAAATTTATATATATGTCGAAACGTAGAACAACTTGAATTTATACCAAAACGTACATAAAAATATGCATGTAAAAATGGTTTCTTTAAACGAAAACGTATTATTTGACCTGACTCGTCTATAAATAAAGTTTACGTCGGAATGTATAACAAATCATATTTATACCTACCCGTACATAAAATATGCACGTAAAAAATAAATTTTAAGTATAGGAAGTATAGAGGTAAAAACCGAAACAAAATATTAGTAAAAAATTTAATAGGTTAAAAACGTCCGTAAAACCGTGTCAAGTTTTACGCCCCGCCGCAACGCGAGGGTACTTAATACTATTTGTAATTTAAATAAAAACGAAAAAAACAATTACACAGTTAATTTGTCGTATCAATAAGTACAAATGATAATTTTTGGGGGTAAACTTAACAGTAGACCCAAACAATCATCTCTATACAATTTTCAACCTCTAAATACCTAAAAGCTTCATAATAAACCCTTGATTTCGTCACCTCTTGCTATCCAATAATCCAACGTTAAACCTATTTTTTAGTTTTGTAACTTTAGTTTTGTTAATTTTTTTTTTTTGTTGTTTTTAGTATTTTTTTACTATGAATTTTCATGTAGAAATCAGATGTAATAATCATATGAATGATTCTTGTTTTTTCTTGCCAATTTTCACTGTAATTAGACATTTTTAAAAGATGAAACCCGTAGAGAATTACTTTAAAAATTTGTAATTGGACATTTTAAAAGATGAACTCGTAGAGAATAACTTTAAAAACTTGTAAGTTTTGTTTTAATTTCGAATGACATCGTATTTTTATAGTGTGTTTTCTAATGAGCAATGATTATATATTGTTGTTATGACATTGTACTTTGTTATGTTCCTCGTCTCGCCCGCCCCGACCCGAAAATTCTTATGTATGGCTGTGAATAATATGAATACCGATAAAAAAAGTGGACCCTAATGGAAAAAAAATCTTGGGTCCGCCAGTAGCATCAATGTTCCATTAAAATATACTATAATGATTAACATGCCGTTAATATTATCCATACTTAATTAAGACTTACTTTTAGTTTTAGATATGAGTATGTTTGGCATGGAGCTTTTAGGAACTTTTAGCTTTAATTTTAAAAAAAAAAGCTCCTACTCAATAAAAAGCCTTGTTTGGTTGGAGGAGCTTGAAACTTTTGGTTGAACGCTCCTACTAGTAGCGTTTAGAAGGAGCTACAAGCTTTTAGGAAAAAATGACTATTTTAACCTCTAAAGATAATGAACTTTTTAATGCACAAACTTTTTAAATTTTTAGTTATGTCCATTTTGATCATTTTATACATTTTATTAAAAGCTCCAGCTACTCTGTCAAACACCAAATATATCTAAAAAGCTATAGCTACTAACTACTAGCTACCAGCTACCAGCTACCAGCTTCCAGCCACCAGCCACTAGCCACCAGCTACTTTTGCCAAACATACCCATTATATATGCTCATATTCGTTGTGAAATTATAAAAAGCGGTTGTCTAGTTTTGGAGCATATATTCTAAAAGAAAATTTAAGAACATTTGATCAGTATATTTAAAAAGGGAAAGGGGTTCCAGTGCTTAACTAAGGTCAAGACTCAAGGGACTAAAAGTACTATTAAGTGAAATAAAGGGGGAGGGGGTTAGTTTTATTTATATATTTTAGTATGTTGGTCAGGGCACAAGGATGGACTGACCAAGTCTTTGTCTCTAGCTTGTCTCCTCAGCCTATATCTTATTTTTTTTTTTTTTAATTTGAGAACATTCTATAGCATCTTCTAACTGGAGTTTATAATCTGCAGGTTGTGGCAGAGAGAGGTGACGGACCGATGTATATAAAACAGAGAAATGGATTTGTTTGTGGCTACGGATGGGAAGAATAGAAGAAAGGGGGAGCATGTGTGAGAGAGAGAAGGAGATGTCCTTGGCAACATGGGCGCAACTTAAGTGGGGCCTGGAGGGGGGGGGGGGGAGGGGGACCTTCCGAATTTTTCGCTTAGTACAAATTTTTTTGGTATATACGTTTTCGATCCCGCCGTCTTCATTGTCAAGCTTCGCCACTGCTTGGCAATCTGTGGAGGTGGGGACATTCTTGGCAAGTTTCTATCTGTGGAGTTCGCTATTGAAACTATTTTTCCTTTATGTTTCGACCAATAAGTTTACCAACGACAAATGTTGCGAAGCAGATTAGTTTTGTTTGCCTTTATTTTGACTGTTTTCTCCTAATTTTGTGATTTTGGTTGATTGTAAAAACACAAGTTGTAGATTTTATTATTTTACGTGTTTAATCAGTCATTTAATTTTAATTCTTGATTGTTAAATTTTTTGCTTTCTCAAGATTTAACAATTCCTAACAAATTTAGAACTTTACTATAAAAACACCTCTCTGTATCTTGTTTTTATAAACAAAGAGATTAAAGACCCTGTACATTAATTCAAAAATGTGAGAAATATTGTAGAGATAACATGTGTCCTCAATCTAAATTAATTCAAAAGGGTAAACAAGTAATTTTCTCATTGATTCAATTAATTGATAACCTTCCATAACTGCCACCCTTTATTATAGAAATACGAATTAATCTATGAATTTGTATTTTTTTTATCGTTCATCAATTATTATTTCTGAAGATCACATAATGAAGTTTTTATAGAGTGTTATATAGTGATGGATGCAGAATGAAGGTTTTTATACGGTGTTATAGTGTTATATTTTCTGGTAGCAGTCTATGATGGATGCATAGTGTTATATAGTGTTATATTTTCTGGTAGCAGGTTTATGATGGATGTATAGTGTTAAATTATTCTTTTAGCAGGTCTATGATGGATGTATAGTGTTATGTAAATAGTGTTATATATTTCTGGTATCAGTTACATGTTTCCGGATTTTTAGAATGTCCAGATTTTTAGGATAAGTTTAAAAATGGATCGCTATAATTTAGGAGATGTTACCTTATATGAAACATATAAAAAGACACTATTACCCCTACAATTTTCAAACCAGTCCAAATAATTGAAACACATTTTACAATTTGGTCCCTATTGATCTCAACCATTAGATCAAAGATCTAATGGTTTAAAACACTTCTCACACTTTAGGCTCTTTTTACACTATCCATACTCTAAACAAAGATATCAATTTATGCGTATTTTTATATTTATATAATCATGAAAAAAAATCAATTTAGTGAAACATTTAACAAGCTCTCCAACAAGATTAACTTAAGAGCCAAGATTTTGTGAAAGCAATCTAGAACACAGAGAGTTGGATATTGACTATTTACCGAAAATTAGTATACATCCACATATTGAAGCAATGATAATTCACATAAGATAAATTAATACCCTTAAAATGACATTTCTTACAATATAACTATGATTTGTAAAATTTCCCGCTCCATCTTGAAGGAGAACATCTATGAGAACCGAAATAAACTCCCATGATAAACCTTGGCTAGTTGGCTTTTCATCATATACAACAACAGCCATACCCAGTAAATCCCGCAATTAGCAAAGCTAATAACAGGGTCTGGGGAGGGTGGGATGTAGGCAAACTTTACCCCTATCGTTGAGGACAAAGAGTCTGCTTCTAGAGAGACCCCTAGCTCTATAACAACAAGCACTAAAAATGTACTAGAACTACCCGAGACAAAAGTAGTGGTGAAAGCCAAAAACAGTAGAGTGAGTTGAAAAAGAAATTTTTTATTTAAAGTACAAATATTGAAAAAGAATTTTTATTTTATTTTATTTTAAGTACTTAAAGTTTCCCTTCTCCAAAAATGAATATACGTTCATGATTATATTTATTTTTGAGTAAATTCGGTTTTGCTATTTAAGGTTTGTCAAAAATAACCTTTTTTTTTCTTTTAAAATATTTAAAACATCAATTTACCTCCAAAAGTTTCATCAATAGTTTTATTTTTATTAAGATCATTTACAACATTTGTTTCATTAGTTAAGTCTACCATGGGCATTTCATATGATGAGCATCTTGGTGATTTCCCTCTCATTCACTAAATTTAAGTCTTAAGAAGCCTCGCAAAATCCAGATACCATTAACATTCGTTCGTTCATTTCAAAGAAAAAAAAATACTCGTTCCCATATATGCCTTCCCCCTACGGATACTAGTATTTTTTTTCTTTGAAATGAAGGACCAAAACGTGGGTGATATTTGGATGTGTAGGGTTTCCTGAGTTGAGTTAATCAGAAAGAAAATGACCAAGACACTCATCATATGATATGACGGACACATGTGTTAGATTTAATAGAGCAAACAAATGTTATTAAAGGTTTGGATAAAAACGAAACAAGTGATAAAACTTTTAGAGGTAAAAAATGTTTTTAATATTTTGAAGAAAAATAAAAATGATTAGTAAATTGAACTCTTTGCTTTTTTTTTATTAGCAAAGGTTGACCATGACACACTCTTATTTTCCTCTCTAGTCACCGATAATATGTTTTATATATTTTTCTCTATGAATATCAACCAACTAAAATAAACTAGATTAAATTATTATGAAATTAAACTAAATTATATCTATCAAATTATTAAATCTTTTCCTGATTTGGATAGGTTACATGTTTTTAACAAGGGGTATTCATAGTCTAGTTTTAATAGTATTCAGGTTAAGCTGTGAGTTAAACTGTTAGTAATAAGAAGCCGAGGTCAAAGTTGATTTGGTTTAAGCTGTGAGTTAAATTGTTAGTAATAAGAAGCCGAGGTCAAAGTTGATTTGGTTGTTAGCGGCAGATATCCTTTTTATGAAAACAACTAGTGCTTCGATGTGATAATCCCTAATGTTATAAGAGTTGCTAATCAAAGAGAGTAGAATTTTGCAATGTTACACTAACGAAAATAACTCGGTGGTTAAACATGTCATTGTATACTATACTGAAAGTCGAAACCCATAAGATTTGGATGGGTTGCATTCGCATTTTGATTAAACTATATTGACCCAATTTTATTTTTATCAAATGTAAATTAAAATATAGATAGTTAAATATATGTAATATAAGATACTTCCAAAATTATTTTACATTAAAAGTTTATGGTATGGTCCTGTTTTATATGAGTGGTTTTGGGTATAAATCGTAAACCAAAATGTTCACTATGATTTAAATATTTTGAAACCAACAGATCAAAAGTTTAGAAGAACCCGACCTTAAAACCAAACCAATAACTTTTTTGGATGATTTCATGTTTTTAAATTGAACCGTTAACAACTTAACACCCCTATTTTTCAAGTCCCAGTCGACAATCAAACTGAATAGAAAAGATGAAGAAGAGAATTTAGATCGAATAACTCCCAATCTTATTAATCAGAAAATAACTCAAAACCGATTACAGACTCTCAAACCATAACTCGGTTTCTCTCTAGTTTTGTCTCTTAATAATGCCTAACCCTACCTTGGTTTATATAGGCTTACCCTAACTTGGTGACCAAGATATTACCAAATATAATTATAATGTAATTAGGAAACTTAACCAATTATGACCAACTTGTCAACATTGATCCCTCAAGTTCACCTACTTGTGACTTGAACTCCTGTGTTACGTTTCACATCACCGACTTGTGATGAGTCGGGAATTACCGCCAACAATTTTAACATCCTAAATTTATAGCAAACCACTCTTAAGAGAGTTAAGGCATCTTAAAGGCTTTAAATATATACCAACACTAATAGCAGATTAACAAAAAGCCGAGTCCCAAGGGCTCCACGGCCCACAAATGGGACCAGTAAATGATTTTAAAGCGGGCCCAACTTCCAACCCACTACACTACTTTAAAGTTTACTTATCAAATGCATTTTGACTGATTTATTTCGTTCATATAATTTTAAATAGCTTTTTATAGATTTAGTTCATATAATTTTAAACAGCTTTTTATAAAGTTATATATTAAAGCAAATGCAAATAATCAATCAATATTTGTGATAATCGTAAAATACACTAAGAGTCTGTTTGGTATGACGTAATGGAATACATGAGGGAATGGAATGGACAAGGTAATGGAATAGACAAAGGAATGAAATGGATCATTACATTTCATAGTCTTGTTTGGTTACCATGCAGGAAATGAATAAAGCATTACCTTGTGTTGTTTGGTAGGTAAGAAAAGAGGAATGAACTAAATTAGGGATGAGCAAATTAGACCCGGTACTGGTACCGAATTTACCTGACCTGGTACTTTTTCAGTACCGATTCGGTACCGACTTTTGACATTTTCGGTACCGGTTCGGTACCGATTTTTACCCTCAAATACCGGTACCGAACCGTACCGAACCGGGTATATTCGGTACCGGTTCCGGTACCCACTTTTGGAGATTTTCGGTACCGGTTCTTTCGGTACCGGACGGTACCGAGCTCATCCCTAAACTAAATCGGCAATGGGCAGTGGCGGTGATCGGTGGCGGCTAGTGGCAGTGGCAGCGATGGGTGGCGGTGGTCGGTGGGTGACGGTTGTTAGCGGTGGCGGAGCCGATGGTCGGGGTTGTCGCTGGTCTGCGGGGGCGGGTGGCGGCGATGGTGGTGGCGACGGGTTGTGGTCGTGGCGACGACGGTTGGTGGTGGTGGTCGACGGTAGCGGGTGGTGGCCGCGGAAGATGGTGATGATGGTCGATGGTGGTGGCGACAGGTGGTGGTGGCGGCGACGACGGTGGGTGGTGGTGGTTGACGGTAGCGGGTGGTGGCAGCAGAGGATGGTGGTGGTGGTTGACGGTAGCGGGTGGTGGCAGCGGAGGATGGTGGTGGTGGTCGGCGGAGGGTGGCGGTAGTGGTCGGGTTCTGCGATGGCGGGTGGCAGCGATGATAGTCGATGGCGGTGGCTACGGGCGGCGGTGGCGGCGGAGGAGGACGGTGGTGGTAGTCGGCGGAGGTTGGTGGCGGGTGGTGACGATGACAAGTGGTGGTGGTGGCTGATGGTGGTGGTGATGGGCGGTGTTTGTGACATAGGGTGAGAGAGGGAATGAAATGGAAAAAAAACACGGGGAGTGAATGGAATGTAATGAGTTACGGAATGGGTGATTCCATTATGTTGACCAACCAAACACACTTTTTTTCATTCCCTCACAATAGTTCATTCCATTCCACCTTTCATTCCAGCATACCAAACACTACCTAATATATTTTCATCATCAAATCATGACCATTGATTTACACTTCTGTATTAATAATCAAGGGTTAGGATTAGTTCACTAATGTTTACAATCAAAGAGGTTGTTCACAAATGAACCTAACCATATATATATACACCCACACACACAGCTGGCGGCTTAATATTTACCGATATCAAACAAAATTCAAAATTTCAATATTTTCTGTTAACCTGCAAGAAGGTTTTGATTTAAAAATCATGTGTATTAAATTAATCTTTAATATTTTAACTTATAAGCATGGTTGTAAAAATCTCGACTAGGTGCCGATTAATCCCTGATTATTCGCCGATTAATCAAATAAGTCCCGATTAATCCCCATAAATTTCGATTAATCCCGATTAATCGCTAGTCCCCACCCCGCCGCTCAACTAGCGATTACTACAACACTGCTTATAAGCAACGTAGGATGATAAATTCTTGTTATTTAGGTTGAAGCACTAGGCATTTAAGGATGCTTATACCACGACAATTTATAATAATGAAATTACACGATTATTCTTAAGTAGTCATTTTTTTAACAGCAAAGATTTTTCCCCCTCTAAATATACATCTCTCAAAGATTGAACCTTGGTCTGCCTACAAAAGGTAGTTCCTCTTGATCACTAGACCAAAGCCTGAATGACTGATAAGTCACATTTCATATTCAATAGAGTAAATTGCACAAAACGTCCTTTAAGTTTCACTAATCTTGCTGGTTTCAGCCTTAATCTTTAAAAGTTGCCAAAACCAGCCTTTAAAATTAATTTTGTTGCAGGTTTCATCCTTTTTCACTAACTCAGTTACTAATTAAAACCTATATAAAGAAGCAACAAGTTTGTGCATATGTTGGTTGTACATATGGCTTTGGGTGTTTTTCAAAAATAATTGGGTTATATGGTTGTGCTTCATACACGTGTGTGTGGTGATCTGTATTTCCACCCCTTCATCTGCTACAAAACTACATGCCCTCTGCTCCTGATTTCTTCCTTCTTCACGTTCGTAGAAAGAAAATTAGTCAGAGATAGGGGGTCTGCAGAGGCTACGTTTGAGTCGATTTTTAATAATCGGAGTTTGATTTATGGCAAATCGGAGACGGTGGAGGTGTTGTTTATGCCTCATCCGACGGTGACGGCGGCGTCGCGGGCGATCGGGGATGGTGATGTGGCGGCGGCGGTGTCGGTGCAGGGTAAGCGGTTAGTGATGCAGAAGAAGGCGGTGGTTGCTTCGGTGGTGGATGAGGATTATGCTAGGAGTTTTGGGTCTGGTGATGTTGATGTTGATGTTGCTGTGGTATGTGATGTTTTGAATTTTAATAATTTGGTGAGTGTTTTGTGGTGTTTGTGATAAATGAGTGCTTCTTGTGAAATTTGGTTAGTTTTGTGTACTTCGTTAGTTTAGTGATGGTATGGGGTTTGAACACAAGTAGGTTATTAGGTTACAGTATTTTTTTTATCAATGAGGTATTGAGGTGTAGTTATACAGCTTGTGTAGATCATCTGCCCCTTAACTATGTTTAAGACGTTGCTGGTTTTTAAGGAAAAAAAAACTAATTTTTCTTTTTATTTTGATGATAACAAGTAACAACACATAAGTTGCATTATGTAGGATGTCCATGTTTTATAGCTTTTTGAGGTTTGAATTGTACAGGGTGTTTTCAGGTCATCTTATAGAACTGTAGTGTGATGATCAAGACTTAAGTTCTTTGTTGCTTTATCAATTGTCACCAGGTAGTGCAAATATTTTCTTGATATACAGAGTACTGAAGAATCCTTTTTATCATGTTATGTGTTGGGTAATGGAAAATCATTGGAGAGAGTGGTCTCATTAAACGCTCTACAACTGGGAAATTAATATCTCTAGATGGAGTTCTGGTGTATTAAACTCCAAGAACATGACTGATGCTGGCCATTAAATCTGATTGATGACGGTAATAGTGTAGACGATGGTGTTGACAAACAAAGACGGGCCAAGTCATCTTATGATCTACCAGGGTCAATGCGTAACCATGACAGGCCCATAGCTAGAAAAAAATCGTAAGAATTGCACCTGGTGGCCGCAGTTGGGCTGCTGCAACAACTGAAGGGGTTTTGGTTTATCCGGTGGATGATAATTTCATATTTGATCCCACGGATCTCGATATTGATGTTACACCCGAGGTAAGAAAGTTATTTGTCGTAGCATTTTGTAATAGTTAGATATTGTGCTTTAAAATCCATCATGTGATTCGAAGTTATTATAACAAGTATTTAATAGCATAAGCTTCCAACAATTCGTTTTATTGCAACTGATTATATGCTTTTACTAATTCAATATCACATTGTCACTCTCAACACACACATCCAAACACCCTTCATAAATAAATTCTTTGATGTTGATAAGACTCCACTAATCATAAATTCACCATCTTTTACTTGCAGGCAATTGAAGCAGCTCTTTGTTGAAATCAACCAAGCAATGTCGTTTAGATCCGGCTTTTTTTTCGGTGCGATGAGATAACTACGAGTCGGAAGGTTGGAGAAGAAGACAAGGACGGATGCTCGCATGTAAGAACCCCGCCGCATTGCGGCGGGTACTAATTCCTAGTTCATGTTAAATGGCCTCAGGGTAAAACCATCTTTTCATCTCTCTCCACTTTCTTCATCTTCAACTTCCAAAACCACCATAGCTTCAACCCTCCAAAACTCCCTAATCATTAATTTTCATTTTTATTAAAATCATGGATTACATTCTTCCCTTAAATGGCGCCATTTTCTTCACGCTCCCCATAATTTCCCCCAATTTTCAACCCTAATTCACTCCCACCCCAAATCTCACAAAACCCATTTGTGTCATTCAACAAAAAATCCAATCTTGAAGATGTTCTACTCTCACAATCTGCTTGCAAGAAAGGGTCCGTTGGGCACTGTGTGGTGTGCAGCACATCTTCAAAACAGACTCAAGAAACCCAACTATATTAGTGTCAACATCCCCTTAACTGTTGGTCAGTTCTTTAATCCCTTCTTGTTGTTTTGATTTGTGTTTGTTTGTGTGTTTCTTGTTTTTGTATTTTTATTTTTGTACAAGCATTATACTTTTGTTTATATTAATTCATTGTACGGGGAATTTCAATCAAAGTAGAATACGAAGACACATGTATCAGGAAACAGAGGATGGAGTCATTAGGAGGAAGTAGAAGATTAATCCATTTTTTGATAATGGCGACATATGACATGATACAAGAATAGAGCTAGGGTTATAAAATGTCGACTTGATGTATTTTATAGTGATCAAATGAATTTAAAATTATTTTAAATAAGTAAACACTAAAAGGATATTTATCAACTAAATTTGAAATGCTTGTGTGTTTTTATCTGGGTTAGTCTTGAAAGTATTTATTTTTTGTTACTGCTTATTGAACTTGAATATTTGGCTTACAATCGTTTAAAGTTTTGATGATGAAAGTTGCAAGATTTATGTATTTGTTGTTGCCAGTTTTGAAGTTTGTTCACTTATATGATTGATTGTTGTGTTAAAGATCATTCTTTTTTTGTCACAGTGGGGGCATTAAAGGGATAAAGATGAGTAATTTCGATTTGGGTTTCTTTATGGGTCATTGATTGTGTATTTCTTGGAGTTTTGGAGGGTTGAAGCTATGGTGGTTTTGGAGGTTGAAGATGAAGAAAGTGGAGAGAGAGAGAGAGAGAGAGAATGAAAAGACGGTTTTACCCTCACATGCTATGCATGCGAGGCAATTTAACATGGATTAGTAACTGGGTTAGTGATAAAGGATGAAACCTGCAACAAAATTAATCTTAAAGGCTGGTTTTGACAACTTTTAAATATTAAGGCTGAAGCCAACAAGATTGGTGAAACTTAAATGACGTTTTGTGCAATTTACTCTATTCAATATTAGATTTTATATGACTCATCAAGACATAAGTATATGATTTCCCTCTAGTGAGAACATGTACTGATGTACCCAACATGGTACATTAAAAGATTTACTTATACATCATGTTATATCTATTGTTGCTTCTCAGTATGACCAGTGAGGACACTTGAATGGTATCATTCAAATCTTTCACGAGACATAAGTAGCAGTTCAATTCATGTTTGTGTTTTGATATTACGACAAGGAGAGGTTAGAAGAAATCATCCCACATTTGCAGCAAAAAGAGGATACTAGGGTGAAGAAGACGTTTAAAATTGGATATATATATAGATAAATGACAAAATTTGTAATTTAGTAAAAGAGTAAACTGCAATTTTACCCCCTGGGGTTTAGGCAAATTGGCACTCTGACCACCCTTAACGAAATAATTGCAATTTTACCCCCCAACGTGGGGTTATGTCGCAATTTTACCCCCTGCCGTCAAATAAGTTAACAGATCTGTTAACTGGAATGTGAAATGACTATAATGCCCTTTCATATTACCCCCTATGTTTTGTTCTACTCTGTAATATTACCCCCTGGTTCATCAAGAACTCAAACAAACATCTCTTTCCTGTCTCTCTCTCTCTCATCCACCACAATAATCACCACCGGGTACCACCACTCCCACCGCCATTCACCACCACAACCACCACCAACCCCACCGCCATTCACCACCACAATTATCAACTCTTCCACTTAGACTACGAAATGAAGCACAAGATGAACCAAAACAAACTAACAATTTTCATTTCATACTTTCAAAGGAAAATCACAGAGATCTCAACTAATATTTAAGAACCCTACAAAGTAAAAACCTAAAATCCTTTAAAGTGTAGAACTGGTATAAATGCTTTACTACGTCGAATTAAGACTACCACTTTCATGGTAATTCAGGGTCTAATAAATCTAACCAAACAATCAACTAAACTTTTTCCAAGTTTTCATACAATAATCTTTCACGACTGTACTCACTGTAGAACACCTAGAAGCACAAGATGAACCCGCCGCCGCTGTACTCTTCCACTTAGACTACGAAATGAAGCACAAGATGAACCTAATTTCTCTCTTTAGACGTTTCTTCTTTTCAGCCATATCCTCCTAATTTCATTCATGAAACCATCAATTATTGAGGGAAATTCTCAACAAAAACCCCCAAATCGGCCTCCAGACATAAGTGAATTTCCTGCTCTTAGCATTTATCCCAACCGACGCCCTAAAGGGAAAAGGTAGCATACGAGCTTCTTCTTCAGCCGATGCACCGGCGGAGAACGATCTCGTAGAAGCCGGATTGACGCGGGGGCCACATCGGAGTGCCGTTCGAAGAGTAGATCTCATAATCGCCGACGCCATTTCTTTCTTCTTGTGTGAGTTTCCGATCGAGAGTTTTGAGTTAGCCTCAATGGCTCCGGTGAGTTCTCATCATCTTCATAAACCCCCAGAGATTGAGATGGTAATGGTGGTAGGTGTGTTGATGGCAGGTAGGGTGTTTGTGGTGGCGGGTTGATAGTGGTGGCGGTGGCGGTGGCAGGTTGATGGTGGTGGCGGTGGCAGGTGGGTTAATGGTGGTGATGGTCGATTGATGGTGTTGAGAGATGGAGATGAGATCTCTGTGTGTGTGTGAGAGAGTGGCAGAGAGAGAGGTATAGAAAGAGAAAGAGAGTTATATATAATAATAATAATAATAATAATGGTTTGGCAAAATTACCTATTTACCCTTTGACACTCACCTTGTTATGTTGACTGTTAAGCAAAATTGACGTCGGGGGGTAAATGTGCGACATAACCCTAACGTTGAGGGGTAAAATTGCAATTATTTCGTTAGGGGGTCAGAGTGCCAATTGGCCTAAACCTCAGGGAGTAAAATTGCAGTTTACTCTTAGTAAAAACTAGAGATTGGTAGTTGGGTAAGGGTACTAGGGTCGGTAGGGATGTGTTTTTATTCAATTTTTAACACATTATTATTATTATTATTATATTATTATTATTATTATTATTATTATTATTATTATTATATCTATAGAAAATATAGAATTGTTTTTTCTTGGAAAGAAGAACGCCCCAAATTATCTATCTGCTACCATTCTCCATCTATCCATCTTTCTACTCCCTCTATTCATCAATTGATTGCTGCCCAACCTCAATTCAATCGGCGATCAATTCTTAATCGATATCAACGATGGCGATGAGGGACTTAGTGACCGGCGGGGCAGCATGCGCTGTGCCCGGTTCTTCCTCTTCGTCAAACCCTCTCGGTACTCTTGCAAACGCCCTTATTGGCTCTTCATCTCAAAAGGTACTTTATTTCTTCGTTTCATTTGTCAACTTACAACAAATAGTTATGTTCTTATTGATGATTATTATCTGTAGTTCATCTGTTTTATAAAAAAAACCTAATTTGGAAACTGGGGTTTGGTTTTTGATTGTGTGTAAGCTTGAAGGTTATTGATAAAGCATAATTGAGTTGGGTTTATTGATTTATGTGCTTGTTTTAAATCTTATATAGTTATATTGAAGTTCTAGTGTTATGGAGTTGACTAAGGCGCAAAGGGTGAGCCTTGGGCCTAAGCGCAAGGCGGTTAAAAAACTAGGGCTTTTTTAAGCGATGCGCGTAGTATAAAGATAACATGTTTAGGGGTTTTGGCTTGTTTAGGACTAGTTTAGGCTGTTTTAGGTTGATTACAGGCTTGTTTTGGACTAGTGGGGATTTTAAAGCGAAGCGAGAAGGCTGCGTTGGGCCTGAAAAGTAAGCCTCGGTGCACGTTTGGGTGTGCCTTGACAAAATCCCCCCACACCCCCACAAAAAAAAAACAAACAAACTATCTGTTATGTTATCTTGGATGATCAACAAGTTATGAAGATGCTTGAAATAGGAAACTATTTGGCTAATAATATACTCTCGAAACTCTATTTAAGATCTGTGAGACTATTGAACTGTTATTATGTGGAAATCTTTGGCATCTACCAAACTTTTCACAATCTCTTTTCATGGACCATGTTCAGAGTTCACAAGAAATTGTTATATGCGGATAAGTTTGGTGGTTACCAATTATTTTCTTTAAGTAAGGTATTTCTATTATTAAAGAATCCTACAGAAGTTTTGAAGCAAGTCTGGTAGTCTTGATAGCCTTTTTCTGACACCAAGATGATTTACGAATGGTCTTTATATTCTGTTAGAAATGCACATTTTTTTTGTATGGTAAAGTCGTATGTCGATTCCATATTTCCGTTACAGTTTTATCAACCTAGTTTGGTTAACATCTTACTTCCGATCATCGATCGTAACATGTACGATTTGATCAGCTAGCATGTTAGACAACCACAGTATCTTAAATACAATTTTTTGCAAACAGGAAAGGTTGCAGGAGATTCCTACATCATCACTTAATCCATCTGGCAACAATCTTTACCCAGGAGTCGTAGATCCTATGTCAGCACTTCCTGGTTCAGAGTTGGAACATCCTCTGCATCAACAAAACAAGGTTTTTATTTTGTGTCATTTAACTATTAATAGATAGTTATTTATTCATATATATCTATTCATTTATTCTCTCTATGCCAGGGCTCAGAGTTCCTTAACGGTTTCCACGCACCAAACGACAACCGACTTGCTGAAGTTTGGGACGGAATACAAAATCCTCAGGTTCCTCATTTCCCTCCAGGGCAACCACAACTTCAACCCGAGTTAAACGGTAAAGTTCAAATTTTTTAAATCTAATGCTTTGGGGATTTTAAATTTTAATTTTTTTATGATTTCTTGTGATTCAGGTCCACCTCAAAGAGTATTATCAAGCTTTTTGCATTCGTTTGTTAATAGCAGTCATGGTGGAGTTCCTTTTGGTCCCACTCAACTTCCTGTATTAGGGTTGTCTGAAGGGGACAAACGTTGCATACGCGATCGTAGTAGCATTATGGCTAGACATATATTTGCTGACCGAAGTGAGGATTTCATCAATGGGCAGGTTTCTTTCTCAAATTACAAATCAAACCTATTTCCTTTTCTATTTTTTTAACAATTAAACTTGTTTTGTACTACAATGCATGTAAAAACTCATCTTTGGTAACATTTATTTTAGGCGCTAAGCAGTTAATGCGGTAAAAAATCGGATATCGGTCAAGTACCGATATTTGAGATATCGGTAATCGTGGTGGGATATCGGTAATTTTAATATCATGCTGAATTTATATATAACAATTCAGTATACTCTTTAACAAATTAACCTTTTACAACTTGCAAAACACTAATAATTGTAGCAAGTAGGAACTCATTAAGACTTAAAACACTAACTTTAACAATTAAGACTTAAAACACTAATAGCAGCAATAAGAAGAAAGACAAATGGTAGAACTAAGAAGAAAGGTACTGATATCGGGAAAATCAGTGATATATCGGTCCAGTATCGGTCAATATCGCCGATAAATTCGGCACCGATATTCTGACCGATATTTTGCATCGATATCTCACCAGGGGACCGATAACCGGTATATCACCGATACATCGGTGATATATTGGCGATATTAACTGCATAGGTTAGGCTTTTTTTGTTTTACTTTCCAACTGACTATATATATACGTATTCAGGTGAATGCTCTGTTATCTTCGTTAGAAATCGACAATCAGGGTATGGCTAGGGGCCCGATGCCAGGAAGATACCCAGAGCTGGAACAATATTGGGGTGAGTCTCAAGCCATGCCACCTAGACCGCACGGTCCAGATGGTTGGGCTGATGAATTTGCCCAACAAAGATTAGGTCAAGCTGACCCTAATGCGTGGGCCCTATCCTTTGAACGTCAACATGGCGCTGGTGGTTGGGCTTCTGAATTTGAACACGTGAGGATATATCATACTCTTTATTTCAGTACATCGATGGTTACGGCAGTACAACTTATTATTTATATTAACATGATGGTGCATTGATTTCAGGAGCAACGTCAGATGACATCTGTCGATCGAATGGCTGGTACAAATATTCCATCTTTGGCTGCTATGGAGCAGACTCGTATGCTAGCACACACCTTAGCTCAGAACAACAACCCTAAGTTTCAGGTTAAACGTTAATTTTATAAACTTTGTTATTACATTCTTGCTTTTTAAGGGTTGGCGTGAACTTATTTGTTGATGCTGTTATTTGGTAATACGCAGAACTCAAAGTTCCTTCAGTTTGTTTCCAAGATGAGTCGTGGGGAGTTGACTATTGAGGATAACCAGGTCAAACCTGCAAGTGGTGACTGGGCAAATGAATTTCAACAACAATATAATGCTGGCCCGTCTAATTGGGCCGATCAGTTTGCACATGAACAGGTAAGTTGAGCTTTCCGGGCCCACCTTTTAATCTTATTTTCCCGACACACGTACTTAGGCCATATAGTTACTAATGAATAATTGTGTTGTTAGGTTTCTACGGCTCCTGATAGGTGGGCAGATGATTTTGCTAATGAACGTGTGCATCACGGTCCGGTAGATGAACAGTGGGTCAATGAGTTTTCGAAGTTGGAAGTCAATGATTGGGCCGATGAATTTGGGCGCCAGGTTGGCGAAGGGATTCTCGGAGATGATACTGCTGATAACTGGGCTAGTGCATATGATGAGTAAGTTTATCGTTCCCAATTACATCAGTTATCCTTATTTGTATGGTGGCTTTCGTTAATTGATGTTTTTTTTTTGTGGGGGGGGGGGGGGGGGGTGAACTGAAGGATGTCAAAACTGGGAAAAAACCGTTAAACAAAAAATCGAATTTCTAACACCGTGATTCACCTGACGTAAAAGGTTGGCGAAATCGAATTTATACTCGCAACTTTTTTAAGTTTAGGGGTAGAAATGTAAACTGGTGAAAGAAATAGAAAAAAAGGCATAGAATGATTAAACTATAAGGGCTCCAAAGGAAAGTTTACAGTTTAGACTAAAAGACAAACTAGTCATTATTCATCACAAGTTGTAATGAAAAAAAAAAAAAAGATTTAAATGCTTTTTAATACATCAAAAAGATATGGGTACAAATGAAGTTTATTATGAGAGACTGATCAAAGCAAAGTCAACGAAGATGAGCTCACGATCTTGTAGGAAGTTGGCGAATTGTTTGTAAATTAATAATGAGTAATTTTTGTAGGTACGTAAATGAGCAAGCTGTTTTGAAGCAGAAATCTGACAGTTCAAGGGGAGTTTACGTGTTCTCTGATTTGAACCCTTATGTGGGTCATCCTGAACCTTTGAAAGAAGGTCAAGAACTGTTCAGGAAAGGTCTTTTAAGTGAAGCAGTTCTTGCTTTAGAAGCTGAAGTCTTGAAGAACCCTGGTAACGCTGAAGGTTGGAGATTACTCGGTGTAGCACATGCTGAAAATGACGATGATCAACAGGTATTAATAGTCTTATATTTAATTATTTATCGTTATTAAACTCTAATTTTGCAGAATTGATTTGAACTTATTAAGATACGTACAACACTGTTATCGCCAGGCAATTGCATCGATGATGCGCGCACACGAAGCCGACCCGACAAATTTGGAAGTACTTCTTGCGCTTGGAGTGAGCCACACGAACGGTATATTTCAACTTCTGTTTAGATTTATGTTTTCCCTGTGTTTTAGAGTAAAATGCCATTTTCGTTCCTGAGGTTTGACCAGTTTTGCGACTTTCGTCCAAAGGTTTGTTTTTCCTCATCCGGATCCAAAAGGTTTGAAATCTTCCCATATTCATCTGGCTCGTTAACTCCATCCATTATTCTCTGCTAAGTCAGGTGTATTTTCGTCTTTTTCGCCGTTTTTGAATGCTTGTACATTATGCTAAATGCTTGACATAAAGTGAAAAAGACTGAATTGCTCTTTAAGTTAACAAAAAAGACAAAAATACCCCTGACTTGACAGAGAAAAATGGACGGAGTTAACGAGCCGGATGAAAATGGCAAGATTTCAAACCTTTTGGATCCTGATGCGAAAAAACAAACCTTTGGACGAAAGTTGCAAAACTGGCCAAATCTCAGGGGGATGAAAATGACACTTTACTCTTTGTTTAATTACAAAAAAGTTTCCTGACATCTTTTAATCTTACAGAACTGGAGCAACAAGCCGCGTTAAAATATTTGTATAGTTGGCTGCGCAACCACCCTGTGTACGGGAAAATCGCACCTCCGGAACTCTCGGATTCTCTCTACTATGCTGATGTGAGTGTTCTTTAATATATATATGTAATGGTATAATATAGGTTTAAACAAGTTATATTAGTTCAAATTTACTTATTATTTGTTGTGGTTCTTTACAGGTTGCTAGAACTTTTAATGAGGCAGCGCAAATGTCACCTGAGGATGCAGATGTACACATAGTACTAGGTGTTTTATATAATCTTTCAAGAGAATATGATAGAGCAATTGAATCGTTTCAAACAGCTTTAAAACTTAAGCCACGAGATTATTCGTTATGGAATAAACTTGGGGCAACACAAGCAAATAGCGTTCAGAGTGCTGATGCAATATATGCATACCAACATGTAAGTACCTTTTCAGTGTTATTATTTTTTTCTGATTATTTAATGTTACATAATCACTTTCAATAAACACCCCTTAGACGATGAATAACAAAATCATTTTGATATTGCATATAATAGAAGTGTGGCCACAAAAATGATAAACTGGTGTTATATGGTATCTTACTATATGTATGCCAAATAATTTCTGATTTAATTTAATTGTTGTTATGTAGGCATTGGATTTAAAGCCCAATTATGTTCGCGCGTGGGCAAACATGGGCATTAGTTACGCAAATCAGGTCATCTTTCTTTCTATTTTTATGCTTGCTAAGTGAAGTTTAAAGTTTCATTAGAAGCGAAAAAACGTACAACAATTTGTTGTAAAATTTGTTTCTGCCGCGCTCAGTTTGCCAATTACTTAATGTTAGGGAATGAATTTAATATTTAAAACAATTTAATGTTACAGGGTATGTATGAGGACTCAATTCGTTACTATGTGCGTGCGCTAGCAATGAATCCAAAGGCAGATAACGCGTGGCAATATTTAAGAATTTCGTTAAGGTGAATTATAATTTACACTTGTAAATCGAAACTTTAACTGCTAATAAATATGGATTCCTTTGTTATACCTAAAAATAACTTCGTTTGCAGCTGTGCTTCGAGGGAGGATATGATGGCAGCTTGTGATTCGCGAAATCTTGATGTTCTTCAGAAAGAATTCCCATTGTAAATTTTGATGTTTAGATCAAGTGTGGAGATCATTTTATGATATGAGATTTGCAGGTGGTTTATATGTTATACTATCTATAGGTTGGTTTACATAAAGATATAATCAGTCTGTATTGATCCTAAATAATGATGTTTTGTAACAAATAAATGCAAAGTGTTTTATCTTACTCAAGTGATCACATAATTATAAACCCTAGCTTTACTTTTTATTGTTGTAGCACAATACAATAATCAAGTATATTGTTTTAAAGAGGGATTCCAAAGGGAGAAGATCATAAATATGTTCTTTAATTGTTTTTTTTGTCATCGGATAAGTGTGTACTTTTAAGACTTGTGCAAAAAGCTTTACTTAGAGGCTAGAGCATCCGCAAGGTGCCCATGTGGTTCGAATGTAGCGGAACCAAGAGGTGGCGCCGTGGCGGGCGGAGTTGTTGTGGAGGAAGTCCGACGGTGGCGTCAGGATGGATGTCCGAGATGGTGGGACCCCCTCAAGCAAAAATATGCACCTTATGTGCAACTCTTGAAGGATCGGCTTTTGATCACTATGCTGGATGTGCCTTGGAAAAGAGTTTTTATATTATATGTTCAATTCAAGACTTTATTTTTTATCAACTTTTAGATTTTCATTCCAATCATCAGGGCATGTTACATAAGGATAGCAGGTAGGCGAGCAACAAACTGCACCGCCATCCCTTTTTTTATTGGTATCTTTTTTTTTTTGTCAAAGCGGAATCCAAGGTTGGATGTGAGATTGCAGACTTACGCTTATACTTATTTTAAAATGAATTAGGCAGTCTCTTTCCCTTTAAGACCGTGCGTGATCGTTCAAATTGGGGCGTTTTTAACCCCCATAACGCCCAAAACACGCTCGTAAACGGCTCCCCGGGGCGTTTTTTTTTTATTTTTATTTTTTGGTGTTTGGCGTTGTTTTTACAACGCTCTTGCCCGTTTGATTTTTTGATTTGTTCGAGATTTGACCGTTTGAAAACGGTAACAACATTTAATATTTTATTTTATTATTTTTTTTTCAACTTTAAACCCTCTATATATATCCCACTTTTCATCCCATTTTTATAAAACTTTCACCTCTACTCTCAATTTTTTTAAAAACTTCTCCACTTTTCACCCACAATCATGAATCCCTTCCGACCTCCATTTGGTGTGCCTTCGAGACCTGGTAACCCCAACGCGTATCGGCCGAACACCACGCAATCCCAACCGAGCTTCAACCTACAAGAGATGGATCCTAACGTATCCGCGTACGCTCAAATATTTGCATCGGCCGGTTCCCAACCATTCTTTCAAGTTCCTCAAACCTTTCAAAACATGGGTGGTTCGCAAACGTCTCCGGAGATAGAAACGGTACCGGAGACACAACCCGAATCCGAGCCCGTTGTCGAGGCATCGAAATGCTCCTCGTCGAAAAGGTCTCACAAAAAAAGGAAACAACCGGTCCTCGTCGAAAAGGAGACTACCTTGCATGGACGAAAGACGAGGAGTACGCGTTGGCACGTGCATGGGTAGATATATCGGAGGCCCCCGATTTTGGTGAGTTTTTTAAAAATTTTTATTATTATTTTCAGCCCTACTACTATTTTTTTTTTGTAAAATATTACATTATAATTTTTTATTTTCTTTGTAGCTAATTACCAAACGTCACCGTTTTTTTGGCAAAAGATTTGTGCAACGTTCTTTAAAGCTATGGGGAAAGACGAGGACTATCGCAAACAAGATTCCATTTCGAGCAAATGGACCGACATCAACTAGAAATGCCATCAGTTTCAAGAGGTCTTTCAACACAATTGGGACAACAGGGAAAGCGGCGAATACGACGCTAATGTTATAACAAAAGCGTTGGAAGAATACAATCGTACGAAAGGCAATTTCACTTATTTTAGATGTTGGGAGCTTTTAAGAGGAAGTCCCAAATGGGCAAACGTACCGACGATGACGTCTAGCGTTAGACTTAAATCAAAGCGGTCCAAAACATCATCGTCGGTTGACCCGGACACACCAACCTCAGATGCTCGCAACGTCGATTAAAATATTATTATAGACGACGAGGAAGAATTGGAGTTGGAACGACCACCAGGTAGAAGAAGTGCCAAAAATAAGGGAAAAAAAGCGGAGTCCTCTTCTTCTAATCAAGAAATATTGAAGCAAGATTTCGGAGAGATGAATCGACGCCTTCAAGACATTCGAGATCTCGGTCATAGGCGTTTACAAAGTATCAAGGAAAGAAACGCCGAAAACAAAAAGTTTGTTGCGATACAAGAATCGAGACAAATGGAGAAAGATATCACATTTTTGTCTAAACCCATCGACCATCTCACAGGCGACGCGTTGATCCTAGCCCAAATGCGTCGGGAACAAATCCGTCAAAAATACGGACTCTAGCTTTGTTTCGTTTTTTTAAATTTATTTGTTTTGATTTTTTTATTTGTTTCGGTTTTTTTATTAATTCAGTTTTTTTTAGAATGTAATGTTTTTATTTAATGAAATTTAATTAGTTTTAATTAAAAAATTTAATAAGTGTGTAATGATTGACGGGGCATTATTGGGCGTTATCACCACTACGGCCTTTTGTGAATAACGCCCCTTTAATGACTAAGATTACACGTGGCGCAAAACGCTCTAGGGTGGGGCATTATTCACCCCAACGACTACGCATGGTCTAATAAGTTGGTAGTAAATGTGAGGCTAGCCAATTTGGTAAAGGCAGATGCCTCTTTGAAAAGAAGTCCAAGGTTTAAACTTGGGTAAGAAAATATTTTAAAATTATTAGTGTAAAGTTGAGTATAAGTAACAATTTTCGTTCAAAAAAATAAATAAATAAATAAATAAATAAATAAGTTGGTTTGTTACCAAAAACCAGGGGCTATTCCTTTATTCAGCCCCCCAATTTTTTGGCCGGGCATAAAATTAAACTTCAGTAGTTTACCGAGAGACGGTGTTCTATTTGTTTAGGCTTTGCGTTATGGAGTAATGCCTGTTTCACATGGCTGGTTGGGAGCGTTACACACCGCCCCGTGGGACGTTAAACATGGGGTAGAGCGGAGGTGGTTAATGCCTTAATGGGCGTTAGAAGGACGAAAATTGTGGGGTAGGATGCAACGGTCACATTGACCGTTTAGAGTTAAAAAACAAATCTTTTCTAAATACACACGCACATAACCAACTATTTTAAACACACTAAATTCTCGAATATCTCAACAAAAACATAAATATAATCTCAATGGTAAGAGGAGTTTGGATCGAAGGCTGAAGACATAGCCTTGACAACGACTTGGTTGAACATGACCGAGGGTTTAAAGGCGGCACATATATGTTTTAAGAGAAGTTTTTAATGATTTTCGGCAACGTTTGGGGGAAACTAATCGGTCAGTACACCAAGTAACATCAAGGCGGAGGGATTTGAGAGCTAGACTTGCAAGATTCAACCAGATCTTTAACCACTTGGTGCGGCTCGGTGATGAGGAAAACACGACGAAAGTGATTGATTGACAAGGCCATTGCCGAGTACCATAGGGTCCATCAAATAGTATTTAGGCACATGGCGTGCTGGTAACTAATAAGAAACCATCCTGTTGGCAGCAACCACTTCGACGTCCATGTTCCGACTCAGACATAACATATGATTAGTTTTAATTTATGTAGTCATTTTAATATTAGTTTATATAGTAGTAGTTTAAATTTTAATTTATGTAGTCGTTTTAATTTTAGTTTATGTAGTAGTTTTAATTTTAATTATATTTATGTAGTTAATTTATGTACTTACTAGGTTAGAACCCCGTGTATTACACGGGTTGAATAAATATAATTTTATATACTAAGTACTAAAATAGTTACATCTTTTAAAAACTCGTGTATTGCACGATTTGAATGAATACATGTCTTACACGAATAATGTAATCCGTTAAAACATTTAGTCATTAAGATGTGTTTTCTAACAAAAGAAACTTTGTGATACTATTTACTTATTGTAACATCTCACTTTATTTTTTATTAGGTTAGAGAGTTGTGTATTACATGGTTTATAACATTTTACTTTTTTATTTATTTATTATTAGGTTAGAAACTTATGTATTACCTGATGTTGGATAATCAGCAGAAAAAGAGAAAAGAAATATTTTAGGAAAAAATATTAAATATACAAGAGATAAGATAGATATTATGATTTAATATTATTATTTCATTGGAGTGTAAAACGGGATAATTTGATCATTTATTAGAATTAAGATTCTAAATATACCATGTATAAAAAATATATATGTTCTACATGTATTGGATAAATCCTTTTAACTAAACAGTTGATTAAAATAAATATTTTTATTTTAATATGTGATTATCAGTTATCATTATCCTTATCATCAAAATATAAAAACAATTAAAACTACCAATTAAATAAATTTTTTTATCTTTATAAATATTTAAGACCCTAATATATCTTTTTAGATTTTAAGAATTAATATATGATTATAATAATTAATATATTATTATCAGTTATCTTTGTCTTTATCATTAAAATCTCTTCTACAAATTTTAAATTTAATATTATCAATAATTTACTTTCCATAAAAAATATTTAGAAAAAAAATTAAGACTGCCTCATAGAACGCCATGTGTCCTAAACATGGTTTCTTTTATTATATGTATAGATTTTAATTTTAATTTTAATTTTTAATTGTAGTCTTTTGAATTTTAATTTATTTATCAACTCGTTTTAAATATTAATTATGTTTTCGTTTTAATTTAAGTTATGAATTAAATTTAAATATAATTTTAAATCTAAATAATTCAACAGTTATATTCCAACGGCTATATTTCAAATACTAGAAACACCCCCACAATCACACTTTTGAAATCACATCTTAATAGAAATACTTCTTAGATATGGGTGGAGGTTATCTATTTGCACCGGTCGGACCTTCAAAGCGTCGCCCATAAAATTGTTGATGCTTAAACCGTCGAAGCTCAACCCTCCCACCTTCAAACCATCCTCCAGCACTCTATCATGGTCCACCTTCGATCTATCCTTCAAAACTCTACCACGCCCCACCTTTTAACCTTCCTCCACTGGAGGTCTACCGTCCTCAACACACTTTGGATTCGATTGTGAAAGAGTCAAACTTGGTATATGATTATACCTTTGCTTAACTACGATTTGGTGGAATAAGAATTATGGAAGGTCATCGTCCTCCAGTGGCAAAAATTCCTCTTCCTCCAATGTCAAACCCTCTTACGATAATAGAAGTCCCAAATTGGGCCGGAGGGTATGAAACCAACGACGGGGCGAACCTAGGTCGGATGAAGAAATGGCTTATCCATCCGACAACTCCAGTTATCGATACGAGAGTTTGGGCGTGCGTGATAATATTCGTGACTGTTCATCGCATGATTCTCTCATTGGTTATCAAATAATGTTTTATGTAGTTTATGTAATGTTTTCATTTTAATTTTAATTTAGAGTAAATTGCCAAAATTGTCTTTGAGATTTGGGCATGTGTCACACCCCCAAAATCCACAAGCGGAGTATCACCGCAGGAGGCGTGACTGACCAGGATCAAGCCACCAATCATATTGAACAATGTAGTAAATTAAATAAAAGTCCAACCACACAATATAATTGGTGTTCAAAAACAAGTTAACCAAATTCAAGTTAAACAGCGGAAGCATAAAATGTAAAACCAAAATATAAGTCATAAGTTCACAAAGTTAAACATGGCACACAACGGTCCATGTCCCACAACGACTCCTCCTACTCGTGCAAGCTCCATAGATACCTAACGACATGCAAGGCATGTAACAACGAGTCAACAGCAAAGTTGAGCGAGTTCACAGTTGGTGTTCGTTTTAAAGTAGTTCAAAATAAACCATGAGTTTGTTTGCAACTATAAGTTAATCAGCTTTCCTTGTTTTCCAAACCATGACCAGTGGGGGCTACCCCCTGTTGTAAACCACTAGACTAGATATATATATTGGCGTCCTTCCCAATCCGAGGACGGAGGTACGTATTCTACCCAACCGAGAATACGCAGGTTAAATGTAGTCGTCCTTCCCAATCCGAGGACGGAGGTACGTATTATTCTCAATCCGAGAATACGCAGGTTTAGTGTAGGCGTCCTTCCCAATCCGAGGACGGAGGTACGTATTCTACCCAACCGAGAATACGCAGGTTAAATGTAGTCGTCCTTCCCAATCCGAGGACGGAGGTACGTATTCTTCCCAATCCGAGAATACGCAGGTTTAGTGTAGGCGTCCTTCCCAATCCGAGGACGGAGGTACGTATTCTACCCAACCGAGAATACGCAGGTTAAGTGTAGGCGTCCTTCCCAACCGAGGACGGAGGTGTGTAGTCTATTAGTGGTGATTATACAGGTTTCGTCTTAGCTTCTTAATCTCATTCCCAACCCACCGGGAATCCCATGCCTTAAGAGTGTGAACTCACCTTGATGTGCTCGGCAGAATGTTTCACTTGTTTTAGTTATCAAACCGACCACGCCCTATTATTATTTCATTTAACATTAGGCTCGTATTCAGGCATAGTCACATACACAATTACATAACACATAGCACCTGGGAATCGTGTAACAATCATAACATATTTAGATGTTTCTTATTTAACACGTGAGCCATTACATATCCAATATATCACATTCAACATCACATAATCACAATTTAAGCGTACGGTTTCCCATAGAGTGGGCGACCCGGTTTCGCGAATAGACATGGCCCAATCAACTTGGCCAAGTGCATAGCTCGACTGCTTGGTTAGGCCCACACGGGGTGCGGCCCGCCTACTCTCTAGGCCCACTAAACACTCGTTTTAACTGTGCAGCCCAAATGATAATTAATCAACCATAATCATAATTAATCCTTCAATCACCACTTATAATTATAATCACCTATTTCCTGATTAGTTCGGCCCACTATTTCTGCGTTCAGTCACGCAGCCCAGCCCAGCCGGAGGCATACCTCCCAGCGAGGCCCAATAAACTTGGTCCAACAGCTGTTCGTATGTAGCCCACTGCCATTACTCTATTGCGGCCCAATCCAAATAATATGTGCTTACAACATGTTGTACTCCAATCCAATTTCTACTCCTACTGTTACCCAAATCTGACCGGCCCAATAGTAATGTTGTGTGACACCATTAGCATACTGTTTTGTTACTAATAATTATTCCCCTATGCTTAGCCCAATCCATCGATTACCCTTATCTCATATATTCATACTATCCTATCACAACAATCACATAACAATTTATCATCCTCCACATTATCAAACAGTAGCACACGAATTTACCATACTATGCAACCCTAGCTATTAGTTAACAAGAACACCAGCACATTATAACAAACCGATTAACAACCCTAGTGCACCCATGATTTCTTACCATATATTCATGCAAGTAACCACGATTCCTATTGCCAAGTACGTAATTATAACACACGACCCATATATATAATGATCAGTACAATCAACACATAATCAATACCATCTAACCATTCATTATCACACAAACATGAAAATTAATAAGTGAGAACTACTAACCGGAAACCTGATTGCTCAAGATGTAAACTCGAACAGGGGGGGGGGGGGTATCTATGCCGTGCGTAGGAGATAGGGAAGGGTAGGGTTTGTTTGAGTTTTGTGGTTTAATCAACAACATATTACGTATACATAATTTATGCATGTTTGGGGCGGTTCCCCCTTTGGCCGATAATGGGCTCAAGCCCAACAAATAGTGCCGAGATATATAGATCAAGGGGACTCGAATTGGGCTCTAAATGGTCTGCGGATCAAGGTGTAAGCAAATAGAGGTATAATTGGGCCGAGGACTTTATGTGCGGCCCGAATAGTGAATAATATGGTTACCGGCCCAATTTTAGAGTGTGTGCATGATATAGTTGGCCCAAATACATGGAATACCGACACGTTTACGTTTAATAACTAATCGTAGCAAAAAGTGAAAGAGGAATAACAAGGAATCAAGATTACAAGACTAACCTTGGAAATTCGGGTTGTCACATCATCCCCAACTTGAAAGAAATTTCGTCCCGAAATTTAGCACGTGGTTACCGAGGAAGCAAGTTAAGTTGCGTGGTTTCCTTGTTTTCCTGGGGTGTCACATCATCCCCCCGTTGGTTTGGAATTTCGTCCCGAAATTCTGCAGTAGCTTCAGCCTCAGTACTGGTTGCATTTTTCTGAAACAACTGGGGATACTTGTGTTTCATTTGGTCTTCTCGTTCCCAGGTAAACTCTGGGCCACGGCGGGAGTTCCAACGAACTCGAACAAGAGGTATTCTGGTATGCTTGAGAACCTTAACATCTCGGTCAGTAATCTCTACTGGTTCTTCGACGAATCGCAGCTGATCGTCGATAGTGAGCTCCTTAAGAGGAACTATGAGGGTCTCATCTGACAGACACTTCTTCAGATTTGACACGTGGAATACGTTGTGAACTCCGCTGAGTGCTGCAGGTAGATTCAGCTTGTAGGCCACCCTGCCAATTTTCTCGGTGATTTCGAAAGGTCCGACATATCGCGGGTTGAGTTTGCCTCGTTTACCAAAACGGACTACACCCTTCCAAGGTGAGACTTTAAGTAGCACTCGATCCCCAACCTGGAACTGGAGTGGTTTCCTGCGCTTATCAGCGTAGCTTTTCTGACGGTCACGAGCTGCCGCTATTCATTGTCGTATCTGAGCAATCTTCTCTGTTGTATCTACTACAAGTTCTGGGCCAGTGATTTGACTGTCGCCAACCTCTGCCCAACAAAGAGGTGATCGACATTTACGCCCGTACAATGCCTCAAACGGGGCGGCCTGGATACTGGTGTGGTAACTGTTATTATACGAAAACTCCACTAATGGGAGGTGTTTTTCCCAGCCATTACCAAAGTCGATTACACATGCTCGATGCATGTCTTCAAGGGTTTGGATGGTGCGCTCAGACTGCAATCCGTCTGTGGATGATACGCCGTGCTCATGTCTAATCGAGAGCCAAAAGACTTGTGCATAGCTTGCCACAATTCAGATGTAAACGTGAGTCACGATCAGAAATGATGGAGGTTGGCACCCTGTGCCTTGATATTACTTCCTTTAGGTAGATGTCTGCTAGAGTAGAAAACTTATCCGTTTCCTTGATAGCCAGAAAATGTGCAGACTTGGTCAGTCGATCCACGATCACCCAAATGGTATCATTTCCGCGTTGAGATCTAGGCAGGCCAGTAACGAAGTCCATGGAAATTTGCTCCCATTTCCATGTCGGTATCTCTGGTTGTTGAAGTAGGCCTGATGGTTTCTGGTACTCGATTTTGACTCTCGCACAAGTCAAGCATTTACTGACGTAGGTTGCTATGTTGGCTTTCATACTTGGCCACCAGTACGTAGTCTTGAGATCGTGGTACATCTTATCCGAACCAGGATGTACCGAATAACGAGACTTGTGTGCTTCATCCATCACAAGCTCACGTAGATTTCCATAGAGTGGAACCCAGATGCGCCCTGTCACGTAGTAAGCGCCGTCTTCCTTTTGTTCTAAGCATTTCTTCGACCCTTGCAGGGACTCAACCCTGATGTTCTCTGGTTTCAATGTTTCAATCTGAGCTTCTCGTATCTGAGCAGGGAGACTAGAATGAATGGTAAGCTGTAACGCACGCACGCGCTTAGGTTTAGTCTCCTTTCTACTGAGGGCATCAGCCACAACATTGGCTTTGCCTGGATGGTACTTAATTGCGCATTCATAATCGTTCAGGAGTTCGACCCATCGACGCTGTCGCATGTTCAACTCCTTCTGATCGAAGATATGCTGGGGAATCCTGTGATCGGTGTAGATGGTGCACTTGGTACCGTACAGGTAATGCCTCCATATCTTGAGTGCAAAAACAACGGCTCCCAGCTCCAGATCATGAGTAGTGTAGTTCCTTTCGTGAACCTTAAGTTGGAGCGATGCATAAGCAATGACTTTATCCCGTTGCATTAACACACAACCAAGTCCTTGGATCGACGCGTCGCAATAAACCACAAAATCGTCTGTGCCCTCTGGCAGTGAGAGAATAGGTGCGCTACAAAGTCTATTCTTTAAGTGCTGAAACGCAGATTCTTGTGCATCAACCCAATGATAGGTGACGCCCTTCTGAGTTAGTGAAGTGAGGGGTTGCGTAATCTTGGAGAAATCCTTGATGAAACGTCTGTAGTAGCCCGCCAAGCCCAAGAATTGGCGGATTTCTGTTGGCGTACGGGGCGCAGGCCAGTTCTTGATCGAATCAACCTTGGATGGATCAACATGAATCCCATCCTTGTTTACCACGTGGCCTAGGAAATGGGCTTCACGAAGCCAAAAGTATCATTTCGTAAACTTAGCATACAGTTGCTCAGCTCGAAGAAGTTCCAAAATAAGCCGTAGATGCTGCTCATGTTCCTCCTGACTCTTAGAATAGATCAGGATGTCGTCGATGAAAACAATAACGAACTTATCTAGATAAGGTTTGCACACTCGGTTCATAAGATCCATAAAGACCGCATGTGCGTTTGTCAGCCCGAAAGGCAAAACCAGAAACTCGTAGTGCCCGTAACGAGTTCTAAATGCTGTCTTAGAGATGTCCTAGTCTTGGACTCCCAGCTGATGATATCCCGATCTCAGATCAATCTTTGAGTAGAAGCTTGACCCTTGCAACTGGTCGAACAAGTCGTCAATACGTGGGAGAGGATAACGATTCTTCAGAGTCACCTTGTTGAGTTCACGGTAGTCAATACACATCCTGAAGGTACCGTCTTTCTTCTTCACAAACAAAACTGGAGCTCCCCAGGGCGAAGAGCTAGGACGAATGAAACCATTGTCCAAGAGCTCTTGTAGTTGAGTAGATAGTTCTTCCAATTCTGATGGGGCTAAACGATACGGTGCACGAGCTATTGGTGCTGCTCCAGGAGCTAGCTCGATTTGAAATTCGACTTGACGATGAGGGGGAAGACCAGGTAATTCCTCGGGGAACACTTCAGGAAAGTCGCGTACAATAGGAATGTCTTCAATTCTCTTCTCTTTCGTTGATGAGTCAGTAACAAGGGCTAGAATAGCTGTGTGGCCCTTTCGCAAACACTTCTAGGCCTTAAGGAAAGAGATGATGCCTACAACTGCACCACTCTTGTCACCGCGAATCACGAGAGGTTCTTCACCAGAACGAGGGATGCGGACAATCTTCTCGTTGCAAAGAATTTCCGCTTGATAATGAGATAACCAATCCATCCCAATAACTACGTCGAAACTACCCAGAACGATAGGAATGAGGTCGATAGAGAAGGTCTGATTAGCAAGAACAAGATTACAACCCTTAACAATGTGTGTGGCCTCTAAACTTTTACCATTTGCTAGTTCTACAATGTGCTTGGTGTTCAAAAGTGTTGGAGTACGTTTAAGCATCTGACTAATTTTTAAGGACACATAACTAGTATCGGCACCCGAATCAAATAAAACAGTAACATAAAAGTCATCCAGTAGAAACTTACCCATCACAACATTGGGATCATTCCTAGCATCACCCTGTCCAATCACGAAGGCACGACCCCGGGCACCATTGCCATCATTGTTACCCCCATTATTGCCCCCATTGTTGTTCCCGTTTCCTTGGTTGTTGTTGTTCTGATTTAACTGTGGACAGTGTCTCTTAAAATGACCCTCAGCACCGCACTGATAGCATCCTCTATTACCCTGCTGTTGCTGCTGTTGGTTCTGTGGAGCTTGCGGTTGCTGTTGACGATTCTGATTCACAGGACGTGAGCTCCTGCAATCCTTGGCTTCATGCCCAAGCTTGTTACATTTATGACAACGACCCTTGTTGCACGGCCCGCTGTGGTGCAAATTACATCGATTGCACTTAGGGTGATTTCCCCTGTATCCACCCTGACCTTGATTCCCGGAAGACTGCTGACTGGGGCTCCTGTATTCATCTGTCTTTCGCTGCTGAGACTGGGACTGAACCGAAGTAGAACCTTTGCTTGAATTTCCATCCCACTTGCGCTTGTTGTCACTGGGAGCATCAGAAGTAGTAGTAGCGCTAATACGTTTGGGCAGCTTGTTCTGCTCAACTGCCTGATCAGTGAGATGATGGGCTAAACGAATGACTTGCTGGATGGTGCCAAGGTTTGCTGAAGTCACGTGGCTCTGAATCTCTGGCACCAAACCCTTGAGGTACAACTCAATACGCTTGATAGGAGGATCCACCATAGTAGGACACAAGATAGCCAGCTCGTTCGATCTCTTCGTGCATGCCTCGATTTCGGACACTGTCATCTTCAAATTGAAAAACTCCACCTCCAAATTGTGAATGTCATCACGATTACAGTACTCTTCTTTGACCAGTTCTTTGAAGTCGTTCCATGGGGTGGCATTAGCAACCGCCAGCTCTAGCAATTAGACCTATGCTTTCCACCAGGTGAGTGCAGCATCTTCAAGAGTTCCTGTAGCAAATTTCACCCTACGAGCTTCAGGGCATTCACACATCTCAAAAACAGACTCGATCTTCTCGAACCAGTGAAGAAGACCTATAGCTCCTTCTGTGCGCTGAAGGTACTAGGTCGGCAATCCATGAATGTTTTGAACGTACACACGGGAGGCTGAGCATATTGACCTGTTACGCGAGAAAGAAATGACAAGGTTAAGCACAAGAGTTGGTTCGCGAAAGTAGGATCTAAACGTCCTAAGATAGGTCGGTATGGCAAGTTATACCTCCTGCAGGGACAGCTGCGAGTGCCTCAGCCACTCGTTCATTGATTAGAGCCGTCAGCTGGGCTTGAGTCAAGTTCAAACGTCCACTCATGATCTTCACATCAAAGAAACCACAAGTGAGAGAGGTGTCGCGAAAGTGCATAAGTATGGGATGACAGAAGAGAGTACACAGGGTTTCAAACAATAGTCGTTACGTTGACTAAGCATACAATAAACAATGCATTAAGCAAACTAATAGATAGGCAAAATAAACATAAACCATATCACCTATAGTGTTGAGTCTTGCACGTGGAGCGAAGCGTCGTTGTGGATCGTTGAGCACTGTACAGGTTATAGTATGGTTTTATTAAAAAGCTTTTTCCCTTTAAAAAAAAAAACCGAGTTCGCTATAACCAATGGCTCTGATACCAATCTGTCACACCCCCAAAATCCACAAACGGAGTATCACTGCAGGAGGCATGGCTGACCAGGATCAAGCCACCAATCATATTGAAAAATATAGTAAATTAAATAAAAGTCCAACCACACAATATAATTGGTGTTCAAAAACAAGTTAACCAAATTCAAGTTAAACAGCGGAAGCATAAAATGTAAAACCAAAATATAAGTCATAAGTTCATGTCCCACAACGACTCCTCCTACTCGTGCAAGCTCCATAGACACCTAACGACCTGCAAGGCATGTAACAACGAGTCAACAGCAAAGTTGAGCGAGTTCACAGTTGGTGTTCGTTTTAAAGTAGTTCAAAATAAACCATGAGTTTGTTTGCAACTATAAGTTAATCAGCTTTCCTTGTTTTCCAAACCATGACCAGTGGGGGTGACCCCCTGTTGTAAACCACTAGACTAGATATATATATTAGCGTCCTTCCCAATCCGAGGACGGAGGTACGTATTCTACCCAACCGAGAATACGCAGGTTAAATATAGTCGTCCTTCCCAATCCGAGGACGGAGGTACATATTCTTCCCAATCCGAGAATACGCAGGTTTAGTGTAGGCGTCCTTCCCAATCCGAGGACGGAGGTACGTATTCTACCCAACCGAGAATACGCAGGTTAAATGTAGTCATCCTTCCCAATCCGAGGACGGAGGTACGTATTCTTCCCAATCCGAGAATACGCAGGTTTAGTGTAGGCGTCCTTCCCAATCCGAGGACGGAGGTACGTATTCTACCCAACCGAGAATACGCAGGTTAAGTGTAGGCGTCCTTCCCAACCGAGGACGGAGGTGTGTAGTCTATTAGTGGTGATTATACAGGTTTCGTCTTAGCTTCTTAATCTCATTCCCAACCCACCGGGAATCCCATGCCTTAAGAGTGTGAACTCACCTTGATGTGCTCGGCAGAATGTTTCACTTGTTTTAGTTATCAAACCGACCACGCCCTATTATTATTTAATTTAACATTAGGCTCGTATTCAGGCATAGTCACATACACAATTACATAACACATAACACCTGGGAATCGTGTAACAATCATAACATATTTAGATGTTTCTTATTTAACACGTGAGCCATTACATATCCAATACATCACATTCAACATCACATAATCACAATTTAAGCGTACGGTTTCCCATAGAGTGGGCGACCCGATTTCGTGAATAGACATGGCCCAATCAACTTGGCCAAGTGCATAGCTCGACTGCCTCGTCAGGCCCACACGGGGTGCGGCCCGCCTACTCGCTCAGCCCACTAAACACTCGTTTTAACTGTGCAGCCCAAATGACAATTAATCAAGCATAATCATAATTAATCCTTCAATCACCACTTATAATTATAATCACCTATTTCCTGATTAGTTCGGCCCACTATTTCTGCGTTCAGTCACGCAGCCCAGCCCAGCCGGAGGCATACCTCCCAGCGAGGCCCAATAAACTTGGTCCAACAGCTGTTCGTATGTAGCCCACTGCCATTACTCTATTGAGGCCCAATCCAAATAATATGTGCTTACAACATGTTGTACTCCAATCCAATTTCTACTCCTACTGTTACCCAAACCTGACCGGCCCAATAGTAATGTTGTGTGACACCATTAGCATACTGTTTTGTTACTAATAATTATTCCCCTATGCTTAGCCCAATCCATCGATTACCCTTATCTCCTATATTCATACTATCCTATCACAACAATCACATAACAATTTATCATCCTCCACATTATCAAACAGTAGCACACGAATTTACCATACTATGCAACCCTAGCTATTAGTTAACAAGAACACCAGCACATTATTACAAACCGATTAACAACCCTAGTGCACCCATGATTTCTTACCATATATTCACGCAAGTAACCACGATTCCTATTGCCAAGTACGTAATTATAACACACGACCCATATATATAATGATCAGTACAATCAACACATAATCAATACCATCTAACCATTCACTATCACACACACATGAAAATTAATAAGTGAGAACTACTAACCGGAAACCTGATTGCTCAAGATGTAAACTCGAACAGGGGGGGGGGGGTATCTATGCCGTGCGTAGGAGATAGGGAAGGGTAGGGTTTGTTTGAGTTTTGTGGTTTAATCAACAACATATTACGTATACACAAATTATACATGTTTGGGGCGGTTCCCCCCTTTGGCCGATAATGGGCTCAAGCCCAACAAATAGTGCCGAGATATATAGATCAAGGGGGCTCGAATTGGGCTCTAAATGGGCTGCGGATCAAGGTGTAAGCAAATAGAGGTATAATTGGGCCGAGGACTTTATGTGCGGCCCGAATAGTGAATAATATGGTAACCGACCCAATTTTAGAGTGTGTGCATGATATAGTTGGCCCAAATACATGGAATACCGACACATTTACGTTTAATAACTAATCGTAGCAAAAAGTGAAAGAGGAATAACAAGGAATCAAGATTACAAGACTAACATTGGAAATTCGGGTTGTCACATCATCCCTAACTTGAAAGAAATTTCGACCCGAAATTTAGCACGTGGTTACTGAGGAAGCTAGTTAAGTTGCGTGGTTTCCTTGTTTTCCTGGGGTGTCACAGCATGTTTGCCAGTTTTATCCAAAACATTTTTTTTGCACCATATTGCCCTCACTTTTAAGAATTTTTGCCATTTTCACCCAAACTTTCAAATTGCTTTATTTTTTCTATCAAACATTTGGATGAAAATGACAAAAGTTCCCAAATCTCAGGGACGATTTTGGCAAAACAAGTTAGACGCTTGGATGAAAATGGTAAAATTTCCCAAAAGTGAAGGGCATTATGGTACAAAAAAGTTGTTTTGGATGAAACTGGCAAACATGTCCAAACCTTAGGGACGATTTTGGCAATTTACTCTTTAATTTATGTAGTGTTTTATCAGGATTTAATTATGTTTTGTTAGGGTTTAATTATGGTTTATTAAGGGTTACTTTTAATTTATGTAATGTTTTATTAGGATTTATGTAACGTTTTTCTAATTGTATTTTTTTAGTATCTATTTTTATTAGGAATCGTCTTGCAGCAACCGATTCTTCCGTGGAAAGGAACAAATCATGATCACAAATACGAGGAGGTATGCAGATATCTGGTAAGTTACTCGGTTAACCATTCCACTTCTATACCTCTAAATCATGATCACAATTCTTTGCAAGCGGAGTGGGTAAACGATGAAAGTGATAGGAGGCTAATAAGGTATCACGGTCAACATATGGACTTTATTATTTTCTGAATTAATGCTCATTCTCATTGATAATGGCACATATATAATACAGGATATACAGTTGAGTATGGAAACTAAATCACCTACACAAAAGGCTATATCTGTACATAAATACATATACAGTATATTTACTAACAGACCCCCGCAGTTTGAGCCTTAGCCGGACGAAGGCACAAACTGGATCTGAAACGTGTAAACAGCTGCTTTGACAGGACTTTTATGAAAATGTCGGCGTACTGATAATCGGCAGGAAAAGGACGCGGACTTCACCGATACGAACCTTGTCACGGACAAAATGGATGTCAAGTTCAACGTGTTTAGTGCGTTGATGTTGAACAGGATTCTGTGTGAGATAAACAGCAGAGATGTTGTCACAGTAAACTACAGTGGCATGCTTGAATTGTAAACCGAGTTCAAGTAAAAGGTTGTGAATCCAACTAGCTTCAGCAACCGCATTCGCGACGCCATGATATTCAGCTTCAACACTTGAACGAGCGATTGTTTGCTGACGCTTTGAGCTCCACGAGACAAGATTTCCCCCCAAGTATATACAGTAACCAGAAGTGGAGCGCCTCGAATCTGGGCACCCGCCCCAATCCGTATCAGAGTAAGCGGTTAGTGAAAGAGATCGAGACGGGTTGATGTGCAGGCCGTAATCAAGCGTCCCTTTGATGTAACGAAGAATGCGCTTGAGGAACTGAAAATGCGGTTCTCGTGGATCATGCATAAAGAGGCAAACCTGTTGGACCGCGTACGAGATATCTGGACGGGTAATTGTCAAATACTGTAATGCCCAAGCGAGACTGCGGTAGAGAGTGCCATCTACAACTGGAGAACCAGAGGAGGCACTGAGTTTGGAGCCGACCTCAACAGGTGTAGTGCAAGGTTTGCAATTCACCATGTTTGCCCTGTGTAAGATATCATTCGCATAAGTAGACTGCGAGAGAATGAGACCCCCGTTCTTGTGCTCGACCTTGATACCGAGGAAGTGATGAAGCGCCCCAAGGTCGGTTATAGCAAATTCCGCCTTGAGGGTAGTGCTAATATTCTGAAGCAAAGTGGAATCAGAGGCCGTTAGAATAATGTCGTCAACATATAGCAAAAAATAAGCCTTTTGACTCCCTTTGTTAAAAACAAAAAGAGAAGTGTCGCACACGCTGCTTTTGAAACCGCACTTAATAATAAAGTTTAAAAACCGTTGATACCACGCCCGTGGCGCCTGTTTCAGACCATATAGTGACTTCTTCAACCTGCACACAAAACCTGGATTATTCTGATCAACAAAGCCCGGGGGCTGATGCATGTAAACAGTTTCATTTAGATGACCATGAAGAAAGGCGTTTTTCACGTTAAGCTGGTGAACGGGCCAGGATTTAGAGACGGCGTGACTTAACACAGTCCAATTGTTGGTCGGTTGGACCACTGGGCTAAAGGTCTCGTCACTGTTAATACCAACCGTTTGGCTTTTACCATTCACTACAAGTCGGGCCTTATAGCGTTCCAACTGACCAGATGCTAAAAATTTGTGTTTGTAGAGCCACATGCACCGAATTATGGGCACAAAGGTAGGTCTCGGCACTAAGTCCCACGTTTGATTCTCCAATAAAGTTTTGTATTCGGTGGCCATGGCCGCGTTCCAGTTTGGATCCTTAAGGGCATGTAGGTGAGATTTTGGTAACGGGGAAATGGATGGGGTGACGGTCGACAGGTTGAGAGGGATACGAGGCTTGACAATGCCAGCACGGCTACGTGTCGTCATGGGGATGGGTTGGGTGGTTATTGGGTGGCGGGTCGGTGGTTTGGGCCGGTGTGGAGGAGACGGGTTGGGTCGGAGATTCGGGCGATGTTGGGAATGGGCCGAATTGGGGAGGAATTGGTAGGTCGGATGCTGCCGGTTGGGTAACGGGCTACTGGGAGTTGGGCTCGGGTGTGGGATGGGACGGAGATGGGCCGAAGCCTGGTGGGCCGGGAGGAGGGGGTCCAAAACCGGGATGGAAGAATGGGTAAATAGGGGGCTGGTCATCGCAGAAGGATGAAGACGGTTTGGGTTCAGGGGAATCGGAAAGAGGAAACATGGTTTCGGAAAAGGTCCATGTCCCACAACGACTCCTCCTACTCGTGCAAGCTCCATAGATACCTAACGACCTGCAAGGCATGTAACAACAAGTCAACAACAAAGTTATGCGAGTTCACAGTTGGTGTTCGTTTTAAAGTAGTTCAAAATAAACCATGAGTTTGTTTGCAACTATAAGTTAATCAACTTTCCTTGTTTTCCAAACCATGACCAGTGGGGGCTACCCCCTGTTGTAAACCACTAGACTAGATATATATATTGGCGTCCTTCCCAATCCGAGGACGGAGGTACGTATTCTACCCAACCGAGAATACGCAGGTTAAATGTAGTCGTCCTTCCCAATCCGAGGACGGAGGTACGTATTCTTCCCAATCCGAGAATACGCAGGTTTAGTGTAGGCGTCCTTCCCAATCCGAGGACGGAGGTACGTATTCTACCCAACCGAGAATACGCAGGTTAAATGTAGTCGTCCTTCCCAATCCGAGGACGGAGGTACGTATTCTTCCCAATCCGAGAATACGCAGGTTTAGTGTAGGCGTCCTTCCCAATCCGAGGACGGAGGTACGTATTCTACCCAACCGAGAATACGCAGGTTAAGTGTAGGCGTCTTTCCCAACCGAGGAAGGAGGTGTGTAGTCTATTAGTGGTGATTATACAGGTTTCGTCTTAGCTTCTTAATCTCATTCCCAACCCACTGGGAATCCCATGCCTTAAGAGTGTGAACTCACCTTGATGTGCTCGGCAAAATGTTTCAATCGTTTTAGTTATCAAACCGACCACACCCTATTATTATTTCATTTAACATTAGGCTCGTATTCAGGCATAGTCACATACACAATTACATAACACATAGCACCTGGGAATCGTGTAACAATCATAACATATTTAGATGTTTCTTATTTAACACGTGAGCCATTACATATCCAATACATCACATTCAACATCACATAATCACAATTTAAGCGTACGGTTTCCCATAGAGTGGGCGACCCGGTTTCGCGAATAGACATGGCCCAGTCAACTTGGCCAAGTGCATAGCTCGACTGCCTGGTCAGGCCCACACGGGGTGCGTCCCGCCTACTCGCTCGGCCCACTAAACACTCATTTTAACTGTGCAGCCCAAATGAAAATTAAACAACCATAATCATAATTAATCCTTCAATCACCACTTATAATTATAATCACCTATTTCCTGATTAGTTCGGCCCACTATTTCTGCATTCAGTCACGCAGCCCAGCCCAGCCGGAGGCATACCTCCCAGCGAGGCCCAATAAACTTGGTCCAACAGCTGTTCGTATGTAGCCCACTGCCATTACTCTATTGCGGCCCAATCCAAATAATATGTGCTTACAACATGTTGTACTCCAATCCAATTTCTACTCCTACTGTTACCCAAACCTGACCAGCCCAATAGTAATGTTGTGTGACACCATTAGCATACTGTTTTGTTACTAATAATTATTCCCCTATGCTTAGCCCAATCCATCGATTACCCTTATCTCCTATATTCATACTATCCTATCACAACAATCACATAACAATTTATCATCCTCCACATTATCAAACAGTAGCACACGAATTTACCATACTATGCAACCCTAGCTATTAGTTAACAAGAACACCAGCACATTATAACAAACCGATTAACAACCCTAGTGCACCCATGATTTCTTACCATATATTCATGCAAGTAACCACGATTCCTATTGCCAAGTACGTAATTATAACACACGACCCATATATATAATGATCAGTACAATCAACACATAATCAATACCATCTAACCATTCACTATCACACAAACATGAAAATTAATAAGTGAGAACTACTAACCAGAAACCTGATTGCTCAAGATGTAAACTCGAACAGGGGGGGGGGGTATCTATGCCGTGCGTAGGAGATAAGGAAGGGTAGGGTTTGTTTGAGTTTTGTGGTTTAATCAACAACATATTACGTATACATAATTTATGCATGTTTGGGGCGGTTCCCCCCTTTGGCCGATAATGGGCTCAAGCCCAACAAATAGTGCCGAGATATATAGATCAAGGGGGCTCGAATTGGGCTCTAAATGGGCTGCGGATCAAGGTGTAAGCAAATAGAGGTATAATTGGGCCGAGGACTTTATGTGCGGCCTGAATTGTGAATAATATGGTAACCGGCCCAATTTTAGAGTGTGTGCATGATATAGTTAGCCCAAATACATGGAATACCGACACGTTTACGTTTAATAACTAATCGTAGCAAAAAGTGAAAGAGGAATAACAAGGAATCAAGATTACAAGACTAACCTTGGAAATTCGGGTTGTCACATCATCCCCAACTTGAAAGAAATTTCGTCCCGAAATTTAGCACGTGGTTACTGAGAAAGCAAGTTAAGTTGCGTGGTTTCCTTGTTTTCCTGAGGTGTCACATCATCCCCCCGTTGGTTTGGAATTTCATCCCGAAATTCTGCAGTAGCTTCAGCCTCAGTAGTGGTTGCACTTTTCTGAAACAACTGGGGATACTTGTGTTTCATTTGGTCTTCTCGTTCCCAGGTAAATTCTGGGCCACGACGGGAGTTCCAACGAACTCGAACAAGAGGTATTCTGGTATGCTTGAGAACCTTAACATCTCGGTCAGTAATCTCTACTGGTTCTTCGACGAATCGCAGCTGATCGTCGATAGTGAGCTCCTTAAGAGGAACTATGAGGGTCTCATCTGACAGACACTTCTTCAGATTTGACACGTGGAATACGTTGTGAACTCCGCTGAGTGCTGCAGGTAGTGTCACACCCCGATTTCCACGTGTCACCGGTGGGCCCGGTGGGGAGTATCGTGACGTGGTTGGCAACATAATAGTCAAACAACACAATATTTAATATGCACAACGGAAGAAAATTGTAAGATATAATTCAACCGATTATAATATTGTAATATCAAATATCACACCTGTCGATTGTTTATCCACAGACGGATCGAAAATAAAATGGAAACAATAGTTCAACAGACTTTAGGCATCTTAAGCTTGCGAGACTTCTATTGATGCTAAGGAGAAATCCCAGCCAATTACGCTTAGTACCTGCATTTAATCTTTTTGGGAAAATACGTCAGTTTACACTGGTAAATACATTCAACCGACTCATTTTAAAAATGATTAAAAATTGATTTGGATGCACGTGGCATAAACATTTTTATAACTTGATTAAAATGCACAGAGGCAAAATTAATCTTTTATAACTTGGGAGAATTATTTAAATATATAATCTTGTGAACGAATTACATGTTCCTTATGCGTTCAGTAGCCCGGACGTACCGGGTTAAAGATCAATAGACACACCACATTATTCTTTTGTGCACTGACGGGTGTACGCCTACACCCCGCGCTTAAGTCGTGGCCATTTCGTAAAATGATGCCAAGGATATCCGGGACATGGTCATTAACCCCCCAAAGGCTTTAAGTAACAAGACTGTTTAAACGAGCCGATCAAATTATTCAATTAACCACCCAACGATGGAAGATTTGATGCCCGATCAAGCGGTATTCTATATACCGTAACCCAAGCCCGTATAGGGAAAATAAGTTAAAAGTATTTACCTGAGCAATGTAATAGTCACACTAAGCAAAATGCAAGTAGCTTTTACTGGTCATCCTAATCTGGAACGAAGGTTTATAAAAACCTATTAGAATCCTAACGGGTCTTTAGTTAAACTTAAGCTTAGACCGGTTAGTTTCAAAGATACGGTTCGTACGCACGATTAAGCGAAGACCGGATAGAATGTGATTTAGACCCGACAAGTTCAGAGACTTGTTTAATATGGGTATTTCATACACATTCTGGATTTTGAGATAAAACCGATAAGGTTTGACCCGTTTAGGCTAGTTTATGTAAACTAGTTACATAAACCGAACCGAACGCGTAATAAGCGTAACGGGTATACTTATGAGCCATTTACAGGTTTCCTAAGTTAATATACTTCAAATATGTTGTGACATCAGTAAGTTGTCTTTTATTATGCCCGAAACGAGTTTAAACACAAACTATGCCCCGTAGGGGTAGTTTGGTCATTTAAAAGGTTATAAAAGAGTTTAAGTATTAACCTGAGTTACAGGTCTGATGTAATCAGCAAAAATACTTATTTTACTAAGTTATAACAGTAGGGTAAAGTGTATATGTGAAATTTATAATTTATAACCAAACTATGCACCGTAGGGGCATTTTGGTAATTTCACATAAGCCGTAAAGCTCAAAACTGAAGTCTGAGTTAAACAACTTTTGCTTACTGTTAAAATATTATAATTTGCCTCAAATATCAGTAGGTATCAACCCTTGTATGTTTAAAATAGTTTTAGTGCATACTATGCGTTAAAAACGCTTAATAAGGCGATTAGAAGCCAATTCCGGGTTCGATACATAAAGCTGATATTTTTACTATTCCAGAAGGCTTAAAATAATTTATTTATCATATGTGATCAGTAGCAAAAGGTTTGGAGTCAATTAGATATGTAAAACTCATTTTATGGCCCGTAAGGGTAAAACCGACAATTACCGGATTAAGCCTACGACTATAAGTTATGCTCAGCCTAAAATTAATTAAAAATCTTCAAAAATCCCAAAATAATATATTACATCAGTGGGTAAAGATTTTGATATAAAAAAGTAGGCTTAACTAGGCTATACGCTAATTACGCCGTTTTATTAACATAAAGCTTTCATTTTACGCTAACGAGCATAACTCTTAATCTACACCTCAAACTGATGTCAAATTTTGTATGCAAGTTTAAATATCAGTAATTAAAGTTTCTACTCTTTTACATTTCCAAAAATCACGTTTTATAGTAATAAGGGCATAATGGTCAACATATGAGTATTTAACGGAATCATGCGTATTAATCGGTTAACTAATGAACCATGGTGTATAATCACAGAGGGTTATACTAGCATGTAACCTGGTCCAAATGAAGCTCTTAGGTATTTCTAAATCATACCAAAACGGGTCAGAACTGAAGTCAAAGCAAAAGTCAAAGCTTTGCGACTTTCGGTTCCGAACCGGGTCTAAACAGTAAATTGTCGGGTTGAACATGTTTAGACATGTTCTTACACTAATTACCAAGTTATAATACTGATCCAACAGGTTGTATGTGTTCTACATTGCTAATCATGCATAAATTGTAATTTAAACATTCTGTTGACTTTTTATTAACACGTTTGACCCGACATTTGACCTAGTTAGAGTGGGAATCAGGGGGAACCCTTTTGAGGGTTTATTACCCACATAATTACCAACTTATAACTACTTTCACTTCGACTAATCACTGGACTAACAATGATTAATCGTTAAGTCAACCGTTAATTACGACGGTTTGACTTTTAAGCTAAACTAAGCTAAAACTTAATTAAGAAAGGATTAGCAAACTTACTGAAGTCCTAAGCTTGATTAGTGATCACTTGGAAGAAGACTTGAGCTCCAGAAATGATCAGAAAGCTTGAAGGAAGGTGTGAAGAATGTTTGCAACTTCATGGCCCTTTTATAGTGAATTTTTCACCATAGATTGTTGACACATGGTTCTACAACTGACCATAACTCACTAACAAGTGTCCCTAGTGCTTAGGGGGTGCCTAGGGGTCGTCCAAGATGAGGAAATTCGGTTAAAGGTCGATTGCAAGGGCCATGGCAGACAAGGAACCAAGAAACTCGCATCAGAGGGGCCTAGGCGTGACGCGAAGGACCCCCCGTGGGCCTCGCGTCGCGCGACACCTTGTCTGACTCAAATCCAACTTTAGATTTTTATGTTTTGATCCTTGCCCCTTCAAACTTTGCTTAGACTTCCTTTCTTGCATTATGAACCCTTGTAAATGACATATAAGGGCTCTAAGGCATATACCCATTTTGTTTAGCCCTCGGTTAACTTTATTATCACCCGAAAAGTCCTAAACTTCAACGTTGACGCTTTTAACCCTTCGCATACGAATTTGATCACAACTTGCTCATACGATAACGAAACTTTATGAAATTTATATCGTGCATTCTAGTGAGCATAATTAACTGTTACAAAGCTTCGGGTTTGTCAAAAGGTCACTCAGAGGTATAACTTAAACATGTTGACACATTTAACCCCTGTAGTTTGTAATCTCTCACTTTTAGCTTCGTATGATCCATGATTTATTCGTTTGGTGATATAAACATCATGTAGGGTTAATGTACAATATATTTATTCACTGTTGACATTTAGAACTCGTATTTTCATATACTTTTCATGGTTGTCAACTTTAGTCCTTTCATAACATTCTTTCGCACGTTCAAACATATGACACGTGTCAACACTTTATAGGACGTGAATTTTCGAGGTGTTACATCCTCACCCCCTTAAAATAAATCTCGAACCCGAGATTTACTGAAATAAATAAGGGTACTTTTCTTTCACCGTGGACTCAACCTCCCACGTGTATTCGGGACCTCTACGGGCATCCCATTTGACCTTTACAATAGGCACGTGCTTCCTTCGAAGCTTCTTAACCTGTCGATCTTCAATCGACAATGGTTTTTCCACAAATTTTAAGCTCTCATCTATATGCACATCTGTATGTGGTATAACCAGTGATTCATCAGCGAAGCACTTCTTCAGGTTGCAGATGTGGAACACATTGTGAATTCCACTGAGCTCTTCTGGTAAGTTTAACTTATAGGCAACTGACCCGACACGTTCGATAACCTCGAAGGGTCCTATGTATCTTGTGCTTAGCTTGCCTTTCTTACCAAATCGCATCACCCCCTTCCAGGGTGATACTTTAAGCAACACTTTATCACCTACTTCGAAGTGAAAAGCTTTACGCTTTGGATCTGCGTAACTCTTCTGCCTATCTCGGGCAGCTTTGAGACGGTCACGGATCTGGACAATCTTGTCCGTCGTTTCGAACACTATCTCTGGTCCTGATAATTGGACATCTCCAACTTCCGCCCAACAAACTGGCGTTCTACACTTTCTACCGTATAATGCCTCAAAAGGCGCAACCTTAATGCTGGTATGGTAGCTATTGTTGTAGGAGAATTCAATCAAGGGTAGGTGGTTATCCCAACTACCACCTAAATCAATTACACATGCACGTAGCATGTCCTCCAAAGTTTGAATAGTACGCTCACTCTGACCGTCTGGCTGAGGGTGGTAAGCCGTACTGAAATTCAAACGTGTGCCCAATGATTGCTGGAAGCTCTTCCAAAAATGTGACATGTATCTAGTATCTCGGTCAGAGATAATAGACACAGGTATGCCATGTAAGGCTACAATCTTATCCACGTATAACTGGGCTAACATGTCGGAGCTATAAGTCTCCTTTATGGGTAAGAAATGTGCTGACTTAGTCAGTCTATCAACTATAACCCATATTGTGTCATTTCCTTTCCTTGTCTTAGGTCACTTGGTGATAAAATCCATAGTTACCATTTCCCACTTCCACGTAGGAAGTTCAGGCTGTTGTAGCAAGCCTGACGGCTTTTGATGTTCTGCTTTGACTTGCGCACAAGTCAAGAACTTAGCTACATAGGTGGCTACAGACTTTTTCAAGCCTATCCACCAATAATTTGCCCTTAAATCCTGGTACATCTTATCAGCTCCAGGATGAACGGAATATTTGGAACTATGGGCTTCCTGGAGAATAACATCTCGAAGTCCTCCATAAATTGGAACCCATATTCGACCATTCAGTCTCAGAATTCAGTCTTTGCCAAGAGATAACTGCTCCTCAGTTACTCCTAGCTTTTCATTAGGATAGTTAGCTTCCAACACAGCTTCCTTTTGTGCAGCTAACAACCTTTCGGTCAAACTGTTCTTTATCTCCATGCGTTTTGCATTTATTCGGATAGGTTTCACCCTTTCCTTTCGACTCAAGGCATCCGCGACTACATTCGCCTTGCCGGGATGGTATCTGATTTCACAATCATAATCATTTAAAGTCTCCATCCAACGGCGTTGCCTCATGTTTAAATCCTTCTGATTAAACAGGTGCTGGAGGCTCTTGTGATCGGAATAGATCACACACTTGATACCATACAAATAATGCCTCCACAGTTTTAGTGCGAATACAACGGCACCCAACTCCAAGTCGTGGGTGGTGTAATTCTTTTCATGCACTTTTAACTGTCGCGATGCATAGGCAATAACCTTGCCTTTCTGCATAAGCACACACCCCATTCCAGTGTGTGATGCATCGCAATAAACCACAAATTCTTCGGTGCCTTTAGGCAATGTCAGTACAGGAGCGTTGCTCAACTTTTGCTTCAGAATATCAAAGGACTCTTGTTGCTTAGGGCCCCAAACAAATTTAACCTTCTTCTTAGTTAAGGAGGTTAGGGGTGCAGCAATCCTTGAAAATTTTTCAATGAAACGCCTGTAATATCCTGCCAATCCCAGGAAGCTACGAATCTCTGTAGGCGTCTTTGGCTCTTGCCAGTTCATAACTGCTTCAACCTTAGCGGGATCCACTTGGATACCACGCTCACTCACCACATGTCCAAGGAATTAGACTTCTCGAAGCCAAAATTCACACTTGGAAAATTTGGCGTAGAGTTTCTCATGATGCAGGAGTTTGAGAATACATCGAAGGTGTTTCTCGTGGTCAGCTTGATTCTTCGAGTAGATAAGGATGTCGTCGATGAAAACGATGACGAACATGTCTAAGTAAGGCTTGCAGACGCGATTCATGAGATCCATGAACGCGGCAGGTGCATTAGTGAGCCCAAAAGGCATCACTAGGAACTCGTAATGTCCATAACGAGTTCTAAATGCAGTTTTGTGTACGTCTTCATCCCTAACCTTCAGTTGATGGTAGCCTGACCTTAAGTCAATCTTCGAGAAATAACTTGCCCCTTGTAACTGATCGAACAAATCGTCGATCCTGGGCAGAGGATATCTATTCTTTATCGTGACCTTATTAAGCTCACGATAGTGGATGCACAGACGCATCGATCCATCCTTCTTCTTTACAAACAAGACTGGTGCTCCCCATGGAGATGAACTAGGTTTAATGAAACCTTTAGCTAGTAACTCATCCAGTTGTGTCCTTAATTCCTTCATTTCCGTGGGCGCCAACCTATAAGGAGCTCTAGCAACTGGAGCTGCTCCAGGGATGATGTCAATTCTAAATTCGACTTGTCTATCTGGTGGCAAACCAGGTAGATCTTCAGGAAACACTTCAGGGTATTCAGAAATGACAGGGATGTCTTCGATCTTTGGTTTAGGTTCATCAATAATCACTTGTGCCATGTAGATGACACAGCCCTTCTTTAAACACTTGGAAGCCTCGAGCATAGTCACTTGCTCATGCAGTCCATATTGGGTATCTCCCCGAATGGTAAGTGATTCACCAGACGGAGTCTTTATCACCACTTGCTTTTTGTTGCAGACAATTTGGGCCTGGTTATGAGATAACCAGTCCATACCCAAAACTACGTCAAAACCAGCTAACTTAAATGGAAGTAGGGACAGAGGAAAAGAGTGGTTCTTAATGGATATAACACATCCATCTAACACAGTAGAGACGGTTTCTAGGGTGCCATCTGCTAACTCCACCTCATAATTCACATTTAAGGTTTTGACAGGTAATTTCAGCAATTCACAAAACTTATGATCTTCAAACGACTTATCAGCGCCTGAATCAAATAGTACTCTTGCATAGACATCATTTACAAGGAAAGTACCTGTAATCACGTTGTCGTCTAGAATTCCTTCCTTTGCGTCCATTCTGAAGACTCTAGCATTTGTCTTCTTGGCCTCTTCAGGCTTCTTGGCATATTTAGGGCAGTTGGTTTTAATGTGCCCTTTCCCATTGCAACGGTAGCACGTTGCGTCTTTCATCTTCTTGCAATCCAAGGTCTTGTGATCCGTGGACTTGCATATACCACAAGCAAAGGTTTTTGACTGAGTCTGCGAGTTCGACTCGAGTCTGCACTTTCCAAAGTGCTGTTTCTTGCAAATCTTGCATTTGGGCTTATCACCAGACTGGTGCCCCTCTTTCCTTGACTCAGATCCCCTCTTGTTGTCACCGTTTCCACGGTGCTTCTTGCTCGACCTCCGTGAATTATCATCTTCACGTTTCCTCTTTTCAGCATCTTTGTTCCTCAGCGATCTTTGCCTGACCGCATCCAGAGTAAGGGACAAAGATATGTCAGCTACTGACCTGAAAGTAGCTGGCCTAGAGGCCTTCACGCTTGCCTTTATCTCGGGGGCTAAACCACCGATAAAACGAGCTATTCTTTTTGGTTCCGGGGTTACCAGATACGGAACCAACCGGGACATTGTGTTGAAGCTCGTGAGGTAAGCTTGACAGTCAAGGTTTGTCATCACCAATGATAGAAAATCAGACTCTATCTTCTCAACCTCATGCTGGGGGCAGTAATTTTCCCTGATGAGGGCAACAAATTGATCCCATGACATGTTGTACAATAGGATTTTCCCGGTGGCTTGAATCAGTGATCTCCACCAGGCTAAAGCTTCGCCTTTAAAAGATTGTGACACAAACTTGACCACATCCTTCTCAACGCATCCGCTGATATCCACAACCGTATCCATCTCATCCAGCCACGTCATACAGTCAATGGCTCCCTTTTCCCCAGTAAAATCTCTGGGCTTGCACGAAATGAAGTATTTATAGGAGCAACCCTTGTCCTGGGTCCCCTGTTTCGGTATGATCTGTAGAGATGGAGCACTGTTGTGGTTTGAGGAGAGTCTATCATCATCTTTCTTGGGTTCATCCTTCTTGGAAGGTGGCTTCGTATGCGGCGTAGATAGGGTCCTACTCCGAGTCCCACTATACTCTTCGTACTGCCGTTCCAATGCCTTAGTAACTGCGTCGTCCACCAACGCTTTTAATTCAGCACCCGTTAGATTAATCCGGGCGTTATCAATATTCTCCACTGGATGGCTATTAATTTCGTCTGAGTTAGCCATTTTAATTGAACTGTTACAGAAAACAAGGACAATAGTTTATTTGGGAGTTTATTATGGAATTGCCCCTTAGGGTAATTCATTAACCATGGTAAACAGAGACCATATTTGGTTAATTTATTAATCATATTTATTTAGGATTTTTATCATAATTTATCCTAATTATAAAACAATAACAGTTTTATTTGTGGCACAAAAGGCCTAGTCACAAGGACATTTTAAATCATAAGCCATGATTTCAGAGAATTACGGCTTTAAGGTTTGAATCATAGTTCATTACCTTCTCTGACAGGGTGTCATAGCTACCACTGTCTTTAGTCTCAGAGGACATTAACTATAGCCCGTAGGCACTTCCCTTCTAAGGGATGTTTATAATATGATCATCTTATAGGATGATATAAGCCATGATTTCAGAGAATCGAGGCATGAAGGTTTGAACATAGTTCATTACCTTTTTCTGACAGGGAGTCATCGCTACCACTGTCTTTTGGCTCATGTAGAAATGAGCAAGGCCCGTAGGCATTATATTACCACGTATGGTCAAAATATGATCATCTTAATTGATGATCTAAACCCATGATTCAGAGATCATTAAGTTGGGTTAGGAATCTTTTAAAGAATCCTTTTACAAAGATGACGTGTGTGATTTTAATGAATCACGCCTGCCAGGAGCGTTAACATGTTTACAGATGTTAACAGGGATTCGAATCTTTTAAACAGGTCTTACCATCATGGCCAGGTCTTTATAATGACACTCAGGCTAGGTTTCACTCTTAAGATTCTTATTCAATAATTAAATAGGCAGATTTTTATTAAAAAGGAATGATTTTGATTTATTTATTTCATATAATATATTTATGCAGATAATAGCAAAAATGAAATTTATAAACTTACATTCCATTAATTTATTAAAAGGTTACACGTCGCCCTAAACGGGACTTTTTAATAAACAAACTTACCCACACAGGGGTTTAAACAAGTACTTACCCACGCAGGGGCTTAATAACACACATACCCACGCAGGGGCTTAATAACATAATAGTCCACACAGGGACTTACACAAATAACATACCCTCGTAGAGGTTTACAGAAAAATAGACCCACGCAGGGGTCAAAACAAACAAGCATACCCACGCAGGGGTTTATACAGCAAGACTGGCCCACGCAGGAGTTCAACAACAATTGGAAGGATTCAGTGGTCCTTCTTGCTCTTCCCTTTGATCAGGCTTGTCAATCCTTGGAAGAAAGTCTGTCGCTCCCTGCGTTCGCGGTGAAAGTCTCGCTCAACCTGATCCAGTCTCTGAAGAATTTCCTCCCGTTCTGGGGGAGAAAACCGTGGCGGCTGCGATTGCGTCCGTATAATAGGTCTGGTAGGTATCTGGTACCCACGAGTTGGGTACCCTACTTCCCAAGGAGCGCCATAGGGTCCTTCTGGGTTAAAGGCGTTGTAATTTGCCGCTACCATGTAGGGGTCAGCTTCACCGTAACCGTAGTTGGTGTGAGCTGGCTGTTCAAACGGGTTATACGCCATAGAACCCGTGTATGCCGGAATCGGGTTATCAAAACCCATTGGCGGTGGTTGCGGTGCAACTGGGTGTGAAGGTCCACCCATTTGTGGATCTTCTTGATGTGGCGGGTAATGGCTGCCACTTGATTGCCGAGGAGAGCTGAAATGGAAATCTCCTCCCCGTGTAGACATACGCGGTCCAGATCTCCTATGCCTCGGCGGTTGCGGAGGTGCCGGCTGAACTGACGGCGGTGGAGGCGGTGGCGTAACTGCCACAAACCGTGAATCCACAGAGGGATCCTGTTGCTGCTGCTGAGGTGGTGAATGGCGAGGAGGTGTATAGTACCATTCGTGCCTGGTAAACATAGCTTGAAAGCTATCTGGACCAACATAGGGTGATCCGTGGAAAGAAGATCCGTCAGAGATCTCTATCGGGTGGTTTGGTGTACCACTGGCAGGTTCGACGGGGTCCGTATCCTCGTCCATATCGTCCGCGTGATCGCCAGAGAAATGATCCTCTGGCCCCAATGGGTTAAAACCCACTGGTTCTTGTATGAAATTTGCCGGGTTAAACCGGCCCCTAAAAACAGGTGTAGGGTCACCAAAGGAGTGGTGCGATAAAGATCGCTGTAAAGGTATGTATGAAGGTTGAGGGTTGTTGGGCTCATACTCCGGCTGTGGCCCATAAGGTTTATGAATAGGAGGTGTTGAACTGTGCGAAACCGACCGTCTAGCCGGCTCGAAGAGGTTCCTCCGGTTTTGTCGGGGATCGTCACTCTCCGTGGTGGAAGGAGCTCGCACATTCGATGGTCCTGCCTCATTGTCATTGGGGGCGGTGATTGGCCCCTTTCCTCGTCCTCTTCTTCGGAAGAATCTTGGCGGCATTTTGTTAATCCTGTCAATATAGCATGAGATAACAACAAACATATATAAAATAAAATAAAGGACAACAAAACCAAACAAAGTGGAATTTGTCCTATGTTATTTGTCTAGACTCGAAAGTTTAGATATGTGCAATTGTGTAACTGAGATTAAACACAAAAGGCTAGTGTTTAATTCACTCAGTGTTGGCTCTGATACCAACCTGTCACACCCCGATTTCCACGTGTCACCGGTGGGCCCGGTGGGGAGTATCGTGACGTGGTTGGCAACATAATAGTCAAACAACACATTATTTAATATGCACAGCTGAAGCAAATTGTAAGATATAATTCAACCGATTATAATATTGTAATATCAAATATCACAACTGTCGATTGTTTATCCGCAGACGGATCGAAAATAAAATGGAAACAATAGTTCAACAGACTCTAGGCATCTTAAGCTTGCGAGACTTCTATTGATGCTAAGGAGAAATCCCAGCCAATTACGCTTAGTACCTGCATTTAATCTTTTTGGGAAAATACGTCAGTTTACACTGGTAAATACATTCAACTGACTCATTTTAAAAATGATTAAAAATTGATTTGGATGCACGTGGCATAAACATTTTTATAACTTGATTAAAATGCACAGAGGCAAAATTAATCTTTTATAACTTGGGAGAATTATTTAAATATATAATCTTGTGAACGAATTACATGTTCCTTATGCGTTCAGTAGCCCGGACGTACCGGGTTAAAGATCAATAGACACACCACATTATTCTTTTGTGCACTGACGGGTGTACGCCTACACCCCGTGCTTAAGTCGTGGCCATTTCGTAAAATGATGCCAAGGATATCCGGGACATGGTCATTAACCACCCAAAGGCTTTAAGTAACAAGACTGTTTAAACGAGCCGATCAAATTATTCAATTAACCACCCAACGATGGAAGATTTGATGCCCGATCAAGCGGTATTCTATATGCCGTAACCCAAGCCCGTATAGGGAAAATAAGTTAAAAGTATTTACCTGAGCAATGTAATAGTCACACTAAGTAAAATGCAAGTAGCTTTTACTGGTCCTCCTAATCTGGAACGAAGGTTTATAATAACCTATTAGAATCCTAACGGGTCTTTAGTTAAACTTAAGCTTAGACCGGTTAGTTTCAAAGATACGGTTCGTACGCACGATTAAGCGAAGACCGGATAGAATATGATTTAGACCCAACAAGTTCAGAGACTTGTTTAATATGGGTATTTCATACACATTCTGGATTTTGAGATAAAACCGATAAGGTTTGACCCGTTTAGGCTAGTTTATGTAAACTAGTTACATAAACCGAACCGAACGCGTAATAAGCGTAACGGGTATACTTATGAGCCATTTACCGGTTTCCTAAGTTAATATACTTCAAATATGTTGTGACATCAGTAAGTTGTCTTTTATTATGCCCGAAACGAGTTTAAACACAAACTATGCCCCGTAGGGGTAGTTTGGTCATTTAAAAGGTTATAAAAGAGTTTAAGTATTTACCTGAGTTACAGGTCTGATGTAATCAGAAAAAAATACTTATTTTACTAAGTTATAACAGTAGGGTAAAGTGTATATGTGAAATTTATAATTTATAACCAAACTATGCACCGTAGGGGCATTTTGGTAATTTCACATAAGCCGTAAAGCTCAAAACTGAAGTCTGAGTTAAACAACTTTTGCTTACTGTTAAAATATTATAATTTTCCTCAAATATCAGTAGGTATCAACCCTTGTATGTTTAAAATAGTTTTAGTGCATACTATGCGTTAAAAACGCTTAATAAGGCGATTAGAAGCCAATTCCGGGTTCGATACATAAAGCTGATATTTTTACTATTCCAGAAGGCTTAAAATAATTTATTTATCATATGTGATCAGTAGCAAAAGGTTTGGAGTCAATTAGATATGTAAAACTCATTTTATGGCCCGTAAGGGTAAAACCGACAATTACCGGATTAAGCCTACGACTATAAGTTATGCTCAGCCTAAAATTAATTAAAAATCTTCAAAAATCCCAAAATAATATATTACATCAGTGGGTAAAGATTTTGATATCAAAAAGTAGGCTTAACTAGGCTATACGCTAATTACGCCGTTTTATTAACATAAAGCTTTCATTTTACGCTAACGAGCATAACTCTTAATCTACACCTCAAACTGATGTCAAATTTTGTATGCAAGTTTAAATATCAGTAATTAAAGTTTCTACTCTTTTACATTTCCAAAAATCACGTTTTATAGTAATAAGGGCATAATGGTCAACATATGAGTATTTAACGGAATCATGCGTATTAATCGGTTAACTAATGAACCATGGTGTATAATCATAGAGGGTTATACTAGCATGTAACCTGGTCCAAATGAAGCTCTTAGGTATTTCTAAATCATACCAAAACGGGTCAGAACTGAAGTCAAAGCAAAAGTCAAAGCTTTGCGACTTTCGGTTCCGAACCGGGTCTAAACAGTAAATTGTCGGGTTGAACATGTTTAGACATGTTCTTACACTAATTACCAAGTTATAATACTAATCCAACAGGTTGTATGTGTTCTACATTGCTAATCATGCATAAATTGTAATTTAAACATTCTGTTGACTTTTTATTAACACGTTTGACCCGACATTTGACCTAGTTAGAGTGGGAATCAAGGGGAACCCTTTTGAGGGTTTATTACCCACATAATTACCAACTTATAACTACTTTCACTTCGACTAATCACTGGACTAACAATGATTAATCGTTAAGTCAACCGTTAATTACGACGGTTTGACTTTTAAGCTAAACTAAGCTAAAACTTAATTAAGAAAGGATTAGCAAACTTACTGAAGTCCTAAGCTTGATTAGTGATCACTTGGAAGAAGACTTGAGCTCCAGAAATGATCAGAAAGCTTGAAGGAAGGTGTGAAGAATGTTTGCAACTTCATGGCCCTTTTATAGTGAATTTTTCACCATAGATTGTTGACACATGGTTCTACAACTGACCATAACTCACTAACAAGTGTCCCTAGTGCTTAGGGGGTGCCTAGGGGACGTCCAAGATGAGGAAATTCGGTTAAAGGTCTATTGCAAGGGCCATGGCAGACAAGGAACCAAGAAACTCGCATCAGAGGGGCCTAGGCGTGACGCGAAGGACCCCCCGTGGGCCTCGCGTCGCGCGACACCTTGTCTGACTCAAATCCAACTTTAGATTTTTATGTTTTGATCCTTGCCCCTTCAAACTTTGCTTAGACTTCCATTCTTGCATTATAAACCCTTGTAAATGACATATAAGGGCTCTAAGGCATATACCCATTTTGTTTAGCCCTCGGTTAACTTTATTGTCACCCGAAAAGTCCTAAACTTCAACGTTGATGCTTTTAACCCTTCGCATACGAATTTGATCACAACTTGCTCATACGATAACAAAACTTTATGAAATTTATATCGTGCATTCTAGTGAGCATAATTAACTGTTACAAAGCTTCGGGTTTGTCAAAAGGTCACTCAGAGGTATAACTTAAACATGTTGACACATTTAACCCCTGTAGTTTGTAATCTCTCACTTTTAGCTTCGTATGATCCATGATTTATTCGTTTGGTGATATAAACATCATGTAAGGTTAATGTACAATATATTTATTCACTGTTGACATTTAGAACTCGTATTTTCATATACTTTTCATGTTTGTCAACTTTAGTCCTTTCATAACATTCTTTCGCCTGGATACTGGTGTGGTAACTGTTGTTATACGAAAACTCCACTAACAGGAGGTGTTTTTCCCAGCCATTACCAAAGTCGATTACACATGCTCGAAGCATGTCTTCAAGGGTTTGGATGGTGCGCTCAGACTGCCCATCCGTCTGTGGATGATACGCCGTGCTCATGTCTAATCGAGAGCCAAAAGACTTGTGCATAGCTTGCCACAATTCAGATGTAAAACGTGAGTCACGATCAGAAATGATGGAGGTTGGCACCCCGTGCCTTGATACTACTTCCTTTAGGTAGATGTCTGCTAGAGTAGAAAACTTATCCGTTTCCTTGATAGCCAGAAAATGTGCAGACTTGGTCAGTCGATCCACGATCACCCAAATGGTATCATTTCCGCATTGAGATCTAGGCAGGCCAGTAACGAAGTCCATGGAAATTTGCTCCCATTTCCATGTCGGTATCTTTGGTTGTTGAAGTAGGCCTGATGGTTTCTGGTACTCGATTTTGACTCTCGCACAAGTCAAGCATTTACTGACGTAGGTTGCTATGTTGGCTTTCATACTTGGCCACCAGTACGTAGTCTTGAGATCGTGGTAAATCTTATCCGAACCAGGATGTACCAAATAACGAGACTTGTGTGCTTCATCCATCACAAGCTCACGTAGATTTCCATAGAGTGGAACCCAGATGCGCCCTGTCACGTAGTAAGCGCCGTCTTCCTTTTGTTCTAAGCGTTTCTTCGACCCTCGCAGGGACTCAACCCTGATGTTCTCTGGTTTCAATGCTTCAATCTGAGCTTCTCGAATCTGAGCAGGGAGACTAGAATGAATGGTAAGCTGTAACGCACGCACGCACTTAGGTTTAGTCTCCTTTCTACTGAGGGCATCAGCCACAACATTGGCTTTGCCTGGATGGTACTTAATTGCGCATTCATAATCGTTCAGGAGTTCGACCCATCGACGCTGTCGCATGTTCAACTCCTTCTGATCGAAGATATGCTGGAGACTCCTGTGATCGGTGTAGATGGTGCACTTGGTACCGTACAGGTAATGCCTCCATATCTTGAGTGCAAAAACAACAGCTCCCAGCTCCAGATCATGAGTAGTGTAGTTCCTTTCGTGAACCTTAAGTTGGCGCGATGCATAAGCAATGACTTTATCCCGTTGCATTAACACACAACCAAGTCCTTGGATCGACGCGTCGCAATAAACCACAAAATCATCTGTGCCCTCCGGCAGTGAGAGAATGGGTGCGCTACAAAGTCTATTCTTTAAATGCTGAAACGCAGATTCTTGTGCATCAACCCAATGATAGGTGACGCCCTTCTGAGTAAGTGAAGTGAGGGGTTGCGCAATCTTGGAGAAATCCTTGATGAATCGTCTGTAGTAGCCCGCCAAGCCCAAGAATTGGCGGATTTCTGCTGGCGTACGGGGCGCAGGCCAGTTCTTGATCGAATCAACCTTGGATGGATCAACATGAATCCCATCCTTGTTTACCACGTGGCCTAGGAAATGGGCTTCACGAAGCCAAAAGTCTCATTTCGTAAACTTAGTATACAGTTGCTCAGCTCGAAGAAGTTCCAAAATAAGCCGTAGATGCTGCTCATGTTCCTCCTGACTCTTAGAATAGATCAGGATGTCGTCGATGAAAATAATAACGAACTTATCTAGATAAGGTTTGCACACTCGGTTCATAAGATCCATAAAGACCGCAGGTGCGTTTGTCAGCCCGAAAGGCATAACCAGAAACTCGTAGTGCCCGTAACGAGTTCTAAATGCTGTCTTAGAGATGTCCTAGTCTCGGACTCCCAGCTGATGATATCCCGATCTCAGATCAATCTTTGAGTAGAAGCTTGATCCTTGCAACTGGTCGAACAAGTCGTCAATACGTGGGAGAGGATAACGATTCTTCAGAGTCACCTTGTTGAGTTCACGGTAGTCAATACACATCCTGAAGGTACCGTCTTTCTTCTTCACAAACAAAACTGGAGCTCCCCAGGGCGAAGAGCTAGGACGAATGAAACCCTTGTCCAAGAGCTCTTGTAGTTGAGTAGATAGTTCTTCCAATTCTGATGGGGCTAAACGATACAGTGCACGAGCTATTGGTGCTGCTCCAGGAGCTAGCTCGATTTGAAATTCGACTTGACGATGAGGCGGAAGACCAGGTAATTCCTCGGGGAACACTTCAGGAAAGTCGCGTACAATAGGAATGTCTTCAATTCTCTTCTCTTTCGTTGATGAGTCAGTAACAAGGGCTAGAATAGCTGTGTGGCCCTTTCGCAAACACTTCTGGGCCTTAAGGAAAGAGATGATGCCTACAACTGCACCACTGTTGTCACCGCGAATCACGAGAGGTTCTTCACCAGAACGTGGGATGCGGACAATCTTCTCGTTACAAAGAATTTCCGCTTGATGACGAGATAACCAATCCATCCCAATAACTACGTCAAAACTACCCAGAACGATAGGAATGAGGTCGATAGAGAAGGTCTGATCAGCAAGAACAAGATTACAGCCCTTAACAATGTGTGTGGCCTCTAAACTTTTACCATTTGCTAGTTCTACAATGTGCTTGGTGTTCAAAAGTGTTGTAGTACGTTTAAGCATCTGACTAATTTTTAAGGACACATAACTGGTATCGGCACCCGAATCAAATAAAACAGTAACATAAAAGTCATCCAGTAGAAACTTACCCATCACAACGTTGGGATCATTCCTAGCATCACCCTGTCCAATCACGAAGGCACGACCCCAGACACCATTGCCATCATTGTTACCCCCATTGTTGTTCCCGTTTCCTTAGTTGTTGTTGTTGTTTTTGTTGTTGTTCTGATTTAACTGTGGACAGTGTCTCTTAAAATGACCCTCAGCACCGCACTGATAGCATCCTCTATTACCCTGCTGTTGCTGCTGTTGGTTCTGTGGAGCTTGCGGTTGCTGTTGAAGATTCTGATTCACAGGACGTGAGCTCTTGCAATCCTTGGCTTCATGCCCAAGCTTGTTACATTTCTGACAACGACCCTTGTTGCACGGCCCGCTGTGGTGCAAATTACATCGATTTCACTTAGGGTGATTTCCCCTGTATCCACCCTGACCTTGATTCCCGGAAGACTGCTGACTGGGGCTCCTGTATTCATCTGTCTTTCGCTGCTGAGACTGGGACTGAACCGAAGTAGAACCTTTGCTTGAATTTCCATCCCACTTGCGCTTGTTGTCACTGGGAGCAGCAGAAGTAGTAGTAGCGCTAATACCCTTGGGCAACTTGTTTTGCTCAACTGCCTGATTAGTGAGACGATGGGCTAAACGAATGACTTGCTGGATGGTGCCAAGGTTTCCTGAAGTCACGTGGCTTTGAATCTCTGGCACCAAAACCTTGAGGTACAACTCAATACGCTTGATAGGAGGATCCACCATAGTAGGACACAAGATAGCCAGCTCGTTCGATCTCTTCGTGCATGCCTCGATTTCGGACCCTGTCATCTTCAAATTGAAAAACTCCACCTCCAACTTGTGAATGTCATCACGATTACAGTACTCTTCTTTGATCAGTTCTTTGAAGTCATTCCATGGGGTGGCATTAGCAATCGCCAGCCCTAGAAATTGGACCTATGCTTTTCACCAGGTGAGTGCAGCATCTTCAAGAGTTCCTGTAGCAAATTTCACCCTACGAGCTTCAGGGCATTCACACATCTCAAAAACAGACTCGATCTTCTCGAACCAGTGAAGAAGACCTACAGCTCCTTCTGTGCCGCTGAAGGTACTAGGTCGGCAATCCATGAATGTTTTGAACGTACACACGGGAGGCTGAGCATGTTGACCTGTTGCGCGAGAAAGAAATGACAAGGTTAAGCACAAGAGTTGGTTCGCGAAAGTAGGATCTAAACGTCCTAAGATAGGTCGGTATGGCAGGTTATACCTCCTGCAGGGACAGTTGCGAGTGCCTCAGTCACTCGTTCGTTGATTAGAGCTGTCAGCTGGGCTTGAGTCAAGTTCAAACGTCCACTCATGATCTTCACATCAAAGAAACCACAAGTGAGAGAGGTGTCGCGAAAGTGCATAAGTATGGGATGACAGAAGAGAGTACACAGTGTTTCAAACAATAGTCGTTACGTTGACTAGGCATACAATAAACAATGCATTAAGCAAACTAATACATAGGCAAAATAAACATAAACCATATCACCTATAGTGTTGAGTCTTGCACGTGGAGCGAAGCGTCGTTGTGGATCGTTAAGCACTGTACAGGTTATAGTCTGGTTTTGTTAAAAAGCTTTTTCCCTTTTTAAAAAAAAACCGAGTTCGCTATAACCAATGGCTCTGATACCAATCTGTCACACCCCCAAAATCCACAAGCGGAGTATCACCGCAGGAGGCATGACTGACCAGGATCAAGCCACCAATCATATTGAAAAATATAGTAAATTAAATAAAAGTCCAACCACACAATATAATTGGTGTTCAAAAACAAGTTAACCAAATTCAAGTTAAACAGCGGAAGCATAAAATGTAAAACCAAAATATAAGTCATAAGTTCACAAAGTTAAACATGGCACACAACGGTCCATGTCCCACAACGACTCCTCCTACTCGTGCAAGCTCCATAGATACCTAACGACCTGCAAGGCATGTAACAACGAGTCAACAACAAAGTTGAGCGAGTTCACAGTTGGTGTTCGTTTTAAAGTAGTTCAAAATAAACCATGAGTTTGTTTGCAACTATGAGTTAATCAACTTTCCTTGTTTTCCAAACCATGACCAGTGGGGGCTACCCCCTGTTGTAAACCACTAGACTAGATATATATATTGGCGTCCTTCCCAATCCGAGGATGAAGGTATGTATTCTACCCAACCGAGAATACGCAGGTTAAATGTAGTCGTCCTTCCCAATCCGAGGACGGAGGTACGTATTCTTCCCAATCCGAGAATACGCAGGTTTAGTGTAGGCGTCCTTCCCAATCCGAGGACGGAGGTACGTATTCTACCCAACCGAGAATACGCAGGTTAAATGTAGTCGTCCTTCCCAATCCGAGGATGGAGGTACGTATTCTTCCCAATCCGAGAATACGCAGGTTTAGTGTAGGCGTCCTTCCCAATCCGAGGATGGAGGTACGTATTCTACCCAACCGAGAATACGCAGGTTAAGTGTAGGCGTCCTTCCCAACCGAGGACGGAGGTGTGTAGTATATCAGTGGTGATTATACAGGTTTCGTCTTAGCTTCTTAATCTCATTCCCAACCCACCGGGAATCCCATGCCTTAAGAGTGTGAACTCACCTTGATGTGCTCGGCATAATGTTTCACTTGTTTTAGTTATCAAACCGACCACGCCCTATTATTATTTCATTTAACATTAGGCTCGTATTCAGGCATAGTCACAGACACAATTACATAACACATAGCACCTGGGAATCGTGTAACAATCATAACATATTTAGATGTTTCTTATTTAACACGTGAGCCATTACATATCCAATACATCACATTCAACATCACATAATCACAATTTAAGCGTACGGTTTCCCATAGAGTGGGCGAACCGGTTTCGCGAATAGACATGGCCCAATCAACTTGGCCAAGTGCATAGCTCGACTGCCAGGTCAGGCCCACATGGGGTGCGGCCCGCCTACTCGCTCGGCCCACTAAACACTCGTTTTAACTGTGCAGCCCAAATGACAATTAATCAACCATAATCATAATTAATCCTTCAATCACCACTTATAATTATAATCACCTATTTCCTGATTAGTTCGGCCCACTATTTCTGCGTTCAGTCACGCAGCCCAGCCCAGCCGGAGGCATACCTCCCAGCGAGGCCCAATAAACTTGGTCCAACAGCTGTTCGTATGTAGCCCACTGCCATTACTCTATTGCGGCCCAATCCAAATAATATGTGCTTACAACATGTTGTACTCCAATCCAATTTCTACTCCTACTGTTACCCAAACCTGACCGGCCCAATAGTAATGTTGTGTGACACCATTAGCATACTGTTTTTGTTACTAATAATTATTCCCCTATGCTTAGCCCAATCCATCGATTACCCTTATCTCCTATATTCATACTATCCTATCACAACAATCACATAACAATTTATCATCCTCCACATTATCAAACAGTAGCACACGAATTTACCATACTATGCAACCCTAGCTATTAGTTAACAAGAACACCAGCACATTATAACAAACCGATTAACAACCCTAGTGCACCCATGATTTCTTACCATATATTCACGCAAGTAACCACGATTCATATTGCCAAGTACGTAATTATAACACACGACCCATATATATAATGATCAGTACAATCAACACATAATCAATACCATCTAACCATTCACTATCACACAAACATGAAAATTAATAAGTGAGAACTACTAACCGGAAACCTGATTGCTCAAGATGTAAACTCGAACAGGGGGGGGGGGGGTATCTATGCCGTGCGTAGGAGATAGGGAAGGGTAGGGTTTGTTTGAGTTTTGTGGTTTAATCAACAACATATAACGTATACATAATTTATGCATGTTTGGGGCGGTTCCCCCCTTTGGCCGATAATGGGCTCAAGCCCAACAAATAGTGCCGAGATATATAGATCAAGGGGGCTCGAATTGGGCTCTAAATGGGCTGCGGATCAAGGTGTAAGCAAATAGAGGTATAATTGGGCCGAGGACTTTATGTGCGGCCCGAATAGTGAATAATATGGTTACCTGCCCAATTTTAGAGTGTGTGCATGATATAGTTGGCCCAAATACATGGAATACCGACACGTTTACGTTTAATAACTAATCGTAGCAAAAAGTGAAAGAGGAATAACAAGGAATCAAGATTACAAGACTAACCTTGGAAATTCGGGTTGTCACATCATCCCCAACTTGAAAGAAATTTCGTCCCGAAATTTAGCACGTGGTTACTGAGGAAGCTAGTTAAGTTGCGTGGTTTCCTTGTTTTCCTGGGGTGTCACAGGATGTTTGCCAGTTTTATCCAAAACATTTTTTTGCACCATATTGCCCTTCACTTTTAAGACTTTTTGCCATTTTCATCCAAACTTTCAAATTGCTTTATTTTTTCTATCAAACATTTGGATGAAAATGACAAAAGTTCCCAAATCTCAGGGACGATTTTGGCAAAAAAAGTTAGACGCTTGGATGAATATGGAAAAATTTCCCAAAAGTGAAGGGCACTATGGTACAAAAAAGTTGTTTTGGATGAAACTGGCAAACATGTCCAAACCTTAGGGACGATTTTGGCAATTTACTCTTTAATTTATGTAGTGTTTTATCAGGATTTAATTATGTTTTATTAGGGTTTAATTATGGTTTATTAAGGGTTAATTTTAATTTATGTAATGTTTTATTAGGATTTATGTAATGTTTTTCTAATTGTATTTTTTTAGTATCTATTTTTATTAGGAATCGTCTTGCAGCAACCGATTCTTCCGTGGAAAGGAACACATCATGATCACAAATACGAGGAGGTATGCAGATATCTGGTAAGTTACTCGGTTAACCATTCCACTTCTATACCTCTAAATCATGATCACAATTCTTTGCAAGCGGAGTGGGTAAACGATGAAAGTGATAGGAGGCTAATAAGGTCTCAGGGTCAACATATGGACTTTATTATTTTCTGAATTGATGCTCATTCTCATTGATAATGGCACATATATAATACAGGATATACAGTTGAGTATGGAAACTAAATCACCTACACAAAAGGCTATATCTGTACATAAATAGATATACAGTATATTTACTAACAGACTCCCGCAGTTTGAGCCGTAGCCAGACGAAGGCACAAACTGGATCTAAAACGTGTAAACAGCTGCTTTGACAGGTCTTTTGTGAAAATGTCGGCGTACTGATAATCAGTAGGAACGTGAAGGACGCGGACTTCACCGATACGAACCTTGTCACGGACAAAATGGATGTCAAGTTCAACGTGTTTAGTGCGTTGATGTTGAACATGATTCTGTGTGAGATAAACAGCAGAGATGTTGTCGCAGTAAACTACAGTGGCTTGCTTGACTTGTAAACCGAGTTCAAGTAAAAGGTTGTGAATCCAACTAGCTTCAGCAACCGCATTCGCGACGCCACGATATTCAGCTTCAGCACTTGAACGAGCGATTGTTTGCTGACTCCACGAGACAAGATTTTCCCCCAAGTATATACAGTAACCAGAAGTGGAGCGCCTCGAATTTGGACACCCGCCCCAATCCACATCAGAGTAAGCGGTTAGTGAAAGAGATCGAGATGGGTTGATGTACAGGCCGTAATCAAGCGTCCCTTTGATGTAACGAAGAATGCGCTTGAGGAACTAAAAATGCGGTTCTCGTGGATCATGCATAAAGAGGCAAACCTGTTGGACCGCGTACGAGATATCCGGACGGGTAATTGTCAAATACTGTAATGCGCCAGCGAGACTGCGGTAGAGAGTGCCATATACAACTGGAGAACCAGAGGAGGCGCTGAGTTTGGAGCCGACCTCAACAGGTGTAGTGCAAGGTTTGTAATTCACCATGTTTGCCCTGTGTAAGATGTCATTCGCATAAGTAGACTGCGAGAGAATGAGACCCCCGTTCTTGTGCTCGACCTTAATACCGAGGAAGTGATGAAGCGCCCCAAGGTCAGTCATAGCAAATTCCGCCTTGAGGGTAGTGATAATATTCTGAAGCAAAGTGGAATCAGAGGCCGTTAGAATAATGTCGTCAACATATAGCAAAAAATAAGCCTTTTGACTCCCTTTGTTAAACACAAAAAGAGAAGTGTCGCACACACTGCTTTTGAAACCACACTTAATAATAAAGTTTGAAAACCATTGATACCACGCCTGTGGTGCTTGTTTCAGACCATATAGTGACTTCTTCAACCTGCATACAAAACCTGGATTATTCTGATCAACAAAGCCCGGGGGCTGATGCATGTAAACAATTTCATTTAGATGACCATGAAGAAAGGCGTTTTTCATGTCAAGCTGGTGAACGGGCCAGGATTTAGAGACGACGAGACTTAACACAGTCCGAATGGTGGTCGGTTTGACCACTGGGCTAAAGGTCTCGTCACAGTCAATACCAACCGTTTGGCTTTTACCATTCACAACAAGTCGGGCCTTATAGCGTTCCAACTGACCAGATGCTAAAACTTTGTGTTTGTAGAGCCACATGCACCGAATTATGGGCGCAGAGGTAGGTCTCGGCACTAAGTCCCATGTTTGATTCTCCAATAAAGCTTTGTATTCGGCGGCCATGGCCGCGTTCCAGTTTGGATCCTTAAGGGCATGTAGGTGAGATTTTGGTAACAGGGAAATGGACGGGGTGACGGTCGACAAGTTGAGAGGGATACGAGGCTTGACAATGCCGGCACGGCTACGTGTCATCATGGGGATGGGTCGGGTGGTTATTGGGTGGCTGGTCGGTGGTTTGGGCCGGTGTGGAGGAGACGGGTTGGGTCGGAGATTCGGGTGATGTTGGGAATGGGCCGAATTGGGGAGGAATTGGTAGGTCGGATGCTGCCGGTTGGGTAACGGGCTGCTGGGAGTTGGGCTCGGGTGTGGGATGGGATAGAGATGGGCCGAAGCCTGGTGGGCCGGGAGGAGGGGGTCCAAAACCGGGAGGGAAGAATGGGTAAATAGGGGGCTGGTCATCGCAGAAGGATGAAGACGGTTTGGGCTCAGGGGAATCGGAAAGAGGAAACATGGTTTCGGAAAAGGTCGCGTGTCTAGAGAAAATGGTTTTGCCGGTAGAGAGTTCGAGACGCCGGTAACCACGATAATTAGCAGGATAGCCCAAAAAAAACACACAAAGAGGATTTGGGGTGTAGTTTGTGAGGACGAGTGGCGGACTCATTGGGATAACATGCGCAGCCAAAGACACGAAGGTGTTCATATGAGGGATGTCGACGGTAGAGGGCCGCACATGGAGTGAGGTTATGTAAGGTTTTGGTGGGTAGGATATTGTGCAGATAACAAGCGGTGTGGATGGCCTCGACCCAAAATTTTGAAGGTAGTGAGGCATGAACAAGAAGGGAGAGCATGATGTCGTTGAGACGGCGAATCATACGCTCCGACTTCCCATTTTGTTGGGACGTGTGAGGACACGAAAAACGAAATTGTATTCCGTGAGTATTTGCGAACTCAAGGAATTTGTAGATATTAAACTCCCCCCATATCACACTGAAACTGTTGGATTTTTAGTTTAAATTGAGTTTGTACAAACGCATAAAAGTTAGAAAATTTGGTAAACACTTCCGATTTGTATTTCAATGGATACACCCAAGCGTATTGAGTGAAATCATCGATAAGCACCATATAGTACTTGTAACCTGCGGTACTAGCAACCGGTGAAGTCCATAAGTCACAATGAACAATAGAAAAAGGCATAGATGTACTAGTGATAGAATCAACAAAAGGAAGTCTTATATTTTTAGCTAACTAGCACGCATGACAAACAAAAGAAACATCAAGTTTATTACAAGGTAAAAACTTATGAGAACTAAGAAAATCCATAACATGACGACCCGGGTGGCCGAGTCGGTCATGCCAAGACTGAGGGGAAGAGACGGAGACAAAAGCAGTTGCCAGCGAATTCTTGGTGAAGGAATAGAGACCACTCGAGCTATTGTGGCGGCTCAGGGGCGTGCCATCCTTGTAATCCTTCACAGAAAAACTAAAGGGGTCAAATTCAACTGAAACACAATTGTCAATGGTAAACTGTCTAACCGAAATAAGGTTTTTAATAAAGTGAGGGTTATAAAGGACATTTTTCAAATGGAAGGTTTTATTTGGAGTGTGAAGGGTAGTGTCACCGGATCCAAGAACTGGTAAGCGGTTCCCATTACCAACCAATACGGACTTTATGTGAGAAAACGGAGACATAGTAGAGATCATACCTTGGTCAAGAGTGACATGAGATGTGGCGCCCGTATCCATGTCCCAATTCTCATCCTCTGGGTCAAGAGACACCGCCTGGAAAGCCTGTGCAATCTGAGTAGGGTCTAAGGCATCAAAGTCAGTGAAATGTGCCTGCGCTTGCGAACCCTGTGATGGTGCCGGTGGTGTTTGGGTCTGAGTCGGGTGCTGCTGAATCGGGGCAGGGATTGTTGGACCGAATGGAGCCCAAGGTTGGTTCCAGGCAGAGGTGGTTGGGTAAGGACAAGGGGGTGGTGTCCAGTAGGGTGGAGTAGGCCAGTAGGGGTAGGGCGATGGTGGAGTGGGGTAGGAGGAGTAGCGGTTGTAGGTGGCCGGGTTTGGGTGGCTGTTGTGGGGAGGGTTCCGAGGGCCAGAAGCACGGCCGCGTCCCCTGTTCCGAGACGTATTGGGCCGGCCCCTAGAGTCCCGAGAACCATCCCTGGTTGGGTCACGAGGTGGGGGTGCAGGGGCGGAAGCGGGTGGTGGTGTGGGTGTTGTCTGGGCAACGACAACCACAGGGGAACCATCCATTAATTCACGAGCAGCACGACGACGTTGATCGTTCAACAGCATCTCGCACGCCTCTGGCCAAGGGGGCAGCGATTGGTTAACCAGAGAGCCCATGGTATCGAATTCAGCGGGAAGTCCATGGACCATCTGAAGAACCAACCGTTTGTCATCAATAGGCGTGTCGAGCAGATCGTTCAACTGATCAGCTAATTCCCGTAGTTTCTGAAAATAGGCTTCCAAGGACGGGTGATTTTTGAGTGCCATATTGGCAAACTCATGTTCTAAGGCGGCAATTCAAGTGCCTTTATTGTTATGAAACTGGTTCTGGATACGAATCCAAGCTTGATGAGCAGTGGAGTCGTCGGTAAGCACCTGTTTAAGCAGGTCATCAGACAATGTACTGTAAATCCACTGGAGGACGATTGAATCAATCTCCAACCAGGAATCATAGGTGGGATCGGTTTTTGCGGGTGGCGGCGTACCGTCAATATGAGCAAGAACCCGATAGCCGCGAGCATGTCAAGTAAATAAGCGAACCCATGAAGTATACGAAACCTTCACGCCATCAAGAACGCGAACCTTTTGCTGGATATTGGTGACTGCATAAACAGGGTGGAGTTGGGTTTGGGATGATTTCGGTGGTGGTGGGTTGGCGTCGGTGGTGGTGATGGGTGCATTAGGGCTGGTCATGATGTGGCTGGGTTGGGAGATTGTCTGGCAGAAAACACCAAGACAGGAAACAAAAAGAAACGAGAACTGCAAGTATCCGACTGAAGTCAGAGATGCAGAGGAGGACGACCGAGGTCGATTGTGTGGTGGCGGCTAGGGTTCAGAGCAAATTTTGCTCTGATACCATATTATTTTCTGAATTGATGCTCATTCTCATTGATAATGGCACATATATAATACAGGATATACAGTTGAGTATGGAAACTAAATCACCTAAACAAAAGGCTAGATCTGTACATAAATACATATACAATATATTTACTAACAGACTTGACTTTGTTGCTTGTAGTTTTAGGGATTTTGGTTTCTACTAATTATTACCACTTTCATCTTTTTGTAGTGTTCAAGTTTCAAATGAGAAGATATCGATTTATGATCTGTTGTTTTATTGGCTGTAATCCTTTGATTAAATAGGTTATTGTTTGTATTGTAGCTGAAAAAAATCGTTGTTAAATAAAATGTGGTATGTAAAATTTCTAATGTTGCTTGTAGTTTTAGGGATTTTGGTTTCTACTAATTATTACTACTTTCATTTTTTTGTAGTGTTCAAGTTTCAAATGAGAAGATATCGATTTATGATATGTTGTTTTATTGGCTGCAATCCTTTGATTAAATAGGTTATTGTCTGTATTGTAGCTGAAAAAAAAATCGTTGTTTAATAAAATGTGGTATGTAAAATTTCTAAAAACTACCCGTGTTTTTACAGAGGTTTTACATCTAATCTAAAATAAAAAAAATGATGACTGAAAGATGACTGGGTTGCGGTTAAAACTAGTACACCCATAAGGGTATACGGGGCACCATGCGGGGAGTGGGGCGGTGACCCAAGTCCCCGAGCGGGAACACCGCCGCCATCACCGCGGGGAGGGTATTCGGGGAGGGGGACCGGGGAGGGTTCACCGCACAAGAATTGCACAAGGATCGAGATGTATACGTTGGGCAACGGTCAAATTTAAAAAAAAAAAATTCAATTTTAAACAATATAAATAACCAACTTATTCTAATTTTTACACCCATTCTCAAACTCACTCTAAAAATCTATCAAATACAACACAAAGCCAAACCGAGCAATGGAGAACCAACCCCGCGAAGCCAAGAAAAAATCTAAGGGACGCGGCTCGCAACCGTCTCGTGGTGGTTCGAGCGGTGCAAGTGCACAACCACAACCCCCTTTTGGATATACTTCACAACCCCCGTTTTTTTTTACCACAACCCCTCCTTTTACAACACCCAACCACAACCCACTTTCGGCTATTTTCAAAATTTGTTATCAATGGATCCTCCTCAATCCCCCGCCTTCGACCCGTATGGTTTTCGTTCCCCACAAGTTCCATCTACACGAGAAAATGTTGAACGTCCTCTACCTATTCACGAGGACGAGGACAAGAAAATAGAGTCGGAGGCTCGCGAGCTCATAACGGAACAACGCGAGACGATGAGAAACTACGCGCACGATCGAGATATGAAAACATTCCTCAAGCCGCACGACGATGTTCCGCCGGAAATGTTGCCGTTCATACTCGCCTGAAAGCGCGAGATCGCTAACAAGTACGGGTGGCCGTGCAATTTCTAAAATTTTTATGTAGTATTGCGATGTAATTTTTATTTTCTAGTTTGAATGTAATTTTTAATTTTAATTTAATGAAATGTCTTTTATTAAATTTTATTTAATTTTTATTAATATTTGTTTAATTTATAAACATGCATAATTACAACAAATAAAAAAAAAAGAAAAAAACAAGTCCCCTAAGATTAAACGTAGTGGGGCGCTATATGCCCCAAAAAACTAAAGATAGCGCCGCATGGCGCCGGCTACACCGGGACGGGGGGCGGTATCGGGCCAAAATCAGATGGCAGCGCCATCCATATCGCGGCGTGATGGTTTGTAACATTTTTGGTTTATACAAGCTTGGCCCCTACAAATCGGAGAAGAAGATAAATTGGTCCCTGCAAGTCCGCCAGAAAATCGGCCGGAAACCTGCCGGAGAATTGGAGAAGAAGACACAGGCGATTTGATTTTGAAATTTTTTTGGGTTTAACACATTTGGTCCCTGCATTTTTCAAATATCTAAAATTTGTTTTTAAAATTTGGATTTTAAAATTGGTTTTTAACATAATTGGTCCCTGCATTTATGAAAACTTATTTTATTTAATGTAATGGTTTTTAATGTTTTTTATTTAAAATTGGTTTTTAACAACCGTTTTTTTTATGTTACTGTAATGTTTTTTTTTAAGTGTAATGTTTTTTTTTTTATTTTAGTGTAATGTTTTTTTAATTTAATGAAATGAATTTTAATTTTATAAAGTTAGAAAATAATTATAAAAAATTAGAAATTAATAATTGAGTAATGATTAGGCGGGGGCTTTATGACTACGGGCTTAAATGCATAACGCCCCATAACGTCCACCCGCACACGTGGCGCGCCACGTGTCGCATAACGCCCACAAAGGGGGGTTATGACTACACATGGCCTAAGAGAGGAGTGCCGCCATCAAATTGAGGGTGTGAGGGGAGTTAAGAGGAGAGTTGACGTGGCGCGTGCTGGTTGGCCGTGCGTAAGAGAGGGGACTCCCCTAAGAGGGGAATGCCCCTCTCACCCTAATATGATGTTAAAAAAATGATCTGATGATGTACATGACACTGATATGAGAAACATTTTATGATGTAATGGTTAAAAGTTACTAACCCATAATACATAACCTTAGTGAGTGTCCATTTCCGATATTAATACGCGTTTACTTTTGCAACCATGTTATATTCATGACATCCTAGGCCACAATGTTGATTAGTCTTTTATGTGTTTTTTCATGTATTGTATCCGTTTACTTTGGAGTTGACTTTCTTCATTTTGATATGCATTTAACCAAACTTCAATTCATTAATTTCAATAATGTGATCTCATTTATTGTTTCTTTCCACGAGTTAAATCAAGAGAGAGTACACATCATAAACATGAATATTAGAGTGAATTGCAAGTTGTGTCCTTTATCTTTAGGCCACTTTGCAAGTTTTGTCCTTTATGTTTAAAGTTGACGAGTTTTGTCCTTTATGTTAAAAATCAAGCACGTTTTACCCTTTGGGTCTTAAAAATCAAGCACGTTTTGTCCTTTATGTTTAAAAATCAAGCACGTTTTGTCCTTTATGTTTAAAAAATCAAGCACGTTTTGTCCTTAAAAATCAGGCACGTTTTGCCCAAAAGGGTAAAACGTGCTTGATTTTTAAACATAAAGGACAAAACTCGTCAACTTTAAACATAAAGGACACAACTTGCAAAGCGACCTAAAGATAAAGGACAAAACTTGCAATTCACTCTTTTACGAAAACTTGATATGCTAATAAAAAAGATATTAGAAAATCAGGTATAACTAAAAAAAAATAGTAAAGTGTAGGTATTCTTTAACAATTTTGAAAATAGTAGATATACAATTTTTATCTTTAATTTTATTATCTTTTCTGATATATTATCACCCTTACATAATATATTAAATGATAATTTTCTTTATAAATGTTATTAGATATATATAGGATTGAACGAGTTCATTTCAGAACTCTAAATATGCAAAAAGACTTTCAGAACTTCTAATAAACAATCTTTTCATTTATATACTAGCTTACTGATGTGTGGAAAAATACACACATTTATCCTGTGTGAAATGTATAATTATTGTATGGTTTTTATTTAGTTTTAAGTTTGTTTTATTTTATTTTGTGTTTTGCCAGGTCCTGGTGTAAATGGAGCAAAAACGGCGAATAAAACAGAGTCCGAATGAAGAAGAAATGAAGAAAAGAATATAAATACGCGCCAGAAACAGTCAGAACTTCATCTTGACATATCCGGAGTTAGAAAATGAGTTACGGGAGCCATAATATATGCTTTTGGGGTAGCTCGACGAGAGGAATCCAAAAATGAAGTTAGCTTTTGAAGATGCCTTACGGACCGTAAGGCTCCCACCCTTACGGTCCGTAAGGACCTGTCGGCAGACACTTTTTCGGTGCGGAATGGGCAGTAGTGGAATGTTAGTTGGAAAGGTCTTACGGACCGTAAGGCTCTCCCACCGTTACGGTCCGTAAGGGGATCGCAGAAGCTCAAAACTTGGCCTATAAAAGGCACTCACTTCTTAGTTCAAAAACACACATTTCTACATCAAAAACCCACCTCTCAAGACCGAAATCAGAGAGAAAAACTCGGATCAAATGTAGTCTAAGAAGATTTTGGAGCGCCTTGGAGCTTCTCGGGAATCTTGGAAGCTTTCGGTTCGAGTTCTAAGCCATCCGGGTTCGGTAAATATTCGTTTTTCAGTTTCTATTCACTTTGTATAATGTTTTCAGTTGTTTTCAGACTTTGTTCAGTTGTATTATTTAATATTATGTGTAGCCAAACTTTAAAACTATCTAGGTTATGATGAACACTTGTTAAAATGTAGTTTTTATCGGGTATTGTGTGATTATGGTTTATTCTTGTTAAGTAAATAATTTAAGTTTCTAGTTTGGTGTATATGCATATTTTAACTTGGTTGATACTTCGATCATATGTTTTACATAAATTCCGGTGAATGCCTTTTCATAAAAAGAATTAATGTTGATATTCAAGTCTTAGCGGTTTGGGTAATCATATGGTGGTATTGTGAAATAAACCATAAAAATAATGATCAAGAATTAATCCAGTTTTAATGTTCTACTATTTTTAGCGCTGTAAGGTATAAAAATATTAGTAGATCGAGTTTAGTGTATTGCTAGGATTGTGTTTTGTGAGAAACCCGGTTTTAGTTAAATTGTCGCTAACTTGTCTATTAAACCAAATCAAGTTTTCTTAAATTGCTTTAGATTTACAACCGTGAGGAAGTCAGTCTTTTCAAGCACTTTTCTAGAACACTAGACAACTGTAAGGAAGTCTAGTAAATCGGTAATCAAAATAAATCTTTAAAGTCACATAGTTGCCTTCCCGAGAATGATTGGGAATCCTATACGTCGTCTTTTAGGGTTTAATATCTAAAGATCCCGGTTTCATATCACACAATTATCCGGTAGAAAATATGTTATTAACAAGTGGGATTCCAACCTAGATAGTCCTTTATCATCATAAAATCAAACCTTTGTCTTAATTTGTTTTTAGTTCATTTTTATTAATTAGTTTTTAATTAATTTACTTTTCAAGTAAACCCCCCCCCTTTAAATCAAAAATATAAAAAATGTTTAGTGTGGTGTCATTTTTAGTGTATATAAATTAATTAACGTAATTCAACAGAGTTCCTTGGGTTCGATACTCGGACTTACATCAGCTATACTACACTGATCGGTACACTTGCCGGATGTGTGGTTTAGGTTTAGATCGAGTCTAAGTTTATAAATTTAAAGCTTAGAGTGTCTAGTTTAAGGTTATTTTTAAAGTTTGTCTTTTTGTACATTATTTGTAAAAATGTGTTTTTCGTGTCGGACATGTAGTAACTGGAAGGGTTAAGTACCGTTAGTTGGGAACTCATGTCTAGGCTGGCATTCGTACAAATCCAATTATAAGGACCCGTTGCCTACCTGGGGACAATCCCAATGAGAGTACCGATACCTATTAGACCAAAGCATGTCCAAAAGTTTAGTTTTTGAGTCAATCTTTATTTAACCATTTTTACAAGTTTCTTACATACCGCCACTAGCACACCACTTACAAACCTGTGTATTACAAGGGTTGAATATTTAAAAAAATGTGAATCATAAATTGGTATATTTCATCAGTGAAATGACTTATTACATAAGATGTGAAACAAAAAGAAAGGTTAAATTTTCAGCTCTCCCTGAATATACGTTTCTATGTTTTCACTTCTCTTTTGAGTCACTATAATCCATCTTATGATATACGGTTGTAATATAGTAACACTAAAAGAATAAAAATGGCGATGATAAGACCGTAAATGTTATTAAAAATAAATTGTAAGTTATGAAGTTATGGCAAATGGGGTGTAATTAAATTCTACTATGTATATTAATGATATAATAAATAGAGTAAATTACCGAATACGTCCTTTATGTTTGCCAAAAATTGCAGGTTCCAACCTTTATTTTAAAAACTTACTGAAAACATCCTTTATGTTTATTTTTGTTACAAATTTATTCCTTTATAACTAGGTTTATTTTCACAATTAAATCCTCTCACATGCCTAACATGTGAAGGTATATATTTCATTTAATATTCAACACCATAATAAATATCTCGTTGGGTATTTTATTAATTAAACTAGATTTTTTACCCGCCCCGCGTTGCGGGGCGAAAAACTTTTAGGTAATTCGAATGCGATATGTTTTATTATATGACGATAACTAAAAATAATTTAAAAAAAAACCATTCAGCAATGTGTCAACAAAATAGACACGGCTACAATAGGTTAAGAACTTACGGCGCAACCCGCTAGTCAAAAAACCCCTTCGAGTGTTCCTTTTACTCTCGAGTCGAACCCAATGAACCCATTTTCATCCGACCATTGATCTATTTCTTTTGTTCTACTTCCACCTTTCACTACAAAAAAAAAAAAAAAAAAAAAAAAACGCCATTACACGATTAACACCAAATGAAGAATTGGAAAATAATATTATCTTGAACAGCCAAGTTGATCATCTTTCAAACAAAAATCCATTCTAGCTTGCTGATGCTAATATATGGTTATATACCCACTTCCATCCATTAAAAAGGTTAGTTGAGTTGTAAGAAAAGATAATAAACTTGATAATCGTAATGAAAAGTAACAAATCCTTGCTTGTATTGACCTATGTATCATATCAACATAGCATTACAGAATTTACTAAAAACCAATAAAAATGCAAACTGAAGTTAAGGAAAAAAACTATAGCAACGAATGTGTTCGATAAATTATTCAAGCGAGAATTCTTATAAACCCACAACTTAAAATAATTCTAGCAGTTCATGGATTGCTATTAACAATTTAGTTTAGCACCATCTAAAGCACTTCCAAGCTTAATCTTTCAAACAACTCTAACCCAATAAGATGATATGACATGCACTTACCGCAGAATACTGGTAAAGATGGTGTGGGTACACACCATAGCAGCTCTGACCAGTGGCGTAGCTTCCGCGTTCATCTGTGGGTAGAAAGCGATGGCTACACCTGCAGCAATAATCATGCCAGGCATCAGCTACCCAGCAATTGAACCACCATATGAACAAACTATGGATAATTACCTTGGCTTTTTTTAATTCTCATCTTGATTTGCTTTGAAGCTAATTTTCTAACAAACCACAACCAAGTCAATTTCTTTGGCGGTGTTGAAAAAAACAAATTGGTCAAACGTATAATTAAAATTAATAGTTTTTATTCATGAGAAAATGGAATGCATCTAGTTGAGCTATTTCGTTAACATTCTTTTTCTCGCAGCTCTCTTTGTTTTACATTAGCGTGGGGTTTAGTCACTAATTATGGGTCACGGGTGAGCGGTTCATAGAATCGAATATAAAGTCGGGTCGCGGGTTTGAACGCGTCAAAGTAGCAGGTGTTTTAGACTTGTAATTTTTTGATTTATGTTTTGTTGGGCTAATCGGGTTTACACACTGGGTATGGGTCACGGGTAAGCGGGGTCTAGAGTCTAATCAGAAAGTCAGGTCGCGACACGCACGGACACACCAACAATGTGTATTTCTATGAGTACATAGAAATTTTGTTATTAGTGTGTTTTTCTAACAGTGAGTGGGAGTAAAAGCATACAATAACAATGTGTATTTCTATAAGCATGTTTTATGTGCTAACTGCAATTTCCTCAAATTTTGAGACACAAAACGCACCTTCCATAATAAAAACACATTCAATTGCATAACACCAGACTACCCGTACTCATTTTAGGTGAACTAAATCTCTCTTTTTCCACTTAGGCAGACCGGACCTGAAAATTATTGACTTTTCGGTTACATTCTCTAGCTTAGTGACAGGTAATTGACCAAAAAAAAAAGTTCTAAGAGCACTTCATTTTTTAGGCTTATCAAACATGCATACTTAAGCCCACTTCAATTTATAAACCCCATGTCTTAAATATACACTAAACAAAAGTCAGCAATCGAATCCTACCTATCGGAATAAGATCCAAACCAGTTTAAAACTAAAGCAAAAGAAGTAGATTTACCCCAAAAAAGTGCTCTTAAAACAATTTAATTGAAGCAAAAGAGCACACATTCAAGTATGGAAAAAGTACATTTACCCCTCAAAGTGCTTCAAAACAACTCAGTCTAACCTCATGAAATCACAGATGAACAGGTTTCAAATTGAAGCAAAAGAGCACACATTCAATAATTCCAGGTTACAAACCCAACCAACATTCAATAAACAATAAATCAAGCATTCTGGAACATGAAAGAACACATACATGCAGAACAACTTAACACCTGCACCTGCAAATCCTGTCCGCGACAACTAAGGAAGAAATCAGAACAACTGTTAAACACACAAACAAAATCGGAGATGAAAAACACTTGAAACAAACTCCTGAAATGAGAAAATAAAAGCCTGAATACCAAATCCCATCAAGAATTCCCAATTCCCTTACCAACGGTAGCCGATAATGCAAGCCCTAAAACCAGAACCTCCATCATTGCCTTCTTAATCGTCATTACCTTCAGTTGAACGGCGGCCGGAACCCTGCCCACCCGATAGCGATTCTGATAAAGAAAAGACTGCTGATACCATGTTTCATGGCGGAACCCTAACCGCCGCCGCCGCCGCTAACCACTGGAACTTTTCGCAGCCATCTCCGTCATCGTCTCCCTTATCTCACATCTTTCTCGTTCTGTCTCACTCGTTCTGTCAGCCATCTCCGTCATCGTCTCCCTTTCGTTCTGTCTCAGTTGTATATGGGCAATAAGATGGTTGGTGATTGAGGATCGGCATGTTGTTGATGAAAACCCAAAATACCCTTTTGTTGATGAAATACCAAAATAACCCTTTTTTACTGTTCAAATGGTTCGTTTATTAATATATAGGGGAATAGAGTTTGAGTTGAGTATTTTATTAAAAAATAATATTTAAAAATAATATGTTGGGTATTTTATTTCAGGAGATAACTATTAGACGTGTTTATCTAGCTGGGTATTTTATTAATTAAATAGAGTTTGAGTTGGGTTACGATAAGTATAAATCTAATATAAATAGATGGTTATGGTTATGGTTATTGTAATTTGTATGCTTTTATTGATGAATAATAAAAAGAGTAGAGCGGAGTTCGTTCAAATCGTGTTTTCATATTCATTCAAAGGTCTGATTTCCAACCTAGTTAACCTACTAACCGGCCACTTATACAAAAATAAGAATTAATGACAAAAGTAACATCCTTCTAAAAGATGGTGGGTGATGGATAAGAGCATTCACATCCATTCCATTAAATTCTGTGTGGAGTTTTTATAATATAAAGAGTATAAAAAGTGATTGTGAGTGGAGGATATTGAAAATGTTACTATTCATTTGTATATTTGGGAGGATACTGCTCACCCTCTATAATTTTTTAATATATTTTGAAAGTGGTTGTGAGTGGACGAAATAATGCAGTATTTTTTAGTGTAATTTAGGGTGAAAATATGGTGGAATGGATGTGAATGCTCTTACATATAAATGAAACTACTCCAACATCAACAGATAATAATTATTTTATCGAATAACTATCACTTTCTACCTCAAAAAGCAATTTTCCGATTATACTACACTACAATTATTTAACTCCCCGGTTTTGATAAAAGAAGAATGTCAACGCCATGCATGCGGGGTTAGAACTTGATCTTTAATTAGGATTAGACCCTTGCTTCCTTGAGTTAAAATGCATTAACAAAATATGAACCCAAATTCACGTACTATCCCAACATTTATTGAATCTCACGTTCGTGTATTGTATTATATAGTTCGAAGCCTAACTAATTGTCTAACAATTTGTTTTGTTAACTTGAAATATTTGTCATTACCCTAACCCATATCTATGTATATTCTGCATCAATAACATACCATATGGCAAACTTAATTGTACAATATCATCTATCTTAGTACTACTTTTAGGCTTTTAGTCATTAAATAAATCTTAGTACTACATTTCCTTCAACTGGCTTAATAGTGGGTTTCCAGTAAGATCAATGGATATAATTATATATGTCGAAATAATAATATCCAAAAACGTGAACCAAGTAATATAAATGTAATAAATTTTATGTATAAAGTAATAGGCCATGATGGATCAAGCATTATTAGAAGTTTAGAATTGAGAACAATATTTCATGATAACATTTAAACAAGAAAGGAAGGCTTTTAGCGGCGACACCATTAGCGGCGACAGGCCAAATGTCGCCGCTATTGGTCGATCCGCGTGCCGGATGCTGAAACCAAACCCCAGCCGTTGATCAAAATCCTGATCTAACGGTTGGGGAATTAAAATATATTAGCGGCGACATGGACAAATCAATACCGGCGACAGACCGTCTCCGCTAAAAGTATGTGTCAGAACATTAAACCCTAGCCACACAAACCTTATCTCTGGTCAACCCTTTACCGGCGACATATATCAATACCGGCGACAGGCTGTCGCCGCTAATGGTCAAACGATATTACACCCTTATCAGCGCCATTTTTTCCCTCTTTCTTCACTTTTTCCCCCAAAAACTCGAGAGAACCACCGGATTTCAGCAAATTTCGACCAAATCGGTAAGTAAAGCTTTGTTTTTGTTACATTTCTTCTTTATTTTGTTATATACATATGATAGGCTTTAATTTTTGTATATTTTTGTGTGTTTTTGTGTTTATGGTAGTGAAATCGGATCATCACCATCACTTCTCCGATCACCACCGTCATTTCTCCGGTCACTACCTCGTCTACGCGGTCTACATCTCTTGGAAACTTGAAAATACGGTTAGTTTTATATGTATTTTTTTTTCAAAGTTTAGATATTGAATAATTTTTTGTTTAGGTATGTAAATGTATAATGTAGGTGTATTTGGGGAAAATGTGTATATGAAAATCTATGTATTTGTGTATGTAGGTGTATGTAAGCATGTATGTGGGTATGTAAGTGTACGGATGAATGTATGTATGTATGTAGGTGTATGTTAGTATGTTGGTGAAAAATGTGTATGTTAGTATGTATGTTTGTATAAAGTAGGGGTGTTCATCGAATCGAATATCGAATTTTCGAATTATTAGAATCGAATTATTCGAATAATTTTAATTTTTCGTTGAATTCGAATTCGATTCATATTCGATTAAAACCTACCAAATTCGATTCGAATTCGAATAAAAAACCCAATTCGTATTCGATTAAAAATTCGAATTCGAATAAATTCGATTTGATTAAGTTTCTTTTAAAACATATAAAAAGCTATTAAAATGAAACATAAATTTTAAGGCAGCCATAAAACACGATATCACATTAAAAATTTCCAAATAAAGTATCATAAGTCTAACATTCAAAATGAGAATTCGGGAATAACCACTACAAGTTAATATTTTTAGGGTTAGAAATCTGTTGATAAATTTGCTATTTAAGCTTTAGTTATGGGCCATGTAGTGGGTTTGGTAACGGATAATTTTAATACTTGGAATAAATTTTGAAAATAATTTATAGTATAGCCCAATAAAAGTTATATATGTATTATATATAAAAATAATAAATAAAATGTATAATTTTTATTCGAATTTCGAATCGAATCGAATTTGAAATTATAAATTCGTATTCGATTCGTATTCGATTTACTTGACTCGAATTGAATCGAATTCGAATTCGAATTCGAATTCTTATGATCGAAACGAATTCTGAACACCCCTAGTATAAAGTATGCAAATGTGTATGTAAGTATGTATAAATTTTGTGGTTTTGGTCAAATTGTATAAGAAAGTCTATGTAGGTGTATGTAAGCATGTATGTGGGTATGTAAGTGTATGAATGAATGTATGTATGTAGGTGTATGTTAGTATGTTGGTGAAAAATGTGTATGTTAGTATGTATGTTTGTATAAAGTATGCAAATGTGTATGTAAGTATGCATAAATGATGTGGTTTTGGTCAAAATGTGTGTTTGGTCATGTTTGAAAAAAAATATGTTTAAGTTGATAATTTCTATGTTTATGTATGTTTGTATAAAGTATGTAAATGTGTATGTAAGGATGAATGTTTGTATGTTTATGTAGGTGTATGTAAGCATGTATGTGGGTTTGTAAGTCTATAAATAAAGTATGTGTTAATGTGCATACATTATGTTTAAGTTTCATGATTTCTATGTTTATGGTCATGTTTGAAAAAAAAAATATGTTTAAGTTGATAATTTCTATGTTTATGTTTAGGTTTGAGAAAAAAAATATATTTGAGATGATAATTTGAATGTTGTTTATGTGTAGGTTTGAAAAAAAAAGTTTAAGTTTGATAATTTGTATGTTTGTGTTTAGGTTTGAAAACATTTATATTTAACTTTGGCAAATATATATTAGTTAGGAAATACCCTCCTCGAATTAAAATTATCATTTAAAACATAACGAATATAGAAAATACCCGCCAAAATTGAAATCACCATTTAAAACAAAAGGAGCTAAGAAAATACCCGCCCGAAATTTAAACCATCATGAAGAACATTATATATTTAAAAAATCGTGCCTGATATTGAATTCATCATTTCAAACATAACGAGCTAAGAAAATACCCAATCGAAATTGAAATCATGATTTAAAACATAACGTTCCTCCCAAAATTTAAAACAATCATTAAGAACATAACAAGCTTAAAAAACTGTGCCCGTGTTTGAATTAATCATTTTAAACATAACGAGCTTAGAAATACCCGCCCGAAATTGATTTAGAAATTGATTTAGAAATTAATTTCGGGTTGTCCCCGTTTATCTTGGGACTGCTTTTTGAATACTTTATCTCATTTAGGATGTGAATGTGCATTACATGATTGTTTGTTTAAGAAGGATTCGGTTATCATTTTCTCTTTGTTCCTCGGGTATATATATACTTGGGAGCTAAGAGGAAATGCTGCCGAATTTTTCTTAAACAAACAATCATGTAATACACATTCACATATGAGATAAAGTGTTCAAAAAATGGGTTTAGCAGCCTACACTTGTCTTGTTAATCCTAAATTAGATTTTCTTTCAGTTGCATAATGCCTATCGATAAAAGTTGGATTGATTCCCCACGTCATTCACCTCACTACAAGCAAGGACTCAAGTCATTTATCGAGATGTGTGAAAGAGTGATAAAAAACCACGATGAAGTTAGATGTCCGTGTACCCAATGTAAAAATTCCGGCTTAAAAAATATGGCAGAAATGAAATACCATTTGCGTATTAACAGTTTTTGGAAGGAATACACGAAGTGGACCTATCACAGGGACACGACTCCAATTGCAGAAGTAAACGATGTTGCACCACAAGACGGTATGGGAAACGTTATTGAAGACATTAGGGGGGAGCGTATGGAAGAAGATACATACCTTAACCAAGAGAACTCGAATGGAGATAGTAGCGGTGTTGTTGATGATTTTGAAGACCTGGTAAAGGAAGTTGAAACAGAATTATATCCTGGTTGTACCAAGTATTCTTCTATCGACTTTTTAGCAAAGCTTTTGAATATAAAGGATACGTACCATTTGCAAAATGAAGCAGTAGATCGAATCCTCTCGTTGTTGCGAGAGTCAATGCCAGAAGGCAACAAGATTCCCCCTTCGTATTATGTAGCTAAGAAGACATTTAAGAAGATTGGTTTGGCATATGAGATGATAGATGTGTGCACAAATGATTGTGCTCTCTTTTGGAAAGAAAACGAGTCCTTGCAAAATTGTCCCGTTTGTAATGAGAGTCGATGGGTCGATAAAGACACAAAAGGCACGAAGGTGGCTCGTAAGGTGTTACGATACTTTCCTTTGACGCCTAGACTATGACGTTTGTATTGTTCAAGGCACACATCGAAAGATATGATATGGCATAGTACCGGACGATCGGAAGATGGGACTATGCGTCATCCAGTTGATGGATATGCATGGCAAGACTTTGATAAAAAGTACCCAAACTTCGCGATGGAGCCACGAAATGTTCGCTTAGGGCTTGCAGCTGACGGTTTTAATCCCTTTAACAACGGTAGTGGATCCTCAAATCATAGCACGTGGCCGGTTATACTCACCACATATAATCTGCCTCCCTGGCTATGCATGCGAGAGTCCACATTCATGTTGACCTTGTTGATTCCTAGCCCTAAATCACCTGGGAAAGACATGGACGTTTTCCTTAGACCGTTAGTGGATGAGCTTAAGCAATTGTGGCAGACAGGTGTACGTACTAAAGACGCAGCAACAAACACATACTTCACAATGAAGGCGGCGTTGTTATGGACCATAAATGACTTTCCAGCCCGTAGTAGTCTATCAGGTTGGAGCGGACAAGGCTACATGGCATGCCCAACTTGTAACCAAGACACTCCTTCAATACGTGTAACTGGTAAATGTGCTTATGTTGGTCATCGCCGGTTCTTAGATGCCAACCATCCTTGGAGAACAAGTCTCGACTTTAACGGGAGACCCGAGACACGAGACCCTCCGAGACAGTTTAGCCCAGCTGACATAGAAGCTCAACTCGGTCGTTTAATTAATCGTCTACCAGGCAAGCATCCAGCTTTTGGAGGTGGGAGGATAACCCGGTCAGATTTCGAGTTGAACTGGTCCAAAAGAAGCATATTTTTTGACCTTGAGTATTGGTCTTCTCTGCAGCTGAAACATAACTTAGATGTAATGCATATAGAGAAAAATGTGTGCGACAGCTTGCTCGGTACTGTTCTAATGAACGATAAGAGCAAAGACACGCCAAATGCGCGGTCCGACTTGGAAAAACTAAACATTCGGCCGACACAATGACTGAAACAATCGGGTGGCAAGGTCTTAAGTCCCCACCCAAAGTACTCATTCAAGTCCGATGATCGAAAACTTTTTTGTCAGTTTATAAAAAAATGTTAAATTACCAGATGGGTTTGGATCTAATATCAGTAAGAGGGTGACAGATAACAATGCTAACATTACCGGGTTGAAATCTCATGACTGTCATATCCTCATGCAACGTCTGATACCGATTGGGGTTAGAGGGCTTTTGACTAAAGATACATCTACACCAATAGTAGACCTTTGTATGTTCTTTAAGCAACTTTTCTCTAGAACACTATCGGTGGATGATATGAAGAGAGCAAAGGATGACATTGTTACCATCTTATGCAAGTTAGAGATGATCTATCCACCTGCGTTTTTTGACATTATGGTTCATTTACTTGTGCATTTACCTAATGAAGCGATTGCGGGAGGTCCAGTAGCTTTTAGATGGATGTATCCATTTGAAAGGTACATGAAAAAACTAAAGAACTATGTCAAAAACCTGGCAAGGCCTGAAGGTTGTATATCTGAAGGTTATGTGTTTGAAGAAGCTCTAACATTTTGTTCAATGTACCTTAAAGATGTTCAGACTAAGTTCAATCGCCCAGATAGAAACGATGATGTCGTTGTTGAAAAAAGAAAGTTATGGGTGTTTGAGTCCAAATGTCGTCCTGTTGGCGCAACAAAGAACAAATATCTATCATTCATCGGAAAAAGCAAGATGGAATGGTTTGTCCTCGAAAACTGCACAGAAGTTAGGGAGTACATGAAGTGAGTGTTTCTATCTTTAACTTTTCATAATCTGTTAATTGGTATTTTTCATTCCTTTCTTATATTTGTGATCAATGTAGTGAATTCAAACATACACATCCCCAAGATGATCTTAAAACCAAATTTCCGGGATGGTTTCTCCATAAGGTATAATACATATATAACACTCATTACTCTACACTTGCTAGGTAATACATATATAACAAACATTATTACTCTATATTTGTTAGGTCCATTCGATGAAAACACAAAATTCTCCAGAATTCCACCCGGAGTTGTATGCTCTTTCAATTTGTGCGAAAATGACTGCTTACACTTACACTGCTTGCATAGTCAACGGTGTTAGGTTTAAGACACTTGAACGTGATGCAAAATGCGCAACGCAAAACTCTGGGGTGGAAGTGGTTGGAGAGAACGGTGTGAAATTTTATGGCCAATTAGAAGAAATTATTGAGTTGCGTTATACAAATGATTATTCCACTGTCCTATTTCAGTGCAAGTGGTTTGATACTCGAAGGGGTGTAAACCATGACAATAATATCACCAGTATAAGCACTAAACATGAATGGGACAAAGACGATCAACTCATATTTGCTTCGCAAGCCAAACAAGTGTTCTTCATCCAAGAAACGTCTCGAAACCAAAAAAATAAACATAGGTGGGTAGTCGAAAATGTTAATCATCGAAAAATTTGGGATCAGCCATTAAGTGATGACCGCTTCAATAAGGTTCAAAATGTTGACAAAGGCTTAGAAGATATTGACGTTGTCGACAACAACTCTTCATCTGACTGTCCACTTGTCATTGACTTGACCCAATACTTTCAAATTGGATCTTCTCATGTTACTGCGGGTGAGCCTTCAATTGAAGTTGATCCCCCAACGGCTACCGTCGATGAAGTGTTTGAGGTCGAGACTGATTGTGATGAGGTCGAGGCTGATTGTGATGAGGATGATCCCGATTATGTGGAGTCTGACTAAAAGAAAAGTTATTGTAATTTATATTGATTTGTATTTGATAAACACTTGTTTGAAATATTTATTTGAATTTGAGTTACACTTGTTGTACTTTCCCTTAATTTCTATTAGATACACATGCTGTAACATTTGTAACTTTATAGGGATTATGTTTTCGGTATTGCTTATATTCGCTTATTTGATGGCAGATGTGGCCCCCTGGGGACATGGGGGTGACGGCGCTGGTGATCCACCGCCTCCTGGTGGATTTCGTGGCACGCACGAGACTGACGGTAAGTCTTTTACTAAATTATTTTGTAGTTCTTATATTTTATATATTATAAATGTTGTTACTAATTATTTTTGTTTTAATTGCATCGGTTCCCCCGAAGAGGGTTAGGGGGAAAGCCAAAAACGAGAAACTACGGCGTCTGGTAAAAGCGGGGGGAGGGGGGGGGGGGCTGTATCGCTTACGTTTGACAGACAGGTCACGTATACCCCTGTTGGTAAATCAAGAGATCTGTTTTCAAGGGAGGCCGGCCTGTATATGTGGCGGACTATCCCGTTCGATAAAATTGGATGGGATAACATTGAACAACATTACAAGGATGCCCTCATGAACCACTTACGGGTAAATAAGTTATATGCATAAAATTTTATCAAATATTTAAGCACATGCAAATCTAATTTATATATGATATTTTAACTTTTTTATTTAATTTGTAGAAAAATTTCAATTTTGATGAAGTGGTACGTGATTTAGAGGCGAGAAACTTGACGGGTGGTATTAGGACTGTGCTTATGAAGCGGTACTCTGACCGCAAGTACGAAGCTAAAAAATTATTTAAGAGCGAGGGAGGTTACAATGATATTGAAAGGGCATACCATCCCGCGGATATGCCCTATGATAACTGGTTGAGAACCATCGAAGGTTTCCAGAACGCAAAATATATTAAAAGAAGCGAGGCCAACAAACTAGTACGCGAGAAACAACAATTCCCATACCGTGGGGGGACATCGTCGTACGGTAGCACCGCCTATAAAAATGTAATGTTTTATGTATGTGTGCGTGTGTGTAAGCTTTTGTTTATTTAATGTCTAATCTAAGTTTAATGTTAAACATGATATGGATTGGGTACCTACGTATGCTAAAACCCACACGGACAATCAAGGGAATTGGGTTGATCCGGTTGCTGAACAAAATTACGTAAGTATTTCTTTTAAGTATTATTTTCTATAACAAATATATATATATACACATATATATTTAATCATCTTCGTAAAATACAGCGGAACATACAACAGGCCACAAATGAATGGAGCGGTGATGGTCCTCCAATTGCCCCGTATCAGGAAGCGTTGGGAGAGCGGCGAGGATGGTACCGCGGGATGGGGCCTAAACCTTCTTCCAACACGTCCTCGAACATGTCGTCTTCGCAAGCTCGGACGCAAGAACCCTTTTCCGAGGTAAACTACGCAATTTATAAAATGACAAACGAACGCATGTTTCCTTGTTAAATATATGTTGGTAGCGTTAATTAATATGCTAATATACGTTTTGATATCTATTATTGTAGGATTTTGTTAACAGCTTGTTCCAAACGCCGTCCTTTTTGAAGCAACTTAACAACTATCTTGCTTCACAAGGAAAAGGAAAGTCAAACGACTACGATTCTGATGACTTATTCGATAATGATTCCGACGACGAGTGACTTGTTGTTTTTAATGTATGATTTAATTAAACGTTGTAGGATTATAATGTACGACTTAAACGTAGTTTTTAATTATATTACCTTTAGTATATGTTCATGGCGTATGTTTGCGTTGTTTGAAATAGGCAGGTTCTGTTTTTTCGGCCGTAAAACTGGCTGGGTGCTGTATATACAGCTGCTGTATTAAAAAAAAAGTAACCCTTTACCGACCATAACTTATACAGCGAACCTTTTAGCGACGACACGTGTCGTCGCTAAAGGTCTGATATCAATACCGGCGACGATAACCTTTAGCGACGACAGTAGGCCAATAGCGGTCTATCAATACCGGCGACCTTTTACCGGCGACATGTCGCCGCTAAAGGTCAATACCGGCGACAATTTACACAGACGGACCCTATAATTTATAGCTAGTTTCACCTTTAGGTACTAACTTTTTTTTTAACAGGTTTAGGTTTTATGGTTTCAATTTTGTATCACCTTTAGGTACTAACACCAGAATTAGTTAATTTTATCAATATAATAACTAAAATACCCTTTCATTTTTTTTTATTTTATCAATGTAACACCTTTAGGTACTAACACCTAATTTTATTTAAGTTTAAATCAATTTTACAAAATCTATTTTTTTTTTATTTTCATCTTTTTAGTATATCTCTTAATTAACATAAAATCTATTTATTTTTTTTATTTTCATCTTTTTATTAAATTTCTTATTTAACATAAAATCTACTAGTTACATCAGTATTTTTTTGTTCATTTACGTTTTACTATTTTAGAACTTATACAATTTCTATTTTTTTAATTAACATGATATTTTTTAGTATTTTAATTTCAGATGGACATATATGGACATATTAGTGAAAGGGTTAATATCCTAAAAACATTTTGTTTTCTAACTGTTTACCCGAAAGGAAATTCTGAAATAGTAAAATTACGTTGAGGGAGTCTTTTGTGTTTTTCTAACATGAAACTATAAACTTTCGTACAGCAAAACTATATCAAGAGACTTCTACATTAATTATACACGATATTAACTTTCGTTAACTATTTAAATGTTTATGCATTAATAATACAAAACATTTTATGAATTTTTCTTTTCAAAAAAAAAATTATACAAAACATAAAGACACAATTGTTAGTCAAGGAAAAAAAAAATAAGCTTCCTTTCTTATAATTTACAGATTTAATAGTAAATTTTTTTTTGAAAGGCAGATTTAATGGTAAATGAATAAACTTCTAATTTTTTTTACATCATCAGTATCGGTTATCCAAATTATGATAATTTTGTTATTCGGATTTGCAGGTGCAATAAAGAAAAAAATGAAACAACTTCAAACTCGAAATTAAGAGTTAATTACATAGTTAGTCCCTGTGGTTTGCACAAAATAACATACTTAGGTACTAATAGTTTAAAATCACATTCTAGGGTATTAACTTTTAATTTTGTAACGTTTGGAGGTATTAACGTTATTTTTAGGTTTAAAATCACATTCTATTAGTACCTAAGTATGTTATTTTGTGCAAACAACAGGGACTAACTATGTTAATACCCTAGAAGTTAATGCCTTCAAACGTTACAAAATGAAAAGTTAATACCCTAGAAGGTGATTATAAACTATTAGTACCTAAGTATGTTATTTTGTGCAAACCACAGGGACTAACTGTGTAATTAACTCTGAAATTAAAGTTTTGAATTCCACTCGGATAACGTTTCATAAAATTACTTAATGAAGAGATATCAGAAATTGTATAAGTTCTAAAATAGTAAAATATAAATGAACAAAAAAATATTGGTGTAACTAGTAGATTTTATGTTAAATAAGAAATTTAATAAAAAGATGAAAATAAAAAAAAATAAATAGATTTTATGTTAATTAAGAGATAGAGTTAATTACATAGTTCGTGGTTTACACAAAGTAACATACTTAGGTACTAATAGTTTAAAATCACATTCTAGGGTATTGACTTTTCATTTTGTAACGTTTGGAGGTATTAACGTTATTTGAAGGTTTAAAATCACATTTTATTAGTACCTAATTATGTTATTTTGTGCAAACCACAGAGACTAACTATGTTAATACCCCAGAAGTTAATACCTCCAAACGTTACAAAATGAAAAGTTAATATCCTAGAAGGTGATTTTAAACTATTAGTACCTAAATATGTTATTTTGTGCAAACCACAGGGACTAACTATGTAATTAACTCTTAAGAGATATAATAAAAAGATAAAAATAAAAAGAATAAATAGATTTTGTAAAATTGATTTAAACTTAAATAAAATTAAGTATTAGTACCCAAAGGTGTTACATTGATAAAATTTAAAAAATGGAAGGGTATTTTAGTCATTATATTGATAAAATTAACTAATTTTGTTGTTAGTACCCAAAAGTGTTACAAAATTGAAATCATAAAACCTAAACCTGTTAAAAAAAGTTAGTACCCAAAGGTGAAACTAGTTATAAACCATAGGGTCAATCTGTGTAATTAACTCTTTAAACAAATTATAATCTACTAATAAGGGGTAGAACATTCACATCCATGGCATCAAGTTCTGTGTGTGTGGTGTTTTTAAAATATAAATAGTATAAAATGTGGTTGTAAGTGGAGGAGAGAGAAAATGTTACTGTTCATCTGTATATTTGATGGGACACTGTTCACCCCCTATAATTTTTTAATATGTTTTGAAAGTGATTGTAAGTGAAGGAGAGAGAAAAAGTAGTGATAAAGATATACAAAAAATCTTATTTAATTGAAAAGAAAAAAGAAAATGTAGTGTTTTTAGTGTAATTTAGGGTGAAAATATGGTGGGATGAATGTGAATGCTCTTAGATCACTTTCAGTGTGATATACTTTGGACATGAGCGGATGATTAGATGACAAATATGAAGTCTGAACGCTCCATTGGAGCACTCGTCTGAAAAAAAAAATGTTATTTGGTGAGCGTCCGTAAGTATTCTAAAGGCAACTGAACGAAATGGTGGTGGTACCCGCTTACAGACAACCAACCCCTGTAGGGAGAAATCTCTTATGAGTTCAAAAAACTCATGAGATCAAAACTTGTTACATGTTACATCTTTTTCAGATTCTGATATGTTACACTTTTGTGTCAGGCGGAGAGAGAATATGTTACACCTTTCACCCGTTTACATTATATGTAACTTCACATGCACTTTTTTTTGTTTTGTTTCTAACAACATGTTTTTCAGAGATTTTATGAAGTGTAACATTTTATAACTTAGATTTTACGAGTTTTTTTTTTTTTTAATTTGTAATGCATGTAAAAAAATATGTTACATATTTTATAGAAAGATTTTAGTGTAATAGAAGGCACACAATGAGGTATATATGGGTATATATATGTAGTTCACATGCTACATATAACTCGTTGATCTACATATATTTTTAAATGTTACCTTTAATTTATACGAATAATAGTAACATATAAATAAATAAAATAGTAAAAACAAAAAAAAACTTGTTTAAATTTGGGTTTCTCAAAGTTTTTAATATCTTTAAGTTTTCTAATTGCAACCTTTCCTATATATATATATATATATACACACATACATATATATTAACTAATAAATATACAATTCTATGGGACAATCGGCATGATTATATATACCTTTTGAAATCTCAACTAGTGGTTTTCTGAGTCTTCTCCTATTAAATAATGATATTAAAATAGTATAGCATTAAATGAATACATTTTTAAATATTTAGTATTATATTTTATGCACTCATTATTTATTTTCGAATATTTAAAATTTCAATACTCAAATGAATTTAATGTGAAATTAACTATGGATAGTTAAAAGTTAATTTAATATAATTTATTATTGTCACGAATAAGATCATTTTTATAGAAATATATCTTAACGACTATATATGTTAAAAAATTACATAATATTGTATTTAACTCGAGTAATACATGGTTTTTTTAAAGACATAATATTAATAAGTATATAGTTGTAATACACGAGATTTTAATCGTGTACGTGTGTGTATAGTAGGGATCCTAAGAGAACCACATGAAATTTAAGAACTCTGAGAATCAATATAAACCACTCATTTTCACTAAGCAAACCATTTTTTTTAATTTTAATAACAACCTGTATCTAATTAATTTTTTAAAGTAGTGCATATGTGATTATGTGTACATTATCAAATATATATATATATATACTTACACGCACATTTATTTTCAATTTTAAATACGTATATACATATATGTATATTAACAAAACATGTTCAGAACCATTAGTTTTCATTATATACATATATGTACAATCATTTCTCTTTCTAATTATGTTAAATTGTACATACACACACACACACACATATATATATATATATATATATATTATCATTGTCATCTTCATCTCCAGATATATAATTTGTACATATATGTCCACGAATTTATATCAATTGACTACTTACTACAATAAAATTCAAACCAATCTCTTAAAATAAGCTAGGAGGTGATAGAGGTTTATTATCGAAAGTTGTTGCTTAGTGTCCACGGATTGATATCAGTCTTGACTACTTACTATATTATGACCGATACACTTGCTGATTGTGTGTGGTTTTGTTGGTGATTCCCATTTAAAACTTGTTTCTGATTTTAATATATACATTTTCACACATCAATCCCTTCGTGTTTTCCCCTCCCACTAACTACTAACTACCTCGAGTTATTTTTTTATACATCATGTACAAGTGTTTTATGTGGTTCTCATGGTTCTCACATGTTTATTAACCTACATGAATTCTAAGAACGATTAATTAATGCCAAGAAGAAACAAAAAAAAAAAAAAAGATTGATTCCTCTAACCTATAAGAAAGAATCATCAATAACCTCAAGATTATAACCTTCAAATGGATAATGAAGTCTTAACAACATTCTGGCATGTGAAAGTGCATAACCGCTGAGTGATCCCCTATCTCCCAAACTATATATATATATATATATATATATATATATAGAGAGAGAGAGAGAGAGAAAGTATAATGTACAAAAGGGCTTAACGTACGTTAACGTACGCGACAGAAAAACAACTTGCGTGATTACATTTCCATGCGTTATTATGCTCCCATGCGTGATTGCGACAGAAAAACAACTTGCGTGATTACATTTCCATGCGTTATTAATGCTCCCATGCGTGATTATTTATGCTCCCATGCGTGATTATCACCAAATAACTGATCCCATGCGTGATTAACTGATCCATGCGTGATTATGGCCCTGATCTGATGGTTACGCTTGTCGCGTACGTGAAGTACGATAAGGCTTTTTGTATGTTAACCTTTCTCTCTATATATATATATTAAATTGGTGTTTGAATAACATTGAAGAGAAAATGATTGTGTGTGAAGTATGAGTTGCAATCTAATATGGTAGTTGATGTGGCGTGTTTGTGAGCGTTTATAACCGGATGCATTTAAGATCTCTTAGAGCGTGATCTTTAACGTAATTAGGGTTTCACTTCTAGATGAAGAGCTTACTCAAAAGATTATGCACATGTAGGTGTGTGTATTTACATAAGGGAGTTCATTTTATAACCAGTAATATGTTAAATACTGGGAGGACTTCATATCATATTTGTAACTATTGATCTGCATGTGATACACTAGACAATTATATTATCATCATTGTTTGTGCCCCACTACCTCAAATGAATTTTTATGCGTTATGTACAAATGTATCATGCACTTCTTACATTTCTCACATATGATGTTTATTAATCCATACGAATTCATTAATCAATCATTGTCAGAGACTAATTCCCCAACCTAAGAAAAAAGAATTAGTAGTAACGTCAAGATTATAACCTCTAGATGAAAAATGAAGTCTCAACAACAATCTTGTCTGTGAACGAGCATAACCGCCGAGTGGTCCCCTCTTACCCAACCATTGTATGTATAAAACTTCAATTTTTAAAGAGTCTACATATTCACACACCCAACTCCCTATTTTCACACCTTTCAAGACGCCTCGTATAGACCTATACGAGGCGTATTACCTTTTTCAATTTCCAAGAGAATCTTTGATTATGTCATATTTTGTCTTATTTGCCTCGTATATGCCTCGTATAGGCTTATACTGGGCGTCTAGGCGAAAAAAGACCATTTAACCCCTGATTTAGGCCTATACTGGGGGTAAATTGGTCTTTTTTGCCTCTCTTATATGCCTAGTATAGGCCTATACTAGGCGTATATAAGGGTTTTTTTTTTTTAACAAACATTTTATACAATATTAATCGTTTTAGCAAACTTTTATACAAAAACAAGTTTTTTATTTTAAATAATTAATATTAGGACCCCTCGTTGGTGTTTTTTTGAGTTGAAAAATGGATGTTTTGGTAGGGTAATTTAATTGTTTTTTGAGGGTGATGTTTTTTTGAGTAAAAAATGGGTGTTTTGGTGGGGTAATTTAAGTTGTTTTTTAAGAAAAGTTTTATTTTTTTATAAAAATATTTTACCGTTTTCAAAACAGGGTTATAATGGTCTTTTGGACCCCTCGTATAGCCCTATACTGGGCGTCTATTTTTATTTTTTTTTGTTTTCTCTTTTTAAATATTAAAAAAATAAAACAAAAAAAAATAAAAATAGACGCCCAGTATAGGGCTATACTGGGCGTCTATGTGGACCAAAAGACCATTATACCCCTGAATTATGCCTATACTAGGGGCAAAACATGGCTATAATGGTCTTTTGGACCCCTCGTATAGCCCCAGTATAGCCCTATACTGGGCGTCTATTTTTATTTTTTTTGTTTTCTCTTTTTAAATATTAAAAAAAGAAAACAAAAAAAAATAAAAATAGACGCCCAGTATAGGGCTATACTGGGCCTATACGAGGGGTCCAAAAGACCATTATAACCCTTTTTGCCCCCAATATAGGCATAATTCAGGGGTTTAATGGTCTTTTGGTCCACATAGACGCCCAGTATAGCCCTATACTAGGCGTCTATTTTTATTTTGTTTTCTCTTTTTAAATATCAATAACACTAATATTAACTATAAAAAACTCATATTAATATCAATAACACTAATATTAATTATAAAAAACTCATATTAATTATAATAACACTAATATTAATTATACGATGCCTATACGAGACCTATACTATACTATACGATACGATACAACAAGATAGGCTTATACAAGACTTATACTATACTATATGATACAACACCCGTATACGTGTGGTTTAGGTCCCGTTTAGGCCTATAGGCTTATACAAGACCTATAGGGGACCTATACTAGACTTATACTATACACTATACCATACGATACGAAACTATAGGATATGATACAACACCCGTATACGTCGATAGGCCTATACAAGACCTATAAGGGACCTATACTACACTATATGATACGATAGTATCGTATTGTATCGTATAGTATGGTATCGTATATTGTATAGTATAAGTCTCGTATAGGTCCCATATAGGTCTATACGAGACCTATACGAGACTTATACTACACTATACGATACAATACAATACGATACGATACTATAGGATATGATACAACGCCCGTATACGTCGATAGGCCTATACAAGACCTATAAGGGACCTATACGAGACCTATACTACACTATATGTTAAAAACAATGTAATATTTCTACGATCGAATATTTTTAAAGGCCGATCTTGAAAACGGTAAAATATTTTTATAAAAAAATAAAACTTTTCTTAAAAAACAACTCAAATTACCCCACCAAAACACCCATTTTTTTACTCAAAAAAACATCACCCTAAAAAAACAATCAAATTACCCTACCAAAACATCCATTTTTCAACTCAAAAAAACACCAACGAGGGTTCCTAATATTAATTATTTAAAAAAAAACTTGTTTTTGTATAAAAGTTTGCTAAAACGATTAATATTGTATAAAATGTTTGTTAAAAAAAAAAAAAAAACCCTTAAATACGCCTAGTATAGGCCTATACGAGGCATATAAGGGGCAAAGGGTCACATATGAGACCTATACGAGGGGCCCTATACGCCCAGTATAGGCCTATACGAGACATATTGAAGCAGTCAAACCAGAAGTGACATGAGTCAGACACTGACTTTGATGTAACCCTATACGCCTCGTATAGGCCTATACGAGGCGTCTAGGGCTTAAAGGTGTCCAAATAGGCAAGCAGGGTGTCCAAATAGGCAAGCCCTTTCTAAAAAATAGTTTTTGAAAGTAGACACAACGTTGAAAAGAAAATGACCATGTTTGAAGAATGAGTATAAATCTAATATGGTAGTTGACGTGGTGAGTTTGTGAGCATTTATAACCAAATGCATTGAAGATCTCTTAGATCTTTAAGTTAATTAGGGTTTCTAGTTCCAGATGAAAAGCTTACTCAAAAGATTATGCATGTATAAGTGCGTATATGTACATATGGGCGTTCGTTTCATAATCAATAAGATGTTAAAAACCGCAAGGACCTCATAACGTATTTGTAACTATTGCTTTAAATGTGATACACAAGATAATTATGTTTTTTTTTGGAACGGCGACTTTCTTGTATTAGGCTACCGCACTCCCCAAATTGGAGAGCCCTGTTTGTCGGAAATGAGAATAATAGATAGTGTAGGGGCTAGTGTGTAAAGTGGTGTCCTATATAAACACCATTCTTGTAACCCTAATTTCTTGTACAACACAATTTTTCAATACAATTCAAACCCAAATCAGAGATTTTTCTCTATACCAGACAACATGGTATCAGAGCAGGTTTCTGATTCTTGAAACCAATTTGCTCATCACCCATCAAAATCAACCTACAATTTATTCTAGCCTGTTCGACTCCAACCAGAAAAACCAAAATCAAGTTTCGAAAAATTGTTCACAGATCAGTTCAACATCTGTCCTTCAGCAGTTATCTTTTTCAAAAATATTTCCGATTGCCGTGATCTTGGTGGTTTGCTGGGATCTCCGACCTTCTCAACTCCATTGCTTCCACAGAACAACAGCAGTCGCCACACAACCCTAAACCATCAATCCTTTTTTTTCGTTCCTTTTGATAAAAACGCTGAATCAATCCAGTTGGTTTCCTTTTTTTTGAATAAATACTTTCCTTAAATCTTGGAAGCCTCATTTTGAATAAATACGTTGTCGGTGATATTTTGAAAGCTTGAAAGCTTTTTTGAAAGTTTTTCCACCAATGTCAGACTTGTTATTTAATTTTGAAACCTTTTTGTTGATAAATACGCTCTGGGTCGATAGCGGAGTTGTTATTAGCACCTTATTTTTGCGGGCGATTTTAAATCTTGAACGCGAGTTCAAGTTGCTGGTGTATTTAATAAATACGCCGGTAAAGTACCTTCGCTACCTAGCGACGATATTCCGAACGAAAATCTTGAACGCGAGTTCAAGTATCCAGCGAAATTGATAAATACGCCGGTTCAGTTGGTTACTTAATAGTAGTGCCGGGACAACGTTAAAAAAATGGAAAAAATGAAAATCAATCATGAAAAAAACAATTCATGGATATTCGATTCTGGTGCCACCGACACCATGACGTTTGAACCATTAGACATGTGTTCAATGACCCAACCTAAAAAAACTCAGATCCATACAGCAAACAACGGAATGATGCAAGTGAAAGGAGGAGGAGTAATTGAGATTTCACCAACTATGAAATTACCAAATTGTCTCTACGTTCCGTCATTATCACACAAATTGCTCTCAATTAGTCATATTACCAAAGAATTAAATTGCACGGTACTAATGCATCATACTTTCTGCATCCTACAGGATATCAGGACGGGTGTGATTATTGGACGGGGTACTGAGCGCCACGGATTGTACTACGTGGATGAAGTGGCTCAACAGGGTACTGTGATGTTGGCTCATGGAACTGAAAACCGGGAAGCCTGGCTATGGCATAGACGTTTGGGACACCCATCCCATGGTTATTCGCACCTTTTGTTTCCAAAACTCTTCCCTTCAAATGGGAAAATAGATTGTGAAACCTGTCTTCGCGCTAAAAGCCATCGACAGCCATTCAAACCTAGCAATACGAAAGTTGCTTCACCCTTTTCACTAATCCATTCTGATGTGTGGGGTCCTGCTCCTGTGATGGGGGGGCAGAGTCTTCGGTACTTTATACTATTCGTGGATGATTGCACTCGCATGACATGGGTATATTTTTTGAAAAACAAAGCCGAAGTTTACGAAAAATTTATCACGTTTTATGCTATGATTCAAACTCAATTCCAAACTCAAATCCAAATCCTTCGATCTGACAATGGGGGGGAATTTGTCAATACACCCATGAAACAATTCTTTAAAACCAAAGGATTAATTCATCAAACCTCTTGTTCTCATACCCCCGAACAAAACGGTGTTTCCGAATGAAAAAACCGTATCATTCTTGAAATGACTCGAGCCCTTTTAATCGAATCTCAGGTTCCTAAATCTTTCTGGCCGGAGGCAGTTGCAACCTCTGTGTATCTACTGAATCGGCTTCCCACAAAAGCTCTTAAATTTAAGACTCCCTTAGATTGTCTGTCTAAGTCTGCCAGTATTCCTCATCCTCTTACGCTTGAACCTCGAATTTTCGGGTGTACCGCATTCGTTCATATACCCAAAGTCAACCGAAACAAGCTCGGCCCATGTGCTGAGAAATGTGTGTTTGTCGGCTATGGGATCGACCAAATAAGCTACCGGTGTTATAATCCAAAAACTCATCAAATGTTCACCACAATGAACGTTGATTTTCTTGAAACAAAATACTTTTATGACACCCAACTCAGTGGTCAGGGGGAGAATGAATGTATAGACCCTCTGAGTTGGCTAACCCAACTTCCCTCATCTGAAGAAGTAACAACAGAACTTCCTCACAGTACTGCGAGTCCTTCAAACACAGCCACACAATCTGCGGAGCACAGTACCACTGAAGAAAGTCCATCCAACGTGATACCTGAGGTAAGAAATACTGAGAACCCTAGATGTCATGCGCCGTCTTGTAACTATGAGACAACAATAGAACCTACAGAACAGGTTGAACCAAATGTTGAACAGGTTGAAAATCAGGTTGAAAATGAGCCAGTAGTGGTTGAACATGTTGAACCACCAGGTGCAGCAGAGACAACCGGAAGATACTCTCTTCCTCCTAGAGCCAATAGAGGGGTTCCTCCAAAACGGTACTCCCCAGAGAGGGAAACCAGAAACTCAAGGTATCCTGTAGCTAATATGGTCAACGGGAACTTATCTAACAGTGCGAAAGCATTTGTTACTTCACTATACTCTGAACAAATACCTAATTCCGTAAAGGAAGCTCAAGGTAAGAAGAACTGGGAAGAAGCAATGGAAGTGGAGATGTGTGCTCTTATGAAGAACAACACATGGGAGAAGTGCGTTCTTCCTAAAGGAAAGAAAACAGTTGGATGCCGGTGGGTGTATTCAATCAAATATAAACCAGATGGTTCCATTGGGTTACACTCAGACGTATGGGATCGATTACTCTGAGACTTTTTCTCCGGTTGCAAAAAATGGATACCATTAGAGTTCTCTTCTCCGTAGCAGCCAATAAGGAGTGGCCTCTTCACCAGTTTGATGTTACAAACGCCTTTCTCCATGGAGACCTAACAGAAGAAGTCTACATGGAAGCAGCTCCAGGCTTTTCAGGGGGTTTTAAAGAAGGGGAAGTTTGTCGGTTGAAAAAATCCCTTTATGGGCTAAAGCAGTCTCCTCGGGCATGGTTTGGGAAGTTCACTTTGGCCATGAAAGAGTATGGGTAACACCAAAGTAATGCTGATCATACTCTGTTCCTCAAGAGAAGAAACGGCCTTGTAACTTGCTTGATCATATATGTAGACGACATGATTATTACCGGAGATGATACAGAAGAAATAGCACGGCTGAAAAGGAATCTGTTTTCAAAGTTTGAAATGAAAGACCTTGGGAATCTTAAGTATTTCCTCGGGATAGAAGTTCTCAGGTCTAAGCAAGGGATTTTCATCTGCCAAAAGAAGTATGTCCTTGATCTCCTAGCAGAAACTGGGTTGATTGATTGTAAACCAGCAGATACTCCAATGGTGGTGAATCACAATCTTCACATGGAACTCAATGGAGAACTTGCAGACAAAGAAAGGTATCAACGGCTTGTGGGCAAGTTAATTTATCTCTCTCACACTCGCCCTGATATAGCTTATGCTGTTGGAGTGGTGAGTCAGTTCATGCATCAACCTCAAGTTGCCCACATGGAAGCTGCTCAGAGAATTTTAAGATATCTCAAGGGAACGACAGGCCATGGAGTGTTGTTCAAAACAAATGGACATTTAAATGTTGAACTCTACACTGACGCAGACTGGGCAGGGGATAAGGGAAACCGAAGATCAACATCAGGATATTTTTCCTTGGTTGGTGGGAACCTCGTTACCTGGAGGAGTAAGAAACAGAAAGTAGTCGCTCTGTCGAGCGCAGAAGCGGAATTTAGAGGTATAGCTCGAGGGTTAAGCGAAGTTCTGTGGATCAGGAAGCTGCTAGAAGACATTGGTTTTTCCCAAAAGGCTCCTAGTAAAGTCATGTGTGACAATACAGCTGCAATACAAATCTCAGAAAACCCAGTTCAACATGATCGAACAAAACACGTGGAGGTAGATCGACATTTCATCAAAGAAAAGTTGGAAGCAAGAATCATAGAACTCCCTCATGTTTCGTCAAAAGATCAACTCGCAGATATACTCACAAAGGCAGTCAACGGAAACGCGTTTAGTAGCTGTTTGAGCAAGTTGAGTATTGGTGACCCCACTACTCAACTTGAGGGGGAGTGTCGGAAATGAGAATAATAGATAGTGTAGGGGTTAGTGTGTAAAGTGGTGTCCTATATAAACACCATTCTTGTAACCCTAATTTCTTGTACAACACAATTTTTCAATACAATTCAAACCCAAATCAGAGATTTTTCTCTATACCAGACAACACTGTTACCCCACTCCGGCCAGATAATGTTGTCTTAACCAGGCCCACGCTGGCTTCAGAGTTTGGCTTGGGCGTTCTCCCGGGTAACCATACCGCCGGCTGCCACTTGACAGTCGTTGTGCCACCACAAGAGCAGAACTCTCTGGCGTAACACACGGTGGGACGAAAACCCGAGTGGGCTCGGGATAGAGCTTGACACATTTGCAAGGAAGCTAGACTCTATCTATCATTGCCTTATCCACCAAAGTGATACAAGTGGAGATTAAACTTGAGTCTACATTAGAGAACCCAATTGCCACCATTATGTAACAACCAATGTTTCTGCGTCCCACTACACTACCTCAATAACTTTTTATACACCGTGTACAAATGTGTTATGGAGTTCTCTCCTTAAGTCATTATTAATCATATGAATTCTATCAACCCTTAATCAATTAACTCCAAGATGAAACAGAGAAAAGAGACTGATTCCCCCAACCTAAGAAGAAAGAATCATCAATAACCTCAAGATTATAACCTTCACATGGATAATGAAGCCTCAACAGCAATCTAGCCTGTGAAAGAGCATAACCACTGAGAGGAACTTTACGAAAACCAGCACTTACCATCATCACTTCCCATGATCTGAATCTTTCATGTCTCTCACTCCGGCAATCTCCCTCCTCCGCCACAATGTCGGCGATCTCTTTCCCGAACCATACCTGCTCCACCTCAATTCTCTCCTGGCTGTTTGGAGGCAGTGTTGCTTCTAGAGACTCAAACACTGCAGTGTAATACTTCATAGCTTCCATAAACCTTGATAAAAATATAGGGCTGTTGTGGTATGCTTCTTGTTCAGATAATGTAACAACCCTAGGCTTCATGGATTTGATTTTGCTGAGCAATAAGCAAAGCTTGTCACGGTTATTCAAATGACGGTGGAGGTAAAAGTCACAATTGACGGCTAGGGTTTCGTTAGGCAGGAGTAGGACATCAGATAGGTGGTTGATAAGATGGTCAACGGTTAGGGTTTCATTGTTTGTGTTTGGGAGTAGGAGTGGGTAGAAACTGAACTTGAGTCCGAGTGAACGTGCGAATTTAGAGAGACGATCACCGGTTCGCCGGAGGGTATTTAAGTTTGTACCGATGGCGGTTATTCGGAGAGTTGGGGGAGGAGAGTGGTTAGAAATGGCTTGCATTAAGGGTGGCCATTGAACACCAAGCATGATATCGAAATCAATTATGTGAATGTTTTGTTGATGATCAATGACATCTAAGATGGCTTGATTAGCAGTGAACTGACTGAATCTAATGAAAGGAGTTATTTTGTTTAGTGACAAATAGGATGATTGGAGAACTGAATCATATTGATCATTGTAAACATTTATATTATAACTTGGATTCTTCATGAAACTCTTTAGTGGATTGATATTGAGGAAGATTTTGTGGAGGTAGTGGAGGCGAAGGGAGAGAGCTTTAGTAAAAGAGTGGACTAATCTTTCGGATGAATCGCCGTAAGCGGATGAGTTGGAGGAGAGGATGGAGATGAGGCGGTCCGCGGCGGAGAGATCAGACTGGGAGATTAGTTGGGCGGCGGTGAGGAGTTGTCGCATGGCGATGGACCGCGGTGGTGGTGGCTGATTATTTTTGTGTTGATGAGAGGAAGAGGATGAACCCAACATTTGTATAGTATTGATTATGTTAATTATTTGATGGGCAAGCAGTTTAATATATATATAGACTGGTATGGATTTTTGTAGAGTTGAACCCTAAAATAGTGACTACACAAATAAGTCTACGCGTGAGATGCTAGCTTGTAACCAAAACACCTGAAGGCGAACGTGCGTGTTGTCTCATATATTAATTGTTACATACATAGATACGTAATCTCTTGTTTCATTTTCTAGTTTTCATCTCATCAATACAATACATTGTTTGCTTAAATAAAGAACTTGTTGAAAAGTACAACCATTTGTCTATTCGGTTCTCAATTTTATGACACTTTATAAACTTTTTCCGATGGTGTATTTACTTTACTGTATATATATATTTTTTTTACTATATATTTGTAAAACTGTTATTGATTAATCTCAACCATAGAACAAATAAAGATCAAGTGTTGCAATTGTTTTCTTTACACTACTAAACAATTTAGTATCATTGACGGTCTAATCCATCGAAAATCACTCGAGGATAATGATTATTGACGAGAATCCTTTGGTGATACTCTACGGGTTATATTGACATGATAATCTATTTATTGTTGGATTAGCGACAGATTTTGGCGTCGGATTACCAACGACTCCATTAGCCATGGATTACCAACAGTTCTCCTCCGTTGGCCTAGACACTATTACCGATGGATTTACCAAAGGACTTTTTGAGACACTACATGAAGGCTAATCTATTGGTAATATAATTTCAAACAAAAATAAAATAAAATGAAGTTTAGTTTAATTTCCTGGAAAATATAAACATAATATAAATTCTGGAAAACAAAATCATTACTCATAGAATTACCTCTGAAAATAAAACATAATAAAAGGAATTTAGAATGCAAATTATACGAAACGAAGTACAATATAAAAGATGGTGGGTGATGGATCACATATAATTTCAACTGATCAGAATATAATCTAACATCAACATATAAATTCCACCTCAAAGACCAATTTTCCGATTATGTCAAATTCCAAACATATTACCTTGTTAATCGCCATGCAGGGTTAGAACTTGATCTTTAATTAATTAGGATTAAACCCTGTACTATCCCAACATTTTATTGAATCTTAATTGCGTTCGTGTATTGAATTGTATAGTTTGAAGCCTAACTGTCTAACAATTGTTTTGTTAATTGACATAATTGTCACTACCCTAACCTATATCTATGTATTTTCTCCATCAATAACATATCATATGGCAAACTTAATTAAACAATATCATCTATCTTACTACTACTTTTAGCCATTAAAAAAAAACTTGGTACTACATTTCTTTCAACTGGCTTGATAGTGGGTTTTCAGTAAGATTATTGCATTTAATTACATATGTCAAAATAGTGATGTTACACTTCGGGCTTTTCCTATACGTTTTTATGATGTATTGTGATTATGAAAATTTAAAAATGTAACTATGATGAATTAGTATTATGATATAATTGTTATTTAAAATGTGTACGTGTATATGTGTGCATGAGTTATATACAACTTGTAAATAATTGAGAACCAAATTCCATCGTACACTCTTTTGAATGTGTGCGACCAGGCTAGGCAGCATACCAGCCCCCACCTCGTACACTCCCTCACAACCCTCTTGGACCGCACACTTCGTGGACTTGGCCCAACCCCAAATCCCACCAATACAGAATCAGTCGCACACCCCAAACCGACTCTGGGAGTGTGCGGGATTTCCAACTGCCTATAAAAGGGAAGGAGCCGTGAACCCTAGGAGGGTTGGTAATTGATGTGACGGCTGCAAATACTAAAAGCAGAAATCCCCAAACATTCCCTCCCTCTCTCTCCTACCTCCTCTCTCTAAAAACCCTAAAGATACACCAAACCCTCTCCCCTTTTCTTGGAAATCGACGGCAACAACCGTGAAGAACAAAGACATTCCTTTTTCCTTTCTTTGAAGCATCATCCTCCTCACCCTCCTTGTAGGTCCAACTAGCGGAAGATCTAGTCGCCTAATCCTTGTATACGAACAGACCCGGTTGTGCGGAATCCAACCGGGAAAGCAAACCGAGATCGAGATAAACACGAGAAAATGATTCAACGTTTAACACATACGATTGTATATATGAGACGAGTTCAGTTTACAAGATAACAATAGAAGTTTCACACACACTAAGCTCTCTCACAGTTCTCTCAGTTGTCTGTGTTCTACTCTGTCTTCTGTCTTCTGTGCTGCTTATATAGAGGAAACAGTCGACGAAACAACTTCAGCCGATGAAACATCATGGCGAAACTCCAACAGTGACTAAACAAGGGGACTTTCGTCACACCCTTATATTCGACGAAACATGAGTTTCCTCAACAGAAGTTTCGTCATGATCAAATGCAGGCTAGACTTTCGTCAATCATCAGGAAGACATGAGCAGGAGTTTCCTCATATGTAGTCTGTGTTTGTTGGAAGTGAGTCTACGTCATGCATGAGGGTTCGTGGCATCATCTAATTGTTCGTTGAAGGCATTGAGTATTCGTAATGAACCATTAAATATCATTCTTCGTGGGCACTATTAAATGATCAACGAACATTACAATTTTCCTTGGTGAACATTCAAAGAGTTATACATATGACATCATCATGGTGATGTCATGGTGTTGATGATCTGCGGCTCTTCGTGCTTCGCGTGTCGATCTCTAGGACGCACGACGGAGGAATGTCGTGACGGTGGCATTGAGCCGAACCTAACCGAGTCGAACCGAACCAAGTCGAACCGAACCAAGTCGAACCGAACCGAGTCGCGCCCACATAATATGTATCAACAAACTCCCCCTTGGACGCTACTCGTAAGGTTCATCTTCCATGTCGGAGGATCTTCAAAGTCTTCACGTGTCGTAAGTAGAAAGTGTATCAACAAACTCCCATTTTCATTTAGGAAGTGTGTTAACAAACTCTCCCTTAAAATAAACTCCATTTTCAGCACATAGATCCTTGAGGTGTTGATGAGAGGTCAGCGGCAACTTGATCGTCTTCATCCTTTAAGTGCCTCCACGTCGTGTCTTCATTCCGAAGCTTTTCTTCTATCACGTTCGCATCTGCACATACAAGAAAGCTAAACACCTAATGAGAACAACTGCTTGGAATATAGTTAAAATAAACAAACGACACACATGTGACCAGTTTTCAATCAACTACCATCCGACAATTTGTTTGAAAGTTTAACAAATTATTCAATTTTGGTTTTCAACTTTCAAAAACTTGCAAATTTCGACCGTTTATGAAGAATTAGTTGTTTTGGTTTTCGTTCAGGTTTCAGGTGTTGAAGACTCGAGTTCCAACATCGGGCTATCAAAGATAAAATAGAAGTAAAATCTTTTTGGCTTTTATAAAGTTTATGTTAAAACACACCTAAAATATTTTTGGTATTTTTGAATATTTGAAATGTAAAGACTGAAAGTAGTAAATAAATATATACAAAGATGCAGAAACTGAAAGGATTAAATAAATATTTACAGACATTCTTTTTGCGAGTTTCGAGGGTAAGAGAATAATATCAGTGTACGGTCACGCCAAAACGCTCTTGTTGTTCAGTTAGTTAACATTTAGATAAGCATCCTATAACGATTATCGGTATTGTTGTCCACATAAGCTCAACTTATCAGATGTAATCATGGCGAGGGGATACGATTAGTGTATGATTTATACTTACCGACTGGTGTTCATCCACACACGACACATTCCCGTATCAAGGTATGCACGAGGGTTCATCTTACTGGTGAGTATACCATTTATCATCTGTTTTGACGTATATGAAAATGTGAGATACTCACTTATTTTGGATTGAAAACAAGCCCTATGTGATAGAATCACTTATTGATGAGGAACTTGATTTTCAAATGCATGAGGGCACAGGAGCAAGTCCGTGAACAGGTCAGTACTAACGTACAGCAAAGAGACGAACTTGACTCCCAGATAAATGTGATATATTATCACTTATTTTGTTTGGACATGTGATTGTTGATCACTTATTGAGGTCGTATGCAGTATGTACACGTATGTATGGTATCATGGAAGATCTAGACTTCGTCTCCGTTATATTTCGGTAAAAGAAACAACCATGATACCCAGATGATAAACAACATAAAGACCACGTATCTCAGAACCTCGGCAATCTCTCAAACGAAATTTCGGTACTAAGACCATATGCCAATGAGCGGTTCCCACACAGTCTTCAGTCAATTTAAGTTTATATCACCCTTCACACTTTAAAATGATTGTGAGCCTACCGATACATCCTATATAGAGCTGCTTAACATTTTTCATTTAAGGTTTAAAGAGGGTTGGACAGGCCACTGATGTACTATCATTTTCTCTTTTGCTCGCCAGGAAACTCATTTTTGTTTTTCTATTGTTTTTGTGTTTTTGAAATTTTTCGATGTTTTTTAATTTTTCAAATTTGGATTTACTCCCCCTAAAATGTAAAAACTATGATAAATTTAAAACACAAAGATATTTACAAAAACGATTTTCCAATGTCGGTTTTACTCTTGCTTGACCTTAATGCCGTTTACTAATAATAAAAAGTCAAATCTTGATTTATCAAATGGTTTGGTAAAAAGGTCGGCACGTTAGTCATCGGTGTGGACCTTAACAACATCGATTAGTCTTTTATCAAAGCAATCACGTATGAAGTGATACTTAATTTCGATGTGTTTGGTCTTTGAATGCTGCACAGGATTTCTAGTGATCTGTAAGGCAGCAGAATTATCAACAAAAATAGGAGTAGTTAGGAATTCAAAACCGTAGTCGCGCATTTGTTGTTGGATCCACAGGACTTGGGAGCAACAACTTGAGGCAGCAATGTATTCAGCTTCGCATGTTGATGTAGCGACACAAGTCTGCTTCTTGCACTGCCATGTGACTAGGCGATTTCCTAAAAACTGACATCCAACTGTTGTGGATTTGCCGTCGATTTTGCATCCGCCAAAATCAGAATCACTGAAAGCGATCAAGTCAAAGCTATCATCCCTAGGGTACCATAGACCGGTGTCTGGGCATCCCTTCAAATAGCGAAAAATCCTTTTTACAGCTGCAAGATGTGAGGCCTTCGTGTTAACTTGATATCTGGCAAGCAGGCACGTTGGGTACATTATGTCTGGTCTTGATGCTGTGAGATACATAAGAGATCCGATCATTACGCGATAGTATGAGGAGCTAACAACTTCACCCTTCAAGTCAGGATGAATTCCATGATTTTGCTGCAGTGGGGTACCAATGGGCGATGTGTCGGAGATCTGGAATCGGCTCAAGATGTCATTGACATACTTAGTCTGATGGATGAATATTCCAGACTTCGTTTGTTGCACTTGTAAGCCCAAAAAGAAAGTCATCTCCCCCATAGCGCTCATTTCAAATTTCTCCTGCATAACACGCTCGAAATTCCTACACAAAACATCGTTAGTTGAACCAAATACGATATCATCAACGTATACCTGTACCAATAGAAGATCTCCATCCTGTTCTTTGATGAAAAGAGTGCAGTCGATAAGACCTCTGCGAAATCCATTCTCCAGCAGATAATTTGATAAGGTTGCGTACCAAGCTCGCGGTGCTTGATGTAGACCATAGAGAGCTTTGTTGAGCAACCAAACCCGATCAGGGTGAATAGGATCTTCAAAACCTGGAGGATGTTCGACATACACCTCTTCTTCAACCACACCATGTAAGAATACACTTTTCACATCCATTTGGTAGACCTTGAATCCTTTGAAGGACGCATAGGCTAGAAAGATTCGAAGCTTCTAGACGTGCAACTGGTGCATAAACTTCGTTGTAGTCGATCCCTTCAATCTGACGAAAACCTTGAACGACTAACCTTGCTTTGTTTCGAATAACTACACCACGGTCATCCTTTTTACACTTATAAACCCAACGGGTACCAATCTTCTTGTAATCTTCAGGTTTATCAACGAGTTTCCAGACACCTAGCTTCTGGAATTACTGTAGTTCTTCCTGCATAGCTTCAACCCAAGAATTATCTTTCAAAGCTTCTTTAATAGATTTTGGTTCTTCTTGTGATACATAACACGCGAAGGACCAATCGTTTTGTTGACCAGATTCTCGAATCGCCGCGTACAAGCCTGCATTGTTGTCGTTTCGCAACATGTTTCTCGTTTGAACGCCACTTTGTACATTACCGATGATGTTTTGTTGAGGATGGGTATTGTGAATTCTTGTTTCAGGGTTTTCCGAAACTGGAATGTTTGTACCCAGATTGTTAAGGTTGAGATCAACAACCAATTCAATACCCTGAACTGGTGAAGAGGATAATGCAGTAGCTTCAGCTGTTTTAGGGGCGTCCACTGGAGGTGTAGCCTCTGAAGTACCATGAACAGCTTCTTGGCCTGCATAGAGAAATTCATCATCCTCTGAAGATTCGTTCAGTTCGGTAGCATCGTGAAAATCCTCATTTTCGAGAGCATTATTGTTCTCTGAAGTTGGTTCTGGATTGTTGACAATAATTGGATGAACCAACGGTGAATCTGTTGCGTTGTCACTCTCGAAAAACATCCTTGCCACAACACTTTCTTCGACTTCTTGAATATTGATCGAATTGAAAAAGTCATCGTACTCAAACATCCATGGTTGACCTGGACATTTGACTGGCAATGTGTGCCTTTGTACCCTGACCTCAGACCATTCCTCGACCCTTTTAGTCTCAAGATTCCAGACTCTTAAGTTCGGGGTGGCATAACCAAGAAAGTAACCTTCAATAGCTTTTGCCCCAAACTTTCCATTTGGATCGATCATTGTGCAAGGAGCTCCAAACGGTTCAAGATGTGACAAATCTGGTTTCCGTTTGTGAAGAAGCTCGAAACAGGTCTTGTTGTGTCTTTTAACTGTAAGGACTCGGTTCAATGTATAACAAGCATAGGACACAGCTTCAGTCCAGAAGGGAATCGACAATTGTGACTCTACCAACATCGTCCTAGCAGTCTCGATCAATGTACGATTCTTACGTTCAGTGACGCCGTTCTGTTGAGGAGTGTAAGCCGCACTAAATTCGTGAAGAATACCCTTTAAAGTACAGAAATCCTTCATGGCTTGGTTCTTAAACTCAGTTCCATTGTCGCTGCGAATCCGTTTAACCTTCAAAGTATACAAATTCTCAATCTGAATGATCAAGTTTTTGATAATACCGAAAGTATCACTCTTGTGTGCCATGAACGTCACCCAAGAAAATCTTGAATAATCATCTGTTATCACGAGGCAATATTGATCATTCCGAATGCTTTTATGCTTGAGATGACCGAACAAATCCATGTGCAAACGTTCAAGCGGAACGGCCACCGTGTTGATCTTCTTAGTCGGGTGTCGCTTCTTGCTTCGCTTTCCTTTTTGGCATGAAACACAGACGTCTTGAAGATGGAAGTTTTTAAGAGGAACACCATTCACTAATTCATTCGACACTAAATGATTCATTTTGCGTAAGTGAATGTGACCCATCCGTCTATGCCAAGAGATTGAGTCTTTTTCTGTGGCTTTGGAAATGAAACAAGTTGCTTGTGCAGACGTAGTAATTGCTTGGCTCATATCAAGGACATATAAATAATTTATCCTTGGAGCAGATAAGAGAATCCATTCTTTCGGAATCTTGAAGCCGGGTTTCAGCACATAACATCCATTTGCATCAAAGTGTACTGAAAACTGCTTATCACAAATTTGTGAAACGTTGAGAAGATTGTGATCAAGTTGTTGCACAAAGTTGATCTTATCAAAGCTTACAACCCCGTTGGATACCATTCCTTCACCAGTAATATATCCGCCTTTATCTCTAGCAAAAGCAACATAACCTCCTCTAATAGATTTGACGTCGTAGAGAAGCTTCATGTCGCCTGTCATGTGCCTGGATGCCCCACTATTGTCACAACCCCCGATCCCTGTTCCCCGGGAACGGGCGGACGTGATCACAGAGTTTGGTGGTATCAGTTTTATTTAGTCTCGCAGCGGAATTTACATCAGGATCGTAGTTAGGAAATGATTATCAGAGTAAAACCACCATACTTAATATTAATAAATACATGGGCAAAACCCAAGTTTCTTATTACAATACATTTATAGGGACAAACCCTATTTTATTTAATTTAAAACATTGTTTCTTAGATAACTTTTATAGCCACTTATTTTCCAAGCCGTCAGTGCTCTCGAGCTGGCTTTATCCCAGTTGGCTTTCACATTGTGTTACCTGAAACATGTTTTAAAAATATTTTGTCAGCGGGAAATACTGGTGAGTGAATCCCAGTTTAATCAAGAAACATTTTATCAATTAACACAGTATTGAGGGCGATCACATTGTTTATTTCTACCCAATTACTCAATCAGTACTGTCAATCCTTGACTTGTGGGTCATATTACGCATTGGCTAACTCGTTGTCCAATGGTAACGTACTGTCGTCCCGACTTATTACTCGCAAGTAATAATTTTGTATACAAAACCCCAAATACCAGCAGTAATGGAAGAACTACAAAGACTCACATACTGCTTAATCTCATTGTAAAGCATTTAAGGTTTTGTAAAAACTGTTAACAAAAAGGAGATTACTCACATTGCTGGTTTAGGCTTTTCGTAATGGTTTCCTGGGTATAATCTATAATTTACACAAATGTACATTGATTAGTACCATAACCCTTTTTAAATTATTAATAATACCCTCCCCGAGACGGCATTCCAACAACTACGTCGGGCAGAACCACGACAGTTGTTACGGAACCCTAAATCAATCGGGCAGCGTAACTATTATGAAACCGGGGTTATAATACTTACAACGGAGCAGAACTTCGCTACTTAGGGGTATAATACTCAAAATATTATGCCTATACTTTCAGAATTCAAGATTGAGAATAAGAATTGAGCGACGGAAATCGAAAACTGATGCCTGCTATTTATAGTTGTGAAATCTTGTCCTCACGCGGCCCGCTTTCGATAAGGCTAACCCTCAGGCGGCCCGCGTCCACCTATAGCTTTGACCAGTCAGCTAGTAGACTTGACACGATGTCGACACGTGTCGACCTCTGGTGCACTCGCGTGTTATGAGTCCGCGCGGCCCGCATTAGTATAAGCTTTAGTTCAAGCGGCCCGCATTAACTTAAAGAAGTCAGCGGAGTCAAACTCTGGTCCTAATTCGGCCCGCTTGATATGTTGGGGTGGGTCTAGGCGGCCCGCCTCAACTTATATTTCACATTTTTATTTTATTTTTATATATTATAATATAATTTGGGCTCGGTTTTCGCATACGGGGTGTAATATAAGACATATTAAGACATTTTATAATATATCAGAGAGTCGGAAATATTATAAGAGTATTGATTTTACCGAGGGTTGTTACATTCTCCCCACCTTGTTTTAGAGCTCGTCCTCGAGTTCTACTGAAACAAATGCGGATATTTCCTTTTTATTTCTGACTCGAGCTCCCAAGTGTATTCAGGTCCTCTTTTGGAATCCCACTTCACTTTGACTAGAACTAGTCTTTTGTGTTTGAGATTCTTAACTTTCCTGTCTTCAATTTGTAGAGGTCTTTCTACAAACTTGAGTTGTTCATTTACCTCTATGTCCTTAAGAGGCACTATCAGTGATTCATCAGCTAAACACTTTTTAAGATTAGATACATGAAACACATCATGTATTCCTGCCATTTCCTCTGGCAGTTGTAGCTGATAGGCTACAGGTCTTATTCTTCTAATAATCTTAAAAGGTCCAACATACCTGGGGCTTAGTTTTCCTCTTTTGATGAATCTTACCACTCCTTTCCAAGGAGAGACTTTTAACAACACTTTATCTCCTACTTGAAATTCTAACGGCTTACATCGGTTATCAGCATAACTCTTTTGTCGATCACGTGCAGCTTTCAGTCGTACCTTAACTTGAATAATCTTGTCAGTTGTTTCTTGCACTATCTCAGGTCCAGATAATTGTTGTTCCCCAATTTCTGCCCAACAGACTGGGGTTCGACACTTTCTTCCATAAAGTGCTTCGAATGGTGCAGCATTGATACTTGTGTGATAACTATTATTATAAGAAAATTCTATTAGAGGTAAGTGTTCATCCCAATTACCTCCAAAATCAATTACACAAGCTCTAAGCATATCTTCCATTGTCTGGATTGTTCTTTCACTTTGTCCATCTGTTTGTGGATGATAAGCCGTACTTAGCTTTAACTTGGTTCCCATTGCCTTTTGGAAACTTGACTAAAAACGAGAGGTAAATCTACTATCTCTATCAGAAACAATTGATAAAGGAATGCCATGTAAAGAAACAATTTTATTTACATACAACTTAGCTAATTGTTCCATACTAATTGTTTCCTTCATTGGTAGAAAATGAGCTGACTTAGTTAGTCTATCTACAATCACCCAGATTGTATTATTTCCTTTCCTAGTTTTGGGTAATTTAGTAACAAAATCCATTGTTATTAATTCCCATTTCCAAATTGGCATTTCTAATTGCTGTAACAAACCTGAGGGTTTCTGATGTTCAGCTTTAACTTGTGAACAAGTTAAACATTTAGAAACATAAGTTGCTATGTCCTTTTTCATTCCTATCCACCAGAAATTTTTCCTTAAATCCTGGTACATTTTATCACTTCCTGGATGCATTGTATACTTAGATTTATGGGCTTCTTCTAATATACGATTACGTAAATTTCCTAATTTAGGTATCCACATTCTCTGTTCATGGAATCTCCATATCCCATCTATTCCTTGTTTTAATTCTTTTAACATACATTTTAATTTTTCAGAATCATTCTTGATTACTGATTCTTGTGCTTCTCTTATTTGATCATTTAAATCTACTTGCAGATTTAATTTAAGAGAACGTACCATTTTTGGCTTTTCATGAAATTTTCGGCTTAAAGCATCTGCCACTATATTTGCTTTTCCTTCATGATACTGGATATCACAATCATAGTCACTAAGAAATTCCATCCAACGTCTTTGTCTCATATTCAATTCTTTCTGCCCGAAAACATACCTTAAACTTTTATGATCAGTGAATATGGTAAACTTACTATCATAAAGGTAATGTCTCCAAATCTTAAGAGCAAAAATTATAGCTCCTAATTCTAAATCATGGGTTGAATAATTTTCTTCATGATTCTTAAGTTGTCTAGATGCATAAGCTATAACTTTCTGACGTTGCATCAATACACATCCATAACCTAATTTAGAAGCATCACAATAGACTACAAAGTCTTCAGTTCCTTCTGGTAATGCTAATATAGGTGTATGGGTCAATCTTTGCTTAAGGATTCTAAAGGCTTCTTCTTGTTTTAATCCCCATTCAAACTTAACAGATTTACAAGTTAACTTAGTTAAGGGAATGGCTATTCTAGAGAAATCTTTAATAAATCTTCTATAATAACCAGCCAATCCTAAGAAACTTCTAACTTCGGTTGGTGACTCAGGGGTTTTCCATTTGGTAATTGCCTCGATTTTTGTTGGATCTACATGAATTCCTTCATGATTGACTAGGTGTCCAAGGAATGGTACCTGTTCTAACCAAAATTCGCACTTTGAAAACTTAGCATAAAGTTTTTCTTTTCTTAACAGACTTAAAAGTGCGTGCAAATGCCTTGCATGATCCTCTTTATTCTTAGAATAAATTAGAATATCATCTATGAATACAATTATGAATTTATCCAAATATGGCTTACATATTCGGTTCATCATGTCCATAAATGCAGCTGGGGCATTGGTTAAACCAAATGGCATGACAGTGAATTCATAATGACCATACCTTGTCCTAAAAGCAGTTTTAGGAATATCCTCTTCCTGCACTTTTAATTGATGATATCCTGACCTTAAATCGATTTTTGAGAAAAATCGAGCTCCTTGTAGCTAATCAAACAGATCATCGATTCTCGGTAATGGATACCGATTCTTAATCGTGACTTTGTTTAATTCACGGTAATCAATGCACATACGCATTGATCCGTCCTTCTTTTTAACAAACAATATCGGCGCTCCCCATGGCGATGAACTTGGCTGTATAAATCCTTTTTCTAACAATTCATCTAATTGTTTCTTCAGTTCCTGCATTTCAGCAGGTGCCAAACGGTAGGGTGCTTTGGCAGTTGGTGATGTTCCTGGTAGTAGGTGAATTCTGAATTCAACTTCTCTGTCTGGAGGTAGTCCTGGTAATTCTTCTGGAAAGACATCTGAAAACTGAGATACTACTGGAATATCTTTTAGTTCTTTTCCTTTAGTGTTAGTGATTATAGAAATCAAATACACTACAGAACCTTTTCTTATACAACTTGCAGTTTTCATCACAGATATGAATTTTGTAGATTTAGAGAACTTATCTCCTTTAATTGTGATCATTTTACCTTTTTGTGAATTTACTTGGATTAACTTTTGATCACATAAAATATTGGCTTTATTGGCTATTAACCAATCCATTCCTAAAACAACATCAAATCCTACCAGATTCATGGGATACAGGTTTGCTATAAATTTCTGATTTAAAATTTCTATGCTTGCTCCCTGCAAGATTTCAGAAATTCTAACAATTTCTCCGTTAGCTGTCTCTACTACACATTCTTGTGGTAGTTTAGTTAATGACTGATTTAGAAATTTGCAAAATGATGTATTAATAAAACTTTGGTTTGCACCAGAGTCAAATAATACTTTAGCAAAGACATCATTAACTAAAAACGTACCAGCTATGACATCTGGAATTATTCTGGCTTCATCTGCAGTCAAAATAAATGCTCTAGCATTTTTAGTATTCTTGTTGTCGGTGGCTGGAGCTAATTTTGGGCAGTTTGGCTTGATGTGACCTTGTTCTCCACAATTGTAGCATATCCTGTTGTTTTTCTTCCTGCAATCTTCTTCCTTGTGTCCAGATATTTTGCAAAAGTTACAGTACCCAGAGCATCTTCCTGAATGCTTTCTTTTACAATTCCTACAGTAAGATGCAGAGGTAGAACCTACATTTCTTCCACGGTTAGAATTTCCAGAACGAAATTCTTGAGTCAATTTCTGGGTTAGGTTTCTCCTTTGATCCTCTTCTCTGGTACGGACTAACTCATCAGTCAAGGTATTGGCTAGTTCTACAGCTTCTTCTATGGTTTGAGGTCTAGCTGCCTTGACTACATGTCTTATTTCCCCAATTAATCCCCAAATATAACGGGAAATTAACACTGGTTCTGGTGAAGCAAGAGTTGGCACTATCCTAGCATATTCGAAAAATAGCTTTGTGTACCCTTTGCTATCTACACCAGTCATCCTAAGGTTTAGGAATTTGTTTGCTATCTGTTCTTTTTCATTGGGTGGACAGAATTTCCTTTCTACCTTGTTTTTAAATTCTTCCCATTCCATAGTATAGGTTTGATCACTTCCTCTTGTCTGGAGGATAGTGTTCCACCATTCTAGTGCTGCATTCTTAAACAGATTAGAAGCAAACAATATCTTATCTTCTTCAGCACACTTACTTATCCTTAAGACTGCCTCAGTCTTTTCTATCCAGCGTAAGGTTGCAATGGCCCCTTCATTGCCCGAGAATTCCATTGGTTTACAAGACCAGAATTCTTTATAAGAACAACCATAAGGCACGGTTCTTCTTCTTTTGGGAATAGGCATTTGAAGTACAGGTCCATTGTTCACGCTGTTTTCTGGTTCAAGTGGTCGCTTACTGCTATGCCTACTTTTATTATCAGCATCCTTAACAGTTTGAAGTATAAATGGCATTGCATCTATAATTCCTTGTGCTACTATGTGTTGGATGGCACTATTATCCATCTGGTTCCCATTGTTATTGTTGTTCGGATTCTCATTATTCAGATTATTGTCATTCTGAATATTATCATTCTGGATTTCCGGGTTATTATCCAAATTGACTTGATTTTCTTGGTCGGCCATCTGAATTTTAAACATTGATCCCATATTAATATCATGAATAATATATTAATATAATTAATCACATGACACGCAGTTTTGTCAAAAGCGTAGATCATTGCTACTTTTACTTTTTTTTTCATATACTTATGCGTCTATTACACACTAGTACAGAAATGAAATTACAATACCAACAGAAATAAAATAATAATATGCATCCGTACACACATATCTTATTTTATTTTATTATATTATTATTACTACTGCTTCCTCCATTCTAACATTCATGGATATGGATTTATCCAGAAATCCATATTGCACTCATCGAATTTCCATACGAGACGCTCTCCCACCTGACGCATCCTCTCACTACTTTCTAAGATCTCCTCCCCGAAAGTCCTAAGTTCTTGCACGTTTTCTGTACTCATTGGGGGTGCAGGTTCTCGGACTGGGTTTGGAATCTGGGGTATATTTTCCTGATATGGGGGTGACAGTTCATGAAATTGGTAAGGATCCTCTAATATTTCCCTAATATAATCATTTTGGTAATAGGGATCTAAAGGGTCCATACCTGGGTAAGCTTCTATGTTCTGTATGGGTGGATAATCCTGGATAGGGTAACGTTGCACAAAGTCTCTATTGTCGTCCCACCAAGGGTCATAATTTGGGTCTATGGGGTTTGGTGCAGGCACTCTAGGGATTTCTTCTGGGTTAAAGTCGTGCATCTCTACTTGGTTTTCCTGATTTTCTATTTCCATGGGTTGTTCTGGGTTTTGTGGTTGTGGGGCTACTAATTGTTCCAGACTTGGGTCAGCAGCAGTCGTAGCTAAGATATGGAAATTAGCTAGGCTTCTATTAAGTATTTCTTGAGTTTGGGCATCTGTCTCTCTCTTAATAGCTGCTAAAGCCCTTTGCTGTTGCAATTTCCTCATTCTTTTTCTACGAGCAAAAGCTTCTTTACTGAACCACCCTCGTTTCTTAGTAGGAAATGGTTCTTCAGATTTAGCTCTAAAGGCAAATATCCCGTCTTCCTGATCAGCAACATACCCCGAGAGGGCAGGCTGTGATGATGTACCTTCACTCTTAGGTGAATCAGCTAACTGATGATTCACGTCTGATGGCCCTTGATCACTCATACTGAAAACTAACAGATAGTCAAATAACACATAACCAATAATTACAGTTATGCACGTATTTCCGTAATTATTTCCTAACACAAAATTTAGAATTTAAGTGTCAGCAGAGCACTTCTTTGGCTCAGACCAGTGGCTAGGCTCTGATACCACCTTCTGTCACAACCCCCGATCCCTGTTCCCCGGGAACGGGCGGACGTGATCACAGAGTTTGGTGGTATCAGTTTTATTTAGTCTCGCAGCGGAATTTACATCAGGATCGTAGTTAGGAAATGATTATCAGAGTAAAACCACCATACTTAATATTAATAAATACATGGGCAAAACCCAAGTTTCTTATTACAATACATTTATAGGGACAAACCCTATTTTATTTAATTTAAAACATTGTTTCTTAGATAACTTTTATAGCCACTTATTTTCCAAGCCGTCAGTGCTCTCGAGCTGGCTTTATCCCAGTTGGCTTTCACATTGTGTTACCTGAAACATGTTTTAAAAATATTTTGTCAGCGGGAAATACTGGTGAGTGAATCCCAGTTTAATCAAGAAACATTTTATCAATTAACACAGTATTGAGGGCGATCACATTGTTTATTTCTACCCAATTACTCAATCAGTACTGTCAATCCTTGACTTGTGGGTCATATTACGCATTGGCTAACTCGTTGTCCAATGGTAACGTACTGTCGTCCCGACTTATTACTCGCAAGTAATAATTTTGTATACAAAACCCCAAATACCGGCAGTAATGGAAGAACTACAAAGACTCACATACTGCTTAATCTCATTGTAAAGCATTTAAGGTTTTGTAAAAACTGTTAACAAAAAGGAGATTACTCACATTGCTGGTTTAGGCTTTTCGTAATGGTTTCCTGGGTATAATCTATAATTTACACAAATGTACATTGATTAGTACCATAACCCTTTTTAAATTATTAATAATACCCTCCCCGAGACGGCATTCCAACAACTACGTCGGGCAGAACCACGACAGTTGTTACGGAACCCTAAATCAATCGGGCAGCGTAACTATTATGAAACCGGGGTTATAATACTTACAACGGAGCAGAACTTCGCTACTTAGGGGTATAATACTCAAAATATTATGCCTATACTTTCAGAATTCGAAATTGAGAATAAGAATTGAGCGACGGAAATCGAAAACTGATGCCTGCTATTTATAGTTGTGAAATCTTGTCCTCACGCGGTCCGCTTTCGATAAGGCTAACCCTCAGGCGGCCCGTGTCCACCTATAGCTTTGACCAGTCAGCTAGTAGACTTGACACGATGTCGACACATGTCGACCTCTGGTGCACTCGCGTGTTATGAGTCCGCGCGGCCCGCATTAGTATAAGCTTTAGTTCAAGCGGCCCGCATTAACTTAAAGAAGTCAGCGGAGTCAAACTCTGGTCCTAATTCGGCCCGCTTGATATGTTGGGGTGGGTCTAGGCGGCCCGCCTCAACTTATATTTCACATTTTTATTTTATTTTTATATATTATAATATAATTTGGGCTCGGTTTTCGCATACGGGGTGTAATATAAGACATATTAAGACATTTTATAATATATCAGAGAGTCGGAAATATTATAAGAGTATTGATTTTACCGAGGGTTGTTACAACTATCAACAATCCAATGACTGCTGAAAGTTCCTCCTGGAACACCCTGCACATGAACTCACATGATTAGTTGGAGATGGGGACCCAAGCCTTTGTGGTCTTGGGTCTTCTGCTTTCATCGACAAAAGTTATTTCAATTTCTCGATGGTTTGGAAATTGTGACGCTCCCCCTGAATTCGTAACCGTTTTTGGTTTCCATGTCTGTTGTGTTTTACCAGTTTGAATTTTTGAAATCTTAACTTCGTGATTATTAGAAGTTTTAGAAATTTATGGTTTAACGGAAACAGGTTGTTTGTGAACCACGTCGGTTTTAATTGCCTTTTCAATTACCTTGACTTGTTGGCGTCTCTGTTTCTTTTCCCTTTCTTTTACAAGGCGAGGATCTTGTTTTGTAGAAACAGGTCGCTTTCGGTAATTTTGTTCATGGGGATCATCAACTTTGGCTTTTAACTTATGAAGATACGGACAATTTCGAATGATATGTTCAAATTTCCCACATTCAAAACATGATCTTCGTTTAACAAACCTCGAAGTATCATATGACTGTCTTGTTGATGAACTTTGTGCTCCCGAGGTACTTGGTTTTGAACTGTTTTGTTCATTTCTTTTCAAAGATTTAACTTGATTGACATGATCTAAGTTAGATTTATTTGCAAAAGTTTCCAATTTATCCGTTCCCGTTGATTTCACAAAGTTCACTTTCTTGTTCTTCTTTTGGTTCGGTTCCTTTCGACCTTGAGTCGTTGATTTACCTTTTGGTTTGGTATGATTTTGCTGCTTTTTCACTGTTGGTAATTTCTGATTGCCATATTGTTTTCGAACTTCGGCCTTTGGAATCGGAGGGCACTGTGTTACCATAACGTGTGAACCCGACTTTCCCAAAAACCTACTTGTCTAATCTTCAAAAACTTTACTGATTAAAGATTGATTTACATTCTTAATCGGAAAATCTTTGTCAGAATATATTTTATCATCACCAACAAGAGTGTACAGCAAATTCACACTCTCTGACTCTTTTGCAGACATGGACTTGACCAGAACAGTCTTAGCAGGTTTTGCGGGAGGATCACATAGAATATGATTCTCAAGAGGTATGTCCTCTTCTTTGATTACCGCATCAGACTGTGCTGAGTCAGTATCATCGGATTCATCATCTGAAGAATCAGCATCCTCAACAATGACTGGAGGATCCTGATTTTGTTTAGCAGTTGACACACTTGTAACTGTTGAAACATCCGAATCTGACGATACTTCATTTTTGTATCCAAGTCCGGTTGCAAATTCCTTAATGTCTAAAGGAACAGATTCCTCAAAATATGTCTAACAGGTGGTGGACATTTCTTGTATCCAATGCACGTGTGATGTGCACAAAATGCAACATATAAATTACATCAATTGTGGCATAAAACTAACCATTTTTTAGTACTAATGTTGGAAAAAGTGTGTTTTTGTCTTCCTTTTGTATTTTCAGGATTAAATGAGCTCAAATTAACAAAAGAAGCAAAAAGGTAGCTAAATCTAACATAAATACAAGAAAAGGAACAAACGTGGCATGCCCGACCCCCCGACAACATCTTCCAAAACAAAATCAAGAAGACAGAAGGCTGAACACGCCCCATGCTCAGTAAACACGGGGGCGTGCCCAAGTGCCAGCATAAAAGACAAAGCTATAGAAGCTTCTATCGCCCACCACGGGGCCGTGCTTAGCGAACACGGACACGGAGCCGTGGTCAACTATAAGATTCACAGAATCCAGGCAAATCTTGATAGTACAGATATGCTTCTGCACACGGGGGCGTGCCCAGCGGACACGTGGGCGTGGTCAACTAATGCAGACAAACTGCAATTAATGAAGACAGAGAAGGAGGATGGACACGGGGTCGTGCCCAATGGACACGGGGCCGTGTCCGAGCTACTGTTCAGCCTATAAATAGGGGTGCTTGGCTCATTTGCAAACCATCCCTTGGCACACCACCTCTCTCACACTTCACCCACCACCATCACAACACCATCATCCACCACCATCATCCATTGTCCATCATAGAGTGTGTGAGTCGTCTCGGGATCCAAGATTGATCGTAAGAGTTCTTGACAATCAAAGGCCATTTTTGCCTAAGTCTTTTACATCACTTGGTGAAGACAAGTGTCTAGTGTAATACTTTTTATTTTTAATCTTTTCGCAGTTTTTACTTGGTTATGTATTAATGACTTTAATAACTAGTTTCTTATGTTGAAGGTGATTCTTCGTTATCGTTTGTCCGTGGTGTCTTGGCATTATTTTACTCTCTATATAAAATAAAAGATTTTCACAATTCATATCTCCACGGTCTATATGGAGGTATGTTGGCTACCTGGTCGGGGGTTAAGGGAACGGTTTGTTAAGAGTCTTGCCTTGTTCAGTGTATAGATCCTGCAAGGACCTGGGTCAAATTTAGTAGGACCTCCTTCAATACCCACCGGTATTGGATGGCGGGGGTCCAAACTCTTTGATCCCCTCATATGTAAGCTACTATTAATTCCGGCTATTTAGGACTGTATCCTTGCTGACTCAGACTACTTAGCCGAGGGTAACGTCACCTTCAAAAGAGGGGCCTACCATAATATGCATTAATAACTTAATTAATTATCTTTCAATAATCCGACCCTTTAGGATTGTATCCTTGCTGACTCAAATTACTGGGTTGAGGGTAACGTCACCTTCAAAAGAGGGGCCTACTACAATAACTAAGATAATCTCTTAAAAAGTGCAAAAGTGCGGAAATAATCAAAGGTTACACTATACACGAGTCGGAGCCAAGTGATTCATCTTGTCTATCTGTTTTTATTTTATTTTATTTTTTAGCATTTTAGTTAATTTATTTTTCTTAGTTTAAAACCTTTTTCTAAACTTTTGATTTGATTAGACGTTGAGGATAAACCGGTACTAAAAGCTCATGTGTCCTTGGACGACCTCGGTATCTTGCCAACACTATACTACGCTCACGATGGGTGCACTTGCCCATATGTGTGTTTGGTGTTAGTAAAATATCGTGTTTTATAAATTTAAAACTTGGCTAAAAAGTGTTAAAAAGGGCTTAACATATACATTAAAAACTAATAACACTCACGCACATCAAGTTTTGGCGCCGTTGCCGGGGACACAAGGATTTTAAGAAAGCTTAAAATCGACGGCCTAATCAGTTTTTCAAAACCTTTTCAAAACGTGCGCACATTTTTCTGCATTTTAGTTTAGTTTTGCATTTACAGTAACCTGAACACGGGCCGTGCTCACTGAACACGGGGCCGTGCTGCACATTTTACATAAAACACCCAGTAACAGAAACTGAACACGGGGCCGTGCTCACTGAACACGCCCCGTGCTCAACGAAATCTGTAACTTTAATTAAAACGCCCAGATACAGATTCTGTACACGGTGCCGTGTCCACTGAACACGGGGCCGTGCCCAGCCTCTTTTTTCGTTTTTATTTTTGTTTTCTGATCTCGAGACTTAGTTGTGGTCTGCTGAGTGATTCTTATGGATCAATACTCAGGAGGTTACAACTGCACCTATGAGGAGGATGATTATAGGGAATATTATTGCACCAATTGCGGTAACACTCACTCGGTTCAATATTGTAACTCATATCAACCGTCCCCTTCATACACCTACTATGAGGAGCCCAGGTACGAGCCATCAACTTCATACACATCCTATGAAGACCAAAGGTATGAACCTCCTCCCTCATACTCATATTTTGATGAACCAAGGTACGAGCCTTCATACTCATACTTTGAGGAACCAAGATATGAGCCACCACCTTTATATGCTTATTATGAGGAACTATGGCGTGAACAACCCACCTCATATGAGTATTATGAAGAACAAAATTATGACCCTTATCCATCATATACTTACAATGAAGAACAATTGTGTGAACCATCTACTTCATATGGGTATTATGAGGAACAAAGGATAGAACAACCGGATTCAAGCTTTGAAAATCCCGATCCTTACTCTATCACCGAAGTGACCGATAGGATATTAGAACACCTTAAAACTATCGAGCGCTACATAAAAGAATCTCGCGCAAGGGAAGAGGAGTCCCCGCAAGAGAAGAATTAATAAAGAAGAGATAGTTGAAAGTGTAAAAATGGAAGAACAAATAAGTGAAGAACCGACACATGAGTTAAACAACGAAAAAGGTGAGTCCGACAACGTTACAATTCAAGAAGAGTCTAATTTTGAAGAAATAAATCTCTTGTCACCTTCTTTTGAAAATCACTGTTTAGTACCCACTCATGCTAAGTTTTTAAAAGAATTAAACACTAACACTAAAATTGACGAAACGGTAAGCGTTAAGTTAACTAATGATCAAACCTCGCTAATAAAAGAAGACCCATTTGAAATCAACATTACACCGGTTCCATGTTTTTTTCAAAATTCGTTTATTAGTAACGTCACAATTGATAAAGATCTTTGTGTTAACATAATGCCCAACTACATTTTCGAAATATTAAGTATTAGTGATTTTTCTCCACTTCAAATACCCATTTTTCTATCTAATCGGAAAATAATAAAATCAATCGGTGTAGTTGAGGATGTCTTGGTTCAAACAAATCAAATGGTAATCCCAACCGACTTTGTCATCCTTGATGACGCTCCTCTAGTGTTGGGACGACCCTTTGTAAAAATTCACGAAGTTTTGAAAAACCGGAAGTTCAACAATCTACCTATTCAATTAGGGGCATTTAAAAAAAGTGTCGATCTTGAGAGGTCAATGAAATATCCATTCGCCAATAATGACCCCCTAATTGAAGATGAAGATGAACCACCCGATACAAGTGAAAAGTTTGACCACTTTGTTGAAGAAGAGGTCGCCATAGAACAAACTTTTAAAGTTCTTGATCAAAATGAGCAACCAAATAAGGAGTCTTCTAAAGACCCACCTCTTGAGCTCAAAGAACTTCCAAAAGGTTTGGAATATGCTTTTCTAGACAAAGATGGTAAATCACCTGTAATTATTTCGTCTAAATTAAGTAGTTTAGAAAAAGAAAAATTAATTAATCTTTTGAAAAAACACAAAAACACGATTGCTTGGAAGCTTGTAGATATTAAAGGAATAAGTCCTTCCATGTGGACGCACAAAATTTTAATGAATGATGACTACAAATCGGTAATACAACCACAACGTCGAGTAAATCCAAATGTTCAAGAAGTGGTTAAAAACGAAGTCATCAAATTACTTGACGCCGTACTTATTTATCCTATCTCCGATAGTCCTTGGGTAAGTCCCGTACAAGTAGTTCCAAAGAAAGGAGGTATGACGGTAATAACTAATGAAAAGAATGAATTAATACCAACGAGAACCGTCACAGGATGGAGAGTATGTATAGATTATAGACGATTAAATGAAGCAACAAGGAAAGATCACTTTCATTTGCCCTTCATTGATCAAATGTTAGAAAGATTATCTGGTCATAAATTTTACTGTTTCTTGGATGGTTTTTCAGGTTACTTTCAAATCCCGATAGCACCCGAAGACCAAGAAAAGACAACCTTCACATGTCCCTATGGAACTTTTGCTTATCGACGCATGCCATTTGGTCTATGTAATGCCCCTGCAACATTCCAACGTTGCATGGTAGCCATCTTCCATGACATAATAGAAAAGACAATGTAAGTCTTCATGGACAACTTTTCTATCTTCGAGGATTCATACGACCAATGCCTCGATAACCTTGAACGAATGCTATCCCGATGTGAGGAAACTAACCTCGCCCTTAATTGGGAAAAATGCCATTTCATGGTAACGGAGGGAATAGTACTCGGTCACAAGATCTCAAGTGAAGGAATGGAGGTTGATCGAGCCAAAATAGACACTGTTTCTCGATTACCACCCCCATCCTCCGTTAGAGCTATCAGAAGTTTCCTAGGGCATGCCGGATTTTATAGGCGGTTTATCAAAGACTTTTCTAAAATTTCAAGGCCTCTAACAAAATTACTTGAAAAAGATGCCCCTTTCATCTTTGACAAGGATTGCAATCAAGCATTTCTAACCCTAAAGGAAATGCTAGTCAATGCACCTATCATGATAGCGCCTGACTGGAAATTTCCTTTCGAAATCATGTGTGATGCAAGTGACTTTGCAGTTGGAGCTGTCTTGGGACAAAGAAAAGAAAAGCATTTTCACCCAATTTATTATGCTAGTAAAACACTTAACGATGCACAAGAAAATTACACAACAACTGAAAAAGAATTACTAGCTGTGGTATTTGCTTTTGATAAATTTCGTTCTTATCTTGTTCTTTCTAAAACTATAGTCTATACAGATCATGCAGCCATTCGATATCTCTTCAAAAAGCAGGACGCAAAACCACGTTTGATTCGGTGGATTTTACTCCTCCAAGAATTTGATATTGAAATCAAAGACAAAAGAGGAGCTGAAATCACCGCAGCAGATCATCTTTCACGCTTAGAAGACCCAGCTTTGGAGGCAACCAGGGACGAGCAAATCAACGAAAAATTTCCAACAGAGTCCCTAGAAATGGTGGAGTACAAAGAAGAACCATGGTACGCCGACTATGCTAACTACCTAGCTAGCGGTATAGTCGCAAAAGGTTGGCCACATCATCAAAGAAAAAAATTCTTTGCTAATGTGAAGCATTATTTTTGGGAAGACCCTTATCTTTTCAAAATGTGTGCCGACCAACTCATCCGACGATGCGTACATGGTAGCGAAGCACGAAGAATTCTCCGCCATTGTCATGAAGGTCCATACGGAGGACATCATGGTGCCGCTATTACCGCATGAAAGGTATTTGATTCAGGGTTTTATTGGCCAACCATTTACAAAGACGCCCAAAGTCTTGTCAAGACATGTGATGCTTGCCAAAGAACAGGTAATATTTCTTCCAAAAACGAAATGCCCCAAAATGGCATTCTTGTTTGTGAAATTTTTGATGTGTGGGGACTCGACTTTATGGGACCTTTCCCACCGTCAAAAGGAAACAAATATATACTTGTGGCGGTAGACTACTTGTCTAATTGGGTCGAGGCCGATGCACTTCCAACAAATGATGGAAGAGTCGTGGTAAGATTTCTGAAAAAATTATTCTCTCGTTTTGGAACACCTAAAGCATTAATAAGTGATAGAGGTACCCATTTTTGCAACCATCAACTTGAAATTTTTTTAACAAGATATGGGGTCTATCACCGGGTCTCAACAGCATATCACCCTCAAACAAACGGACAAGCCGAAGTGACTAATAGAGGTTTAAAACGAATACTTGAAAAAACCGTAGGGTTAAATAAAAAGGAACGGGCCGATAAATTAGACGATGCTTTATGGGCTTTTCGAACTGCTTATAAAACAACAATAGGTACAACCCCATATAAGCTCGTCTATGGAAAAAGCTGTCATTTGCCAGTAGAAATTGCACACAAAGCCTACTGGGCAATTAAAAATGTAAAATTAGATTTAGAATTTGCCGGTAGAAATCGATTTTGTCAGTTAAATGAATTAGACGAACTTAGGAATTATGCATACTCAAACTCTTAAATTTATAAGGAAAGAATGAAAAATTTGCACGATAAACATATTAATCCTAATGAATTTCGAGTAGGAGACCAAGTTCTATTGTTTAATTCATGACTTCGACTATTTCCTGGTAAATTAAAATCTAGGTGGTCAGGACCTTTTTCCATCACCCATATTTTCCCACACGGTGCAGTAGAAATTAAATATCGGAATGGAATTCCATTCAAAGTCAATGGCCAACGGCTGAAACTCTATCAAGGATTTATTGAGGATGAAGAGGAAGAAATCTCGCTTCAAACGGTCGAAGAATAAAAGAATCAACATCATACCTGGTAAGTTACGAACGAATGGGTTGACATCTAAATCGGTAAGTCTTCTAACCAAGTTTCTGGGAAACAAAGGGCACTCACACGAGCACTAATATATATATATATATATATATATATATATATATTGCTCGGCACGAGGCCGTGTCCGCTGGACACGGGGCCGTGTCCGCGCGACTGTCGGGATAAAACCCCTTTTTCATAACAGTTACTTCATTCCACACGCCCCGTTTCCCCGAAAACGCTCTGGTTCAAGGCGATTTTCCGCAGATTTTCGATGTCTCCTCTACTTCTAACAACATCAAGGTATGATTCTATCATCATTAGTAGTTAGATTAAGCATTTGCATGTAGTTAAAACATCAAAAATTTGGGGAAAAATCTAGGGCTTGAACTTCATCCGGATCGAACCTCAAATTTTTGTATAAATCTGTTAGCATTAGTTTAGATTAGTGTTATAGGAAGTAAATCCACTTATATTGTTCATAGATTTGCCCGATTTCTCACAAAAACCTCAAACCCTTGTTTTTGAACCGAAAAAGATAAAATCGAAGGGGTAAACGGTTTGTTTTGGGAAAAAACGGCACTTGGGGTTTCATTTTCGGGGGAAACCGCACCTATTGGACCAAAAATTTTCAAGTTTTCGAAACCGGGTCGAAAAATAAAGTTTTTGAGTAACAGACGCCTGGACACGGGGTCGTGTCCGCTGAACACGGGGCCGTGTCCAGCTTGCTGTTTTCAGTTTTCTCCGAAAATTCCATTGTTTCATGCTAACTTTTGGTATATTCTTTCAGATGTCGAAGAAATTCACGAGGTTCAACGCAAATGAGCTCGATGCTAGGGCAAGATACGAAGTGCTTCAAACCAGACCGGAAGAATACCCAAGACAAGCGTGCATGGATCTGTTGGCAATGGTGAACCAACTTGACCGGTTTAACAACCTCGTTACCGGCCCACTAAGAGTCGCCCTAACCACTCGACTTCGCTCAGTCCACGAGTACAATCTGGAATTCTATAGCACATTCACGTTCAATTCAAGGTGCGACCCTTTCGACAATGATGGGGTAGGATTCCGATGTGGTGGAACTAAGTACTCGATTTCGATGGCACAATTTGGGTCGATAGTTGGGCTGTATGCGGAGGAAGATGCGGGAAATGAAGAGAACACCGGAGGGGTGCGAGAGTTGGATGAGAACGAACGCCAAGCCGCGTGGGCTCAGATTGGTGAAGGGCACTACAACCCGAGCAACACTAAGGGTGTAAGGGGCACTCCTCTAAGTGGGGAGTGACCTCTCTTACCCACAACCAATCAGCACGCGCCACGTCAACTCCCCACTTAACTCCCCCCACACCCTCAATTTGATGGCGACACTCCTCTCTTGGGGGACTTGTTTTTTTATTTGTTGTAATTATGCATGTATTATAAATTAAACAAATATTAATAAAAATTAAATAAAATTTAAGAAAAGACATTTCATTAAATTAAAAATAAAAATTACATTCAAACTAGAAAAATAAAAAAACAAACTACTCGTTGTCGGAATTCGCTTCAAGGTGAGGTAGATCTAAACGTCCAAGATGCTCAACGAGATCGTGTTTTAGTCTCCAATGCGTTTCTTCGTCAATGAGCTCGCTAAAAGCAGTATCATCGAATACGGGTTCGACTGGAGGATCTTGAATGTGTACCAGTGCTATCGCCCTTCCGTCGTCTTTTATAATCATGTTATGTAAAATAATACACGTATACACGCTGGACCTTATCTTTTTCACCGTTTTGGAACGCATTGGACGATTTAGTATTCCCCACTTCGCCTTTAACACACCAAACGCCCGTTCCACATCTTTTCTTGCGGCCTCATGTTGCCTCTTGAATGTTTTTTTTCATTCGGGATGTGAGGATATGGAAAAGACTTCACAAACACGGACCAGCTAGGGTAGATCCCATCAGTAAGATAATACCCGCGTTTGTATAAGTGGTCGTTCACCTGAAATGGACAATTTGGCGCCGTTCCGTTTCGTTGAGTAAGAAATAACGGAGATTGTTGGAGCACGTTGATGTCGTTTTGTGAACCCGCCGGGCCACAAAAAGCATGCCAAACCCACAAATCTTGAGACGCCATCGCCTCTAACATAACTGTCGGGTATTGATGATCGCCTCTCATATATTGTCCACACAATTCTGTGGGGCACATTCTCCAGACGAAGTGTGTACAATCCAGACTACCCAACATACCAGGTAGGTGATGTCTCTCCTCATGAGCCTGATACAATAGCGCAACGTCGTGGCTCGTTGGTCTACGTAAGAATTCACCAGCATACATTCTACAGACCGTCTCGCAGAAATAATTAAGGCACTCACGAGAGGTCCTTTCAGCCATATTTAAATACTCGTCGTTTTCGTCTGGTGGGTTACCGGTTGCAAGTTGTTTAATCGAAGAAGTAACCTTTTGCAACGACGTGAAACTTTTCTTCATTCTCTCGTCCAAGCCCTCTTGAAACCACTCGTTATTCGCTTCCACGTCACTAACAATTTTTAGGAACAAAGACTTGGACATACGAAACCTCTGACGAAAAATATCGGCATTAAATTTTGGATTATCGACAAAATAATCGGCCATGAGTGTTTCGTGGCCTCCCACACGATCTCGACGGACAACTTTTTTTTTATTAGACGATGCCGTGTCTAGTAGCTCCGCTTGTTGGATGAGATTTTGGAAGAAAATTAAACTACTATCGCTTGACGATGAATCTTCATCGTCGGGAAAGTCGGACATGAGAGAAAAAAACGGGAACTTGGAATCCATATTTTTTAAAGATTGGGTAAAAAAATACAGTGAGAGTTGTTTTGGGTTTGAAAAATAAAAAGATTGAAGTGGGTTAGTATTTATATGGTTTAGGAGAATTTTTTTTTAATATATAACGGCTATATAGCCGTTTGAAAATGGAATCTCTCATCGGTGAACACCCACCGCTCCCCATTCACCGCTTAGCCTCCCCGAGGGGTCGGCGGCGGTGTTCCCGCTCGGGGACTTGGCTCACCGCACCCCTCCCCGCAAAGCGCCTCGGACACCCTAAGAGCACTAAGCAGAGGGACCCGCTTTACCGTTACATTCATAGAGTCCTCACTTACTCTCTTAGCCAAAGGCATGACAGCGGTGGCGTTGTAGGGTTAAGAGACCCGATAGTCCTTCATTGCATTCATAATCGCAGACACCTCGATGTTCCATACCTCCTGCTCCGAAACATGCATTTGAACCGGCTTGCTACTCCACCAACCCCTATCTTCTTCGGGGGGTGGATATACCATCTCTTCAAGCATTTCGTGAACATGCCTAGGTCCTTCGAAAGGAGCCCATGGTCGGGAAGAGTGGATGTACACATCTGCCGCTCCATGACCTTAATTTATGAGGCTGAAGACGGGACAATTAGCTTCCAAAGGATGCAGGGGAATGCATGGAACCCGCAAGAGGCACTCGTCCTTCACGCTCCACAGCATCATCAGTACCAGTACCAGCCCCACGGTGATCCGGGCCAATCCTCCTCACAAGGAGGTGGTTTTCCTAACTTCCAAAGTTTACATGATTTATTGCAGGAAAACCTCATGTGCACCAGGAACACCTATAACATGGCAAGCAACACGTATGCCCGGGTTGGAGCAATCGAGAGAAACATATCCGATATCCAAGATGATATTGGGAATATCCGGGAGTACATAGCGGGGCACGGTGGAGGAGGAGATGATGATGAGAACGAGGACATGGACTAGGCGGGAGGAGCGGAGTTAGGAGCAGCTGGTTGGTGATCCCATAGGTTAACCCCCTTTTATCTTGAACAATTTCCGGCCTGCGTGCCGTGTGTTGAACAATTTACTTTCGTTTAACTCTTTTTATTTTCTGCATTTGTTTTTCTTTTTAACTTTGGGATGTGGATGTTGAACTTGGTAATTTAGGATGTTTGCTATGGTTTGGTGTAGTGTTTATTGATAAAACAGGTACATACGAGGCTTAGAGTGCTAAATATTAGTACTACTAAAGCCGGAGCAGGAAAACCAGAGCCAGAAACCTGTTTTTCCACTTTGCAGATTGTCTACACGGGGTCGTGTCCAGCCGACACGCCCCCGTGCCCACTTCCCCAGACCTGCTGTTTGTTTAATTCTGCAGACTTTTTGCCAGACACGGGGTCGTGCCTAGTGGACACGCCCCCGTGTCCAACTTCTTTAAGTTTTCGTTACTGGCACTCCGACACGGGGTCGTGTCCAGACGCCCAGTAACATAAATTTTGCTTTTTCACACCTTTTTACACATTCAATCAACCTAAAAACTTATTTTTGGGACACATTGAGGACAATGTGTAATTTAAGTGTGGGGGGATGCTAAAATCTTGAATCTTGCAAGTCCTAATTACAAGCCTTACACAAAACTCTATTGGAACCGCTAATCACCCCAAATTTTTTCAAAACTTTTTCATTTTTCTTACTTGTCTAGGTTTAACTTGGGAATTTCAAATTCTATAAAGGTTATATTTTTACAAATTTACAACCGATAGCGTCGTGATAAAAAGAACCAACATAAGAAAATTATGAAACGGCATGACAAGCTTAGTTAAAATTTGATTATATATACTTGATCACATAAAAACCCATTCCCACAAATAGTGAGTTTTGAGCCTTTATTGAGCATACAAATACATATCTTTAAACTAAATGCTCATTTTTCGTTTCTTGTGTGAATAGCCGCTTGGTTCTTACGACTCTAGAACTTGCCACGACGATACATTCCCAGTCCTTACCAACTTAAACCCGAGTAAGTAAATGATGGAGGCATTAGGACTAACCCTTTTTATTTCTACACCATTATTTTTTTTACCACCTACCCAAAATCCCCCTAGTTAACCCCTTTGAGCCTAAACCTTTTCATTTCTTAACCCAAAAACAAACACCCTTTTTACCCACCAAATTTTTATTTTAAACCCTTTGTTTTAGTAACAAGCTCGGTTTTTCGTATGACTTTTCAAAAAAAAAAAAAAATGTTGATGATGAAGCAAAAGAGAAATAAACAAACAAGTTCATCCAAAATAACTTTGTTTGAATAATGGCTTCATCAAAATAAAAATTGCAAAAATAAAAGTCTTACGAAAACCGACGCTTTTTACGCCTTTCGCCCTTTTACTAACCACTAACCCAACTACCTACCTTTAACCCAAGCCTAACCCTTAACCCAAAAGTCCTCTTGATATTTACAAAGGTATATAGTTAAAAAGGAGGATGATTGATTGCTTGGCAAGCCTATGGTAGGAGTAAGTTCCATGCCGCTCTCGAGTGATTCACTAAAATACATCTTCGGCCGACTGTTGAGTGATCCCCCGTGAGGTATGTGAACTTGTATATAAGTGGAATTTTAAATAAAAATGCATGTTATGCCCTAAAAAGTTATTTATCTTATGTAATGTTTTAAATAAATCATGACGAATAGGATTGTAAATAAATAAAAATAAAACTTAATTAAGAATCTTGGAAATCCCGACACTCTATGACAAGCCCAAAAACCTTCTCTTCTACCCATTCCATTTGGGAGTGTAAAGCCACATTATAAAGAGTTTTGCTTGAGGACAAGCAAAGATTCAAGTGTGGGGGTATTTGATGTGCAAAAAATGCAACATATAAATTACATCCATTGTGGCATAAAACTAACCCTTTTTTAGTACTAATGTTGGAAAAAGTGTGTTTTTGTCTTCCTTTTGTATTTTCAGGATTAAATGAGCTCAAATTAACAAAAGAAGCAAAAAGGCAGCTAAATCTAACATAAATACAAGAAAAGGAACAAACGTGGCATGCCCGACCCCCCGACAACATCTTCCCAAACAAAATCAAGAAGACAGAAGGCTGAACACGCCCAGTGCTCAGTAAACACGGGGGCGTGCCCAAGTGCCAGCATAAAAGACAAAGCTATAGAAGCTTCTATCACCCACCACGGGGCCGTGCTCAGCGGACACGGGGCCGTGGTCATCTATAAGATTCACAGAATCCAGGCAAATCTTGATAGTACAGATATGCTTCTGCACACGGGGGCGTGCCCAGCGGACACGGGGGCGTGGTCAACTAATGCAAACAAACTGCAATTAATGAAGACAGAGAAGGAGGATGGACACGGGGCCGTGCCCAATGGACACGGGGCCGTGTCCGAGCTACTGTTCAGCCTATAAATAGGGGTGCTTGGCTCATTTGCAAACCATCCCTTGGCACACCACCTCTCTCACACTTCACCCACCACCCACCACCATCACAACACCATCATCCACCACCATCATCCATTGTCCATCATAGAGTGTGTGAGTCGTCTCGGGATCCAAGATTGATCGTAAGAGTTCTTGACAATCAAAGGCCATGTTTGCCTAAGTCTCTTACATCACTTGGTGAAGACAAGTGTCTAGTGTAATACTTTTTATTTTTAATCTTTTCGCACTTTTTACTTGGTTATGTATTAATGACTTTAATAACTAGTTTCTTATGTTGAAGGTGATTCTTCCTTATCGTTTGTCCGTGGTGTCTTGGCATTATTTTACTGTCTATATAAAATAAAAGATTTTCACCATTCATATCTCCACGGTCTATATGGAGGTATGTTGGCTACCTGGTCGGGGGTTAAGGGAGCGGTTTGGTAAGAGTCTTGCCTTGTTCAGTGTATAGATCCTGCAAGGACCTGGGTCAAATTTAGTAGGACCTCCTTCAATACCCACCGGTATTGGATGGCGGGGGTCCAAACTCTTTGATCCCCTCATATGTAAGCTACTATTAATACTTTAATTCGGCTACTTAGGACTGTATCCTTGCTGACTCAGACTACTTAGCCGAGGGTAACGTCACCTTCAAAAGAGGGGCCTACCATAATATGCATTAATAACTTAATTAATTATCTTTCAATAATCCGACCCTTTAGGATTGTATCCTTGCTGACTCAAACTACTGGGTTGAGGGTAACGTCACCTTCAAAAGAGGGGCCTACTACAATAACTAAGATAATCTCTTAAAAAGTGCAAAAGTGCGGAAATAATCAAAGGTTACACTATACACGAGTCGTTGCCAAGTGATTCATCTTGTCTATCTGTTTTTATTTTATTTTTCAGCATTTTAGTTAGTTTTATTTTTCTTAGTTTAAAACCTTTTTCTAAACTTTTGATTTGATTAGACGTTGAGGATAAACCGGTACTAAAAGCTCTTGTGTCCTTGGACGACCTCGGTATCTTGCCAACACTATACTACGCCCACGATGGGTGCACTTGCCCATATGTGTGTTTGGTGTTAGTAAAAATATCGTGTTTTATAAATTTAAAACTTGGCTAAAAAGTGTTAAAAAGGGCTTAACATATACATTAAAAAACTAATAACACTCACGCACATCAACGTGACATCCTTTTTCTCTTTTTGTATGTCAATGATGTGATCTAGCACATACCTAGAGTTTGAATAATTGTCTAGCTTAAGCCGGATCGCCTCACTTTCACACTTAACACAGGCTAACTCTTTTTGCATGATTTCGAGACGATTGATATAACAGTTTATGTCAGTTTGTTTTCTTGAAACCATTTTTGTTAGCTCGGTTTTATCTTTTCTTAAATTTTCAACCACCTTTTTAAATTCTTTTTCATGGTTTTCATAAAACATGTTAGCCTCTTTGCATTTCGAAAGATCCACTATCAACTTTTGATTGTGGATATATGTCACGTCATACTTGCTTTGCAAATCATCATATTTGCCTTGCAAGTCCGACAATTTATCACCTAAACTAACACATTTATCACATTTATCAGAAGTTGGTTTATCGACACATACCTGACTTGATGAACTGCCGACATTAGCCATAAAGGCTGAATGAATAGAAGAAGAAGAATAAGCAGCTTTATCCACCAGAATTGTTCTTCTGTCATTCCTTGCTGCAGTTTCTCCCAACAATTCATCAACATCTGCGTCGACTGACACACTTGATGTTTCATCCAAATGATCATCGCCTGAAGTTGAGGATTCTTAATCTGAGCTTCTACTATATCCGGAACTGTCTTCATCTTCAGATGATTCTCCACCACTGGCGGAAGATTCTCCACCACTGGTGTGTTTCAGATCCTTGACAACTTCAGCAAAACAAGTTGTTCTATCCTGAACATCACTTCCCAATTGAATCGACCAGTCACAACCTTCAACGACTTGTACCACAAGAGCCTGGTTGGCATTTGATGCTCCTGCTTGATTTGGATTGTTCACAGGCATCAACGTACGCTCGTTATTCCTGTTTTGATCCTGATTCTGATTGTACTGGTTGCCTTGATTCCTGAAAGGATTCTGGTTCCCATGTTGAGCTGGTTTGGTACATTCTCTCTTGAAGTGACCTCGTTCACCACAATTGAAGCACTTGACTGATTGTTTATCGAACCCATACTTGGTATCTCTCTTGCTTTCCAAGCTGGTTCTACCAGTCCTTTCCATGAAGTCTTTAGCTCGCCTAACCGCACTAGCAAAAGCCCACTTGATGTCCATCATATCCATTTCCTCCATATCAATCTGCTGATAATCTTCTTGTGTCAGATTGATGTTTCCAATTTGACCTGCTATCAACCCACAATGCGCGCTCACCAATGTGTTTAGTAGCTCCATATGATCCTTAGCTACTTCAACACTTACTTTCGAGAAATTCGAAGTGTCGAGCCGGACAGTATTTGGATTAGATGGCTGACCGGCAGATGAAGTGCTTCCATAACAAGCTTGTTGTGGAACTGGTAGTGGATTTCTGTACAAATCAGTTGCTACAGAAGACCTTTGGGTTTGCTGCTGGGGAACTGCCTGTAGTGGATTTCCATACAAGTCTGTTATTCTTTGTTGCTGAGGAACTGGTTGTATTGGATTTCCATACAAGTCAGTGCTTGATACAAAAGCCGTTTGTAGCGGAGCATGTGTAACAGGTCTTGCAACAGTGCTAGAACCTCCAAAGTTACCATAATACATATCAGGATTTTGTTGCACTGGAATCCGTTTCGCCTACCTAATTTCTTCTTGATCTTTGTTCTCCAAGAGCTGAACGAAATCATTGATGTTTGTCGTAGCCAATGTGCCATTGTATTTCAAGATTTCCAAGAAACCATTCCATTGAGGTGGCAGTGCATCTACAAACTTTGTGACAACCTCTGCTGGAGTTGTTGCTACCCCATAAGTATTCAACTCCGTCAGCAAGTGATAATATCTACTTGTCAAATCTGCCAAAGATTCCATTTCCATACACGTGAAGCCATCAAACTCCTTCTTGAGTAAACCATGTCGCAATTGGCGTGACGCTTCATTTCCTAGACCTCTCGTCTTCAATGCATCCCATAACCGCTTTGACGTCTTGAAGCTGATAAACTGATGATATATATCCTTGCTCAACGCCTGAGTTAGAATAGCATATGCTTTCTTTTCTAAATCATATTTCTTCTTCTCGTCTTCAGTAAGATCTGCAAATGTCGCGGCAGTTGAAGCGGCAACATCAAGAGCTTGATCAAAATCTGTAGTAAAACATAACCACAGTTCCGAGTTTTGCCCAAGGACATACGTATGGAATCTTTCTTCCCATCCAGGATATTCATTCATGTGCATTGGCTTCGGTGGACGGTTAAGGCTTCCGGTTTCGCTTTCGCTTAAAAGTATACTTTGAATACTTTGAGTTTGATTTGAAACAAACGCCCATTGTCCTGTCGAAATTGGATTCGCTTGCGATGGAATAGACGAAGATGCGGGTGCGGGAGATTCGGCCCATGATGGCGACAAACCCGTGCTTCTATACTTGCTCTCCGTATTAGATGCGGGTGCGGGAGATTCGGCCCATGATGGCGATAAACCCGTGCTTTCTATATTTACTCTCCGTATTGGATGGAATACCCCACTAGTCTGGATTCATTTTGAATACATAATACTGAATACCTGCTAAAATCACTTAAAACAAACCGTTAAAATAACTTTTGAAAGCTTCTGTTAATACTTGACAAAAGTGATCCACTAAACACTTAGTTTTTGGCGAAACTCCTTTTATGACGAAAGAGGGTTTCGTCAAGGACCAATTGTGAGGAAAAATAAGAGTTTCGTCAAAAACAAATTTTGAGGAAACTTAGAAGTTTCGTTGACAAAGATGTACTAACAACTTTACTAGATATTTTGAAAAAAAGAAATCAAATCCTTTTATCTCTGACACAAGGAGTGTTGAGCCACAATTGTCAAACAACCATACCCTTACACACTCACTGTTTACCAACCACTCATCATGATTTGTGTAAAGACTTCAAACAAACAATATTATAATTAACTTCAATAGTTTAGTCTTCAACCTCAAAACCCAGAAATATGATGAACATACAAGAACTTTTGAAGATGTGAAGAACCCTATGAGTTTTCCGGTAAACTTATGAGTTTTCCGGCCAACCGAAAAATTTTCGAACACAATTTTTGCAAGAAAACTTCATTAAAAACCTTGACACAACATATATAAAAGAGATTTAACAAGGTTTTGTAAGAACTAATCAACAAAAACACCAAGTTTTTCAAGATTTTTAACTTTTTTTTCCAGAAAATATGATCTTCAGAAACTCGAAAAACACTCGGTTTTAACAAGGAAGAGAGCCAAGGCTCTGATACCACTTGTAGGTCCAACTAGCGGAGGATCTAGTCGCCTAATCCTTGTATACGAACAGACCCGGTTGTGCGGAATCCAACCGGGAAAGCAAACCTAGATCGAGATAAACACGAGATAATGATTCAACGTTTAACACATACGATTGTATATATGAGACGAGTTCAGTTTACAAGATAACAATATAAGTTTCACACACACTAAGCTCTCTCACAGTTCTCTCGGTTGTCTGTGTTCTACTATGTCTTCTGTCTTCTGTGCTGCTTATATAGAGGAAACAGTCGACGAAACAACTTCAGCCGACGAATCATCATGGCGAAACTCCAACAGTGACGAAACAAGGGGACTTTCGTCACACCCTTATATTCGACGAAACATGAGTTTCCTCAACAGAAGTTTTGTCATGATCAAATGCAGGCTGGACTTTCGTCAATCATCAGGAAGACATGAGCAGGAGTTTCATCATATGTAGTCTGTGTTTGTTGGAAGTGAGTCTACGTCATGCATGAGGGTTCGTGGCATCATCTAATTGTTCGTTGAAGGCATTGAGTGTTCGTAATGAACCATTAAATATCATTCTTCGTGGGCACTATTAAATGATCAACGAACATTACAATTTTCCTTGGTGAACATTCAAAGAGTTATCCATATGACATCATCATGGTGATGTCATGGTGTTGATGATCCGCGGCTCTTCGTGCTTCGCGTATCGGTCTCTGGGACGCACGACGGAGGAATGTCGTGACGGTGGCATTGAGCCGAACCTAACCGAGTCGAACTGAACCGATTCGCGTCCACATAATATGTATCAACGCTCCTCAACAACAAAAACAAGTAAACTATCTGCTGAGCAAACCAAGGTGAGTTCACAACTTTTTCTAAAAAGCATGCGTTCCCGGTGGTTGGGAAACGGAACGAAAAACACTATCTCCTTGTGTGGGATACGGGTACATTCTCCCCTCATGCGGGACGCTCAATTAATTACTATTTATATTAGATGCAACAAGTGTACTAAACGAAACTCTATCACGAAAGTCCCTACTTATGATACCGATTAGTCACCGGTGCCTGGCGAATGGGTTATTAGTTGATAGCGCTATTTAAGTCTCACCAACCTCACACCGTGCCTGGAGAAGATCGGTCATGAACTAACTGTCAATGATGATAGACATTGACAAAACGGGGCAAGCAAACATGAGGTCGCAGAGTATTCGGTATAATGTATTTTAGTAGCTTAACATATGGGGTAGCTCCCCATGGCATGATATAAATGAGTAATTTAACTACTTAAACAAGTTTTATGGAATTAAAACTGGATAACTCGTGAACTCACCAACTATATATTAGTATTATTTATAGTGTATGTATAGTCCAATAATCATTGCAAGGATCTCATATAAGTCATACAAGGAGGTAGGAGGATAATCCTTCCATTTAAGACCTCTTTCGTAGTTTCACCAATGCACAAGTTATTACAAGAACAACAAGGATGGTCAAGAATACAATAAAGATAAAAATGAAATGAACTAACTACTCAAGGGACAAATCATCAAGTGAGGTGGTGGCTTGAAGGTATGAAAGCCAAGGCTTCCAAATAATCACACACATTCATCACAAGTCTTGTTTACAAGAACAAGCTTGGAGGATACAACACTTGTGGGTTAAAACCCTTACAAAAATAGAAAGTTTGGAGTGCTAAAACATTCTGATTTCATATGTAACAACCTTGTTTTTAAGCATACTAATCATAGACTTGATTAGTAGCATAAGGACATAGGCTTGTATGGATAACACATAAGTTTAAGAAAGTTTTATAAAGTTTTATTCAAAACAGAAAGTTCTTACACTTTTAACCTCAATGTGGTGATGTTCCATCTTTGGTTTTCCATGGAAAACCTATGGAAACACTCCTAGAGGTGTTCCAAGTGTTAAGAAGCAAGAAGAAGTGAAGAACATGGAAGATAGGTGAGTTTAAACTCACTTTTGTAAACTGCCTCGAATCTGACTTTTGCTACTGATTTGCAACTGATTTGGAGTCATTAGATAGTGAGAATGAAGTGTTTGCAAAGTGGAAGAAGTGTGGATTTGAGGTGTGTTATATAGGTGAAGTTTAGGGTTAAGTTAGGTGACTAATTAATGAAGAAAACACACCAACTAACACAAAAATTGCCAATAGATGGAGCTGAAACAACCGAGGGTCTCGCGGCACGCGACCGAGGGAGAGTATCCCCGTCGCGCAGCGCGACGAGTGGTATTTACGGAAATTAAGTTTTGTTTTTGACATTTCAGCCCCCTGAAGTTTATATTACTTAGGTTTTGATGTGTTTTTAGGTATAAAGGCATCTTATAAAGGTGTATTATGTAATTAAAGCATAAAACAAGTATGACTAAGTATAATTAAGTATTTAAATTGAGAATATGTATCATATACGCATAAATTGAGTATGTATGACAAGTATTTGTAAGTTTAACACATTTTGCAAGAATTACGAATAAGATATCACTTGTATGATGAATTCAAACGTATGAACATGTACGAATATGTAAAGCATGAATTGTAAGAAATAACGAATTTTATTTATGATCCAGTCTCGGATTTTACAACGATACAACGAAAATACGATTACAAGGAATACAAGATTTCCAAAAATAGAAATACAAGACAAGCTTTCTAATTAAGGAAAGTACGAAAAAGCAGGGCGTTACAGTCTCCCCTCCTTTAGGAAATTTCGTCCCGAAATTTAGGAAGGTGTAACGAACAGTTGGAGATACTTAGTCTTCATATCACTCTCGAGTTCCCAAGTAAACTCAGCACCACGTTTTCCTTCCCATCGAACCTTGACGATAGGAATTCTATTGCGCCTTAATTGCTTGACTTCTCGGTCCATGATCTCGACGGGTTTCTCTACAAAGTGTAAAGTCTCGTTGATTTGAAGATCTTCGAGAGGAACTTTAAGTCCTTCTTCAGCTAGATATTTCTTCAAGTTTGAGATGTGGAAGACAGGATGACCGTTGTTGAGTTCTTCAGGTAGGTCCAGTCGATACGCAACCTTGCCAATCCTTTCGAGAATTTTGAAAGGACCCACGTAGCGAGGTGCGAGTTTCCCTTTCTTACCGAATCGAACCACAGCCTTCCAAGGGGATACCTTGAGAAGTACAAAGTCACCTATCTCGAATTCCAAAGGTTTGCGACGCTTGTCAGTGTAACTCTTTTATCGGCTTCTGGCTTTCAGCAAGTTGTCAAGAACCTGTAAAATCTTGTCCGTCGTCTCTTGTATAAGCTCGGGACCGGTGATTTGAGCTTCTCCGATCTCGTGCAAACAAATCGGCGAATGACACTTACGATCATACAATGCCTCGAAAGGTGCCATTTGAATACTCGCGTGATAACTGTTATTGTACGAGAATTCGATCAGAGGCAAGTGCATATCCCAGTTGCCACCAAAATCTATTACGCATGAACGAAGCATATCCTCTAGAGTTTGGATAGTACGCTCGGTTTGTCCGTCAGACTGAGGATGGAAAGCGGTGCTAAGGTTGAGAAGAGTACCCATAGCAGATTGAAAAGTTTTCCAAATACGAGACGTAAAGCGACCATCACGATCAGAAATGATGTCAATGGGGATACCATGACGACAAATGATTTCAATTCGTGTAGATACGAGCCAATTTCTCGACTTTGTAATCTTCACGAATGGGGAGAAAGTGAGCGGATTTGGTCAATCGGTCAATGATCACCCAAATACTGTCATGCCTAGATGAAGTACGAGGAAGCTTGGTAATAAAGTCCATCGCAATGCTCTCCCATTTCCAGACAGGAATTTCTGGTTGTTCGAGCAAGCCAGAGGGACGTTGGTGTTCGGCTTTAACCTTTGAACAAGTGAGGCATTTCGAAACGAAGGTGGCGATATCTTTCTTCATTCCAGGCCACCAATAGGACGTACGCATCTCGTGGTACATCTTATCAACACCAGGGTGAATAGAATACCTCGATTTGTGTGCCTCCTTCATCAGAAAGTCTCGAAGGTTATCACGATCCAAATGCGATTGAGATGATATAAAATACCACCGGATTTGGTTACAAGACTCTCTTCAGCCCCATATTGCATCTCGTTGTAGTGGTTACCCTCATTAACAGATGCATATTGAGCTTCACGAATGCGGTGTTGAAGATCATTGATGAGTTGGAGACAACGAATACCCTTAACATGAGTCTTACGACTAAGAGCATCGGCCACTACATTCTCCGTACCTGGATGGTAGCGAATTTCGCAGTCGTAGTCGTTTAAAAACTCTACCCAACGACATTGACGCATGTTCAGTTCCCTTTGGTTAAAGATATGTTGAAGGTTCTTATGGTCGGTGAAGACCACACACATAGTACCATAAAGGTAGTGTCGCCAAATCTTCAAGGCAAAAACAACTGCACCAAGTTCAAGGTCATGCATAGTGTAGTTCTTGTCATGTATTTTGAGTTGCCTCGACGCGTAAGCGATAACCTTGTCTCATTGCATAAGGACACAACCAAGGCCAAGGTTTGAAGCATCACAATACACAACGAAGTCGTCGTTACCATCGGGAAGTCCTAGGATAGGAGCATTGCAAAGCATGTCCTTGAGCGTTTGGAAAGACTCCTCTTATTCAGGACCTCAAACAAAAGATTTATCTTTTTGAGTCAAGGAGGTAAGAGGAACGGCGATTTTCGAGAAGTTCGAAATGAAACGACGATAATAACCAACTAAACCAAGAAATGAACGAATTTCAGACGGAGACTTAGGTGCAATCCAGTTCTTTACAGCCTCTATTTTTGCAGGGTCAACGTGGATACCAAGTTCGTTGACGGTATGACCAAGGAATTGAACCTCTTTTAACCAAAATTCACACTTGGAGAATTTGGCGTAAAAACGTTCAGCGCGTAGAAGTTGAAGGATAAGACGCAAGTGTCGCTCATGCTCTTCTTGAGTCTTGGAGTAGACGAGGATATTGTCGATGAAGACGATCACGAAATGATCTAAGTACGCTTTGCACACACGGCTCATCAAATCCATGAAAACAGCAGGTGCGCTGGTTAAACCAAAGGGCATGACCACAAACTCGTAATGACCATAACGTGTTCAAAAGGCGGTTTTGGGTATATCTTCTTCGAGGACTCGAAGTTGATGATATCCAGAATGAAGATTGATCCTGGAAAAGCAAGTCGCGCCTTGTAGTTGATTGAAGAGATCATCAATGACGGGTGGTCCATAGGACAACCCTTAAAAGGTTTAATATTATGCACATTCCATGTTTATTATGGTTAATTGCTTGAACTTGGTAACCACTATATGTTTGATGATGCAGGTGTTAAAGTGCTCAAGATGCGGGTTTTAGGAAGCTTAGATGGAAGCTAGAAGTTGGCGAAACCAAGAGTTGAAGAAATTGTGATTTGAAAGAGAAAAAAGAGCACTAGCCGCCGTAGCCTACGGCCTCTGCCGTAGGTTACGGCCCTCCATATTCTCAAAAGATCACCGCCATAGGACAGTACATAGCTGGCGTAAGGAAATAGCTGGGCACCGTAAGCTACGGTGAGCGCCGTAGCTTACGGCGCTATGTTGACCTCTGTTGACCGCTGGGCACCGTAAGCTACGACAGGCGGCGTAGCTTACGGCGCCGTCTGATGGTTTTTGTAACTTCTACATTTAATTGCCCTTTGAAGATGTTTTATGGGTTCCAATCATGTATTTTTGGTTACACAACACTTGGGACACGAATTTGGCTGCACTTGGAGAGTTCTTGAGTGCTTGAAGACAATTTCCAATCATTCGGTTTGTGTTTTTAATTGTTATGAACATTGAAACTTGTGTGAGGATGATGATTCAAGCCATGAGTGGCTAAACTCTTTGTGATCATCCTGGATTGAAGGTTTGCTTGAGACTTTTCATGTTTTGATCTTTATTTCTAGAATAATAGGCTTGCATCTTTTGTTTGTTTATTATGGTGTGTTGATATTTGTTCGTAAAAAGTTAATTGATGCTTTGATCATAACTTAAACCATACGTTCTTGGTGCCGTTGGCAATCGAGATATCATGGGAGGGATTTGGATTGGGTATTGAATGATTGGTCATCGGGTAACAACCTCGCGTTCTAGGAATCCGAGTACTTAGTTCCCTTTCATCACGAACACGTAACTTCACATGAATCATGTCTATGTGGTTCTTTCTAGTTGGATTAAAACGTGAATGTCAATTGAAATCGGAAATCTAGGATGGTCATTTGTCTCTAAATTGTTTACAAACCAAATTTTCATTTTGCAATTAGATTAATAATTTTAGTTTTAAAAATCAAACAATCATTCCAACTCTTGAATTTATTTTTATTGCCATTAGCTTAATCTTAGTTAATTTAGATACACTTTTAAATAACACATATTCCACAAACTCCCTGTGTTTGATACCCACTTACCGCTAGCTATTTAGTTGTAATTGGATTAAATTTGATTGTGACCATGACATCACGTCAAATTTTGGCGCCGTTGCCGGGGAGTAGTGCGCAACGTGTGTTATTTTTGATCTTTTTAAGTTTGTTATTTTTCTGGTTTACGTTGGGTGTGTTAGTGTGCAGGTATTTACAGGTGCATGCGTACTAGAAGCTCTCACAAGCTATCACCATTGGCATTTGATCCAGAGATTGAACGAACTTTGAGAGGAAACAGAATCTTGTTAAGGGAAAACAAAATCAGCGGTTCACCAACAACACCAACTACACCAATTACACCACATAGATACATGGATCCACCACCACCCACTACGGGTGAACTTATACCACCCTTCATACCATCGTCAACTCAACCTTCACCAAATACCACCATGCCTAACACCACTACCGACCCTATTCCACCTCATGATGTTACACCAACCAACACTACACAACCCATTACCACCCAAGATGAACCTACACTTACTTTTAACCCTTCTACTACAATTCCACCATTATCCCATTTCTTCCCATGTTCGAGTCAATCATCTTCCACGTATTCAATACCACCAAATTCAACCATTGTTCATGCTACTTCATCATTTAGACCACCGAACCAATCAGGTTTCCACTATTCATCTTTTCCATTTGGGCAATCATCGGGTATAGGAGGAGATGGATATGAAGAAGGGTATGAAGATTTTGAGGGATATGAGGAAGATGGATATGCATATGGGGGTGATGGAGATCAAGGGGAGTTTACTTATGTACAAGGTCAAACTCAAGGAATGCCAAGTGTTGGTGGAATTCCACAACAACAAGTTATACCACAACATATTCGGCCAAGGCCACAAGGGCCACAAGTGCAACATCCTATACCATTGCAACAAGTTCGTCCACAAAATGCACAACCACAATTCCAAAGGCCAATTCAACACCCACTGATGCCACAACATCAATTTCAACCACATGTACCTCAAGGGCCTATGCAAAGACCAATGGGTCCTATTCGTCCAAGGGGTCGGTTGGGTGTACCAAGAAGACATCTTCGAGAACATGCAAGAGGCATTGAAGCACATTTTAGGCCGGTAATCACTCACAATCCTTCACCGGTAGTTATTCCTCACAATAATCAAGGGAGGACATTTGAAGTGAGAACCAATTCATTGCAAAGCTTGCCAAAATATAAGGGTCTAGCAACAGAGGAGCCTTATTTTCATTTGGAGGCTTATGACTCGATTTGCAACACTCTTGGGAGTCAAGGATTTTCGGACGATGATGTCAAATTGGTACTATTCCAATTTTCTTTGGAAGACAAGGCAAAGAAGTGGTTTTACACTCTACCTTCGGCATCTATTTATACATGGGCGGAGATGCAACAAATCTTTTTAGAAGAATTTTACACCGCTCAAAAGACAAATGATGCTAGGAAAGTGTAACTAATCTCATTAAAATTACTAATTCTTATTTTATTATATCCAATAGGAAACCCTAATTGAGACCCCCAAGTAATATTGCATGATCCCTAAAATTTTCAGAACAATCGGAACTAGGATCAGGGCCCCCTAAAACTCAGGGGGGTATTCCCTAATTGGTATTATCCTCACAGTTTGTTGTCAAATGCGAATTTCGTCAAACGACTGACTCACCTAGGCTAGGAATACACAAGGCTACCCTATCCTAGGAGGGCACCCGTCGCGCCACGCGACACGGACAACTTTTCAGTATAAATAGAGGGCCTTGGCACTTGCATGGCTGCGTTGGTTCGACGTTTAAACTCGTTTTGTACACTGAGATATCCTCTGTTTAGTCCAAAAACACACACAAGCATGAAATTCTGCTGCGATAACACGGTAATAACTCGATCACTGCTACGATACAATGTCCGATTGATTGAAACCAATCCGATGGATGTTTAAGTGCTGCCCGAATCCGGGCTATACTTTCTCATTCGTCGTGAGGGTTTTGATTTCGTGAGCTTATCGTAAAAGTTGTATTAAGTTACTGACCTAGTTTCATGTGCATTGTTATTTAACTAGGTTACAAGGTTAAATCTGTAGACAAGGTTCTATCCGATTAAAATTTCAATGTGAGTCATTCTCTTTTTACCAAATTGTTTCCAAAACTCTATTTATTTTCAAAGTTATAATTACAGGGATTAAGTCTTTGTAATCTTCAATTACTGCCGGTATGTGGGGTTTTGTATACATTACTTGTTACCCGTCACCATTGGACAACGGGCAAGCCAATGGGTGATCTGACCATAGTCACAGACACTGTCAAGTGGCAAATACCGATTTGGGGTAATTGGTTGATAAAAACATTGTAATCACCCTTAATACTGTAGATTATAACAATGTGTCGTTTTGTGCAACTTGAATGACTCGCCAGTATTTCCCTGCTGATAAAACCATTTTAAAACATGTTTTAGGTGATCTGCTGTGATCCAGGTAAAAGTGCAGTGTAGCACTGCAAGCTTGAGGAAGTGGCTCAATAAAATAAATAAACATGTTTTGTAAAACAAGTGATTTCCTAGTAAAATTCCTCTATTGTAAATTACGGGGTTTGTCCCAAATTATGGAATAAAATAATTGGGCATTTTCAAGTTTTAAAAGATCCTGTTAAACTTCCGCTGTCAACTCAATTAATAAATACCACGGGTTTCTATCCCGAGGCTCCTGGACCGGGTTACACCGGGACGGGGGCCATGACAGAAAAAGGTGGTATCAGAGCCACTGATTTAAGCCAATCAAGTATTTAGAAATACTTAATTTTTCTGATTGCCATTCTGTGATTCTATTAAAAATTTGATTTACAACATTTTAACTTAGAATTTTGTGTGTTTCTTCATGTATGCTAACAGCATGAATGAACTATCAGAAGCACTTCAAAACTTTACTATCCATACCACAGATATGGATACCACCAGTACCTTCACTGGCTACCAGGCTGATATTGAAGAGCCAATGGTATTCCAAGCCCAAACTCAGGAGAAACCAAAACCGAAAAAGAGGAGAAGATTTGTAGGCTGGAGGCGTGTGCGTAGAAAGAAACCAGCGACACAGAAAGTTATAAAGACTGAGGATCCAAAGGATAAAGGCAAAGGAAAGGAGATCAGAGAAAGTTCCGGGCAAGCCCAGGAAATGCCATCATGGGAGGAACTGGATCGTAAACTGGCACTTAGTTACCTCATCGGACCTGCCGATGAAAACCTCTTCAATTACCCAGTTGAAGCACAACTTCCAGTTAATCTGGAACCTGCTATCCCAGATCCTATTATCCACCCCCGACCTCTACCAGGAGAGCTGGAAGAATGGTGGACCACTGATTGGCAGTTTCAGAATCTTTTAAATAACCCTAACACCTTTTTCCCCCAGTTTGACCCTGAGCCTGCACCAAACCCACCTATGAGCACAGAAAACCTGGCTGAACTCCGCCACTATGGCGAGGAGCTAGTGGATGCAGGAAATAGAATCCGAGAAGTGGGAGAGAGGATATCATGGAAATACGACGAGAGGGAACGTCATTTCTGAAGTACAAACTGATGGGGATCATATGTGGTGGTGTGGTTATGTGTTTAATAATAATAAAATAATAATAAATATTAATAAAAATATAATCATGTAAAACAACTTAAAAATAAAACTTTTGTAACATATCTGATGTGTATGGATGCATACTAAAATATATAAAAAGATGAAAGTCGCAAAGTCGACAATTTTGGCTATACGTGTTGACATGATTATGTGCGATTATTTTATTATGTTTGATTGTTATTTATTTTGTGCTAATAACTTATATATATTAATTACCAGATGGAACACGCTGGTAATGAACCAATTAATGAGGTTAACCAATCTGAGCAAAACAATGGAGATCAATTTCTTAATAGGCAAGATATAGAAAACATCGTTGCCCAGGGAATAGCAAATGCTATTCCAGCAATCCTTGCTGCTGCCCGAAATCCAGTTGAACCTCAACCAATTATTCCCAGCAAACGTACTCACGGCGACAATTTCAGTAATAGTGTAAATGGAGGCGGCAACATTAATAATAACGATAATGATGGGATGCAAGCCCCATTTCTTAAGAAAATGAAAGCTGCAACGCCTGGTTGCACTTATAAGGAATTTCTTGCCTGTAAACCAATCGAATTTGCAGGCAACGAAGGGGCAACTGCTGCACTGCGTTGGTTAGAGAAAACCGAAGCAGTAATTAAAATAAGTAAATGTGCCGAGGAAGACAAGGTCATGTACACGTCGCATCTTTTTAAAGAAGGGGCACTCGAATGGTGGAACACAGTATTACAAGCCAAAGGAAGCGATGTGGCCTATGCCATGAGCTGGGAAGAATTTAAAAATCTGGTGGAAAGAAAATTCTGTCCCGAATATGAAAAGGAACAAATGGCAAATAAGTTCCTGAACCACCGGATGGTGGATGTAGACTGTCGAGGGTATACTTCGACATTCTTTGAGTATGCTAGAATTGTACCAACCCTGGCTTCGCCAGAACCGGTACTTATTTCTCGCTATATTTGGGGTTTAATTAGAGAGATTCGTGATATTGTCAAAGCTGCGAGACCCCGCACAATCGATGATGCGGTGGAATTAGCTAACACCTTGACTGACAGACTGGTGCGTACGCGGGAAGAAAACAGGAAAAATGAGTTAGCCCAAAAGATTACCCAATGATTTCGTATGGGTAATAATAGCAATTTCAAGAAAAGAGGAACTGGGCAATCTTCCACTCCGCCGTTCTGCAGGAACTGTAAAAAGAAACATTTTGGAAAATGCAATGAAACCTGCAACTTCTGCAAAGCTCTAGGACATCGTGAAGAAGAGTGCAGAAAGAAAACAAAGATCTGCTATAACTGTGGAGAAGCTGGGCATTTCAGACCAGAATGCCCTAAATTGGTTAAACCAGCGGATAACAAAGCCAAACCTGCAGAAGGAACTACCAAGAAAAACGCAATAGCCTTCCAGTTGACTACTCAGGAAGCAGAACTAATCCCTGATGTGATAGCTGGTACGTTCCTAGTTCACGATGTTTATGCAAAAGTTTTATTTGACTCTAGTGCAAACCAAAGTTTTATAAATACTTCATTCTGTCAAGCTCTTAACCAACCTTAGACAAATTTTTACGGTAGAAACCGCAGATGGTAATTCTGTTCACATAGATAAGGTTTTGCAAGAAGAAAAGATAGAACTCTTAGGCCATAAATTTTCTGCAAACCTGTTACCTATGAATTTAGCTGGATTCGATGTGGTGTTAGGAATGGATTGGTTAGTAGCCAACCATGCTCGAATTCTTTGTGATAAGAATTCCATAGAAATTCATACACCATCAGGAGAAATAATCGTTTTTTTTTCACAGGAGATAAGCCACGTAAATCAATGAAGTTCATTTCTGTAATGAAAGTTGCTAGTTATGAACGAAAACAAGGAATAGTGTACATAATTTCAGTAATCATTAACACTAAGGGTAAGGAACTTAAGGAAATTCCTGTAGTATCAGAATACGTGGATGTATTCCCAGAAGAACTACCAGGATTACCACCAGATAGGGAGGTAGAATTTAGAATTCATCTGATTCCTGGAACAACACCCATAGCTAAAGCACGCTATCGGTTAGCACCCACCGAAATGTTAGAATTGAAAAAGCAATTAGATGAATTGCTCAGTAAAGGATTCATACAACCTAGTTCATCCCCTTGGGGAGCACCAGTGTTGTTTGTAAAGAAGAAAGATGGGTCAATGAGAATGTGTATTGATTATAGGGAATTGAATAAGGATACAATTAAGAATCGATACCCATTACCTAGGATTGATGATCTTTTCGATCAACTTCAAGGAGCTAGATATTTTTCTAAGATAGACTTACGCTCCGGATACCATCAGTTGAAAGTACAAGAAGAAGACATACCTAAAACTGCCTTCAGAACTAGGTATGGTCATTACGAGTTTACAGTCATGCCCTTTGGACTAACAAATGCTCCTGCAGCATTTATGGACATGATGAATAGGATCTGTAAACCGTACTTGGATAAATTTGTAATTTTCTTTATCGACGATATACTTATTTATTCCAAAAGTCAGGACGAGCATTGTGAGCACCTACATGCACTCTTAACTTTGTTAAGAAAAGAGAAGCTTTACGCCAAATTCTCAAAGTGTGAATTTTGGCTACAAGAGGTACAATTCTTAGGACACATGGTGAATCACGAAGGTATTCATGTAGATCCCTCCAAAATAGAAGCAATCACCAAATGGAAGGTCCCGCAATCAGCTATGGAAGTTAGAAGTTTTCTAGGATTAGCCGGATATTATAGACGATTTATTAAGGATTTTTTCCAAAATAGCTGTGCCATTAACTAAGCTAACCTGTAAATCAGTCAAGTTTGAATGGGGACCTAGGCAGGAGGAGGCCTTTAGGATTCTAAAGCAAAGATTAACAAACGCCCCAATCCTTTGCTTACCAGAAGGGACAGAAGATTTTGAAGTTTATTGTGATGCCTCTAAGTTGGGATTAGGATGTGTACTGATGCAACGCAAAAAGGTAATTGCGTACGCCTCAAGGCAATTGAAAAAGCACCAAGAAAATTATATGACACACGACTTAGAATTAGGATCAATAATTTTTGCCCTTAAGATTTGGAGACATTATCTGTATGGCAGTAAGTTTACAGTGTATACAGATCATAAGAGTTTAAGATACATATTTGGGCAAAAAGAATTAAATATGAGGCAAAGAAGATGGATGGAAATCCTAAGTGACTACGACTGTGATATTCAATATCACGAAGGCAGGGCAAATGTAGTAGCAGATGCCCTAAGTCGTAAGTATCATGAGAAACAACGACGAGTTCGTGCTCTTAGATTAAGTTTACAATTAGACTTAATGGAACAACTGAAGAACATTCAAGAAACAACAATCAAGGATGATGCTGAAGGAATGAAAGGAAGAATAAAGGAACTAGAGTAAGGAACTGATGGAATTTGGAGATTCCACAAGAAAAGAATTTGGGTACCTAAGCAGGGAGACTTAAGAGATAAAATTTTAGAAGAAGCCCATAAATCTAGGTATACCATGCATCCTGGTAATAATAAGATATACCAAGATTTGAGAAATAACTTCTGGTGGATAGGAATGAAAAAGGACATAGCTAGATATGTATCTAAGTGTCTAACTTGTTCACAAGTTAAGGCAGAACACCAGAAACCTTCAGGATTACTCCAACAATTAGAAATACCTGTATGGAAATGGGAACTAATAACAATGGACTTTGTTACTAAGTTACCCAAAACCAGAAAGGGTAATGACGCGATTTGGGTAATTGTGGATCGATTAACCAAATCAGCTCATTTTCTACCCATGAAAGAAACCTTTAGCATGGAAAGGTTGGCAAAGTTGTATGTAGATGAAGTAGTATCCTTACATGGAGTTCCACTCTCCATTGTATCGGATAGAGATAGTCGCTTTACTTCACATTTCTGGACAAGTTTCCAAGAAGCCATGGGGACGCGGTTAAATTTAAGTACAGCTTACCATCCCCAAACAGATGGACAAAGTGAAAGAACTATCCAAACCCTGGAGGACATGCTTAGAGCATGCGTTATAGATTTTGGAGGAAACTGGGACAACCATTTATCTTTAATTGAATTCTCCTATAACAATAGTTATCATTCAAGCATCGAAGCTGCCCCGTTCGAAGCACTATACGGACGTAAGTGTAGAACTCCAGTGTGTTGGGCAGAAATAGGAGAAAGCCAATTATCAGGTCCAGAAATCGTACAAGAAACCACCGACAAGATCACTCAAATCAAGGAAAGACTAAAGACGGCTCGAGATCGCCAGAAAAGTTATGCAGACAATCGACGCAAGCCGTTAGAATTCCAGATTGGAGACAAAGTACTACTGAAAGTTTCTCCTTGGAAAGGGGTAGTTCGATTCGGAAAGAAAGGAAAGCTAAGTCCAAGGTACGTAGGACCATTCCCAATAATCCAGCGAATAGGACCAGTCGCCTATCGCCTACAACTACCAGAAGATCTAGCCGAGGTACATGACGTCTTTCATATATCCAACCTCAAGAAATGTTTATCTGACGAATCCCTGGTAGTACCTCTTCAAGATATAGAGGTAAATGAAAAGTTAAAATTTATGGAGAAACCACTGCAGATAGAAGACAGAAAGGTCAAGTTTCTCAAACACAAATGACTAGTGCTGGTCAAAGTCAAGTGGGATTCAAAGAGAGGACAGAAGTACACTTGGGAGCTGGAATCAGAAATGAAGCGAAAATATCCCTACTTGTTCCAGTAAATCTCGAGGATGAGATTTTGATAAGGTGGGGAGGATGTAACAACTCTCTTAAAAATTACTAATTCTTATTTTATTACATCCAGTAGGAAACCCTAATTGAGACCCCCAAGTAATATTGCATGACCCCTAAAATTTTCAGAACAATCGGAACTAGGATCAGGGCCCCTTAAAACTCAGGGGGGGGGGTATTCCCTAATTGGTATTATCCTCACAGTTTGTTGTCAAATGCGAATTTCGTCAAACAACTGACTCACCTAGGCTAGGAATACACAAGGCTACCCTATCCTAGAAGGGCACCCGTCGCGCCACGCGACAGGGACAACTTTTCAGTATAAATAGAGGGCCTTGGTAGTTGCATGGCTGCGTTGGTTCGACGTTTAAACTCGTTTTGTACACTGAGATATCCTCTGTTTAGTCCAAAAACACACACAAGCACGAAATTTTGCTGCGATAACAGGGTAATAACTCGATCACTGCTACGATACAATGTCCGATTGATTGAAACCAATCCGATGGATGTTTAAGTGATGCCCGAATCCGGGCTATACTTTGTCATTCGTCGTGAGGGTTTTGATTTCGTGAGCTTATCGTAAAAGTTGTATTAAGTTACTGACCTAGTTTCGTGTGCATTGTTATTTAACTAGGTTACAAGGTTAAATCTGTAGACAAGGTTCTGTCCGATTAAAATTTCAATGTGAGTCATTCTCTTTTTACCAAATTGTTTCCAAAACTCTATTTATTTTCAAAGTTATAATTACAGGGATTAAGTCTTTGTAATCTTCAATTACTGCCGGTATGTGGGGTTTTGTATACATTACTTGTTACCCGTCACCATTGGACAACGGGCTAGCCAATGGGTGATCTAACCATAGTCACAGACACTGTCAAGTGACAAATACCGATTTGGGGTAGTTGGTTGATAAAAACATTGTAATCACCCTTAATACTGTAGATTATAACAATGTGTCGTTTTGTGCAACTTGAATGAATCGCCAGTATTTCCCTACTGATAAAACCTTTTTAAAACATGTTTCAAGTGATCTGCTGTGATCCAGGAAAAAGTGCAGTGTAGCACTGCAAGCTTGAGGAAGTGGCTCAATAAAATAAATAAACATGTTTTGTAAAACAAGGGATTTCCTAGTAAAATTCCTCTATTGTAAATTACGGGGTTTGTCCCAAATTATGGAATAAAATAATTGGGCATTTTCAAGTTTTAAAAGATCCTGTTAAACTTCCGTTGTCAACTCAATTAACAAATACCACAGGTTTCTGTCCCGAGGCTCCTGGACCGGGTTACACCGGGACGGGGGCCGTGACAGAAAGGTTTAAGAAGTTTTCAACAACAACAAGGTGAGATGTTCCATGAGGCCTTTGAACGTTTTAACATGATGATAAAGAATTGTCATCATCATGGGATTGAGCTTTGGGAATTGATGAATGCTTTCCATGAGGGGTTGAGTGCCGAAGATGCTCGCGATTTAATGTCCATCACAAATGGTACTTTTGGTACAAACTACGAGCATGACGATTGGGAGTTTTTGGAGCAAATGGCAATCACATCAAAAAGAAAAGCTCAAGCATCAAGGAGAGCATGACCGGCCATTACCCGAACTCAAGTGCATGCGGTAGACGATGGTAATGTTCAAACGTCTAATCAAATTTATGATGTTTGTGCTATTTGTAATGAGATAGGGCATGCGGCTGAAAATTGCCAAGGAGGTGAAGGGCAATATGAAGAGGTTCATGTTGTGCAAGGGCAAGGAGGGGGTGGTAGAAATTACAACATGAATTCTAACACTTACCACCCCGGGTTGAGAAACCAACCAAATTTTCGATACGGGAATCCCTCAAATCAAGCCAACCCGATTTTCAAGGAAGTCAAGGTAACTTTGGTTCGCGTTAACCTTACAATAATCAAAGTGGATATCGAGGTGGGAATAATCAAGGGTACCAAAGACAATATCAAACGGGTCAAGAACAAGGGGGGGGGGTCTTCGGGTGGAAATGAGATGATGGAGATGTTAAAGAACATGCAAGCTGAGATGCAAAAGAGGAACCAAATGGATGATGCACGTATGCAAAAGGATGAGGCCCGTGACAAAGCAATTCAAACTTTGACCACCCAAATGGGTCAACTCGCAACCGAAGTGGCGGACTTGAAAAAAAATAAAGGTCAATTACCAAGCGACACTAAGGTAAACCCGTCTCATAATTCTTCTAGAGGTAATAATGTCAATATTCATCATGTAAGTGTTTTGAGAAGTGGGAAAGAGTACAAAACCAATCCTTCACCGGATTTGGTTGATGGGGTGGTTGAGGACATAACGGGTCAAGAGAGTGAGGAAGAAAATGAAACATCTAACAATTCTTCTAAAAACCCAATTTTGAAAAACCCGAAATTAATAAAGAAGTAGAAAATAAAAATGAGGATGGGGAATCTAGTCAAGTACCATTTCCCTCGGCTTTATTAGATCCGGGTAGGAAAAACTTTATTTCAAAACGGGGTCCTCAAAAGGAAGAAATGTGGGAAGTTTTTAAACAAGTCAAAATTAATCTTCCTTTACTTGAAGCAATCAAACAGGTACCCGCTTACGCCAAGTTTTAGAAAGAATTATGTACTCAAAAGAGGCAACATAAAGTGCCTAAATTGGTTGACTTGACGGAGCGAGTAAGCGCGGTTTTGAAAGGAGATCTTCCTCCTAAGCTACAAGATCTGGGAACGCCTATTATTAACATTCAAGTGGGAAATTTTCAAACTGCAAGGGAGTTACTAGATCTTGGGCCCAGAGTAAGTATCTTACAGGGGGGGGGATTATATGACCAATATGATTTTGGTCCATTGAAACGGGTCGAGACAACGGTGGTATTAGCCGATTTGTCTCATAAACTTCCTCGGGGTATTGTGCGGGATGTGATAGTTAAAGTTGATGAATTTTATTATCCCGTTGATTTTCTTGTGTTAGATTACTCATCCGCGGACCCAATTCAACAACAAAATGTTATCTTGGGTCGGCCATTTTTGAACACCGCACACGCCGTTATTGATTGTCGATATGGTACGGTCGACATGACATTCGGTAATAGGAAAATGAGATTAAATGTTTTTACTAACGGTGCTAATGTTTTTGGTGATGAGTGTTTTCTAGCAGATTTTATAGATGGATATGACCCGAAGGAGTATGAGGAAGAGGTTTTGGAATCGTGTGTTTGTGATGTGTCTTTTGCAGGTTCATGCATGTGCGTTGGAAGTAGAAGAGAAGGAGCAAGAGGCTCTCGCGGTGAAAGAAGGAAGACCGCCATGGACCCACCAAACGGAGACTCTACCGGTGGGAATTGATTCGGGTACAAAACCTTCATTGGAATGTCCACCAAATGTGGAATTGAAAGAGCTACCGAAACATTTAAAATATGCATTTTTGGGGGAGAATGACACCTTACCGGTGATCATTGCTTCTAATTTGGCGGTAGCTTAAGAAGAGGAATTGTTGCGGGTTTTGAAGGCTAATAAGGCGGCCATTGGATGGACGATAGCCGACTTGAAAGGTATTAGTCCATCCATTGTAATGCACAAAATCATTATAAGTGAAGATGCGAAGCCAACCCGTGAAACACAAAGAAGGTTGAACCCGAATTTGAGAGAAGTGGTCAAGAAAGAAGTGATAAAGTGGCTGGATGCGGGGATCATTTATCCCATTTCGGACAATGTGTGGGTAAGTCCAACTCAGGTAGTGCCTAAAAAGGCCGGTATTCAGGTAATTAAGGATGAACAAGGCGAGTAAATTGCCACCCGCCCGGTCACCGGGTGGCGAGTTTGCATTGATTATAGAAAACTAAACGCCGCTACCTCCAAGGACCATTTCCCGTTACCCTTCATTGACCAAATAATTGAAAAACTTTTGGGTCAAAAATACTATTGTTTTTTGGATGGGTATTCGGGTTATAACCAAATTGCTATTCACCCGGATGACCAACACAAAACCACGTTTACATGCCCATATGGTACATTTGCTTTTCGGTGAATGCCATTTGGACTATGTAACGCCCCGGCTACATTCCAAAGATGTATGATGAGTATATTTTCAGACATGGTCAGGGAGTCTCTTGAAGTGTTTATGGATGATTTTTCCATCTTTGGCCCAAGTTTCGAGTCTTATCTCGATGAATTGGAAAAAGTTTTAAAAAGGTGTGTTGAGACAAACTTGGTGCTAAGTTGGGAAAAATGCCACTTTATGGTTCAAGAGGGTATTGTGTTGGGACATGTGATATCGGACCGGGGAATAGAGGTAGACAAAGCAAAAATTCGGGTAATTTCATCTATACCCCCCACCAAAGAATGTTAAGGGGGTGAGATCATTTTTGGGACACGCGGGGTTCTAAAGAAGATTCATTAAGGGTTTTAGTGTAATTACAAAACCTTTATGTAACTTATTATTAAAAGATGTTCCCTTTGATTTTACTGACGAATGTTTGCAAGCGTTTCGTGTTTTGAAGGAACAGTTGGTGAAAGCTCCTATCTTGCAACCACCGGATTGGTCGAAGCCGTTTGAGATTATGTGTGATGCTAGCGACACGACCATTGGAGCGGTTTTGGGTCAAAGAGTTGATAAGAAGCCGGTGGTAATCTATTATGCAAGTAAAACTTTGTCCGAGGCGCAACTGAATTACACCACAACCGAGAAAGAATTATTAGCGGTGGTGTATGCCTTGGACACGTTTAGATCCTATATTTGGGGGAGCAAGGTGATCGTGTATTCGGATCATAGTGCGGTCCGATATTTGATGGAAAAGAAGGATGCAAAGCCCCGGTTGATTCGTTGGGTGCTTTTATTGCAAGTGTTCGATCTAGAGATTCGGGACAAAAAGGGTTGCGAAAATGTTGTTGCGGATCATTTGTCCCGAATCCCATTGGAAGGTGTTGATGACCCGAGCGAGATTAATGAACGATTTCCCGATGAACAATTGTTGGCCGTTTCTACTTTCGTTGCACCTTGGTATGCCCACTACGTGAACTATTTGGCCAATGGTGCAATTCCAAATCATTGGACGAAGAAGAGAAGACAACAATTTTTAAGTCAAGTAAAACAATACATTTGGGATGAACCGGGTTTGTTTAAAATTGGACCCGATCAAGTGATAAGAAGGTGTGTTCCCGAAACTGAAGTACTAGAGATTTTGACCCATGCTCATTCGTCGGCATGTGGAGGGCATTTTAGTGGGAACAAAACGGGTTACCGGGTGTTGTCATGTGGGTTTTATTGGCCCACAATTTTCAAGGATTCTTGCGAGTTTGCCCGGAATTGCATCAATTGTCAAAAAGTTGGAAGCATATCAAAGCGGGATGAAATGCCTTTACAACCAATTTTGGTGGTTGAGGTGTTTGATGTTTGGGGAATAGACTTCATGGGTCCAAACCCTAATTCAAATGGGTTTTTGTACATATTGGTTGCGGTTGATTATGTTACAAAGTGGATTGAAGCTATCGCTACAAGAACCAATGACCATTCCGTGGTGTGCAAGTTTGTGCAATCCAACATCTTCGCTCGATTCGGTGCGCCAAGGGTGATAATATGTGATGGCGGTTCACATTTTAAGAATTTTAATTTCGGGAAATTGCTAAAAAGATACAATGTGAACCACCGAGTGGCTACACCGTACCATCCGCAAACAAGTGGACAAGTTGAAGTGTCCAACCGTCAAATTAAAGAGATCCTCATGAAGACGGTACGAATGAATAGGAAGGATTGGTCAAGTAAGCTTGACGATGCGTTGTGGGCATACCGGACGGCCTACAAAACTCCAATTTGTACTACCCCTTATTGAATGGTATATGGGAAGGGGTGCCATCTACCAATGGAATTAGCACATCGAACGCATTGGGCCATCAAAACTGTTAATGCGGATTATGATGAAGCGGGTCGGGTAAGGAAGCTGCAATTGAGTGAATTGAGGAGATTAGAGACGAGGCATACGAATGTGCATCCGCCTATAAAGACAAACTGAAAAAGGTTCATGATGCGAAGTTAAGAAAGAAGAACTTTGAAGTGGGTCAAAAGGTGTGGTTGTACAATTCAAGGTTGAAAATGTTCGCGGGCAAACTCAAGAGCAAATGGATGGGTCCTTACGTCATCCGAAGAGTGGGGAGATTTGGAGATGTCGATATTCAAGATGAGCAAACCAATAAGCAACAAACGGTGAATGGGCATCGGCTCAAACCGTATTTGGAAGGCAACGACATCAACAATGTTGAGCTTGACAAAGTGGGTTACATTCTACGCCCACTGGATGACCAGGAAGCATGAGAGGCCCAGGTTTTATGTTTGTAAATATTTAGTTTAGTTTATTTTGTTTTGAATAAAGTCCCGTTTAAAACTTGTGTTCGAAACAAGTGTGGGGAAATCCGTACGAATTTTCCGAACATAGTGTTGAGGACAACACGGGTTTTTAACGGGGGGTAGGGATATAAATTTCTAGTTTTCTAAAAATTTATAAAAACAATAAAATTAAAAAATTTAGAAAAGCTAAAAAAATAAAAATAAATAAGTAAATAAAACACTTAAAATAAGTTTTGCAAACAAAAAAATTAAGAAGTCTAATTCGCCCAGTATGTGCCGTAAGCTACGGCCATTGGCGTAGCTTACGGTGGTGATCTTGAAAAATTTTGCCCTACGGCCCGGTTAAACTGTCTTACGGCGCTTAATTTTTGCCCAGTGTTTGCCGTAACCTACGGCAAGCGCCGTAGGCTACGGCGCCGAGCGGAACAAGGGGGTGGCCTTTGGACTTGCTTGTCGGCGGTTATTAAAAAAAAAAAAACCAAAACAAAAATCAATAATAATAATAAATCTTTTAATAAAACTTTCAATTCTCCCTAACCACACAATCATCCAACCGTCCCTATCCACACATTCTTTCTTTCTTCTTCATCTTTCTTCTCTAACACAAGAACCCTAACCCACCTTCATAACTTTTTCATCCTTCATCCAAATCAAGTGATTTTTGAGCCTATTTTGACTAAAATTCCACGAATATTCTAATTGTGGGTAAAGATTTGGAAGAAAATCACATTTTCTTGGCCTATTTTTGAACCATAGGGCCGAAATTTTGGGGGTTTTTGTGGGTTCTTGCTTAAAAGTGAAGTGTTTGTTATTTTCATCCTCCACAAGGTTAAGGTATGCAATTTCTTTTCATTTTTTGAAGTACATTGAGGTTTGTAAGTTTCCACTCTTGTTTTTGCTTACACACTTGCTTGTAGATGATAGATGATAGGATGTTGTTGAACCATTGAATGTTTGGGTATAAATGTATTTGATGTTTAATGAAAATTTTTGGAAAAATTCTGATTTGTAGAGACATCATGTCGAATTTTTGTTTGAAAGGATGAATCTTTGGTTTTTGTACATTTATACCCATAACATAAAGCAAGTGTGGGGAAGATTGTGAAGTTGAACTTACTTGATTTTTGTGTTTGGTTTATGAATGTGTGTAGGTATGGTGAGAACAAAGGATAAAGCGGAAGCAAGTTCATCTAGTCAACCTCAAGGGGAGGAACAACCAAAAAGGAGGAGGTTGACACGGGTTGGTGACCCGGATTCAGAGGAAGATGCTCCTCCAAGGGGTCCAAAACCAGATTGGACATCCGGTTCATTACTAGATCAACCTGAGGAATGGCGAGAGGACTTGTTTCACGAGCAAATGAATAAGTTGAAGCAAAGGAGTGAGGCGTTTATTTGTGAGAAGGAGATCCGGGAAGTTGATTTTGGGCCGTTCGGGATAACGGCTAAGTTTAAGGCATTGGGTTAGGAGGCGGCTTTAAAGTGTTATGATAATGAAGTGAAGAAGATGTACGATGCTCGAATTCAAGAGTGGATGGCCACACTTGAATGTCCCCCATTCAAGGCCCCACACAAGATGAAACTAGTTGGAACGTGTAACGGGGTGAAGGTCGAGATGTCTTATGATTCCTTGCGCCGAATAGCAAAGTTTGATAACCAACCATCTAATCATTATATCTACCCAAGCCTTAAAGATCTCTACCACGAGCCCGACAAACATCCCCAATGGTAACAAATGCTTGATTACCTTTTCCTTCCGGGTACTACACATGGGAAACTGTTTAGAAGAAACTTGAGAATGGAAGCGAAGTTGTTGTGGTTTTGTGTACACACAATGTCATCCCGCGGCGGGGTGATAAGATGGAGGTGAGATTTCAAGAGGTGCCGATTTTATACATGTTAATACGCGGTTCACCCATGGTTCCTTTCAGATTCTTAGTGTTGAACAACATTTGGCTGAGTCGCAATAGTGGAGAAAGAAAAATTGTACCCCATTGCCGATTGATCACGGCATTGTTGAAAAAATATGGGGCGATTGAAGCTGAGGAAAAAGGCTCATACAAGAGGTTTAAGCCGTTCGATATAAAGAATTTGGGACAAGGATGGGAGTACAAGGAATCAGAAAGGTACCATAAGTTGAAGACCGATGGGAGAAGGTGGAGAGTTTTGAAAGTGGATGCGAGGCTGATGTGCGTGAAAGTGTTATATATATTAGGTGTATATTTTAAGCCCTTTTAACACTTATTTTAGCCAAGTTTTAAATTTATAAAACACGATATTTTACTAACACTAAACACACATATGGGCAAGTGCACCCATCGTTGAGCGTAGTATAGCGTTGGTAAGATACCGAGGTCGTCCAAGGACACAAGAGCTTTTAGTACCGGTTTATCCTCAACGTCTAATCAAAATAAAAAGTTTAGAAAAAGGTTTTAAACTAAGAAAAATAAAAACTAACTAAAATGCTGAAAATAAAAAATAAAAGTAAAAACAGATAGACAAGATGAATCACTTGGTTCCGACTCGTATCTAGTATAACCTTTGATTATTTCCGCACTTTTGCACATAATTAAGAGATTATCTTAGTTATTGTAGTAGGCCCCTCTTTTGAAGGTGACGTTACCCTCACCCCAGTAGTTTGAGTCAGCAAGGATACAATCCTAAAAGGGTGGATTATTGGAAGATAATGAATTAAGTTATTAATGCAGTATTGTGGTAGGCCCCGCTTTTGGCGGTGACGTTACCCTCGGCTAAGTAGTCTGAGTCAGCAGGGATACAGTCCTAAATAGCCGGGTTATAGTATTAATAGTAGTTAACTTATGAGGGGATCAAAGAGTTTGGGCCCCCGCCATCCAATACCGTGAAGCATTGAAGGAGGTCCTACTAAATTTGACCCAGGTCCATTGCAGGACCTCTAAACGCTGAACAATGGCAAGACCTTTACCAAGCCGTTCCCTTAACCCCCGACCAGGTAGCCAACATACCTCCATATAGACCGTGGAGATATGAATGGTGAAAATCCTTTATTTTATATAGACAGTAAAATAATGCCAAGACACCACGGACAAACGATAAGGAAAGATCACCTTCAACATAAGTAACTAGTTATTAAAGTCATTAATACAAAACCAAATAAAAAGTGCAAAAGATTAGAAATAAAAAGTATTATACTAGACACTTTGTCTTCACCAAGTGATGTAAGAGACTTAGGCAAACATGGCCTTGATTGTCAAGAACTCTTACGATCAATCTTGGATCCCGAGACGACTCACACACTCTACGATGGACAATGGATGATGGTGGTGGATGATGGTGTTGTGATGGTGGTGGGTGGTGGATGAAGTGTGAGAGAGGTGGTGTGCCAAGGGATGAGTTGAAATGAATCCAAGCACTCCTATTTATAGGCTGAACAGAGAGCTGGGCACGGCCCCGTGTCCGCTGGGCACGGCCCCGTGCCCGTCTGACACTCTCTCTCCTCATTAATTGTAATTCGCAATTACAATAAATGCGCCTGCTGTACTTTCGACACGCCCCCGTGTCCGCTGGGCACGGCCCCGTGGTGGGCAATAGAAGCTTCTATAGGTTTGTCTTTTCTGCTGCTTCTTGGGCACGGCCCCGTGCTGGCTGAGCACGGCCCGTGTTCAGCCTTCTGCCTTCTCTATTTTGCTTGGGAAGATGCCGTTGAGGGGTCGGGCAGTCCACTAATGTTCCTTTCCTTGTATTTATGTTGGAATTAGCTATCTTTTTGCTTCTTTTATGTTTTTGAGCTCATTTAATTCTGAAAATACAAAAGGAAGACAAAAACACTCTTTTTCCAATATTTGTACTTAAAAAGGGTTAGTTTTATGCCTCATTTGATGTAATTTATATGTTGCATTTTACACACATCAAATACCCCCACACTTGAACTTTTGCTTGTCCTCAAGCAAAACTCTTTAACATGTGGCTTACACTCCCAAATGGAATGGGTAGAAGAGAAGGTTTTGGGCTTGTCGTAGAGTGTCGGGATATCCAAGATCCTTTTGGGTTTTATTTTTATCTATTTACAATCCTATTCGTAATGATTTATTTAGAACGTTTCATAGGAGAAATTACTTATTTGGGCATAACATGCCTTTTTAAAATTCCATTTATATACAAGTTCACATACCTCACGGGAGAAATCACTCACACTCGGCCGAAGGTGTATTTTTAGTGAATCACTCGAGAGCGGTGTGGAACTTATTCCTACCATAAGCTTGCCAAGCAATCAATCCTCCTCCTTTTTAACTTTTATACCTTTGTAAATATCAAGAGGACTTTGTGGGTTAAGGGTTAGGTTTGGGTTAAAGGTAGGTGGTTGGGTTAGTGGTTAGTGGTAAAAGGGCGAAAAAGCGTAACAAGTGTCGGTTTTCGTAGGACTTTCTATTTTTTTGTAACTCTTATTTTGATGAAGCTATTATTCAAACAAAGTTATTTTTGATGAACTTGTTTGTTTATTTTCTTTTTGCTTCATCATCAACAAATTTTTTTTTTTTTTTTCACGAAAAACCGAACTTGTTACTAAAACAAAGGGTTAAAAATAAAAAGATTTTGGTGGGTAAAAGGGTTTTTGGTTTGGGTGATGAAATGAAAAGGTTTAGGCTCAAAGGGGTTAACTAGGGGGATTTTTTGGGTAGGTGGAAAAAAAAAGAAAAATAATGGTGTAGAAATAAAAAGGGTTAGTCCTAATGCCTCCATCATTTACTTACTCGGGTTTAAGTTGATAAGGACCGGGAATGTATCGTCAAGGCAAGTTCTAGAGTTGTAAGAACCAAGCGGCTATTCACACAAGAAACGAAAAATGAGCATTTAGTTTAATGATATGTAATTGTATGCTCAATAAAGGCTCAAAACTCACTTTTGTGGGAATGGGTTTTTATGTGATCAAGTATATATAATCAAATTTTAACTAAGTTTGCCATGCCTTTTCATAATTTTCTTATGTTGGTTCTTTTTATCACTACGCTATCGGTTGTAAATTCGTAAAAATATAACCTTTTTGAGAACTTGAATTTCCCGAGTTAAACCTAGACAAGTAAAAAAAAATGAAATTTTTGAAAAAAATTTGGGGTGATTAGCGATTCCAATAGAGTTTTGTGTAAGGCTTGTATTTAGGACTTGCAAAATTCAAGGTTATAGCATCCCCCCCACACTTAAATTACACATTGTCCTCAATGTGTCCCAAAAATAAATTTTTAGGTTGATTAGATGTGTAAAATGGTGTAAAAAGCAAAAAATTTCTGTTACTGGGCGCTGAACACGGCCCTGTGTTGTCCGGGCACGGCCCCGTGTTCAAGTGCCAGTAACAAAATTAAAACAAGAGAAACAGAAGTCTGGACACGGGGGCGTGTTGGGTGAACACGGCCCGTGTCCAGTTACCTGAACTGGGAGTTTTCTGCAGGGGGTTCAGCACGGGGCCGTGTTGGTTGGGCACGGCCCGTGTTGAACCTTCTGAAATGGAGAGAATTGTCGGCTTGCCTTGTTCTTGTGCATGAGTTCATTTTTCTCGTTCCCCTTTTCATCCCTTACCACCATGAGTGTGTTTTATTCCTCAACAACCATCCAAACTTTAAAACCATCATTTTATTTCATCATAGAGAGAACTTACATAATCCTAAATTAAGATTAAACTTAGATAAAAAAAAAAACATGGAGTTCTAGCCTCTTCTTTATTTTAATTAGCAAAATTTCCAAGAAGTAACTAATCTTGGTTAAACAAGGCCTTTTTGAACTCCTTCTTCCGAGTGCGGTTCTCCTCAAATGTCGGCGAGCCATTCTTCCACCCCCCTTGGAAGGAGAAAAGAAGGCTCATTGGCATTAGTTTGAGGAGTTTCAACTTCCACCGGGATCTCTTGTTGGTGTTCCACGGGAGGTTCCGCCGGAAAGTCTTCCCACCCGGTAGGGTTGTTGATTCCGAGTGCCAGGTTCCAATCCTGCTGAGGAAGGACTGGTTCCACTGGAGGTGCTACAAGAATATTTAACCTCTGGTGCAAGAGGTTAATTTCTTGGAAGCTGCTTTCAAGTCCCATCGTAAGATCGTTAATACGGTCGATTAGGACCTCCTCTACTGAAGTCATTTCGTCGAGAGCCTCCCTTAATGCTATCACATAGTGCACAAGTGTAGCTTCAATGGAGGGTCTTCTTCCTCTTCGGCTGTTTGACGAATGCACAGAAGATGTTTCGCTGTTCTCACTCGACATTCTACGAAAAATAAACTGAAAAAGTTTATTTAATGAAACAGTTACCGGACACGGCCCCGTGCTCATTGAGCACGGCCCCGTGTTCATCTTTCTGCAGAGTTTTGGAGCAAGGAAACTTGGATTTTTAAGTTATTTTCTGAACTTGTGGGGTCTTTTTAGCTGCTAATAACTTAAAACAATGTTACATAACATGTTTTTACCAAGATTCCTTGAACAAAACTCATTAATCCTTACCACAAAGTTGGAAGAATTCAAACTTTTAATGGTAGTTCTTGAAGAAAGATGGAGAAGAAGGAAATGGCTAAAAGAGGAAAGGACAAGATGGGTTGTTGGAACCTTCTTTTAGACTTACCTAGGATAGTTTGAGAGAAGATTCCTGCAAATCTCTGCCCCAAGTTGGTCCAAATGTGCAGAACTCTTGGCTGCATTTATAGAAAACGACAGCATCCTGGACACGGCCCCATGCCCAGTGGACACGGCCCCGTGTGCAGGTGGAGTTCTGACACAGTTTGTCCGTATTCTGACGTACTGATCAGAATGGAATCTTTTGATGGACACGGGGGCGTGTTGGCTGGACACGGCCCCGTGTCGAGGGACTGTTTTATGAAGTTGTCTAGTTTTTAAGGAACTCGTTAGTATCGGGTGGCTCCTGACTGGTTGGAACAACCCCAAAGTGCCTAAGATACCTTAATTGTCCTGGACTAAGGCGAGAACGCAAGAGGTTGTCGGTGAGGGTAATTCCTATTTTCATTCTAGGTGGACAAGTCCAACCCTTTCCCGGGCTCTCGTTAAAGAAGGTATATGCCGAATCGCTCAGTTCTATGTATGCACCGAACGAAGTCGATGGAGAGTCCTTCACGGCACAATCGACACAGGGACGACTATCGTCCAAGTCTTTGATAGGTGCTAAGGCATTATCGGGAGCAACGAGGTTGTCGGAATGCGGTTCCAGCATTTCGTCATGGTCATCGTCTTGGGGTGGATTAATAAAATCCTTCCTAAGCTCTTTTAACCAATTCAGAATTAGCTTTTCTAGTTGAAATAACTCATCGAGGAGCATTTCCCCTAGAATATCTGGCTGGGCGCATTCGAGGGAGAAATAGTGCTTATTTTTACTTTCGCCCCTCTTAAGGTTATAAGAAGTCGGTGGGTCCATGTAGTGGGGCCTATAATTTAGAAAGGCTCATACAAGAGGTTTAAGCCGTTCGATATAAAGAATTTGGGACAAGGATGGGAGTACAAGGAATCAGAAAGGTACCATAAGTTGAAGACCGATGGGAGAAGGTGGAGAGTTTTGAAAGTGGATGCGAGGCTGATGTGCGTGAAAGTGTTATATATATTAGGTGTATATTTTAAGCCCTTTTTAACACTTATTTTAGCCAAGTTTTAAATTTATAAAACACGATATTTTACTAACACTAAACACACATATGGGCAAGTGCACCCATCGTTGAGCGTAGTATAGCGTTGGTAAGATACCGAGGTCGTCCAAGGACACAAGAGCTTTTAGTACCGGTTTATCCTCAACGTCTAATCAAAATAAAAAGTTTAGAAAAAGGTTTTAAACTAAGAAAAATAAAAACTAACTAAAATGCTGAAAATAAAAAATAAAAGTAAAAACAGATAGACAAGATGAATCACTTGGTTCCGACTCGTATCTAGTATAACCTTTGATTATTTCCGCACTTTTGCACATAATTAAGAGATTATCTTAGTTATTGTAGTAGGCCCCTCTTTTGAAGGTGACGTTACCCTCACCCCAGTAGTTTGAGTCAGCAAGGATACAATCCTAAAAGGGTGGATTATTGGAAGATAATGAATTAAGTTATTAATGCAGTATTGTGGTAGGCCCCGCTTTTGGCGGTGACGTTACCCTCGGCTAAGTAGTCTGAGTCAGCAGGGATACAGTCCTAAATAGCCGGGTTATAGTATTAATAGTAGTTAACTTATGAGGGGATCAAAGAGTTTGGGCCCCCGCCATCCAATACCGTGAAGCATTGAAGGAGGTCCTACTAAATTTGACCCAGGTCCATTGCAGGACCTCTAAACGCTGAACAATGGCAAGACCTTTACCAAGCCGTTCCCTTAACCCCCGACCAGGTAGCCAACATACCTCCATATAGACCGTGGAGATATGAATGGTGAAAATCCTTTATTTTATATAGACAGTAAAATAATGCCAAGACACCACGGACAAACGATAAGGAAAGATCACCTTCAACATAAGTAACTAGTTATTAAAGTCATTAATACAAAACCAAATAAAAAGTGCAAAAGATTAGAAATAAAAAGTATTATACTAGACACTTTGTCTTCACCAAGTGATGTAAGAGACTTAGGCAAACATGGCCTTGATTGTCAAGAACTCTTACGATCAATCTTGGATCCCGAGACGACTCACACACTCTACGATGGACAATGGATGATGGTGGTGGATGATGGTGTTGTGATGGTGGTGGGTGGTGGATGAAGTGTGAGAGAGGTGGTGTGCCAAGGGATGAGTTGAAATGAATCCAAGCACTCCTATTTATAGGCTGAACAGAGAGCTGGGCACGGCCCCGTGTCCGCTGGGCACGGCCCCGTGCCCGTCTGACACTCTCTCTCCTCATTAATTGTAATTCGCAATTACAATAAATGTGCCTGCTGTACTTTCGACACGCCCCCGTGTCCGCTGGGCACGGCCCCGTGGTGGGCAATATAAGCTTCTATAGGTTTGTCTTTTCTGCTGCTTCTTGGGCACGGCCCCGTGCTGGCTGAGCACGGCCCGTGTTCAGCCTTCTGCCTTCTCTATTTTGCTTGGGAAGATGCCGTTGAGGGGTCGGGCAGTCCACTAATGTTCCTTTCCTTGTATTTATGTTGGAATTAGCTATCTTTTTGCTTCTTTTATGTTTTTGAGCTCATTTAATCCTGAAAATACAAAAGGAAGACAAAAACACTCTTTTTCCAATATTAGTACTTAAAAAGGGTTAGTTTTATGCCTCATTTGATGTAATTTATATGTTGCATTTTACACACATCAGAGGCCACTAAGACCGGGCGAGGCTGATGAGCCCGAAACAAGTGACGAGGAGGTTAGTGGTGACGATGACTACCGTGAAGACACATTCATGGTTGATGCTCCGATGGGGGCGCTGGCCCAGGTGGAGTTCATGGAGCAGGAGTACAGTCAGGATATGTGGGTAGTGCATTCGACTTTGCACAACAGCCCTATGATCCTTATTGGGCTCATACGGGGAATATGGGCCAGATTATTGAGCAAAGGCGACCACCCACTTTTGGCGAATGGACTGAACCCAATCAAATGCTCTTCGATCAACAAACTTTTATGGGGGCTAGTATGGAGAGAGCTCTTAAGCAGAGCTATGACAGAAATGAGCAATGGAATAGAGCTCATATGTATGCCCACCAAGAAGAGATGAATAATCTCTACATAGACGACCGCCAGAGACGCTTGCATGATCAGTGGCATGCGGGCCAACCACTCGAAGCGGACCCGCCAGTTGTGGATTATACCACATTGCCACCATATGATGGTAGTGTGTCGTATCCCACCCCACCATTGCATCATTCTCAATGGGTGGATCCACACGCCATGAGTTATCAGCAGGCGAGTCAAGGTGGTGACAAAGGCAGTAGCAGCAGTAGCGGAGCATTTGGGTTTGGCGAATGGAATGACATGATGACATCCATTCTCGGGCCTCCACAGCCAAAGTACTACTAGTCAGGTCGTATCTCGCACCTTTGTATATTTGTGTATATTTTCATCTCGTATGTTTATGTTTATGGTTGGGAGATCGGGTGGTGTTTAGATGTTGATGTGATTTATGGGATGTGATAGTGGTGGTGTATTTTAATTTTCATAAAAAATATAAAAAAATACAAAAAGAAATTTGGGATTTGAGAGTATTAGCGAAAGCTAATGTTTTTGGGTAAAAGCGATCTTTCCCTCAAAACCATACATTGGGATAATGTATCCCAAGTGTGGGGATGAGGGGAAATTTTTGAGAAAATAAAAAAAATTTGTGAAACCGAAACCGAGCGAAAATTGTCAAAATTTGAAAACTTGATATTGGCCCACTTGACACACCGACACCCTTTCTAATCCTTTCTTGGTGAGAGCTTGAGGCACATATGATTATTAATGATGCTTTCTTTGTTTTGAGTGGCGGTGTGTGTTTTGTGTTAATAGAACTTGTGTATCACCCGTTCAACTTAATCTAGGTTTAACGTATATTTTGCGAAAACAATCATGTAGTTAATGATTACATATGGATCGGAAATACGGGTTTACTAAAAACTTTTACAATTTAAAGTGATACAACATAATATGATTTAATTCGTCGTTTTAGAATAACGACGAAACAACGTTGCGGAAGCTTTGTTTAATGTGTGTTCGGTTCTTGCTCGATGCTTGATCTTCATCCGGGACTCTCGACATTCACCTGGTATTTTCCTGTGATCAAAACCAACCTAAAAGTTAGTTTTGATGCTTAAACAATAGGTTAAACAAGTTCTAAACAACAAACCATGAGATAAACGAAAAATTTCCAGTTTTGTAGTCTGTCGCGGGTCGCGACAGACTTAATGACATCTTACGCGGGCCGCGACGTATCGTCGCGTGTCGCGACGTGTTTCAGGTCATCCGTCACGTGTCGCGAGGGAATGCTATTTCCAACAGGTCCAGTTTCTGGACCTGCATATCAGCCAGCTCCGAATTTTCTAAAAATTCAACTTTAAACTAGCATAACTTTTTACTCGGTTGTCCGTTTTACGCGATTCTTTTTCCTACGCGTCTGTAATTTAATTCTCCATCTAATGGAGTTAAAATCCAACGTCTGACATAATAAAATTTCAGACTTTTAATTCTTCGGCTTATTACCCTTTTTACCAACTTTTGACCCGTTCATGTTTTCATCATCAAACATGTTTACTTGATCTTTAAACTTATGAAATTCATAGTTTCAATGTCTCCTATCTTATTAATCTCAAATCACGGGTTTCTTACATAAATAAAACCCGTTTACGCTTAAATGCTTGTTTTGACCCGTTAAGGGTATTTATGTACTTTTAAGCTTAATTTACGCTCGTCCCTTGTATGCAACCTAAGTCCACCCATTTATATTGAATAGTCTTCCACCACAATTATAATTGTGATGGATTTATCGTACTTAATTACTTATTCCAAATTTTATCCCTCGGATATGTCATTTTATGGCAAGACGCAATTTAAGGCGTTTAACCCTAGAAAGTTTATTCCTACAACTTTTATGCGCATCCGAGGGTTGAAAGGTCATAATATAAGTTTCTAAACAACCTCTAAGGGTCGTTTGCCCGGTTGACCCATCAAGGGCTTTTTGGTCGATTTTAGTCCTTCAACTTGCGATGGACTTTCACTAAATACTTGACCAATCTTTGCACTTTTAACTATAAGACTATATATGCGTACCTGGCCCGGGTCAACAAATAGACCCGACTTATACCTTGCTTTAATTAACCAATATTCTATGGCGTCGCGATTATCCAAATTACTAATCGCTCCTGATAACATAAGACTTAACAATCACATTAGTCGATATTGTCAAATGGTGTTATCATCACCATTTGACCCGTTTGGACTATATGCCCAACATTATCTATTTAATCAAAACCATTGTTTTTGATTTCCAACTCATACATCCATCCCGTCCCGGATTCTATTCCCATACCCTTTTTCTTTTAAACTCTTTTCTTACAAATTCAACCCATTTCGGCTTACACCATGGGTATTCTTTTAACTTCGATTTACATTAGTCAACACTTGACCAATTTCCATTTTATCCTTTTTATCATTATTAGATTACACTACAAGGTAATCTTAACGGGAATTCATAATATTTAATCATTACATGATTTATTTACCGTTTTGCCCCTTTTTGCCATAAACCAAGGTTTTTATCATCTTTATATGTTCCGACTCGTATTGATCGCGTCGGAAATTCATACTTTCTATATTATCGTTATCGCATTTATATCGTATAGAATAAACAAGTATTCTACATAATTGTGTAAGTTTCACTTACCTTGCATCCCGAATACGCTTTTCCTTTATGCTTGACTCGTTCGTCCCGCTTTCTCCCCAAGCTTCACTTAGCTTGTTAAGCGCCAACTATCATTCATTATTCACAAGGTTGTTAGATTAGCCATCCCAAAACATGACTTTCACACCTTATGATTCTTTGACTATTTTTCTCTTTAAACTCAATCATAAATCACGAGTTTAATTCTTGTGTCAAGACTCACTTCTAATCAATTATGAACTCTTAACAAAATCCCTATTTTGTTCAAGTAGTTCATTCATACGAGTTAGTATGGCGTTTATAAACACCAATGTAACATTAATTTCTTCAAATCAACTAAACCCATTTCATAGCAATTATGATTTATGTACCCAAACACCTAATTTGTTCAAGTACCATGTTTCTACTATCAACTATGATGATTTCTAGCATAAACATATCATCATCTTCACTACAAAATCAAAACCCACTTAGCACATAGTAGGGTAATTATCAAATTCCTAGTTTTAGTACTAATTCATCAAGTTTTCAACTGGGGTTTGTTTCTAAGCATGAATTTCATCCTAGTTTCACCCAAACATAACTCATTCAAGCTTGAATTTCGATTTTCACAAGTTCATCAAAAATCTAAACTTCATAAACATCAAAAATTTGACATACCTTACGATCCCCACGACTAGGTGATCGTTTCTATGTATTCATGCATCGATTTTGACCTTGAATCAGGCTTCAATTTGATGTTTTGTTGAGTTCTAGGGTTTGAGCTCTTGGGAGCACCCTCCTGGTCGAACTCCCCCACACGCACACACACACCTTAGGTGTGTGTTATGTTATTTTTTTTTGTTTATAAAACCCTTTTTCAAGTTATCCAACTTCGGTCCCTCACGTTTTGGTTTGTTATTAAGTAGGCTACAACCCACTTATTTCTAGTAAAATTCCCTCTTATTAACTAGGATAATTATCCCTAGTTAACTTAATGGGCTCGGGAAGTCATAACCCGTTTTATTTTAAGTCCCGTTAACTCGGGCTTCTTATAACTTTGTTTTCTCAAGCATTTATTAAATTTTATAACTAATATTAGGATTGTTCGTCTAAGTCCTAATATTCACCGGGTAAATTTTACCACTAACTCTATTTTACCCGTTCATTATTATTAACGTGGTTTAATTACCAAACCCGTTTTCGGGGTGTTACAAGTCTACCCCCCTTAAAGAGGTTTCGTCCTCGAAACCTTTTCTTACATAATTCATTGAGTTTAAACTCAATGTATTTGAGCCGAGAAATCTTTTAAACATTACTTATACTTTTATCCATTTGTTAGTATTACCAGAAAAGTATGGTAACATCTTTTTGGTTGTTATTTGTCTACGTATCTCATACGACATAGTGCAACTCGGAATGACGTAATCTCGTTATTTCCACTAGTTTAGTTACTTAGCGATATTCATCACTTTCATATACTATCGAATTCTTTATGGATCCGTTACTTTGACCCGTTTAAAAGGTCTTTAGTGAAATCTTTCACTTTTAGCAACAATTTCTTTTGTTTTCAAATTCATTTATTCGGTTCAGTTATACCGAATCCACCGCTTACAAGCAACCAACTTACTTAAATGACCTTAGCCGGTCTCACTAACTAGACTTATTAGTCCAGTTGCTTTTTACCGCTCGCTTGGTGATAATGTGATTCCACTTCACATTGCATTTCTTGACCGTGATCGTGTCACGTCATGTTTAATTTATATCAACCTTTCATTTCCGAAAATACCACTTTTTCGAATATATCGTCTTGCACCTATCGATGTTAAGACCCATACCCTTTGATATTTGTTATTTCCAAATTCGTCTTATAGTATTCATGTTTGTTAAAACGTTGTTTCTTACTAAAACTGAATTTTAGTTTAACGTTTTTTTTTTTTTTTTTTTTTTTTAACTATGTCAATTACTCATATTAAGGAAATTGACAACCCATAATTTATTCTTTTCCGTTCTCATTTTACGCGGGGAATCATAACTAGTTTCCTTGCTTTACACTATTGACCCGTAGGTTCTTTCACTTAGCCTCATAGGCTATTTCTTTAAATTTTTCACCTTTTAAGGTGAGACATTAACAACTCGTTTCCTTCTCTTTATGACCCGAGGGTCTTTTTGGTCCCGTAGACCTTAACACTGTGTTTAATCCCGTAGGGTATGATGATCCCGTAGATCATCTTTTATTCTTGTCTATATTCAAATGTATATATATACATATATAGTTTCAAGGCACCTCTTATTATGTTCGGAATCGTTTATTTTCGCTCTTGAACCTCAATTGGCCTTGACCGTAGTCTAAGGCTTCATTTGTTTACTTCCGGACTAATCCTCCGACTTTATGACTTCTGACGTTATTTACGCGTCAGTTTGTTCTACGCTTACCGTTTCCCGGTTCATACTTATACTTCTATACAACCCATTACCCGGGTTCTTTTATCTTAACGTTCTTAACGCCCATAACCCTTTACATAGGTTAGTTAACATCTCACACTTTTACTTATTCAGTCCGCGCCTACTTACATTAGCAAGCGTCATCATTTATTTAATTCGTTTGACTTGTTCGTGTGAAATTTCATCACTGGTGAACGTCAAATTTCATTCTTTGTTCGACCCGTTCGACTTTTAACTAGTCGAACGAAATTTTTTTTTATCAAAATTTATGTTTGCGAAAATTCTTGTCATCTTTTAGTCATGACTCATATTCCGAGTCTCTTGACTTTCTATTTCGCGTTCCTGTTTCTCAGTCTACGCATGCGTTTAAATCCTTACCCACCAACCGGGTGTTTTACCGAAGTCGTTATTATTGCAACCCTTACGGTATGCATTATGACTTCGTTTCGCTTTTATATTCCTACTTTGTTCTCAAATTTGGTGTTTTACAAAATCGGCCCGTTAAGAGTCATATTTGCATTCTCCGGGTTCGAGTGTAAGCACACCCCTCCCAATTGCATACCTTAATCCTTTTACATTAATCTTTGTCCCTTCACTCGGGCTCATCATCCTAATGTAATACGCTTCCGTCACCCGGCTGTGCGTTTACATTATTATCAAATATTTTTCTCATTTGATTCATTTGGGTACTTTAAAGTTAGTCCCATTCACCCCGCCCGTACTACATCGGATGTAAACGTGTCCGCCATAAGAAGTTCATGGTATCATATGCCACTACTTACTTGGCCAGAGTAAGCGATTAACACATGACACACATGACCTTTTTATAGTTTTCACATCACGCCCTATGTAAGTAACGCCTCTATTTGTTTCTCTTGGAAACAATATCCCGAATACATTTTCTATTCGGGTTTTTCCAAGTTTTTAATCTACATATGCAACTTTCAATTTCTACTTATTTGTTGCATATTACTATTTGTGCGATTATTTAAAATGTGCACCTGGTAATGTTTGCCCCGACGGGCGTTCTTGCCATTAACCTTGTTCGCAGTCGTTACGCGATTTAGTCCTCGGTGAGTATGCTCCTCTTGTCATACTTCGGACCGTTCCATCATCATATCCACAATTGGTTTGACTCTCGTCGTCTTCAAACGCGAGTGTCCTTCAATTAAAACATTCACAAAAGTTAGTAACATCAACTTCAATAATCGCCCGTATTATAATACAAGGCTTTTTCTACTATACGCGTCAACGCGCGTATTTTCGTCAACTATATCAATCATTTTAATTGGGGTAACGTGTATCACACGATAGCCCTATGTGTTGTTTACAACACTTTAGCATGCTAACTATTAACATACATGTACTTACCGGATTTGCGATCAAGCCTCGAACCGAACACTAATCTTTATCAAGAGCATAAGGTTTAAGTCCAAGCATAGTTTTCCCACCATACTTGAATCTCTTAAACCAAGGCTCTGATACCAACTTGAAACACCCGTTCAACTTAATCTAGGTTTAACGTATATTTTGCGAAAAACAATCATGTAGTTAATGATTACATATGGATCAGAAATACGGGTTTACTAAAAACTTTTACAATTTAAAGTGATACAACATAATATGATTTAATTCGTCGTTTTAGAATAACGACGAAACAACGTTGCGGAAGCTTTGTTTAATGTGTGTTCGGTTCTTGCTCGATGCTTGATCTTCATCCGGGACTCTCGACATTCACCTGGTATTTTCCTGTGATCAAAACCAACCTAAAAGTTAGTTTTGATGCTTAAACAATAGGTTAAACAAGTTCTAAACAACAAACCATGAGATAAACGAAAAATTTCCAGTTTTGTAGTCTGTCGCGGGTTGCGACAGACTTAATGACATCTTACGCGGGCCGCGACGTATCGTCGCGTGTCGCGACGTGTTTCAGGTCATCCGTCACGTGTCGCGAGGGAATGCTATTTCCAACAGGTCCAGTTTCTGGACCTGCATATCAGCCAGCTCCGAATTTTCTAAAAATTCAACTTTAAACTAGCATAACTTTTTACTCGGTTGTCCGTTTTACGCGATTCTTTTTCCTACGCGTCTGTAATTTAATTCTCCATCTAATGGAGTTAAAATCCAACGTCTGACATAATAAAATTTCAGACTTTTAATTCTTCGGCTTATTACCCTTTTTACCAACTTTTGACCCGTTCATGTTTTCATCATCAAACATGTTTACTTGATCTTTAAACTTATGAAATTCATAGTTTCAATGTCTCCTATCTTATTAATCTCAAATCACGGGTTTCTTACATAAATAAAACCCGTTTACGCTTAAATGCTTGTTTTGACCCGTTAAGGGTATTTATGTACTTTTAAGCTTAATTTACGCTCGTCCCTTGTATGCAACCTAAGTCCACCCATTTATATTGAATAGTCTTCCACCACAATTATAATTGTGATGGATTTATCGTACTTAATTACTTATTCCAAATTTTATCCCTCGGATATGTCATTTTATGGCAAGACGCAATTTAAGGCGTTTAACCCTAGAAAGTTTATTCCTACAACTTTTATGCGCATCCGAGGGTTGAAAGGTCATAATATAAGTTTCTAAACAACCTCTAAGGGTCGTTTGCCCGGTTGACCCATCAAGGGCTTTTTGGTCGATTTTAGTCCTTCAACTTGCGATGGACTTTCACTAAATACTTGACCAATCTTTGCACTTTTAACTATAAGACTATATATGCGTACCTGGCCCGGGTCAACAAATAGACCCGACTTATACCTTGCTTTAATTAACCAATATTCTATGGCGTCGCGATTATCCAAATTACTAATCGCTCCTGATAACATAAGACTTAACAATCACATTAGTCGATATTGTCAAATGGTGTTATCATCACCATTTGACCCGTTTGGACTATATGCCCAACATTATCTATTTAATCAAAACCATTGTTTTTGATTTCCAACTCATACATCCATCCCGTCCCGGATTCTATTCCCATACCCTTTTTCTTTTAAACTCTTTTCTTACAAATTCAACCCATTTCGGCTTACACCATGGGTATTCTTTTAACTTCGATTTACATTAGTCAACACTTGACCAATTTCCATTTTATCCTTTTTATCATTATTAGATTACACTACAAGGTAATCTTAACGGGAATTCATAATATTTAATCATTACATGATTTATTTACCGTTTTGCCCCTTTTTGCCATAAACCAAGGTTTTTATCATCTTTATATGTTCCGACTCGTATTGATCGCGTCGGAAATTCATACTTTCTATATTATCGTTATCGCATTTATATCGTATAGAATAAACAAGTATTCTACATAATTGTGTAAGTTTCACTTACCTTGCATCCCGAATACGCTTTTCCTTTATGCTTGACTCGTTCGTCCCGCTTTCTCCCCAAGCTTCACTTAGCTTGTTAAGCGCCAACTATCATTCATTATTCACAAGGTTGTTAGATTAGCCATCCCAAAACATGACTTTCACACCTTATGATTCTTTGACTATTTTTCTCTTTAAACTCAATCATAAATCACGAGTTTAATTCTTGTGTCAAGACTCACTTCTAATCAATTATGAACTCTTAACAAAATCCCTATTTTGTTCAAGTAGTTCATTCATACGAGTTAGTATGGCGTTTATAAACACCAATGTAACATTAATTTCTTCAAATCAACTAAACCCATTTCATAGCAATTATGATTTATGTACCCAAACACCTAATTTGTTCAAGTACCATGTTTCTACTATCAACTATGATGATTTCTAGCATAAACATATCATCATCTTCACTACAAAATCAAAACCCACTTAGCACATAGTAGGGTAATTATCAAATTCCTAGTTTTAGTACTAATTCATCAAGTTTTCAACTGGGGTTTGTTTCTAAGCATGAATTTCATCCTAGTTTCACCCAAACATAACTCATTCAAGCTTGAATTTCGATTTTCACAAGTTCATCAAAAATCTAAACTTCATAAACATCAAAAATTTGACATACCTTACGATCCCCACGACTAGGTGATCGTTTCTATGTATTCATGCATCGATTTTGACCTTGAATCAGGCTTCAATTTGATGTTTTGTTGAGTTCTAGGGTTTGAGCTCTTGGGAGCACCCTCCTGGTCGAACTCCCCCACACGCACACACACACCTTAGGTGTGTGTTATGTTATTTTTTTTTGTTTATAAAACCCTTTTTCAAGTTATCCAACTTCGGTCCCTCACGTTTTGGTTTGTTATTAAGTAGGCTACAACCCACTTATTTCTAGTAAAATTCCCTCTTATTAACTAGGATAATTATCCCTAGTTAACTTAATGGGCTCGGGAAGTCATAACCCGTTTTATTTTAAGTCCCGTTAACTCGGGCTTCTTATAACTTTGTTTTCTCAAGCATTTATTAAATTTTATAACTAATATTAGGATTGTTCGTCTAAGTCCTAATATTCACCGGGTAAATTTTACCACTAACTCTATTTTACCCGTTCATTATTATTAACGTGGTTTAATTACCAAACCCGTTTTCGGGGTGTTACAAGTCTACCCCCCTTAAAGAGGTTTCGTCCTCGAAACCTTTTCTTACATAATTCATTGAGTTTAAACTCAATGTATTTGAGCCGAGAAATCTTTTAAACATTACTTATACTTTTATCCATTTGTTAGTATTACCAGAAAAGTATGGTAACATCTTTTTGGTTGTTATTTGTCTACGTATCTCATACGACATAGTGCAACTCGGAATGACGTAATCTCGTTATTTCCACTAGTTTAGTTACTTAGCGATATTCATCACTTTCATATACTATCGAATTCTTTATGGATCCGTTACTTTGACCCGTTTAAAAGGTCTTTAGTGAAATCTTTCACTTTTAGCAACAATTTCTTTTGTTTTCAAATTCATTTATTCGGTTCAGTTATACCGAATCCACCGCTTACAAGCAACCAACTTACTTAAATGACCTTAGCCGGTCTCACTAACTAGACTTATTAGTCCAGTTGCTTTTTACCGCTCGCTTGGTGATAATGTGATTCCACTTCACATTGCATTTCTTGACCGTGATCGTGTCACGTCATGTTTAATTTATATCAACCTTTCATTTCCGAAAATACCACTTTTTCGAATATATCGTCTTGCACCTATCGATGTTAAGACCCATACCCTTTGATATTTGTTATTTCCAAATTCGTCTTATAGTATTCATGTTTGTTAAAACGTTGTTTCTTACTAAAACTGAATTTTAGTTTAACGTTTTTTTTTTTTTTTTTTTTTTTTAACTATGTCAATTACTCATATTAAGGAAATTGACAACCCATAATTTATTCTTTTCCGTTCTCATTTTACGCGGGGAATCATAACTAGTTTCCTTGCTTTACACTATTGACCCGTAGGTTCTTTCACTTAGCCTCATAGGCTATTTCTTTAAATTTTTCACCTTTTAAGGTGAGACATTAACAACTCGTTTCCTTCTCTTTATGACCCGAGGGTCTTTTTGGTCCCGTAGACCTTAACACTGTGTTTAATCCCGTAGGGTATGATGATCCCGTAGATCATCTTTTATTCTTGTCTATATTCAAATGTATATATATACATATATAGTTTCAAGGCACCTCTTATTATGTTCGGAATCGTTTATTTTCGCTCTTGAACCTCAATTGGCCTTGACCGTAGTCTAAGGCTTCATTTGTTTACTTCCGGACTAATCCTCCGACTTTATGACTTCTGACGTTATTTACGCGTCAGTTTGTTCTACGCTTACCGTTTCCCGGTTCATACTTATACTTCTATACAACCCATTACCCGGGTTCTTTTATCTTAACGTTCTTAACGCCCATAACCCTTTACATAGGTTAGTTAACATCTCACACTTTTACTTATTCAGTCCGCGCCTACTTACATTAGCAAGCGTCATCATTTATTTAATTCGTTTGACTTGTTCGTGTGAAATTTCATCACTGGTGAACGTCAAATTTCATTCTTTGTTCGACCCGTTCGACTTTTAACTAGTCGAACGAAATTTTTTTTTATCAAAATTTATGTTTGCGAAAATTCTTGTCATCTTTTAGTCATGACTCATATTCCGAGTCTCTTGACTTTCTATTTCGCGTTCCTGTTTCTCAGTCTACGCATGCGTTTAAATCCTTACCCACCAACCGGGTGTTTTACCGAAGTCGTTATTATTGCAACCCTTACGGTATGCATTATGACTTCGTTTCGCTTTTATATTCCTACTTTGTTCTCAAATTTGGTGTTTTACAAAATCGGCCCGTTAAGAGTCATATTTGCATTCTCCGGGTTCGAGTGTAAGCACACCCCTCCCAATTGCATACCTTAATCCTTTTACATTAATCTTTGTCCCTTCACTCGGGCTCATCATCCTAATGTAATACGCTTCCGTCACCCGGCTGTGCGTTTACATTATTATCAAATATTTTTCTCATTTGATTCATTTGGGTACTTTAAAGTTAGTCCCATTCACCCCGCCCGTACTACATCGGATGTAAACGTGTCCGCCATAAGAAGTTCATGGTATCATATGCCACTACTTACTTGGCCAGAGTAAGCGATTAACACATGACACACATGACCTTTTTATAGTTTTCACATCACGCCCTATGTAAGTAACGCCTCTATTTGTTTCTCTTGGAAACAATATCCCGAATACATTTTCTATTCGGGTTTTTCCAAGTTTTTAATCTACATATGCAACTTTCAATTTCTACTTATTTGTTGCATATTACTATTTGTGCGATTATTTAAAATGTGCACCTGGTAATGTTTGCCCCGACGGGCGTTCTTGCCATTAACCTTGTTCGCAGTCGTTACGCGATTTAGTCCTCGGTGAGTATGCTCCTCTTGTCATACTTCGGACCGTTCCATCATCATATCCACAATTGGTTTGACTCTCGTCGTCTTCAAACGCGAGTGTCCTTCAATTAAAACATTCACAAAAGTTAGTAACATCAACTTCAATAATCGCCCGTATTATAATACAAGGCTTTTTCTACTATACGCGTCAACGCGCGTATTTTCGTCAACTATATCAATCATTTTAATTGGGGTAACGTGTATCACACGATAGCCCTATGTGTTGTTTACAACACTTTAGCATGCTAACTATTAACATACATGTACTTACCGGATTTGCGATCAAGCCTCGAACCGAACACTAATCTTTATCAAGAGCATAAGGTTTAAGTCCAAGCATAGTTTTCCCACCATACTTGAATCTCTTAAACCAAGGCTCTGATACCAACTTGAAACACCCGTTCAACTTAATCTAGGTTTAACGTATATTTTGCGAAAAACAATCATGTAGTTAATGATTACATATGGATCAGAAATACGGGTTTACTAAAAACTTTTACAATTTAAAGTGATACAACATAATATGATTTAATTCGTCGTTTTAGAATAACGACGAAACAACGTTGCGGAAGCTTTGTTTAATGTGTGTTCGGTTCTTGCTCGATGCTTGATCTTCATCCGGGACTCTCGACATTCACCTGGTATTTTCCTGTGATCAAAACCAACCTAAAAGTTAGTTTTGATGCTTAAACAATAGGTTAAACAAGTTCTAAACAACAAACCATGAGATAAACGAAAAATTTCCAGTTTTGTAGTCTGTCGCGGGTCGCGACAGACTTAATGACATCTTACGCGGGCCGCGATGTATCGTCGCGTGTCGCGACGTGTTTCAGGTCATCCGTCGCGTGTCGCGAGGGAATGCTATTTTCAGCAGGTCCAGTTTCTGGACCTGCATATCAGCCAGCTCCGAATTTTCTAAAAATTCAACTTTAAACTAGCATAACTTTTTACTCGGTTGTCCGTTTTACACGATTCTTTTACCTACGTGTCTGTAATTTAATTCTCCATCTAATGGAGTTAAAATCCAACGTCCGACATAATAAAATTTCAGACTTTTAATTCTTCGGCTTATTACCCTTTTTACCAACTTTTGACCCGTTCATGTTTTCATCATCAAACATGTTTACTTGATCTTTAAACTTATGAAATTCATAGTTTCAATGTCTCCTATCTTATTAATCTCAAATCACGGGTTTCTTACATAAATAAAACCCGTTTACGCTTAAATGCTTGTTTTGACCCGTTAAGGGTATTTATGTACTTTTAAGCTTAATTTACGCTCGTCCCTTGTATGCAACCTAAGTCCACCCATTTATATTGAATAGTCTTCCACCACAATTATAATTGTGATGGATTTATCGTACTTAATTACTTATTCCAAATTTTATCCCTCGGATATGTCATTTTACGGCAAGACGCAATTTAAGGCGTTTAACCCTAGAAAGTTTATTCCTACAACTTTTATGTGCATCCGAGGGTTGAAAGGTCATAATATAAGTTTCTAAACAACATCTAAGGGTCGTTTGCCCGGTTGACCCATCAAGGGCTTTTTGGTCGATTTTAGTCCTTCAACTTGCGATGAAGGACTTTCACTAAATACTTGACCAATCTTTGCACTTTTAACTATAAGACTATATATGCGTACCTGGCCCGGGTCAACAAATAGACCCGACTTATACCTTGCTTTAATTAACCAATATTCTATGGCGTCGCGATTATCCAAATTACTAATCGCTCCTGATAACATAAGACTTAACAATCACATTAGTCGATATTGTCAAATGGTGTTATCATCACCATTTGACCCGTTTGGACTATATGCCCAACATTATCTATTTAATCAAAACCATTGTTTTTGATTTCCAACTCATACATCCATCTCGTCCCGGATTCTATTCTCATACCCTTTTTCTTTTAAACTCTTTTCTTACAAATTCAACCCATTTCGGCTTACACCATGGGTATTCTTTTAACTTCGATTTACATTAGTCAACACTTGACCAATTTCCATTTTATCCTTTTTATCATTATTAGATTACACTACAAGGTAATCTTAACGGGAATTCATAATATTTAATCATTACATGATTTATTTACCGTTTTGCCCCTTTTTGCCATAAACCAAGGTTTTTATCATCTTTATATGTTCCGACTCGTATTGATCGCGTCGGAAATTCATACTTTCTATATTATCGTTATCGCATTTATATCGTATAGAATAAACAAGTATTCTACATAATTGTGTAAGTTTCACTTACCTTGCATCCCGAATACGCTTTTCCTTTATGCTTGACTCGTTCGTCCCGCTTTCTCCCCAAGCTTCACTTAGCTTGTTAAGCGCCAACTATCATTCATTATTCACAAGGTTGTTAGATTAGCCATCCCAAAACATGACTTTCACACCTTATGATTCTTTGACTATTTTTCTCTTTAAACTCAATCATAAATCACGAGTTTAATTCTTGTGTCAAGACTCACTTCTAATCAATTATGAACTCTTAACAAAATCCCTATTTTGTTCAAGTATTTCATTCATACGAGTTAGTATGGCGTTTATAAACACCAATGTAACATTAATTTCTTCAAATCAACTAAACCCATTTCATAGCAATTATGATTTATGTACCCAAACACCTAATTTGTTCAAGTTCCTTGTTTCTACTATCAACTATGATGATTTCTAGCATAAACATATCATCATCTTCACTACAAAATCAAAACCCACTTAGCACATAGTAGGGTAATTATCAAATTCCTAGTTTTAGTACTAATTCATCAAGTTTTCAACTAGGGTTTGTTTCTAAGCATGAATTTCATCCTAGTTACACCCAAACATAACTCATTCAAGCTTGAATTTCGATTTTCACAAGTTCATCAAAAATCTCAACTTCATAAACATCAAAAATTTGACATACCTTACGATCCCCACGACTAGGTGATCGTTTCTATGTATTCATGCATCGATTTTGACCTTGAATCAGGCTTCAATTTGATGTTTTGTTGAGTTCTAGGGTTTAAGCTCTTGGGAGCACCCTCCTGGTCGAACTCCCCCACACGCACACACACACCTTAGGTGTGTGTTATGTTATTTTTTTTTTGTTTATAAAACCCTTTTTCAAGTTATCCAACTTCGGTCCCTCACGTTTTGGTTTGTTATTAAGTAGGCTACAACCCACTTATTTCTAGTAAAATTCCCTCTTATTAACTAGGTTAATTATCCATAGTTAACTTAATGGGCTCGGGAAGTAATAACCCGTTTTATTTTAAGTCCCGTTAACTCGGGCTTCTTATAACTTTGTTTTCTCAAGCATTTATTAAATTTTATAACTAATATTAGGATTGTTCGTCTAAGTCCTAATATTCACCGGGTAAATTTTACCACTAACTCTATTTTACCCGTTCATTATTATTAACGTGGTTTAATTACCAAACCCGTTTTCGGGGTGTTACAAGTCTACCCCCCTTAAAGAGGTTTCGTCCTCGAAACCTTTTCTTACATAATTCATTGAGTTTAAACTCAATGTATTTGAGCCGAGAAATCTTTTAAACATTACTTATACTTTTATCCATTTGTTAGTATTACCAGAAAAGTATGGTAACATCTTTTTGGTTGTTATTTGTCTACGTATCTCATACGACATAGTGCAACTCGGAATGACGTAATCTCGTTATTTCCACTAGTTTAGTTACTTAGCGATATTCATCACTTTCATATACTATCGAATTCTTTATGGATCCGTTACTTTGACCCGTTTAAAAGGTCTTTAGTGAAATCTTTCACTTTTAGCAACAATTTCTTTTGTTTTCAAATTCATTTATTCGGTTCAGTTATACCGAATCCACCGCTTACAAGCAACCAACTTACTTAAATGACCTTAGCCGGTCTCACTAACTAGACTTATTAGTCCAGTTGCTTTTTACCGCTCGCTTGGTGATAATGTGATTCCACTTCACATTGCATTTCTTGACCGTGATCGTGTCACGTCATGTTTAATTTATATCAACCTTTCATTTCCGAAAATACCACTTTTTCGAATATATCGTCTTGCACCTATCGATGTTAAGACCCATACCCTTTGATATTTGTTATTTCCAAATTCGTCTTATAGTATTCATGTTTGTTAAAACGTTGTTTCTTACTAAAACTGAATTTTAGTTTAACGTTTTTTTTTTTTTTTTTTTTTTTTAACTATGTCAATTACTCATATTAAGGAAATTGACAACCCATAATTTATTCTTTTCCGTTCTCATTTTACGCGGGGAATCATAACTAGTTTCCTTGCTTTACACTATTGACCCGTAGGTTCTTTCACTTAGCCTCATAGGCTATTTCTTTAAATTTTTCACCTTTTAAGGTGAGACATTAACAACTCGTTTCCTTCTCTTTATGACCCGAGGGTCTTTTTGGTCCCGTAGACCTTAACACTGTGTTTAATCCCGTAGGGTATGATGATCCCGTAGATCATCTTTTATTCTTGTCTATATTCAAATGTATATATATACATATATAGTTTCAAGGCACCTCTTATTATGTTCGGAATCGTTTATTTTCGCTCTTGAACCTCAATTGGCCTTGACCGTAGTCTAAGGCTTCATTTGTTTACTTCCGGACTAATCCTCCGACTTTATGACTTCTGACGTTATTTACGCGTCAGTTTGTTCTACGCTTACCGTTTCCCGGTTCATACTTATACTTCTATACAACCCATTACCCGGGTTCTTTTATCTTAACGTTCTTAACGCCCATAACCCTTTACATAGGTTAGTTAACATCTCACACTTTTACTTATTCAGTCCGCGCCTACTTACATTAGCAAGCGTCATCATTTATTTAATTCGTTTGACTTGTTCGTGTGAAATTTCATCACTGGTGAACGTCAAATTTCATTCTTTGTTCGACCCGTTCGACTTTTAACTAGTCGAACGAAATTTTTTTTTTATCAAAATTTATGTTTGCGAAAATTCTTGTCATCTTTTAGTCATGACTCATATTCCGAGTCTCTTGACTTTCTATTTCGCGTTCCTGTTTCTCAGTCTACGCATGCGTTTAAATCCTTACCCACCAACCGGGTGTTTTACCGAAGTCGTTATTATTGCAACCCTTACGGTATGCATTATGACTTCGTTTCGCTTTTATATTCCTACTTTGTTCTCAAATTTGGTGTTTTACAAAATCGGCCCGTTAAGAGTCATATTTGCATTCTCCGGGTTCGAGTGTAAGCACACCCCTCCCAATTGCATACCTTAATCCTTTTACATTAATCTTTGTCCCTTCACTCGGGCTCATCATCTTAATGTAATACGCTTCCGTCACCCGGCTGTGCGTTTACATTATTATCAAATATTTTGCTCATTTGATTCATTTGGGTACTTTTAAGTTAGTCCCATTCACCCCGCCCGTACTACATCGGATGTAAACGTGTCCGCCATAAGAAGTTCATGGTATCATATGCCACTACTTACTTGGCCAGAGTAAGCGATTAACACATGACACACATGACCTTTTTATAGTTTTCACATCACGCCCTATGTAAGTAACGCCTCTATTTGTTTCTCTTGGAAACAATATCCCGAATACATTTTCTATTCGGGTTTTTCCAAGTTTTTAATCTACATATGCAACTTTCAATTTCTACTTATTTGTTGCATATTACTATTTGTGCGATTATTTAAAATGTGCACCTGGTAATGTTTGCCCCGACGGGCGTTCTTGCCATTAACCTTGTTCGCAGTCGTTACACGATTTAGTCCTCGGTGAGCATGCTCCTCTTGTCATACTTCGGACCGTTCCATCATCATATCCACAATTCGTTTGACTCTCGCCGTCTTCAAACGCGAGTGTCCTTCAATTAAAACATTCACAAAAGTTAGTAACATCAACTTCAATAATCGCCCGTATTATAATACAAGGCTTTTTCTACTATACGCGTCAACGCGCGTATTTTCGTCAACTATATCAATCATTTTAATTGGGGTAACGTGTATCACACGATAGCCCTATGTGTTGTTTACAACACTTTAGCATGCTAACTATTAACATACATGTACTTACCGGATTTGCGATCAAGCCTCGAACCGAACACTAATCTTTATCAAGAGCATAAGGTTTAAGTCCAAGCATAGTTTTCCCACCATACTTGAATCTCTTAAACCAAGGCTCTGATACCAACTTGTAACACCCGTTCAACTTAATCTAGGTTTAACGTATATTTTGCGAAAACAATCATGTAGTTAATGATTACATATGGATCGGAAATACGGGTTTACTAAAAACTTTTACAATTTAAAGTGATACAACATAATATGATTTAATTCGTCGTTTTAGAATAACGACGAAACAACGTTGCGGAAGCTTTGTTTAATGTGTGTTCGGTTCTTGCTCGATGCTTGATCTTCATCCGGGACTCTCGACATTCACCTGGTATTTTCCTGTGATCAAAACCAACCTAAAAGTTAGTTTTGATGCTTAAACAATAGGTTAAATAAGTTCTAAACAACAAACCATGAGATAAACGAAAAATTTCCAGTTTTGTAGTCTGTCGCGGGTCGCGACAGACTTAATGACATCTTACGCGGGCCGCGACGTATCGTCGCGTGTCGCGACGTGTTTCAGGTCATCCGTCGCGTGTCGCGAGGGAATGCTATTTCCAGCAGGTCCAGTTTCTGGACCTGCATATCAGCCAGCTCCGAATTTTCTAAAAATTCAACTTTAAACTAGCATAACTTTTTACTCGGTTGTCCGTTTTACGCGATTCTTTTTCCTACGTGTCTGTAATTTAATTCTCCATCTAATGGAGTTAAAATCCAACGTCCGACATAATAAAATTTCAGACTTTTAATTCTTCGGCTTATTACCCTTTTTACCAACTTTTGACCCGTTCATGTTTTCATCATCAAACATGTTTACTTGATCTTTAAACTTATGAAATTCATAGTTTCAATGTCTCCTATCTTATTAATCTCAAATCACGGGTTCTTACATAAATAAAACCCGTTTACGCTTAAATGCTTGTTTTGACCCGTTAAGGGTATTTATGTACTTTTAAGCTTAATTTACGCTCGTCCCTTGTATGCAACCTAAGTCCACGCATTTATATTGAATAGTCTTCCACCACAATTATAATTGTGATGGATTTATCGTACTTAATTACTTATTCCAAATTTTATCCCTCGGATATGTCATTTTACGGCAAGACGCAATTTAAGGCGTTTAACTCTAGAAAGTTTATTCCTACAACTTTTATGCGCATCCGAGGGTTAAAAGGTTATAATATAAGTTTCTAAACAACCTCTAAGGGTCGTTTGCCCGGTTGACCCATCAAGGGCTTTTTGGTCGATTTTAGTCCTTCAACTTGCGATGAAGGACTTTCACTAAATACTTGACCAATCTTTGCACTTTTAACTATAAGACTATATATGCGTACCTGGCCCGGGTCAACAAATAGACCCGACTTATACCTTGCTTTAATTAACCAATATTCTATGGCGTCGCGATTATCCAAATTACTAATCGCTCCTGATAACATAAGACTTAACAATCACATTAGTCGATATTGTCAAATGGTGTTATCATCACCATTTGACCCGTTTGGACTATATGCCCAACATTATCTATTTAATCAAAAACATTGTTTTTGATTTCCAACTCATACATCCATCCCGTCCCGGATTCTATTCTCATACCCTTTTTCTTTTAAACTCTTTTCTTACAAATTCAACCCATTTCGGCTTACGCCATGGGTATTCTTTTAACTTCGATTTACATTAGTCAACACTTGACCAATTTCCATTTTATCCTTTTTATCATTATTAGATTACACTACAAGGTAATCTTAACGGGAATTCATAATATTTAATCATTACATGATTTATTTACCGTTTTGCCCCTTTTTGCCATAAACCAAGGTTTTTATCATCTTTATATGTTCCGACTCGTATTGATCGCGTCGGAAATTCATACTTTCTATATTATCGTTATCGCATTTATATCGTATAGAATAAACAAGTATTCTACATAATTGTGTAAGTTTCACTTACCTTGCATCCCGAATACGCTTTTCCTTTATGCTTGACTCGTTCGTCCCGCTTTCTCCCCAAGCTTCACTTAGCTTGTTAAGCGCCAACTATCATTCATTATTCACAAGGTTGTTAGATTAGCCATCCCAAAACATGACTTTCACACCTTATGATTCTTTGACTATTTTTCTCTTTAAACTCAATCATAAATCACGAGTTTAATTCTTGTGTCAAGACTCACTTCTAATCAATTATGAACTCTTAACAAAATCCCTATTTTGTTCAAGTAGTTCATTTATACGAGTTAGTATGGTGTTTATAAACACCAATGTAACATTAATTTCTTCAAATCAACTAAACCCATTTCATAGCAATTATGATTTATGTACCCAAACACCTAATTTGTTCAAGTACCTTGTTTCTACTATCAACTATGATGATTTCTAGCATAAACATATCATCATCTTCACTACAAAATCAAAACCCACTTAGCACATAGTAGGGTAATTATCAAATTCCTAGTTTTAGTACTAATTCATCAAGTTTTCAACTAGGGTTTGTTTCTAAGCATGAATTTCATCCTAGTTTCACCCAAACATAACTCATTCAAGCTTGAATTTCGATTTTCACAAGTTTATCAAAAATCTCAACTTCATAAACATCAAAAATTTGACATACCTTACGATCCCCACGACTAGGTGATCGTTTCTATGTATTCATGCATCGATTTTGACCTTGAATCAGGCTTCAATTTGATGTTTTGTTGAGTTCTAGGGTTTGAGCTCTTGGGAGCACCCTCCTGGTCGAACTCCCCCACACGCACACACACACCTTAGGTGTGTGTTATGTTATTTTTTTTTTGTTTATAAAACCCTTTTTCAAGTTATCCAACTTCGGTCCCTCACGTTTTGGTTTGTTATTAAGTAGGCTACAACCCACTTATTTCTAGTAAAATTCCCTCTTATTAACTAGGTTAATTATCCCTAGTTAACTTAATGGGCTCGGGAAGTCATAACCCGTTTTATTTTAAGTCCCGTTAACTCGGGCTTCTTATAACTTTGTTTTCTCAAGCATTTACTAAATTTTATAACTAATATTAGGATTGTTCGTCTAAGTCCTAATATTCACCGGGTAAATTTTACCACTAACTCTATTTTACCCGTTCATTATTATTAACGTGGTTTAATTACCAAACCCGTTTTCGGGGTGTTACAACTTGTGTACGAATTCTTGTTGAATCCTAGAGTTAGCATGCTTGTGAAAATGATAGGGGACTTTTAGGTAGCCTTGTCTAGATGTGTGAGAGTGTGGGAATTGGGGGTTGGACCTCATACGCTACATATATGAGCTTGGTATTGTGAGGGGTGAGGGTTTGGTCTTTGGAAAGCCATGTTTGAGCCTTATACCATTCGGTTGTGACCCAAACCTACTTCCTACAAAACTTTACCTATTGAAACGACCCGGTTTAGGAGTTTAGTTTGTGATGGTTGATGTTCTTGTATATATTGTTGAGTTTTATGTGTTATTAAAAAAAAGAGAAAAATATGAGAAAAATACAAAAAGAAGTGATTAGTTGCAATAGTAGTTGAGAATGTTGAAGAAGTTGTGTATATATTGGGTGTTTGCTTTGTTTAGTAGTAGAAATAAAAACTGGGTCAAATCAATTAGCTCTTGCATATATATCCCACCATTTTCCTACCTTTGCACCTAGCCCCGTTACAACTCGTAAGTCCTTTTCATTCATAAGCATGCTAAATACTTAATAGGAGGAGAGTTGATTTTTATACAAGCTTATTGTAGCACAATCTGTAACACCCCAAAACCTGAATGTTTATATTCAGTAAATGTTCTGATATGGTATATCATGAAATAAACAACTAGGCTATTTAACCTAGTTAGGAATGTGGTAAAAAGCAATTAAAGGATGATAGTTGTGCCAATATTATTTAGTGGCAAACTTGAGGGAATAAAGTGGGGCAAAGTAAAAGTTGAATTTAATATATGAAAAACACACACAAACACACAAATCGTGTGTGTTCTAGAACGAGCAGGAGCTCCATGAGCTCAAGAAACCCTAAGCATGAAGAATCATCAAATTGAAGGGTGAATCGAGGTCTAAATTCATGAATAAACATGGATTAATGATCACCTACACGAGGGGATCATAAGGTATGTCTTAAAAGTTAGATTGGTGATCTTTCACGAAGTGGGTTATGATGTAAGTTGCGAATTTGTATGAAATTGAGAACGGGTGTGTGTTAGAATCATCATATAGAACATGGATTATGCATGGTTTAGGTTAATTTGATGTTTAAGGGTGAAACCCATTTGTTATGGTGAAGATGATGACATGGGTAAATCATCCATGTCCAAATTCTTGCTTATTATTGATGTATTTTGATAGATATGATGGATTCTTGTTAGAGGGATTGAAAGAAATGTGATACTAGTAGGTCGATGTTTATGTATGGATGATTTATGTTGATTAGAATGAAGAATTTGATGAATTATGTGCGAGATTAGAAGAATATGCATGAATTAATTGTATACTATACTTAGGAGGTAGTATACACACCAAATGTATGATGAACTTATGAGGAATTTGAGATTAGATCACTTGTAAGTGATTAACAAAGTAGTTATGAAGTGGGTTTTGATGATATGATAGAAGTAATGATATGCTTATGTTAATGATGTTTGAAAATCATATATGTGTATGTATGTTTAAAGAAATTGGATAAGAAATGATGAATTAGCATGTTATAAGGTTAAATGATAAACTTAATATAAGATCCGTGTGATGAAAAGGTTGTGATGAATGATAAATAAGCTAACTATCTTGAGAATGATATATGATAGTTGATGCTTGATAAGCGACATGGAAGCTTGGGAAAGAAGCGGGTCAATCGGGACTAATGCGCACGGGAAGCATATTCGGATGTTAGGTAAGTAAAGCTTACCCCTTTTTATTCGTATTAGAATATCTACTCGTTGAATAGATTATGAACATGGTAAGTGTATATGTGAAGTTTGATGTTCTGACAAGTTTTGATACAGGTCGGAACATGTGGTCATGGTAAGAAACTAAGTTTCATGGTTAAAAAGGGTAAAAAGGGTAGTATGGTAATTTTAGTTACGAGTTAATGAAGGGATAAGTTACATGGAGGGAATAATGACTAATTAAAGATCTCATAAGGATGAAATGGGCATTTAGACTAAATGAGCCAAATGGTGAAGATATCACCATTTGGTAATATCGACTAATGAATTGTTTGGTAAGTATTATGAATTTACAGAATGAATAGCGGAAGGATTTAGTTGAGATCATTTAACATGGTGGATGAAGTATTAAACGGATCTTAGATTTGATCCGAGCAAGGTATGTGTGTTAGAATTGTAGTTAAGTGGTAGGATTGGTTAAATATGCGATGAAGTCCTTGGTTGTAAAGGATGGAGCAATGTTGACAAAAACGCCCTTGATAGGTATATCGGGCAAACGACCTTAAATGTCAATTGGAAACAAGCTAATCGATTAGAGTAATGTTTTGGTCATGTGTGAAAGCGAAGAGTATGGTTTTGTATGTCATAGAACATTTAATGCGTAAATACCCATAACGGGTCAAAATAGGCTTTTAGCGGAAATGGGTTAAGAGGATGTAAGACATCCAAGAATTTAATCTTTTATGATAAACAACGTTGAAATTATAAGGCTCATGAGAAATTGAGGTCAAATAAACATATTATTTTGATAAATGCATGAACGGGTCAAAACTTAGTAAAAAGGTGATAAGTCGATAGCTTAAAAGTCTAGAATTTTGTTAATCCGGATGTTGGATTTCAAGTTCACATGATAGAACATCAAATTACGATCATGTGGGAAGAAACGAGAGGTTAAACGGGTAAACGGTTTGAAAGTTACGCAAGTTTTAGCGTAAACGGACGAAACTAAGGCTCAGGTGCCGTAAATTACGGCCTCCCCTGCATCAGCATCGTGTTTGAGGCCCGTAATCAGTAGGCATGCCGTATTTTGGGTCGTATTTTACTGGATAGGCCGTAATTTACGGCCCCTGGGGGGTTTGGACGGTTTTCTTTTGTAAGATTTTGACCGAATGTGTTATACATGCGAATGGATGGACTTGTTTATAAGTAAGTCTGTTATCGGATGATCATATGCATAACTAGGGAGGTGTGTTAATTAAGTTTAAGTGAATAGGATGGTATGTAGATATGAATAATTGGAGTCATAGTGAGTTTAAGTCGTATGAACTAGTATGCGTGATGTGTATAGAAGATATATAAGTATGTACATAATTATGCGAAAGGCATGTATGGAAGTAGTTATGTATTAACGTATACAAGTATGTAGTTATGCTTGAAAGTATGTATGTATGTGGGTACGTATGTATGCATGTAAGCAAGTAAGTATGCATGGTTGTACGCAAGTTTTCAATACGATCGAGTATCGACATTATTAATAGTGTACCTTGTGAACGAAGTGTAACGCAGGAATAGCAAAGAAGTCTCACCGCGGATTGTATGATCGGATGGAAAGCCGGAATGTAAAGAGTTAACGGAACGAAAAGTAAACGTGAGTAAATCTTGTATGTTTATGATGCGTACTAATGTTATGAATTTTATGTGGTGAGCGCAGGTAGTACGAAACACGAGGATCATCAAGGGATAGAGATATAGGACCGAGTCACTTGAAGGATTGTACGGGATTGTCTGAAAATGTAATTTGATACACATAAGTTATGTTTTATTCTGTAAATGAGTTAGATTGATGTATTCAATATAAAAGAGTTGTTTTAAAAATGAACTTTCAAGTAAGGCATAAAGTTTATAATAAAAGAAATTTTATGGCACGAATTTTCCGCTGCGACTTTTTGTCAAATACGAACTAGGGCCTTACAAGTTGGTATCAGAGCCCTGGTTTGAGAGAATCAAGTACGAGAGTATAGGTACTTGAACTCAAACCTGTGTGCTCTTGTGATAAGGAACCCGTACAATCCAGGACTCGATCAAGATCTAAAGGTAGAAATGGAATGAAAACGTGTATGTATGCATTCATATGAAGAAACTAACGGTTATATTATGTGTAAGGTAAGCATAACCGCTTGGAAAGGATGATCCGTGAATGCGGTCTAGAACCGGCATCAAGGCAAGTGATAAGACAAATGGACCCCAGGTGCGTAAATTTAACGTGTGGGCGTATGAAGTGGTATAATTAAGCGAGTGAAAGAAAATTTTAAAGGAAATATAATAGTGATATGGCTATGAAGTTTTGAAAATGATACACGTGCCGAAACTTAATTCTTCGGACATAAGGTGGCGATTACACGAAGACACGAAACTAGTATGTGGATTGTGTACCTGGCCAGTACACAAGAAACATATGACGTTCGTGAGACCGTGATAATTGCTACAGGGATGTCCGTTAGAATTAGGTAGTAGGTGGACGTGAGGGTGAAGAGAAATGTAAGACTTTCAGGAATGAAAGTACGAATGATATGTTAGAATCCGCAAGACGGATTCGAAGCATGAAAAGAATGAAAGTATGAATGATATGTTAGAATTCGCGAGACGGATTCGAAGCATGAAAAGAATGAAGGTATGAATGATATGTTAGAATCCGCGAGACGGATTCGAAGCATGAAAATAATAAAGTATGAATGACCTGTTTGAATCCGCGAGACGGATTCAAGGAATGAAAGGCATGAATGGAATATTTGAATCCGTAAAACGGATTCAAGGAAATGAAATGTAGAAATGATATGTCTAAATCCGCGAGACGGATTCAACACATGTAAGGAATGAAAGATGTGAATGATACGTTTGAAATCCGTTAGATGGATTCAAATCATAGAAGGAAGAAAAGGTATGAATGGTACGTTTGAAACCGCTGGACGGATTTAAAAATATAAAAAGGATGAAATTAGCCCATATCAGAATATGCCGATAGTTTGACCTTGGTCGCGTCAAACGAGTCATATGAGTAAATATAAAGTAACTGAATGAAAGAATGTTCTTAATTGGCACGCAAACCTAAATTTTAAAACGAAAGGAAGAAGTTTCGAACAAGCTATGTGTTAAATGTGTTAGAAATCGACTCTTAGGAGTCATAATAAATGACAGGCTGCGACCCGGACAATAAATTAAGTATGAGCAAAAAGGATAAGTTTTGCTAACAATACCGAAATGATGTAATGAATGTTTTTGCAAGTAAGCATGAATGGAAAGAAGTACGAATGTGTGCCTCAATACTTATACGATAATTAAGAAATGTTAGTTAAGCCTTGAAAAGTCAAATGAAGGTTGACGAAATAAGTAACTAGAATGAAAGAAATTCGTGTGAGAAATGAAATGTGCTAACTGTTAAAATTGTTGATGATAATGTTAGAACCCTTGATGTGATGAAACCAATCGAATTGGTGGAAGGATGTGTACGATTGGAAGCGCATTACATGGATGAATGAAATCTAGCCTGGTACGGCCAGCACTCGTGAAGAATGTGGACAGATCTGATTTACGGATCACTGAAGTATGGAAGGAAATCGAGGTAAGTAAAATGCTTTAATTTATGTCAGATAAGTATGAATTAGTAAATTGAAAACGCCCTACAAAATGCATGGTGGAATGAGTACGGTATAGTACGGAATGTTTGATTCCTAATAGTTGACATAAGAAGAAAACTATGTCATTAAGGAATGAATCTCAAAGGTTTTAAGTGAAAATTTCGAGAATTGGTTAAACTCTCGTATAATGAATTTGCGTGACACGTGGGCTTATGCAAATTAAAAAATGTATGAAATGAGAGGAATAGTAATGTAGAATGAATAAGGTGAATTGAAGGTAACGTAAGAGTATGTATGGTACAAATAACTATAGAAAATGAATAATGATGTTAACTTTGGAGTCAAGCACGGATGCATGACTATGAAATAGTAACTTCCTTGTGATAACGAAACAAAATCAAATGTTATGTAATATATGAATAGAATATGATCTTAAAGGATGAGATGAAGGTATTAGAATTGTTATAAACGAATCATATGAAAGTAAGTATTATTATAAGTTTGAATGAATATGTACATTGAACTGTTACTAAACGGTCAAGGAAATGAGAAGGTTACGTGGAAATATGGCATGGAAAGTATAGACTTGTTAGGAAGAAGTCAATCGTATAAATAATTACGAAATGAGATAGGATGATTACTTATAATTATGATGTGATCATAAAGTCAAACATAGATATGTGTATGTGTAAATGGAAGTGAGAAAGGTTTCAGGGACGAAACCTTATTTAAGGGGGATAGATTTGTAACACCCCAAAACCTGAATGTTTATATTCGGTAAATGTTCTGATATGGTATATCATGAAATAAACAACTAGGCTATTTAACCTAGTTAGGAATGTGGTAAAAAGCAATTAAAGGATGATAGTTGTGCCAATATTATTTAGTGGCAAACTTGAGGGACTAAAGTGGGGCAAAGTAAAAGTTGAATTTAATATATGAAAAACACACACAAACACACAAATCGTGTGTGTTCTAGAACGAGCAGGAGCTCCATGAGCTCAAGAAACCCTAAGCATGAAGAATCATCAAATTGAAGGGTGAATCGAGGTCTAAATTCATGAATAAACATGGATTAATGATCACCTACACGAGGGGATCATAAGGTATGTCTTAAAAGTTAGATTGGTGATCTTTCACGAAGTGGGTTATGATGTAAGTTGCGAATTTGTATGAAATTGAGAACGGGTGTGTGTTAGAATCATCATATAGAACATGGATTATGCATGGTTTAGGTTAATTTGATGTTTAAGGGTGAAACCCATTTGTTATGGTGAAGATGATGACATGGGTAAATCATCCATGTCCAAATTCTTGCTTATTATTGATGTATTTTGATAGATATGATGGATTCTTGTTAGAGGGATTGAAAGAAATGTGATACTAGTAGGTCGATGTTTATGTATGGATGATTTATGTTGATTAGAATGAAGAATTTGATGAATTATGTGCGAGATTAGAAGAATATGCATGAATTAATTGTATACTATGCTTAGAGGTAGTATACACACCAAATGTATGATGAACTTATGAGGAATTTGAGATTAGATCACTTGTAATTGATTAACAAAGTAGTTATGAAGTGGGTTTTGATGATATGATAGAAGTAATGATATGCTTATGTTAATGATGTTTGAAAATCATATATGTGTATGTATGTTTAAAGAAATTGGATAAGAAATGATGAATTAGCATGTTATAAGGTTAAATGATAAACTTAATATAAGATCCGTGTGATGAAAAGGTTGTGATGAATGATAAATAAGCTAACTATCTTGAGAATGATATATGATAGTTGATGCTTGATAAGCGACATGGAAGCTTGGGAAAGAAGCGGGTCAATCGGGACTAATGCGCACGGGAAGCATATTCGGATGTTAGGTAAGTAAAGCTTACCCCTTTTTATTCGTATTAGAATATCTACTCGTTGAATAGATTATGAACATGGTAAGTGTATATGTGAAGTTTGATGTTCTGACAAGTTTTGATACAGGTCGGAACATGTGGTCATGGTAAGAAACTAAGTTTCATGGTTAAAAAGGGTAAAAAGGGTAGTATGGTAATTTTAGTTACGAGTTAATGAAGGGATAAGTTACATGGAGGGAATAATGACTAATTAAAGATCTCATAAGGATGAAATGGGCATTTAGACTAAATGAGCCAAATGGTGAAGATATCACCATTTGGTAATATCGACTAATGAATTGTTTGGTAAGTATTATGAATTTACAGAATGAATAGCGGAAGGATTTAGTTGAGATCATTTAACATGGTGGATGAAGTATTAAACGGATCTTAGATTTGATCCGAGCAAGGTATGTGTGTTAGAATTGTAGTTAAGTGGTAGGATTGGTTAAATATGCGATGAAGTCCTTGGTTGTAAAGGATGGAGCAATGTTGACAAAAACGCCCTTGATAGGTATATCGGGCAAACGACCTTAAATGTCAATTGGAAACAAGCTAATCGATTAGAGTAATGTTTTGGTCATGTGTGAAAGCGAAGAGTATGGTTTTGTATGTCATAGAACATTTAATGCGTAAATACCCATAACGGGTCAAAATAGGCTTTTAGCGGAAATGGGTTAAGAGGATGTAAGACATCCAAGAATTTAATCTTTTATGATAAACAACGTTGAAATTATAAGGCTCATGAGAAATTGAGGTCAAATAAACATATTATTTTGATAAATGCATGAACGGGTCAAAACTTAGTAAAAAGGTGATAAGTCGATAGCTTAAAAGTCTAGAATTTTGTTAATCCGGATGTTGGATTTCAAGTTCACATGATAGAACATCAAATTACGATCATGTGGGAAGAAACGAGAGGTTAAACGGGTAAACGGTTTGAAAGTTACGCAAGTTTTAGCGTAAACGGACGAAACTAAGGCTCAGGTGCCGTAAATTACGGCCTCCCCTGCATCAGCATCGTGTTTGAGGCCCGTAATCAGTAGGCATGCCGTATTTTGGGTCGTATTTTACTGGATAGGCCGTAATTTACGGCCCCTGGGGGGTTTGGACGGTTTTCTTTTGTAAGATTTTGACCGAATGTGTTATACATGCGAATGGATGGACTTGTTTATAAGTAAGTCTGTTATCGGATGATCATATGCATAACTAGGGAGGTGTGTTAATTAAGTTTAAGTGAATAGGATGGTATGTAGATATGAATAATTGGAGTCATAGTGAGTTTAAGTCGTATGAACTAGTATGCGTGATGTGTATAGAAGATATATAAGTATGTACATAATTATGCGAAAGGCATGTATGGAAGTAGTTATGTATTAACGTATACAAGTATGTAGTTATGCTTGAAAGTATGTATGTATGTGGGTACGTATGTATGCATGTAAGCAAGTAAGTATGCATGGTTGTACGCAAGTTTTCAATACGATCGAGTATCGACATTATTAATAGTGTACCTTGTGAACGAAGTGTAACGCAGGAATAGCAAAGAAGTCTCACCGCGGATTGTATGATCGGATGGAAAGCCGGAATGTAAAGAGTTAACGGAACGAAAAGTAAACGTGAGTAAATCTTGTATGTTTATGATGCGTACTAATGTTATGAATTTTATGTGGTGAGCGCAGGTAGTACGAAACACGAGGATCATCAAGGGATAGAGATATAGGACCGAGTCACTTGAAGGATTGTACGGGATTGTCTGAAAATGTAATTTGATACACATAAGTTATGTTTTATTCTGTAAATGAGTTAGATTGATGTATTCAATATAAAAGAGTTGTTTTAAAAATGAACTTTCAAGTAAGGCATAAAGTTTATAATAAAAGAAATTTTATGGCACGAATTTTCCGCTGCGACTTTTTGTCAAATACGAACTAGGGCCTTACAAGTTGGTATCAGAGCCCTGGTTTGAGAGAATCAAGTACGAGAGTATAGGTACTTGAACTCAAACCTGTGTGCTCTTGTGATAAGGAACCCGTACAATCCAGGACTCGATCAAGATCTAAAGGTAGAAATGGAATGAAAACGTGTATGTATGCATTCATATGAAGAAACTAACGGTTATATTATGTGTAAGGTAAGCATAACCGCTTGGAAAGGATGATCCGTGAATGCGGTCTAGAACCGGCATCAAGGCAAGTGATAAGACAAATGGACCCCAGGTGCGTAAATTTAACGTGTGGGCGTATGAAGTGGTATAATTAAGCGAGTGAAAGAAAATTTTAAAGGAAATATAATAGTGATATGGCTATGAAGTTTTGAAAATGATACACGTGCCGAAACTTAATTCTTCGGACATAAGGTGGCGATTACACGAAGACACGAAACTAGTATGTGGATTGTGTACCTGGCCAGTACACAAGAAACATATGACGTTCGTGAGACCGTGATAATTGCTACAGGGATGTCCGTTAGAATTAGGTAGTAGGTGGACGTGAGGGTGAAGAGAAATGTAAGACTTTCAGGAATGAAAGTACGAATGATATGTTAGAATCCGCAAGACGGATTCGAAGCATGAAAAGAATGAAAGTATGAATGATATGTTAGAATTCGCGAGACGGATTCGAAGCATGAAAAGAATGAAGGTATGAATGATATGTTAGAATCCGCGAGACGGATTCGAAGCATGAAAATAATAAAGTATGAATGACCTGTTTGAATCCGCGAGACGGATTCAAGGAATGAAAGGCATGAATGGAATATTTGAATCCGTAAAACGGATTCAAGGAAATGAAATGTAGAAATGATATGTCTAAATCCGCGAGACGGATTCAACACATGTAAGGAATGAAAGATGTGAATGATACGTTTGAAATCCGTTAGATGGATTCAAATCATAGAAGGAAGAAAAGGTATGAATGGTACGTTTGAAACCGCTGGACGGATTTAAAAATATAAAAAGGATGAAATTAGCCCATATCAGAATATGCCGATAGTTTGACCTTGGTCGCGTCAAACGAGTCATATGAGTAAATATAAAGTAACTGAATGAAAGAATGTTCTTAATTGGCACGCAAACCTAAATTTTAAAACGAAAGGAAGAAGTTTCGAACAAGCTATGTGTTAAATGTGTTAGAAATCGACTCTTAGGAGTCATAATAAATGACAGGCTGCGACCCGGACAATAAATTAAGTATGAGCAAAAAGGATAAGTTTTGCTAACAATACCGAAATGATGTAATGAATGTTTTTGCAAGTAAGCATGAATGGAAAGAAGTACGAATGTGTGCCTCAATACTTATACGATAATTAAGAAATGTTAGTTAAGCCTTGAAAAGTCAAATGAAGGTTGACGAAATAAGTAACTAGAATGAAAGAAATTCGTGTGAGAAATGAAATGTGCTAACTGTTAAAATTGTTGATGATAATGTTAGAACCCTTGATGTGATGAAACCAATCGAATTGGTGGAAGGATGTGTACGATTGGAAGCGCATTACATGGATGAATGAAATCTAGCCTGGTACGGCCAGCACTCGTGAAGAATGTGGACAGATCTGATTTACGGATCACTGAAGTATGGAAGGAAATCGAGGTAAGTAAAATGCTTTAATTTATGTCAGATAAGTATGAATTAGTAAATTGAAAACGCCCTACAAAATGCATGGTGGAATGAGTACGGTATAGTACGGAATGTTTGATTCCTAATAGTTGACATAAGAAGAAAACTATGTCATTAAGGAATGAATCTCAAAGGTTTTAAGTGAAAATTTCGAGAATTGGTTAAACTCTCGTATAATGAATTTGCGTGACACGTGGGCTTATGCAAATTAAAAAATGTATGAAATGAGAGGAATAGTAATGTAGAATGAATAAGGTGAATTGAAGGTAACGTAAGAGTATGTATGGTACAAATAACTATAGAAAATGAATAATGATGTTAACTTTGGAGTCAAGCACGGATGCATGACTATGAAATAGTAACTTCCTTGTGATAACGAAACAAAATCAAATGTTATGTAATATATGAATAGAATATGATCTTAAAGGATGAGATGAAGGTATTAGAATTGTTATAAACGAATCATATGAAAGTAAGTATTATTATAAGTTTGAATGAATATGTACATTGAACTGTTACTAAACGGTCAAGGAAATGAGAAGGTTACGTGGAAATATGGCATGGAAAGTATAGACTTGTTAGGAAGAAGTCAATCGTATAAATAATTACGAAATGAGATAGGATGATTACTTATAATTATGATGTGATCATAAAGTCAAACATAGATATGTGTATGTGTAAATGGAAGTGAGAAAGGTTTCAGGGACGAAACCTTATTTAAGGGGGATAGATTTGTAACACCCCAAAACCTGAATGTTTATATTCGGTAAATGTTCTGATATGGTATATCATGAAATAAACAACTAGGCTATTTAACCTAGTTAGGAATGTGGTAAAAAGCAATTAAAGGATGATAGTTGTGCCAATATTATTTAGTGGCAAACTTGAGGGACTAAAGTGGGGCAAAGTAAAAGTTGAATTTAATATATGAAAAACACACACAAACACACAAATCGTGTGTGTTCTAGAACGAGCAGGAGCTCCATGAGCTCAAGAAACCCTAAGCATGAAGAATCATCAAATTGAAGGGTGAATCGAGGTCTAAATTCATGAATAAACATGGATTAATGATCACCTACACGAGGGGATCATAAGGTATGTCTTAAAAGTTAGATTGGTGATCTTTCACGAAGTGGGTTATGATGTAAGTTGCGAATTTGTATGAAATTGAGAACGGGTGTGTGTTAGAATCATCATATAGAACATGGATTATGCATGGTTTAGGTTAATTTGATGTTTAAGGGTGAAACCCATTTGTTATGGTGAAGATGATGACATGGGTAAATCATCCATGTCCAAATTCTTGCTTATTATTGATGTATTTTGATAGATATGATGGATTCTTGTTAGAGGGATTGAAAGAAATGTGATACTAGTAGGTCGATGTTTATGTATGGATGATTTATGTTGATTAGAATGAAGAATTTGATGAATTATGTGCGAGATTAGAAGAATATGCATGAATTAATTGTATACTATGCTTAGAGGTAGTATACACACCAAATGTATGATGAACTTATGAGGAATTTGAGATTAGATCACTTGTAAGTGATTAACAAAGTAGTTATGAAGTGGGTTTTGATGATATGATAGAAGTAATGATATGCTTATGTTAATGATGTTTGAAAATCATATATGTGTATGTATGTTTAAAGAAATTGGATAAGAAATGATGAATTAGCATGTTATAAGGTTAAATGATAAACTTAATATAAGATCCGTGTGATGAAAAGGTTGTGATGAATGATAAATAAGCTAACTATCTTGAGAATGATATATGATAGTTGATGCTTGATAAGCGACATGGAAGCTTGGGAAAGAAGCGGGTCAATCGGGACTAATGCGCACGGGAAGCATATTCGGATGTTAGGTAAGTAAAGCTTACCCCTTTTTATTCGTATTAGAATATCTACTCGTTGAATAGATTATGAACATGGTAAGTGTATATGTGAAGTTTGATGTTCTGACAAGTTTTGATACAGGTCGGAACATGTGGTCATGGTAAGAAACTAAGTTTCATGGTTAAAAAGGGTAAAAAGGGTAGTATGGTAATTTTAGTTACGAGTTAATGAAGGGATAAGTTACATGGAGGGAATAATGACTAATTAAAGATCTCATAAGGATGAAATGGGCATTTAGACTAAATGAGCCAAATGGTGAAGATATCACCATTTGGTAATATCGACTAATGAATTGTTTGGCAAGTATTATGAATTTACAGAATGAATAGCGGAAGGATTTAGTTGAGATCATTTAACATGGTGGATGAAGTATTAAACGGATCTTAGATTTGATCCGAGCAAGGTATGTGTGTTAGAATTGTAGTTAAGTGGTAGGATTGGTTAAATATGCGATGAAGTCCTTGGTTGTAAAGGATGGAGCAATGTTGACAAAAACGCCCTTGATAGGTATATCGGGCAAACGACCTTAAATGTCAATTGGAAACAAGCTAATCGATTAGAGTAATGTTTTGGTCATGTGTGAAAGCGAAGAGTATGGTTTTGTATGTCATAGAACATTTAATGCGTAAATACCCATAACGGGTCAAAATAGGCTTTTAGCGGAAATGGGTTAAGAGGATGTAAGACATCCAAGAATTTAATCTTTTATGATAAACAACGTTGAAATTATAAGGCTCATGAGAAATTGAGGTCAAATAAACATATTATTTTGATAAATGCATGAACGGGTCAAAACTTAGTAAAAAGGTGATAAGTCGATAGCTTAAAAGTCTAGAATTTTGTTAATCCGGATGTTGGATTTCAAGTTCACATGATAGAACATCAAATTACGATCATGTGGGAAGAAACGAGAGGTTAAACGGGTAAACGGTTTGAAAGTTACGCAAGTTTTAGCGTAAACGGACGAAACTAAGGCTCAGGTGCCGTAAATTACGGCCTCCCCTGCATCAGCATCGTGTTTGAGGCCCGTAATCAGTAGGCATGCCGTATTTTGGGTCGTATTTTACTGGATAGGCCGTAATTTACGGCCCCTGGGGGGTTTGGACGGTTTTCTTTTGTAAGATTTTGACCGAATGTGTTATACATGCGAATGGATGGACTTGTTTATAAGTAAGTCTGTTATCGGATGATCATATGCATAACTAGGGAGGTGTGTTAATTAAGTTTAAGTGAATAGGATGGTATGTAGATATGAATAATTGGAGTCATAGTGAGTTTAAGTCGTATGAACTAGTATGCGTGATGTGTATAGAAGATATATAAGTATGTACATAATTATGCGAAAGGCATGTATGGAAGTAGTTATGTATTAACGTATACAAGTATGTAGTTATGCTTGAAAGTATGTATGTATGTGGGTACGTATGTATGCATGTAAGCAAGTAAGTATGCATGGTTGTACGCAAGTTTTCAATACGATCGAGTATCAACATTATTAATAGTGTACCTTGTGAACGAAGTGTAACGCAGGAATAGCAAAGAAGTCTCACCGCGGATTGTATGATCGGATGGAAAGCCGGAATGTAAAGAGTTAACGGAACGAAAATTAAACGTGAGTAAATCTTGTATGTTTATGATGCGTACTAATGTTATGAATTTTATGTGGTGAGCGCAGGTAGTACGAAACACGAGGATCATCAATGGATAGAGATATAGGACCGAGTCACTTGAAGGATTGTACGGGATTGTCTGAAAATGTAATTTGATACACATAAGTTATGTTTTATTCTGTAAATGAGTTAGATTGATGTATTCAATATAAAAGAGTTGTTTTAAAAATGAACTTTCAAGTAAGGCATAAATTTTATAATAAAAGAAATTTTATGGCACGAATTTTCCGCTGCGAGTTTTTGTCAAATACGAACTAGGGCCTTACACAATCACACACATACATTGAGTGTTTTTACCATTATGTTGCTAATATTTCTTGTCACCGAGAGTTATTGCGAGGGGTGTGTCTTGTGGTATGATAAAAAGTTAGTAAAAGGATGGTATATTTTAGCTTGGTTTGCATGATTGATCGCTTGTGGTTATTAAATAGTTTTTGAACGGGTTGCTTGGGACAAGCAACGAGTAAGTGTGGGGATGTGACGGGTGGTCCATAGGACAACCCTTAAAAGGTTTAATATTATGCACATTCCATGTTTATTACGGTTAATTGCTTGAACTTGGTAACCACTATATGTGTTGATGATGCAGGTGTTAAAGTGCTCAAGATGCGGGTTTTAGGAAGCTTAGATGGAAGCTAGAAGTTGGCGAAACCAAGAGTTGAAGAAATTGTGATTTGAAAGAGAAACAAGAGAAAAAAGAGCACTAGCCGCCGTAGCCTACGGCCTCTGCCGTAGGTTACGGCCCTCCATATTTTCAAAAGATCACCGCCGTAGGACAGTACATAGCTGGCGTAAGGAAATAGCTGGGCACCGTAAGCTACGGCAGGCGGTGTAGCTTACGGCGCCGTCTGATGGTTTTTGTAACTTCTACATTTAATTGCCCTTTGAAGATGTTTTATGGGTTCCAATCATGTATTTTCGGTTACACAACACTTGGGACACGAATTTGGCTGCACTTGGAGAGTTCTTGAGTGCTTGAAGACAATTTCCAATCATTCGGTTTGTGTTTTTAATTGTTATGAAGATTGAAACTTGTGTGAGGATGATGATTCAAGCCATGAGTGGTTAAACTCTTTGTGATCATCCTGGATTAAAGGTTTGCTTGAGACTTTTCATGTTTTGATCTTTATTTCTAGAATAATAGATTTGCATCTTTTGTTTGTTTATTATGGTGTGTTGATATTTGTTCATAAAAAGTTAATTGATGCTTTGATCATAACTTAAACCATACGTTCTTGGTGCCGTTGGCAATCGAGATATCATGGGAGGGATTAGGATTGGGTATTGAATGATTGGTCATCGGGTAACAACCTCGCGTTCTAGGAATCCGAGTACTTAGTTCCCTTTCATCACGAACACGTAACTTCACATGAATCATGTCTATGTGGTTCTTTCTAGTTGGATTAAAACGTGAATGTCAATTGAAACCGGAAATCTAGGATGGTCATTTTGTGACAACCCTCAAATTTACATGTAACCGTACAGTTTATTAATAATAATTAATGTGCTTGACGACTGTGTGGAATTACGTAACTGCTTTCTGATATCTGTGTTATATTTACATGCGCCTGTTAACACACTAGTAATGTACAGAAAGGTCACTAAATAGTCCGTTATATTTTCTTGAGTGTTGAAAATTAATAACGTTACAAAAATATATATAAAAGACACGTTACGGATTAATTAAACACTTTAACGGATCAGTATCGAACCGAACAACCGGACATTACCCGGAACATAAAAATATTGTCAAACATATTGTTCTTACTTTTCTGGGCTAGTTAGGGTCCCCGAACACCCTAACACCCACAAAAAAATATATATATCAAGTAACTAATATTTATAACTAATACTTGGAATTGGACCTTTAATACAACTAGATGGTTAATATTTACATTTAGACCCCCCCCCCATACACTAGTAATCGATCCCCACATGCCTAATTAAAAGATTTTATGGAATTAATTATTGGATTGTGTCTTGTACTTCAAGAACACTAAACCCTTTGGATAAAATTCTTGTTGGGAGTTATAAAGATCATCCATTAGATCAAAATGTCCATAACATCTCACCACTTTCACCACACTACTCTCTCCCTCCCCTTCTTTGTTCTCGGCAGCCCCATCATCACCACACCACCATTATTAGTTGATCACTTTCAAGCATTTCACAAGCACACAAAGGTGTTAGAAGGTCGACAACGAAGCTCGGTTTGTTCGGAAGTGGAAGGACCTTCTCTATTCGCTTTTAACCATCACTTTTCTACACTCGAACTCTCCTAGCCTTGTGCTAGTGGTAAGAACTTAGATCCGTTCATTCTTCATGTTATTTAAGTGGTTAATAGGTGATTTGATGATTAAAGTTAAGAACACTAAAAATCAAAACTAAAAAGTCTTGCTAGAGTGATGAACTTGTTGGTTAAAGAGTAAATAATGATGAAACATGGTAATACAAGATGAATCTGAAATATATGAGTATTAGTCTGCTGTAAATAACTTATAACCTGTTGTAAATCATCATTAGAATGAATGGTAATCATATGTGTGCGTTTTAGTAGCCTTTAGACTGAAAACAGCTTGCTGATGTGTATTTTCAGCCGCCTTTCACAGGCTGTAAACAGGTCTTAAACTCAACGAAAAACCGATATTTTGAATCTAAAATATGTTATTATGAAATACGGTTCTAATGGCACCGGAATCGTAATTTTTGGACTCCGGTTACTATTTTTAAAGTGTTAATTTGTAACAGCAACTTAAGCTGAATTTTGACAGCAATAAATGGGTGTCATACTTTCAGTCATAACCTGAGTTTTGTGATGAATCGGACCATGAAATTTGTACAGTAGATGAAAACCGATGCATTTGTAATTACCCCACTAGAATTTCGTAAATCGGACACTCGATGAATTTTTAATAAATTGTTCCGTGGACTGTGGTCAGAAATACATAAATCTGAGTTCAGTCCGGAATATGAATTTTTATAAAATATTGGTAATGAACCAGACCCCGATATTTTTACACAATAAAATATGGAACGTTTAAGACATCCTGTAAAAATTTGGGAATTTTTGGAATAGTTTAACTATTTTATTAAAATGTCCGAAAACAGCCGGTTTTGAATATTAATGCTGAAATGACATAAGTTGTGATTTGCGCGTCTAAATGTCGAGTATGCTATCTGTGAATGATCTAACATGTTATATGTGTTATATGCATTATTGTATGTTTGCTTATGAGTGGGGAATGGATGGGAAGTATATATGGGCATAAATCGTTAAAGTGTGTGCCTGTTATGTGGTAGAAGTAATGTGCAAATAAACCGTACGTAGGATACGTGTTATGCATGAGAAACTGATTGTTATCCGTACCTTATTAGGACGCGATTGACCGACCTTGACTGTTAGCTATATTTGAGAATCTAACCGAGCAAACCGAGGTGAGTTCACACTTTTCTACAAAGCATGGTAAATTCCCGGTGGGAATGGGAATGGGTACAGGAATAGGGATTCCTCGTCCTTTGAGACGCGTTCAGGAATGCGAATTCCTCGTCCTTGAGACGTGTTCAGGAATGTAAATTCCTCGTCCTGTTGGGACGTGTTAGACTTACTGGACTAGAACTCTATCAGCGAAGTCCCTCCCTTTTTGTATCGACTTAATCGCCGAGGCTATGGCGAGCGGGTCATTAGTTAATAGCGCTATTAGGTTTAACAAACCTCACACCGTGCCAGTTGGACGGGTGTGTACTAATGGACTACGGCACGTCGGTGGTGATAGAACACCGACGCTAGGGCACAATTGATTTCTTTTGTTAGTAGTCGATATGATAAACGAGTCTGGTAGTTTAAAATACTGGGGCAGCTCCCCACGGCCAAAGTGCCGGGCTGGATAGCCAGGGAAGGTGAACATGGGATGGTTAACTAATAAACGTTTTCGAACTATGGGGTAACCCCCACGGCTGGATAGCCGAATGAGATTAAACTATGTTTTTTTGAAACAACCCTAAAATGGACAACCAACCGTGAACTCACTCAACTTTGTTGTTGACTCGTTATTACATGCTTTGCAGGTCATTAGATGCTATGGAGCTTGCATATGGAGGTGGTCGTTGTGGGATGCGAACTGATATGTCCCGTACTTAATGAATAAACTTTATGAACTTATTAAACCTACGTTTTGGACTTTAAACTTATGAACTTTGGACTTACGTTTTGAACTTATGTTTTATGCTTCCGCTGTTAACCTAAAATCGGTTTACTTCCTTTTGGTCACCAATCGTATTGTGTTTGGTTTTATTTACTTAATTATGTTGTTCAATATGATTGGTGGCTCGATCCTGGTCATGTCACACCTCCAAGCGGTGGTACTCCGCATGGTGGATTTTGGGGGTGTGACAGATTGGTATCAGAGCCATTGGTTATAGTGAACTTGGTTTTAAAAGGGAAATTTTTTTGATAAAACCAGACTATAACCAGTACAGTGCTCAACAATCCACAACGACGCTTCGCTCCACGTGCAAGACTCGACACCATAAGTGGTATGATTTACGTTACATTGTCGGTTAGATAGTTCTATGTATGCATTAGTTAATGTGATAACTGCTACTTGAACCTTGTGTGCTTACTCTTTTCTGTCACTCCCCACTTACGCACTTGCGACACCTTTCTTACGTGTGTCCCTTCGATGTGAGGATCATGAGTGGACGTCTCGACATGACCCAGGGTCAGCTGACGACCTTGATTGACGAACGGATTGCTGAAGCCTTAGCAACCCAATCAGGGATTCAACCCATGCACTCTCAAACATGCATGGGCACCTTCAGGGCATTCCTGAAATGCAAACCTCCCACTTTCGACGGCACTGGAGGAGCAATCGACCTTCTGCACTGGATCTGAAGAATCGAATATACATTCGAAGAGAGTGAAAGCCCTGCCAGCAAACGAGTAGAGTATGCTACTAGCATGTTGCAAGGGAAAGCGTATTCTTGGTGGAGCGCACAAGTTCAGATGCTCGGGTTGGCAGACGCAAATGCCACCCTCTGAAGCGACTTCAAGGATTTGATTAAGGAAAAATTCTGCCACCTGGACGACATTCTGGAACTTGAAACAGAGTACTATGGTTTGAAGACGGAGGGATCAGAAATTGAGGCGTACACAAAGAGGTCCAACGACTTGGCTGACTTATGTCCTAACTTGTCACGACCCATATCTAGACGGATCAAGCTATACCTCAGGGGCTTAGTCCCGGAGATCCAAGGGTCTGTAATTGAGGCCAACCTTTCCATAATCCAGCAAGTCATTCGCTTGGCGCACCAACTCACCGATCAGGCGGTGGAAGAGGGCAAGCTGCCCAAGCGCGTTAGCACTACCGCTACTAGTGCTCCCAGCAATGACAAGCGCAAGTGGGACAGAAATTCGGGCAAGGGTTCCACTCCAGTTCAGTCTCAGTCCCAGTGGCGAAAGACAGATGAACACAGGAGCCCCAGTCAGCAGTTTTATGGAAATCAAGGTCAGGGTGGATACAGGGGAAATCACCCTAAGTGCAAACGATGTAGTTTGCACCACAGCTGGCCGTGCAACAAGGATCGTTGTCAGAGATGTAGCAAGCTTGGACATCAAGCCAGAGATTGCAGGAGCTCACATCCTGCGAATCAGAATCGGCGACAGCAGCCACAAGCTCCACAGAACCAACGGCAACAGCAGGGTAACAAGGAATGCTATCAGTGTGGTGCTGAAGGTCACTTCAAGAGAAACTGTCCCCAGTTGAACCGGAAACAGAACAACAACAACAACCAGGGGAACGAAAACAATAAAAGGGGAAACAATGATGGCAATGGAGCCAGGGAACGTGCGTTCGTGATTGGGCAGGATGATGCAAGGAACGATCCCAACGTTGTGATGGGTAAGTTTCCTTCTGGATAATTTCCTTGTTACTGTTTTATTTGATTCGGGTGCCGATACTAGTTATGTGTCCTTAAAAGTTAGCCAAATGCTTAAGCGCACTCCAACACTTTTGAACACCAAACACACGGTAGAACTAGCCAACGGTAAAAGTCTTGAAGCCACACACATAGTTAAAGGTTGTAACCTCGTCTTAGCTGGTCAGACTTTCTCTATCGATCTTATTCCTATCACACTAGGTAGTTTCGACGTTGTTATTGGGATGGATTGGCTATCTCATCATCAAGCGGAGATTGTTTGCAAGGAGAAAATCGTCCGCATTCCTCGTTCTGGTGAAGAACCTCTCATGATTCGTGGCGACAAGAGTGGTGCTGTCGAAGGCATCATCTCTTTCCTTAAGGCCCAGAAGTGTTTGCGAAAGGGCCACACTGCCATTTTAGCACTCGTTACTGACACATCAACGGAAGAGAAGAGAATTGAAGACATCCCTATTGTGCGCGATTTTCCCAAGGTATTTCCTGAGGAATTACCTGGTCTTCCGCCTCATCGCTAAGTTGAGTTTCAAATCGAGCTAGCTCCTGGAGCAACGCCAGTAGCTCGAGCACCATATCGTCTAGCTCCATCAGAACTCGAAGAACTGTCCACACAACTACAAGAACTCTTGGAAAAGGGTTTTATACGTCCTAGCTCTTCGCCCTGGGGAGCTCCAGTACTATTCGTGAAGAAGAAAGATGGTACTTTCAGAATGTGTATTGACTATCGCGAGCTTAACAATGTGACTGTGAAGAATCGTTATCCTCTTCCACGAATTGACGACTTGTTCGACCAGTTGCAAGGGTCGAGCTATTACTCCAAGATTGACTTGAGATCGGGATACCATCAGCTGAGGGTCCGAGATGAGGACGTCTCCAAAACAGCATTCAGAACTCGTTACGGCCATTACGAGTTTCTGGTTATGCCATTCGGGCTGACGAATGCACCAGCGGTCTTTATGGATCTCATGAACCGAGTGTGCAAGCCTTACCTGGATAAGTTCGTTATTGTGTTCATCGACGATATCCTGATCTATTCCAAGAGTCAGGAGGAACACGAGCAGCATCTACAACTTATGCTGGAACTTCTTCGAAAAGAGCAGTTGTATGCCAAGTTTTCGAAATGTGACTTCTGGCACCGCGAAGTCCACTTTCTAGGCCATGTGGTAAACAAGGATGGAATTCATGTTGATCCATCCAAGGTTGACTCAATTAAGAACTGGCCTGCACCCCGCACACCAACAGAAATCCGCCAATTCTTGGGTTTGGCAGGTTATTACAGAAGGTTTATCAAAGATTTCTCCAAGATTGCGCAGCCTCTCACTTCACTGACTCAGAAGGGTGTCACCTATTGCTGGGGTGATGCACAGGAATCTGCGTTTCAGCACTTGAAAGATAGACTTTGTAGCGCGCCTATCCTCTCATTGCCTGAAGGCACAGAAGATTTTGTGGTTTACTGCGATGCTTCCATCCAAGGACTTGGTTGCGTGTTGATGCAACGTGACAAGGTCATTGCCTACGCATCACGCCAACTCAAGGTTCACGAAAGAAATTACACTACTCACGATCTGGATCTGGGAGCAGTTGTATTTGCGCTTAATATGTGGAGACATTACCTGTACGGTACCAAGTGCACCATTTACACCGATCACAGGAGTCTCGAGCATATCTTCAGGCAAAAGGAATTAAACATGCGTCAACGCCGATGGGTTGAGCTCTTGAATGATTATGAATGCGCAATCAAGTATCATCCGGGCAAAGCCAATGTTGTGACCGACGCCCTCAGTCGAAAGGATACTATACCTAAGCGTGTACGTGCTTTACAACTTACCATTCACTCTAGCCTTCCCGCTCAGATTCGCGATGCTCAGGTCGAAGCATTGAAAGAAGAGAACATCAGGGCTGAATCCCTACGAGGATCGAGGCAGCGGCTAGAACAAAAGGAAGACGGCACTTACTATGTAAACGGACGCATCTGGGTTCCATTTTATGGCAACTTACGCAAGCTTGTGATGGATGAAGCACATAAGTCTCGTTATTCGGTACACCCTGGTTCGGACAAGATGTACCACGACCTCAAGACTACGTATTGGTGGCCTGGCATGAAAGCCCACATAGCAACCTACGTCAGAAAGTGCTTGACTTGTGCGAGAGTCAAGTCTGAATATCAGAAACCATCAGGCCTACTTCAACAACCGGAGATCCCGAAATGGAAATGGGAGCAAATTTCCATGGATTTCGTTACCGGCCTGCCCAGATCTCAACGCGGAAACGATACCATTTGGGTGATCGTAGATCGATTAACCAAGTCTGCACATTTTCTGGCTATCAAAGAAACGGATAAGTTTTCTACTCTTGCAGACATTTACCTAAAGGAAGTGGTATCAAGGCACGGAGTGCCAACCTCTATTATATCTGATCGTGACGCACGTTTTACTTCTGAACTGTGGCAAGCAATGCACAAGTCCTTTGGCTCACGTTTAGATATGAGCACCGCTTATCACCCACAGACGGATGGGCAATCTGAATGCACCATCCAAACCCTTGAAGACATGCTTAGGGCATGTGTGATCGATTTTGGTAATGGCTGGGAAAAGCACCTCCCGTTAGTGGAGTTTTAATATAACAACAGCTACCACACCAGCATTCAGGCCGCTCCGTTCGAGGCATTGTACGGACGCAAATGCCGATCACCTCTCTGTTGGGCAGAAGTCGGTGACAGCCAAATCACTGGCCCAGAACTTGTGGTAGATACCACCGAGAGAATTGCCCAGATACGACAGCGAATGGCGGCAGCTCGTGACCGTCAGAAAAGCTATGCTGATAAGGGAAGAAAACCACTCGAGCTCCAGGTTGGGGATCGAGTGCTACTCAAAGTCTCACCTTGGAAAGGTGTAGTCCGCTTCGGCAAACGAGGAAAACTCAATCCGCGTTATGTCGGACCATTCGAAGTCACCGAGAAAATTGGCAAAGTCGCCTACAGGTTGAATCTACCTAAAGAACTCAGCGGAGTTCACAATGCTTTCCATGTGTCGAATCTGAAGAAGTGTCTGTCAGATGAGACCCTCATAGTTCCTCTTAAGGAACTCACAATCGACGACCAGCTGCGATTCGTCGAGGAACCAGTAGAGATTACGGATCGTGATGTTAAGATCCTCAAGCATACCAGGATACCTCTGGTCCGAGTTCGTTGGAATGCTCGTCGTGGCCCAGAGTATACCTGGGAACGAGAAGACCAAATAAAACTCAAGTATCCCCAGCTGTTTAAGAAAAACGCAAACACTACTGAGGCTGAAGCTACTGCAGAATTTTGGGACGAAATTCCAAATCAACGGGGGGATGATGTGACACCCCAGGAAAATCTGGAAAACAACGCAACTTAACTAGCTTCCTCAGTAACCACGCCCTAATTTCGGGACGAAATTCTCTTAACAGGGGGAGAATGTGACAACCCTCAAATTTACATGTAACCGTACAGTTTATTAATAATAATTAATGTGCTTGACGACTGTGTGGAATTACGTAACTGCTTTCTGATATCTGTGTTATATTTACATGCGCCTGTTAACACACTAGTAATGTACAGAAAGGTCACTAAATAGTCCGTTATATTTTCTTGAGTGTTGAAAATTAATAACGTTACAAAAATATATATAAAAGACACGTTACGGATTAATTAAACACTTTAACGGATCAGTATCGAACCGAACAACCGGACATTACCCGGAACATAAAAATATTGTCAAACATATTGTTCTTACTTTTCTGGGCTAGTTAGGGTCCCCGAACACCCTAACACCCACAAAAAAAAAAATATATATCAAGTAACTAATATTTATAACTAATACTTGGAATTGGACCTTTAATACAACTAGATGGTTAATATTTACATTTAGACCCCCCCCCCCCATACACTAGTAATCGATCCCCACATGCCTAATTAAAAGATTTTATGGAATTAATTATTGGATTGTGTCTTGTACTTCAAGAACACTAAACCCTTTGGATAAAATTCTTGTTGGGAGTTATAAAGATCATCCATTAGATCAAAATGTCCATAACATCTCACCACTTTCACCACACTACTCTCTCCCTCCCCTTCTTTGTTCTCGGCAGCCCCATCATCACCACACCACCATTATTAGTTGATCACTTTCAAGCATTTCACAAGCACACAAAGGTGTTAGAAGGTCGACAACGAAGCTCGGTTTGTTCGGAAGTGGAAGGACCTTCTCTATTCGCTTTTAACCATCACTTTTCTACACTCGAACTCTCCTAGCCTTGTGCTAGTGGTAAGAACTTAGATCCGTTCATTCTTCATGTTATTTAAGTGGTTAATAGGTGATTTGATGATTAAAGTTAAGAACACTAAAAATCAAAACTAAAAAGTCTTGCTAGAGTGGTGAACTTGTTGGTTAAAGAGTAAATAATGATGAAACATGGTAATACAAGATGAATCTGAAATATATGAGTATTAGTCTGCTGTAAATAACTTATAACCTGTTGTAAATCATCATTAGAATGAATGGTAATCATATGTGTGCGTTTTAGTAGCCTTTAGACTGAAAACAGCTTGCTGATGTGTATTTTCAGCCGCCTTTCACAGGCTGTAAACAGGTCTTAAACTCAACGAAAAACCGATATTTTGAATCTAAAATATGTTATTATGAAATACGGTTCTAATGGCACCGGAATCGTAATTTTTGGACTCCGGTTACTATTTTTAAAGTGTTAATTTGTAACAGCAACTTAAGCTGAATTTTGACAGCAATAAATGGGTGTCATACTTTCAGTCATAACCTGAGTTTTGTGATGAATCGGACCATGAAATTTGTACAGTAGATGAAAACCGATGCATTTGTAATTACCCCACTAGAATTTCGTAAATCGGACACTCGATGAATTTTTAATAAATTGTTCCGTGGACTGTGGTCAGAAATACATAAATCTGAGTTCAGTCCGGAATATGAATTTTTATAAAATATTGGTAATGAACCAGACCCCGATATTTTTACACAATAAAATATGGAACGTTTAAGACATCCTGTAAAAATTTGGGAATTTTTGGAATAGTTTAACTATTTTATTAAAATGTCCGAAAACAGCCGGTTTTGAATATTAATGCTGAAATGACATAAGTTGTGATTTGCGCGTCTAAATGTCGAGTATGCTATCTGTGAATGATCTAACATGTTATATGTGTTATATGCATTATTGTATGTTTGCTTATGAGTGGGGAATGGATGGGAAGTATATATGGGCATAAATCGTTAAAGTGTGTGCCTGTTATGTGGTAGAAGTAATGTGCAAATAAACCGTACGTAGGATACGTGTTATGCATGAGAAACTGATTGTTATCCGTACCTTATTAGGACGCGATTGACCGACCTTGACTGTTAGCTATATTTGAGAATCTAACCGAGCAAACCGAGGTGAGTTCACACTTTTCTACAAAGCATGGTAAATTCCCGGTGGGAATGGGAATGGGTACAGGAATAGGGATTCCTCGTCCTTTGAGACGCGTTCAGGAATGCGAATTCCTCGTCCTTGAGACGTGTTCAGGAATGTAAATTCCTCGTCCTGTTGGGACGTGTTAGACTTACTGGACTAGAACTCTATCAGCGAAGTCCCTCCCTTTTTGTATCGACTTAATCGCCGAGGCTATGGCGAGCGGGTCATTAGTTAATAGCGCTATTAGGTTTAACAAACCTCACACCGTGCCAGTTGGACGGGTGTGTACTAATGGACTACGGCACGTCGGTGGTGATAGAACACCGACGCTAGGGCACAATTGATTTCTTTTGTTAGTAGTCGATATGATAAACGAGTCTGGTAGTTTAAAATACTGGGGCAGCTCCCCACGGCCAAAGTGCCGGGCTGGATAGCCAGGGAAGGTGAACATGGGATGGTTAACTAATAAACGTTTTCGAACTATGGGGTAACCCCCACGGCTGGATAGCCGAATGAGATTAAACTATGTTTTTGGAAACAACCCTAAAATGGACAACCAACCGTGAACTCACTCAACTTTGTTGTTGACTCGTTATTACATGCTTTGCAGGTCATTAGATGCTATGGAGCTTGCATATGGAGGTGGTCGTTGTGGGATGCGAACTGATATGTCCCGTACTTAATGAATAAACTTTATGAACTTATTAAACCTACGTTTTGGACTTTAAACTTATGAACTTTGGACTTACGTTTTGAACATATGTTCTATGCTTCCGCTGTTAACCTAAAATCGGTTTACTTCCTTTTGGTCACTAATCGTATTGTGTTTGGTTTTATTTACTTAATTATGTTATTCAATATGATTGGTGGCTCGATCCTGGTCATGTCACGCCTCCAAGCGGTGATACTCCGCATGGTGGATTTTGGGGGTGTGACACATTTGTCTCTAAATTGTTTACAAACCAAATTCTCATTTTGCAATTAGAATAATAATTTTAGTTTTAAAAATCAAACAATCATTCCAACTCTTGAATTTATTTTTATTGCCATTAGCTTAATCTTAGTTAATTTAGATACACTTTTAAATAGCACATATTCCACAAACTCCCTGTGTTCGATACCCACTTACCGCTAGCTATTTAGTAGTAATTGGATTAAATTCGATTGTGACCACGACATCACGTCAGTCAATACGAGGAAGAGGGTATCGGTTTTTGACTGTGAGCTTGTTGAGCTCACGATAGTCAATACACATACAGAACAATCCATCTTTATTTTTGACGAATAAGATGGGAGCGCCCCAAGGAGAAGTACTAGGGCGTATAAAGCCTATATCAAGAAGCTCTTGAAGTTGGCTCGAAAGCTCTTGCATCCCAGAGGGTGCTAAGAGATAAGGAGACTTAGCGACAGGCGTAGCGCCAAGCACTAAATCGATTCGAAAGTCAACAGAACGAGCAGGAGGCGGACCAGGAAGATCATCGGGAAAAACGTCAGGAAAGTCGCAAGCAACAGGAACATCACTTATGCTTGGGCCTTTGTCCTTCTTTTCCACAATGTGGCGAGAAAGGCGAATGTACCCTTGCGCAAGTATTTGTTCGCTCGAGTACACGACATAAGCTTGAGACCTTGAGAAGGTTTCTCGCCATAGACGTGTAGAGAATCACCATTAGGAAGAGGAATACGAATGAACTTGTCGGAACAAACAACTTCAGCACGAACTCGCCTAAGCCAGTCCATACCTACTATGACATCGAAACTACCCATTTGCATAGGTATGAGGTCAATGTGAAGCGTATGGTCGTTAAGATTCAAAGAACACTTAGAAAGAACGGAATCGACAATGACAGATTTACCATTTGCGACTTCGACAGCGAATTATCTTGGTAATTTAGAGCGTTTATACTTAAGCAAAGGTTTGAATTCTATAGATACGAAACTTTAATCGGCGCTAGTATCAAATAAACACGAAGCATAAACATGGTTTACAAGAAACGTACTAGTAATGACGTCGTTAGCATTCTGAGCCTGAGCGGCAGTGATGAGAAATGCTTTGCCTCAAGCTGGTTGTTGAGGCTGCTGCTGCTGTTACGGTGGTGGTTAGTTGCGCTAAGGGCAAACGTTGGCGAGATGATTAAGGTCGCCACACTTGAAACATGCTCGCACAGGAGCGGCTTGGGGTTGAACCTGGTTAGGAGCAGGGTTTGCAACAATGGCTTGGTCTTGGGTAGGCTTAAAGCGACATCGATCGGCAAAATGCCCAAACCTGCCATAGGCTGCGCATTTGCAACACGGGGTATTCGTGGGATGGTGGTACGATCATTGGTTACACTTGGGCCACTGTCCAGTGTAGTTTGTCTTTTGGGGTTCGAGGGTTGATGAAGCGGGAACAGACTGTAAGGGTTGAGGGTTCTGCGGAGTAACAACCGCACAATTCTGACTAGAAGCCTTCCGCTTCTTATTCTTGTTCTTTTTGGGTGGCTGAGAGGGTGAAGGTTCAACGGTGGTGGTGTCGGTGGCTGCTTGGTGCGCATTCTTCGTCAAAACCTTGTCGTAGGTCCCTTGAAGAATACAGTTGTTGTTGAGCTCAGCGGATATACTGAATACATCCTCAAGGGTTTTGGAGCAGGCAGAAGCAACATGGTTCATCAAGACGGATGGAAGGCAACGAATGTATTTGGCTATGGCTTTGGGGACGGTGTCGACCTGTCCTGAGTAGAGAACACTAAGTTGTTTGAAGCGTGCGGTCAGACCATCGTTGTCACTCCCAACTTGCTTCAGATTCCAAAACTCGTTTTCGAGTTTCTGAAGCTCGTGGGGAGGACATAACTGGTCCTTCATTAGTTGCTTCAGTTCCTCCCAAGGCAAGTCGTGGGCTTCGTCACTTCCTTGTTTGTTACGCTCGGAGGTCCACCATTCGAGAGCCCTCGAACGGAATACCCATGTCGCGTTCAGGGTTCGCAGGTTATCGGGACACCCGCTTTGAAGGAAGGTGAGTTCGATTGCGTCGAACCAGTTCATCATGGAAGTGGCACCATCCTTGCTAGTAAACTCGAGAGGCTTACATGCCATGAATTGTTTGAATTGGAACGTCGATTTAGGTGTTTCCACCTTCGAGTTGACGGAACCATGGGGTGAATCGGTGTTGGTCTGAATCTTGCTGACGATGTCTGGTATGATCTTGGCCATCTGCTTGGCCATAAACTTCATACAGTCTTTCTTCGACATCGTGTCAGAGTTGGTGTTGGAACCCTTCTTTGCGTTGGAGTTGGAGGTGGAGTCCTTCTTGGACTTGGTCTTCTTTGACACAACATTGGACGACATCTAAAGAATCGAAAGAGAAGGAAATGATGAGACTTGATCATAAATTCAAAATATGTTTTGCATGTATAAGCACGTAAGCATGACGTATCACGTATGTTCACATAATTAGCATGAATTTAACAAGTATTCATAAAGCATAAACACATATGAATGCGTAAAGGAGTATAAATTTAGTTTGTTCACGAGAATTATTATTGTTTTTGATCGCGAGAGACGTGCGAATTGTGTAACGGTTTTGAAATGAACGAGGTAACAAGTATAAAATCACATATAAATTGAGATAACATAAAAGAGAGGCTCATAAAACATTGGATTGTTTCGGGTTTAGAAACGTCGACTATTCCAAAGTGAATCGAAAGTCCTTTCAAATTATGGAAACATGCTTTGGCCTATAGGTAAGATACTCTCGTCGAGAAGCGATTAACGGTATCTTACCCTTCCAGTTACTACACGTCCCTAATCGATTGAAACAATCGAAACTTTGGCGGGATTGAAAATCGAGGAATGGGACTAGTCGACAAGATGTGGGTTTCACCCCTAACTTGATGATTTCGTACCCTAAATGTGGTTGGTACTCGTCTGGTAAAAATTAATTTTGACACTTTGACGAGGGTCCACTAGAATTCGAATTAGAAATTTACCATTAAGATGTGGATTTCACTCCTAACTTAATGGTGTAATTTCGTGCAAAATAGAATTAAGCGGAATGAGAGTCGTTCACCGAATTGTGGGTTTCACGCCTATTTTGGTGAACTTGTCTCATTTGTATTACGAGTGTCTTCAAGTGTTCAAGTGTATTGCGTAAAATGTCTTAGGAAAGACATAATGTATGTATTAAGACCAAAAAGAAGAGAAAGAAGCAAATAGGGAGAATAACATTTTAAGCATGTAACAAGAATGGTCAAAAGCATGGTACCTACTATAGACTAGGTCGAACATGATAATTCTACCTAATTCCATATAGTTATGGCTCTGATACCAATCTGTCACACCCCAACCGATGGCGGAATCATCGGAGTGAGACGAAATAGATTGCTCATCACACATAACACTATTATGCGACAATAATTAATTCAAAACCATTTTCATTGAAAATCATAAATTGTCAATTATAACAAAAAGAGTACAAGTACAACATGGAAACGACAAAATACACCAACAATAACATAACAAAACATATTTAAATCTAGTATCTTGAGCGTGTTTCTAGTCATCCCTACCAGATTCATCATGGCATCAATCATCAACCTGTAACATGTTCAAAATAAAGTTTCAACGCAAAAGCATTGGCGAGTACACAAGGTTTGTATAAATATAGCATAAGTATAAAAATCATTTTCTCGAATCCACATGTCAATTGTATACAAGGTAACTAGCATGCATCACTATATGTCAAACCCCAAGTGTCCACAAGAATTAAGTGTCCCTCGCCACAAAAGTAACGAGACTAGTTTACGAGTAAAAGACTTAACATGACCCCGATGAGCGGCGTGCTACTCCTATAGCGCTATATATGTTAAGTTTGGGCTAGCTAAGTTAATGACATGTAGCAAAGAATGAATCTAGCATGAACCTACGTATATCAAGTAGCTTGTATAACGGATTGAGCATAAAATAATTTTAAGTGTGTGTTTGTGAATTTAGTACGTTAACATGTTACAACCCAAAGTGTTTAAAATGAAATGGGTCAAGTGTACTCACAGTTTTGCAAGCTTCCACTTGTTAGTCCGTGAAGAGTTTGTTGGTTTGGAGGTGGAACACCGAGTCCTTCTACACGAGGAAACATTGGTGTGTGAGTATTCGAATGATAACAGAGGATTTTAGATTCGAAATTTAAAGTATAACAAAAGTAAGTATATGAGAAAATAATCATCTAGACTTAACACTCATTTTTGACACTATTAAACCCATAGGGGTTAGAATGATTTCATGGGCTAAATACCCATTAGAATCATAACGAGAAGTTAAGTACTCTTAGATGATGTAACTTAATACCATGACGAATAACCATTCGATTAATATCAAGGGTTTGATTATTATATTTTATATATGTTTTATATATTATATATAGTGTATGTAAAGTCCAATAATTATTGCAAGGATCTCATATAAGTCATGCAAGGAGGTAGGAGGATAATCCTTCCATTTAAGACCTCTTTCGTAGTTTCACCAATGCACAAGTTGTTACAAGAACAACAAGGATGGTCATGAATACAATAAAGATAAAAATGAAATGAACTAACTACTCAAGGGACAAATCATCAAGTGAGGTGGAGGATTGAAGGTAGGAAAGCCAAGGCTTCCAAATAATCACACACATTCATCACAAGTCTTGTTTACAAGAACAAGCTTGGAGGATATAACGCTTGTGGGTTAAAACCCTTACAAAAACAGAAAGTTTGGAGTGCTAAAACACTTCGATTTATATGTAACAACCTTGTTTTTAAGCATACTAATGATAGACCTGATTAGTAGCATAAGGACTTAGGCTTGTATGGATACCACATAAGTTTAAGAAAGTTTTATAAAGTTTTTATTCAAAACAGAAACTAATGATAGACCTGATTAGTAGCATAAGGACTTAGGCTTGTATGGATAACACATAAGTTTAAGAAAGTTTTATAAAGTTTTTATTCAAAACAGAAAGTTCTTACACTTTTAACCTCAATGTGGTGATGTTCCATCTTTGGTTTTCCATGGAAAACCTATGGAAACACTCCTAGAGGTGTTCCAAGTGTTAAGAAGCAAGAAGAAGTGAGGAACATGGAAGATAGGTGAGTTTAAACTCACTTTTGTAAACTGCCTCGAATCTGACTTTTGCTACTGATTTGCAACTGATTTGGAGTGATTAGAGAGTGAGAATGAAGTGTTTGCAAAGTGGAAGAAGTGTGGATTTGAGGTGTGTTATATAGGTGAGGTTTAGGATTAAGTTAGGTGACTTATTAATGAAGAAAACACACCAACTAACACAAAAATGGCCTATAGATGGAGCTGAAACAAACTTCTGCCGGATTGAAGGTCTCGCGGCACGCGACTAAGGGAGAGTATCCCGGTCGCGCAGCGCGACGGGTGGTATTTCTGGAAATTAAGTTTTGTTTTTGACATTTCAGCCCCCTGATGTTTATATTACTTAGGTTTTGATGTGTTTTGTATAAAGGCATCTTATAAAGGTGTATTATGTAACTAAAACATAAAACAAGTATGAAACAAGTATGACTAAGTATAATTAAGTACTGAATTGAGAATATGTATCATATACGCATAAATTGAGTATGTATGACAAGTATTTGTAAGTTTAACACATTTTGCAAGAATTACGAATAAGATATCACGTGTATAATGAATTCAAACGTATGAACATGTACGAATATGTAAAGCATGAATTGTAAGAAATAATGAATTTTATTTATGATCCCAGTCTTGGACTTTACAACGAAAATACGATTACAAGGAATACAAGATTTCCAAAAATAGAAATACAAGACAAGCTTTCTAATTAAGGAAAGTACGAAAAAGCAGGGCGTTACATTTTGGCAAAAGGGGCAAGCTTAATCCGCGATACGTTGGACCTTTCGAAATTACCGAGTGGATCGGTAAGGTAGCATACAGACTAAACCTGCCTAAAGAGCTGAGTGCGGTACACAACGTTTTTCATGTATCAAATCTGAAGAAGTGTCTATCAGATGAAACCCTTATCGTTCCATTTAAGGAACTTACGATCGACGATCAACTACGCTATGTTGAGGAACCGGTTGAGATCATGGATCGAGAGACCAAGATCCTCAAGCGTAGCAAGATACCTATCGTTCGAGTTCGTTGGAACTCGCACCGTGGCCCAGAGTTTACCTGGGAAAGGGAAGACCAGATGATGCGGATGTATCCCCAGTTGTTTGCAAACAATACTTCCAGCACTGAGGCTACAGCTGAATTTCGAGACGAAATTCCAAACAAACAGGGGGATGATGTGACACCCCGTGAAAACATTGTAACACACTAGCTCGTCAGTGGTTGCGCTCTAAATTTCGGGACGAATTTTCTTGAAACTTGGGGATAATGTGACACTTCGGGTTTTTCCTATACGTTTTTATGATGTATTGTTATTATGAAAAGTTAAAAATGTAACTATGATGAATTAGTATTATGATATAATTGTTATTTAAAATGTGTAAGTGTATATGTGTGCATGAGTTATATACAATGTATAAATAATTGAGAACCAAATTCCATGGGACACTCTTTTGAATGTGTGTGACCAGGCTAGGCAGCATACCAACCCCCACCTCGTACACTCCCTCATAACCCTCTTGGACCACACGCTTTGTGGACCTGGCCCAACCCCAAAAACCCACCAATACAGAATCAGCCGCACACCCCAAACCGACTTTGGGAGTGTGCAGGATTTCCAACTGCGTATAAAAGGGAAGGAGCCGTGAACCCTAGGAGGGTTGGTAATTGATATGACGGCTGCAAATACTAAAAGCAACAATCCCCAAACATTCCCTCCCTCTCTCTCCTACCTCCTCTCTCTAAAAACCCTAAAGATACACCAAACCCTCTCCTTTTTTCTAGGAAATCGACGACAACAACTGTGAAGAACAAAGACATTCCTTTTTCCTTTCTTTGAAGCATCATCCTCCTCATCATCATCATACCTCTCTACATTCTAAATCCCAGGACGTGATTGACCAACAACTAAAACAAGTAAACTATTTGCCGAGCAAACCAAGGTGAGTTCATAATTTTTTCTAAAAAGCATGCGTTCCCGGTGGTTGGGAAACGGAACAAAAAACACTATCTCCTTGTGTGGGATACGGGTAATACCATCTCCTTGTGTGGGATACGGGTACATTCTCCCCTCGTGCGGGGCGCTCAGTTAATTACTATTTATATTAGATGCAACAAGTGTACTAAACGAAACTCTATCACGAAAGTCCCTACTTATGATACCGATTAGTCGCTGGTACCTGGCGAACAAGTTATTAGTTGATAGCGCTATTTAGGTCTCACCAACCTCACACCGTGCCTGGACATTGATAACTCTTTTTTTTCTTTGACAAAATGGTCGTGAACTAATAGACTCAGGCAAAACTGTCAATGAAGATAGACATTGACAAAACGGGGCAAACAAACATGAGGTCGCAGAGTATTCGGTATAACGCAGTTTAGTAGGTTAACATATGGGGTAGCTCCCGATGGCATGATATAAATGAGTAATTTGACTACTTAAACAAGTTTTATGGAATTAAAACTGGATAACTCGTGAACTCACCAACATTATGTTGATCCCCTACTGCATGCTTTGAAGGTACACAGTTACTCAGGAGCTTGCAGCTTGGGAAGTGTAGTGGTCGCCTTAACCCGTGTTGGGTTCTTTTAATAATTAATCACTGTGAACTTATGTTTGAACCATTTTACTTATGCTTCCCCTGTTCCCTTAAAATGATGTTTTGAACTTAAAAACTTTAGACATAAACTTTAATTGTCACTAATCGTATTGGTTTGGTGAAACTATTTTACTATTGTTATAATTGTTCAATATGATTGGTGGTTTGATCCTGGTCAGTCACACGCCTCGCGGTAGTACTCCGCACGTGGAAATTTGAGGGTGTGACAAGTGATATCCAAAAAAAATGAAGAAAGTAATAAAAATGAAGAGGGTTGATAAACTAACAAAAACCAGTATCACGTTGCAAATTATCACCCCTCGTAGCATCGCACAAATATCCTACCAATGAAATATATTAATTTATCAAATAATTTGATATTTTTTTAATAATTTACGTTTATAACTTTTTTTCTAAAAACTTAAGTACGTAATTGCGCTTGATTTTTTCGTTCGACATTGCGTTATAAGTTTGTTAAAAACGAAGGTGTACTCAAAATAAATTATTTATTTGGTATTATAAAACGATACAGTGATAAACTAAACCGTTTTAATGAATAGTAACTTTATTTTTAAAATAATATATAGCTTTTTATTATTTTTTATTTAACATATTATATTAGTTTATTATTATATTTACTTTTAATAACATATTTTTTTAAAACCGTATATTTTCTTTACCATTTTTTAATAATTCTTTTTTTTTCTTTTTTAGAACATATATTGATTAATCAAATAATTTGATACTTCTTTAATAATTTACGTTTGTAATTTTTTCTAAAAACTTAAGTACGTAGTTGTGCTTGATTTATTCGCTCAATATTCCGTTATAAGTTTTGTTAAAAACGAAGTTGTACTCGAATAAAGTATTTATTTGGTATCATAAAACGGTATAACGATAAACTAAACCGTTCTAATGGTTTGAATTTCTAAACAACATGCTTTATTTTCAAATCACATTTGTTTTACATTATTATTTGTTTTGTTTCGCCGCAAAGCACGACGTCAAAAAAAAAAAAAAAAAAAAAAACTAGTAATAATAATATCCCTAAATTGTCGACCTTAATTAAGCCCTCAAGCAGTCAAGCCTCACGCTTGATTTCTTTTATTTTCAGCCCAAGTTAGATATTTGAAGCCCACTTAACCCTTTTAAATCTTCTCGGCTCATAACTTTAATTAAATTATTTTATTCGGTTCTGTATTGCTAAGCCCAAAACAATATCGATTTAATTCCATTAAATTGTTTTATTCGGTTCTGTATTGCTAAGCCCAAACAATATGATTTAATTCCATTTTGCCATTCTCAATTTGAGCACATTTGTATTCCTTATTAAATGCTTTTTGATTCCCCACGTATTGGCATTATATATTTGCACCACCTTTCAAATCTTTTAAATTCAAGAAACAATAATCTTCATCTAAATCTTTTAACTTATATTACTCTTAAACATCTATATAAAATGCACCGAGCAGCTTTCTCATGTCGTTGTTATCCTATGCAATTAAATTCAAGAAATAATAATCTTCATCGAATTCTTTTAACTTATATTCATCTTAAACATGAAATGCACCGAGCAGCTTTCTCATGTCGTTGTTATCCCATGTGATCGCTCCGAACCTAAAAAACAAAAGAAACGATCCAAAGTATACATCACGTCATCAAAACAAGTGTTGCACTAAATAATAAAATATGTATATGAAAACAGCATGATATGAGGTAAATTATGAATATTCAAAGTGTTATAAACATGCCTAAAGTTGCATCTAACACTAAAGTGCTTATCTACTAATAGTGTTGGAGATATGTATATGTCCGATCGTAATTAAAGTCAACGTAACCAACTCGGTACGATCCGAAGAGTTACACGTTGGTACGCGAATCGTATATGTTCATGAGTAAGTGGATTATTATTTATGAAATAGTAATAGTTTAAACTTGAGGGACTTAATATTTAATTTTTCCAACGGCTCTTTTTCAAAAGCCTACTTTTGCATCGACTATTTTTTCAAACACCTACTATTGCAACGGCTATCTAGTTTGTTTAGGTTTAATTATCTAGTACTAGGTTAGAGCCCCGTGTATTACACGGGCTAAACAAATTTAATTTTATATAAAATAATATATTTTAAAAAAACCTTATTTAACACGGATTAAATAAATGTAATTTTATATATTGAATAATAAAAAAAAGTTATATCTTTAAGAACCCCTTGTATTGTATGTGTTGAATAAATGCAATTTTGTATACTATATAATAAAAAGTGATATCTTTAAAAACCTTGTGCATTACACGGATTGAATAAATATAATTTTATATACTAAATTATAAAAAAAAAAAAGTCTTGGCATCATCCTACTTCCCAAACGACTTACATAAAGCATTAACGAAATTAATGCACTGTTCCATAACTCACTAAGCCTAAAGTATTATATTGTTTATATACACTCTTTTACTCAGTTTAATTACTTATATCATTTTAGGGATAGTTTGGTTGCTAACTATTATATTGATAGATAACTTTACTTGTGGATAATGTGTTCATGTTTTGCAACTACTCAGTATTGTTTTCATTGTTTAGTATATAAAATTACATTTAGTTAACCTGTGTAATACACGAGGTTCTAACCTAGTTTATAGTATAGATATAAGAATTATTAGTGATGAACTCTAATCAATCTTAACCCTTTATTCAATTAATAACAATCAAAATCTGTCTTACTATTTTTAAATAACATAATGCATCTTAACTTCATTTATCAAAACCCTATTAACATAAAAAAAATGATACACACGGAAGAAAATAAGATTCAACGAAAACAAATGAAGTGGTCAACCTTTCTCGTCCTTTTACACTACAGGTGGGCATAAGTCAATTTGAAAATGAAGCATATACAAACAAACCTAATTAGAAAAGAACAAAAAAAAAAAAAAAACGTAAGTCCTGTATTTATAAATAACGTAAAGCTAATACTATTTAAACATTTTTATATATTTATAAAATATATGTTCATCAATATCAGTAAATTTTATCTACTTTAACTTTTTAAATATAATATATATATTCAATCGTGATATCAACTAATTAAATTTAATAATTTAAATTTAAATTAAATAATAATTATATACAACTAATGATGGTCTAAAATAATGACAAGTGTCCCTCAATTGGTTTCTTTTATTATATAGTATAGATGTGTAATATTTTTTTATTTTTATAAATTTGTCTTCTTAGTTTATATTATTTTTATTTTATCTATTTGTTTTTAATTTGTATATTTTCGTCATTAGTTTAAATAATTTTAAGTTTTTTTTAATTTAAACAAGTTTTTTTATTTTAAATTGCTTTAATAAATAAGGGGTCCACATGTGACTCTTGGACGTTGCACCAAACCGAACTAGCCCATATCATCACTCACAACGGGGTTGGTCCGAATTGTGCTGGTTTGCTTTTGAACTCCATTCTAAACCCATGTGGGTGCTCTAAGTTGTTATTGTTCGGTCGTGGGTTCGAGACTGAGAACCGCCCGAGTTTTCTACTACCGCGCACAGTGTCCGCTGTGCAACTCATGTCAAGTGGCATGGGCCGGGAAATTTTCTCGGGGAACGCCGAGTCACATGACACGGGGCAGCCTTATCTCGGTTTGCCCTGGAGTTCGTGGGGCGGTTGGGGCTCTCGACTTGAGAGCTGTGGGACTCGTTCCAACCAGTTTCGAAATCCTACCGTTCAAAAAAAAAGTGGTTATTGTTCAGATACTATACTTTCCCATGCATGTCAACTCACTTCATTTGTCTTGTTATTAATTTTTATTTTTCCGTATTTTTTATATTTCAATCAAATAAATAAATAATATTATGAATTAAATCTATTTCTATTATATATAATAAATGAAAGTGATTTGGGTCACGTGTCACTTAGTTAGGGAATCCTTTTTTCACTTTTCCCGCCAAACAGTAACCGCTGCCATTTATCTCACTCCTAAAAACCCTAGATCTTCTAATTCTTCTTCTCTACTCCTCTTCCTTTCTTCTCTGGCGATTCAAGAAACCAGATCTGCGATTCCTCTTTAGATATGTGTTTGTTTCTTCTTCAGATCTATGATTCCTCATTACCATCCCCTCCTAAAAACCCTATATCTTCTCCTTTTCTCCTTTACTCCTCTTCCCTTCTCCCGATCAAATCTTCATCTCTCCCTAAAAAAAAAACCCTAGATCAAATCTTCATCTCTCCTCACTTCCATTTTCCTGTCCAACAGTGCTCCGTCCCCTTTTTGTTCTTTATCATCTCTTCAAATTAGATTTTGGCCTACATCCTTCAATTATTGAGATCATTCTCTCCATCCAAACCCTAATCTTCTTCTAGATGCCACCATAAAATCTTCTTTTGTTCATCGATTATCTTCATTAAAAAGGTTTGTTCTTCTTTTTTTATTGAAATACTTCCATGATTTCCTCTTATTTATACTAATCCTTTGTGTTTTGGGTTTTTTCATGTAACCATTGCTAGGGTTTCGTTCGAGAGATAGATCGAGAGATGGGGCGCAGGCTAAGGGTTCTGCGGTGTTTCTCTTAAAAGATTCTTTCATCTTGAGGTTTGATTTGTATGTTTATAGATCTGTGTTGATTTTTCTTAACGGTGATGATATGTGTACAACATCTGTTGATTATTGATCTGTGAATATGTTCACCGATTATTCTTTTTGAAATTAGGGTTTCATTTGCTTGAGATTTGAATCTTCCGATTGTTGAAGCCTTTGAAGCCGATCCTTTTAAATTTCCTGTTCCCGAGGTATGATCTGTTTGTAACAGCAGTGGTTCAGCATCTACAGTGGATTCAACATCTACAGTGGATTCAACATCAAGTGTTGAATTAATTTTTGGTTAGGTTTCCTGTTCAGTTTTGATGTTCACTTATCTAATTTTCATTTTATTTTTAGGTTTCTATATGATTATGAGGTTGATTGATTGGTCACTTGCTATTGTTGTTTGATGTTGTTTGCTATTATTGTTTGATGTTGTTTGCTATTGTTTTCATATAATATAATGATTTGTTATACAACTACCTAATTTCATATTTCATTGTGATTTGTATGCTTGTAGGGTTTGATTTTATATTGGCCATCACATTAATGGTGAGTACTCAAGAATATTGGATGGTTTAATTAGTTTTATTTTGGGTATTTTTGGATGATTTCATCCATTTCTTTAGATAGTTCATGATTCAAGATGCAGTTGAAGCTATCATTTGAGTGAAATGAATGTTGATTTATCAGAAGATGCAGTTGAAGGTATCTTAAATAAGGTAATGATTGCATTACATCCCTGTTGAAAAATAGAATTGATAAATTTAGGGGAAGTGATGTTGAAAGATGATAACCCAACAGTGGAGATCTCATTCTACAGCTTCGATACATTGACCAGTATTCTCATGTAATTCTTCCTAGATGCTTCCAATGAAGCATCACTTTGGACATCTGTTATCTTCAAACATCTATTATCTATTATATATTATCTATTCTACCTATTATATATAATAAATGAAAGTTATTTGGCCCAAATAACTTTCATTTATTATATATAATAGATAGAATAGATAATAGATAATAGATTATAGATGTTTGAAGAACAACAGATGTCCAAAGTGCTGCTTCTTTGGAAGCATCCAGGAACTATTATTTGAGAATACCCTTGAATTTATTGAAGCTGTAGAATGAGATCCTCCACTATTGGGTTATCATCTTTCAACCTCATTGTCCCTAAATTTATCAATTCTATTTTTCAACAGGGATGTAATGCAATTATTCCTCTCAATTAAATAGACCGACCCTTGCTTCCTCTCAAAGTGTTATGGAATGGTTATAACAGCTGATCATGCTAAGGACTATTATAGCTAACCACTGCTCCTTATAAAGACTGATGGACTTAAAGACTGATGACGCCTATCCACTGTTAAAGTTGCATGTGCTAAGGACTGTTATAACTAACCACTGCTCCTTATAACTTTCATCGTTCCAATATCATTGTTCCAACATCGTCGTTTCAATGAAGCTTCCCATCACACATCAACCTTTCAATATCGATGTTGCAGTATAATTGTTGCAACATCGTGAAAAGTTGCATGTGCTGCCTTCTTTGATGGGAGAGTTTCAATTTGAACGGACGATATGTATCTCTCCCTCAAAAAAAAATTGGTGATATGTGGTTTGCCTTAATCATGGTATGTGTTTCTGTTTTTTGATTTTTACTAAAGTTTTGTTATCCGAGTTGTGACTAAATGATGATTGTGAATGATCTGCTGCAGATGATGATGATGATTGTTCTACTGTTGTTTCCAGTATGTGTTTTTTGCTACTACAATTTTGAAATTTTGAGTTTTTAATTTTGAAGTGATATACTCTAATTCTCGCTTTATATTTCGGTCTAATCACAGTTGTTTGAAATTGATACAATCTGCTGCGGGTTATTATAGGTTTGTATTAAAAGAAGCATAAATTTAAATTATTAAGCTCCTCATTTTTGCTTATGACTAAATGATGATTATATATGACTTTGAACAGATCATGATGATGTAGAAGCCGCAGTAGTTCCTACTAAACGCAAGAAAGGATCTGCTACTGCTGTAAGATAAGATTTTATATTTCTAGAGTAATGTTCTTTCCTGCCTTTTTTGTATTAAAAGAAGCATAAAGTTTTGTTTAAAGCAGCTCTTTATGAACAAAGTTAAGGATTAAGTATATGAGAACAGGGCTACTCTTCAACAGCTGAAGAAGTGTTTTCATGTACTGCATCTTGGTCTGTTCATGAGAGATCAGGTTTCTATAAATCCTGATGTTGATGCATTGAGTACTTCTGTGGAGTTCATGGCGATTGTCGAAGACATACATTGATGGAGTTTAAAGCTAAAAGCACTAAATTTTTGCTGTTAGGTTCGTAAATTTCTTGGTGTTGTTCTTAGATTTTAAATTTTTGCTATTAGGTTCGTAAATTTCTTAGTTTCATTTTCTTGAATTCTATGTAATTTTGTAAAGAAGTACAATAACAAACAGTGCTTTGAACATCTGTTTGCATTTTGGTCAATAGTTAATGGAAACCCATGTTAGGTTGAACAGTGTTTTTAAGTGGAAAACAGTGTGAGAAGACCGTAGATCTTATTAAGTTAAACATCTGTTCAGGGTTAAACAGATGTTTGGCCTTTAAAAGATGTTTGGCCTTTTATAACTGAGGTTTGGACTTAAACAGTTGTTTGACCTTAAACAGATGTTTGGCCATAAACAGATGTTTTACCTTAAACAGATGTTTCGCCTTCTATATCAGATATTTGGACTTAAACAGATGTTTGACCTTAAACAGATGTTTGGCCATAAACAGATGTTTGGCCTTAAACCAAACATCTGTTTAAGGTCAACATCTATTTGACTATTGGTCAACATTTGATTGACTTTTGGTCAACATCTGTTTGAATTTTGGTCAACATCTAATTTTGTAAAGAAGTACAAAAACAAACATTTTTACAAAATCCCAAATCACCCTATCATTTAAGTGCATTGAAGTAAAAGTGGAAATGATATTATTCATGTGGTCCTGTTGTGCTTTTGTTTGACCTCTAATCTGGGTTCATGATCTAATCCGGTGATTTGAAGACATTGTTGTTTCATCTTTATACTAATAAATAAAAATCAAGTACACTTGGATGATTATTAAGCTCCTCATTTTGATTGTTTGGGTATAGTATTCTTGAAATTGGTCTTTTTTTTGCAAACAGATGTTTATGGGCAAACATTTGTTTAAGCTCAAACATTTGTTTAAGGCCAAACATCTGTTTTTGGCCAAACTTCTGTTTATGGGCAAACATCTGTTAAAGCTCAGACCTTTGTTTATGTTAACAGTGTTTATATGTAATAGTGTTTTTCACATCAGTGTTTTATAGTCTGTTAGGTTGTTAGATGTCATCACCTCAGTGTTTTATATGTAACAATTTTTATGACATCAGTTTTTATATGTAACAGTGTTTATCACAACAGTGTTTATATGTAACAGTATTTATCACATCACTTCAGTGGTTTGATCTGTACTATAAATTGAACAGTTGTTTCATTTTTATACTAATAAATAAAAATCAAGTACACTTGGATGATTATTAAGCTCCTCATTTTGATTGTTTGGATATAGTATTCTTGAAATTGGTCTTTTTTTGCAAACAGATGTTTATGGGCAAACATTTGTTTAAGCTCGAACATTTGTTTAAGGCCAAACATCTGTTTATGGCCAAACTTCTGTTTATGGGCAAACATCTGTTTAAGGTCAAACTTCTGTTTAAGTCCAGACAACTGATATATAAGGCGAAACATCTGTTTAAGCTCCAACATCTGTTTAAAAGCCTGTTACAACCACTGTGTTGGTTGAAACATTTGATTGTTAAAAGTTATCCACTGCTGAAATACAACCTCTGTTTCTTTAATCTTCGTGTTGACCACTGACTGACCAAACATCAGTGTTTAAAAAACTATTGGGTATCCACTGATAGGAAAAAATAGCCACTGCTCACTTTTTTATTGTTGACATTCATTGATATTAACCATCAGCGGTTTTCCTAAAAAAAACCAGCCACTGCTCACATTTTTATTATTGATGGTGTTAATTAGTGATAGATTGAAATTATCAAATAAAAACTAGAATTACAATGAAATTTACCATTTTACCTAATCGTTACATTCCAATGAGATAAGAGTTCCTCCAACATTGTTTTCGTGATAAAATTTAAAGTTAAATTAAAAAATAAAAAAATTCTTGATGACTATTTGTTGCAAATCAAATCAGTAATTAATGCTAATTTCTTGAGCTTTGGACATTTAAAATATGCAAAATGTGAATTTCAAACTGACGGTTGTTATCTCTTAATTAAAGTTAAAATAAAAATCAGAAAAGTCATCAAGACAATTGCTTTCAAATCATATCAGTAATTACTGATAATATCAGTAATTTTGAAATTTAAAATATGCAAAATGGTAATTTAAAATTGACGTTCTCTCTCTTTTTTTTCCTACTTTGCATATCATTTCTAATATTTAATTACTTTAATAAACCAAGATATACACTACTTACCTTTCAGTTCCCAATAAACATCATGACAATTGCTTTCAAATCAGATCAGTAATTACTGATAATATCAGTAATTTTGAAATTCAAAATTCAAACCATATATTCTAATCCTATAAATAAGATATAATTATCTGGTTTCACATTCAAATCTCGCTCGCTCATATATGTGAGCGTATCTCTCTCTCTCTCTCTCTCTCTCTCTCTCTCTCAAATGCATCTTTCTCGTGATTCAGCCGCTAATCTCCGATTACACTTCTTTGTTCGAATGTTTGTTGATTATGTTTACATGTTATTGTTCCAGTATCATTGTTCCAACATCGTCGTTTCAATGAAACTTCGCATCCCACATCAACCTTTCAATATCGATGTTGCAGTATCATTGTTGCAACATCGTGAAAAGTTGCATGTGCTACCTTCTTTGATGGCAGAGTTACAGCTTCAACAGACGATATGTATCTTCTATCTTGAAAAGTTGCATGTGCTATCTTCTTTGATGGGAGAGTTGCATTGTTTGATTTTTGTTAAATCGAAAGTCAGGTTTTCTTGCGCCAAGAAGATTTTCTTCTTTTATAGAAAGTATAGATTCGTGCAATATCGTGAAAACTCAGATGTGCTACAACAGTTGAGAAGAGACCTTTGCATTTTAGGTTTGTTTCTTATTTGTGTTGTCAGTAATATAGAGTGCGGTGATAGAGACGTGCAGTTCATGGCGATGCTGAAGGACATACATCGAGAGGTTCAACAATCGATGGAGTTGAAACTAAAGTTTCTTAATTCTTGCTGTTATTCTTAGATTTGAACTTTAATATTGTTCAGTATGTGATGTAATTATTGGACTTTTAGTTTGAAGGTCATGAATAAATGAATAAATTTAATTTTATGAATCTATGTTGTGTTTTATTTTTACTTATTATTTAGTGTTTGAGTAAGATTTAGATTATGTTGATGTTGAATTGTGTCTGAACATCTGTTTGGTAAGTCAACAGAGGTTTAACAGTGTCAAGGATTGGTTTGATGGTCAACCTCTGTTTCTTCATTCTTCATGTTATAATTAACCACTTCTCTTTATAAAGACTGATGGACTTAAAGACTGATGAGGCCTATCCACTGTTGAAGACAAAGCCCTGTTAAAGACAAGCACTTATGTACGTAAAGCCTGATCAACGAAAGGAAAACCACTGCTCAGTAGCAGCAGTGCTTCAGCATCTACAGCGGATTCAACTTTAGTATTTATGTATCAGTGTTTCTTATGTAACAGTGTTTAGTGTAGCAGTGGTTCGCTATAGTTTATCTCTCGAGTCAAACCCTATACAAACTCAAAGACGAACCACTGCCCAAAAACAAAAGTGGTTCAGCATCAACAGTAGATATTCTACCTTTGTTTATGTTAACAGTATTTATCACATCAGTGTTTTATACTCTGTTAGATTGTTAGATTTCATATCACTGAGATGTTTATATGTAACGGTATTTATCAGATCACCCCAGCATGCTAACTGATTATTAAGCTCCTCATTTTCATTGTTTGGGTATAGTATTTTTGAAATTGGTCTTTTTTTGCAAACAATTGTTTATGGGCCAACTTCTTTTTAAGGTCAAACATTTGTTTAAAAAATAGAATTACAATGAAATTACAATTTTACCTAATCGTTACAATTTTACCTACGAAATCCTAACAAGTGTTAACTTTAGCGTGTAATAGTTTATAAATATTTCATTAAATTTCTGTTTTTCTATGTAATACTTTATTTTAATAATCTCAACATGCATCTTAAAAATAGTTAAAATGAAAATTTTTCATGAATTATAAGCATTAAAATGTTTTCAGGAAATCAAAAATCCATTGTAATAGTTTATTTTAATAATCTCAACATTGCACCATCAGGACTTATAGGCTATCCACTGATAGCTTAAAGTCTCCCACTGTTTTCATTGTAACCATTGCAACCACTGATATTATTCCATCAGTGGCTTCATAAAACAACTGTCTTCCATTACTCATCAGGGGTTGGCTCGTGGACAGTACATAGCGGTCAGATCTTTTGTAACCGCTGCCACATCAGCATTCACTTTTTCCCCTATAAAACCCTGATCAAAACCCCCAAACAGGGTTTTTACTGTCGAATCGAATTCAAAATTCCTTTCTCAAAGCAGTTATCCTCCATTTCTCTCAAAATTCCTCATCGTCCTTCTTCCTCAAATGGCAAAATCACCGTCTTCATCATCTGAGAAATCCACTCAAAAGCCCATAGAAATTCCATACAAAGCTCCCCATAACTACTTGGGTCTGTTGACAAAACCAAGTAACATTGAAACGTTCAATTAAGTCTTAGATGCTCTTTCGTCTTCAAATTACAAAACTTTGTTGACTTCTGATGCTCCGATTTACTTGGCAACCCAGAGGGAATTTTGGAAAAATGCAAAACTTGAATCTCAAGATGAAACACCCATAGCCATCAATTCCTCGATAAAGGGTGTTAAAGTTAAAATCACACCACAAACCATCTCTGAAGTGTTTGAACTCAATGATCTTCAAGGTAAAACTTCTTTCCCTAAAATAGAGTATCAAACAGATTTTTAGAAAGAGGGTATGCAAAGGAAATGAAAAAAAGACACTTTGCAAAAAGGCAGTTTTCCCCCTGCCACAAGGTTTTTGTTTCATACCCTCTTAATGTGTGTTTCTAATAAGACCACTGCTTTCAATGAAATTCCATTAAAGATCCAATACCTGGGTTATGCTATCTTGCATGGGGAAAACTTTAACTATTCACAGGAGATCTTTGATGACTTGGTCAAAAATGTTACTAGCAAATCATTTTTACTATTTCCAAGGTTCCTAAGCTTTTATTTTCAAAAGAAATTTGGAAAGGATGATGCTCATGTACTCATCTAGGGTGAACCTTTTCAAATAAATGGCCTTACACCTGAAACATTTACAAGGCTATCAAAAGTGTCCAAAACACAAGCAGAGGCTCCTGAGAAGACTTTAGCAGCTACCACTGCTCCTCAGGCACCTGCTGCTGAGCCCACTGCTCAAGGTGATCACAGCAGCAAAACAACTGCTGGGAACCCACACCAAAATCCACCAAAAGACCAAGACAAAAGAAAACAAAAAAGCCCCCTAAACCTAAAACAAAGGCAACTCTGGAAGATGAGTGTCACGGCCCCCGACCCACCCTGGACGGAATCGGGAGTCGCGAACAGCCCGTGGTACCGGTGATTATTTTGAAAACGTTGCAGCGGAAATTTCATCAGAACCGTGAGTTAGGAAAAATATCAGAGTTTAGAAACACCGGATTTTATTTACTAAATAGATGGGATACCACCTTCTGTCACGGCCCCCGACCCACCCTGGACGGAATCGGGAGTCGCGAACAGCCCGTGGTACCGGTGATTATTTTGAAAACGTTGCAGCGGAAATTTCATCAGAACCGTGAGTTAGGAAAAATATCAGAGTTTAGAAACACCGGATTTTATTTACTAAATAGATGGGATAAACCCATGTTTTACATTGGTAGCTTTAATTAAGATAAATTTGATTACATAAAACCATATTTCTTAATTTGATTTATTTAATAAAATAAGCCACTTCTTGATGCCTTTCAGTGCCGTATCCAACGCTTACTTCCAATCTACTGTAATTACCTGAAAAATGTTTAAAAAAGGTTTTGTCAGCGGGAAATACTGAGTGAATCATTCTATTTTGCATAATGATGCATAGTTATCAATTACAGCATAAGAGCGATTACAATGGCTTCTATCTTATTTTTATCTGGCTTACTGTCATAATGGTGACAAGTCACAATGGTGACGATGGTCATACCACTATTTAGATCAATGAACCTAAATAGTGATGATTATCCCTGTAGGTCAATGAACCTAACAGTGATTATCCCGAGTAGGTCAATGAACCTAACTGGGAGAAATTAGTAATGTGCACAATACCCCACTAACCAGTAATTCAAGATATCCACGACTTAGTCCCTGTAATTATAACCTTGAAAATAATTTGAGGTATTGTAAAATAGTTTGATAAAAAGAGAATGACTCACAAACTGTGAGAAAAGGAGAATGACTCACAGATAATCATGCAGATTCATACGGACAGAATTTAATCTACAGATAATCCTTGATATATTACAGATTGAGATAGGCAGAGCTTAGCCTATTGATTTGTAATCTAGTGCACACGAACTAGGTAATTAACTTAATACAGCAATTACGATAACTCACGAGATCAACCCTCACAACGAACGACAAAGTGCGATACTTAAACATCCATCGAATTAACGACGAACGACAAAGTATGATACTTAAACATCCATCGAATTAACGACGAACGACAAAGTATAACCCTAATGTGGGCAGCACTTAAACATCCATTGAGTACATTGATCGATCGGAAAATGAATCGTAACAGCGATTGAGTTAATACCCTGTATCGTAGCAGCATCCCCTCTACTAATTAGTGTTTTGTGTGTGTTAATTGTGGTAAATAGATGATATCTCGGTGCTTGAAGCGAGTTTCTTCGTCGAACGAATGCACAGAAGCCAGTCCCACGACCCTCTATTTATACCCAATTTTTGTCATCCCTTGCGCACCGTAACACTATAACCCTTACGGTGCGCAAGGGTCACAAAATGGCCATCTGCTTGCCACGTTTGGGAGAAAGCCTGCTGAGTCGACGATTTGATTAATTTTGATTTTTATAATAATTTATAAGGATAATCGTTGAGTAGGGAATGCCCCCCCTGAGTTTTAGGGGCCCTGATCCTGATTCTGATTGTTCTGATAATTTTAGGGTTTGTACAGAATCACTTGGGTGTCTTAATTAGGGTTTCCTATTGGATAAAATAATAAAATTAATAGGACTTTTAATGAGGTTTGTTATATCAAGGTCCGGGTTTATATTTACGGAATGTTTTTAGGACATTTTTGTGTGAGTCGTTACATTCTCCCCACCTTAATAAAAATCTCGTCCTCGAGATTTACTGAATTAAGTAGGAATACTTCTTCTTCATTTCAGATTCCAGCTTCCAAGTGTATTTGGGTTATGATATTTCTTTTAGACTTATGTCACCCTTTAGTTAATAAAAATAATATTAGGGTAGATGATACAGAATCTAAATATTTAATTTTGTGAATACGAGTTGTATCATAATAGGATTCAATGGTTCAACTGAATTAGTTCAAGGAATTGATGACAAATGAATGAGATGAAATGATATAATTTTCAAAGTGACTAGGTTCAAGCCAAAAGATATATAATCAAAAATGAATGTGAATGACTTTTAGAATCACTAAAATTCTTTGTCAAAAGAAAACTTACTTTGATTGATAACTGAGGAAGATTTTGACAGTTTCCAAATGAAATCAAAGCATGAAAAATGATTTGTCAAATATTTATGATATGAGAAATCAAAGTGTTGAGAGGAGTGAATTGCAAAGATACACCAAAAGACAATAGAGTTAGTGTATCATTTTAGAGTTTCAAGTTGTTTTATTTGTTGAAATAATATAATAGCACACTATTAGTGACTATATTTTTCATATTATCTCCTAAAAATTGAAATATAATAAGAACAAGTTATTTTGGCCTGACCAACCATTATATTATACTTTTGCAAAGCAATTGTAATATATTATTATTTGTGTCCTTATCTGAACCGTATCTTATATATCACATATAAATATTATGTAATATATATATTATTTGTTACGCATTTTTACTATATGTAAATGGTCACCACTTTTAAATAAATATTATTTTAGTATTTTACCATACTAGGTAAAATAAATATGTAAGATATATTACAAAATACCGTAATGAAGTTATTATGTTTACAAAATATTATTTTGTAAAAGAACTCATTATTATTTATAATGTTAAATGAGAGTTATAAATAAAGGTGTAAAAATATTTATTATACAAAATATTTGTACAAATACTTTTGTATATATATTACACTTAATGGGTCGATTCTATGGGATTACTTATTTTTATTTTGAAACCATATAACGTTTGTGAATGTATTTACAAATGTTGTAAATAAGTGAATACGGAGACTATTCTTATATGGTTTTATGAAAATATACATTTCTCCAATGTATATATATTTTCATATATAATTAAAATTTACTAAATACGTATGACGACTTAATTTATATATATATTAACTAGTCATTATCATGGTGGATATTGGTTAGTGCTGCCTTGTTTAAGCATAGGTGATCAGTCCATGCCTAACTAAGGCTAGGCTATCCAATACATGCCCCTGATAATACTCTAATATTAACACTACTACTATTAATATATTATTATTAATAATAAAATTATCAATAATAAATAACTAAACAATAACTTTTAAATAAGAGTATACCTCAAACATAGTTTTTTTATATATAGATATATAATTTCTTCACCGCAATGGGTTAAAGTATAGAAACATTATATTTGTAAATTAGGTAGTTCTATATATAATGTTTTTCGATCAACGATGATAGAGCACTAAAATATTACGAAAGGTTCGATTGCTCTTATAATAACTATTAAGAGATATACCGAAATATAAATTTGGGTATCATTATCTGAGCACATGATTGTTTTAAGATTTGTTTGTATAAAAAGTGGATTTAATATAAATAATAAATAAATAATTAAATTCCGTATATGGTGTGTGCGAACTAGATTAATGCGAACTTCAGATTTATGAAAACGTCATCACAAGGTGATCGTGATCAAAGAAATGATTTAATGAAATCGAGGATCACACAAGCATGTTATAGTTCAAGAGAATTGAAATGCTTGTTAGGATTATTCCGAATATGATGGTTTTAATTCATCATATGGAACCTTGAATTGAATATGTAATACGAGCAAGTTCAAACAATTGAACTCAGTTTAAACAAATTGAGTTTTAATAAGGTTGGAAAAAAAATCATGTAAAGAAATTTGAGTTTTTCAAGAACTTCATTGACTCAATATCAAAGAGTTATTGTTTTGTAATAATACGGATTACCAAAATCAAGTCTAACTAAAGGATATTTGAGTTTGGATAAAACGACAAATTAGAATGAAGCCCTCCAGTGGAAATTCAGAAATTAAACGAACCATATATACGACAAACGGTGCATGTGTAACATGTGGATTTACCAAGAAATGAAATGAATCAATATCCGCTATTTATGAAATAAATCATCCTGGTATGATGACCGTTGCGAAAGTCAACTTATTATATGCAGAAGTCAGAATTTTCAATAAAAGAAATATAAGAACTTTTATCTGGAATTTCGAGTGATAACCGTTATTAAATGACATTACCAGGGAATGTCAAATAAAATGAAATAGGGAATTTGCAAAGGTATATCACTCCTTTTGCAGTGATAATAATTATGACTCTGATTAGACTGTGCACTGATGATTGTGAAATCTTGTTACAACGTACCTCAGCGAAATTTTATGTTGCTTGTAAGATCATGTGGCAAAGTGCTGCTTTTAGTTCTTCTACTGACAGAATTTAACATTGGTGTCATCGTGCTCAATTTATATAAAAGATTTTGCCTCGAAAGTTGTGTGTGATATACTTCAACTTCTGTGGACTTATAATTAAATTTTCATGTGTTTTCTTGTACATTATCACAACTTTACATGCTTCTTACTTGCGTTAATAGTTTATGGTAATGCGTTAGAAATTCTTTACACTTTTGATGATATCCCAACTTAATGAGTTTCTATTGTTATTATTGTCGCTCGAGTTACTAGGCAGATAATCAAACGAAATAATGTTTGATGTCGGAAAAGAGATTCCTAATAAAGAAATCTAGACACAGATGCTTGTGCTTTATTCCAAATTGTCAATCCTTATGGTTTTTGGATTTCCTTATAGATATACATATCTATTAAATCATATATTTCACATACTGAATTAAACATACCATTTATCAGGTCAATGTATTTAACAGATTCATATTTCCAAAAAAAAAAAAATACCAATCAAATATCTGATCATGATACTATTTAGGGAAATCTTGTCACTCGTTTGACATATTATATATCCCGTCTTATCCGATTCGTGCCGGAGCGGTAACCTCAGTATATCTGGACAAACTGGAGAGTCTACCACACCATACCCAGTCTTGCCAGAGAAATTTTTTTTATTTCCCATAAATAGTATCTTTTCAAAAGTGGCTATCTTATTAGGGCTTTTATTCAGAATTAAGGAAATTTGTATTTCCATAACATATCTTATTATTATATTGATCAATAGACGATTCCTGTGACAGTGTCAATTTACTATTGATCATTCTTTCAAATAGTGACTCAGGTCATATTACTGTTGATCATTCTCTCAACTAGTAATTGTGGTCATATCACTGTTGATCATTCTTTCAACTAGTAATTCTGGACTTAGTTATCCCGTGATATTACTTTATCAAATATATTACTTATGGCACACCAAAATCCATCATATTTTATTTACACAAGTACTTAGCTTATCGTGAAGTTAATACTAAGGCATCTTTTCTTAAGTTCAAGTCTAAATGCTATTATGTGTGCTACCAGTAAATAGCAATCTCCTAACTCTTTTATATAAATTTAGGTATTATTATCATAACACCTAAAGGTTTAAAGTAGTGGCTCTGATACCACCTTCTGTCACGGCCCCCGACCCACCCTGGACGGAATCGGGAGTCGCGAACAGCCCGTGGTACCGGTGATTATTTTGAAAACGTTGCAGCGGAAATTTCATCAGAACCGTGAGTTAGGAAAAATATCAGAGTTTAGAAACACCGGATTTTATTTACTAAATAGATGGGATAAACCCATGTTTTACATTGGTAGCTTTAATTAAGATAAATTTGATTACATAAAACCATATTTCTTAATTTGATTTATTTAATAAAATAAGCCACTTCTTGATGCCTTTCAGTGCCGTATCCAACGCTTACTTCCAATCTACTGTAATTACCTGAAAAATGTTTAAAAAAGGTTTTGTCAGCGGGAAATACTGAGTGAATCATTCTATTTTGCATAATGATGCATAGTTATCAATTACAGCATAAGAGCGATTACAATGGCTTCTATCTTATTTTTATCTGGCTTACTGTCACAATGGTGACGATGGTCATACCACTATTTAGATCAATGAACCTAAATAGTGATGATTATCCCTGTAGGTCAATGAACCTAACAGTGATTATCCCGAGTAGGTCAATGAACCTAACTGGGAGAAATTAGTAATGTGCACAATACCCCACTAACCAGTAATTCAAGATATCCACGACTTAGTCCCTGTAATTATAACCTTCAAAATAATTTGAGGTATTGTAAAATAGTTTGATAAAAAGAGAATGACTCACAAACTGTGAGAAAAGGAGAATGACTCACAAACTGTGAGAAAAGGAGAATGACTCACAGATAATCATGCAGATTCATACGGACAGAATTTAATCTACAGATAATCCTTGATATATTACAGATTGAGATAGGCAGAGCTTAGCCTATTGATTTGTAATCTAGTGCACACGAACTAGGTAATTAACTTAATACAGCAATTACGATAACTCACGAGATCAACCCTCACAACGAACGACAAAGTGCGATACTTAAACATCCATCGAATTAACGACGAACGACAAAGTATGATACTTAAACATCCATCGAATTAACGACGAACGACAAAGTATAACCCTAATGTGGGCAGCACTTAAACATCCATTGAGTACATTGATCGATCGGAAAATGAATCGTAACAGCGATTGAGTTAATACCCTGTATCGTAGCAGCATCCCCTCTACTAATTAGTGTTTTGTGTGTGTTAATTGTGGTAAATAGATGATATCTCGATGCCTGAAGCGAGTTTCTTCGTCGAACGAATGCACAGAAGCCAGTCCCACGACCCTCTATTTATACCCAATTTTTGTCATCCCTTGCGCACCGTAACACTATAACCCTTACGGTGCGCAAGGGTCACAAAATGGCCATCTGCTTGCCACGTTTGGGAGAAAGCCTGCTGAGTCGACGATTTGATTAATTTTGATTTTTATAATAATTTATAAGGATAATCGTTGAGTAGGGAATGCCCCCCCTGAGTTTTAGGGGCCCTGATCCTGATTCTGATTGTTCTGATAATTTTAGGGTTTGTACAGAATCACTTGGGTGTCTTAATTAGGGTTTCCTATTGGATAAAATAATAAAATAAATAGGACTTTTAATGAGGTTTGTTATATCAAGGTCCGGGTTTATATTTACGGAATGTTTTTAGGACATTTTTGTGTGAGTCGTTACTGTCACGGCCCCCGACCCGGTTTGACCCGTTTCAGGAGCCGCGGGACAGAAATATTGCGGTATTTAATTAATTGAGTTTGACAGCGGAAGTTTTCATCAGGATCTTTTAAAATGTAAATATTTCCCGATTATTTTATTTCACAATTCGGGATAAAACCCGGTAATTTACAATAGTTTGATTTCACGAAGAAATCTTTTATTTTACAAAACATGTTTCTTTATTTTATACTGAGCCACTTCTTTGAGCTTGTAGTGCTACATGGCACTTTTCCTGATTCATAACAGATCACCTGAAACATGTTTGAAAAAGGTTTTGTCAGCGGGAAATACTGAGTGAATCATTCTATTTTGCATAATGATGCATAGTTAATAATTACAGCATAAGAGCGATTACAATGGCTTCTATCTTATCTTTATCTGGCTCTATGTCACTATGGTGACATGTCACAATGGTGACGATGGTCATACCCCTATTTAGATCAATGAACCTAAATAGTGATGATTATCCCTGTAGGTCAATGAACCTAACAGTGATTATCCCGAGTAGGTCAATGAACCTAACTGGGAGAAATTTAGTAATGTGCACAATACCCCACTAACCAGTAATTCAAGATATCCACGACTTAGTCCCTGTAATTATAACCTTGAAAAATAGATTGAGGTATTGTAAAATAGTTGATAAAAAGAGAATGACTCACAAACTGTGAGAAAAGGAGAATGACTCACATTGTAGATTTAATTCGGGCAGAGCCTAGCCTACTGATTAGCCTTTTTAACCTAAATTCAATAACAGGCACACAATTCGGGATTAGTAATCAATACAGCATTTACGATAACTCACGAGATCAACCCTCACAACGAGTGACAAAGTGCTATGCTTAACATCTGTCGAATTAATGACTAATGACAAAGCATCACCCTAATGTGGGCAGCACTTAAACACCCGTTGAGTACATTGATCGATCGGAAAATGAATCGTAGCAGCGATCGTGCTAATACCCTGATTGCGGCGTCGATTAGTGAACCGTGTGTGTTAATTGTGATAATCAGAGCATAACTCAGCGTATTTTTCGAATTTCTTCGTCGTTCTGAAGCCAGAATTCAAGTCCCAATCTCCTGTATTTATAGCCGAATTTTGACCCTGAGGCGGCCCGCGTGAGAATTAAGCAAACCTGAGGCGGGCCGCGTGACACCTATTTTTAGGCATAGGGTTGCCACGTGTGGGACTAGCTCAACTGAGTCGACGGTTTCTAAAAATTCGAATTGGACAGCTTTTTATGTGGATAAACATAACTAGGAAATACCCCCCCTGAGTTTTAGGGGCCCTGATCCTGATTCTGATTATTCTGAAAATTTTAGGGTTTACGCAGAATCACTTGGGTGTCTCAATTAGGGTTTCCTATTGGTCAAATTAATTTAATAATTATGACTTTTGATGAGAGTCGTTACATTCTCCCCAACTTAATAAAAAATCTCGTCCTCGAGATTTACTGGAATAAATGAGGATACTTTCTCTTCATTTCTGATTCCAGCTCCCAAGTGTATTCAGCTGCTCTTTTTGAATCCTATCTAATTTTGACTAAAACGAGTCGTTTATGTTTGAGAAACTTGATCTCAACATTGAAGTAGTTTCTCAACAAATTTCAGCTTTTCGTTACCTTTATTTCTTGAAGAGGTACTACCAAAGATTCGTCTGATAGGTATTTCTTGAAATTGGATACATGAAATACATCATGTAACTAACTTTTCTGGTAGTTGTAAACTATAAGCAACTGGTCTTATACGTTGGATCACTGAAATGGTCCTACGTATCTTTGGACTTAGTCTTCCTTTCTTACCAAATCTACTAACTCCTTTCCAAGGAGATACTTTTAATAGCATTTTGTCTCCAACTCGAACTCCAACGGCTTTCGTTTATTATCTATATAATTCTTCTGGCTATCTATATTTTGTCTTCAACCTTTTCTTCGTGATACCGAATATCACAGTTGTAATCACTTAGGATTTTCATCCATCTCCTTTGCCTCATGTTTAATTCTTTTTGCCCAAAAATATACATTTTATAATCCGTATAGATAGTACCCTTACTTCTATACAGATAATGTCTCCAAATCTTAAGGGTAAAAATTATGATTCCTAATTGTAATTCATGAGTGGTATAGTTCCTTCGTTCTTTTTCAATTACCTTGATGCATACACAATTACCTTTTTGCGTTGTCTTAACACGTATTCAAATCCTAACTTTGAAACATTATAATATACTTCAAAATCTTCAGTTCCTTCTGGTAAAGCTATTTTGGAAAAATCCTTAATAAACTACCTGTAGTATCCGGCTAAACCTACAAAACTCCTAATTTCCATTGCTGATTACGGAATCTTCCATTTGGTAATTACTGCTATCTTAGCAAAATCTATGTGAATACCTTCATGATTTACCATATGACTTAAAACTATACTTCTGATAGCCAAAATTCATACTTCGAAAATTTGGCGTAAAGCTTTTCTTTTCTTAACAAAGTTAAGAGTACATGCAAGTGCTGATAATGTTCTTCCTGACTTTTGGAATAAATAAGTATATCGTCGTTGAAGACAATTACCAATTTATCCAAATATGGTTTACAGATCCTATTTATCATGTCCATGAATGCTGCAGGTGCATTCGTTAATCCGAAGGCATGATTGTAAACTTGTAATGACCATACCTAATTCTGAAAGCAGTTTTAGGTATGTCTTACTCTTGTACTTTCAATTGATGATATCCGGAACATAAGTTGATCTTAAAAACTATTTATCTTCCTGGAATTGATCGAATAGATCATTAATTCTAAGTAATGGGTATCGATTCTTAATTGTAACCTTATTCAATTCCCCATAATTCAATACACATTCTCATCGAACCATCCTTTTTCTTAACAAACAACACTGATGCCTCCCATGAGGATAAACTAAGTTGTATGAAACCTTTACTTAATAATTCATCTAATTGCTTTTTTTTAATTTTAATATTTCTATAGGTGCTAACCGATAAGGTTCCCTGGCTTATCGGTAAAATCCCTGGAATTAGATGAATTCTAAATTCTATCTCCCTATCTGGTGGTAATCCAGGTAAATCTTCTGGAAATACATTTGGGTATTCTGAAATTACAGAAATTTCCTTAATTTCTTTATCTTTAGTATTAATGATTACTGATATCATATATACTATTCCTTGCTTTCGTTCATAATTTAGCAACTTTCTTTACTAATATGAACTTTATGGCTTACTTGGTTTATTTCCTATAATCATAATTACTTCTCCGGTGGGTGATTGAATTTCTATAAAATTCTGATCACATATAATTCGAGCATGATTGTTTACTAACCAATCCATTCCTAACACAATATGAAATTTGACTAATTTCATAGATAATAGGATTGCAGAAAACTTATGACTTATTTCTATGTTCTGCATAACCTTATTTATTTTAACGGAATTCCCATCTGCCGTTTCTAATATAGAAATCTGCCTAATACTGGTTAAAAGTAAATTAAGAGCTTGGCAGAATAAAGTATTTCTAAAACTTTGGTTTGCACCAGAGTCAAATAATACTTTTGTGTAAACATTGTGAACTAAGAACGTACCGGCTATCACATCTGGAATCATCTCTGCTTCCTTAGCAGTCAGTTGGAAGGCTCTTACATTCCTTTTTGCTCCTTCTGCTGGTTTGACTTTATTGTCAAATGGTTTATTCAGTTTTGGACAATTTGGCCTAAGATGTCCAGTTTCTCCACAGTTGTAGCAAACTGAAAATTTCTTCCTCCTGCAGTCTTCTTCCTGATGTCCCGGAATTTTGCAAAAATTGCAATATCCTTTGCATCTTCCAAAATGCTTCCTTTTGCAAGAATTGCAAAATGGACTAATAGAAGATTGCCCATTCCCTCTTTTCTTGAAATTGTTATGGTTACCCGAACGGAATTCTTGGGTAATCTTTTGGGCTACTTCCTTCCTTCTATTTTCTTCTCTTGTCCGTACTAGCTCGTCAGTCAGAGTATTGGCTAAATCCACCGCATCATCAATTGTGCGAGGTTTCGCAGCTTTGACGATATTACGGATTTCGGAAATCAATCCCCATATATAACGAGAAATAAGTACCGGCTCTGGCGAAGCCAGCGTTGGTACCACTCGAGCATATTCGAAGAATGTCGTAGTATACCCTCGACAATCTACATCCACCATCCGGTGGGTTAAAAACTTATTTGCCATTTGTTCCTTTTCATACTCAGGACAGAATTTTCTTTCTACAAGACTCTTAAATTCTTCCCAGTTCATAGCATATGCCATCCTTCTTCCTTTTGCTTGTAACACCGTATTCCACCATTCTAGCGCCACTTCTTTGAAAAGATTTGACGCATACATGACCTGATCATCCTGAGCACATTTACTTATGGAAATTACTGCCTCGGTTTTCTCTAACCAACGCAGTGATGCAGTCGCTCCTTCATTGCCTGCAAACTCAGTGGGTTTACAACCAAGAAATTCTTTGTAAGTGCAACCAGGCGTTGCAACTTTCCTTTTCTTAGGGAGCGGAGCTTGCCGTGGTTCATTATCATGATTAACATGATTATTGCCTCCGTTTACGCTATTACTGAAATTATCTTCAGAAATACGTTTACTAGGAATAATTTGTTGCGGTTCGATTGGATTTTTAACAGCAGCAATGATTGCTGGAATAGCTTTGGCTATCCCTTGAGCAACTATTCCTGGAATAGTGTTGGCTATCCCTTGAGCAATGATATTTTCTATATCTTGCCTAGTCACATATTGATCCCCCGGTTGTTGCTCAGATTGATTAATCTCATTAACTGGTTCATTATTAGCGTTTTCCATCTGATATCTAATTTATAGATATATAATTAGTATAAAAGAAATAATCCAATGTTACAATTATTTGCACAGAATCCTGTAAACAAATATACAACCAGAATTGTAATTTTCTAATATTTTGTTTATTGTATAGATTATATCATGCTTCTATATACACCCGTTTTATTTATTTTACACAAAATGATTTTATTATTACTATTACATAATCATAGTTTCATAATCCCCTATCCTTTGTCAGGTGTATTCTAGTAACGGCGTTCCTTCTCATCGTATTTCCAAGATATCTGCCCCAAAATCTCTTGGATCCTATTCCCAACATCCATTAGTTCTTCACCAAAGTGGCGTTGTTCAACCATATTCTCGTTACTCATTGGTGGATTTGGTAAAGGTTCTGGTTTGAACTTAGGAAAAAGCTTATAAGGATGATTTTGTAACAGTATTTCATTATTCAACCATTCGTCTATTTGCCATTGGATTGAAGGTTTTGGAATAGCTGGTTCTAAGTTCATTGGTAGTTGTGTTTCAAGAGAATGAATAAAATCATTTTCATTAATAGGCTCAATAGTATCATCGTTTGCCATTATAAAATCTAGTTCTTCTTGAGATGGTAACCCCTCAATTTGTCTAGAGCTTTCCCCAATTTCCATTTTCTTAGGCTTAGGTTTCTCGAGAGGTAAAGCGTCGAATTCTATAGGCTCTTCTAAGTCTGGTATATACCTATTGAAATCTCTGGAAACTTCTATTCTTACTGGATAGAGATATAATTTCTGAAGGGCGTCCGACAAGTCACTCATGCTGTTATACAAAATACACACAATTACTAAGTTAAAATTTATATCAAATTTCATAGAAAACCTTTAAATATTATTTCATATTGGGTAACTATGAAACAACCGAATATGAAAACATATTAGGTTTTATTTGTAAATTTATTTACTGAATAAGGTTTATAGACTGTAGATAATAAAAGTGCTAAAACTTTGAGTCAAATTATTTAAAGATTTATATTTACTACTACAGTAGCTAACATATAAAAATCTGCCCATACTATTCAAAATTAGTCAGATAATAAAACATATTATCACAAAATAGCAATTTATTAAGTATTTTGAAATACTTAATTGGCTTAAATCAGTGGCTCGATAAGTGGCTCTGATACCACCTTTTTCTGTCACGGCCCCGACCCGGTTTGACCCGTTTCAGGAGCCGCGGGACAGAAATATTGCGGTATTTAATTAATTGAGTTTGACAGCGGAAGTTTTCATCAGGATCTTTTAAAATGTAAATATTTCCCGATTATTTTATTTCACAATTCGGGATAAAACCCGGTAATTTACAATAGATTGATTTCACGAAGAAATCTTTTATTTTACAAAACATGTTTCTTTATTTTATACTGAGCCACTTCTTTGAGCTTGTAGTGCTACATGGCACTTTTCCTGATTCATAACAGATCACCTGAAACATGTTTGAAAAAGGTTTTGTCAGCGGGAAATACTGAGTGAATCATTCTATTTTGCATAATGATGCATAGTTAATAATTACAGCATAAGAGCGATTACAATGGCTTCTATCTTATCTTTATCTGGCTCTATGTCACTATGGTGACATGTCACAATGGTGACGATGGTCATACCCCTATTTAGATCAATGAACCTAAATAGTGATGATTATCCCTGTAGGTCAATGAACCTAACAGTGATTATCCCGAGTAGGTCAATGAACCTAACTGGGAGAAAATTAGTAATGTGCACAATACCCCACTAACCAGTAATTCAAGATATCCACGACTTAGTCCCTGTAATTATAACCTTGAAAAATAGATTGAGGTATTGTAAAATAGTTGATAAAAAGAGAATGACTCACAAACTGTGAGAAAAGGAGAATGACTCACATTGTAGATTTAATTCGGGCAGAGCCTAGCCTACTGATTAGCCTTTTTAACCTAAATTCAATAACAGGCACACAATTCGGGATTAGTAATCAATACAGCATTTACGATAACTCACGAGATCAACCCTCACAACGAGTGACAAAGTGCTATGCTTAACATCTGTCGAATTAATGACTAATGACAAAGCATCACCCTAATGTGGGCAGCACTTAAACACCCGTTGAGTACATTGATCGATCGGAAAATGAATCGTAGCAGCGATCGTGCTAATACCCTGATTGCGGCGTCGATTAGTGAACCGTGTGTGTTAATTGTGATAATCAGAGCATAACTCAGCGTATTTTTCGAATTTCTTCGTCGTTCTGAAGCCAGAATTCAAGTCCCAATCTCCTGTATTTATAGCCGAATTTTGACCCTGAGGCGGCCCGCGTGAGAATTAAGCAAACCTGAGGCGGGCCGCGTGACACCTATTTTTAGGCATAGGGTTGCCACGTGTGGGACTAGCTCAGCTGAGTCAATGGTTTCTGAAAATTCAACTTGGATAGCACGTAATTTAGATAATCGTTAACTAGGGTTTACCCCCCCCCCCTTGTTTTAGGGGTCCTAATCCTGATTCTGATTGTTCTGAAAATTTTAGGGTTTGTGCAGAATCACTTGGGTGTCTCAATTAGGGTTTCCTATTGGTCAAATTAATTTAATAATTATGACTTTTGATGAGAGTCGTTACAATGAGATCCCAGAGCAACTGCCAGTGAAAACACAAAAGTCACCAGAAACCACTGCTGCTACTTCCTCATAGCAGATGGTAGAAAGATCTCAACCTGAGCCTCAAACTCCTCCTGCTTCTTTTCAAAAAGAACAGGTTGTAAGAATAGGGACACCAAATTATGTTGCTCTGGACTCACTTGAATCGATCATCCACAGCCCACTGCTCGGGGCAAATTCTCTTTCCACTCCCATACTCACTGCCACAATTCCACCACAAACAAAACTTTTGTTGGTTGCACTTGATATAGCTCAGACAGCAATCAGTTCCTCTCAACCACCTATCACTGAGAGCATGCCACAGAAAGTGACTGAGTCTGAGCTCCCTATCATTGCTAACCCACCAACAACACCTGAGGAGGTTATACTGCAGGATGTACAAGTACTTCCTGTCAGTAGTTCAAGTGAAGTAGTTACTACAAGTGTTGAACCCACTGGTTTACACTTGGACAGTAGTTTCATCAATCAGACTTCCTTGAAGGCAATTTCTTCTATGGGAACCTTTCTAAACACTGGTGTGTATCCTGTATTCACTGGTGAGCTTAGATTGGTAACCTTTGCTGAGGAAAGAAGTCCCCAGTACCAAGAAAAAGGGGCAACAGGGGATGACTTTTGGGAAACTCTCCCTCAGTCAATCACTGTTACAACCACCTCTGGTGGGAAATCAGATGATCCCATTAAATTGGGTGATGGTTTAATGTACCGAGAATTGACGGAGAGGGTTAACAAACTGGATACATCTGTTGCAGAAATCAAAACCATGCTGCAACAGTTGTTACAAACACAACAGGCACCACCTGCTCCCACTGACCTTTGGGCATTATTTCAACCTCTGCTTCACCAACAAAGAGCAAATGCTGATCAGCAACATGAAATTCAGGTTCAAAAGATCAGAAATATCATGGAAGCTAGGTTCAAAGACACCCAGGCAGATATAAAAGCCATCAAGGCTCACTTGCTGAACACCACTGGCACTGCTCCTCCCTCTATCATCTTTGTGGACAACCCACCACCAAATGATGCCAAAAAGGGGGAGAAAATGAGGCAGTTGAAAAAAAGGGATATGAAGATGGTCTGTACATTGCACCAGATAATTCAAGTATGCTTGCAGACATCCCTTTGCAAGATGGTTCAAAAAAGGTTGATGTAACCTTAAATGCCATTGCTGATGCAAAAGCAAGGGTGAAAAAGGATATGGAGGCAAAGGATAAAGCAAGGTTTGAACAGGAGAAGAGAGTTTTTATGGAGATGAATGAGCAGGGTATTTCTGAGCCAAAGGATCAAGAAAATCCTCAGCCCATAAGAAAGTCTACTATAAAGTCAGACAACCCAAAACCACACCTCCTAAATCCACAAAACAAACTCCCAAACCTTCCAAAAGCTCAACACATCAATCTTCCAAACCAACAGATGTTAAAACACCTGTTGTATCAACAGTTGTTGCTACTTCAATGGTTTCAACATCTGTTATCCAAACAACTGCCACTACTACCACTTCAACACACACTACATCCACTGCCTTATCACCATTACCAAAAATCACTTCACCACCACCAATACCACCTGCCAAAAGGCATAAGACAACAGTTGACACATCATCTATGGTAATGGCAACAGTGGTTGAAACACCAGTTGTTTCAACGGCTGTTAGTCAGACACACACCATCACTACTCAAACACCACAAACAAAACCATCATCACAAAAATCACGACCTGTCTTAAAGCAAAAGACAACTGTTAGTCAGTTACCTACCACTTCAAACAATCCTTCCCAAGCCATAATTCCTTTTGCTCCAAAAACTCAAACAGAAACACCTCCTCCTGAAAATGTGTATACTAGAAGAAAAAAGTTTCAAGTGCATAATGATGACATACCAGCACCTGATGTCACACCCTGGCTTTGCGGAAGCGTGGTTAACTTTGGTGTGACTTCTTAATACCATAGCTTAATCATAACAAGCTATATGAATTTAAAAACCATGCAAGTCATCCATTAAGTTTTGAAAATCAAATACAGTACCATTGTTTTTAACCAACAACCATGACCTTGTTCAACAACATTACAAACTGAAACATAACATAAACGTGGTTTAAGGATTGTGTCTTGTCCAGGAAAGAGACACATCCCCTAAACCCTGATGACTTCATGACAAGTGCAGCGGAAAACGTTCCATACCGTGCCAGATCCGTTTAATTTCCTGAAATACATGTGAGTTGAAAAATCAACAATAATGTTGAGCGAGTTCATGTGCAAGTGAGTAAGTAAAACACTTGTAAGTATAAAAGTTTCCTGGTATGTAGCAGTGTAAGAGGACTTGTGATCACCAATGGTTTGCAAGGCCATTAGCATGTTGTGAAATGCAAATAGTAAGACACGACCTAGCCGATTTTTGCGTTGGGCAACCAAGTCACTCCAGGTCCGTTCTGTTGGCCTCAGAGAGGTCCGTTTGGCCTAGAGCTGGGCTCGCTACACCCAGATAGATCTACCGCTCGAGTCCCTCGGTGTTCTAACTACCCATTCACATGATCTAAACCTCCTTACGTAATTCATACCGTGTATAAAGTACTTGTAAACAAAGTAACATGTATTTCACCCCCGCGTTTAAGTAAACTGAAAACAGTTAGAGAAAAGGGGGACATGAACTCACAGTGAATGCGTATCTCTATCAAGCGTCTCCAATACAGTAAGTTGTGCAACGACCTACAAGTGCTAATTCTATTAGACGGACGGCCGTGCTTTAGCTTTACAGTTTATGTTTGCGGGAAATAGTTAGACAACTATTTCGTGTTACATGTTGTATATACTTGGTAGTTATTCTTCTTCCCAAGGATGGGGGATACAATACATGTGTGTAAGTTACGTTTTATCAATCTTGTGGTAATGTAATTACCGGTGTAACTTATATGTTTGTGGAAGCGTTCGTAAAGTCTTGGAATCATTAACGCTTGTAAATATTATTTTCACTCTAAAATAATATTTATGTGTTTTCACAAAATAATCATAAACAGTGTTGTGACAAATATACTCATCACGTTAATCTTTGTGAAAATCCCACCTCCGAATATTTAGTAAAATATAGTGCTGGCGAAATTTATGTTTTGAAAGTATGTCCAAAATAGTTCTAACACTTATTGTGTAAAAAGTCTAAGTGTTAGGTTTTTAGAAAATTTCGCCAGAGTTTCCTCTGTAACTGGAGGTGGCCACGCTTTCAAGCGTATCATTTTCTTTTAACAAATCAATTCAACAATCTTCTTTATTCAATCAAACAATTTCCGACACATCAAACTAGTCGACAAGTATGTAAATTTGCATAATCGCATGAACTTGTAGTTTTTCCGAATCTATATTGTAAATCCTATTATTTCTCGTGGTTCTTTATATAAAGTAACTTTAATCTCGTAAAAACCTCGATTTTAGAGAAATCCGTCTTTACAACTTCTAGTTATTTTTCCCAAAAATAGTTATTTGTCGGATCTTTTCATTTCACAAGTGTCTACGCACTTGTGGTTTATAAAAATCATATTTATTAGTGTAAGATCCATCTTTAGAAAAACATGATTTCTTTAAAGTGTGGTCTTTCAAAAATACCACTTGCAGATACGTAGATCCGCTAGTTTTAAACACCATTTTACCGGTTAAATCACTTTTACACAAGTAAAATATTTCTACACAAGTTCATGTATCTTGTGTGGTAGAGTTTCACCTTTAACCCTTGTATTTAGTCAAAAACGAGCTTATGTGAGGACACATGATTTTACAAAGTCGGGTTAAACGAAGATCCGAGCTACCACATCATAGATCGGGTCTCAATAATCTCATATTTCAAGTCCTACGACTTTTACACAAGTTATATGTTATTAACCTCCATTTTTGTGATTTTAGTAGACTTTAAAGTTTCAAAACGCATGTTTACGATATTTAACCGACAATATTCCTTTTACCCACTTTAGATATGTGTAAAAACAAGTTTTAAGTGATATACCTCTAGCTCGGGGCTAGGGAAGAATCGTGACGAAAACCGCGTGGATAAAAGCTAACGGTTGTGGTCCTTCGCGTTCCGAGTGCACAAGAGCTCCTAATATGTAACTCGTGAAGCTTGAATGATCTTGGAATGATGAGATCAAAAATCGAAAATATGATGTGTGGGTTTGGTGGGTTCGGCCGTGAGCCACAAAGAAAAAAAAAAGAGAGTGAAATGTGGTGTTTGTTTATGATAAGTGCTTTGTGTCTAAGTGTTATTTTATAGGCAAGATTAGGGTGTAATATCCAAAGGGTTTTATGTACCCATGATACTAAGCATCCAATAATAAAATAATCCTTCAAGTACATGGTGTGTTCCCCTATTTTGGGGGGGCCGGTTACGAGAACAAGGGGGGGGGTTCGATCCAAACTTAGATAGTTAGGATATAGTTTAGGTTAAAAAGGTTAGTTAAATATTTAACCTCGTTAGTTGTAAGTTGCATGTTATGACGGGTGTTAGGGTGATCAGGGACCCTAACTAGCTCAGAAAATAATAAATAGTGAAAATATCAATATTTTCGTGTCCCGGGTAAAGTCCGGGTGTTCGGTTGGATAGGAATCCGTTAAAGTGTTACAAAAGCTTTAAAGTGTCGTTATTATATTTTTAGTGACACAATTTGTTTCCAACACTTTAGAAAGTGTCTAGTGTTATTTCCTCATGTTCTGGCACTTTATTAGTCAGCTAGAAGCTGGTTAAATTATTAAAGTGCTGTGTTTGGTACTTAAAGTACGTTCTTGGCACATCCGAATCAGTGTATCTTATCCCTAGAGACGCGGTACCATAACCCTTATATCCCTACACTCTCTACCAGTGTAGTCAAAATATATGAGGCTCTTAACAGGCCTTAGAGGCAGTGTCTGCCTGATGCTGGTCATATCAGCATGTTTGCCGTGTATCCGTATAGTGCTACTGTGCTTTTTGTGCATCATGTTTGTCACTAAGGTTCAGTATGTAATTAATGTAGTGACAGCAAATAAAGTATGATGCAAGTAAGTGCATGTATCAGTATGCAGGTAGCAGTTTATCAGCTAGTTCAATCAAGCACAGTAATCATGTAGTAATTAATCATTAATTAAGTTGTACGGATACCTGGTTTAGTGCGGGTTGTCACATTCTCCCCCCGTTAAATAAATTTCGTCCCGAAATTTAAGTTCTGCTTGTAGAAGCAGAGTTCTTAGGAAATAAGTGGGGGTATTTCTCTTTCATCCGGTCCTCACGTTCCCATGTGAATTCAGGACCATGTCTGGCATTCCAACGAACCTTGACGAGTTTGACACTGCTCCGGCGGGTCTTGTTAACTTTCCAATCCGTGACCTCAACAGGTTCTTCAACGAAGTGGAGCGTGTCGTCAATATGAATCTCGTCGATAGGAATGGCAACGTCAATTTGAGTTGGACTTTTCTTTAAATTGGATACATGAAATGTATCGTGAACACCATTTAGTTCAGCAGGTAGGTCCAACTTGTATGCTACTGTCCCAATTCTTTCCAGAATTCTGAAAGGACCAATGTAGCGCGGATTTAACTTCCCACGCTTTCCAAAGCGTGCTACCCCTTTCCAGGGTGAAACCTTTAACAACACCATTTCTCCGACTTGGAAGTCCACATGCTTCCGGTTTGGATCCGCATAGGCCTTTTGTCTGTGGCGAGCTGCTTCGATGCGTTTAAGTATTTGTGCGACCTTGTCTGTCGTCTCTTGGACGATCTCGGGACCAGCAAGCTGCCTATCACCTGCATCAGACCAACATAGTGGTGATCGGCACTTGCGTCCGTATAGGGCCTCAAATGGCGCGACACCAATACTGGTGTGGTAGCTGTTGTTGTATGAAAATTCGACCAAAGGTAAGTGTTTATCCCAGCTACCGCCTAAATCCATAACACATGCCCTCAGCATGTCTTCCAAAGTTTGTATCGTTCGCTCGCTCTGGCCGTCAGTTTGCGGATGGAACGCAGTGCTCCGATTCAATTGTGAGCCAAAGGATTCTTGAAAAGATTGCCATATTCTTGACACAAATCTTCCGTCTCTATCAGAGATGATCGAGAGAGGTACTCCATGACGTGCTACGATCTCTCTCAAGTAAATTTCCGCAAGTTTACTAGTACTGTCTTTCTCCTTGATTGGCAGAAAGTGTGCGGACTTTGTTAGGCGGTCAACAATCACCCAAATCATATCATGGCCTCTTGGCGTTCTTGGCAATTTCGTAACAAAATCCATTGAGATTTGTTCCCATTTCCACTTGGGAATCTCAGGTTGTTGCAGAAGTCCCGAAGGCTTCTGGTATTCCGCCTTGACCTTAGCGCACGTTAAACATTTGCTCACGTAAACAGCAACGTCGCCTTTCATCCTAGGCCACCAATAGTAATCTTTGAGATCCTGGTACATCTTATCCGATCCAGGGTGGATAGAGTACCGTGACTTGTGCGCTTCGTCGAAAATAACTTCCCTTAATCCACCAAACAGAGGAACCCAAATCCTTTTCTCAAAACATAACGTCCCTTCCTCGTTTGGTACCAAAAGCTTCTCCATTCCACGGAGATATTCTTCCTCAAGGTTTCCCTCCTTGAGAGCTTCCTTTTGTGCGGCACGAATGCGCGAGGAAAGATCGGTTCGTATGATCATTTCCAAAGCTCTAACCCTTATGGGCTTGATTCTTTCCTTACGACTTAGGGCATCGGCAACTACATTCGCCTTCCCTGGGTGATACTTTATCTCGCGGTCGTAATCGTTCAACAATTCAACCCATCGTCTTTGCCTCATATTTAACTCCTTCTGGTTAAATATATGTTGTAGGCTTTTGTGGTCTGTGAAGATTGTGCACTTCGTACCATACAGGTAGTGTCTCCAGATCTTTAGTGCAAAAACCACTGCGCCAAGCTCTAAATCGTGTGTGGTATAGTTCTTTTCATGCACCTTCAGTTGGCGTGATGCGTAAGCAATGACCTTTTGGCGTTGCATCAACACACAACCCAATCCTTGTCGCGATGCGTCGCAGTATACCACAAAGTCATCAGTACCTTCTGGTAGAGCTAAGATTGGCGCGTTACAAAGCTTATCCTTCAGTATCTGAAATGCTTCATCCTGTTTGATTCCCCAATCAAACGTCTTGTCCTTCTGCGTGAGGAGCGTCAAAGGTTGAGCGATTTTCGAGAAATCCTCGATGATCCTTCGATAGTAGCCAGCCAAACCCAAGAATTGTCGAATCTCGGTTGGCGTTGTAGGCGTTTCCCAATTCTTGATTGCCTCGATCTTTGTGGGATCAACATGAATTCCATCCCCATTAACCACATGTCCAAGAAACTGGACTTCACGTAGCCAAAACTCGCACTTGGAGAATTTGGCGTACAGCTGTTCCTTCTTTAGCAGCTCCAGTATGGTTCTAAGATGTTGTTCGTGTTCAGCCTTTGTCTTTGAGTAAATCAGGATGTCGTCGATGAATACAATCACGAACTTGTCTAAGTATGGCTTGCAAACCCTATTCATCAAGTCCATAAAGACTGCAGGTGCGTTTGTCAAACCAAATGGCATAACGAGGAACTCGTAGTGTCCATAACGAGTTCGGAAGGCTGTTTTCGGGATACTTTCCTCCTGTATCCTTAATTGATGGTATCCAGATCGAAGATCGATCTTAGAGTAACAGCTTGAACCTTGAAGTTGATCGAATAGATCGTCGATTCTTGGCAGAGGATACCTGTTCTTGATCGTCAGCTTGTTCAATTCTCTGTAGTCGATGCACATGCGGAAACTTCCGTCCTTTTTCTTGACAAACAGGACCGGAGCTCCCCAAGGCGAGAAGCTTGGTCGGATAAAACCCTTGTCTAACAACTCTTGGAGTTGTGTCGACAATTCTTGCATCTCAGACGGGGCAAGTCTGTACGGCGCCTTAGCCACAGGCGCTGCGCCTGGAACTAAGTCGATGTGGAACTCCACTTGCCTCTGAGGTGGCAGTCCAGGTAAGTCTTCTGGGAAGACTTCCGGATACTCCCTTACGACAGGGATGTCTTCGATCCTTGGCTCGGCAGCCTTCTTATCTACGATGTGTGCCAGAAAAGCAACACATCCTTTCTGTAAACACTTCCTTGCCTTCAAGCAGCTGATAAATCTTAGCGGCGTGTCACGCTTCTCCCCGTGAACCACAATTGTCTCACCATCATCAGTTGGGATACGAACAACTTTCTCGTGACATACTATCTCAGCCTTGTTTCCAGATAACCAATCCATTCCTACCACCACGTCGAAGCTTCCCAATTGGACTGGTAGTAGATCCAAGGCAAACTTACGTTCTCCTAATTCAATCACACAGCCTCTGATAACATCATTGGCTTCTACCAACTTTCCATTAGCCAATTCAATTGCGTAGGGAATGTCTAACTTATTAGCGGCTAGCCCAAGTATATTCTTAAATTCTAGTGATACGAAGCTATAGTCGGCACCAGTATCAAACAGAACAGATGCATAGCGTTGATTGATAGGGAACGTACCCGTAACAACGTTGGGATCCTGGCGTGCTTCCCGTGCACCGATCTGGAACACCCTTCCACGGGCTTGGTTCAATCCCGGGCAATCCTTCTTGAAGTGCCCAATGTCACCGCAATGAAAACATCCAAGTCTTTTACCACTTCCTGCACCATCCCCAACTGGCGGGTTGTTCTGATTGGCATTTCCGGCTTGATTGGCATTGTAGCCTCGATTATTCCCCTGTGGGCGATCTCCAAAACCACCACGGTTGTTATTCCTATTTTCAGATCCTCCCTGACCTCCCCGGCCAGTACCAACCCAACAGGTGTCCTTCAAATGACCACGTTTCCCACATACTTCGCATACTTTTAACCGACATTGACCCGAATGGTGGCGTTGACAGGTATTGCATCTGGGCTGGGTGCCCATGTATCCTCTTCCTTTCCTTCCACTGCCAGCTGCACCCTGAGCTGGCGTGCTTGGTGCTCCTCTCTTACCATCACCGCTAACACTTTGTTTGAAGTTCGAAAACTTTCTTTTGTTACCTCCTGACGACTCAACATGAGTCTCTTTCTCCTTTGCCTTTACATCACCAAACTTGTTTAAACGAATCGCCTCCTCGGTGAGAGCCACGCTCAAATCGATGGCTTCAGTGATAGTCGCCGGTTTGGAGGAGGTTACCATGCTTATTATTTGGGGAGCCAAACCCCAAATGAAGCGCTCGATTCACTTGTATTCAGGCGTAACCATGTAAGGAACCACTTGAGATAAGTCGTGAAACCTCTGGACGTACTCCGCAATCTTTGGTCCATCCATCTTTAAGTGCCAAAATTCAGTCTCCAACCTTTGAATTTCTGCGCGTGAACAGTACTTTTTGCGCATCAGTTCTTTCAATTCGGCCCAAGTCAGGGCGTAGGCGGCAGCTTCGCCTAGTGTTTGGACTTGTAAGTTCCACCAAGATAGGGCTCCGTCTAGAAACAGCCCTGAAATGTATGTGACTTGCTGATCCTCTGCACACTTGCTCATGCGTAAGACAGAATCGGTTTTCTCAGCCCAGCGGGTAAAGGCAACTGCACCTCCTGTGCCATCGAAGTTAACTGGTTTGCAGTCTAAGAACTGCTTGTAGGTGCATCCTGCACGTATGTTAAAACGTGTGTTTGGCATTAGCATCACCGCTAAAATCTCCAACTAGTTCATGGTAGGTTCGAATGGCGTGGTATTACCGTGAGGTGGATTGTTATTGCCTTGGTTAACACTTCCGCTTGCTCCTGGCTGAGATGCTGCGTACTGTGCTATGGCAGCAGCAATAATCTGCTGGAGTTCTGCCTCGTTTGTTGGCATGTTTGGTTCGCGTCTTGGCGGCATCTTCTAAAAGATGGTTTAAGTTGGTTAGGCCATAGTAAGGCTCCGTTGTTGTAGTACGTAAATCAGTTCGTAATACAGTGTACGTATATAACGGTAGTAATAGTATAATCACATAACATCTCATGTTATCACATATCACAAATATCAATCACACAACATCCCATGTCATAAAATATAAACAAGTAATCAAGCGAATCCAAATATGGTGAGAAAACTGCGATTGTATTGCCACAATTCGAGACCACAATGTAAAGCTCACAAGTACACTGCTACATCATACTACATCTATGACTTAGTAGGGGACGACCCTAGACAAGTCGTGCGATCGCTGGTCATGTTCAGGAGTCTCTGGTTCGTCCTTTCTCAAATTTCAGGACTCCACGTCAAGTTTCTGAATTTCTGTCCTAAAACAACATTTCTTCTCAATCGTTTTCCTTGAGCTCGTCCCAGCTCAGTGCATAAGCAGTGTCTGTGCCAAGGGTCTGAACCTGGAGGTTCCATTAAGAGAGTGTGCCATCTAGAAATATCCCTGAGATGTAGGTGACACTCTGTTGGGGCGAATAGTTACTCATTCTTAGAGTGGAGTCGGTCTTTTCGGACCAACGAACAAATGCAACGGTGCCTCCGGTTCCGACAAGGTTCAAAGGCTTGCAGTTCAGGAACTGTTTATAGGTGCAGCCAGTTGGAGGGTTATCTCCAGTAATGCCATCGTTGTACTTAGAGTGGAGGGCTTCATGTCGTGCATTTATCTGTGAGATGCGTTCTTGCAGCTCGTCTTCCGTCCTTGGCGACGTACTGGTGCTTGTGTCACGTCTGGGTGACATTCCCTTTTTGTCGAAATAGTGTGAAGCGGGTTGGACAATATTTCAATTGTCTATGGGGTGTATATAGCAACATATGCCATCATGTAATCACCCAATTTCATACGCAAATATACTCACTGTATGAGTGGGGAAGTAAATTCCGAGCCTTCACATAGGCTTGCCTATTTGGCTTGTTGCTTGTAATAGAATGAGCTCAAGGCTACATCGCCTAGGTCATTTGTGTTTAAGTTATTTCCTGCTGCATTGGTTATCATCAGCTTGACCTGCAGAGTCCACCAGGATTCCTGTGCACTACAAGTCGTTATTACGTGGGCCCCCGTAATAATAAATTGTCTTGCACAGTTACCCCAAATTTTCTCTCGTCCACGCAGATGATCAATCAAGGAGCAACAGCAGGTGCATCGGCATGAACAGGGTCATGCTCCAATGCGGGGTCAGGAGCAACGCCTGGCTCAGGGGCCACGGCTAGCTCCGAATCAAAAACTCTATCTCAAAATCAGCTGGATCAACAAACACAGGGGTCGACAGGGGCTACAGGATCCCTCAAGGGCTGGTCTAAGTGCATGAACTCAATGTCATGGTCTGGATCATCACCAGGTGGAAAAACAGAATTGTCCTCATTATCGCGATCAAACTCGAATCTGTGTGCGGGATCCGGTGCAGCTGATGATGCCATGTCAAGGTCGGCGTCGTGTAAGTGGTGCTGCATTCCCTGTATGTGCGAAGATGCGGGTGTCAGAAACTCAAATGAGTCTGGGATAGGGGAATGGTCACGAGTTTCCCCTATAGGAGCGTCCGCATGCAGTAGTCTAATACCAGCAGTAATAAGGCCCTGCCCTCGAATGGGTCCTCCTTCAGTAGATCGTTATCGTTTTCAGAGGCCACGTTGGGAGGGCGTATCATCAACAGGATAAGCGGCAAGGGGGCAAGTTCCCAACAAGATGGCCATCAGTAGGCTCTGTTACGACCTCAGGCAGCGCAAAAAGGCTGAAAGTCGTCATTGTCTGTGCCGGTAGTATCGGAAATGTACACCTCGTGCTTCGATGAGACTATGTCGTCTGATACTATGGCCATGGGATTCGTAGTGTCCATTTTTCTGGTATATGCTGAAAGCATGATGTTTGTAACACAAACGCATATACGTATAATATTCAATCACATAATCATATAATCACATAAGTCTCCAAGTAAGATATCACATAATTCTTCTAGTCCCACTAGCCAACACTTCTAGTCCCACTAGCCAACACTTCTAGTCCCACTAGCCAACACTTCTAGTCCCACTAGCCAACACTTCTAGTCCCACTAGCCTCCTACCTCAGCCTCCCAGACTGAGCCTATAATAACGAATAAAATGTGCTCAACATTTGTTTGTAAAAAGTTGTGGATCTGGACTTAAGTGGTATGCAGTAAAAATGTTTTCGTGAGAGCCCTAGTGATCATAGTCTAGACTCGAGAGAGAGAATCCTAGTTCGCTATGATCAGAGCTCTGATACCAAGCTGTCACACCCTGGCTTTGCGGAAGCGTGGTTAACTTTGGTGTGACTTCTTAATACCATAGCTTAATCATAACAAGCTATATGAATTTAAAAACCATGCAAGTCATCCATTAAGTTTTGAAAATCAAATACAGTACCATTGTTTTTAACCAACAACCATGACCTTGTTCAACAACATTACAAACTGAAACATAACATAAACGTGGTTTAAGGATTGTGTCTTGTCCAGGAAAGAGACACATCCCCTAAACCCTGATGACTTCATGACAAGTGCAGTGGAAAACGTTCCATACCGTGCCAGATCCGTTTAATTTCCTGAAATACATGTGAGTTGAAAAATCAACAATAATGTTGAGCGAGTTCATGTGCAAGTGAGTAAGTAAAACACTTGTAAGTATAAAAGTTTCCTGGTATGTAGCAGTGTAAGAGGACTTGTGATCACCAATGGTTTGCAAGGCCATTAGCATGTTGTGAAATGCAAATAGTAAGACACGACCTAGCCGATTTTTGCGTTGGGCAACCAAGTCACTCCAGGTCCGTTCTGTTGGCCTCAGAGAGGTCCGTTTGGCCTAGAGCTGGGCTCGCTACACCCAGATAGATCTACCGCTCGAGTCCCTCGGTGTTCTAACTACCCATTCACATGATCTAAACCTCCTTACGTAATTCATACCGTGTATAAAGTACTTGTAAACAAAGTAACATGTATTTCACCCCCGCGTTTAAGTAAACTGAAAACAGTTAGAGAAAAGGGGGACATGAACTCACAGTGAATGCGTATCTCTATCAAGCGTCTCCAATACAGTAAGTTGTGCAACGACCTACAAGTGCTAATTCTATTAGACGGACGGCCGTGCTTTAGCTTTACAGTTTATGTTTGCGGGAAATAGTTAGACAACTATTTCGTGTTACATGTTGTATATACTTGGTAGTTATTCTTCTTCCCAAGGATGGGGGATACAATACATGTGTGTAAGTTACGTTTTATCAATCTTGTGGTAATGTAATTACCGGTGTAACTTATATGTTTGTGGAAGCGTTCGTAAAGTCTTGGAATCATTAACGCTTGTAAATATTATTTTCACTCTAAAATAATATTTATGTGTTTTCACAAAATAATCATAAACAGTGTTGTGACAAATATACTCATCACGTTAATCTTTGTGAAAATCCCACCTCCGAATATTTAGTAAAATATAGTGCTGGCGAAATTTATGTTTTGAAAGTATGTCCAAAATAGTTCTAACACTTATTGTGTAAAAAGTCTAAGTGTTAGGTTTTTAGAAAATTTCGCCAGAGTTTCCTCTGTAACTGGAGGTGGCCACGCTTTCAAGCGTATCATTTTCTTTTAACAAATCAATTCAACAATCTTCTTTATTCAATCAAACAATTTCCGACACATCAAACTAGTCGACAAGTATGTAAATTTGCATAATCGCATGAACTTGTAGTTTTTCCGAATCTATATTGTAAATCCTATTATTTCTCGTGGTTCTTTATATAAAGTAACTTTAATCTCGTAAAAACCTCGATTTTAGAGAAATCCGTCTTTACAACTTCTAGTTATTTTTCCCAAAAATAGTTATTTGTCGGATCTTTTCATTTCACAAGTGTCTACGCACTTGTGGTTTATAAAAATCATATTTATTAGTGTAAGATCCATCTTTAGAAAAACATGATTTCTTTAAAGTGTGGTCTTTCAAAAATACCACTTGCAGATACGTAGATCCGCTAGTTTTAAACACCATTTTACCGGTTAAATCACTTTTACACAAGTAAAATATTTCTACACAAGTTCATGTATCTTGTGTGGTAGAGTTTCACCTTTAACCCTTGTATTTAGTCAAAAACGAGCTTATGTGAGGACACATGATTTTACAAAGTCGGGTTAAACGAAGATCCGAGCTACCACATCATAGATCGGGTCTCAATAATCTCATATTTCAAGTCCTACGACTTTTACACAAGTTATATGTTATTAACCTCCATTTTTGTGATTTTAGTAGACTTTAAAGTTTCAAAACGCATGTTTACGATATTTAACCGACAATATTCCTTTTACCCACTTTAGATATGTGTAAAAACAAGTTTTAAGTGATATACCTCTAGCTCGGGGCTAGGGAAGAATCGTGACGAAAACCGCGTGGATAAAAGCTAACGGTTGTGGTCCTTCGCGTTCCGAGTGCACAAGAGCTCCTAATATGTAACTCGTGAAGCTTGAATGATCTTGGAATGATGAGATCAAAAATCGAAAATATGATGTGTGGGTTTGGTGGGTTCGGCCGTGAGCCACAAAGAAAAAAAAAGAGAGAGTGAAATGTGGTGTTTGTTTATGATAAGTGCTTTGTGTCTAAGTGTTATTTTATAGGCAAGATTAGGGTGTAATATCCAAAGGGTTTTATGTACCCATGATACTAAGCATCCAATAATAAAATAATCCTTCAAGTACATGGTGTGTTCCCCTATTTTGGGGGGGCCGGTTACGAGAACAAGGGGGGGTTCGATCCAAACTTAGATAGTTAGGATATAGTTTAGGTTAAAAAGGTTAGTTAAATATTTAACCTCGTTAGTTGTAAGTTGCATGTTATGACGGGTGTTAGGGTGATCAGGGACCCTAACTAGCTCAGAAAATAATAAATAGTGAAAATATCAATATTTTCGTGTCCCGGGTGTTCGGTTGGATAGGAATCCGTTAAAGTGTTACAAAAGCTTTAAAGTGTCGTTATTATATTTTTAGTGACACAATTTGTTTCCAACACTTTAGAAAGTGTCTAGTGTTATTTCCTCATGTTCTGGCACTTTATTAGTCAGCTAGAAGCTGGTTAAATTATTAAAGTGCTGTGTTTGGTACTTAAAGTACGTTCTTGGCACATCCGAATCAGTGTATCTTATCCCTAGAGACGCGGTACCATAACCCTTATATCCCTACACTCTCTACCAGTGTAGTCAAAATATATGAGGCTCTTAACAGGCCTTAGAGGCAGTGTCTGCCTGATGCTGGTCATATCAGCATGTTTGCCGTGTATCCGTATAGTGCTACTGTGCTTTTTGTGCATCATGTTTGTCACTAAGGTTCAGTATGTAATTAATGTAGTGACAGCAAATAAAGTATGATGCAAGTAAGTGCATGTATCAGTATGCAGGTAGCAGTTTATCAGCTAGTTCAATCAAGCACAGTAATCATGTAGTAATTAATCATTAATTAAGTTGTACGGATACCTGGTTTAGTGCGGGTTGTCACACCTGATCCTGTTTCATCTGTACCTTACAAAATCACCAAACCTGAATCTTTCATTCCTCCAAAGTTGGTCAATCCAATCAAAGATCCAATAGCTCTTCAAGGATATGACTCTGCAGATACTACAGCAGTAGCTGCCAGTTATCCACTGGAACTCCATGCAGTAAAGAATGAAATGATGCAGTTCTACACAGTGGATGATCCTTCAAAAAGGAAATTTCCTTCTCTGCTTGGTTTTAGATATCCAAAAAACATGGATGGATATCTAAAACTAAAAGTTAAACAAGCTGAAATAAGAGCTAGACTTGAATGCGAAGGAGAAAATGACAATGTGGTTTCAAGTCATTATCAGTTTTTACTCACCAAAGTCAAGCTCCTGGAAGACTATGCTAGAGATTTGAGTAAAGAAATGTCAAATTTACCACTAGAAGTTGGCCTGCAAAAGGATCTGAGAAAAGACATTCTGGCACTAATCATGAGTGAGAAGTTCTACCCTGCCAAGGAAGAACAATTCCAAGATTGGCCACTTGTTGGTCTCAAGACAAAACTCAATAGAATTGAAAGAATAAAAAGAGATCCAAGCATGAAAAGGTCAGCACCAAACTGGCGTAAATACAAAAAGGCTATTGATGATCTTACCTTGGAGTATAAAAGAAAGAAACAAGAGTTGGTTGATGCAAAGGTTGGAACTGCCAAGGGCATAGCAAAATGGACAAAGCAGTACACTGATGAAGCTTATGAAAGGCTGAGAAAAAGGAGAGAAACAGATCCTAGCCTTCCAAAGAAGCCTGATTACAAAACTATTGACAAGTCAAAGAAGCAGGTCCACAATTGTGAACCACTGTTCACATCATCAGATACCTCTGTCATTATGTTAAACCAAAGAAAGAGGAAAAAGCTGACTGATGCAGAAGAGAAAAAGAAAGAAGCTGTGTATTTTAAAGAGGCCATCAAGAGAATGGCACTTGAAGATGAAAGCTCAGCAAAGCTTCAACATACAGCCAACAAAGTGTTGAGTAGGCCACCATCTTCAAACTCATCTACAAATAAGAATCTCTCAAGAAACCCATTGGATTCAAAAATACTAAAGTGGATGTCTGATCAAAAGACCCACGTATTGACTCTGCTCAGATCTAATGGTGAAGTGAAGTACATATCAAGGGAACAAGCACTTGGCCTGGGTGTTGAAGATCTACAAGATCTCCTTGAGCTTACACTGTGCAGGGATGAGGATGATACAAGTTCCATTGACTTTGAATTACAATTCAAAGGACAAGTCAGTGAACTGTTGATGAGGCAATAAAGATTTTCAATAATGAATGGTTTTGGCATCATCTGTTTCAGTGGGAGATTGTTGGGATTGAACCCTACAGAGGAACAGATGATAAAAGCCAAAACTGGTTCAGTACAACAAGATCCACAATAAGCAGTGTTTACACTAAGCTTTCCCCTTGACAGTGGCTCCAACATTTGATATACTCTAAGTACTGGTCTTGTAAACAACTGTTAAGTCAAAGCACTGATGAAGCATAAAGATTGAAGCTCAAACTACTGATGGGATCCAAGCATTGTTGAAGATCAAAGCATTGTCCATTCAAGGTCTGATCACCCTTTGAAGAAAGCACTGATGCTCAACATCAGTGCCTAGATTACAACAGTGGAATGAAGAATCAGTGTTTATGTATCAGTAGTTTGAATATAATCAGTGTTTGTAGTGTCAGTTGTTATAGAATCAGTGTTTATGCTCAACATCTGATTGACTTTTGGTCAACATCTGTTTGAATTTTGGTCAACATATTATTTTGTAAAGAAGTACAAAAACAAACATTTTAACAAAATCTCAAATCACCCTATCATGTAAGTGCATTGAAGTAAAAGTGGAAATGATATTATTCATGTGGTCCTGTTGTGCTTTTGTTTGACCTCTAATATGCGTTCATGATCTAATCCGGTGATTTGAAGACATTGTTGTTGAATCGAATGAGATGGTTGATGTAATGTTGTCGTATTAGTAACAAATAGTAATTAATATAACTAAGTTTCCCGAGCCCGGGAAGCAATCTCGGGTAAAAACCTAGTAAATTATAAATAGATTATATAAATTAAATATAGTTTAAATGTAAGGAAAAGTAGATGACGAGGTGGAGATTTGAAATGGTTTAGTGCTAAAGGAGAAAAATGGGTTTAGAATGGTTGTGATGTGGAATACTGTCATGTCATATGTTGATGTAGGAAGTCTGGATTTTAGACTCAAACCGGCCGGTTGTACCGGTTGAACCATCTGGTAAAACCGGTTAAACCGTCCGGTACACTCGGTTGAACCGCCCGATACACCCGGTTAAACCGTTTTTATGCCAAATCCGGTACGGTATAAAAACCGGATTTTAAAACATTGATTTCATGTCATTAAAAAGTTTTGCAATGACATGCATGTTACTATATTTTTTACGTGATTGTCCTATATATTAAAAATCGAAAGTTTTGAACAGTACAAAATGAACAGTATAAAACTAGAAAAAGTTAAAATAATATATATATGGTTTTTTTAGACTATGGGGTACAGGGCGGGGGTTGGGGCGTGGGTTGGAGAGAAACGCCTAAGTCACCACCCAGGGTGGTCTTGGGTTTGGGCGTGGTCCCTTGGGCGGGAGTTTAAGGCCGGGCGTGGGGCATGCTAGCGATCCTATGTGGCCGGCTCTTATTGGCTTGTTGGCTAGGGCATAGCGGGCCATGCTTAACTTTTAAAATAGCCACGCCCCAAACCCCCGCCCCACCATACCGTCTTCAATGTGGGTCAGCCCAGCGAAGCCCACCCAAGCCACGTGTCAACCCATGCCCCAAACCCCCGCCCCACCATACCCCACGGTCTTAATAGTTTTATTATCTTCTTTACTTTTTAAGTTAGATAAGCTTTTGTCAACCGGTACTGGTATCGAAAATACCAGTACGGTTATCGGTACATAAAGATAAAAATCGACACCAGCCTGGTACAGAAAACACCAAAAAACTCGGTATCGAATTGACCAATATATTAAAAACAGAAGGGATTGAACAGGAACAATAAATAAATATTAAAAAGAGTCTTTAATGAAAAGTAATAAAAATAGAAATGAATGAATAGTATTGGGTACAGGTATCAAATTTACTAAACTGAGTGTATTTTCGGTATTCATTCGACAGCGGTATTCATCGGGTTTTACCCTCAAATACCGGTGCCGTACCAGTACCGACCGTATAAAGCCGTACTGTACCATGTATATTCGGTACCGGTACCCATTTTGGGAGATTTCGGTAACGGTATTTTCGGTACCGGTTGGTACCGAGCTCATCAAATCCTGTAGCAACGTAGCAATGCAAGTAATTGCATAGTTTAGATTACTTTTCATACACACAGTAAGTAAACTGTATTTCGTTTGAATGAGGTTTTATATACACAACTTATTTTGCTTTATTTTTTGTCTTTTTACGTAATGAATGAACTGTAGCATGTAAAATTAAGTTGGATATTTAGATTATTAATGAGAAAATCGTATCAAATCCTGTAATCAAACCGGTATCGTATCGGTACCAAATTTACTATGCCAAATCATTTTCGGTACCAATTTGGTACCCACCTTTTGGCGTTTTCAGAATCGTTACTTTCGGTTCGACACCGGTCTAGCACCATACCTATATTTATTGATTTTTACCTTCAAATACCATACCGTATTGTACCGAGCATTTTCGGTGCCGGTACCTAATTTCGATGATTTTCCGGATCGGTACTTTCGGTGCCGTTACATGTACCGAGCTCATCCATATTTTAACGTGTTAGCACCGTAATAACTGAACTGAAAACAACCGAATTTCCAACGTGTAGGACGTGTGGGTCCTATTATTATATATTAGGTTATTTAAAATCGTTTTTTTTTAGGAGGGATTGACTATCCTTTTCACGACATTTTTATTTATGTTTTGATATTCGGTATCTGCTTGCCATTACTGACACGCGTTTTGCAGTCATTGGGTCCCCGCCGCAATGCACGGGCGGAAATTTAACTAGTTTTCTTAATATCTTTTTTGTTCGCATATTAACTTTATTTCTATTTCATGTCATTAAAAAGTAGTTCATACCTTTTAACATTTGTAAGACTGGAAGGTATGGGGGCCGGCTTAGGCCCAGCGTGGCCCGGCGCCGCACTCCCACACCGCCCCCCATAGGCCCGGCTCGTCCTCTCCGGCTCCCACACGACATGCTCGACGGTCCAATATTCAAAAAAGTAGCCGTTTTTTAACTGCTATATTAATTAAAAAATAAAACCTTTTTCACTTTAAATAAATACCCCTTCTCTCATCCATTTTTATATCCAAATTCTCAATACTTCTCCCTTCTCTCATCCAATTTTATAAAAAAAAAAATCCATCTTTTTTATAAAATCATGAATCCGTTCAACCCAAACAACCCCAACCCGAACAATCCCAACCCGAACCAAGCTAACTTTTTTTCGACTCCCGCTTACACTCCGACTATCGATCCTTCATGGGTGTCTCCGCAATTTACGTTTTCGGGTTTCCAACAATCACCCAACGCCTTCAAACAAATGTCTCAAGTTTAACAAATGCAACATTACCAAGCACTCCAACAAATGATGCAACGCAACTCGTTTGAATCTCTAGCGCAATTCCAATCGCAACCGCCAACATCCCAATCGCAACCCCCGGTTCCACTTGACGATGATGAAGAAGTCGTCCCCGAATCGCCACCTCAAAATCTCAAGCGCAAAAAAAACAAGGGGAAGGGGAAGGCGGTTGAAACCGTCGAAACCAAAGGCGGTTCGAAACCAAAGTCGAGACCTTGGACAAAACTAGAGGAGGAGGCGCTAGCAATTGCGTTTGTTAAGTCCTCAACTTGCCCGATTGTCGGTATGAACCAAAGTTTATTTTTTTAATTTAAATTTAAAAAGATTTATTTTTTATTTTTACTAATGCATTTTTTTTAAATTTAAGGAACAAACAAATGGGTACTAGTTTTTGGAAGGCGATAACGGAAAGATTTAACGGGATTATGGAGCAAGGCCCGATGCGTGATCTCGATTCCGTCTCGGGCAAGTGGCGTTAAATGAGCAAGGCCATCAACACCTTTAGCGGGTTTTATAACCAAATTTACACTAATCCTCATAGTGGGAGTAACGACGAGGACATTCTCAAACTTGTTTTGGCTAAATGGGACTCCAAAAATTCAACGTCTTTCCAACACCTCCGAGCATGGAACGTTTTAAAGAAAGAAAACAAATGGAGGCCGATTCCAAATGAGGTCGCAACCGCCAAACGGAGTAAAACTTCCGAGTCCGGAAGTTATAGTGCGGGAGGCTCCACCGCTCGTTGTCAAATCGACATAAACGACGACCCGGAATTTGACGAGGAGGTGTTGCCCGTTCACGAGTCGGAACGTCCCCTCGGAAGGGACAAAGCAAAAAAAGAGGCGGCCGGAAAGAGAAAAGGGGGCGGCTCGAGCCAAACGTCTTCCAGGGCGGGTTCGAAAATGGACGAGTTGATATCCGAATTCCGTTCGTTCAAAGAGCTCACGGCGGAAAAATATAGTTATAAGAAAAACTTGTCGGCCGACTATGCTCGAGCGGAGGATTTTAGGATTATGAGGTTGGATCTCGACTCGGTTCCGGAGGATGAACGCGAGGTTTACCGGAGGATGAAAGATGAGGTTAAGAAAAAATGGACGTCGTAGGTTTATTTTTTTAGTCGTATCGTTATTTTTTTTTCGCTTTTATGTTTTCCGTTTCTAGGATTAGTAATTTTAATTTTTAGGAAATGTTATTTTTTTATGTTATGAAATGAATTAGCTATGTTGTTTTATGTTTTAATTTTATTTAGTTTTTAATAAGTTTTTATTAAGTTAACAAAAAAAAAAGTTAGAAAATTATAAAATAACTGTGTGAGGTAGGCCCATACTCCACCTCCTACAAAATGCAAGGAGGGCCATCATCCATGAGATGGTGATGTGGCGTCTACGTGGTGGTCCATCCTCATGAGGATGGGGATCTTAATACCCTCCGGTATACAAACAATAGCTTTATTTAGGTTCATGATGTGTACTTTCTCTTAATAACTCGTGAAAAGATATAATAAATGAGATCACATTATTGAAATTGATAAACTGAAGTTTGGTTTAATGGCATATCAAGATGGAAGGAACTCAAGTAGTCAAAGGTAGAAGACATGATAAAACTCATCCAACATTTAGATTCAGCTTTGACCAGAAAAAAAAAAAAAAAAAAAAAAACATACACACACACTAAAGTCTGGAATTGAACATATAATAGCTAGAAACTCATTTCTAAGGCACATCCAGTTTAGTGCTCAAAAGTGGATCCTCCAAGAGCTTGACCTACAATGCAAATTTGCTCAAGACCCAAACAACCGCAACCTTACTCAAGGTTGAAATTCAAGTTGCAACCTTCCACAAAGCACATATTGCACAAGTTAATTTTGCCCAAAGTTCAAGTTCATAAGATCAAGATCTAAGCACTTATGTTATAATAATACAATTATTCAGGAAACGTGTCAGACTGTCAGGTGTATCCCTACGATGTCCAACAAATCAATAATCGATAAAGCTTATATATTCATCACTGACAATATAAAGTCTACACCCACCATTAAATGAAAACATTCTTGGTGAATAAAAAAAAGTGCCATGAAATGCAAATATCTTATTCTTGGGTACTCTCTTAGTAAGACTTGTTAGAGGATATCATTATAATTAAAGTGAGTATCCTTAAGCAATTACGAAGATCTCTGAATATGTTCTTTGAGATCTGTACATGGGTGTTCGTAGTTCGGGTTCTTAATATCAGTAAGATTCTTTAGTTATAAACTTCGTTGTGTTCTAATGGTTTGATAGTGGTAATTTCAGTCCCTTACCCGATTGTAAAATTATGTTTTATATTTGGCCCAGTAGCCAGTATCACGTATACCCGATAATTTGTTAAAAAAATGCCAGGGCTTCCAATTACATTTTTTTTATCATTCTAATTTTTATGTTAATTTATTTGTAACAACTATAACAAATTAAAATATGGTAGGGTAAAGGATTATTTCAGAACTCTAAATAATTGCAGAACTTTCAGAACTTAACATAGATACCATATCATCATAAAATGTTTGGATAATATAAAATCTGTAAATTATATATCTCAAAATATATGTTTATACTTCGTAGCATACAAAATGTAAATAATATCATCAACAAAATATTTCCACATGATAAAAGCTACTAGAATGAAGTATTTGTTGGGAATCATGGTATCAAAACTTTAAGCGGAAGCGGTTTACATATTTAACAAAAATCGATTATATACATATATAATTATGGCCGATTTTGATTTTATAAAATATGTTTGATTTATTAATCTGATTAATAAATATTCCCAATCAGGATCAAGGTTATACGCGTATAAACAAATAAATAGAAAAACAAACATAGAGGGTTTTAGTAATCAACCTTTGACGACTACACCGGGATTGTAACACGCGGGTTACAATGAATCCTTGCTAGTAGGAAATTCACAACCGAGCACGAGATACCCAAAGGTAGAACCAACCAAAAAGATGAGGCGGCGGAGGTGCTCCGGTTCGTGGCGGTGGCCCTAAGAGGGAGTCAGCCAAACTTGGGAAGGAAGCTAGGGTTTTGTTTTGTTTTTTTTTTTGATAAAAGATATCATTAGGATTTGCACCTTAATGTTCCTTTTATAAAAACCAATCTTACATTAAGCCCCTACGGTTATACAATTATAACCTCTTAATAATAATCTAATTAATATTAATAAAGTACTCACGTCCCACTATTATGGTTTATATCTCGGGTTAGATTAATTAAGAGGCTTAATTAACCTACTAAACCGGCCACTTATACAAATATAATAGTTAATGACATAAATAATATCCCTCTAATAGATGATGGGTGATGGATAACATATAAATTCAGAATATATTCCAACATCAACAAATGATATATAACTATTGGGTGTACCTATTGGCACACCAATGTGTCTATTGGCACACCAAACCCTAGTTGAATCAGGGTTTACCTACGCTGCGTATAGGTCTATACGCAGCGTATAGGGTTACACCTATACGCTGCGTATAGACCTATACTCAGCGTAGGTAAACCCTGATTCTCAGTGCCTGATCAGCAATCATTGCACAGAAAACAAGGGTTTATATACGCTGCGTATAGCTCAATACGCAACGTATATAAACCATCTGAAGTTTTGGGGTCATTTTGGTGGGTTTGAAGCATCAGTTTTTCACAATGTTTATATACGCTGCGTATAGAGCTATACGCAGCGTATATAAAGGTCAGAAAATATCCTTTATACCCTTGTGTTGAGGCTATACGAAGCCAAATACAAGGGTAGTTGTGTCATTTTTGTTTCATACGCTGCGTAGGGATCTATACGCAGCGTATATAAAGCTCCATTTTTGTATTTTTTTTTTTTTGTGTATTCATTTGTTTATTTATAAAAAAAAATTAATTATGTGTATTTTGGGGTATTTCCATGTTTATTTATAAAAAAAATATTATTGGAAAATAATACAAATATAAATTATAAAAATTAAAAATAATACAAATATTATGAATTATAAAAATTAAAAATAATACAAATATTATGAATTACAAGACCTACAGGGAACCTATACGAGACTTATACTATACTATACGATACGATATAACAACCGTATAGGCCTATAGGTGTGGTTTAGGTCCCATATTGACCTCGTATAAGCCTATAAGTGTGATATCGTATCGTATAGGTGTGGTTTAGGTCCCGTATTGACCTCGTATAAGCCTATAAGTGTGATATCGTATCGTATAGGTGTAGTATAGGTCACGTATTGACCGCGTATAAGCCTATAAGTGTGATATCGTATCGTATAGCGTAGTATATGTCACGTATTGACCTCGTATAAGCCTATAAGTGTGATATCGTATCGTATAGCGTAGTATATTTCCCGTATAGGCCTATATGCATATACAAGACCTATAGGAAACCTATACGAGACTTATACTACACTATACGATACGATACTATACGATACGATATAACACCCGTATAGGCCTATAGGTGTGGTTTAGGTCCCGTATAGACCTATATGCATATACAAGACCTATAGGAAACCTATACGAGACTTATACTACACTATACGATACGATATAACACCCGTATAGGCCTATAGGTGTGGTTTAGGTCCCGTATAGGCCTATATGCATATACAAAGACCTATAGGAAACCTATACGAGACTTATACAACACTATACGATACGATACAATACAATACGATATAACATCCGTATAGGCCTATAGGTGTGGTTTAGGTCTTGTATATGCCTATAGGCCTATGCGGGACCTATACTATAGTATCGTATCGTATCGTATCGTATATCGTATAGTGTATAGTATAAGTCTCGTATAAGCCGATAGGCCTACATCTATAGGCTTATACGAGGACATATACGAGGCCTATACAGGACCTATACTACATCTATAGGCCTATACGGGACATATACTACGCTATACGATAAATATCACAATTATAGGCTTATATGAGGTCAATACGTCACATATACTACGGTATACGATACGATATCACACTTATAGGCTTATACGAGGTCAATACGTGACATATACTATGCTATACGATACGATATCACGCTTATAGGCTTATATGAGGTCAATACGTGACATATACTATGCTATACGATACGATATCACACTTATAGGCTTATACGAGGCCGATACGTGACCTATGCTACACCTATACGATTCAATATAACTTTTTTTTATAAAATTTACTAAAACCAATAATGTATAAATGTTTATAAAAAACCTTTATATACGCTGCGTATAGGTCTATACGCAGCGTATATAAAGGGTCAAAAAGACCATTTACCCCTTCATTTGGGGCTATACGAAGCCAAATGCAAGGGTAAACTTGTCTTTTTGACCCTTTATATACGCTGCGTATGGGTCTATATGTCACACCCCGACCACGTAAAACAACAAAACGTGGCGGAAACGTCGGGGAATGTTGTAACAGAATCATTGTTTCACAACCATGGAATAATTAATCTTGTTTTATTGAATTAAATGAACTCATTGTTTTAATACAATCAAAGAAGTACAACTATTATCTTTCAAGTTTTAAAGTCACTAAGGCACGAGTCCATCCTATGTGTAGCGTAAATCATCAATCATCATAAAGCAGCACCTGAAACATGTGTAAAAATAGGTACGTCAGCATAAAAATGCCTGTGAGATACATAGGTTTTATTGTATTTAGGATACATGACTTATGAGTTTAAAGAAAAATGTTTTAAGAAAATTAGTCATGATCCTTGAAAAGGGTTTTCTTTTATAGATCATTTATAAGAAATCAGATGATATAAAATAATAATACATAGGAAATTAAATAAGTTAGTAGAATAAGTTTGTATATAAAAATATATTGTTTGAAAAAAATATTTTGATAAAAAAAATTCATAGTGTATATATAAATATACTTTGGTTTTAAGAAAGTCGAATAAGCAATATATTAAAATATATTTCCGTTCCCAAACCGTTAACCCGAGTGTACTAAATAACGCCACGGTATGTAATGCGATGAAAACACTTATATATAAGAAGTACCAGTGGCGTATCTACCATGTTTTCATCACATTACCCCCGTCCCGTTATCTAAACACTATCGCAAAAACCAGTCGTTAAGTTAATAGTATATTAAATATACTTTAGTTGTTAAAATAAATAATTTTTTTAGTAGTATATCAAAAGTATACTTTGGATTTATAAATAACATATTAAACTATGCTTTGGTTATACAAATAACATATTAAACTATGCTTTGGTTATGAAAATAACATATTAAACTATGCTTTGGTTATGAAAATAACATATTAAACTATGCTTTAGATTTTGAGAATAACATATCAAACTATGTTTTAATGATTAACAAAATATATGTTGGTTTTGTACAATATCACATATGAGAGCATATCAAACTATACTTTTGGGAGTATAACTTAATATACAAAAATAATGTGACTTAAGAATTCATTCAGACCTAGTGCATTAAAATACACATTTGAGACTATAGAAATACCACAAAGGCAATCCCTATTTGGATGGAGAAACAAATTGGTTTCAGACATTCCATAACAACAGGAATGGGGTGTCAAATCCTATAGCGCTATATCATACTACCAACCGGTCTGGTGAATATAAAATAAGTACTATCCAACAATTTAATTTTTATAATCTTTGGAAAAATTAGAGTTTAAACCATAAATAATCATTCAGTTTGTAAAAAGATAAGTACTAATATGTATAATCAATTATACTTTTGAAAACAAGAACATAACAAATAGGTACACATGCTTCACCCCAAAACATTTGAAAACAGTAAAAGAGGGGACTATGTACTCACTTGAGAGTGCTTAGAAGTCTTGAACAACTACCAAGCAAGCTAGAGGAGTCCCGGAAATCAAACGGTACCTAATATAGGTAACTACATAAATAAACCGGACCTAAATCGGAAGATCGGATAGGATGAGGTTTCGTAAACCAAATGAGTGTGGGATCTCATATGATATGGTTTAACAAGGCCTACATACTAAAATGAAACCTAGCCTAAGTGCTTACGACCCATCACGACCCGTTTAGGTAGCTTATGCTACTTTAACGCGTCGTTCGCGTATAACGCGTTTAGACCGCCTAACTAGTCCTATGACAAGTATTATATGCCCTAACATACTTAATTATGTTACATAATCAGTTAAATGACAAAAGTTTAGGTTACATATGCTTAATTACCAATTACACATGAAAAGGGTATTTTGGTAATTTACCTAAGGCATATAAACTACCTATCATACAACTACTTAAACTAGGTGACCATAAGGTATAACCTCGGAAGGTTATTCCCTATACAACTATGGTCACCTAATGTGTTTGGTCGGATCCTAAAGATCGACCAAACGGGTCTAGTTCGTAAGTCTAAGCGGTTGTTTAGACCGCTTGACTTACGACTCTACATAAGCACTAATCTAAAAAGTGACGAGCTAAACATGTCAAAACATGTTTAGTTAAGTTGGAAAACAGGTTTGGTATCAAAACAAACGGTTTTGATACCTAAAAGTAGTTTGGTTACAAAATACGCAAGAATGCGCATTTTGGCCGAAAATACGACACGCCACTAATCCTAGATAACGTGGTAATCAGTAGGTATAGTCACTAGGGACTATAACCATCGTGATTACGCTCACGTTATGAAGTTCAAACGAACTTCGCATTGACCATAAACTGTTCAATGCAGAAAGTCAAACTCGGTTTGACTTTCAGACTCGAAAAGCGATAAAAGAACGAAAGAATACTTACAAAAGGTCCCCGCAAGCTCTTGATCCGATTTACCTTCAGGTATGAAGTATAAACTTCAACTTAGAAGGCCAAAATCAGATTAAGTTGTGGGTTTTGCAAGTGATTAAAGGGGGTATTTATAGTTTTCGTAGAACCGTTAGGATCGTTTCTTGAAAACCGAGCTTCAATCTCAGCCCTACACTTCATACCCACTGATTTGTGAAACCATGGGCATCCAAAACAAGCACATAGAATCAAAGAAACCAGGTGCAAAGGTGTGTAACAGCTAGAACAAGCTGGAATCAACATTCTGCTGTTTGGGACCTGCTAAAGGACCGTAAGAGGATGGGCATACGGTCCGTAATGACCATGCAGGTCAGGAAGTTTCAAAAATGGCAGAACAGGCCCCTAAAGCCCCAAACTTGCTATTTGATGCATTTTGACACGTTTAAGCCCCGTTAACCCCATTTCAAAGCTCTAAAATGAAGTTAAAGTATAGGGAACTTAAAACATGCTCAAAAATATCTCAGATGTCGGTTCGTTTGGCCGTACGGTTGCGTTGTTCGGTTAATTACGACGGAAGTCGTAACGAACGCAAAAACGATCCAAATTAAGCGAAGAATGGATTTTTATCATACTAAACACTAAAATAAAATATTTTAATGCTTACATAAATTTTTGGATGTCCGGATGTATTCAGAACGTAAGATATGCGCGAAAATGCAAACTTGTGCACTTTTTGACGCTTTTAGTCCTTATTGATCAAGAAAGTTTATTTTTGCGCACCAAACACCTCAAAGCCTATTTCTAAGCTATGTAAAGGATATTTAGGGCATATTTAAGTTATGATCAAGTTCCGGAATGTTCGTTACTATACAAATCGGTATAGTTTCGCAATTTGACACAATTAGTCCCTGCGATCGAACAAACTTGATTTCAACACACCAAACCATCCAAAACTTATTTATAAGTTATATGGAGGTTATTTAAGTATGTTAAGCCTATTTCACTATTCCGGAGTGTTCGTTGCATTAAACTGGTTATATTTACGCATCAGAGCGCGTATAACCCTCCAGAAAGCGATTTAAAGCTTGAAATCGAACAAGAGTTGATATGTGCAAACGATACACATATTTTTAAAAATCCCAAGTATGAAATACAATATTTCATTGGTTTGGAATTTGTTTGATGGTTGAAGTGACACAGGTGTCACACTCTCCCCTACTTTAGGAAATTTCGTCCCGAAATTTAATTTTAGGAGAAACTTGTGAGGACAACTGTGATGTTTTCGCTTTAGAATGAATCCCTTGAACCCTAAGTAGAACTCTGGGCGATGATAGGGTTCTTAGCGAAATTTTCAACCCTCAAAGTGAATTCCTTGTAGTAGCAAAACATGGAGTTTCAAACTATAGACAGGAGAACGTTTCCCGTGAAGACTTATCATTGGAAACTTGTGTGTGCTTGAAATCAGAATTGGGGAGTGTAAGAATAAATGACATTGGTCGAGGTCCAAGACTTCTCCCGTATCATTACTCTTGTCACTATAGGTCTTAACACACGACAAAACTTCTTGTGGTTTCTGTGCACTGAATTCCATAATTATGTAGGCCTCCATAATTACGTAATTCATTGCACAGTCCGCACAGTTCATTTCATAATGCGTAGGGAAAAAATCAATTGAATAAACATGAAGCGACTTGACTAGACCACCAAAGGGTCTCTTTTAACTAGATCAACGAACGAGCTTTTTAACTAGATCAACACATGATCTTCTTAACTAGACCGTTGTATAATCTTTTTAAATAGACCACTTTAAAGGGATCTTTTCAATTATATCATCCCATGATATTCCTAACCAGATTTTCAAAATCAATCTGTTTAACCAGACCATTCAAGAGGTCCAATTTATAGAATAGTACTTTATAACCCAATGGACTTAACTACAATGTTGAAGTCCATTAAGGATTTAAGATAGTACCTTTGGATATCCTATTATGAATCTGTAACACCCCAAATTTCGTATGATATAAAATAATATTATATTTGTTTTTGTGATGATAAATAACAGAAAAACGGTAACTATTAAATGGTACCGTAAGAAAATGATAGTAAGTTTAAATTATATGTATGTAACTAAGTTAACCAAAGGAAAGGTAACCTAGTTAATGTGAAAAGAAAGAATGTGACATGTATTAAAAGACAAGGGACTAAATGTGTAAAGGTGTAATGAAAAATTTGTAACACCCCAAAAATATTTATTTCAATTAGGATAAAATGTAGAAATAAAAAAAAGGGGTAGTATTTAAATTTAATAAGTGATTGAAATCAAGGGACTAAAGATGTAAATGCCCAAAAGTTAGTTTACTAAAATGATATATGACAAAAACCCACACACAGTACGTGTGTGGGGTTCTGGTCGATCAACAGAAGGGAGCAAAGGGGATTGAACCCTAGTTTATCAAAAATCCACAAGAATCAAGTGAAATCTTGAGAAAATCGAAAATATAAACAACGAATTCTCAGCTCCTACATCTGTTCTTCGAAGTGGTAAGTTCAATTTTATGATTTAGCAAATTGTAGGAAATGGGTCTTGATCAAATCTGATTTGCATGATATGAAATTTATGAAATTTAGTTAAGATTATGATATAGGATCAGAATCATGTCTGATTTCTAGCAATTTTGTTGTTTATAGCCAAGACCCAAATTGATGAAAAGTTACTAGGGTTGGAATGATCAAGTTTTGATATATGTGTGTGTGTGTTGATGAGGAATAACCTTGTCTATGATGTAAAATCATTAGATAATCTGATATAGAGTAAAGCTTAATTGATTGATGTTGAATGATTAAAGTAACTAGCTTAGAAATATATGTTAGTTAGATGGGTAAATGTCCCGAAAATGCGAAACCCGCCATGTGTTCGATGAAATGCTTGAATGAACAACTATGTGTAATTTAGAAAATAATGGAACGAAAGTTCGGGTACTAAACGAATGAACGGATGTGTTAATATATAGGCGTAAAGGAAGAGGGCTCAAGTATTAAGAAGTCGGAAGGCTCGCAGGATCGAGGTATGTTTCGTTGCATACAAACCTTATTTAAAATTTTGTTTATAATATGATAAACAATCCTTGTTAAAATGTTATGGTGATTAGTAAGTAATTAGCAAATCCCTTGCGGATTTGGTTATAATGAAAGTTATAATAAGCTATGCAAGTCGACCGGTTCTAGTTGAACAAGTCGAGTAAGAATAAGCTACCAACCGTTTTGAACGGGTGGTTTTGAATGCTATGATGAATGCTAAAAGCTTAATCCGTTATGCGGATAGAAAGAAGGATTTATGTTGAAAGCAATTAACCCAATTAAACGGGTCGAAATTGTATGCTTAACTCTCATTAAGAGTGTTTATGCCAAACCCAAGTACTTGGGTAGTCGAATGTGTAAGAAAGATGAAAGCTCATATACGAATGGAACTAAAACGAAGGATTTATGATTTAACAAGTGTGATGACTAACTTTTAAGCCTTGTTGTTGAATGTAGGTAAATCTTCACTTTAGGCGATTTGGAGATTTGGAGCGAGCACGTATCCATGTCTTGTTATACCAAACGCTTCCGCTAGCTTATTCGCATCTTTTTGGTCCATGACTTGTTATTTTGTCCAACTTTGTTAGTAGTCGTACATTTGTAAAACTTGTTATCTTTGTTTGTGGTGGTTTTATGTCAAACGGATCGTAGAATGTTATTTAGTGGATCAAGTTAAAAACAGGGGGCATGTTCGTTTTTCGAACGGGTCATGCCCAATTTTTGTAAAAATTTTAATTATGTATCAAAGTTGGTATTTTTGATGTCTATTAAATTACTCTAGTAAGTAATTTTATAATTACGGAAAAGCGGACCTTACAGAATCTCTCGTATGAGATATGGAAGATTCTATGAGGATTTGGATGGATCACATAAAAACAAAAAACATATAAGAAAACACATAAGCACATAATTAATTAACTTGATTTTTAATTTGTTATCTTTGGATACGGGTATTTAAAGCACACCCGAAATCCAATCCGTGGATTTCATTTGGCACTTTAAACACAAGAATCTAACTATGGAGATAGAAAAATCTTAAGAGGAATTTGGCTTTGTTTCTTAAAAGAAACGAGTATTTAAGATTCTTGGGGAGATCACAAGTGATCATAAAAATGACAGAACCACACGAGTAGTTTGTCCTTGTGTTGGCATCATAAGGTTGTATCAAACATTCACACAATCGTATCAGTTTTGCAAAAATAAAAACGACGTATATTTATTTATATAACAACTGACTTGTCTTTAATTGTCAAAAGATAACAATCAAAGGAAATAACAAAACATTAATTGTTCACTGCTGCATCATTGTTCACATTTGCCTCATTGATGTTAAACACTCGTTCACGCGCTGGAGGTATGTTAACAAGTCTTGGGCAATTGTTTCTGTAGTGAGTAAGGTCACCACAGTTATAACATGACCCCGGAGGGAACCGTGCTTGAACAGCAGCAGGGTTTGCAGCAGCTTGATTTGCATAACGGCAAACATTGATCAAATGTCCCAACCGCCCACAGTGGGTACATTTGAGGCATTGCTCTTGCTCCAGATGATGACGGTTGCATTTATTGCACAAAGGTGCGGTACCAACATAGTTTTGCCATTTGCGAGGTTGTGCTGGCTGGTTTGGTACAACCTGTTTGTCTTGAGCAGTTATGGCGCAATTTTGAGAGGCTTTGCGCTTCTTTTTCTTGGATACCTCAGCCTGTTTTTCCTTTGGCTCAGCTTGAGCAGCCTTGTCAGATGGTCTTGGGTCGCCTTTTCGAAAAAGCTTACCCTTCCTGATGTGGGATTCAGTTAGGGTGGCAGACAGTTCAATGGCTTGTCTGGCAGTAGTAGGGTTACTGCCAGTAACAATATCCTGAACTAGGTCAGGAAGACCATCAATGTATTTCTCGATCGCCTTATCCACAGGAGTAACCATAGCAGGATACAACAGGCTCAATTCTTCATAACGGTCAGTATAGGCTCGATGTTCACCACTGTCTTGCTTCAGATCATCGAATTCCCTTTCTAAAGTTCTCAATTCATGACGAGGACAAAACTCCTTCATCATAAGAGCCCTAAGCTCAGCCCAAGTCTGTGCTAATGCAACCTCAGCACCACGGTCCCTCATAACTCCGTTCCACCACGTAAGAGCCCTTTTCTGAAATACACTGGAGGCAAACTCGACTTTCCGATTTTCAGGACATTGAACGTGATGAAACGTACTCTCAATGCCCTCGAACCACTGTAGGAGCCCAGTTGCTCCTTCAGAACCACTAAACTTGAGTGGGTTAGCTGAATTGAAGCTTTTGAAATTGCATGGAGCATTCTGGTTATTGATGGCTTGATTCATTTGAGCAAAAATATCTGGGAGTACAGCAGCCATATGATGTGCTATAATATGTGCCATTTCGGCATTTGGGAGCGGATTTTCGCGTCGAGGAGGCATTCTAAAAGGGAAAACAGGAAGGAAAACAAGTGAAAGGATTAGACGAAAAGAATGAAATGAAACAAAATTGATGAAAGCAAAGATGGTGGTCATTTGTTTGTTACTACGAAGCAACAAACGACACACAGCGATTAATCAAAGTAAATGGGTCAAAAATAATGTATCGCGAAGACATGCTCGCCTATAAGTGGACACTCACCCCAAGAGTTCCCAGGTAAGAGTGACTGGTCCGATATTGCGGATTTGTACGAACACTCTAGCCTTAGACAGAAAGCTCAGGGTACAGGCACCCACCCTTCCAAGTTGCACGTGTTCACATTATTTAGACCAACTTTGAGGGGATTTCGAAAACTTAGAGGGTTCAAAACCTTACAATCAATCATCCTAGAACAGATGATTAGTTTTCAAAGCAGGATTGAAATTTGTGTTCTTATTGTGGTTGTCACCTAAGAATAAGTGACGGTATTGTTTTAAAACTAAACACAAGAAAACTTGTGTTAGGGTCCTAGGAAGGTTATAGTCTAGGTCAAAGCATTACTAAAACCTAATTCCCTATAACCATTGGCTCTGATACCAATGTTTCTGTCACACCCCGACCACGTAAAACAACAAAACGTGGCGAAAACGTCGGGGAGTGTTGTAACAGAATCATTGTTTCACAACCATGGAATAATTAATTTTGTTTTATTGAATTAAATGAACTCATTGTTTTAATACAATCAAAGAAGTACAACTATTATATTTCAAGTTTTAAAGTCACTAAGGCACGAGTCCATCCTATGTGTAGCGTAAATCATCAATCATCATAAAGCAGCACATGAAACATGTGTAAAAATAGGTACGTCAACATAAAAATGCCTATGAAATACATAGGTTTTATTGTATTTAGGATGCATGACTTATGAGTTTAAAGAAAAATGTTTTAAGAAAAGTAGTCATGATCCTTGAAAAAGGTTTTCTTTTATAGATCATTTATAAGAAATCAGATGATATAAAATAATAATACATAGGAAATTAAATAAGTTAGTAGAATAAGTTTGTATATAAAAATATATTGTTTGAAAAACAATATTTTGATAAAAAAAAAATTCATAGTGTATATATAAATATACTTTGGTTTTAAGAAAGTCGAATAAGCAATATATTAAAATATATTTCTGTTCCCAAACCGTTAACCCAAGTGTACTAAATAACGCCACGGTATGTAATGCGATGAAAACACTTATATATAAAAAGTACCAGCGGCGTATCTACCATGTTTTCATCACATTACCCCCGTCCCGTTATCTAAACACTATCGCAAAAACCAGTCGTTAAGTTAATAGTATATTAAATATACTTTAGTTGTTAAAATAAATAAATTTTTCAGTAGTATATCAAAAGTATACTTTGGATTTATAAATAACATATTAAACTATGCTTTGGTTATGAAAATAACATATTAAACTATGCTTTGGTTATGAAAATAACATATTAAACTATGCTTTGCATTTTGAGAATAACATATCAAACTATGTTTTAAGTATTAACAAAAAATATGTTGGTTTTGTACAATATCACATATGAGAGCATATCAAACTATACTTTTGAGAGTATAACTTAATATACAAAAATAATGTGACTTAAGAATTCATTCAGACCTAGTGCATCAAAATACACCTTTGAGACTATAGAAATACCACAAAGGCAATCCCTATTTGGATGGAGAAACAAATTGGTTTCAGACATTCCATGACAACAGGAATGGGGTGTCAAATCCTATAGCGCTATATCATACTACCAACCGGTCTGGTGAACATAAAATAAGTACTATCCAACAATTTAATTTTTATAATCTTTGGAAAAATTAGAGTTTAAACCATAAATAATCATTCAGTTTGTAAAAAGATAAGTACTAATATGTATAATCAATTATACTTTTGAAAATAAGAACATAACAAATAGGTACACATCCTTCACCCCAAAACATTTGAAAACAGTAAAAGAGGGGACTATGTACTCACTTGAGAGTGCTTAGAAGTCTTGAACAACTACCAAGCAAGCTAGAGGAGTCCCGGAAATCAAACGGTACCTAATATAGGTAACTACATAAATAAACCGGACCTAAATCGAAAGATCGGATAGGATGAGGTTTCGTAAACCAAATGAGTGTGGGATCTCATATGATATGGTTTAACAAGGCCTACATACTAAAATGAAACCTAGCCTAAGCGCTTACGACCCATCACGACCCGTTTAGGTAGCTTATGCTACTTTAACGCGTCGTTCGCGTATAACGCGTTTAGACCGCCTAACTAGTCCTATGACAAGTATTATATGCCCTAACATACTTAATTATGTTACATAATCAGTTAAATGACAAAAGTTTAGGTTACATATGCTTAATTACCAATTACACATGAAAAGGGTATTTTGGTAATTTACCTAAGGCATATAAACTACCTATCATACAACTACTTAAACTAGGTGACCATAAGGTATAACCTCGGAAGGTTATTCCCTATACAACTATGGTCACCTAATGTGTTTGGTCGGATCCTAAAGATCGACCAAACGGGTCTAGTTCGTAAGTCTAAGCGGTTGTTTAGACCGCTTGACTTACGACTCTACATAAGCACTAATCTAAAAAGTGACGAGCTAAACATGTCGAAACATGTTTAGTTAAGTTGGAAAATAGGTTTGGTATCAAAACAAACGGTTTTGATACCTAAAAGTAGTTTGGTTACAAAATACGCAAGAATGCGCATTTTGGCCGAAACTACGACTCCCCACTAATCCTAGATAACGTGGTAATCAGTAGGTATAGTCACTAGGGATTATAACCATCGTGATTACGCTCACGTTATGAAGTTCAAACGAACTTCGCATTGACCATAAACTGTTCAATGCAGAAAGTCAAACTCGGTTTGACTTTCAGACTCGAAAAACGATAAAAGAACGAAAGAATACATACAAAAGGTCCCCGCAAGCTCTTGATCTGATTTACCTTCAGGTATGAAGTATAAACTTCAACTTAGAAGGCAAAAATCAGATTAAGTTGTGGGTTTTGCAAGTGAATGAAGGGGTATTTATAGTTTTCGTAGAACCGTTAGGATCGTTTCTTGAAAACCGAGCTTCAATCTCAGCCCTACACTTCATACCCACTGATTTGTGAAACCATGGGCATCCAAAACAAGCACATAGAATCAAAGAAACCAGATGCAAAGGTGTGTAACAGCTAGAACAAGCTGGAATCAACATTCTGCTGTCTGGGACCTGCTTACGGACCGTAAGAGGATGGGCATATGGTCCGTAAGGACCATGCAGGTCAGCAAGTTTCAAAAATGGCAGAACAGGCCCCTGAAGCCCCAAACTTGCTATTTGATGCATTTTTGACACGTTTAAGCCCCGTTAACCCCATTTCAAAGATCTAAAATGAAGTTAAAGTATAGGGAACTTAAAACATGCTCAAAAATATCTCGGATGTCGGTTCGTTTGGCCGTACGGTTGCGTTGTTCGGTTAATTACGACGGAAGTCGTAACGAACGCAAAAACGATCCAAATTAAGCGACGAATGGATTTTTATCATACTAAACACTAAAATAAAATATTTTAATGCTTACATAAATTTTTGGATGTCCGGATGTATTCAGAACGTAAGATATGCGCGAAAATGCAAACTTGTGCACTTTTTGACGCTTTTAGTCCCTATTGATCAAGAAAGTTTATTTTTGCGCACCAAACACCTCAAAGCCTATTTCTAAGCTATGTAAAGGATATTTAGGGCATATTTAAGTTATGATCAAGTTCCGGAATGTTCGTTACTATACAAATCGGTATAGTTTCGCAGTTTGACACTATTAGTCCCTGCGATCGAACAAACTTGATTTCAACACACCAAACCATCCAAAACTTATTTCTAAGTTATGTGGAGGTTATTTAAGGTATGTTAAGCCTATTTCACTATTCCGGAGTGTTCGTTGCATTAAACTGGTTATATTTACGCATCAGAGCGCGTATAACCCTCCAGAAAGCGATTTAAAGCTTGAAATCGAACAAGAGTTGATATGTGCAAACGATACACATATTTTTACAAATCCCAAGTATGAAATACAATATTTCATTGGTTTGGCATTTGTTTGATGGTTGAAGTGACACAGGTGTCACACTATACGCATCGTATAGTGGGAAAGACCATTTTACCCCTGCATTTGGGGCTATACGCAGCCATATGCAAGGGTAAAATTGTAACCCTCGGTAAAACCAACACTCTCATAATATTTCTGACACCTTAGTATACTGTAAAATGCCCCATTATGTCTTTAAATACATCCCGTATGTGAAAACCGAGCCCGAAATACATTATAATATTTAAAATAAATTAAAAACTAGAAAAAGTAAGTTGAGGCGGGCCGCGTAGACCCACCCCAACCTTTCACGCGGGCGGTATCAAGGCTGGAACCAGACTCCGCTGATTTCTTTAGTTCAAACGGGCCGCGTAAGCTTAAGCTTACATTGACGCGGGCCGCGAGAGATCATTAAACACGGAGACATCCTAGGCCGACACGTGTCGACATCGTGGCGAGTCTACTTGGTGACCGGGACAAGCTACACGTTGACCACATGTTGACGCGGACCGCGTAGCCTTAAGGTTACTCTAACGCGGGACGCATGAGAGTCCAATTCTGCAACTATAAATAGAATGCATCAGTTTTCGTTTTCCGTCGCTCATTCTCAATTCTCAAATCACAATTTCTGTAGAAGAGGCATTATAGTCGGGTATTATACCCCTAATTAGCGAGGTTCTGCTCCGTTGTTAGTATTATAACCCCAGTTTCATAATAGTTACGCTACCCGATTGATTTAGGGTTCCGTAATAACTGTCGTGGTTCTGCCCAACGTAGTTATTGGAATGCCGTCTCGGGGAGGGTATCATTAATATTTTCAAAGGGTTATGATACTAACCAATGTACATTTGTATAAATTATAGATTATATCCAGGAAACCCTTACGCGAAGTCTAAGATAGCAATGTGAGTTTATCCTCTTTTTTATAACAGTTTTTACAAAACCTTAAATGCTTAATAATGTAATTAAGCAGTGATTGAGTCTTTGTAGTTCTTCAATTACTGCCGGTATGTTGGGGTTTTGTATACAAAATTTACTACCTTGTGAGTAGTAAGTCGGGGATGACAGGACGTTACCATTGGACAAAGAGTTAGCCAATGAGTAATATGACCCACAAGTCAGGATTGACAGTACTGAATGAGTAATTGTGTAGAAATAAACAATGTGATCGCTCTCAATACTGTTTTAATTGATAAAATGTTTCTTGATTAAACTGGGATTCACTCACCAGTATTTCCGCTGATAAATGTTTTTAAAACATGTTTCAGGTAACAAAATGTGACAGCCAATTTGTAAAAAGCCAGCTGGAGAGCACTGAAGGCTTGGAAAAAATGTGGCTATAAAAGTTACCTAATAAACGATGTTTTAAATTCAATAAAATAGGGTTTGTCCCTATAAATGTATTGTAATAAGAAACTTGCGTTTTGCCCATGTGTCTATTAATATCAATTATGGTGGTTTTACTCTGATAAACATTTCCTAACTACGGTCCTGATGAAAATTCCGCTGCCAAATTAAAACAACCTGATACCACCGTCACTGAGCTCGCGTCCGCCCGTTCCCGGGAATCAGGGATCGGGGGTTGCGACAGGAGGTGGTATCAGAGCCTAGCCACTGGTCTGAGCCAAAGAAGTGTTCTGCTGACACTCAAGTTTTAAAATTTTGTGTCAGGAAATAACGGAAATATGTGCATAACTGTATTTAATTGTTATGTGTTATTTGACTATTTGTTAGTTTACAGTATGAGTGATCAAGGACCCTCAGATATGAGTCGTCAGTTGTCTGATTCACCTAGAAGCGAAGGTACTTCATCACAGCCTGCCCTTTCTAGGTATTCTGCTGATCAGGAAGAAGGAATATTTGCCTTTAGAGCTCAGTCGGGGGAGCCATTTCCTAATAAAAAGAGAGGATGGTTCAGTAAGGAAGCCTTTGCTCGTAGGCAGAGAATGCGAAAGTTGCAACAGCAAAGAGTTCTAGCAGCTGCTAAGCGAGAGACAGATGCCCATACACAGGATATGCTTAATAGAAGCCTAGCAAATTTCCATATCCTAGCTACAACTGCTGCTGACCCGAGTCTGGAACAACTAGTAGCCCCACAACCACAAATCCCAGAACAACCCATGTAAATAGAAAACCCTGAAAACCAGGTGGAAATGCATGACTTTAACCCAGAAGAAATCCCTAGGGTACCTGCACCAAACCCACTAGACCCAAATTACGATCCCTGGTGGGACGACAATAGGGACTTTGTGCAACGTTACCCAATTCATGAAAACAATTCCATACAGAACATAGAAGCCTACCCAGGTATGGACCCTTTAGATCCCTATTACCAAAATGATTATATTAGGGAGATCTTAGAGGATCCTTACCAATTTCAGGAACTTTCACCCCCATATCAGGAAACCGCACCCCAGATTCCAAACCCAGTCCTAGAACCTGCACCCCCAATGAGTGCAGAAAACGTCCAAGAACTTAGGACTTTTGGGGAGGAAATTTTAGAAAGCAGTGAGAGAATGCGTCAGGTGGGAGAGCGTCTTGTATGGAAATACGATGAACGCAATATGGATTTTTGGATAAATCCATATCCGTGAATGTGAGAATGGAAGAAATGGTAGTAATAATAATAATAAAATAAAATAAAATAAAATATGTGTGTACGGATGCATATTACTATTAGTGTGATTTTGTTTCTGTTGGTATTGTAATTTTATTTCAGTACTAGTGTGTAATAGACGCATAGTATATGGAAATAGAGTACAAGTCGCAATGATCGACGTTTTTGGTTAAATTGCATGTCATATGATTAACTATATTACTTATTATCTTGTGATATTAATATGGGATAAATGTTTAAAATTCAGATGGCCGACGAAGGAAATCAAGGAAATCTGAATAATGATAACCAGAGTAACATTAACGTGGTTAACGAGAATCTGAGCATCCATAACAACGAAAACCAAATGGATAATAGTGCCGTTCAACATATAGTAGCACAAGGAATCATAGATGCCATGCCATTTATTATTCAAACTATTCAAGAAGCGAATAATAAAAGTAAGCATAGCAGTAAGCGACCAATTGAACCAGAAAACAGCGTTAACAATGGACCTGTACTTCAAATGCCTATTCCCAAAAGAAGAAGAACCATGCCTTACGGTTGTTCTTATAAAGAATTCTGGTCTTGTAAACCAATGGAATTCTCGGGCAACGAAGGGGCCATTGCAACCCTACGCTGGATAGAGAAGACTGAGGCAGTCTTAAGGATAAGTAAGTGTGCTGAAGAAGATAAGATATTGTTTGCCTCTAATCTGTTTAAGAATGCAGCACTAGAATGGTGGAACACTATCCTTCAATTAAGAGGAAGTGATAGAACCTACAATATGGAATGGGAAGAATTTAAAAACAAGGTAGAAAGGAAATTCTGCCCACCCAATGAGAAGGAACAGATAGCAAACAAATTCCTAAACCTTAGGATGACTGGTGTGGATAGTAAGGGGTACACTAAGTTATTCTTCGAATATGCTAGGATACTGCCAACTCTTGCTTCACCAGAACCAGTGTTAATCTCCCGTTATATCTGGGGATTAATCGGAGAGATTAGACATGTAGTCAAGGCAGCTAGACCCCAAACCATAGAAGAAGCTGTAGAAGTAGCCAATACCTTGACTGATGAGTTAGTCCGTACCCGAGAAGAGGATCAAAGGAGGAACCTAACCCAGAAGTTGACTCAAGAATTTCGTTCTGGAAATTCTAATCGTGGAAGAAATGTAGGTTCTACCTCTGTACCCTACTGTAGGCATTGCAAAAGAAAGCATTCAGGAAGATGCTCCATATACTGTAACTTTTGCAAAATATCGGGACACAAGGAAGAAGACTGCAGGAAGAAAGCTAATAACAAGATATGTTACAATTGCGGAGAACAAGGTCATATCAAGCTTAATTGCCCAAAATTAGCTCCAGCTACAAACAATAAGAATACCAATAATGCTAGAGCATTTGTTCTAACTGCAGATGAAGCCAAGATGATTCCAGATGCCATAGCTTGTACGTTTTTAGTTAATGATATTTTTGCTAAAGTATTATTTGACTCTGGTGCAAACCAAAGTTTTATTAATACATCATTTTGCAAATTTCTAAATCAGTCATTAACTAAACTACCACAAGAATGTTTAGTAGAGACAGCCAATGGAGAAACCGTTAGGATTTCTGAAATCTTACAGGGGGAAAGAATAGAAATTTTGAATCAGAAATTTATTGCAAATCTCTATCCAATGAATCTGGTAGGATTTGATGTTGTTTTAGGAATGGATTGGTTGATAGCCAATAAAGCCAGTATTTTATGTGATCAAAAGTCAATTCAAGTAAATACACCAATAGGTAAAACGATCACAATTAAAGGAAATAAACCATCAAGATCTACAAAATTTATCTCTGTGATGAAAACTGCAAGTTACATAAGAAAAGGATCATTAGTGTATTTGATTTCCATAATCACTAACACTAAAGGAAATGATTTAAAAGATATTCCAGTAGTATCTCAGTTTTCAGATGTCTTTCCAGAAGAATTACCAGGACTACCTCCAGACAGAGAAGTTGAATTCAGAATTCACCTGCTACCAGGAACAGCACCAATTGCCAAAGCACCTTACCGTTTGGCACCTGTAGAAATGCAAGAATTAAAGAAACAATTAGACGAATTGTTGGAGAAAGGATTTATACAGCCAAGTTCGTCGCCATGGGGAGCACCCATCTTATTTGTTAAAAAGAAGGACGGATCAATGCGTATATGCATTGACTACCGTGAATTAAACAAGGTCACGATTAAGAATCGGTACCCATTACCAAGAATCGATGATTTGTTTGATCAACTACAAGGAGCTCGATTTTTCTCTAAAATCGATTTATGGTCAGGATATCATCAATTAAAGGTACAGGAAGAGGACATTCCTAAAACCACATTCAGAACAAGGTATGGACATTATGAATTTACTGTCATGCCATTTGGTTTAACCAATGCCCCAGCTGCATTTATGGACATGATGAACCGAATATGTAAGCCATATTTGGATAAATTCATAATCGTTTTCATAGATGATATTCTCATTTACTCTAAGAATAAAGAGGATCATGCAAAGCATTTGCACGCACTTTTAAGTTTATTAAGAAAGGAAAAGCTTTATGCTAAATTTTCTAAGTGCCAATTTTGGTTAGAATAGGTACAGTTTCTCGGACATTTAGTAAATCATGAAGGAATTCATGTAGATCCAACAAAAATCGAGGCGATTACTAAATGGAAAACCCCTGAATCACCAACTGAGGTTAGAAGTTTCTTAGGATTGGCCGGTTATTATAGAAAATTTATTCAAGATTTTTCTAGAATAGTCATTCCCTTAACTAAGCTAACCTGTAAATCTATTAAGTTTGAATGGGGATTAAAACAAGAAGAAGCTTTTAGAATTCTTAAGCAAAGATTAACCCATACACCCATATTAGCGTTACCAGAAGGAGCTGAAGACTTTGTAGTCTATTGCGATGCTTCTAAATTAGGTTATGGATGTGTGTTGATGCAACGACAAAAGGTTATAGCTTATGTATCTAGACAACTTAAGAATCATGAAGAGAATTATTCAACCCATGATTTGGAACTAGGAGCTATAATTTTTGCCCTTAAGATTTGGAGACATTACCTTTATGGTAGTAAGTTTACCATATTCACTGATCACAAAAGTTTAAGATATGTCTTTAGGCAAAAGGAATTGAATATGAGACAAAGACGTTGGATGGAATTTCTTAGTGATTATGATTGTGATATCCAGTATCATGAAGGAAAAGCAAATGTAGTGGCAGATGCTTTAAGCCGAAAGTATCACGAAAAAACAAAAAGGGTACGTTCTCTTAAGTTAAATCTTCAAGTAGATTTAAATGATCAAATAAGAGAAGCACAAGAATCAGTAATCAAGGAAGATAGTGAAAAGTTAAAAGGTATGATAAAAGAATTAGAACAAGGAACAGATGGAATTTGGAGATTCCATAAAAAGAGAATGTGGATACCTAAATTAGGAAACCTACGTCATAGTATATTAGAAGAAGCACATAAGTCTAAGTATACAATGCATCCAGGAAGTGATAAAATGTACCAGGATTTAAGGAAAAATTTCTGGTGGATAGGAATGAAAAAGGACATAGCAGCCTATGTTTCTAAATGTTTAACTTGCTCACAAGTTAAAGCTGAACATCAGAAACCCTCAGGCTTGTTACAGCAATTAGAAATGCCAGTGTGGAAATGAGAATTAATAACAATGGATTTTGTTACTAAATTACCCAAAACTAAGAAAGGAAATGATACAATCTGGGTGATTGTAGATAGGCTAACCAAGTCAGCTCATTTCTTACCAATGAAAGAAACTTTTAGTATGGAACAATTAGCTAAATTATATGTAAATGAAATTGTTTCTTTACATGGCATTCCTTTATCAATTGTTTCTGATAGGGATAGCCGATTTACCTCTCATTTTTTGTCAAGTTTCCAAAAGGCAATGGGAACCAAGTTAAAACTAAGTACAGCTTATCATCCTCAAACAGACGGACAAAGCGAAAGGACAATCCAAACAATGGAGGACATGCTTAGGGCTTGTGTAATTGACTTTGGAGGTAATTGGGACAATCACTTACCTTTAATAGAATTTTCTTATAATAACAGTTATCACACAAGTATCAATGCTGCACCATTCGAAGCACTTTATGGACGAAAGTGCCGAACCCCAGTCTGTTGGACAGAAATTGGGGAAAAGCAACTATCTGGACCTGAGATAGTGCAAGAAACAACTGATAAAATCATTCAAGTCAAGGAACGACTGAAAGCCGCACGTGATCGACAGAAGAGCTATGCTGATAACCGACGCAAGCCATTGGAGTTTAAAGTAGGAGATAAAGTATTGTTGAAAGTCTCTCCTTGGAAAGGAGTGGTAAGATTCATAAAAAGGGGAAAGCTAAGTCCCAGGTATGTTGGACCTTTTGAGATTATTAAAAGAATAGGACCTGTAGCCTATCAGCTACAACTGCCAGAAGAAATGACAGGAATACATGATGTATTTCATGTATCTAATCTCAAAAAGTGTTTAGCTGATGAATCACTGATAGTGCCTCTTAAGGATATAGAGGTAAATGAACAACTCAAGTTTGTAGAAAGACCTCTACAAATTGAAGACAGGAAAATCAAGAACCTCAAGCATAAGAGATTAGTTCTGGTCAAAGTGAAGTGGGACTCCAAAAGAGGACCTGAGTACACATGGGAACTTGAATCTGAAATGCAAAGGAAATATCCGCAATTGTTCCAGTAGATCTCGAGGACGAGCTCTAAAACAAGGTGGGGAGAATGTAACAACCCTCGGTAAAACCAACACTCTCATAATATTTCCGACACCTTAGTATACTGTAAAATGTCCCATTATGTCTTTAAATACATCCCGTATGTGAAAACCGAGCCCGAAATACATTATAATATTTAAAAAAAATTAAAAACTAGAAAAAGTAAGTTGAGGCGGGCCACGTAGACCCACCCCAACCTTTCACGCGGGCGGTATCAAGGCTGGAACCAGACTCCGCTGATTTCTTTAGTTCAAACGGGCCGCGTAAGCTTAAGCTTACATTGACGCGGCCCGCGAGAGATCATTAAACGCGGAGACATCCTAGGCCGACACGTGTCGACATCGTGGCGAGTCTACTTGGTGACCGGGACAAGCTACACGTTGACGCGGGCCGCGTAGCCTTAAGGTTACTCTTACGCGGGCCGCGTGAGAGTCCAATTCAGCAACTATAAATAGAATGCATCAGTTTTCGTTTTCCGTCGCTCATTCTCAATTCTCAAATCACAATTACTGTAGAAGAGGCATTATAGTCGGGTATTATACCCCTAATTAGCGAGGTTCTGCTCCATTGTAAGTATTATAACCCCAGTTTCGTAATAGTTACGCTACCCGATTGATTTAGGGTTCCGTAATAACTGTCGTGGTTCTGCCCGACGTAGTTATTGGAATGCCGTCTCGGGGAGGGTATCATTAATATTTTCAAAGGGTTATGATACTAACCAATGTACATTTGTATAAATTATAGATTATATCCAGGAAACTCTTACGCGAAGTCTAAGATAGCAATGTGAGTTTATCCTCTTTTTGTTAACAGTTTTTACAAAACCTTAAATGCTTAATAATGTAATTAAGCAGTGATTGAGTCTTTGTAGTTCTTCAATTACTGCCGGTATGTTGGGGTTTTGTATACAAAATTTACTACCTTGTGAGTAGTAAGTCGGGGATGACAGGACGTTACCATTGGACAAAGAGTTAGCCAATGAGTAATATGACCCACAAGTCAGGATTGACAGTACTGAATGAGTAATTGTGTAGAAATAAACAATGTGATCGCTCTCAATACTGTTTTAATTGATAAAATGTTTCTTGATTAAACTGGGATTCACTCACCAGTATTTCCGCTGATAAATGTTTTTAAAACATGTTTCAGGTAACAAAATGTGACAGCCAATTAGTAAAAAGCCAGCTGGAGAGCACTGAAGGCTTGGGAAAAATGTGGCTATAAAAGTTACCTAATAAACGATGTTTTAAATTCAATAAAATAGGGTTTGTCCCTATAAATGTATTGTAATAAGAAACTTGGGTTTTGCCCATGTGTCTATTAATATCAATTATGGTGGTTTTACTCTGATAAACATTTCCTAACTACGGTCCTGATGAAAATTCCGCTGCCAAATTAAAACAACCTGATACCACCGTCACTGAGCTCGCGTCCGCCCGTTCCCGGGAATCAGGGATCGGGGGTTGCGGCAAAAATTGTCTTTTTGACCCTTTATATACGCTGCGTATAGACCTATACGCAGCGTATATAAAGGGTAATTTTTATTTTTAACCCCAAACCTCTGGTAAAAATATATTTTTTTGACTCTTTATATACGCTGCGTATAGGCCTATATGCAGCGTATATAAAGGGTGAATTTAAAAAAAATATTTTTAAGTATCGTATCGTATAGTATAAGTCTCGTATAAACCTCGTATAAGTCTCATATAGGTCTTGTATTTGCCTATAGGCCTATACGGGACCTATATACTATAGTGTCGTATCGTATTGCATCGTATCGTATAGTGTATAGTATAAGTCTCGTATAAGCCGCGTATAAGTCTCATATAGGTCATGTATATGCCTATAGGCCTACACGGGACCTAAACCACACCAATAGGCCTATACGGGACCTAAACCACACCTATAGGCCTATACGGGTGTTATATCGTATCATATAGTATAGTATCGTGTTGCATCGTATCGTATCGTATAGTGTATAGTATAAGTCTCGTATAGGTTCCATGTAGGCCTTGTATATGCCTATAGGCCTACACGGGACCTAAACCACACCTATAGGCCTATAAGGGACCTATACTACATCGATAGGCTTATACCAGTGTTGTATGGTATCCTATAGTATCGTATCGTATCGTGTTGCATTGTATCGTATAGTGTATAGTATAAGTCTCGCATCGCATCGCATCGTATCGTGTTGCATCGTATCGTATACGGGACATATACTACACCTATAGGCCTATACGGGCGTTATATCGTATCGTATAGTCTAGTATATTCGAACCGTATATACGTTTTCCAAAACAATTTAACGTTATATAATATTATTTGTATAACATTAACGATTATATATTTTAAGCGATTTAACGTTGGAACCGGGTGAGAATTTATACCACAAACACATCAAAATAGCAAAAAAAAAAAAAAAAAAAAGACTGATGGGTTATATACGCTGAGTATAGCTCTATACGCAGCGTATAGAGGTAACGCAGCGTAGGTGAACCCTAAGTGTGTAGATAGCCAACCAAGGTGTGCAGATAGTTTGGCCTAACTATTTTATCACCACCTCAAAAAGCAACTACAATTATTTAACTCCCTACTCTTGCTATAAGAAGAGTATTGCCAAATTCCAAACATCCTACTTGTCCATCGCCATGCAGGGTTGGGTCTTGATCTTTAATTAGGATTAGACGCTTGCTTTCTTGAGTTAACACGCATTAACAAAAATAAATCCCAAATTCACGTACTATCCTAACATTTTTTGAATATTGCCTTCGTGTAATTAATTGTATAGGTAGAAGCCTAACTAACGATTTGATTGATTAAATTTGACATATTTGTCATCACCCTAAACCATATCCATGTCTTTTCTCCATCAATAAATTAGCAAACTTTTTAGCCATTAAAAAATAACTTAGGGTATCCGGGGCACTCCCCTCTTAGGGGAGTCCCCTCTCTTACGCACACCCAATCAGGTTATGCCACGTCAACTCCCCTCTTAAACTCCCCTCACACCCCAATTTGATGGCGGCACTCCCCAATTAGGTGCCTTGTTTTTTTATTCAAAAAAAAGGAAAGTTTTCATTGGTTGAAAATGAGGGTGGCCCCACCTTCTCTCTCCTACCTTCTCCTACCTTCTTCGGTGTCTCCCCCCCGACCAACCTCCCCGATTTGGGTCACCGCAGGGATGGCGGCGGTGTTCCCGCTGGGGGAATGGGGTCACCGAGGCCACTCTCCGCTGGTGCCCCGGATACCCTTAGGGTGAGAGGGGCACTCCCCTCTTAGGGTAGTCCCCTCTCTTACGCACACCCAATCAGGTTATGCCATGTTAACTCCCCTTTTAAACTCCCCTCACACCCCAATTTGATGGCGGCACTCCCCTCTTAGGGGACTTTTTTTTTAATTTTTTTTTGTTTTTTTTATTTGTTGTAATTATGCATGTTTATAAATTAAAAAAATTTTAATAAAAATTAAATAAAATTTAACAAAAGACATTTCAAAGTAGAAAATAAAAAAAAATTACATTCAAACTAGAAAATAAAAATTACATTCAAACTAGAAAATAAAAATTTTAGAAATTGCACGGCCACCCGTACTTGTTAGCGATGTCGCGCTTTCGGGCGAGGATGAACGGCAACATTTCCGGCGGAGCATCGTCGTGCGGCTTGGTAAAAAAACGGGGGTGGTTGTGAAGTATATCCGAAAGGGGGTATGGTTGTGCACTTGCACCGCTCGAACCACCACGAGACGGTTGCGAGCCCCGTCCGTTAGTTTTTTTCTTGGCTTCGCGGGGTTGGTTCTCCATTGCTCGGTTTGGCTTTTGTTGTATTTGATAGATTTTTAGAGTATAAAAGTTTGAGAGTGGTGGGTGTGGTAAAAAAAATAGTGAAGTTGGTTATTTATATTAAGTTTAAATTGAATTTTTTTTTTAAATTTGACCGTTTGAAAAAATGACCGTTCCTCGAATCATGTGCATTTCATCTCGGTGAAACAATACCGAAAACCCTCCCCGATTTGGGTCCCCGCGGTGACGGCGGCGGTGTTCCCGATCGGGGACTGGGGTCACCGATCCCCCTCCCCGCTTGTGCCCCGTACACCCTTAGTACTGCATTTCTTTCATATGGCTTAATAGTGGGGTTCCAATAAGATTAGTGCATTTAATTATATATGTTGGAATAGCAATATCCAAAATTGAAGCAGGTAATGAAATGTATTAAATTTACGTATAAATTAGTAGAGTTAAGTTCCTGTACAAATAAAATAAACGTACGAAACGTACGAATTGGGGGAAAAAGCAAAAAGTGGCGGTGGCATTTTGGTAATTATCAGCAACTTCAAAATTACTCTAGTAGAGTAATTTTGTAAATGTTCATTTAGAGTAATTTTGGTCGTGTAGGGTAATTATCAAAATTACACTAACCCCCCCCCCCCCCCCAACCCCAACTAAAAGCTAAAGACTAAAAACTAAACCATAAAGTTAAACCCCATAACTAAATGCTAACAAAATTACTCTACAAGACATTTTCCAAAATTACTCTACAGAAGTCAAAATTACTCTACTAGAGTAATTTGATAATTACCCTACATTTCCCAAAATTACTCAACAGATGCTCAAAATTACTCCACTAGAGTAATTTTGAAGTTTTTGATAATTACCAGATTGCCACCGCCACTTTTTGTTTTTTCCCCAGTACTTTTAAAGTTGCTGATAATTACCAGATTGTCACCGCCACTTTTTGCTTTTTCCCCCAATTCGTACGTTTCGTACGTTAATTTTATTTTTATTTGATCATTTACCTAAATTAGTAATAATGATGGGTCAAGCATTATTAGAAATTTAGGATAGAGAACAATACTTCATGGATAACATTTAAATTAAAAAACCTACTAACGAGGGATAGAGCCAATATGGTATATATCTAGTTGGTCAGGTCGTTTTCCACTAAATGGTTTCCTCTTGGAGACTCTCAAGTTCGAATCCAACAAGTGTATGCTAATAGTCCGAGAGAACACTGAACACCACTCTTCTAGGATTTGAACCTTGGCCGGTAAGGTACCGGACATATATAGCCCTGCCATGTTGCAAACCAATTGCATGGAAGCTGTTAAAAAAAGAACTAACCAGGGTTAGAGCACCTCCTATGGTACCTCAGACGAAAGCGGAAGATTAGGTAGCAAACATGGAATCCAAACGCCACATTAGCTAGAAGACCGGTGTGAATGGGTGTTCATTTGTGAACGTCCAGAAAATCCAAATACAACCGGACATAAATGATGGTGGTTCCTTCTTACCCCCCCCCCCCCCCCACCTTCTCTTCACACACACAGTATACGGGTGCCTCGTGATGCAAATGAGAGCACAGACTCTCGTAATCATGTGACATGTCTTTTTTTAGTTAAAACAATCTAGAGCAACACCAAACTCAAATTTAAGATAAGAAAATACTTGTTTTTAGATTGTAATTAAAAAAAAATATCGACTTATGAAAAAATCAACAATATGTCATAAAAGTTTTAATTACCTAAACTTTTAAAGCTATGTAAGATTACCTTTTTGTTCCACTCCATATATGTATTATGATATAGTATAGATATTAACAAAGTGGTGTTTGAAAGTAAACATAAGATTGAAGAGAAAATGACCGTGTTTGAATAATCAATGGATATTTGATGTAGCAGCTGACATGTCGTGTTGGTGAGCATTTGAAACTTGATGCATCGGATATCAAGTTGAGGGTTTCTAGTTCTAGATGAAGAGCTTACTCAATTGATTATGTATGTATAGGTGTGTATGTATATATGTATGTGTGTATATATATATACATATTCAGATATATGTGTATCTATATACATAGAGTCGTTTTTTATTTAGATACAATAATACGTTAAGAACCATGAGAACCACACAATGCACTTGTATTTCTTGCTTTGAATGTGTAGGTAGTTGTATCCGCTATTCGTTCTGTTCTCCCTCTAAATCTAATTATCTATTAGGGGAGTGGGGGTGGTCACTAGTGATGAAATTCCATCACTCACAAACATCCAATCATATTCCGCCATGTCAGCAACCACTATTCTATCACTCACAAACATTCTTTAGTGGCGGTGGTCATCACCAGTGATCGGATTCCAACGTACAAGTATTAATACACAACGTACAAGTCATACACATACAATCAACAATGTTCAACGCATGATAAAATCCACGCGTTATAACTGTAATACCCCGCCCCGATTAGGGCTGACGTGTTACACAATTCGGTAATCAGAGATAATTAATAACTCAATTAAACCATAAATTCCATAGGTTTAAAAACGAAAATCCCCAAAACGACGTAACGGTCTAATAGAAAAAAAATACATAAGTGTCTAAATTTATTAAAGATAAAGTTTTATTAAACTTGTTGCTTCCAACTCTAGCCTTTTTATTATCACTCTTCACACATTCCCCCGATTTCCCTGAGTACCTGTTTAAGACATAGTAAAAGAAAACAACAAACAAAAAAAAAAGAAACGGTTGAGCCAAAAATTGCCCAGTAACGGATAAACAATAGCACTAACACATAAATGATAGAAGCAATACACTAAACACTTTAACGATGCAAACAATACAATACGCTGAATGATCACTGATGAATACCATAAAGGTATATTAGAAATACCCATGTGAGCCACTAACAATAAACACTATGTAGAGGGGATGTGGGAACTCACACCTATCCCACTACCACTAACACTTACACTTACACTCCTAGGATCGATCCATACGCCTCTTAATAATCAATAAGTGCAATCACTTAGCACACAATACAATATAGAGACGCTGTGGGCCTTTCGCACCGCCACGGATGGTGCACGTCAACTGTGCCTATGATGACGCCCTATGTCCCCATAGGTGGATGTGCTCGGGTATTGAAGTCAATGAAATGATGCACTTAATTCAAAGTCAATTTAATAACGATACGCTAAGGCTATATCACGTCTAGCCAATATTGATACCAATAATCACTAGTCATGGGAACATGCGACAATGAGTATAAATGTGTAACCTATCGCATGCTTGGCAAGGACAATAACTCGATACGATGTATGTAACGATAATTAAAGAACGTAGAAAACTCAACGGTTCAAGTAGCAATTACGAACGAATACGATATCATGAATTTAAAACTACAAGATGATGAATAAACAATTATGCTAAAATCAAGACACCAAAAAATCCGTACCTTAAACGGTAATGACAATAATTATGGCGTAGCTAACTCGTTCCCGATCGATCACAAGAGCCTACAAATATTTGATTTAGATTCATGTTTAGTTTTCTTTTTCTTGGTTACATGAATTCATTTTTTTGTTATATCAATATGTATATACCTGTTTATATAATATTATTTATCTATTAACACGTTTACGTTTAAAATTAATATATACTAGACTAATCCTCCTCTTAATAAATTGTTTAGATACTTACATATATTATATAAAACTCTATTTGGAAAATAGATCCACAGAAGTTTTGAATGCCCAAAGCCTTTTATTTTGTCAAATTCAACATGATAAAATAATAACAAATAAAACAATTAATGATTTTAGTATAGCATGAGTTTGAGAGAAGACAACCACATAAATAGGTATTTTAAAATTATAGTTTTTATATATATATATACCAAAACAGTAGGTATTGAGAGTTAAGAAAAGAAGTTAGTAATGGGCATTCATCTTCAGCCAATTATTCACCTCACACCCATTTTTCTTTGCTCAAAGTTTCCTAAAACCAACATATTATTGTTTAGTAAATCCATTCATCTTCTAGTAACAAACTATTGAACATATGTGCGCAAGTTGCAATAGATCGGAGATGGTTACCTCTAGCAGTGGGTATACTCTCTTTAGAGCATATAAGTTTTAGAAGTTAGTTTATAACAATAGCAAGATCAACCGGTCGTTTGCTCGAACGAAGAAGACTAACGAAACTTGAACTGTCGCTTCGAGACCTAACAGCGGAAAACCCGAATGTTATAATCGGGTCGCTCGGTTACGCACAAAAAAGTATCCGTATCAAATGGAAAAATATAAAGAGCGGCTTACCGGAACAGATCAAAGTGGTGGTGGTTCTCAGCGGGTTCGTTACGGTTCCAATTAGACGAACTGCAAGCGAAACGGTCCGGCGAAATAGGTTCGAACTGGTGGTTGGCAGAGGCGATTTCGTCGGTAGTCGTGGAGGTGTACCGAAAGATCGAATGAGAGGGAAAGACAAGCTTTTGGAAGTGTTTCGTAAGGGGTGAAACGAATGGAATGAACTCGATTAAAAAGAACAATCTATCATTTGAAAGGGATATGGGATCCCGTAATTTACGTCGCTAAATTTTAGAAAGAAACAAAGCCACGCGTTATTTGATCGGAAAATATGGAAAAGATGGAAGATGATAAATGTACCTTCCAATTTCATATTAATTTATTCCTATTTTAATCATTTTATTTATTTAATTAGATTTTAAGATTATAACAATATTGTAATGTGATTACGTAGAATAGATAAAAAAGAAATTAACTAATAGTATAGTAATATATTTTAGTTACATTTTTATAAGATATTTGTATACTCATAATAATAATAATAATAATAATAATAATAATAATAATAATAATATGATACGTTAATTAAATTGGGTTAAAGTTTGCTAACACCCTAGACATGGAATATCCAACATGATAATATGTCACACAACTTATAACATTTATCATACTTGGACTTTGAAAGTTTCGTATATTACAATTCTACTTCCCTTAAAATAAAATTTCGTCCTCGAAATTAGCATTATATAACACTATACAATACGGGTATTTCAACTCTCTACCCCTTAAAATAATTTCATCCCCGAAATTAGCTATTACAAATATGGTATACTATTCATGTTACACATTAACGATGCGAATAACGATAACGAAGTTGCAAACACAATTAGCAAAAGAGTCGAAAAGGCACACAAGTTTCATACACAGAAATTAAACTATTAGGAACATTAACCTTAGGTTTCGAATAAATATGGATATTAAGAACGGATCGCTTCCTCCGATTCCCAAGTGGCTTCACGCTCTGGATGATTTTTCCACAAGATTTTGACGAACGGAAAATATTTCTTACGCATCACGCGTTCTTGTCGGTCCAAGATAACCTCGGGTTCCTCTTCGTATGATAAGTCCTCACGAATCTCGTGTAGAGAATAGTTCACAACATGGAGTGGATGATAATTATACCCAAGTAACAATGAAATATGGAACACATTATGCACGTGCGACAATTGTGGCGGTAGAGCTAACCGATAAGAAACTTCGCCAACTCATTCCAAAATTTCAAAAGGTCCGATAAAGCGAGGACTCAATTTTCCCTTTATACCAAAACGTCGGACACCTCAGCATGGTGAGACTTTTAAGAATACTTTTTCACCAATATTAAATTCCAAAGCCCTTCGATGGCGATCAGCATAACTCTTCTGTCTACTTTGGGCTTCCTTAAGTTTCTCACAAGCAATAGCAACCTTTTCGTTTGTGATCTGCACCAGTTCAGGACCCTCAATCATCTTTTCTCCGACCTCGTCCCAACACGTGGGAGCTCGACATTTACGCCCGTATAGCAATTCAAAAGGTGCCATATCAATACTAGCTTGCCAACTATTATTGTAGGAAAACACCACCAAGCACAAGTATTCATCCCAGTTTCCCGTCCACTCAAGTACACATGATCTAAGCATATCCTCTAAAGTCTGAATAGTACGTTCAGACTGTCCATCAGTTTGCGGATGGAAAGCAGTGCTAAATCGTATCTTCGTGTCACGGCCCCCGACCCGGTTTGACCCGTTTCAGGAGCCGCGGGACAGAAATACTGCGGTATTTTATTTGATTAAGTTTAGCAGCGGAAATTTTCATCAGGATCGTTTAAAGCTAAAGATTTCCCCGATTATTTTATTTCACAATTCGGGATAAAACCCCGATAATTTACAATAGTAAAATTTTACTATAATTTCGTTATGTTACAAAACTTATTTCCTTATTTTTATAATGAGCCACTATCTTAAGCTTGAAATGCTCCTCAGCACTTTTCCTGAATTACAACAGATCACCTGAAACATGTTTGAAAAAGGTTTTGTCAGCGGGAAATACTGAGTGAATCATTCTATTTATTAAAATGACACATTTGTTATAATTTACAGTATTAAGGAAGATTACAATGTTTCTGATATCAAACCAATTACCCACAGTACTTTGTCACTCGACCCATTGGCCCTTCCGTCCAATGGTGTCTGTGACTATGGTCATATCACCCATTGGCTGCCCCAATGGTGAAGATTATCAAGTAATGTATACAAAACCCCATATACCGGCTGTAACTTGGTGATTACAAAGACTTAATCCCCGTAATTATAACTTTGAAATGAATAGAGTTTTGTAAAGTAATTTGATAAAAAGAGAATGACTCACATTGCTGATTTAATATGGACAGAGTCTAGTTTATGAATCAGTCTTGTTAACCTAATTTAAATACAATGCACACAAAACGGGGTTAGTAATCAATCTAGCAATTACGATAACTCACTAGATCAAATTCTCACAATGAATGACAAAGTGCGGTACTTCAACTCATCCATCGAATTAACGATAAACGACAAAGTACGATACTTCAACTCATCCATCGAATTAACGATGAACGACAAAGTATAACCCTAAGGTGGGTGGCACTTAAACATTCATTGGATATATTGATCGTCGGATTAATGAATCGTAGCAGCGATTGTGCTAATACCCTGTTTTGCGGCAGAATTTCGAGACCCGTGTGTGTTTGTATAGTAATTCGAACGTAACTCAGTGTATATTATGAATTTTTACGTCGTTTCTGTGCCCAGATTCCAGTCCCAAACCCCACTATTTATAGGTGAAATTTTACCCTCAGGCGGCCCGCGTGAGAATAAGCTTAACCTGAGGCGGGCCGCGTGAGACCTATATTTTAGGTATAGGTTGCCACGGTTGGCACTAGCTTAGCTGAGTTGACAGTTTTCGATAATTCCTTGTTGCCAACGTTTAAAATGGATAATCGTCCATAGGGTTTAACCCCCCCCCCCCCCTGAGTTTTAGGGGCCCTAATCCTGATTCTGAAAATTATGAAAATTTTAGGGTTTGTTCAGAATCACTTGGGTGTCTCAATTAGGGTTTCCTATTGGACTAATTATTTTAATAATTATGACTTTTGATGAGAGTTGTTACACTTCGTATCCCAAGCTTTTTGGAAACCCTTCCAGAACCGTGATGTGAAACGTGGATCTCTATCACACACTATAGATGATGGTGTACCATGCAATCGAACAATCTCATGAAGGAATATCTCTGATAGCTTACTCACCGCGTACTCCTTACGAATGGGCAAGAAATGAGCAGACTTTGAAAGTCTATCTACCACAACCCAAATAGCATCGTTCTTCATACGGGTTCTTGGTAGACCAGTTACAAAGTCCATAGAAATATCATCCCACTTCCAGACAGGAATATCTAAAGACTGTAATAATCCACTAGCACGTTGATGTTCAATCTTCACTTACTGACAAATCAAACACTGGCTCACATGTCTAGCTACATCTTCTTTCATACCACTCCACCAAAAATGTTGCCTCAAATCCCTATACATCTTTGTGGATCCAGGGTGTATAGAATAAGGTGAACTATGTGCCTCAGTCAGTAATGATTCATGAAGAGAGGAATCATCTGGCACACATAAACGCTTCCCACACCATATTGTTCCATGTTCATCCACTCAAAATTCAGATTGTTTTCCTACTCCCATATTTTGTAAGACCGCCCAAAGCTCACCATCTTCTTTTTGAGCTTCCTTTATCTGAGTGATGAGGTTCGGTTCAATCTTCAGTCTAGCCAAATAACCACCAGACTCACCAAACTGTATACCAATCTCCATGCGTCTCAAGTCTGATTGAATTTGAGGCTGGACAGTCAAGCATGCCAAACCCCCAGAATTCTTCCTACTTAGTGCATCTGCAACAACATTTGCTTTACCAGGGTGGTACTGAATGTTGGCATCATAATCCTTGAGTAGCTCTAACCATCTCCTCTACCTCATGTTAAGCTCCTTCTGAGTGAAAATATACTTGAGGCTCTTATGGTCGGTGAATATGTTACATGTCTCCCCATACAAATAATGCCTCCAAATCTTGAGTGCAAAAACAACTGCTGCTAACTCTAGATCATGCGTTGGATAATTCACCTCGTAGGGTTTAAGCTGACGCGAGGCATAAGCAATAACCTTTCCATGCTGCATGAGAACACAACCAAGCCCTTTCTTCGATGCATCACTGTATATATCGAATCCGCCTATGCCAGAAGGTAGAGTAAGAATAGGAGCGGATACTAGCTTCTGCTTCAATGCCTCAAAACTCTTTTCTCGATCATCGTTCCAAGTAAATTTTACCCCTTTCCTCAAGAGTTGAGTGAGAGGTAAGGCCAAAATAGAAAATCCCTCTACGAAACGTCGATAATAACCCGCTAGACCAAGAAAACTTCGAACTTCGGTAACTGAAGTTGGCCTGGGCCATTTAGTGATAGCTTCCACCTTTGATGGATCCATTGTGATACCTTCCGCTGATACAATGTGACCTAGAAACGCCACTTGTTCAAGCCAAAAGTCGCACTTAGAAAATTTTGCGTATAACTTCTCATGGCGTAAAGTTCCTAGAACCGTGCGAAGATGGTCCTCATGCTCTACTCTACTTTTAGAAAACACCAAGATGTCATCGATGAATACAATCACGAACCGATCCAAGTACTCATGAAATACTCGGTTCATAAGATCCATGAAAACAGCAGGAGCATTTGTCAAACCAAAAGGCTTGACTAGAAACTCATAGTGACCATAGCGGGTGCGGAATGCTGTCTTATGAACATCTTGATCTCTGACCCTCAACTGATGGTACCCTGATCTGAGATCAATCTTTGAGAAAAACTTCGCTCCTTGAAGTTGGTCAAAAAGGTCATCAATACGCGGTAAGGGGTAGCGATTACGAATGGTGATCTTATTCAACTCCCTGTAGTCGATGCATAAACGCATGCTACCATCCTTCTTCTTCACAAACAAAACCGGTGCTCCCCAAGGTGAAACACTAGGTCTAATGAATCCAAGTTCCAAAAGTTCTTGCAGCTGTTCTTTCAATTCCTTCAACTCCAATGGGGCCATACGATAGGGTGCTTTAGAAATAGCTTCAGCTCCGGGAATCAAATCAATAGTGAACTCTATTCTTCTGGAAAGTCATCAGAGACGTCTCGAACAATAGGAACGTCTTCAACACGTGGTGTATCCACTGAGGTATCTTTAATAGAAGCTAAGAATCCCTCGCATCCATGGGATATAAGTTTTTGAGCTTTAAGAGCAGAGATGATTTTAATGGATTTTCGAGGTTGAGATCCTTGATAAATACATTCAGGATTCAGAATATCACCAAAAATGACTCGTTTGGAGTGACAATCGATGGTAGCTCGATGCGTGGATAACCAATCCATGCCTAGTATGACATCAAAATCTCCCATTTGCATGGGATAAAGATTCGCTATACGAATAACATTTCCGATCACAAGCGGGCAATCTATATAGATGTGAGTAATAGTCGAAGAATTTCCCATTGGTGTAGAAATAACTAAAGCTTGATCCAATGGAGAAGGCGTAATTTTAAGATGTCGGGCAATTAGTTGTGAGACTATTGAGTGGGTTACCCCAGTATCAAATAACACATACAATTCATGCTCACCCAAATAAATATTACCCGAAACGGTACCTAGTGAATCGATAAACAATAAGACACAAACGATTGTATGAAAACCATAAACAACTAAGTAAGCAAAATAATAATACTAAAAGGAACATTTATCAGAGACGGTAACTGGAGCATTAGCAGCTTCCCCTGCAGTCAATGAGAAAACACGCCCTCCAGTAGTAGGTGGCACAGTAGCTCCCCTAGTGGTATCAGTTGGTCGGTTACCAGCCTTTGGGCACTCACTAATCTTATGCCCCATATCCCCACACTTAAGACAAGCCCCAGTAAGTCGATGACACATGCCTGGGTGACGCTTGTTGCAATGGTTACACACTGGAGGCTGGGTAGGGTTCGGGTTACCTTTCTGGTTTACGGGTTGAGCTTCGGTTGGTGGCTGGTAGGGTTTGATCTGACCCTGATTTTGGTTCCTTCCATGCCATGGTCTAGTATTCCTCCCCGATGACCTATTCCCCATATTGTTTTGATTATTTCGAGTAGATGCTTGAGGCGACTCACTAGTGAACGGAGTGCGGTATTCGTCTCTGTTTCTCTTCCTACTATTATTGGAACCACCCAAAAATTCTTTGTTCTCAATATCAACTTTTTTGGCAGCCTTAGCGGCCTCTGCAACAGTGGGGAACGTTGACTGGATGATTGCTCTACGAATCCGATCACAAACTGCCCATTGATATTTCTCTGCTTGTTCCTCTGGTGTTCCAGCAGCTGACCCAAGAAATCCAACTAGTCGATAAAATCGATCAGTGAAGTCAGAAAGTGGCTCGTCATTCCTCTGACAGATATTGTGATACTCTCGTGTGTACGAACTCTTATCCACGCTATTAAAATATTACTCGAAGAAAATAGCATGGAAATCTGCCCAAGGTAAATTCTCCACAAATGGGTCTCCTCCTCTTTCCTCCAACACACCTTCCCACCAAGTTTGCGCATCTTCTTCTAGTTTATACGATGCTAATCTTGATTTAAATTCATCGCCAACTCCTAACGCCCGAAATATTTTCTCGATATGAGCAATCCAATCCTTTGCTACAATTGGAGTGGTTGCCTTTGTGAAAGATCTCGGTTTCTGCTTTATGAACTTATCTAGCTAATCCCCAATTACACCGTTTGGGTTTGGGTTTGGATTAGGGTTCGGATTTGGATTGGGATTAGGGTTCGGATTAGGATTGGGGTTAGGGTTTGGATTAGGATTCGGATTCGGATCAGGACGATGTACGGCCTGAACAAGTGCAGGCAACATAGCAGTAAAGGCCTGAGTGATAGCAGCTACGATATTTGGATCAGGCTCATTTTGTCCACCACCATTACGACGACCAGAGTTGCGTGTCTCACGACGAGGAGGCACCTAAAAAACACATTAAGAATTTAGATGAAACAAATAATAAGGACTAATCACATAACGGAATACCTAACCCAATGTCTACCCAATCCTGACGTGTCTTAATTATTTAGTTAATGTTTTCTACAGGATAGAGCCTAAGCTCTGATACCATAACTGTAATACCCCGCCCCGATTAGGGCTGACGTGTTACACAATTCGGTAATCAGAGATAATTAATAACTCAATTAAAACATAAATTCCATAGGTTTAAAAACGAAAATCCCCAAAACGACGTAACGGTCTAATAGAAAAAAAATACATAAGTGTCTAAATTTATTAAAGATAAAGTTTTATTAAACTCGTTGCTTCCAACTCTAGCCTTTTTATTATCACTCTTCACACATTCCCCCGATTTCCCTGAGTACTTGTTTAAGACATAGTAAAAGAAAACAACAAACAAAAAAAAGAAATGGTTGAGCCAAAAATTGCCCAGTAACGGATAACAATAGCACTAACACATAAATGATAGAAGCAATACACTAAACACGTTAACGATGCAAACAATACAATACGCTGAATGATCACTTATGAATACCATAAAGGTATATTAGAAATACCCATGTGAGCCACTAACAATAAACACTAACACTTTGTACATTAGCTGCAGTTCCAATGCACCACTATGTAGAGGGGATGTGGGCACTCACACCTATCCCACTACCACTAACACTTACACTTACACTCCTAGGATCGATCCATGCGCCTCTTAATAATCAATAAGTGCAATCACTTAGCACACAATACAATATAGAGACGCCGTGGGCCTTTCGCACCGTCACGGATGATGCACGTCAACTGTGCCTATGATGACACCCTATGTCCCCATAGGTGGATGTGCTCGGGTATTGAGGTCAATGAAATGATGCACTTAATTCAAAGTCAATTTAATAACGATACACTAAGGCTATATCACGTCTAGCCAATATTGATACCAATAATCACTAGTCATGGGAACATGCGACAATGAGTATAATAAATGTGTAACCTATCGCATGCGTGGCAAGGACAATAACTCGATACGATGTATGTAACGATAATTAAAGAACGTACAAAACTCAACGGTTCAAGTAGCAATCACGAACGAATACGATATCATGAATTTAAAACTACAAGATGATGAATAAACAATTATGCTAAAAGCAAGACACCACAAAATCCGTACCTTAAACGGTAATGACAATAATTATGGCGTAGCTAACTCGTTCCCGATCGATCACTAGAGCCTACAAATATTTGATTTAAATTCATGTTTAGTTTTTTTTTTCTTGGTTACATGAATTCATTTTTTTGTTATATCAATATGTATATACCTGTTTATATAATATTATTTATCTATTAACACGTTTACGTTTAAAATTAATATATACTAGACTAATCCTCCTCTTAATAAATTGTTTAGATACTTACATATATTATATAAAACTCTATTTGGAAAATAGATCCACAGAAGTTTTGAATGCCCAAAGCCTTTTATTTTGTCAAATTCATTATGATAAAATAATAACAAATAAAACAATTAATGATTTTAGTATAGCATGAGTTTGAGAGAAGACAACCACATAAATAGGTATTTTAAAATTATAGTTTTCTTTATATATATATATAGGGGCTGGTTAACGTACAAATGCGCTTATCGTACATTACGTACGCTACAATCTCAGCCGTCAGATCATCTTCCCGCTTTGAAAAATCGCATGTGAAATTCAATTACCACATGCGAAATTGTTACCAAAATTATCACATGCGAAATTGAATTAACACATGCGAAATTGTTACAAAAAAACAACCTGCTATTTTATCAAAATTATCACATGCGAAATTGAATTAACACATGCGAAATTGTTACCAAAATTATCACATGCGAAATTGAATTAACACATGCGAAATTGTTACAAAAAAACAACATTCTATTTCATCAAAATTATCACATGCGAAATTGAATTACCACATGCGAAATTGTTACAAAAAAACACCTGCTATTTCATCAAAATTATCACATGCGAAATTATTACAAAAAAAAAAACAACATGCGATTTTCATTGCGGGAAGATGATCTGACGGCTGAGATTGTAGCGTACGTAATGTACGATAAGGGAATTTGTACAGTACCCTTTACCTATATATATATATATATATATATATATATATATATATATATATACCAAAACAGTAGGTATTGAGAGTTAAGAAAAGAAGTTAGTTATGGGCATTCATCTTCAGCCAATTATTCACCTCACACTCATTTTCTTTGCTCAAAGTTTCCTAAAACCAACATATTATTGTTTAGTAAATCCATTCATCTTCTAGTAACAAACTATTGAACATACGTGCGCAAGTTGCAATAGATCGGAGATGGTTACCTCTAGCAGTGGGTATCCTCTCTTTAGAGCATATAAGTTTTAGAAGTTAGTTTATAACAATAGCAAGATCAACCGGTCGTCTGCTCGAACGAAGAAGACTAACGAAACTTGAACTGTCGCTTCGAGACCTAACAGCGGAAAACCCGAATGTTATAATCGGGTCGCTCGGTTACGCACAAAAAGTATCCGTATCAAATGGAAAAATATAAAGAGCGGCTTACCGGAACAGATCAAAGTGGTGGTGGTTCTCAGCGGGTTCGTTACGGTTCCAATTAGACGAACTGCAAGCGAAACGGTCCGACAAAATAGGTTCGAACTGGTGGTTGGCAGAGGCGATTTCGTCGGTAGTCGTGGAGGTGTACCGAAAGATCGAATGAGAGGGAAAGACAAGCTTTTGGAAGTGTTTCGTAAGGGGTGAAACGAATGGAATGAACTCGATTAAAAAGAACCACCTATCATTTGAAAGGGATATGGGATCCCGTAATTTACGTCGCTAAATTTTAGAAAGAAACAAAGTCACGCGTTATTTGATCGGAAAATATGGAAAAGATGGAAGATGATAACTGTACCTTCCAATTTCATATTAATTTATTCCTATTTTAATCATTTTATTTATTTAATTAGATTTTAAGATTATAATAATATTGTAATGTGATTACGTAGAATAGATAAAAAAGAAATTAACTAATAGTATAGTAATATATTTTAGTTACATTTTTATAAGATGTTTGTATACTCATAATAATAATAATAATAATAATAATAATATGATACATTAATTAAATTGGGTTAAAGTTTGCCAACACCCTAGACATGGAATATCCAACATGATAATATGTCACACAACTTATAACATTTATCATACTTGGACTTTGAAAGTTTCGTATATTACAATAACTATCACTCGTTATAAATATGGTGGCGGCGGTGTTCGTGATAGTTTCACAAGTGATGGATTGTTTATAACGGACCACCCCCAGTGGCCTTATGCACCATGTACAAATGACGAATATCTCGCATATGATATGATGTTTATTATTCCACATGAATATTAAGAAAGATTAATCGATCAATACCAAGAAGAAACAGAAAAAAGAGACTGATCCCCCCAACCTAAGAAGAAAGAATCACCAACAACCTCAAGATTATAACCTTCACACGGATAATGAAGCCTCAACAGCAATCTAGCCTGTGAAAGAGCATAACCACTGAGTGGAACTTTACGAAAACCAGCACTTACCATCATCACTTCCCATGATCTGAATCTTTCATGTCTCTCTTTCCGGCAATCTCCCTCCTCCGCTACTATGTCGGCGATCTCTCTCCCGAACCATACTTGCTCCACCTCAATTCTCTCCCGGCTGTTTGGCGGCAGCGTTGCTTCTAGCGACTCGAACACTGCAGTGTAATACTTCATAGCTTCCGTAAACCTTGATAAAAATATAGGGTTGTTGTGGTATGCTTCTTTTTCAGATAATGTAACAACTTTAGGGTTCATGGATTTGATCTTTCTAAGTAGCAACAAGAGCTTATTGCGGTTGTTTAAATGACGGTGGAGATAAAGGTCAAAATTAACGGCTAGGGTTTCGGTAGGGAGGAGGAGTACGGCGGAGAGGTGGTGGATGAGGTGGTCAACGATTAGGGTTTGGTTGTTGGTGTTTGGGAGTAAGAGTGGGTGGAAAGTGAACTTGAGTCCGAGTGAGTGTGCGAATTTGGAGAGACGGTCACCGGTTTGCCGGAGGATGTTTAGATTTGTACCGGTGGCAGTTAGGCGGAGAGATGGTGGAGGATGGTGGTTGGCGATGGCTTGCATTAGTGGTGGCCATTGAACTCCATGAATGATATCGAAATCAATTATGTGAATGTTTTGTTGATGATCAATGAGTTCTAAGATGGCTTGATTAGCAGTAAACTGACTGAATCTGATGAAAGGAGTTATTTGGTTTAGGGACAAATAAGATGATTGAAGAACTGAATCATATTGATCACTGTAAATATCAATATTACAGCGTGGAGTCATCATGAAACTCTTTGGTGGATTGATTTTATGGAAGATAGGGTGGTGGTGGTGGTGGTGGTGGTGGTGGAGGCGGTGGGAGAGAGCTTTAGTGAAAGAGTGGACTAATCTTTCGGATGAATCGCCGTAAGCGGATGAGTTAGACGAGAGGATGGAGATGAGGCGGTGGGCGGCGGAGAGATCAGACCGAGAGATCAGTTGGGCGGCGGTGAAGAGGAGCTGTCGGAGGTGGATGGACGGTAGTGGTACTGGTAGTGGTTGTGGTTGTGGTTGTGGTTGTGGTTGTGGTTGCGGCAAACGTATTACATGTAAATCTTTATTATTTTTTTGTTGATGTTGATGAGAGGATGGACCAAACATTTGTATAGTATTCATCACTAGGTTGTTTGATGGGTGAGTTAATTCATATATAGGCTAGGATGAATTGTTGTAGAACCCTAAAATCCCAACTACACATATAAGGTTAATCAAGTGTGACTGTTTGAGAATGCTTACTGCAACTAAAACACTTAAGGTTAATCAAGTGTGACTGTTTGATTATTGCAACTAAAACACTTGAAGGAAAATGATGAGCGTGTGAGTGTTATTATACTATTGCAATATATGTAGATGCACAAACATACACACATTACGTACGTAATCTTGTTTCATTTTCATGATGTCATCAATATATTGTTTGCTTAAATAAGGAACATGTTGAAAAACACAACCTTTTGTCTAACTTCATTTCTCAATTTTCATGACACTTAAAATATTTCTTGATAATATTTCTTGATTCATAAATATTTCTTTTTGTAAGATATACACTACTAGTAAAAAGCATGCAAGCATCATTGACGACGGTTGCCATGATATCAACACACACTACAAGAAAACCGAGCAATACCGGCGACGCCAATAGCCGCGACACCGTGCAATAGCGGCGGCGATTGCTTTACCAGTCGTCGCTATTGCACGGCGTCACGGCTAGCTATTGGCGTCGATCCGTGTGCTGCAACAAACAGGAGCGGAACCAGAGGGGGGTCAAGAGGGTCCGTTGACCCCCCGAACATAGAAATTTGTAAGATTTTTATATGTACAATATGAGATTTTTCTAGGAAAAAACATGTTTTAGACTCTCTAGTTGTAGCCGGTAGAAAAGAGAGTCTTATGATGACCCCTTGACAAAGAAGTTCTGGTTCCGCCACTGGCAACAAACAAACATTCTTGGCCCTTGATTGAAACATGATCCAATGGGTGTTGTCTTCCCCCTCAAACAAACACAATTCAATTGCACATCCATCTTCTTTCTCCCCAAAACAAACACAAGTGTCATGGCCATCTGCTTCTTCATCACCGGAGCATCTTCTCCAGCCGCCAAGTTAACAACCAGCATTCATCACCAGAGCACCTTGTTCTACACCGGAGCACCTTGTTCGTCATCGGGCACCTTCTCCGTCAACCGCCACCGTAACTGACCACCTTCTCCGTCAACCACCACCATAACTGAGCATCTTCTTCGTCACCGGAGCACCTTCTCCGTCATCGGAGCATCTTCTCCGTCAACCACCACCGTAATTGAGCACCTTCTTCGTCAAGCTTTGACTTGTTTTTTAGTTTTATGCAGAAACTGTTTAATGTAATTTTATGTAAAAAGCTTTGTTTGAGTTTATATGGATGTATAAGATTTGAATGATAATACAACAGTGAGGCAATTATGTTTATGCTTTGTTTGAGTTTACGATATATGAGATTTGAATGAAAATTTTATGTAAAATGCGTTGTTGTTTGAGTTTATGAAGATTTGCAGTTTCCGTCTCAGGCGAGCTTTCCGGCAATTCTCCGGCAGAAGCATTAGCGGCGACACTGTGTATTAGCGATGACATGGTGATCATTAGCGGTACTTGTCTTCACAATTGTTTAATGCAACAGTTCTATTCCAATAGTCTGGGCAGTTGTTTGGGAAGCCTTCAAGGGGGGAAACTTTTGGACTCTTGTTTGTACTTCAACTTATTCCATCAGGGAAATATGGTCTCCTTGGGTTTTGGCTTTCATTATCTGCAGATCTTATATAACCCAACAAGTCAGAGAGTCGTTAGAACACTTTTCATACGATTGGGGATCCCGAATCCTTAATGATCTTGGTATCCTGATTATTATTGTTACTAATGGTTGTTTATACGACTCCCACTTGAAAGAATGGTCATATGTCTAAGTTATAACCTGAAGACTCGTATTTACAATTGAAAAGCATGTGGGGAGAAAGTTGATCAAGTCTTTAACGGTCACAAGTGAAGATCGAGTATATTCCGGGAATCCCAGACAATTAATTAGACTTTATCTTGTATTTATAGCGCTAGTAGATCGATCAGGAACACACACAACACTCTCGCAACTACTGTAGCATTTAGCATACGACCTACTACAACTCATTGTACTCATTTTTCATCGACTAAGGGGGTGGGGGTGGTCACTAGTGATAGAATTCCATCACTCACAACACCCAATCAAGTTCCGCCATGTCATCAACCATTTTTCCATCACTCACAACCCTTTTTAGTGACATTGGTCATCACTCAGTACCACACCCAACAATTTCCCCCCAACCAACAATTCCTCACACAAAATCAATTCATCACGCCATTATTTTTGTCACGCGTGCATCTTCCACGCGTTATAAAATTAAGGTGGCGGTGGGAGTTTTTTTTATCACTCGTTGAATTTACCTATCACGCGTTATACTTCCTCCACCCCGCCTCCCCTAATAACTAGAACTGCAGCAACACGGCACTTTGTCGGCGCCCGAGGTTTTATGCTGGAGATCCTCAATGATCAGGGCTTTCCTCGCAAATATCCTAAGTCTTTTACATCATTTTCTCATTAACACATTGCATTATCCTGAAAAGCACACTAGATGTGCTCTAAATTATACATATTTTTCTACAAGGCTAGAGGGTGTGGGATAACCCCCCTTGGGGCTTTATAAGGACACCTCAGCGCCACGTAGGCGCCACGTCAGCCAAGGGGGCTTTATAACCCCCCTTTAACATGGAGGGTGTGGTGATAACCCCTAGGGGCGCTATAGAGCAAAAAAAAAAAATTTTTGATTGGTGCAAACAAGTAGGCCCCACCTGATAACCCCCTCCTCCCTCGTTACCATGTTCGCGAGTGATGTATAGCGCCCCATGTTAATTGGCTGGGTGTGGGTGTATAGCGCCGGGGGCACTATAGCCTCTGACGTGGCGATGGTGGCGCCCCCCACACCCTCCGGCCTAAGTATTCCTTACACTTTTGAGTAGATCGAGGGTTATTTTATTAAATTCAACTCGTAATTGGTTGATATATAAATTTGGCGATTTTTAATGAAAACAAGCAAAACTATAAATTTATACATAAGAAAAGTGCAAATCTGAAAAGCCTACAATTTAGAAAATTAAACTAATAATACTAATGGCAATTAATGGTTGTTGAAAGCTACGTTGAAACAAAAATTGTTGAAATACCATTAATTCTCCTATATATTAATTCTCTAAGGATTTGAACAGTAACAAAGAATTATCCTATTATTTTTATCCTAATAATTGAAGGAAAGAAACAATAAAAGCAATGAAACCACATGGCAGGGAATAGTATCACCCTGCCATTGGTTCAAATGGGCCTCCGCCCCTCACCCATTGGACAAACCAGTTTATTATTTTATACACAATTTAAAATTACGTTTTTGCCCTGGAATAGTGTTTATCTGCCGCTGTTTTGAACAGTACATTTGAACAGTAACGGGCTGGTTTGATAATTTATCAGTTAAAAAATACGGTTTTGCCTCAACTTCAAAATACGTCTACCCTTTTGTCCCGAGCTAAAAAATATGATTTCGCTCTCGGTAAAAAAAATTACGCTTTTACCCTCAGCCAAAATTACGTTTTCGCCCAAGTTCAAAATAAAATTTTGTTTTTCCCCCGGCTCAAAATTACGATTTTACACCAGTTTATTATTTTATACCTACTCTAAAATTACGGTTTTGCCCACAGTTTAAAATTACGTATTTGCCCACAGTTCAAAATAAATTTATGCTTTTGTCCCCAGGTAAAATTTACGAATTTCCTCTCGGTTCAAAATTACGATATCGCCCTCAATTCAAAATTACGTTTTTGCTCACAATGCAAAATAAAAATATCGTTTTTCCCTACCTAAAAATTAGGATTTTACCCTTGGAAGAAAAAAAATTTAATTTTTCCCCCAAGTAAAAATAAAAATATGACTTTGCCTCCAACTAAAATTTACGAATTTCCTCTCGGTTCAAAATTACGATATCACCTTCAATTCAAAATTACGTTTTTGCTCCCAGTGCAAAATAAAAATATCGTTTTCCCCTACCTAAAAATTAGGATTTTACACTCGGAAAAAAAAAATTTTGATTTTTCCCCCAAGTAAAAATAAAAATATAACTTTGCCTCCAACTAAAAATAGTTTCAAAGAGCTGCCTAACACTGTTTTTTACTTTTTATTTATAGCAAAACTATAGTACTGTTTTTTTAATTGGTTGAGAATTATTCGGCTATCGCCCCGCAACGCGGGCGGGGCATCACCTAGTTCAATTAAAGTTACAATTGATGTGGTTATGAAATAATGAGTTCCTTTCTACGCAGGAGGATCACACATGACGAGGTGAGGATGGCACTTAGGAAGATGGGCAGAGGCAAGGCAGTGGGCTTGGATAACATACCGATTGAGGTGTGGAAGTGTTTGGGGGAAGAAGGAGTCCGATGGTTAACACTGTTGTTCAATTGTATTTTCAAGACTGGAAAAATGCCAGATCAGTGGAGGAGTAGTGTCGTGGTGCCTTTATACAAGAATAAAGGAGAAGCTCAATGTTGTGGGAACTACAGAGGAATCAAACTGCTAAGTCACACTATGAAGCTCTGGGAGAGGGTAATCGAAACTAGAATTAGAAGAGAAACTCAGGTTTCAGTAAACCAATTTGGATTCATGAAAGGGAGGTCAACTACAGAAGCTATACATATTCTAAGGAGGCTGATGGAAAAATATAGAGCGAAGAAGCAAGATTTACATATGGTGTTTATCGACCTGGAAAAGGCATATGACACTGTCCCACGACAACTGATTTGGAATAGTTTGGAGGGTCGAGGGATACCGGGGAAGTATATAGACGTAATTTAGGATACGTATGATGGAACGAAAACTAGTGTTCGCGCGCCTGTAGGAGATTCAAACTTCTTTCCTGTGGAGGTAGGACTCCACCAAGGGTCAGCGTTGAGCCCTTTTCTTTTTGCGGTTGTCTTGGATGAGTTGTCCAAGTTGATTCAGGAGACAGTTCCGTGGTGCATGCTTTTTGCAGACGATATTGTGTTGATTGCAGAGACTAAACAGGGCCTGAACGCGAGGGTAGAGGAGTGGCGAGTAGCTTTAGAGGGCAAGGGCCTAAGGATTAGTCGATCTAAGACTGAGTATCTACACTGTGATTTCAGCGGTGTAGCTGTGGACGATGACACCCAAATCACCATTGAGGATCAATTGGTCCCGCAGGTAACTAGATTTAAGTATCTGGGGTCGTTTGTACAAAGAGATGGTGACATAGATAGTGATGTAACCCATCGAATACAGGCTGGCTGGTGTAGATGGAGGGCAGCCAGTGGGGTTTTATGCGATAGGAGGTTCCCAACTAAACTAAAAGGGAAATTTTACAGGGTAGCAGTTAGGCCAGCTATGCTTTATGGAACAGACTGCTGGGCTATCAAGAAGACACAAGCGCGCAAGATGGAGGTAGCAGAGATGAGGATGCTGAGGTGGATGTGTGGACACACGAGGTTAGATCGGATAAGAAATGTGGTTTTTAGGGAAAGATTAGGAGTAACTAGTATATCAGAGAAGATTAAGGAGGGGAGATTGAGATGGTTTGGGCATGTGAAGCGGAGGGAAACGACGGCACCAGTTAGAGTAGTGGAAACTCTTACTGTGGAGGGGAGGAGAGGAAGAGGCAGACCCAAACTGACATGGGATGAGCAGATCAGGCATGATTTACTAGAGTTGCATCTTTCTGAGGACATGGTCCAAGATAGGACTTCGTGGAGGCGTAGGATTAGGGTTAAGGACCTCTAGAGGATATGACAGTAAGCACTTAGGTGTATTTCAGGGTCGTAGGTTTTTCTTATTCCTTAAGTGACTTTTTAGGTGATTGCCTTCTTATGTTTATGCACAAATGATGTTGTATGCTATTTTTCATGATTTACAAATATATTATGTCACTCTGTTCACTTTCTTGTTATGGGCGACTTCTTATTTCTATTTTCTTTGACTTGGTGCGTTGGTTTGCTATTCGTTTTCGAGTCGAGGGTCTCTCTGGAAGCAGCCTCTCTATCCCCATGGATAGAGGCAAGGTCTGTCTACATCCCACCCTCCCCAGACCCTATAAGTAGCTTTGCTATTTGTGAGATTTACTGGGTATGGTTGTTGTTGTTGTTGTTGTTTCTACGTAGGTGGAGAAACAGATTAAAAACAAGTGGGCCATGCATGCACTTCAGAAGATTTGGATTTAGAAAAATAACTCTATGGGCCAATAACATAGGTCAGAAGACATAGACGAAAAGGAATTTGGGCTGACTTTGGCCAACAGCATTCCAGCCCAACTTTATTATGAATTGGCCTTGGGCCATGTGATGATTATTATTCACGAAAATATATCCCCTAATTAATCCCTTCTACAGGACACGAATTTATACATCAAGCGTAAGCATACGGCAGGAGGGCTGTAGAGAGTAAGACAGAAGGCATAAGGGGCGCAAGAGGAGATACGCGATTGGACGTGATCAGAAGCGTAGGGGACGATTTTGAGAGGCCACTTAGACCACCCGTAGTGGTTGCAAATTTGGGCGTTTTTGGGGCTTAATCACACCCATATCGCCCACATCCCCACTACGCATGGGCGTGTTTGGCAGCTTTGTTGTTGAGGCGTTTTTTAAATCACGCCTAAAGGGGGGTTTTGTTGTCCAATCACATTTCAGCTTCTATTATTTGGCCAATAAGATTTTTTTAAATGTTTTTTTATTTTATTTTATTACAAACATAATGCCCCACAATCCTCACATCCCCACTACACCCATTTTAGAAAACGCCCAATAATGCCTCATTGCTGACTAGGCTGCCACATGGCGCAAAACGGCCAATAATGAATTAATTATTTGAACCTTGTTTGATTGTTTTTAAAACTATACTGGCTAATTTTCATGCTACCTAGGCCTAGATAAACTATTATTTAATGTTTTGACTATTCGGTTTTGACTAATGATTAAATTGAGATGATTTACATATTCCTGTTTTATGATTGTTGTAACACTCCAAAAACGGGTTTAGTAATTAAACCCCGTTAATACTAAAGAGCGAGTAGAATACCGTTAGCAAAAAAAAAAAAAAAAAAAAAGATTTAACCCGGAAATTATTAGGATTCAAATAAATAAGCCTAATAATAAATAAAAAGAGAGCAAACGACTTGAGAAGACAAAAGTTCATAAGGAGCCCGAGTTAACGAGACTTAAAATAAAACGGGTTGTGAACAAGATAAAATAACTAGGAAATAAATAACCTAGTTAGTTACAAGTTTTGTAGTTATGTGAAACTTTGGTCAAAACATGTCATATGCAACATGGGTAAGGTATAGGGGCCAAAAGTGAAAAGATAGAAAAATAGTTTTATTAAATAAAACAATTAAAAACCAAACACACACACTTGGTGTGTGTCTGGTCGCAGGAAAACACAGGGGGCGACCTAAGCTCATCTTCAAAACCCTAAACTCTCACAAATCTCTCAAATTGAAGGTTAAGATCAATTCCAAAATGAAATCCGAGCCTAGATTGGTGATCTCCATTGCAACGGGGTCATAAGGTATGTGAAACTTGATAGAAAATCTCTACTTGAAATTCTGATGAACTTAGAGAATTCGGAAATTGTTGATGCATGATTGTTATATGGATGAAATAGGAACATTGTAGTGTCTATGAGTAAACCCTAGACAAGTATATATTGAAATCATGCCTAATTCTAGTAAAATCCATGAACACCATTGAAGGTGATTGTTGTTAGGGTTTTTGATTGCTAAAAATAGTGTTATAATGTCATAAACATGTTTTAATTGAAAGTTGAATTCAAACAGCTTCTGATCAGAATTTACAGCCGACTTGTATTGGCTGTAATGTGGATAAAACGTGAAAAAAACATGTGTTTCTTGATTCTAAAATGTAATTCCAGTAAATATCTTTAAAACCCCACTAGAATGGCATTTTTTCGACGAAAATTGAATGTTTTATGAATTTTTCGGTATCGAAGGTTCAGGCTGCGTTTTCTGGCAGAATTTGCAGCCCATTACGAATGTCATAACTCAATTTAAGAACTGATTTATGATCTCAAATTTTTACTGTAGGTAGCTTCAGGTAATTCCAAAAAGATCCAATTGGAATTTCATCAATCGGATAAACGAGGAATTTTAAATGAATTTTTTCGTAAGCTGCAGTCAGAAGTGACGAGTCTGATTGCAGCTTAGTAAATGAATTTTTACGAATTTTTTGTAAAGAGTTAGATCTTGAAATTTTAACACAAGGCCTAACCCTCCGAGAGGTACGTCACATAAAAAAATCATAATTTTTGAAGACTTGTAAACAGGTTAAACAAGTCACCAAAAAAGCCCATTTTCAGTTATATGAAATGCCTAAATGAAATTGCGGTCTATTTGATTGTGTGTAAAACGTGATTATATTAGGTGTTCGGATGAATGCTAATGATAAGAAATGTGTAAGGTGGAAAATCGTATTAAATTATGGTTAATCTAACCACCTTGTGAACATTGGATAATAGTTTGGCGCTTAACAAGCTAGGTGGAAGCTTGTGGATGAAGCGGGTCAAACGGAGCGAGTATGGAAAGAAAAGCGTGGCATGGATGCAATGTAAGTAAATCTTACACCCTTTTATTTTTGAATGCGTAATGATTATAAAGGTTATGAAAATGATAAACTAATATTTGAAATGTGATGTTCCGACGTAAATTGAAACGGGTCGGAATAAGCGAAAGTGATGAAAACCATAATGAATGGTAAAAAGGGGTTAAACGGTAATTTAAGTCAAGAGATGACGAACAAACAACAAGTTTTTTTTAAATGTTATCTCATGGGGTAACTTATAATGAGAAAGAGGGATAAAATGGGAATTGGTCAAATGTCGACTAGTGTAAATCGAAGTTAAATGGATACCCATGGCGTAAGCCGAATGGGTTGAGATCGTGAGAAAAGAATTTAAGGGAAGAAGGAATTGGTAATAAAATCCGGGATGCGATGGATGTATGAATTGGAAATCAAAAACCTTGTTTTTGATTAAATGGGTAATATTGGGCATATAGGCCAAACGGGTCGAATGGTGGTGACAACGCTATTTGACAATAGCGACTAATGTGGTTGTCAAGTCTTATATTGACAGGAGCGATTAGCAAATCGGATAATTGCGTCGCCATAGATTGTGTGATAATTAAAGCGAGGTATAAATAGGGTCTATTTGTTGACCCGGGCCAGGTACGCATATATAGACTTATAGTTAAAAGTGCAATTTTTGGTTAAATAATTAGTTAAAGTCCTTCGTCGTAAAAGGAGGGACTAAAGTTGACCAAAACGCCCTTGAAGGGTAAATTGGGCAACGACCCTTTGAGGTCGTTTAGGAATGTGTATTATAATTAGGTGAGCTTTTAATAAGCATAAAGGTTTTAAACCTAGGCCTTTTTGGGTTAAATGCCTTGAAACGGGTCTTTTCCGTAAAACAACCAACCGAAGTGTAGAATCCGAAAAAAATTGTTCAAATATACTAAATCCACCACAAGAATAGTTGTGGTTGAATGTAAGTAGATAATACAAATGTGGGAAAAGGATGGTTGAAAAGAATGAGTGAAATTTAAACTTAAAAGTTCAAATTCTCTAAACGGGTCGAATAATCATAAAAAGGGATTTATAAGCCTTAAGCTTATAAATCTGAATTTGATGTGAACCAGAAGATAAACGGGTTCGTAATTAAATTACGGACGCGTAGGAAAAAGAATCACGTAAAACGGGTAAGTAGAATGAAAGTTATGCCCTTTTAAAGTTCGTTTTTCGACTAAAACCATAGCTGGGCAGATATGCAGCTCCCAGACCTGGAATCGCTGGAAAAGGGTCTCCCCCGCGCCACGCGACGGGCAACGTTGTTTCGGGCGCGACACGTGACACGTTGAGATGAGTCTCGCGCGACACGCGAGAGACATCAAAGTTGGAAATAATTATTTTGTTGATTATTTGATGCGTAGAACTTGTTTAAAGTTATATTTAAGTTATCAAAACTAACTTATATGTTGGTTTTGATCATAGGTGATATCAAGTGTACTCAGATGGAGATCAAGCGATGACAAAGGACCGAACACACGAAAATGAAGCTTCCGCAAGTTGTTTCGTCGTTATTCTTAAATGATGAATTAAATCACATTATGTTGTATTACTTTAAATTGTAAAAGCTTTTAATAAACCCGTATTTTTCATTGTAATTGTAACCGTAATTACATGATTATGGACTTAAATTATACGAAAATCGTAAAATAATAGTAAGGGTCTTACAAGTTGGTAATCAGAGCTCATGGTTGAAGGGTAAGTGTTCGGTTCGAGGCTTGATCGCAAATCCGGTAAGTACAAGTATGTTAACGGTCTGGTATGATTAAAGTGTTGTGAACAACACATAGGGTTATCGTGTAATACACGTTACCCCAACGAAAATGATTGGTATAGTTAACGAAATCACGTGCGTTGACACGCACAGTAAAAAGCCTTGTATTACAATACGGGCGTTTATTAATGTCGAAATTACTAACTTTTGTAAATGTTTAGTTGAAAGATACTCGCATCTGAAGATAGCGGGAGTGTAACAAATCTCGGATATGACGGAGGAACGGTCCGAGGTATGACGAGCAGAGCATACTCATTAAGGACCTAAATCGCGTGACGATCGCGAACAAAGATAACGGCAAGAGAAGCCCGTAAGGGCAAGCATTACCAGGTGCACGCTTTTAAATTTAATCGCATAAGTAGTAATATGCAACAAACTCGTAGGGAAAGACGGTCGCATATATCTAATAAAACCTGAATATGATATCTATTCAGGATGATGTTTCCAAGAGAAGTTTTATAGAAACATGTGTTATTCACGATGATGAATAACAAAGAAATAAAAGGATTAGTTCATATGGAAACTTGGACGGGGGGTAATTATCCAAGTGGAAAACTCTCAATATAATGCTATTGAGAAAATTAGCGATCACATTAACGAATGTGATTATATAATAGTTCAATAGAAAAGAAAAAAAACATTCTATATGTACAAAAGTACAACTAGTAAAACTAATGATTGTTGTTTTGCAATTAAATAAAGTTTTACTAAATGAAATCAGAGATATGAAATAAATAGGGGCGTTACTTACATGGGGTGTGATGTGAAAACTACAAAAAGGTCATGTGTATCATGTGTTGATCGCTTACTCTGGCCAAGTAAGTAGTGGCATATGATACCATGAACATCTTGTAGCGGACACATTTACGTCCGATGTAATAAGGGCGGGGTGAATGGGACTAACTTAAATGGTACCCAAATGAGTCAAACAAGTAAGACGTTTGATAGTAAACATAAACGCAAGTCGGATGGCGGGAGCGTATTACGTTAGAATAACGAGCCCGAGAGAAGGGACAAAGATTAAAGTAAATGAAAATACAAATCAACTAATGAGAATGTTAAGGCATAAAGATAAAAGTTTGATTGTCGCAAGTGATGAAATTCACAAGGACAAGTCAAACGAATTAAATAAAGAATAAAGAAACTGATTAAATAAAAGCGATGGATTTCGCTAAAATGACCAAATAAATTAAAACGAAGTCTTAATACATACCGGAATGGTTACTTTAATAGTGACTTCGGTAAGATACCCGGTAGATGGGTAGGATTTCGAAAGTATGCGTAAACCCAGAGACGGGAACGCGAAATAGAAAGTCAAAGGACTCGGATTAAGAGTCGTGACTAAAAGACGATGAGAAATTGCAAACAGAAATTTAGATAACTACGTTCAACTATTTTAAAATTGAACGGGTCGAACAAAGAATGAAATTTGACATTCACAAGTGATGAAATTTCACACGAACAAGTCAAACAAATTTAATAAAGGATGACGCTTGCTAATGTAAGTAAGCGCGAACTGAATGAATAAAAGTGTGAAAGGTGAACAAACCTATGTAAAGGATTATAAGCGTTAAAAGTATCAAGATAAAAGAACCCGGGCAATGGGTTGTAAAGAAGTATAATTATGAACCGGGGGAAAACGGTGAGCGTAGAACAAACTGACGTGTAAATGACGTAAAGAGTCATAAAGTCGGAAGATTAGTCCAAGAGTAAACGAACGAAGCTTTAGACTACGGTCAAGGCCAACTAAAGTTCAAAAGCGAAAATAAACGATTCCAAACATAATAAGAGATGCTTTGAAGCTATGTATATATATATATATATATATATACATTTGAATATAGACATGGATAAAAGACGATCTACGGGATCATCATAACCTACGAGATTATAAATGATGCTAAGGTTTACGGGACCAAAAAGACCTTCGGGTCACAAACGGAAAGAAACGAAATGTTGAGGTCCCACCTTAAAATGGTGAAAATCTAAAGAAATAGCCTATGAGGCTAACTGAAAGAACCTACGGGTCAATAGTATAAAACGAGGGAATTGGTTAAGATTCCCCGTGTAAAACGAGAACGGAAAGAGAATGAATTATTAGTTGTCAATGTCCTCGATGTGAACAATTGACATAAGTTAAAAGAAGAACGTTAAACTAAAATTCAGCTTTAAGTAAGATATAACGTCTTAACAAATATGAGTATTATGAGACGAACTCGGGAGAGATTAATATCGAAGGATGTAGGTCTTAACGCTGATAGATGCAAGGCGATACATTCGAAAAGAAGGAGCATGATAAAGAAAGTCGAGATAAACTTAAACGTGTCATGACACGTTCACGCTCAAGAAAAAGTAATATAGAATGTGACCACGTTGTAACGTGAGTCACAGGATAAGAGATTATAAACTTAGATAAGCCTCAGGAAGGCAAGATGAATTTACCCGAGCGATGGGGTATAAGGTAATCGGTGACTAACAAGTCTAACCGCCAAAATAAACAATTGATAAAGATAAAAAGATACTAGTTGAAGGTAACGGCCCACGAGGCCTTATACTCGAAATGCGCATACGCTTAAAAGCCAAAAACACATTACCACACTTTTGGTAAGATTATAATAGGCGAGCAATGCTCAAGAGATCACCGAAACTAAGGTTTAGATAATCTGAACCAATAAAGTACATGAGAAAGGTTTCGGGGACGAACCCTCTTTAAGGGGGGAAGACTTGTAACACCCCGAAAACGGGTTTGGTAATTAAACCTCGTTAATACTAAAGAGCGGGTAGAATACCGTTAGCAAAAAAAAGATTTAACCCGGAAATTATTAGGATTCAAATAAATAAGCCTAATAATAAATAAAAAGAGAGCAAACGACTTGAGAAGACAAAACTTCATAAGGAGCCCGAGTTAACGAGACTTAAAATAGAACGGGTTGTGAACAAGATAAAATAACTAGGAAATAAATAACCTAGTTAGTTACAAGTTTTGTAGTTATGTGAAACTTTGGTCAAAACATGTTATATGCAACAAGGGTAAGGTATAGGGGCCAAAAGTGAAAAGATGGAAAAATAGTTTTATTAAGTAAAACAATTAAAAACCAAACACACACACTTGGTGTGTGTCTGGTCGCAGGAAAACACAGGGGGCGACCTAAGCTCATCTTCAAAACCCTAAACTCTCACAAATCTCTCAAATTGAAGGTCAAGATCAATTCCAAAATGAAATCCGAGCCTAGATTGGTGATCTCCATTGCAAGGGGGTCATAAGGTATGTGAAACTTGATAGAAAATCTCTACTTGAAATTCTGATGAACTTAGAGAATTCGGAAATTGTTGATGCATGATTGTTATATGGATGAAATAGGAACATTGTAGTGTCTAGGAGTAAACCCTAGACAAGTATATGTTGAAATCATGCCTAATTCTAGTAAACTCCATGAACACCATTGAAGGTGATTCTTGTTAGGGTTTTTGATTGCTAAAAATAGTGTTATAATGTCATAAACATGTTTTAATTGAAAGCTGAATTCAAACAGCTTCTGATCAAAATTTACAGCCGACTTGTATTGGCTGTAATGTGGATAAAACGTGACAAAAACATGTGTTTCTTGAGTCTAAAATGTAATTCCAGGAAATATCTTTAAAACCCCACTGGAATGAAATTTTTTCGACGAAAATTGAATGTTTTATGAATTTTTCGGTATCGAAGGTTCAGGCTGCGTTTTCTGGCAGAATTTGTAGCCCATTACGAATGTCATAACTCAATTTAAGAACTGATTTATGATCTCAAATTTTTACTGTAGGTAGCTTCAGGTAATTCCATAAAGCTCCAATTGGAATTTCATCAATCGGATAAACGAGGAATTTTAAATGAATTTTTTCATAAGATGGAGTCAGAAGTGACGAATCTGATTGCAGCTTAGTAAATGAATTTTTACGAATTTTTGGTAAAGAGTTAGATCTTGAAATTTTAACACAAGGCCTAACCCTCCGAGAGGTACGTCACATAAAAAAATCATAATTTTTGAAGACTTGTAAACAGGCTAAACAAGTCACCAAAAATAGCCCATTTTCAGTGATATGAAATGCCTAAATGAAATTGCGGTCTATTTGATTGTGTGTAAAACGTGATTATATTAGGTGTTCGGATGAATGCTAATGATAAGAAATGTGTAAGGTGGAAAATCGTATTAAATTATGGTTAATCTAACCACCTTGTGAACATTGGATAATAGTTTGGCGCTTAACAAGCTAGGTGGAAGCTTGTGGATGAAGCGGGTCAAACGGAGCGAGTATGGAAAGAAAAGCGTGGCATGGATGCAAGGTAAGTAAATCTTACACCCTTTTATTTTTGAATGCGTAATGATTTTAAAGGTTATGAAAATGATAAACTAATATTTGAAATGTGATGTTCCTACGTAAATTGAAACGGGTCGGAATAAGCGAAAGTGATGAAAACCATAATGAATGGTAAAAAGGGGTTAAACGGTAATTTAAGTCAAGAGATGACGAACAAACAACAAGTTTTTTTTAAATGTTATCTCATGGGGTAACTTATAATGAGAAAGAGGGATAAAAATGGGAATTGGTCAAATGTCGACTAGTGTAAGTCGAAGTTAAATGGATACCCATGGCGTAAGCCGTAAGCCGAATGGGTTGAGATCGTGAGAAAAGAATTTAAGGGAAGAAGGAATTGGTAATAAAATCCGGGATGGGATGGATGTATGAATTGGAAATCAAAAACCTTGTTTTTGATTAAATGGGTAATATTGGGCATATAGGCCAAACGTGTCGAATGGTGGTGACAATGCCATTTGACAATAGCGACTAATGTGGTTGTCAAGTCTTATATTGACAGGAGCGATTAGCAAATCGGATAATTACGTCGCCATAGATTGTGTGATAATTAAAGCGAGGTATAAATGGGGTCTATTTGTTGACCCGGGCCAGGTACGCATATATAGACTTATAGTTAAAAGTGCAATTTTTGGTTAAATAATTAGTTAAAGTCCTTTGTCGTAAAAAGAGGGACTAAAGTTGACCAAAACGCTCTTGAAGGGTAAATTGGGCAACGATCCTTTGAGGTCGTTTAGGAATGTGTATTATAATTAGGTGAGCTTTTAATAAGCATAAAGGTTTTAAACCTAGGCCTTTTTGGGTTAAATGCCTTGAAACGGGTCTTTTCCGTAAAACAACCAACCGAAGTGTAGAATCCGAAAAAAATTGTTCAAATATACTAAATCCACCACAAGAATAGTTGTGGTGGAATGTAAGTAGATAATACAAATGTGGGAAAAGGATGGGTGAAAAGAATGAGTGAAATTTAAACTTAAAAGTTCAAATTCTCTAAACGGGTCGAATAATCATAAAAAGGGATTTATAAGCCTTAAGCTTATAAATCTGAATTTGATATGAACCAAAAGATAAATGGGTCCGTAATTAAATTACGGACGCGTAGGAAAAAGAATCACGCAAAACGGGTAAGTAGAATGAAAGTTATGCCCTTTTAAAGTTCGTTTTTCGACTAAAACCATAGTTGGGCAGATATGCAGCTCCCAGACCTGGAATCGCTGGAAAAGGGTCTCCCCCGCGCCACGCGACGGGCAACGTTGTTTTGGGCGCGACACGCGACACGTTGAGATGAGTCTCGCGCGACACGCGAGAGACATCAAAGTTGGAAATAATTATTTTGTTGATTATTTGATGCGTAGAACTTGTTTAAAGTTATATTTAAGTTATCAAAACTAACTTATATGTTGGTTTTGATCATAGGTGATATCAAGTGTACCCGGATGGAGATCAAGCGATGACAAAGGACCGAACACACGAAAATGAAGCTTCCGCAAGTTGTTTCGTCGTTATTCTTAAATGATGAATTAAATCACATTATGTTGTATTACTTTAAATTGTAAAAGCTTTTAATAAACCCGTATTTTTCATTGTAATTGTAACCGTAATTACATGATTGTGGACTTAAATTATACGAAAATCGTAAAATAATAGTAAGGGTCTTACAATTTTTTATGAATTTGTGTGCTTGTCTTGGTTGTTTGGTTAGGTGATCTTGTTAGTCTGGTCTGGAACTATTTAGATCATTCTAGGTTCGTTAATCTATTAGGTTTTTGGTCTAGAGCTTGAGATTAGCGATAATTCAAGTTTAACTAAATGAATTAAAATCAACTGAGTATAGTGTGCATCCTTTTCTGGCAACTCTAGCGACGAGTCAGGATTGCTAGGTTATTAGCTAGGCGTTGTTTGGTAGTTTGGGTGACCGATAGCTCGGATCCGGCTACTTATTCGCGTTTAGGGTTTCCTAGGTTTTCAATTATTTAGCAGGTTTAGCTTCATGACCGGAGGATTTTAGCACCATAGTTGTTTTTAATCTGACAGTCGTGGGATTCGGTGTCGATAGCTCGATTCGTTTCCAATTTAGCACTTTATCACTCTGTTCCATCTTCTATTTTGGTTGATCATCCTTAGCGGGAGGTTTTCTGGGTAGATTCGGAGCTTTAGCCATTGGTCAGGACTAGAGGTCATGGGTTGGTCATAGGGATTCGAAGCCTGGATAGTTCTTTCTCATCATTGTCTGCTTCCCGTCACTTCACCATCTTGCTCGCTTGCTCTGTTTTGTTGTTTACACACTTTAGTAGAATTAGAAAAATCTTAAAAACACAAATTAAAACCAGTTAAGTAATTAGTTGAGTCAGAGTCTAGTTTAGCGTCGCTAGTGTCTCGTGGGTTCGATACTCGGACTTCATTAGGCTTTACTACGTACGATAGGTACACTTGCCTGTCAGTGGTCTAGCATTTAGAGAGTCTTAGTTTATAAATTTAAAACTAGGGTGTTTAGATTAGGTTTGTGTAACACCTGACTAAATTTTATAGGAATTTAATGTAAATACACATGATTTTACATAAGACGGTACCTTACTTCAAAAGATGTACAAAATTTAAGTTTAAAAGTGATTACATTCTAGATGATTACGTAACTAGTTATGTCATTCAAAACATGATTAGCAAATTGTTTACAATATAAACATTGTCTAAAACGAAGTTAATCTAATGCGGAAGCTTCAAAAGATTGTGTTCGGTTCGAGAGCATTGTCTTGACCATCATCCACGTACTTGCAATACCTAAAAGCTGGAGATTTTGACAAATATTAGTATTAGTGTTCTTAGAAAATTTGCATAATCGAAACTACGCTCAAAAACGGATTCGATTAACTAAGATATGCAAAATTTAACAAAAATTACTGGACTCTACCGTAACTTACGGTAGCTACCGTAACTTACGGTAGCTACCGTAAGTTACGGTAGTCGTTGGGTAACACTAGTCTGCCGTAAGGCAGTAGTGAACTACCGTAACACTTTGTTCTCTACCGTAAGTTACGGTAGATACCATAACTTACGGTAGCTTCTGTAACTTTGTTGTTTGACCCATTTATTCATTTCACCCAAACTCTCATGGACGGGATATCACTTCTAAATAAGAATATCCAAATCATGGGTTCTTTATTTTCAACACCCACGCTCCCATCATCGGTTTGCGTATTTTGTAATTCAATACCCATCACTAGGGTTCGAAATCTACGAGTAAGGTACTACCGTTACTCGGTTTGTACCTTCTCTTAATGACCCGTTAGTTTGCCCTTAGGAAGTTAATCATTCAAGCAAACCAAACTACCAAAATCTCGTGTTCTAATATACTTATCATTAACAATAACAAGGACCAAATAACCATATTAACGAAGCGTTTAGCCACGTACTAATTGATTATTCGACCCGTTTGGTTCATCTATGGAATCCACCATTATAATGACTACCAAACGACTTTTAACCTATTAATCCAAGTAACGAACATTGCCGCATCAATCAACACAACTAACCCTTTTAATAAAACTTGTTTTCCCAATTTGCACAATTAACCCTCCTACTTTCATGAGGTTTCTAGTTTAAGTGTTTTAACACTCTAACTTGGTATTTCTTGACTCCTATCTAACTAAGTTAGATCTTTTAACTAATTAGTTTATCCCGTTTAACTGTGACGTAGGATTAAAATAAAGAATTTATGTTTTAGGGATGTTACAAGTCCACCCCCCTTAAAAGAGGTTTCGTCCTCGAAACCGAGATACGTACCAAAAAGTGTAGGGTAGAGCCGTTGCATCTCTTCTTCGGATTCCCATGTGGTATCCGAGCCCCTCCTGTGTTCCCATTTGACCTTTACTTGATTAATCACCTTGTTTCTCAAGCCTTTTACTTTACGATCTAGAATCGCAATTGGCTTCACTGCATAGTTAAGACTATCATCCACTTCGATGTCGTCATAATGGATATAAGTCGTTTCGTCGGCTAAACATTTCCTAAGATGCGATACGTGGAACGTGTTATGTATTCCACTAAATTCTTCGGGTAATTCTAGACGGTATGCTACCTTACCAACCCGTTCAATAATTCTGAATGGCCCAATAAACCTCGGGCTTAATTTTCCTCTTTTTCTAAACCGGATGATCCCCTTCCATGGAGATACCTTTAACATAACCTTGTCACCGACTTGGAATTCGATTGGTCTCCTTCTTTTATCCGCATACGACTTTTGTCGATCCTGAGCTGCCTTCAAGTGAGCTCGAACCACGTCGATTTTCTCATTAGTGGCTTGGACAACATCTTTATGTGCAAGCTCGCATGGACCAACTTAACCCCAACACACCGGGGTTCTGCACTTCCTACCATACAGCATCTCGTACGGTGCCATACCAATGCTCGTATGGTAACTATTGTTATACGAAAATCCGGCCAAAGGTAGATAAACATCCCAACTCCCGCCGAAGTCGATAATACATGCTCGTAACATATCCTCCAGCGTCTGTATTGTTCTTTCACTCTGCCCATCCGTCTGAGGATGGTAGGCGGTGCTAATGAAAAGTTTCGTTCCCATCTGTTCTTGAAAATCTCGCCAGAAGTTTGAAGTAAACCGGGTATCTCTATCCGACACAATGGATACCGGTACTCCGTGACGTGACACTATTTCGTTTGTATATACCTCAGACATCTTTTCCGAAGTATATGTCTCACGTATAGGAATAAAATGAGCACTCTTCGTCAACCTATCCACAATCACCCATATAGCATCGAATCCCCGAATTGTTTTAGGTAGTTTGGTCAATAGGTCCATGGTGATATGTTCCCATTTCCAAACCGGAATCTCCAATGGTTGCAGTTTTCCATATGGTTTTTGGTGCTCCTCCTTGACTTGTAGACAAGTTAAGCACTTCTCCACATATTTTACTACATCCCTCTTCATTCCGGGCCACCAATAGTTTTGTTTCAGATCGTTGTACATCTTGGTCGCACCCGGATGAATAGAGTATCGGGATTTATGAGCTTCATAAAGTAGAAGTGTCTTAACCCCACAAGAATTTGGGATCCATATTCTTCCAAATCGAGTTTTTAAACCATGGCTACCATCCGCCAAATCCTTCAGTTGACCAACTATCCTTTCCTTTTTCAGGTTTTCTTCCTTCACTGCCTCGCCTTGTGCCTCTCGGATTCGTTCAAGTAGACCCGAGGTTACAGCGCTGCATCGATCTTACTCGTATCGGGACATAGTCCGATTTTCTACTCAATGCATCCGCCACAACATTTGCCCTTCCGGGGTGGTAATGTATTTCGCAGTCATAGTCCTTTACCGTTTCTAACCACCGCCTTTGTCGCATGTTTAACTCCTTCTGATCGAATAAGTATTTCAAACTCTTGTGGTCGGTAAATATGGTGCACTTTACCCCATATAAATAATGCCTCCATATTTTTAGCGCAAACACCACCGCCGCCAATTCGAGATCGTGCGTGGGATATTTCTTTTCATGCGTTTTTAATTGTCTCGAGGCATAAGCTATAACTTTGCCCCGTTGCATTAAGACACATCCGAGCCCTGAAAGTGAGGCATCAGAATAAACCACCAAGTCTTCGTCTCCGTCCGGCAACGTTAATACCGGAGCTTGAGTTAACTTCTCTTTTAGCATTTGGAATGCTCTTTCTTGTTCGGCACCCCAAATGAACTTTTCCTCCTTCTGGGTTAACTTAGTTAGCGGTGACGCAATCTTGGAGAAATCTTGAATGAATCTCCTATAGTATCCCGCAAGTCCTAAGAAGCTTCTAATTTCCGAAGGATTTTTCGAAGGGCTCCATTTCGACACGGCCTCTATCTTGGACGAGTCCACCAAAATTCCATCGGCACTTATGATGTGGCCGAGGAATTGCACCTCTCGTAACCAGAAGGCGCACTTTGAGAATTTCGCATATAGCTTTTCTCGCCTGAGTGTCTCTAACACCTCTTGTAGATGACGTGCATGATCTGCTTCATTTTTCGAGTACACTAGAATGTCGTCGATAAACACGATTACCGACTTATCTAGCATTGGCTTGCAAACCCGGTTCATGAAGTCCATGAAAGCCGCGGGCGCATTCGTCAGCCCAAATGACATTACGAGGAACTCGTAATGTCCGTATCGCGTGCGGAAAGTCGTCTTCGGTACACCCTCTTCCTTGACTTTTAATTGGTGATATCCCGATCTAAGGTCGATTTTCGAAAACCAATTCGCACCTTGTAATTGGTCGAATAGATCATCTATTCTCGGAAGCGGGTATCGATTCTTCACTGTGAGTTTGTTCAACTCCCGGTAATCGATACACATTCGCATGCTTCCGTCCTTCTTTTTCACAAATATTACCGGCGCGCCCCAAGGAGACACGCTCGGCCTTATAAATCCTTTGTCGAGCAAGTATTGAATTTGCGACATCAATTCTTGTAATTCTGACGGCGCGAGTCGGTATGGTGCTTTAGCTATGGGTTTTGCGCCCGGAACCAATTCGATTTCGAACTCTACCTCCCGTTCTGGCGGTACCCCCGGTAAATCTTTCGGAAACACATCTTCAAAGTCACGTACCACCGGTACGTCTCCAATCTTCGGTGATTCCTTCTCGGGCTCATTTGCGTATATCATAAATGCCTTGCATCCATGCTTCATAAGTCTGTGAGCTTTTAACATCAAGCATATTATAGGCTTGCCTCCTTTCTCGCCATAGATGGTGATGTGTTTTCCGCTTGGAGATGTTAATTTAATCTCCTTACGGAAACACACGACTTTTGCGTGGTGTCGGGATAGCCAATCCATCCCAACCACCACTTGTAATTCTCCCATCGACATCGGGATTAGATCTATCAAGTACTCCTCATCATCGATACTTAATTTGCAGCTTTGACAGACATCACAAACTATGAAACATTTTATTATCTCCTATCTCAACCTCTAAAGGCATAGGTAATTTTGTCAATACAAATGAAGGATGTCGAATAAATCCATGTGAAATAAAGGATTTATTCGCACCCATATCAAATAACACACGTGCAGGAATTGAGTTTATTGCGAATATACCTGAGACCACATCGGGTTCTGTTTTTGCTTCTGCTGCTGTAAGTCGGAAGGACCTAGCCTTCGCCTTTGGGGCTTCTGTTGGAGAATCGTTGGTGTCTTTCTTTCCAGCCAACTCTGGGCATTCAGACTTCTTGTGGCCAGGTTGATAGCATTTGTAACAAACTGAGACTTTACCCGGACATAGAGATGCTGTGTGCCCCGTCTTTCCGCATAAAGGGCACGACTTGTCCTTGAAACGGCACTCATTCTTGTGCCCTTTTCCACAGATTTTACAACTTGGCGATCCACCCTTTGTATCAGTTTCTTTGTCCTTTCAGCTGTTCTAGCCTTCTTTGTAGGGCTTGGATTCACGTCATGCGCCCTTCGCTCGCCCCTCTCGATTTGTTTCTTCAACTCGATCTCCCGCTCCCTGGCGGTGTTGATAATTTCGGTGAGGGTTTCATACTTTGAGGGAGTCATGAACTCCCGGTATTCAGCGCTCAACATGTTGTAATAGTAATATATCTTCTGCTCTTCAGTAGTGACCAACTCGTCACAAAATCTCAGCCTATCCATAAAGATACCTGTGATTTTATCAATTGTTTCACCCTTTTGTCTTAACTGGATGAACTCTTCTTTGATCCTGTTGATAACCGCCTTGGGACTATGGTGTTTAAGGAATGGCACCTTAAACTCATCCCAAGTCATGACCCTTGCCGCTTCGGCTCCTATTTCCTTCTTTTTGTTGTCCCACCAATCCTTGGCTTCACCCCTCAATTGACCCGTTCCGTAAGCAACATAGTCACTCACGTCGCAGTGGGTCCTTTCAAACACCCCTTCTACATCACTTAGCCATCTTTGGCATATTATCGGGTCGACCTCCCCGTTGTATATTGGCGGTTTACACGCCATAAACTCTTTATACAAACATCCTTTACGTTCCGCGGGTTTTTCTTTCACAAGGTTGACATTGTCTTCCAGCCTTTTAACTCGTTCTTCGACCAATGATAGCACCGTATTTTGAATTTTGTCTATGAAACCCGATAGACTATTCTCTATTGCCTTTCCTACCTCTTCGGCAATCACCTCTTTCATTTGTTCGATGACTATTGGCACCGCATCACTGTTGCTCTTTTCCGTCATCTTGAAACTGAAATGTTTATACCAATTGTTAAACATTTCATTTATAATGCATGCTTTATTCGCTTCGGTTTAGTCAAGTTCGTAACTTGCTTTAACCGTTCTCATTTAGTGCACCTTTCGGGTTTGAGTGTCTTAACGCACTTTTCCTGTGCACATTGATTCTCATTTCTTTTTATCACCTATGATAAGATCTACTAAATAACTAATTAATTCTTACCGGATGATTGATCAAGCTTGAACCGAACACTTTGTTGACAACCTTAAGCTCTGAATACCAACTTGTAACACCCGTCTAAATTTTATAGGAATTTAATGTAAATACACATGATTTTACATAAGACAGTACCTTACTTCAAAAGATGTACAAAATTCAAGTTTAAAAGTGATTACATTTTAGACATATACTTAACTAGTTACGTCATTCAAAACATGATTAGCAAATTGTTTACAATATAAACATTGTCTAAAACGAAGTTAATCTAATGCGGAAGCTTCAAAAGATTGTGTTCGGTTCGAGAGCATTGTCTTGACCATCATCCACGTACTTGCAATACCTAAAAGCTGGATATTTTGACAAATATTAGTATTAGTGTTCTTAGAAAATTTGCATAATCGAAACTACGCTAAAAAACGGATTCGATTAACTAAGATATGCAAAATTTAACAAAAATTACTGGACTCTACCGTAACTTACGGTAGCTACCGTAAGTTACGGTAGTCGCTGGGTAACACTAGTCTGCCGTAAGGCAGTAGTGAACTACCGTAACACTTTGTTCTCTACCGTAAGTTACGGTAGATACCGTAACTTACGGTAGCTTCTGTAACTTTGTTGTTTGACCCATTTATTCATTTCACCCAAACTCCCATGGACGGGATATCACTTCTAAATAAGAAGATCCAAATCATGGGTTCTTTATTTTCAACACCCACGCTCCCATCATCGGTTTGCGTATTTAGTAATTCACTACCCATCACTAGGGTTCGAAATATACGAGTAAGGTACTACCGTTACTCGGTTTGTACCTTCTCTTAATGACCCGTTAGTTTGCCCTTAGGAAGTTAATCATTCAAGCAAACCAAACTACCAAAATCTCGTGTTCTAATATACTTATCATTAACAATAACAAGGACCAAATAACCATATTAACAAAGCGTTTAGCCACGTACTAATTGATTATTCGACCCGTTTGGCTCATCTATGGAATCCACCATTATAATGACTACCAAACGACTTTTAACCTATTAATCCAAGTAACGAACATTGCCGCATCAATCAACACAACCATTATTTTACAACGCAACTATACATATTCTAGTATCAAATTACTCAATGTAACAAATCAAGTTACATACCTTCAAAGTAAACCCTTCAAGCGCAAGTCGCCACCGGCTTGTCCACTTGACACTCCGGTGTCCTTCCCTATAGAGTTCAATCATGACATATTTAGAACTCTCTTTAAATCATATATCACATAATTTGCCGAAACATCGTAATTATGCGTTTTAACTTTAAGTCTCAGTTTTAAGCCTTCTTTGAGGCATTTATACAAACACTTTATGGGCAGAATTTTACATGATCTACTAACAAGTTCATAACTTGTCATCTAGCCCAAATTTTCGACAATCTAACTATCTAACATAAATATTAGCCTCTATAATTCTGAAATCACTTAACAAATCTTAGATTACACTAGAACAACCACTATGATCCTAGTGTTTATCAAGTTTCACAAAACCCACTTATCACCTTTAATGGTGATTATGGATTTCACACGAAATAGGCACAATTTCGTCAAGTAATTGACTAGGGTTTGTTCCTAGACCTTATTTCATTCCAAACAACTAACATGCAACATCAATTTCGAATTTCTTAAGTTAATCTAGAAATTCAACTAGAGATTTTCTTATAAATTTCACATACCTTATGACCCCCTTGCAATGGAGATCACTAATCTTAGCTCGGATTTCGTTTTAGAATGGATTTGAACCTTCAATTTGTGAATTTTGTGCAAGTTAGGGTTCTTGGGAGAAGCCTGGTCGCCCCCCCCCCCCCTGTGTCCTGGTCGATCCACGCACACAAGTGTGTGTTGGATTTTTATTTTTTTGTTTTAATAAAACTAGTTTTCCCAATTTGCACAATTAACCCTCCTACTTTCATGAGGTTTCTAGTTTAAGTGTTTTAACACTCTAACTTGGTATTTCTTGACTCCTATCTAACTAAGTTAGATCTTTTAACTAATTAGTTTATCCCGTTTAACTGTGACGTAGGATTAAAATAAAGAATTTATGTTTTAGGGATGTTACAGTTAGCTTTTTATAGACCGCATTTTGCACATCAGATCACAACAAAGATTGATCACTAAATTGCTTCGGTAATTTTTTACCAAAACAATAACCAAACAATCGATTATACCGGTTATCAGATATGTTTAGGTCCATTTTGTCGGTTAGCTTAACCCTACATATAAATAAATACATTAGCATTAGTATGACTTTTAATTTCCCTATAAACTTTACAAAATTTGGCACATTTGATTTGTTTACATTCTTATCATAGAATTGAGTTTGCCGCTATTGATTAATTTAGATAAAACAAACAATTTCTCAAAATGGGTAAAAGTTGGTTTTAAGTTCCCCATTTATCGCTTTATTCAGTTAAACACTCTTTTGACTCATCTAACACTATACTGTGAATATTTTGTTTCGGACAATCCTTTACCAACCTTTAATTAAAATTAATTATAGACTTTTTTTACTTATTTTAATTCATAGTTTAGATTTTCATTAAAACGGAGACAATTACAGACTAATGGCAGGAAGACGGGCAACAAGCTGCGCCGCTACCCCCTTCTGAATAGCAAACCCTACCCTGCTAAACACAAAATTTTGTCCCTTAACATGCGCGGTGTTACTACTTACCACCTGTTGAACCCGCTTGAGGAACCACACCGCATCGGGGGCGAGAGCGCCAAAGGTATTCTCAAATTTAGTCCATCATCATCATCATCATACTCAATAAATCCCACCAATAGCAAAGCAAAGGTAGGGTCTGAGGAGGGTAAGATGTAGACAGTCTTACATCTACCCTGTAGGAATAGAGAGGCTGCTGCCAGTGAGACCCCCGGCTCGATAGTAGTTTTGCATCAAGCATTGAACATAAGGTACATAACACTCAGCAATCATGACAAAGACCGATTAGTGCATGTACCCTTTTGTCTTTCAGCTATCAACGCCACCACATGATGCATGATTAACCGTCCTCAGCTTTTAACGTTAATTTCACGAAATTAGTAAAATAACGTTAAAATTAGTGCACTTTCACTTTTACCCCCCGATGACCCACACATATATCCATTATTTTCTCAAATTTAGTAATTTAGTTAAATGTAACATAAAAGTTCATTATTCTTCCAAGTTGGTGTAGTTAAGCATATCATCACCTTTTTATCATCTAGATACACTTATAAGATTAATATATTAACTAGAATTAAGACCCGCCGCAATGCGGCGGGGATTCTTTAGTGATAACTAAGTCGATTTAGTGCGCGCACGTTATGTTGAACCTATCAAACAGGAAAAAATAGACGATGTAAAAACGTTCACCCGCAAAATTTAGAACGAAACGTAAAAACGTTAAACCAAAGACGCACGTTGTGGTGTGTTAAGTCACAAAATTTAGAACGAATGATAAAGCTAAAAATTTGGGGAAAATGAAAAATATAAAGGACCAAAGTTGAAAGTAAAAAAAGTTGTGAGGATAAATTGCAACAGATAAAAAGTTTTGTGTTAAAAGTAAAAAAAAAACAAATAGTTTTGGGTTAAAAGTAATTTATAAAATACTTTTGAGTGAAAAGTAAAAAAATCAATTTTTTTTTTGAAAAACCCCCAAAGCCAAGGTTACAACAACCATATGCATAACCATTTTTTCTTTGAAAAACCCCCAAAGCCAATATTACAACACATAAGTAAAAAAAAAATCAAAGTGGTTAAATCGCAAAAGATGTAAACTTTTGAATTAGAAGTGAAAAATCAAATTAATCAAAGGGGTTAAATTACCAAAGATTAAAACTTTAAACTTAAATTGTCAAAGATTAAAACTTTAGGGTTAAAAAGGAAACAAAGATTAAAATTTTAAACTTAAATTGACAAAGATTAAAACTTTAGGGTAAATTGTCAAAGATTAAAACCTTGGGGTTTTAAAGGAAACAAAAATTAAAACTTTAAACTTAAATTGTCAAAAAATTAAAAGTTTAGGGTTAGAAAGGAAAATTTCCATTTTTTTTAAAGCCTCCCAAAGCTAAAGATACAAGTTATATATGCACATGTAAGTTGCTTCTTTATAAGGTTTTAATATGTAATAGATAATCAAGACTCAAACCCCTTTTTAATTTTATATAAAGATCCTTTATAGGTCAAGATTGACTAGCTGCAAAAATCACACTCATACCAGCACTCTTATGAATCATATAATCGGAATCAAACACTAGGGGCATGCTAGAACATCAAATATGGTATGTAGCACACTAAACGATACCAAAGTAAGGATTTAAAATCGAAAATCATACTTGAGGTTGTAAAACACACTTAATTCTTGATGGTCGAATTGATTTCTTTTGTTTAATATGATGGTTTAATGTGGATTTGTAATATGGAACTCACTACTTTGAGACGATTAATGTTTTGCTGGTAAAAACAGATTACAAGTGTGTTCGGGGAGCATATAAATGGAGAGGAATATTGCGAACGAGGAGTTGAAATCGAGCAAATCAGAGAAGAATGAGGAAACCAGCCTTGAGCGCCTAGGACACTTGTATGTCTAGGACGTCGGGATGTCTGGAGCAGTGTCTAACCAAGCGTTCGAATAAAATTGCAGGTGTCTGGGATGCCCAAACCCGGCGTTTGGATCGCCGACGGCCTGGAAAAACAGAATTTTGCATTTTTTGTTTACGTTTAAAGGATTATCTCTAGGGTTTCGTATCTAAGCTTCATTGGACGAGATTTGGACGACCTAAGGCGGATTTTGGAAGTTCCTAAACATACAAATTGAATCAATAATTGAAGATCCAACGATGACGAGGTAAGGCTAAACCATTTGTGATCTGCTCTAGGTGTATGGGTTGTGTAAGAAACAATTTTATGCTAGTTTGACCTAGGTTTTGGGAACGAATTTATCAACCCGCAAAGTTAAGAGTGAATTTAATTGTGGTTTATTACATTTAAAAGGTTTGATTGTGTTGAAAACAATAAATTATAATTATTCAATTTTGGTTTCTACATCAGCAGTTTGATATTAGTTTGTGTTTTATATAATTAAATTGGTGGTTTTGTGAATAGAATTCATTAGATTCGCTTCCATAACCATCACTTGATAAAATCACGCACATCGTCTCCACTAATGACTTCCCCCTAGGTTAATTTTTGTTTTACCAAATCCGAAACCCGCAATGGATACTTCTTCTCACATATTATTTTCAAAACAAATCCAAGTTTTGTTAAGTTTTTGTTGGAAATTTTAGTGAAAATGAGTTTTTCACTAAATATTTTGGACATCAATAATATTTATATATGTGTTGTATAAATAATTATTTATGGTTTATGTTCAAACTATGTCCAAATAGAGCTAAGATGAATGAGATATCGAAGCTTGAAGTTGTATGTTTGGAACAAACAAAGATGAATAAAATGGATTAGTTTTGTCAACTTGTCCCACATAGGTGGGATGACAAAACTTAAAGTGGTTTATAAGGAGGAGCACTCCTTGTAATTGTTTCCTTAAAGGCAAACACTAGTAGGGACCAAAGGGTGTGTCGCACCCGCACATATGTGCGCGAGTATGGATGGCGCATAACAAGGTGGCGTCCTGGTATGCGTAGTGGCATCCGTGTGGCGCACAAGTATAGATGGCGCATGACCAGGTGGCGTCCTGGTATGCGCAATGGCATATGTGTGGCACGCGGCTCCATATGGCCTGGCGTAAGGTCCATGTAGTGTGTTGCATGGGTTTGCGGATCAGTTATGGTACGCGCGCAGGTTACAGTAGTAACTAGGAGCACTGGTCGGCACACCATGCGCATGCGTGGGTTCCATACAATGTGGCGCACAGACTGAAGAGCCACTTCAGGCGCGCGTACATGTCTGCAACGGTAACAGAGCAACTGGCAGGACCTGGTCAAAGCTAGCTGTTACAACCCGTTTAATGCGTGTCATGATGTATATGACCGTTTTTGACTAACCACTTAAGTCAATTTAATTAGAGATTAATGTCATATTCATTATCTTGTTTATTACAAGATTAATGTTATAATTATGACAAGATTAATGTCTATTTTATTACTAGTTTTAATTAGATTAAAACTATGGGTGTATAAATATGAACTTGGTGGTTCATACTAGAGACACAAGGAAATAGACATTCTCTTTAGTCTCGATGTTTCAATGAGAGGAGTACTCTCGATTTTACACAACTTCACATTGTTCCAAATTTTATGAACACCAATTTATACCCGGTGTAATCTCGGGCGCGAGTGCCATCTCCGGCAGTACATATACTGTTCCGGTTGTTGTACCCTGGGAGACAGACCGTCTGAGAGGAGACGCGGAATCTGTTTTAAGGGAAGCGTGTTGAACGCGTGCCTCAACCAAAAACCGTCAACAATTTTGCTTGTCTTGCAGCAGAGATTCGATCTCGTAGATGCGGTTGAAGTTTTCAAAGACATTGGCTTTGAATCAAGATTGGTACAATTTAGTTGTATTTTATATTCGTTTATTTAATTTTTTGTAACCGGTATTGTACTAGTCGAATTTCCCACAAATAACGAGAGTCTCGTTATTATATATTTTGTAATATATTTTATTAAAAAATGAACCTAGTTCCTACAGTTTTCACAATCAATCAACTTCTTAGTTCTATGTTTAATGTTTAGTCTAATGGGGAACACTTGGCTTTTAACACTTTCTACTGGTTCTCGATGAATTTGACATGCTATTTACCCTTACTAGTAAAGGTAGCTAGAAACACTGCTTTTAACTTAGTTTTTATTTACCTTTCGACATTGAGCAAATCTGAAGTTTAATAAATATATCTTTACTCTCTATACTTTAGTTTCATTTTTATTTACACCCTCTCTGGTTTAGTTGATTGATTTTCTTTAACCGATTTATATTACAACCACGTTAATAAAGTCACTATTTGAGTTTTTAACGAATTTTTGGTTACGCAATTTTTTATGGGTTTCGTTTTTATATCAACGTTCAATTTATTTTTATCTACATTCGATGTGAATATTCGTAATATTGTTTTTAAACCGATTGGTTGTTTTAAATGCTTTTTAAACCGACTAGCCCTCATCTCTAAATGAACCATTGCGACGTGTTTTTTTTATCTACGTTTAAACCCACCCGCTGTAATGTGCAACCGTCATGTTTATCTTAATATACATTTTGGTGTAAATTTTATTAGAATAACTTGGCTTTCGTATGCAACAACATAACTTTTCCATTACTTGTGAATATTATACAGTCACGACGTGGTATTTTTATTGTCACGTTCGTGATTTGCTAATTTTTTTCTACGTTTCAAACCCGCCTTGGAGCCCGATTAGTTACCCACTAGTTTTGATATACTAGAGTAAAAGGTTTATTTGCCAATTTTATCCAAAATAACTTTTTGTGTCAAACAGCCCTTCACCTTTGGCATTTTTTTGTCATTTTCATCCAAACCACTAACTTAGTTTACTTTTTTGTTAAGTTGAAGGATATTTGGATGAAACTGGCAAATATAAAACCTCGGGGACGATTTTGGCAATTTACTCAAACTCTTTTTAATTTCTTTTATTTAATTAATTTTGTCACGCACACACACACATATATAACAGAATATACATGCAGTTCTTATAAAAAAAATAATAGTTTTGTCACATAATTTTTATAAATTTTCATCCAAACCACTAACTCAGTTTATTTTTTCTGTTAAGGTGAAAAATGTTTTAAATTTTATAAATTAAGACAGAAATTAGTTTCCAGTTTTTTTATATAGATGAGCTTTATAAAGAGAAAACGATATATAAAATAAATATAGTTGGTGTGTAACACATAACAATCGATTACAACTTTTAGTATTTAATCAATTGTAGAAATAGAAAAAATTGTAAAACGTTACATATATTTTAAATGTGTTGAGCACCTAGAAAAAATATGTTGGTAGAAATAAAGTATTTATTTAATTAAGATTATGAGGGTAACTAACTAATATTTATTCTGAGTGGTTTGAGTAAAGAAACTTTTGTTTCATGGCATTACACTTACTATTTGGTGGGTACTTTAAGGTTTGCTAACGATACGTTGTTTGATAAGGGAAGCGGGCACTGGCTTATGTTTTTCGTTAAGAACGAATTTAAAAGAGTAGAAGATGAATTACAAACTTAGTACATATGATAAGATTTGTTTATTTGACATTTTTCTATAAGGCCACCAGCATTTTAGTTTTATAAAATTTAGAGGTTTAAGTAGGTTTTATTTTTATAAAACTGATCTATATAAAAAATTGGAAATTAATTTCTGTCTTAATTTATAAAATTTAAAACATCTTTCGCCTTAATAGAAAAAATTAACTGAGTTAGTGGTTGGATCAAAATTTATAAAAATTATGTGACAGAACTATTATTTTTTTTTAGTTAATTACACAGATGGACCATATGGTTTATAGCTAGTTTCACCTTTGGGTACTAACTTTTTTTAAAAGGTTTAGGTTTTATGGTTTCAATTTTTAACACCTTTGGGTACTAACACCAAAATTAGATAATTTTATCAATATAATGACCAAAATACCCTTCCATTTTTTTAATTTTATCAATGTAACATCTTTGGGTACTAACACCTAATTTTATTTAAGTTTAAATCAAATTTACAAAGAATTTTGAATTAAAATTATTTTTGCCTATAACAATTTTAAAATGTTTTGACTAGCTATATGTTTTGAAACGGTGATTATTAAATGAACTAGATATAATATACTAGTAGATTATTACTATGTGTGTTCTATGAATATATTTATATAAAAATTGTATGTATATTCTTTTTTATTATATACGTGACAAATTAATTAAATAAAAGAACTTAAAAAGAGTTTGAGTAAATTGCCAAAATCGTCCCTGTGGTTTTATATTTGTCAGTTTCATCCAAATATTTTTCAACTTAACAGAAAAAAGTAAACTAAGTTAGTGGTTTAGATGAAAATGACAAAAAAATGCCAAAGATGAAAGGTTGTTTGGCACAAAAAAAAACATTTTGGATGAAACTGGCAAACAAGGCTAAATCTTAGGGACGATTTTGGCAATTTACTCTATATTCTACTAATTAAAGTAATATTATTATATATATTTTTTTTAATTGTAGGTCTCCACTCAAGCTGTTTTGTTTAATGATCTGAAACGTAGATTTAAACTTGCTTTAGTTTAAGTTTTGAGCAGGTGAATCTTTAATAGAAGATTTAAACTTGCTTTAGTTTAAGTTTTGAGCAGGTGAATCTTTAATAGAAAGATTAAATCCTTTTTATTCCTTCTCCCCTCTCCTTTTATTTATATGGGAAAAGATCAAATAGGAAGTTAATTTTGGCTAGGAAGGATAGGAAACCATAGGATTATGACATGTGGCAAATTTTAAAATAAAGAGAAAGGGTATTTTAGTCAATCTCATCATTTCTTCTTCCTTCTTCTCCCCAGTTACTTCAAAACCCACCATTTTCAAAACCCACCATCTCCAACCTTTTCTTCACTTACTATCTCAATAATCACTACATTATAGTGTGATTTTCGTCATCAATCAATGATTCAACCACCCGATCAACGTGTTCTTCAGCTTTTTTCGAAGAAAACCCAGTTTAATTTCATTCAAAATCTCGTTTTTTCTGGTGATTTTGAAGATAATCACTCGATTTGTTCGATTCAATCGCTGATAAGTGTTTCTATCATTTCAAATTTCGTCAATTGATGAAGAAACGGGCTTTGATCCATGTAAGAAATTCTTTAATTTCATTTTCACGATCTGGGTTTTTATTTAGTCATTGCGTTTTACGATCTTGGCGGGGGTCCGGGGGCGGCAGCCCCTGGTAGCGGGGTCCCAGGGGCGGCAGCCCCTGGCGGGGTCCAAGGGGCAGAGCCCCTGGCTGGGGTTGAGCTGTACTAAAAACGCATCAGAAAAATTAATTTTCCAGAAATTGGCTCATTTCGAAGACAGTAATTCGTAGACAATTAAGACAGTTCACAGACAATTCACAAACAGTTCAGAAACAGTTTTATGTGTCCATTGCGTTTTAGAAATAAGAGAGTTTTATGTGTTTTCTGGCTATTGCGTTTTAGAAAAAACACATTTTTAAGTATCTTTAGTCATTGCGTTTTAGGTAAAACACATTTTTGAAGTGTTTTTAGCCATTGCGTTTTAGGTAAATCACATTTTTAGGTGTTTTCAGTCCATTGCGTTTTACAGAGAACACTTTCTTTTGTTTTTTTAGGTCATTGCGTTTTAGAAATGAGACATTTTTAAGTGTTTTCTTGCCATTGCGTTTTACAAATAAAACATTTCTTTGTGTTTTATGGCCATTGCGTTTTACAAATAAGACATTTCTTTGTGTTTTTTGTGTATTACGTTTTAGGTAAAACACTTTTTTATGTGTTTTCAGTCCATTGCGTTTTAGAAATAAGACATTTCTTTGTGTTTTCTGGCCATTGCATTTTACAAATAAGTCATTTCTTTGTGTTTTTTGGTGCATTGCGTTTTAGAAAAATGTCATTTTTTAGGTTTTTTTTTCATTGCGTTTTACGTAACTGGTGGTTTTTCTATTGCGTTTTACACAAATGAGTTTAATTTTTTTTTAAATATAGCAATAGTATACTCGTTTTAAAGATAAAAAATCGCTCGTTTTTTGGTGCAATTTTTATAAAAAAATAATGTCGTATGAAAGAGTTATTAACGTTTAAAAAATGGGGGGGAATTGGAGGAGAGAGAAACTATTGGCTTGGATTGACTAGAATGCCCTTGAACAAACTCACGCGCCTCTTTTCTTTCTTTCAATTTCACTGATTTAATATTAGCCCTTGATTAACTTAATGAATGGTCAAGATCACTTCCTAGCCAAATAAACTTCCTATTGTATCTCCACCCTTATTTATATAATTAACTTGTTATTAGAAATCTAATCTAATCTAACTATATAATAAAAGAAACCTGATTTGGGACACTTGTCAATTTGTGGTTTGTCTCAGCTTTATTTTCCCGTTCATTACCCATTTACCTATTTCCTAAACATGCGGATCCTTTTAACCCATTTGTTATAACCCGGTTTCACACATGAAAAAACCCTAATTTTCACTTACCCTCACCTCAGACTCATCAGATGTTTCTCGATTCTCATCCAAATTTCTTCATCGCTCTCTGGAAATTGAAGCATCAATGTGATCGCAACATCAAAGTTGTTCGATTTGAAGCACGAAATCTCTCCGTCACTCTCTGAGAATAAAAGCACCGATGTCATCGCAACATCAAAGTTGTTTATTTGAAGCACCAATGTCATCCCTCTCTGTGGCTCATGAAACTAAGCTATGAAGAATGTAATTTTTCGATTTGAATGTATATTGGTCTGGTTTGATGATCAGGCGACTAAAACCCAAATAACCTTGAATGATTGGAGTCAGATATGTTTTGCTAGGTAATGATTTTTGATAAATTGTTTGAAAAAATTGGTTTCTGTTGGTACATCAAATGAGAATCAATACTACACAAAATATTCATAAGCATTTGCCTCGATTTTCTTGATTTTGTTACTAATTTTTATATTGTCATCAACATTTAGGTTTATCTCTTCATTTTTACAATAATAGATCGATTAAATAAGAACACAGACATAAATAGAATACAAACAAAGAAAACCCTAATAGATCTCTTATTCTAAGAGATGTTAGGGTTTTTTAAGTTCTATTGTCCTGTTGTTGTGATTTTAATGTTATTAGGGTTTTCTCTGTTTGAATGATTATTTCTCAAAATCTAAGATTGTTTGTTTGAATTTGGTTATCGACATGTATAATCTGTTAATATAATATGTTAATCTCTTTTTTTAAGTTTTTACAGTTTATAATTATTATTTATAGTTATTTTTCAATATGTTGTTAAAAAAACCTATTTTTCAATATATAGTGTCTCTTTTATTCAGTTTTAGTGTCTACCGAAAAGAGTTGGCAGTGCTTGAGTCATGGCTGGAAGTTGTCATGGCAGAAGTCAGCCAGTTATGCTAGGTATGTTATAAGTGGTTGTTGCCCCGGCGCCGGTATCAAACATCAAATCCATCAAGGTAGTCGATTAGGATTATATTTGATATGATTTACACATTGAATTGGCTCATAAAAATGAACTGATGATGAAAGTTTGTTCAAACAGTTACAACATTCATATGTTCGTGGTCCTTCTGCAAATTGGCCAATGAGTCCGTATTTAAACCTTTTTAAATTGGGCAAATTTGTAGCTTCTTATTTGACCTCCTTCCATGAAAAGATTTTTGAGTAAATTTTACTTTTTTTGAATGGCAGGTTAGCCTTCAGTTGGGCTCTGTTGCTTACTTTGAAGTTTCAAATATTTACATGGGCTCTATTCCCTCATTGAAAAGGTTTATGATGCTATATCATGTAAGTGACAATTGACACTTCATTAACTCAATTCAACCAGCATGCATATGTACAACTTCCTTTTCATACTATAAAACACCATGTTTGCCTATGAGTCTTCTGTATTTTTCTGAGAATATTGTTTTTGTCACATTATTTGCGAAAGTATATCGAGACTTTCTTTTGTTCGGAAAATTCATAGTTGTGTATTACATTTTTGCAGGACAAGTAATAGTTGATGGGCATGGTATTAAGGGACTTAAATTGAAATGGTTAAGACAACAAATTGGGTTGGTCAGCCAAGAGCCAACATTCTTTACGATAACCATTCAAGAAAACATCCTTTTAGGTTGACTCGATGCATCCATGGTTAAAATTTAAGGAAGCCGCTCGTGTGTCCAATGCGTATGATACTCAGGTCAGACCATTTTTTGCATTGGAAGGGTATTATGATCATTTTAAGCAAGACCTATTTATTTGCTTTAAACAATTATATTAGCAATACGTGTATATCATAATTTCAAGGTAGACTGTCTTGAAGTGTTTATGTTTCTTTAACAATAATTCATTCTTTTTTTTAGTCCATGATTGCTTTCCTATCACTTTTTTGATAATCTACTAGAATGTGTCAGTGGCTTAAGTGAAACGTGGAGGGTTTTGTACTTTTGCTTCACAAGGCATATCGTTTGTGAAACTTGGATGCTTCACGAGTCATATCGTTTGTGTCCAATAATATTACTGAATACGTCGGTGATCCAAACATGTACATTTATTTTTACACTTCCCCGGTATGATAAATCATCATCCTGGGCTTAAAATTGGTTTATTGTGATTTTGATTTAATGGGTCATTCAGTTGGTGTGCACATTGCTTAAAAGAGAATTCGTTCCGGTGGATCACAGGCAGATCCAAACAAAGGAGTATCTTATGGCAAAAATTGAATGCTGGTGTGGAAGATTGTATTTTTAGGTCACATGTAGCTTTTGTTCTTGTAGGGGTCATTCTGTCGTTTCTTTTTGTGTATTCCTTATATTATATTTTGGTGGCTTTTAGCAACTTGCTAAGAGTTGCTGGTATTTAATAATATGTCGTCAATTACCTTTCAAATAAAATTAAAATATTGTATCTAACCAAATTATTCTATCTATTCTATACACTAACAATTACGAACGTGAACTAGAGTACTACTTTATGATTGGTTGATGCGTGTGGTGCTTCAGGTCCGTTATTATAAATGAGCACTAAAAGGTTCTATAACAATATACTATATGGTACTCATTTTAAGGGTCTTAGTGAGTTTGTTTTCGGAATAATATTGTAGTCTCATTTATTTAATTTTGATTAAATTTGAACAAATTCGAAGTATTTTCATTTGTTAAACCGCGTGTACACGCAGGCTCTAACCTAGTACTTTTTTATAAGAATTTAACCTTAGCCGTTCATTTTATAAGGTTCGTAAAAAAACTGAAAATTCTCTAAAAAAAATCCTCACATTCATTTGCTAGCTAGTTCATTCAGATAACCCTATGAAATCCCATATCCAAAAGTAGACCACAGGCTGAGTGACACGTGTCAAAATAGTAATCACCCGTTGATAAAAAATGGTCGATAACATCATCTCCACTGAACCATTCCTGCATTCAGCCCCATCGAATCAAGCAAACCGTGAAGAGCATTTGATCCAGATGGCAACCACAGTGATGTCTTCATTCACCCTCAAGCCTTCTTCTCCATTTGCAGCTGTGAAGGGTCTTCCTTCCCTTCCCGCCAAAACCCCATTCAGGGTTTCTGCCAGTGGCAAGAAGCTCAAGACTGACAAACCCTATGGTTAGTCACACACACTCTTTACCCATCTATATGTTGTGTACATTTCGAATAACATTGCTTTTGAAATATAGAATTGAGCAAAATATTGAATAGAACAAGAGAATAACAACACAAGGATATAATGAACACACACATATCATTGCATAGATATGTTCTATACACGCACTACACTACCAGAAAACTGCTACTATTCCTACCAAAAATTCATACGCAACGGGATTCTACCGTCCCATGCGGTGGGAGTTCAGTTGGGTTTCCGTCGATATCACTTTGATTCATTACAGCATCAGTACTTGTTATAGTTTATGATATCAAATTTGACAAGCACTCCGTTTCCAAAAGAAGTTAATAAACGTACGTTATTAGAGAAAATTAAATTAAGTGAAAAATAATTGGTTAAAGACTATATTATATAAAGTATAAAGAGTAAAACTTAAGCTTTATATTAAATAACAAACTACTATTCATTCTCTATTTTTTATCCTTAAGTATTATTATTATTACTATTATTATTATGCTAACCGTTGCAATGGAAACATGACATTGGTGTGTCGGTTAATGCAACGGTTCTAACTGTTTAAACTTACGAAACCTAATAATTAAACATAATACTTACTAATGTGACACATAAATACCTAAACAAAGTTTAGTTTACAATACTAATAATTTGAATACTATCTCTCTATCAACTATGTGAAATCAAAATCTAAAGAGGGTTTCTTTCTTTCTTCTAACAGGAGTTAACGGTGGAATGGCATTGAGGGAAGGCCTAGATGCATCTGGAAGGAAGCCAAAGGTTTGAATCTTTGGTGTTTTACTATATTCTCTCCAAAAGTTGCATCTACTATAACTTAACTTTGTTATGAACTTTGAATTATGATTCAGGGAAAGGGTGTTTACCAATTCGTTGACAAGTATGGTGCTAATGTTGATGGATACAGCCCTATCTACAATGAAGATGAATGGTCTCCAAGTGGTGATGTCTACGTTGGCGGTGAGTAAACGGTTGTGTTTTGTTTTTGGTTGAATTGTTGTATGCATACAAGTGTTTGGTTGATTGTTGGTTGTATTGTAAATTGCAGGTAAAACTGGTTTGTTGATTTGGGCTATTACTTTGGCTGGAATTCTAGGTGGTGGTGCTCTTCTGGTTTACAGCACAAGTGCTCTAGCACAGTAATTGTATTTCCATCCATCTTGTTATTGTTATAAGTGATTGTTTAGAATATCATGTCAAATACAAGATTAAACTATCAACCTTGTACAACTATTTTTGTACTTTTGCATTAAGTACATACATAATGTTCTTTTCTTAAGAATTAGTATAATATTTGGCTCTTCGGACCAACCAATATCGTCTTCTTTACACCTTAGAAGTTCGGCGATTTGTTTTTGGTTGTCAGAGTGGAGACTTTCCACAGGGTCACCCAGTGGCGAAGCTTGAGATTTCCGACCGGGGGGTCGAAAACGTATATACCAAAATATTTCTATAAAACCAGGGGGTCAAAACGTGTATACCCAAAAATTTCTATACGAAAACTCCATACTCTCCACTACTGAACGAAATTTCGGAGGGTCGGCCGCCCCCTCCCGCCCCTATTATCCTACGCCCATGAGGTCACCCATCTTGGAAGTGCCCCCACCTAAGCGTGTTTAGCTAAGGAGTTATTCTCTTATCCACATTCATGCGTCTAAAACGTGTTGATTAATTTGATGTGAGACATTTCTCATTAATTCAACATCTCTCATCTACAACCAATGTGGGATTTGTTTTGGGTTTTACATTTAAACTAACAATTAAGGGGGTGTTTGGGAATAGGGATTGCTTGTTTATTACATTTGAAATTAACAACTTGGAGATTTAAGAGCCTGGATAAACGAAGGCAAAACACTCTCAAAAAAATCTTTTATTATTTTATAAAATGCAATAAGAAGATAAGCAATGTAAGAATATGTGGTAATTATCAAGCATGTGTCTGTTTGATAAATGAATCGTTATGATAAAATTCTTGAGACGGTTTGAATCGTTTATAACCCGGGCCTAGGATGTTAAGGTAAAAAGGAATTAGGCTAACAAGTTATGAAGAACACAAAGTACATTTTCATGTGGCCATGGGTTCGAGTCCCACGGATCAGTGTAAATGCTCTTCGATTGAAGGAAAAATCGACCACACCTCATCTACTTCGTCTCGTACTAGATAGGAAGATTTGAAAAAACTGAAAAAGCATGGAGCGCTCTTGTATAAAAGTATGTAGCATGTAGAGAAAGATTCTGGAAGAATAACCTTACATATGTTAAAAGAGGAGACTTCCCATTATAGAACTATAATGGACTTAACCATAATAGGTCACCTTCAACATGGGTCTGCCAAACTTGGATTAATATGAGTTGAGCTTAACATATTATGTTTTGTTTCATTCGGAAGGGTAACTCCATACTCAATTAAGGGGTTGTTTGGGAACTTCTGAATGAGTAAGTACTAAACCACTAAGAGGTCTAAACCATTAAGTGCTAACCAGTAAAAGGTTTGAACTATGAAGAGCTAGTAAAATGCTTAACCATTCAGAGGCAAATGTTTGACCAATTCAGATAAGAGGTCTAAACCATTCGGACTCAGTATAATGCCTAACCATTCAAAAGCAAATGTCTAAACCATTCAGACATCTGCTCGCAAAACAAACAGTCTGAACTATTAAATATTGAACCAGTAAGAGATCTGAACTATTAAAAGCCCCCATTAAGAGCTGAAACAATAGCCTAAGTCTTTTTATTATCAAATATTTTATATTTCAATGTATTCCCATTTCTTGATTTGGAATAGCAAATTGGATTAGTGGAATAGAGCTTAAAAGGCTGGGATGGAAGTAGGCCCATTTTCATCTAAATAAAATCCATATTATATGCAAAGCATGCCCATTTCCATTCACATAATCTCTTGAGTTGGCCCACAACAATCTTCAAATGTAACCATGAACCATCTGTGTGTAAGTATCGATCCACAAATTCGAAACTGACACCAGACCTGGGCACTAGGCTAGACAGCTAGACTGAACCGGTACCATCTATATTTGGTCAGGCTTTTTTATTACAAGGGGTTGGGCCCTAACCCAAAAGTTACAAGAAAAGTAGATTCTGAAACCCTGAAAATATTTGGGCCCAACAGTTAAGGAAAGCCATTGTGCATTGGCCCAACAGTTATTTGCCCAAATCGGTTCCGGTTGGAACCGGTCAGGGGGGCGACCCCCGAACTTTTCGCTCAGTAGTGTTATGTATGTACGTTTCGTATAGAATTTTTTAGGTATATACGTTTTCAACCCCCCGGTTTTATAAAAAAAATTACTTATATAGAATTTTTAGGTCCGGTGACTTCCTACCCCCCAGTGGAAATTTTCAAGCTACGCCACTGGAACCGGTTCTAGTTTGGATCAAACATGGTCAAAATCAATCTTAGTTGAAACCAGCTTTTGAGGGGAGAACTGAGCGGTTTGGTTCCAAAACCAGGTTTTAACCGGCTCAACTAGGATTTGACCGATTTCAAACCGGATTCTAAGCATAGGTTTCCCAGGCTAAATATTTACATTGTCAACATTTATAATAATATATTATTTGTATTTGCAATCTTTATAAAATTAATATAACTTTAACCGTTTAAAAGCATTAAGTGACGCATATAAATATTGAAAGGTACATTTCTCGGTCTTAACTTTTTGCCATTACCCTACCCTACACTACACGTAGCACCCGACCAACCCGACACGCTATGCGTAAATGCTAAATGTTTATATCTAATTAACGTTAGTTAACAATTTGGTAAGCACTTCCAATTAAAATTCAACAACAATTGAGGTAGGTAGACTATGTGCCATTGTGCCTTTGAGTTTGGTCACATGTTGCTTTCTAGCTAGGGACTGAGATTCTCGTTATGACTTTTTGCCTTAAACTAAACCTAACCCCATTAATATATCCATTCTCATTGTGGTATTTATGTAGTTAAGTATTATTTTAATCTAATTAACAAATAATCACGTCCCTGTTATTAGGTTAGACTTTTTATCGTGACTTATTACATTCGTGCGCTTGGTGAAAATCAAATAACCCCTACTCGTTGACTATTGATTTTAGCAGTCTATTTCATCTTTTATTCCCCTTAATTAATGCATTCACACATACATTAATATATACATGTGTTAAGATCTATATATTGCCTTTCCATTATGTGTATTATCTTTAGAGTTAACTTCTGTTTTGCTTCCTGTGGTTTGTTCACTTTAACGGTTTTGTCCCAATCATTTAAAAACGGCCATTTTCCTTCTTAATGTTTTGATCTTGTCACCAGTTTGCTCCTTGGCTCTAACTCCATCTATATTGTATGTTAACTGAAAGGGTATTTTTGTAATTCCAAGTTTACATACAAGATCCAAGTACCCTTATGTTATACTTGAAATTACCAAAATACCCTTCCAGTTAACATACAATATGGATGGAGTTAGAGCCGAGGAGCAAACCGGCGGGAAGATCGAAACATCAAGGAGGAAAATGACTGTTTTTAAATGATTGGGGCAAAACCGTTAAAGTGACCAAACCACAGGGAGCAAAACGGAAGCTAACTCTTATCTTTATTTCGGATAACTTTGCATTGTATAATACAGAACCATACACTACATTACATAATACAAGTACTTTATAAAAATGAAATAACAGGAGAGTGGGAGACACAACAAATCCGATCTCATATATACATACGTATATACTCTCCCATGTGTGTATGTCTTGGTTTATAGGGGATGTTCAAGATCGGTTGAATGTACCATGTAATCACATTTGTCCGTTAAATTATTAGTAGGTTTCTCATTTTGTTCATTCATTAGCCTGAACAACTTGGACGTACAGTTGTAAAGTTATACACAACGTTGTAATTGGTTTTAATGCATCATTCTAACTAGCTTAAATGCATTGTTATAGATGAACAACTTAGACACATTATTATGTCGTTACGTGTGTTATAATCAAGATGCGTAATGTTCTTTAAATAAAAATAAGAGTTAATTACACCGTTAGTCCTTGTGGTTTTGTCAAAAATAACAACATTGGGTACTAACTTTTTTTGTTGAAACATTGAGTTATACGATTTCATTTTTGTAACAATGTTGGAAATTAAGGCAAACTTTAGTTAAAAACTAACATTAAATCAGGGGTAGTTTCATCAATATACTAAACAAATATATACCACCCTTTATATTTATGAGATTTCTTTATACATTAACTTTTTTTCTTCTTCATTCTTTAAATCACATGTTAGCTGCAGTTAAAAAAAATCTTCATTTTCCTTTATATAATTTTTTTTTGTGTGTTATTTAAGTAGTTTTGAATCAATTAACTAAGATTGGGTCTTTTTTCAACCAATTATTAACAGGACATTAATAAATTCATTTTATTATAACATATTGATTGAAATGAGTCATTGTTTCATTTTGTACATTGCAATAAAAATTATTACCATAACTCACTAGAACAAAAATTATTTGAAAATGAGTTATGGTATTACTTTTTATTGCAATGTACAATACGAAACAATGACTCATTTTTATCAATATATCATAATAAATGAATTAGTTATTTTTTTATATGTTTTACGTTTTGGTTTAATTTCTTTGTATTAACACGCTGCAACTTTAGTGTTAGTGGTCGTTGGTAGTAGTGTGACATCGGTGTCCGCCCCCGCCGCAACGCGGGGGTGCTTAATACTAGTTGTTATCAAAATGAAACTATAGAACTTAATGTTGTAACAAAAAGGAAAGTTAGTACCCAATGTTATTATTTTGACAAAACCATATAAACTAACAGTGTAATTAACTCTAAAAATAATATACTCAACTTAAATGGAATAAAAATCTTGATTTTATGAATAAGGCTTTATTAGATATTAAAAATACGAATAAGGCTTTATTAGATATTGAAAATATAAAAGTTATTCGAGTTAAAAATAAGGTAAATGAACTAGATTTAAATAAATAATTCAACATTACATATATATAAAAGATGCAACATTACACATGATTATTTTTTTAAATAATTTATTTAATTTTAACTCCCTGTTAATGTTAATTTTAACTTTGCTAATATCTTGGGTTTTAATTAGTAAAATCAATAATTGAAAATACTTCATACGCTTGGTACTAAATATTCAATTTGCTTTTTGCATCGGGCATCCTTTATATATTTAATTATAGAAACAATACTATTACCATTTTATGGCTAATGACATTAGGCATGACATCAAAGTGAGTGATTTGATTTGATTTAAATTTGTTTATGTATGTTTCCTCCCTCCAATCATCAAATAAAATATTCGATGAATATATGTTATTAAAAATTTATGTTTGATGAAGATAGCGAATATCTAGTGAGGTCATAAGATGGATGTTAAATACATAAAAAAAAATTACCATTTTAAAGAATTATTTAATTAATAGCCAACAGGAGTATTAGCTTGCCGGCTAAGTCTATGAAAATGATACTTCATTATTAAACTCTATGCTAGGAAAATCATTCACATGATAATCACTACAATTATTGTTACTATAAATAATATAAACTTATGTCATTTCATCGTATGATACATTTTGATTTTGTTAAGGAATGAAACAAATTTTACCGTATAGAACAATAACAATAATATTAATAAGTTACATATATTACGCTAAAATATAACTTATATAACCTTTTTATCATCATAAGTATTATGATTGTGTTACTAAAAACTAACTGTCATGTAATCATTTATATAGTTATAAAAGATACATTATTTACATACAATGCTAGAAATACTAATAATAATAATAACAATTTACATCGAGATAGATGGTGAACGAGCAACAAGTTGCGCCGCTACCATTTTTGAATAGCAAAACTAAGTCTTAAGGGTACCACATGGTAACAGGCAAATATGCATCCGACAAAAAGCTTTGATCAGAAGTCCCTTGATCACCAAAGTCGAACGTTGACTCGTTAAAATTAATTTGTTTGTCCATGTTGAAACGACTCAAAATAGCTTTGATCATATCCTTGTTCTCACAACATTGTGACGATGATGAAGATGATGACGGAATTGTATGATCGGGTGGTGGTGGTGGTGGCGGAGCCAATTGTGGTTTTACATTGGTGGAGAATAGAAGGTGATTGTGGTTAGTTAGATCATATTGGGGAGTAGATTGGTTGTAAATGGTGGAGAAGCAGGGCACCTGCTGGCTAATTATATTATTATTGGTGGGTTGACTTTGGTCAAAAGAGAGAGTGTAAGGTTCCATTAGTGGTGGTAGAGATGAAGAGCAACTTAATGTATCTTCATGTCCTTCATACTTGCTTATGCTTCCCATATTGCTATCAACTTGTTTTCCATCAATAATTCTTTCTCTATTCTTGCAAAACACTCTACACAACACCCAGTCTTCCTGTAATAATAATAATATCATAACATATAAGCATATAATCAATGTTTATCACTGGCGAAGCTTGAGATTTCCGACGAGTGGTCGAAAATGTATATACCCAAAAATTTCTATAGAACCGGGGGTTCGAAAACGTATATACCCAAAAATTCTATACGAAAGCTACATACATAACACTACTGAGCGAAAAGTTTGGGGTCCCCCCCCCCCCGACCCCTTCTAACCTTCGCCCCTGATATTAACACCACAGCTATATACAATATCAAAAGCGAAATTAATAAAGAACCAGATTTAAGTAAAGAAGCGTAAGAATTGCATAAACACTTGTATCTTTTGCTTTAAATGTTTTTTTTTCACTCATTAAGCATGTCAAACAACGCATACAAGTGTATTACGCGATTCTGACGGTTCTCTGCTTAAAAGTGGTTCTACAATAAAAGTATCACTTAAGAGAAACAAAGAAAAATAAAGAGAAATGAATTAAGACCTTGAATGAAGAATCAAGTTGAGGTGATTGAGGATCTTGTAGCCTGAATTCATGCATGACCCAATCAGTTTTCTTTCCTTTGGGTGCCCTTCCAAGATAGAAAACAAGAGTCTTTCTCATCCCAACAAGTGTGCGGTTTCGAAGGATAGATCTATCTTTTCCGGTTGCCTTCCAGTACCCTGACACAGTGGCCCTGTTTGTACGCAATCCTGTTGCATATTTTCGATCTCGCTGGCTATAGAAGTACCATTCCTTGCCTCCCACGCATGCCGTATCTAACATATATAAATTCATTATAATTAGCCACTTCGCAAATTTTTTAGAACCCTTGAACTTAAACAGGTTGTGTTCAAGTTAACATGTTTATTATACAGGTCGTGTTTAGGTTAACATATTTAATAAGCTTATACAAGTTATTTTCGCCAAAAAAATGATTATTTTTATATCGTGTTTGTGTCGTGTTTCGGATTTTATTATACAGATCGTGTTTAGGTTGAACATGTTTATTAAGCTTATACAAGTTATTTTAGCCCAAAAAATATGATTATTTTTATATCGTGTTTGTGTTGTATTTCGGATCATGAGCTATCACATGGTATAAGAAATAAATATAAATATAAATATAAATTGAAAAACTGTTATTGCTATATTACGTTTACGAAAAGTAAGTTATAGAACATAGATACACTGAATACAAAACAAGATATAAAACCACTGACACATCGCTATCAATTTTGAGAAACTAAGCTGTCTCAACTTTATTACCATAATAATAAAGTAGTTATCTTTTATATTCTCTTTAAAAAGAAAAATATGTGTAGACACCACTCACCTCTTCAAAATCAAAATCAGTTATATATTAAAACTATTTTATTAGCCACATATTACACTTTATTAAATCTATGCTAGTTGATCGATTTTAATTTAAAAAAAAAAACAAGTAAGGTGACGAACAAGTTAATAAAAGACTAAGCAGCACCCGTGACACCGGTATATTCTTTTTTATGTGGTTTTGATCCGTTCAAAAAGAAGTTTTCCGGCGAAAAAAAAAAAGAGTTTTCACGGCAACTTCAATAATTTGGGTTTTTAATAGAAAAGGTTCCTAAAGGTTCGTAATAAGGTTACAAAGAGGTTTGAAACAAAAATATTGAGTTTTCCGCTCAAAAATGAATTTTCCGGCCAAAAACATTTTTCCGGGGACTGAAGACTAACGACGTAAGAGTTCTGTTAGTCAGTGTCTATTGGAGGCCAATATATTAATAGTTGGGACCGCCAATGGTTATTTTTCAAGTTGAAATTGTTGGCGGCCAACGACGAATAGTTGGGATTTAGTAATATCCAATATTCCTTTTCATAACCAAATTTTAAGAATTTTATAAATTGAGTTGATAGACACCTAAATTCCGAACATAAAAAATAGGTATGTTCATGAATTGGATCATAAGTATATTATTTTTCATATGAGCTACTTCACTAGAATTGTTCGTACATCGGTACATGTGGATATTATTGTATGTAATTTACGTAAAAACTATTTTATGTGGTTTTTATAACCAAATCTTAAGAATTTTATAAACTGAGTTGATAGACACCTAAATTACAAACATAACAAAATTAATAGGTATGTTCATGAATTGGATCATAAGTATTTTATTTTCCATATGAACTACTTTACTAAAATTGTTCGTACACGATGGATATTATTGTATGGAATTTTATATAACTAAAACCATATAAACATGTGAATCACATATAAAGTAAATATGCTATGTGAGTTTTTTTTTTTTTTTTGAAATTTAAATATGCTATGTGAGTGATCTTAATAATATTGATAATAATTATAATTTGTTGTTTTTAGACGTGAATTGGTGGTGTGTGAGGGCCAATCACGTGGGCAGTGAACGACAATTAAGGTTAAGATAGGGCCACCCAAATTTGGCCACACTAGCTTATCACTTCCTTTATAACAATAATAATAATAATCATTTATGCATGAAGCTAAACCATCAAAATCTAACAATAAATATGTGTATTATAGTTAGTTATATGTTAACGCCCAGTTTAACCACTCTTTGAAAAATGATGATCATCTTAAAAGTAATCCATATTTTATTATTATAATTTTTTTCATAGTGTGAATAAAAGAAAATCCACATATAATATTGTATGTCATATTTTTATTTCATATGTATTTTGTAGTTTTATTGTATAATACACAATAGTGTATTTTATTGTATAGTATAATATAATCTTACAATAGAATAACACTTTAGGACTGGTCATTATTATTATTTTCACACTTTAGGGTTGGTCATTATTATTATTATTATTATTATTATTATTATTATTATTATTATTATTGTTATTTTCAAATGAAGACAAAGGGATAAATGTCAATTTCATTATAAAGTAAGTGAAAGAAATATGGAATACGAAAGAACTTTCCATCTTTTTTGTGTATGTGTGTGAGTGACAAAATAACACGTAGATCAAGATATACATACACATATATTGTACTTCTATCGATTCATATGTATTTAATATATTATTTTAAAAAATGAGTTTGAATGTGTAGTCTCTCTTCTAAGATTGTAAGTTTGTGTGTCTTATAACCACTATAAGTTAATTAAACAACTTTACCGAAGGCAAGATCCGTTGTTTATCTGTCAGTAAAGATATTTATTGTCGGTAATTCGTCTAGTAAAATTCTATGGAAAAATTGGGTGTGGTCTCTCCATTGACGGATACTACCAACATAACATCGACATGTTACCAACATAACACCAATTCACCAAAGATCACTTCATTGACGGATTGTCAACGACTTTTTAACCACAAGTCGCCGATGACATATTCACCGACATATCACTGACTAGATATTTAGAAACTCAATATTTCCTTTTAGTGTTTGGTAAGCTACTTGCTTTGATGGCGATCGCCTACACTTTTGAATAAAAAAAAGATTGTTTTTTTTTTCATATATTTGTGGGTGATCACCCGTAAAAATTTTAATCAGTCATTTTTGTCATCAGTAAAAGTCATTGGTGGTAAAAAAAAATACTATGTGTAAAATACAAGTACACAATTAATATTGCACAAAGTGTAACATAGAAAGAAATTGTGAGAAAACCATTCTCAAAGTCTATAAAATAATTATAATATAATTTTATTGATTTCACTTTTGATGATTAAAGGTCTTATTAATTTATATGCATTTAACTTATCTTATGCATATAAAAAAGGGAAAGAAAATACTAATATAACTAGTAGGCTTGTTTCAATGTTTGACCGAAATTATCCATTTAAACTCCTATCCCTTTTTCTTAAAGTGAACTAATTTATCAATGTATTTTTTTAACAATAAGATGTATCTAAAATATAATTGATTTACTTTTTTTTTAACGGTAAATTTTTTTACTCATGTCGCCAGTGGGACTTGAACCCATTACTTATATAGTTAGAGATGATTTGGCAAACCTATCTCATACTTGTTTACACGTATCAAACCCACTAGAAACCCGTAATTCAATGATGTGACGCTAAGATAGTAAATCATAATTTACGAACGATGGCCAGAAAGAGTATCTAATACGATCGATAAAATCGAAAAATGAGATTAAGAATTAACTAAAAGATTACCAGGAAGATCCCATGGCTCGCACTTGTTTAGATCAACTTCAACAAGAAGAGATAACTTGTTGAACAAGTAATCGCATACGAGTTCTTCGTCTCTTGGATGGAATCTGAAGCCTGGGGGTAGTGTGGCTTCCACCAAACTCAGGTTGCTCATGGTGTTCGATGTGTGTTTTTGTGTGTGTGTTTTGGTGTGTGTTTTGGTGTAATGACTTGTGAGAGAGCGCCAAATAGGGAACTCCTTTTTATATATGAAAATCTATGATATATCAATATATTTTATTATTCTAAAGAATGGTTGACTAGAAGGGTAATATGGTCAATAAATAATTATTAAGGTGGTAATTACGTTATGGAAGAAGTGACTGTATGTATGTCCAGCCAAGCCATGCCAGGATTGGTCACCAACTGCAGTTCACATTCAACACGTCTCATCACTCTTCCTCTAAAAATCTGTACTTTACCACTAATTATATAAAGAATTTACAAAAAAAGAAACATTTATGGTTGTGGTTTTGTATTTACAAAAGTGTTACATGGATGTAGGGATGCTAAAAATACCTAAGCACGATAGATATATCTGAAACCTGAAGGATTTGGGATGGGTATATCAGATATCCGACGAGTATTGGGGTAATGCTGACACGTGGAATGGGAGCCCCCCACCGCTTGGTTACGTGGCCGTGGGGTATGGCGGGGCGTGGGTTGGGTGCACCGCGTGGCAGCATAATTATAAAAAAAAAATACAAAAAATTTATAAAAAATCACACAACATTTATAAAAAAACCTACAACTTCATTAAAATTTTAAAAATTACATAATTTCTAAAAATAACAAACCTAAAGCGTTAAATAAATTTTAAAAAGGTCGATCTTGTCGAACGCCTTTTTTTCCTTGCCTCAAAAAGGTCGATCTTGTCAACGACGCTTGTGACGAGAGCAATTTCCTCTTCATGGGTCCAGGATGCCATAGCGGGGTTGGGTTCGTGGGATGGGGTGGACCAGTGGGGTAGCGGGTTCGAGAGAAGTGGGTAGCCGGTGGGGTTGTTGGGGAGCCGGTGGGGTTGTTGGGTTCGTGGGATGGGGGGACCAGTGGGTTGGGGTTACAATATATAGGGCCTTTGGGATACCCGGGTGGCGGTTCTAGAAGATAGGGGGACCGTTTGAAATTTAAAATTCGAAATTTAAAAAATGGGGGGACCGCCTAACGTGGCGGGTGAGCCAATGAGATTCAGCCAACTAGCATGGCCATACCGCCCCACGCCCGGCTTGAAACCCAAGCCCCAAGGGCCACGCCCAAACCCAAGCCCACCCGGGGTGGTGGCTTGGGCGTTTTCCCCCAACCCACGCCCAAACCCCCGCCCCATACCCCACGGTCTAAGCATATGTGTTGGGCAGATTAAAAATAGACATTCAACAATCCTACAGTCTCTTCTACTGTTTCCCCTACCTCACTTAAACCCCACTTTTAACACATTTAATGTTTCAGCTATAATTTTAAATTAACACGTCTAGTATATAAAAAAGAAACTAAATCTCATTAATTATTAGAGCTAGGGTTTGCAATTCTCATTAATGTTTCAGCTATCCACTTCTTGATCATGGTCCAACGGGTTATCTGTAGCAATTGTTCAATCACAAGGGGCAGGGGTTTGTCTTTGGAAGGTTAGGGTTTGCAATTCAAAAAGAAGTGGTGGCGCAGCTTGTTGCCCGTCTACTTTCTATTTTGATGTAACTTGGCAAGTTTTTTTATGGAAATCTTAAAGGTATATGTTATATATATAAAAAAAACATAAACATAACCTTCTAATAAAAAAAATCTTATGATAAGAACTAGGTTATAACCCCGTGTATTACACGGGTCGAATAAATGAATTTTATATACTAAATAATAAAACAAAATATCTTTAAAAACATCATTTATTGCACGGGTTGAATAAATAGAATTTTATATATTAAATAATAAAAGTTATATCTATAAGAACCATATTGTACGGATTGAATAAATATAATTTTATATACAAAATAAAAAAGTTATATCTTTAAAACCAAGTGTATTACACGGGTTGAATAAATGTAATATTGTTTAACAAATAATAAAATAATACATCTTTAAAAAAACCTCATTTATTACACTGGTTGACTAAATGTAATTTTATATACAAATAATAAAAAAGTTACATCTTTAAAAATATGTGTATTTCACGAGTGGAATAAATGTAATTTTCTATACTAAATAATAAAAAATATATATCATTAAAAAAAACCCCATGTATTAAAAATATATATCATTTTCTAATTTTATATATCAAATAATAAAAAGTTATATCTTAAAAAACCTCATGTATTACACGGGTCAAATAAATGTAATTTTGTATTGTAAATAATAAAAAAAGTATATCTTTAAAAAAACCACGTGTATTACACGGGTTTAATAAATCTAATTTTATATGCCAATAATAAAAAAAGTCATATCTTTCAATATACTAATGGATAATACTCGATACGCGATGGATATGGTGATTGTGAAGATGGTTCTTGAAAAGAAGATATGTTATTCAAGAAGCAAATCAGCATCTATTTGAGTGATAAAATGTTGGTAACAATTCCGACAAATGGATTTATAAATTATGTAATAAAATTGATATAATAATATTTTTAGTAATGAAAATAAAAATATTTCATATATTAATACAAAGTTTGGTTTTCGTGATAAATAATTTGTTTTATTTAAAAATATCTTAAATTAACAATTTAAATTTTAGAATAATATTTTACTAGAAAAATAGAAAAATGGCATTCGAAATTTAAAGTAGGATGAAATTTAATATTAGCTCATTATTCATTTAATTAATATAAGATGAGTTTGGAAGTGATGCGAGAAAATCATAAAATAAATGCTTACAGTAAATGATAGGTGTTACACATTAATGTTTTATTATATAGTATAGTATAGACATATATTTAGATTGATATAAATAGCTTATTCTATTGTAGTAAAATTTGTTAACGAAGTCTCAATAAATTTAACCCTTTATTTAAAACTTGTAAATGTAGAAATGATAAATAATATTAGTTAATTTTATTTTCAGTTTCGTAAAATCTATTTGATACCAAACTAAACAAAACGTTCAAATATATAGTTAATATCAAGAGTGAATTACGATTTTGGCCCCTGTGGTTATATCACTTTTACCCTTTTGGCCAAAAAATAATATTTTAACATCTGAGCCCCCAACGTCTTTTTTCTAACCCTTTTGGCCCCTAACACTAACCCCATCAATTTACTTTTGAGGGCCAAAATGGTTAGAAAAAAGACGTTGGGGTCCAAAAGGGTTAGAAAAAAGACGTTGAGGGCTTAGATGTTAAAAAAATTCTTTTTTGGGCTAAAATGGTAAAAGTGATATAACAACAGGGGCCAAATCGTAATTTACTCTAATATCAAATTAGATAACTAAGTTTGAATTTGAAGTAAATAGATAAATATAAAAGTAATAATTAAACTAAATAATATTTAGTAGGAGAATTATCTATAATTAATTAGAAGAGATTAAATTAAAATAATAATTATTCATAAGACATGGCTTAATATGATGACAAGTGTCCCTAAAATGATTTCTCTTATTGTATAGTATAGATGACTCTTAACTTTATATCTCTATTGTAACTTTTTATTTTTATAATTTAATATTTACTTATAATAACTTTTTATGTTTATAATTTAATATTTACTTAGTGTTTGGCGACTTCACATTTTTACTTAAGGGTAAATGATAATATAGAATCATATGTCTACAACCGTTTTGATAGTATGTACATACAAATGATCAACTCCATGATTAATTAAAATTGTGCATCACTTCTCTTCTCAATGTAAGTCTCACAATTTTTTTTCTTTTTTTTTTTTTTTGAAATGAAGTCTCACAAAGTTAAACAACTAAAATCTCTATTAACGTACATCATGTTTTAATCAATGATGTTTTATTAACTACATAACTTCACAATGTTTTCAATGTGTTTTAACTTTTAGAGTTAATAGCCAAAATGGTCCCTAAGGTTTGCTCACTTTTGTCACTTTAGTCCAAAATCCAAAATTTTTAAATCTGGGTCCCTAAGGTTTGCATTTTGTTGCCATTTTAGTCCAAATTTCAAAACCAGTTCAGATTTCTAAAAAAAACCTGATTTTTGTCCTTTTCTGAAGGGCATTTTGGTCATTTTAACTATTAATAAACCCCAAACACCCCTAAAACTTACTCTGCACACACACACACACTCTCTCTCTCCAAACACCCATCTCTCTCTCTCCTCTCTGTCAAAAAACCCAGATCAAGAATCAAGAACTGTAACACCCCGAAAACGGGTTTGGTAATTAAACCCCGTTAATACTAAAGACGGGGAAAGTACCGTTAGTGGTAAAACTAAACTGGCAAATATTAGGAATTTATTTAATAATCCTAATATTTATTCGAAGTGAATAAAAAGCTTTTAAGAAATAAAGTTATAGAAGGCCCGAGTTAACGGGACCCGAAATAAACTTAGTCATAAATATTCTCGAACCCGCAAAGTTAACTAGGAATATTAAACCTAGTTAATTAGTGGGGAATATTGTTAGAAATAAGTAGGTTGTGCCCTACTTAATTAACTAACCAAATTAGAGGGGCCAATATTGTTAAAAGTGAAACCTATATTATTGATTTTAATTAAAAACAAAAAAACAAAACACCCCATTTGGGGGTCTGATCGATCAAGAATGAGCAGGGGCGACACCCCACTCTCAAACCCTAGAAAATTCACTAAAACTCTCAATTGGAGGTGCAAATCTGGTCCAAAACGAAATTCGAGCATAGATTATTGATCCTTGTCACAAGAGGATTAAGAGGTATGTAAAATTTCATGAAAACTCTCAACTTGAAATTCTCATGAAATTGGAAAAATCTGAAATTATGGTTGCATGTGTGTCTCATGATGATTTAGGAACAACTATAGCGTCTAGGGACAAACCCTAGGCAAATACAAGTTGAAATCATATGAAATTTTGGTGAATCCATGAACACCATTGTAGGTGATTAGTGGGTTATGTGTAATTTGATGAACACTAGGAAATAGATTGTTAATCTAGTGTAATTTGACAATGTTGAAGTGATTACAGAAAATTTGAAGTTATCAACTTTGTAAGAAGGGTGATTTATGTGAAATTAGGGCTAAGAGATGAGCTAGAGACTTGATAAATGAACATGTAAAATTCTGCCCTTAAGGTGTTTGTTGAAATGCCTCAAAGAATGCTCGAAACTAGAATTTTGTAGTTAAAACACCTAATTGTGATGTTTTGGCTATTATGCAAGATGTGATAAAAAAGAGTTCTCAATGTGATAAACGTGGTTAGAACTTTGGTTAAAACGGTGGTCTAAAGATAACGCCTACCGGGTAATTAAAGAATGCTAAAACTAGTTGATGAACTCGAATATGCAATTAGCATACTAATGGGCATTTGACTTTTAAAAAGGTCAAACTGACCTATAATACGATAAGTAGTAATTTTGATATGAAATGCATAAGGTGGAATAAATCGTATTACATTATGATTAAACTAACCACCTTGAAAACGATGATGATAGTTTGACGCGTAACAAGCTAGGTGAAGCTTGAGGAGAAAGCGGGTCGAACGAATCAAGAATGAAAAGGAAAGCGTAATTCGGATGAAAGGTAAGTGAAACTTACACACTTTGTAGAATACTTGTTTACTTTACAAGTAATAAATGCGATAACGATAATAATGAAAATATGGTTTCCGACACGATTGGTACGAGTCGGAACATATAAAGATGATAAAAACCATGGTTTATGGTAAAAATGATAAATCGGTAAATCGGTCATGTAATGACTAAGAGATTATGAGTTTGATAAGATTACCGCGTAGTGTAATCTAATATTGAGAAAAGGGGTAAAAATGGAAATTTAGTCAAGTGTCGATTAATGTAAATTGACAATAAAAAGGGCACCCATGGCGTAAGCCGAACGGGTCAAATTTGTAAGAAATGAGTTAAAGAGAAAAGGAGGGGTCAAGTGGTAACATCCGACATGGGCCGGATGTGTAAATTTGAAATTTACAAACCTTGTTTTACTACATATGTAAATGTTTGGTCATATGAGCCAAACGGGTCAAATGGTGATGATAACACCATTTGACAATAATGACTAATCTTGGTTGTCAAGTCATATGTAAACAGGAACGAGTAGCAATTCTGGGATAATTGCGACGCTATAGAATATTGGTTAATAAATGCGAGGTATAAACGGGTCTATACGTTGATCCGAGCCAGGTACGCACAAATAAGTTGTAGTAAGAAGTGCAATTTGGTCAAATATTAGTGGAAGTCCTTTATCGTAAAAATGAAGGATTAAATGTGACCAAAACGCCCTTGTTAGCTAATTCGAACAAACAACCTTTAAAGGTTGTTTGGAAACAAGTTTTATGATTAAGCAAATACTTAGATTAAGTATAGAAGTTGAAAGAAGTATTATATTAGTCAAACGGTACTATTTGAGTTTTTGCCGTAAAATAATGATTCGAGAAGTAAAATTTGGTTTATATAGATCACCACATCAAACCGCCATAAACACAATTGTGGTGGGAGATTATAGGATAAGAAATGTGGTGATGAAATGCTAGAAACAATCGAGAGCGATTTTAGGCTCGAAAATGCTTAAATACCCTTAACGGGTCAAAATAAGCATACGAGCGAAAACGGGTTTAAATTGTGAAATAAACTTGTGATTAGAACCTAAAATGGTAGTTAATAACAAATTGAGAAGTGTAGATGATGTAGGAATCAAACAAATGTGTTCGTTTGATAAAATGCATAAACGGGTCAAAATGTGGTAAAAGGGCGATAAGCCGAAGACTTAAAAGTCTGAAATTTTATTATGAAGGTTGTTGGATTTTAACTCCATAAGATGGAGAATTAAATTACGGACGCGTAAGAAAAAGAATCGGGTAAAACGGATCAATAACGAAGAAGTTATGGCCGTTTCCGTGAAATCAGATCGTGCAGGGAATATGCAGCAACTGATAAGCAAGAGTCTGTGAAAACAAGGGCCTCGCGTAGCGCGAGCCCCTGTAGCGTCACGCGACGCCCCCAACTCGAAAAAATTGTTATTTTTGTTATATTTAACCCCTGTACTTGTTTGAACTTCATATCTAACCCCTGTACTTGTTTGAACTTCATATTTGACTATCAAAACTAACTTTTAAGTTGGTTTTGATCATAGGTGATTGCCATGAGTGCCCGGATGAAGATCAAGCGACGAGCAAGAACCGAACACGATCACAAAATAAGCTTCCGCACTATGTATCGTTATTATGTTAAATGACGAATGTCGTTTCATTGTTTCTTTTAAGTGATGAACTTAATTACATTATGTTCTAAACTTTTAAATTGTAAAAGGTTTTAGTAAACCCGTTTTTCCAATGGATATGTAATCTTAATTACATGATTGTTTTCGTAAATAATACGCTAAACCTTGATTCATAAGAACGGGTGTTACAAGTTGGTATCAGAGCCTTGGTTTAAGAGATTCAAGCATGGTGGGGAAAACCGTGCTTGGACTTAAACCTTATGCTCTTAATAAAGATTGGTGTTCGGTTCGAGGCTTGATCGCAAATCCGGTAAGTACAAGTATGTTAATAGTTTAGCATGCTAAAGTGTTGTAAACAACACATAGGGTTATCGTGTGATACACGTTACCCCAATTAAAATGATTGATATAGTTGACGAAAATACGCGCGTTGACGCGTACAGTAGAAAAAGCCTTGTATTATAATACGGGCGATTATTGAAGTTGACGTTACTAACTTTGTGAATGTTTTAATTGAAGGACACTCGCGTTTGAAGACGACGAGAATCAAACGAATTGTGGATATGATCATGGAACGGTCCGAGGTATGACAGGAAGAGCATACTCATCAAGGACCAAAATCGCGTAACGGTCGCGAACAAGACTAATGACAAGAGAAGCCCGTTAGGGCAAGCATTACCAGGTGCACACTTTTAAATTTAATCGCACGAGTCGTTATATGCAACAAACACGTAAGTAATAACGGTTGCATACACATATGATAGAACTTGGAAAACCTGATTTCCAAGAGAAATTTAATAGGAAATGTGTTATACACAATGATGAATAACAAATGAATAACAAGACTTGTTTATATAGAAACTTGGACGAGAGTGATCATCCAAGTAAGTATTCTCAATATAAATCCTATTGAGAAAAGTAATGATCACATCAATGAATGTGACTAAATGTTTATAAAAAGGGACATTGTACATGTTCAAGGATAAACGACTAAAACTAATGATTGTTAACTAACAATTAAATAAAGTTTTACCAAATGAAACCATAAACATGGAGATAATTTGAGGAGTTACTTACATGGGACGTGATGTGGTAACTATAATAAGGTCACGCGTACCACGTGTTGATCGCTTACTCTGGCCAAGTAAGTAGTGAACACATGATAGCATGAGCTTCTTATAATGAGCGCAGTTATGTCCGATGTAGTAAGGTCAAGATGAATGAAATTTAAAGGATCCCTAGGGTCAAGAAATCTTATGGGCATACTCGTATAAATGGTTATCGCGGGAACCATAAAAACGATGTATGGCGCACATAGAAATAAAAGACCCAAGGAAATTCGTGACATAAGTCATTTTTTATGAAACAACCATGGTAGACAAAAAGGGCATTGTAAAACCAAAGTATAAATGACCCGCGGGGTCATAGAAACAAAGGTATTGCCCACATGGGGAAAAACGATCAAAAACCATGGTAGACAAAAAGGGCATTGTAAAACCAAAGTATAAATGACCCGCGGGGTCATAGAAACAAATGTATTGCCCACACGAGAAAAACGATCAAAATCGTTGACTTTGGTCGTAGAAAAGAAATGATGATGATGATAATCATCATTCATAGTTTAAAAGACTGTCAAGGATGGTCAAATAAAGAATAAAGGTTTGGTTGAATAAAAGCGAGGGCTTCCGCTAAGACAACCAAACAAATTAAAACGAAAACTTGATGTATACCGGAATGCTTGCACTAATAATGACTTTGGTAAAGTACCCGGTTGATGGGTAAGGATTTAAACACATGCGTAAACCGAGAAACGAGAACACGAATTTAAAGTCAAAAGACTCGGATTATGAGTTATGACTAAAAGACCATAAAATTTCGTAAACAGAAATTTTGATAATTATATTCAACTATTTTGAGATTGAACGGGTTGAATAAAGTATAATGCTTGAAGGCATAAGTAAGCGCAAGCCGGATAACGGTAAGCTTGAGACAAATGAATTTCAAACGTAAAAAGAGTGCTTTGACACCAAATATATATTTTAATAAGACACGAGTAAAAAGAGTGATCTACGGGATCAACATAACCTTTAGGGTTATAAACAAATGAGAGATCTACGGACTAAAATGACCCACGGGTCATGATTAGAAAGAAGTTATAAGGACTTCGCCCTAAAGAGGTGAATGTCTAATAAAAAAAAAAAAAAAAAAAATTTGCCCATAAGGCTAAGTGATAAAACCTACGGGTTAGATTGGATAAAGCGAGGAAATCAGTTAAGAATCCCCGCATAAAACTAAGACTGTAAAGGATTAAATTACGGACTGTCAATATCCCGGTATGGATGATTGACACAAGTTAAAGAAAAGATCCTAAAACTAAAACTTCGGTTTTAGTAAGAAATAATGTTTTTACAAACATAAATTATGATAGGAATTTAAATAGTAAGCATGAAAGATACAAGTCTTGACACTGATAGGCGCAAGATGATATATTCGAAAAGTGATATTTTCAAAAATTAAAAGGTTGATATAAATTAAACATGATGTGACATGATCACGGTCAAGAGGTACAATGTGAAGTAGAATCACATTATAACCAAGCGAGCGGTAAAAAGAAACCGGACTAGTAAGTCTAGTTAGTGAAACCGGTTAAGGTCAGTAATTCGAGTTAAGAAATTTGGTTGCGTGTAAGCGGTAAATTCGGTATAACTGAACCGAATAAATAAATTTGAAAATAAAAAGATTTGTTGCTAAAAGTGAAAGATTTCACTAAAGACCTTTAAACGGGTCAAAGTAATGGGTTCATAAAGAAATCCGATAGTCTATGAAAGCATTGAATAACGCTAAGTTGATTAAACTAGTGGAAATAACGAGATTACGTTATTTCAAGTCGCATTATGTCATATAAGATACGTAGATGATTAGTAACCAAAAGGATATTACCATACTTTTCTGGTAATACTAACAATCGGTTAAGATATGAGAAATGCTTAATTGATTATCGAGAGCAAATGCATGGAGTGGAACTCGATAAATTAAGTAAGAAAAGGTTTCGGGGACGAAACCTCTTTAAGGGGGGTAGACTTGTAACACCCCGAAAATGGGTTTGGTAATTAAACCCCGTTAATACTAAAGACGGGGAAAGTACCGTTAGTGGTAAAACTAAACTGGCAAATATTAGGAATTTATTTAATAATCCTAATATTTATTCGAAGTGAATAAAAAGCTTTTAAGAAATAAAGTTATAGAAGGCCCGAGTTAACGGGACCCGAAATAAACTTAGTCATAAATATTCTCGAACCCGCAAAGTTAACTAGGAATATTAAACCTAGTTAATTAGTGGGGAATATTGTTAGAAATAAGTAGGTTGTGCCCTACTTAATTAACTAACCAAATTAGAGGGGCCAATATTGTTAAAAGTGAAACCTATATTATTGATTTTAATTAAAAACAAAAAAACAAAACACCCCATTTGGGGGTCTGATCGATCAAGAATGAGCAGGGGCGACACCCCACTCTCAAACCCTAGAAAATTCACTAAAACTCTCAATTGGAGGTGCAAATCTGGTCCAAAACGAAATTCGAGCATAGATTATTGATCCTTGTCACAAGAGGATTAAGAGGTATGTAAAATTTCATGAAAACTCTCAACTTGATATTCTCATGAAATTGGAAAAATCTGAAATTATGGTTGCATGTGTGTCTCATGATGATTTAGGAACAACTATAGCGTCTAGGGACAAACCCTAGGCAAATACAAGTTGAAATCATATGAAATTTTGGTGAATCCATGAACACCATTGTAGGTGATTAGTGGGTTATGTGTAATTTGATGAACACTAGGAAATAGATTGTTAATCTAGTGTAATTTGACAATGTTGAAGTGATTCCAGAAAATTTGAAGTTATCAACTTTGTAAGAAGGGTGATTTACGTGAAATTAGGGCTAAGAGATGAGCTAGAGACTTGATAAATGAACATGTAAAATTCTGCCCTTAAGGTGTTTGTTGAAATGCCTCAAAGAAGGCTCGAAACTAGAATTTTGTAGTTAAAACACCTAATTGTGATGTTTTGGCTATTATGCAAGATGTGATAAAAAAGAGTTCTCAATGTGATAAACGTGGTTAGAACTTTGGTTAAAACGGTGGTCTACAGATAACGCCTACCGGGTAATTAAAGAATGCTAAAACTAGTTGATGAACTCGAATATGCAATTAGCATACTAATGGGCATTTGACTTTTAAAAAGGTCAAACTGACCTATAATACGATAAGTAGTAATTTTGATATGAAATGCATAAGGTGGAATAAATCGTATTACATTATGATTAAACTAACCACCTTGAAAACGATGATGATAGTTTGACGCGTAACAAGCTAGGTGAAGCTTGAGGAGAAAGCGGGTCGAACGAATCAAGAATGAAAAGGAAAGCGTAATTCGGATGAAAGGTAAGTGAAACTTACACACTTTGTAGAATACTTGTTTACTTTACAAGTAATAAATGCGATAACGATAATAATGAAAATATGGTTTCCGACACGATTGGTACGAGTCGGAACATATAAAGATGATAAAAACCATGGTTTATGGTAAAAATGATAAATCGGTAAATCGGTCATGTAATGACTAAGAGATTATGAGTTTGATAAGATTACCGCGTAGTGTAATCTAATATTGAGAAAAGGGGTAAAAATGGAAATTTAGTCAAGTGTCGATTAATGTAAATTGACAATAAAAAGGGCACCCATGGCGTAAGCCGAACGGGTCAAATTTGTAAGAAATGAGTTAAAGAGAAAAGGAGGGGTCAAGTGGTAACATCCGACATGGGCCGGATGTGTAAATTTGAAATTTACAAACCTTGTTTTACTACATATGTAAATGTTTGGTCATATGAGCCAAACGGGTCAAATGGTGATGATAACACCATTTGACAATAATGACTAATCTTGGTTGTCAAGTCATATGTAAACAGGAACGAGTAGCAATTCTGGGATAATTGCGACGCTATAGAATATTGGTTAATAAATGCGAGGTATAAACGGGTCTATACGTTGATCCGAGCCAGGTACGCACAAATAAGTTGTAGTAAGAAGTGCAATTTGGTCAAATATTAGTGGAAGTCCTTTATCGTAAAAATGAAGGATTAAATGTGACCAAAACGCCCTTGTTAGCTAATTCGAACAAACAACCTTTAAAGGTTGTTTGGAAACAAGTTTTATGATTAAGCAAATACTTAGATTAAGTATAGAAGTTGAAAGAAGTATTATATTAGTCAAACGGTACTATTTGAGTTTTTGCCGTAAAATAATGATTCGAGAAGTAAAATTTGGTTTATATAGATCACCACATCAAACCGCCATAAACACAATTGTGGTGGGAGATTATAGGATAAGAAATGTGGTGATGAAATGCTAGAAACAATCGAGAGCGATTTTAGGCTCGAAAATGCTTAAATACCCTTAACGGGTCAAAATAAGCATACGAGCGAAAACGGGTTTAAATTGTGAAATAAACTTGTGATTAGAACCTAAAATGGTAGTTAATAACAAATTGAGAAGTGTAGATGATGTAGGAATCAAACAAATGTGTTCGTTTGATAAAATGCATAAACGGGTCAAAATGTGGTAAAAGGGCGATAAGCCGAAGACTTAAAAGTCTGAAATTTTATTATGAAGGTTGTTGGATTTTAACTCCATAAGATGGAGAATTAAATTACGGACGCGTAAGAAAAAGAATCGGGTAAAACGGATCAATAACGAAGAAGTTATGGCCGTTTCCGTGAAATCAGATCGTGCAGGGAATATGCAGCAACTGATAAGCAAGAGTCTGTGAAAACAAGGGCCTCGCGTAGCGCGAGCCCCTGTAGCGTCACGCGACGCCCCCAACTCGAAAAAATTGTTATTTTTGTTATATTTAACCCCTGTACTTGTTTGAACTTCATATCTAACCCCTGTACTTGTTTGAACTTCATATTTGACTATCAAAACTAACTTTTAAGTTGGTTTTGATCATAGGTGATTGCCATGAGTGCCCGGATGAAGATCAAGCGACGAGCAAGAACCGAACACGATCACAAAATAAGCTTCCGCACTATGTATCGTTATTATGTTAAATGACGAATGTCGTTTCATTGTTTCTTTTAAGTGATGAACTTAATTACATTATGTTCTAAACTTTTAAATTGTAAAAGGTTTTAGTAAACCCGTTTTTCCAATGGATATGTAATCTTAATTACATGATTGTTTTCGTAAATAATACGCTAAACCTTGATTCATAAGAACGGGTGTTACAAGAACCCAGATTAACCCCACCTACCACTACCTCCTCCGCTGACAGCCACCACAAACCATCGTACCGTCATTATCCATCATCGTCTTTATCAACTGCTTCACAGTTCCATATAAACCCTAATTCCCAATTTTTCGATATACTCCAGATATTCACGAAAACACACAAAGTTTATATCAATCTTACCTGAAACTGCGAGAGAAATTCAACCCCCCATGTTGGTTTTTGAAAATTCGTTATTGTGGAGTTTTTGGTTGTTTGTGCTTGCTGGTGGTGGTCAGATAGTGGTGTTCGGCTGAACAGGTATGGGATATGTATATCGTCGGAAATACGTAACGCCGGTGGGGGTTCTTTGGTGAGTCTGGTGGCCCGTCACACGATGAAGTTTGGCGAATGGGGATGTCGGTATTGGATGTCGATTCCACTTGCTGGAACCTCTCGTTTCTTGCCGGAAAATGAAACAGAGGAGAGAGTGGGAGAGAGAGATGAGGTTTGCGACTAGATCGGTTTCCTATTTATAAACGATGTGAGGCGGTGGCTGGTTGTCGGATGACCATTTGCGGCGGTATTCGGGTGGGTTTTTGAAGATGGTGGTGGTGGTGGTGGAGTTCACGGTGGTGGTGGTGGTGGTGGTGGTGGTGGTGGTGGTGTTCGACAGAGAGGAGAGAGAGAGAAGAGAGAGATGGGTGTTTGGAGAGAGAGAGTGTGTGTGTGTGTGTGTGGAGAGTGAGTTTTAGGGGTGTTTGGGGTTTATTAATAGTTAAAATGACCAAAATACCCTTCAGAAAAGGACAAAAAATCAGGGTTTTTTTAGAAATCTGAACTGGTTTTGAAATTTGGACTAAAATGGCAACAAAATGCAAACCTCAGGGACCCAGATTTAAAAATTTTGGATTTTAGACTAAAGTGACAAAAGTGAGCAAACCTCAGGGACCATTTTGGCTATTAACTCTAACTTTTAAGTTGCCTAATTTTCTTTTCAACATACATCGAATCCATCATATTGAAACAAAAGCAACATATAAATATATTATAATAAACAATGAACAATAAAATGTACTTTTTTTCACACGTTTCTGACGCATGAATTTATTGTAAAACCTTTTCCCATACTCATGCAACTCAGATATCCTTTATGTAATGTTACAACAACTAACAAGTGGGTAGTGAACAACACGGAAAAACAAGTCTAGCCACCCAAAAACCCCTTGGCCACTCCACTAGTAGTGGAGCTTGGACGAAAACTCAGTGGGGCCAAACGCTCAAAATCCAAATTGGAAGAGGCCTGACTCTTAAAAATCCAATATTTTATACTATAAAATAAAAAATTTCAGAAAACTAACAGTAACACTACGAGCGAAAAAATTGATGGGGCCAGAGCACCCCTAGGCCACAAGTAAGCTCCGGCCATGCACTCCACGCCCTTAGGAACGCTTGTTCATATGATCCAACAAAGAACTGGATAACTATGGTATGAGTCCTCATACATAGTTTCAGATTTAAAAGTTTCATAAATATTATTACATAGTGTGTTTAATATTATATTAATATATAATATATAATGTGTGATAAAAACAAATGCGAAAGTCATAAGTCATAACTCAATGAAGAAAGCAGCCCCATATTTTCCTCATTAGGTGGAGCATCATACTAACACTGTAACACATCCTATAGGCATAGCAACAAATACATGATTTTGACCGCATTAAAGATGTGTTTAAGCAAGTGGATATAAGAAAACCTAAATCCTTTTTAATTAATATCATAGGTGGAGACACAATAGGAAGTTTATTTGGCTAGGAAGGCTAGGAAGTGATCTTGACCATCCATTTAATTAATCAAGGGCTAAGATTAAATGAATGAAATTGAAGCAAAAAAAAAAAGGCGCGTGAGTTTGTTAGGGGCATTCTAGTCAATCCAGCACAATAGTTTCTCTCTCCTCCAATTCCCCCCCATTTTTTAAACGTTAATAACTTTTTATACGACATTATTTTTTTATAAAAACTGCACAAAGAAATGTCTTATTTCTAAAACGCAATGACCAGAAAACACAAATAAATGTCTTATTTCTAAAACGCAATAGCCTAAAAACACAAAAGAAAGTGTACTTTATAAAACGCAATGCACTCAAAACACTTAAAAATGTCTTATTTCTAAAACGCAATGCACCCAAAACACTTAAAAATGTCTTATTTCTAAAACGCAATGGCCAGAAAACACTTAAAAATGTCTTATTTCTAAAACGCAATGGCCTAAAAACACAAAAGAAATTGTTCTCTCTAAAACGCAATGAACTGAATACACATAAAAATGTGTTTACCTAAAACGCAATGAGTAAAAACACTTCAAAAATGTTTTATTTCTAAAACGCAATGACCAGAAACTGTTGTTCACAGAACCAGAAACTGTCTAAAACGCAATGACCAGAAACTGTTGTTCATAGAACCAGAAACTTTCTAAAACGCAATGACCAGAAACTGTTGTTCACAGAACCAGAAACTGTTGTTCACAGAATCAGAATCTAACTAAAACGCAATGACCAGAACCTGTTGTTTATAGAACCAGAAACACTGTCTACGAATGCAGTTTTCCAGAGGCAATTTACAGTAAATTAATTTTTCTGATGCATTTTTATTACAGCAATATAATAGGACCCCGCTAGGGGCTGCCGCCCCTGGGACCCCGCTACCAGGGGCGCTGCCCCCGGACCCCCGCCAAGATCGTAAAACGCAATGACTAAATCAAAAACCCAGATCGTAAAAATGAAATTAAAGAATTTCTTACATGGATCTAAATGATTTCTTCAACAATTGACGAAGTTTGAATGATTGAAACACTTATCAGCGCTCGAATCGAACGAATCGAGTGATTATCTCCAAAATCACCGGAAAAAACGAGATTTTTTATGAAATTAAACTGGGTTTTCTTCAAAAAAAGCTGAAGAACACGTTGATCGGGTGTTTGAATCATTGATTTGTGATGAAAATCGCACTATAATGTAGTGATTATTGAGATAGAAAGTGAAGAAATGGTTGAAGATGGTGGGTTTTGAAAATGGTGGGTTTTGAAGTTACTGGGTTTTGAAAAGGAAGAAGAAAGGGTTGGATTGACTAAAATACTCTTTTTCTTTATTTTAAATGTTGCCACATGTCCTAATCCTATTGCTTCCTACACTTCCTAGCCAAAATAAACTTCCTATTTGATCTTTTCTCTTAATATCATAATGATGTGATTATGATTTATGACACTATCATAATAATCTTAATAAACCAAATAGTAAATGCTAAATTATTTGTTATTCTAATCTTTTAAGATTAATATAATCGAATATTTAAAATAATAAAAATACAGAAACTATTAGAATAATTAATTTTGGGTATATTTTACTTGTTATCCCAATTTTTTTGCCTAATAACAAATTTTACATATCCACTCTATCTTTATGTATCGACAAAAATGTTAATTTAAAAAAAAAAAACATGAGAAATAGACTCAAGCAGGTGGCATAAATAAATAAATCTAGTTTGTTTGTTTTCAATTTTTTTTTACAATATAAAAAAAAACTACATGAGAAATAGACTCAAGCAGGTGGCACAAATAAAAAATAAATCAAATTTGCTTGTTGTCATATATTTTTAGTGATACATAAACATTGGCGAAGCTCCCCCCCCTCAATTTTTCCGAAACCGGGAAGGGGGGGGGGGCAGAAACGTATATACCTAAAAAATTTCTATACGAAAGTACTGTTTATAACGCTACGCATTGAAAAGTTCGGGAGGGGGGCGCCCCCTCGGGCATATTCTAAGCTGCGCCAGTGCACATAAAGTAGATACACAAAATAATTGAACAAATTGCTAGCTAGATATGTAAAAACTAATTTAAATTATTTTTATAATTATATAGATAGAAAGATACATGGTATAAACACTATCGTATATTCCTTTTAGAAACACTACCATACAAATATTATTCTCATGATTTTCTCAAATGAGGCTTGTGATGACTAGGATGCCGTCTTTACTTTTGCAAAAAAAATGAATTAAAAAACAAATAAATTGTTAACCAACCACCTATCACGAACATAGTCGCCGATAGTTATGTTGACCCGAAAGTAGGATTTTTTTTTTATATTGTTATTTTTTTGGATTATATAAATCTATCCACTAACCATATACCAAGTTGAATCTAATTTAAAAATTACAAAATCCATAAGTACTGACAAAACGAATATGACAAGACTGTCAAGATCATTCTATGATATAGTCCACTCTTGAAATAGTTATTTTACTAATGGCATGTATGTCGATTACTTCTCGCTGACCGAACTCCAAATAATTCATCAGATACAATATCATCATGACGCTCGTGTTAGACCTTCTTAGCAATCAATGCGACGTTTCTGGGTGATATGTTAGGATTAAAAATTGGTACCATAACTGCTTCGACCGAATCACCTTGTTCTTGAAGGAACAATAACCGATCAAGTAGAATCAGTGTTTCCAAAACGGGACCAAGAGCAGCTCTAAGCGACCAATATGGTCCTATGACCTCCTACATCATGAAGAAAGTTATAGTCAATTTCATATATATTTCATAATATCATATTTACCTTTTCAAAACATTAAATATTTAATCGTTTTGAGGTCAAGGGTCAGGATCATTTCAGAACTTCAAAAATCTGAAGAACTTCGAGAACTCCTAACAACCAACCATGTATTTAATTATTTAGGGTAGTTTTATCATTTTTATAAGTAATTTTGTGATTACTCCCAAAATTACCTACAAAAATGATAAAACCACCCTTAAATAGTATTAAATATATAAAATAAGTAAATAAGATGATTGGTTGTTACAAGTTCTCAAAATTCTTAAATTTTTAAAGTTCTGAAATGAACCCAACCCGCCATGTTATAGGATCTAATAAAATAAAAATAAATTACTTATAGCAGGGCATAATGTTGATTTAGTTTTTACAGTAATAAATTGGTAAATTTAATAATTTTAGTAAATAAGAAGTTAATATTATGAAATTTGACCTTCTGGAAAAAAAGGATTCAACTTATGTAATTGGTTCCTGCAATGTGGCCACTAACTTCTATCTCCTCTCTAAATTGGCCAGTTGGCCACCAAACAAAGGTAAGTATTTTACTTTACTATCACTTGCTAAATATATAAGGTGGGCTCTAGAAAATTAGTGGGCACGTGGCAGATATGACCCACACATGCAACTACAGATAAGTTGAATCCAAAAAAAAACATACAACAAAAGGTTCAGCCTCCTTCCATATGCCTGCAAAATCAACATCGTGCGGTTGGTTAAGATTGAGACGATGCAATCCACTCTTGCTAAACTTTTCGAAAAGTGAACACGTGTCAACATGTTCATCCTTGCCACTGGTGGAATCTGGTTTACAAGAACACCCGTCCGTAGCCAAACCTGCAAAATCAATAGAAAACTAACTACTTAATCAGTAAAGCTTGCAAGCGTTATCAAGCTTGTATTAAATCATGTTTTTACCCTTTGTGTGTGTATATATATTTACATAATCGAATAGAGTAAAGCCGAGCTAGAAAGTATTGAGTTGATTAATAATATTATATATTTTAGAGTAAAATGCCAATTTCGTTCCCGAGGTTTGGCCACTTTTGCAACTTTCGTCCAAAGGTTTGTTTTTCCGCATCTGGATCCAAAAGGTTTGAAATCTTGGCATTTTCATCCGGCTTGTTAACTCCATCCATTTTTCTCCATTAAGTCAGGGGCATTTCCGTCTTGTTACCTACTTTGCTTCTTTTTTTTAATACCATTATGCTGAATGCTTATAAATAAAGTTAAAAAGACCGAATTGCTCTTTAAGTTAACAAAAAAAAAGACGAAAATACTTCAGACTTAACGGGGAATAATGGATGGAGTTAACGAGCCGGATGAAAATGCCAAGATTTCAAACCTTTTGGATCCATATGCGGAAAAACAAACCTTTGGACGAAAGTCACAAAACTGGCCAAACTTCAAGGAAAAAAACAGCATTTTCTCTTATTTTTTTAGATTGAGTAAAAATGTAACCATTCATCCTGGAATTTTGTTGTTGGCGGCGCAAAGTCTTCCCTTGCCGCCCTATTGTAGGACTTCCGCTCAAGGTCTCTGGAAAATATCTCGAAAGTAACTACAAAAAGGTCAAAGTCAAAGTTGGATTAATATATAAGAATAGTTACTTGTGTCATGTGATAGTGCAAGAAAATATACCAATTGAAAGGCGGCACGAAAAGCATGCAATTCAAAATTATGGAGACTAGCATCTTTTTCCATAACTTTCCATCTATCTGCACTCTAATATGAAAGAATTTGATTAGCTGGCATAAACAGAAGTAGAATTTGCATAAAAAGGTTATAAATTTCCTCCAAATTTCTATTTTGGGTAACATAGTACTTCCTTAAAAATTTATGGGATATATTATAAGCCACCCAAGTATGCATTTGATTTTGTCTATGTACCAGATTTGGCCAGAACATGCATAATAGTGATGATGATGCTTAATAGTGAACACTAGAACTTTTGAAAGACAAAAATACCCTTGTATCCATCTATTAAAAAGCAACAATATGATGTAAGAAATGTTAAGGTGTTTGTCATTTTGCAAAATTTTGGCATGTTTTCGGCTGGATTTGGTATAAACAAAACTAGATGCATAAATTATTTCATATATGTGAGTAACCTTAATAAATATAATAAATACTTGGGTGTCCTCCACATACATGATCCCAAATTTTACTCAAGTTAAATAAAAAAAATATTAAAAAAATATAGTTTTACATAAACAACTTTGAATTTTTTATTATTTTTGTCAATTGACGTTGCCATAAATGACTGTTCCCAAATTCACTTGCTAGTTATCTGGGTCATGGGTCATGTTTACAGGTTACCCAAAAAAAAAATCTCTTTGAATTTTGTACCATTTTTAGTGAAAAATATTATAAGGAAAGTTGGTTACCTATTTTAATTAATTAGTCAAATTCAACAAATAACAACCCGACATTTAGATCTTGAACGTTTTTAAAAAAACATAGTTCATTACCAGAATGTAACATACTTTCACCTTTTACTCCATCGTATCCAATTTACTTCAGTTTTTATTGTTGTATGTAACAGTGACTTTTTCGTGCAATTATATGTAACAATATTTCATGAAGTGGTAAAAAAGGTGAAGCACGTTCCGTTTGGTGCAACCTTTTACATCTAATTGCACAAAACTGTTACAAACTACGGTAAAAAGTAAAGTAAGTTGTCTACAATGAAAATTGGAAAGATAGTGAAAGTCATATTTTCATACAATTAACCCACCAGAAAATGATATTACATGTTTGAATACCTGGCAAGCAAGATCACGTGAATTTCTTCCAAGATGTAAACCCGTTGATTTAACACCTCTACTGATAGGAAAACCACACAGCGCATTATCTTCTTCCTCTGATAGCAAGTTATAACAACAGCCAATGCTAACTACCGCTTTGACTTCTTTACTTTCCAAAAATGCCCTTCAAGGTATAAGCATGACCAGAAATCAAACTAGTATTATTAGTGGTAGTGGAAGTCACATTTTCATGCATTATATCAACTGTTGAAGGAAACCTTGAAGTGAGTAGTGATTTTTCACAAAATTTGACCAATCAAATCCATACGGTAAGCTAGATTTTACCACATTCTCCTATTTTATAAAAGTTATTAATATTATTCAAGTTATTTGAAAATTATGCACACAAGTAAAAAGTTAGGCCTCCAAGAACTTTTGTATAAAAACAAATGAAAAGGCAAACCAGATCCAAATGAAATGCTAAGTGCAAGCAATTTAAACCTTGTAATAAGAGTAAGTACACGAATGGTCCCTGTGGTTTACCAAATTTTGGATTTGGTCCCTAGCTTTTGAAAAGTACACGGATGATCCCTATGGTTTGCACTTTGTAATGCATTTAGTCCCCAGCCAACAAATCTGAAGTTTTTAGCATGTCCAAGTTAGGGACCAACTGCGTTACAAAGTGCAAACCACAGGGACCATCCATGTACTTTTGGAAAAAGGTGGGGACTAAATGCGTTACAAAACTTTTGGAAAAAGGTGGAGACTAAATGTGTTACGAACTGCAAACCACAAGGACCATCCATGTACTTTTTGGAAAAAGGTGGGGACTAAATGCGTTACAAAGTGCAAACAAGGACCATCTGTGTACTTTTGGAGAGCTAGGGACCAAATCCAAAATTTTCGTAAACCATACAGACAATCCGTGTACTTTATTCTAGTAATAATCATTAGACTGGATTCTCAAACTAGATTAGTATAGTTGCAACTCTCATGGACGTCTTACCGGAGCATCGTTACAGACAAATCTCCACAAGCATGAAGACCAGTGAGAAGCAAGGAACACGTGTCATTTGTTGATTGGTTGTGACATCGTTCATCACCGTCCTTCGAGTTCAGCAATGTTGTCAACATGTCTGAGGAAAGGACACGACATGTAACTGTTTGGGGAATTGTCATACCTTTTCCTCCTAAACTAACAAAAGTTGCATATGATTATCAACGTGTGTCAATACAGATTTATAAATGAAAGCAGAGACATCGTTCATTATCTTATTATATACCTAGATTTACGCATCTTGGCTTCATAATGTTTTTTAATTCGTTCTGCACGTTCATGTGTGACCCTTCCATGATGAGAAGAGGCATCGATTGCAATTACAGATAGTTGGTACTCGAAAGAGAGTACTTGTGACAGATAACCCTACATAAGCATAAGTCAGAAAGATGTCAAATATATAAAGGAAATATAGATATATTATATATACTTACGTTTTATTAGTTGATAGGGGTGTTTGGGATTTGACAATTTATACAGCTTATCCATTTTTGTGGTTTAAAAAACATATAAGCACATTGAGTGTTTGAATTGAAAAGATGCTTGTGCTTCTCTACTTATAATAGAGTAAATCAAGCAGCTTGAGATTGTTTATATGAAACTGATTATTCTTGGTGGGTTCAAATTTACAATTTTGCCCCCTAAGGTGAAATAAGTTATTTTCAAGAAGCCAGTTATCCACATCTGCTCATAAGCATAAGCTATTTAAATAAGCACCCTGAGAACAGAAATGATGTTCTATAAAACAACGACAAAAACTCAAAAAGACTAGTTTACCTGGCCTGCACCTAAGTCTATTATTGTATTAGTTTCAACATCTCTTGCTACTGAACCAACAACAGCTGCAAGAGCTTCTATCTGTACAAAAATTCACAAAAGGATTATGATTCAGGGTTTAGTGATATTAATTATTAATTGTCCAGACGATCCATAACTAATAAAAAAATGAAATGTATGTGTGGCTTACTTCATGTCTTTTCTTCGGATTCATGCCTTGGGCTATAACATTATTAAGCAAAGCCACCTGCATATTTGGTAATAGCTGCAAGAAAAAAGAGTAAATTACCACTTCTTTCACTCCAAATACACTTTTTAGGGGAAAAAAATTATAATACAAATAAACTTCCAGTCTTTTGATATATAAATCTGTAAGCATTACTTCAAGCAGCACAATCTAAAGTAGCCAGAAAACTTAAGGAACCAGGGGCGCAGCTTAGGCTTAGTCCGAGGGGGCGCCCGACCCCTCGAACTTTTCGATGCGTAGTGTTATGAATAGTACTTTCGTATAGAAAATTTTTAGGTATATACGTTTCCACCCCCACGGTTTCGGAAAAATTGGGGGGGGGGGGGGGAAGCTTCGCCAATGTAAGGAACTATAACTTAACTACAACCATTAAGCGTTAAATCATTCAATAATTTCAGTCAATTCAATACGTAACTTGCTTTTACCTATTTAGCAATGTACGTAAAAAAAATGTTGTTTTCAACTATATGTAAAACCTAAGAAACAAGGATGTAACTCTTTCGTTTTTTTTACCGTTGTATGAAAGTAACCTTCTTTAGCAGATAAAATGGTGACATGGCACAAGCTTAGAAGATTATTTACACGCAATAATGAAAAAAAAATTAAAAGTGTATAGTAAGTTACATTTCAATGTAATTAACACATTTTGCATTACTTGCATAATTAAACACCATACCTTCTTCAAATCCGCTTGTTCGCGAGGAAACGTAAGAGAACTCAAAGTAGCAATGAACTTCTTCAACGAAGAAGGCCAGCGGTCCTGTTATCATATACATATACATATACATATACAAGATACAAACAATAATAATTATCATCACTATTCTTACTAAACTTTCTAAATTCAAATATAAAAACAGTTATAATCTTACAACCTGCACAATTCCAGAAGGAATTTGAATAAGACACTCGACCGGTTCATTTCGGAGACAATCAATCCATTCTTCATCAACAGCTTCCCACAGTCTATGCTGTAACATTAAACACCAATACACAAACATAAAACTATAAAATCACAGGAACTAAAGTGAAATTAATCCTCTAAATATCAAATATTCAATGATGAAGTTGTTAATTGAGGTTTGTTGTTGAGTAAATGATGATGAAATTGAAGAAGAAGTGGCGGAGATTGTGTTTGTTACCGTGAGGAAATTGACGACGTGAGATTGCCAGAAGAAGGTGTAGGGTTTGATGAATTGAATAATGGCGCGAATCCATTCTAGGGTTTCATTAGCAGTAGAGCATGAGTATTTGCGGTTTTCCATTGAAAGGGGTCAAAGTGAAACGGTAGGGAAGATTCAAGATTGAAATAAATATCGGGTCAAATTGAGGGTCGTTATGGTTAATGCTAATATGCTATAAACTAGTTTTTAGCCAAGGGCTCAGAGCGCGTTGCCGCGCCGTGTTTTACAAATAATTTTTGCATTTGTCATTATCGATTTAATTGATTAAATTAATGATACGGTATATCCAAACTTTATGAAAGTTGATAAAACGTAAAGGAAAAAGGGGAAACACAGAAAAAAAATCTTTAATAAACTTTGAGGACTATAAAATAAATTTTAAAGTTTAAGAATGTAAGTTGGGCCGGCTTCATCCTTGGAGGTCGCCGGTTCGACTCCCGGCTGCGGCATACGGGGGGTGGGAGTCCCAATGATGGATCGTTCCTACCGAGGCATGGTGCGGTCCTGAGGGCAACCCGGTTTTACCCAGCTGTTACCCCAGCGAGTCTCTCGTGTGGGGGCAGTATGGTTTCCGGGCGGAAGTCAGCTTGCGCAACGGCCGGGGCCCAATCGAACATCGCGTCCGGAAGAGCGGGGCTGACGGGGGAATGTCTTTGACAGGACCCCGGAGACCAATTCGGTCTTGTATAGAGAAAGTCTCCTTCCAAAAAAAAAGAATGGCAACCTAATTTTGGGTTCTAGGAGACTTCTAATTCAGCAAAAAAAAAAAAAAACAAAAGAAAATGTTTTAGACAAGATTGGAACCCAGGTCTATTAATCTAAGAGCTAAAGTTTTTACCACCACACCACTTCCAATATTCAATGTAATGTTTTGTTTCCATATATATATATGTATGCAAATTGTGTTTGGATAGTCGGACAGTCAACCTAGCAGCCAAAAAATATATATTCAGTTGCCTTAGACGGGATTCGAACCCGTGTATAGCAAGATAATAGCCTGTGTATTTCCCATCAAACCATTTGCTTTGTTGATGCTACATTTTCTTTTCATCTAACTACTATAATAAAAGAAAACCAACTTTTATACACGTGTCATTCATTGAAGTTATTCTTAAATTTATATTTATCAAAATAAATAAATAATAAATTAATATTAAATCTTATCATACTTTAATAAAATATTATCTTCAAATCTAAATTGTTAATTTAATATATTTTTAAAACAAATATCTCTCTTTTCTACTTATCTTGTATTAAATATATAAATAATAAATTAATATTAAATGTTATCCTGATTATTTAAAAACATAACTTTTTTTTTTATTATTTGGTATACAAAATTATGTTTATTCAACTCGAGTAAAACGCGAGATTTTTAAGGATATATTTTTTTTTTATTATTTGGTAGATTTTTCAACCCGACTATACACAGGTCTTTTTAAAGATACGACGTTTTTAGTATTTAATATACAAAATTACATTTATTTAGGATATATTTTTTTTATTATTTGGTATATTTTTCAACCCGACTATACCCGGGTTTTTTAAAGATACGACGTTTTTAGTATTTAATATTCAAAAATACATTTACTTAATCTGTGTAATACACATGATTTTTAAAGATATAACTCTTTTTTATATCTATTCAACACGTGTAATATACGGGGGTTTTAAGGATGTAATATTTTATTATTTGGTAGATTTATTCAACCCGATTATACACGAGTTTTTTTAAAGATACGACGTTTTTAGTATTTAGTATACAAAATTACATTTATTTAATTTGTGTAATACACATGGTTTTTAAAGATATAACTTTTTTATTATTATATATATAAAATTACATTTATTTAACCCGTACAATATACAAGGTTCATAAAGATATAAGTTTTTATTATTTAATATATAAAATTACACTAGGTTATAACCCGTGTAATACACGGGGTTCTAACCTAGTATACATATATATGCAAACTGCGTTCGGATAAAACAAAAAAAAAAACTTTTTATGGATGCCATGTGGCATCCTATAATTGGGCTGCCGCCCCTATAAACCAATCGAATGAAAGAACTATTACCGCCCATGGTAATTGTAAATATAGGGATAATAACTGAAAAAAAAATTTAACAGAAAGGAACGATGTGCCAACCACCGTGACACCAAACGTTGTGGCCAAGGTAATTTTCCTTTTCCTTTGACTGATATTAGCCATTCAAAAAAAAAAGACCAAGATGATACTAAAACTAACTTCAACTTTTCCTTTTGAACGATCAATAAATAAAAGCCTTATGTAACTGTATTAACTGAGTTGATATTAAAACTAACCTAAACTTTTTTTTGACTGATATTAACCGTTCAAAAAAAAAACGAGATGATATTAAAACTAACTTAAACTTTTCTTTTTGAACGATCAATAAATAAAAGCCTTATATAACTGGATTAACCGAGTTGATATTAAAACTAAAATAAAAAAAAATCGAACGGTCAACGAATAAAAGGCCGTCCAGCCCAAGCTCACCATCTCCAATTTCAGAGAAAACCCGTCGTCCAAAGACGCACTGCGATAAAACCTTGTTAGAATCGGATTCGATCTTGGGACATATGACCTTAAGCCCAAATCTCCACTTTCCCTCCATAGCTAACTAGTTTAATACCCGTCCGTTGGACGGGTTACGTACATTAATGTAATATAACATGAATGAACGAATATAAAGATATAAAACAGAGTCAGATTACACAATTATATGAACTAATATGACATAAAAAGCTAACCTATAAGCTAACCCATTCATCAGTTGTGATCCTTGCAAGAAATTCAGCACCTTCATGAATATAGGAGATCCTTCCATTAACAAATGTTACTTGAATTACATATTCCCAGAATTCCTTCAAACTAAGAATTCATTTCTTGGTTTCCATGATCATCAATCCATGAGTTTGTACCATTTCTCCTGCACACCAGTCACTCCCATTTGTATCTCGATTATCATATGAAGTGGCATCTGAAATACCCAATACTTGAACGCATTAACGGTGTTTTCTAAGGTTACAAAACTAAAACTGAAATGATTGATCTAATGATTTGGTGGTTACCTCTATGTGTGGAATTTCTTTCAATGGCCTATCAGCAAATTTGGCACATAAATCTCTTAGAACAACCTGCAATGCACAAATCCCATTAAAATTCATGTTTGCATAGAACAAATCTTTCAATGAATGAGTTGGGCAAAGTGTCATTTACATTCGAGTCGGGTCAGATCTACCCAAAAAACTCTTTATTTCCAATTTCTTTAAAGATGTTAATAAAGAGGGTGTCCAGCCAACTCGGGCTTGCGTAAACCCTGCGCGGCCGCGCATGCCGGAGCCTTGTACAGGGAGTTTGCTTTTTAAAATAATGAATGCCCTAAAAATGATTTCGAAATTTATATTATACAAAAATATGTATTAAAAATACACTTTACAAACCCGTTCGACCCAATTCCTTTTTAGGTTTTTTTTTAACTATTTTTAGTCATTTGTGGAGGTAAAATTTTGTGGCTGCATTGTCTGACCTGATGAGATACAACTACGACAGGTGCACGTTGTCGTTCAAGCTCAATAATAACTGGCTCCAACATGTTATACATACAAAATGCATACTTTGACTTTGCTTAAAATGCCGAACTTGTATTTGCAACAACTTAATTAATTATTTACTTTCTATATTTGTTTTTTGTTACAAATAAACTCTATTTTTAATAAACTCTTAAAAGAAATTAATAACTTTGGTCCAATTTTGGTCATCCTTATAGTAAGCTTACTGGTCTGTTTTTTCTTTTCTTTGCATTTTTACAAGAACAATGGGTTGTTTGTAATAAAAAAAACACCTACTATAATTTGACATCTAGGGGTTGTGTGGATACGAAATATAATGGGCTTTTATGCTGTTTGAACTTGTAATAATCAGATAATCAGTTGTCGCAAAAACTAATTACTTAGGCAGTTAGGCTTGAGAAAAAAATAAACCTTAAGGGAGTGTCACCACCAATTCTTGCTCTCACAATATCACGACTCTCAACGAGCCTGGTAAGCAAAATTTGCAAGGTGTCAAATGCGTCTTCACCTGCGACAAAGTAAATTTATATTAATGCAGAGTATTAACTCTAGTTTATTATTTAAGATGATGTTAACAGACTCATCATAACCGTTGCTTAAAAACTAAAAAAAAGATAACATAGCTTTGATCACCTACCAAGAATACACAATTCGCCCGAGAAGATAACCACTATTGTTCACCATAATATTTTTTCAGGAAAAATATGGTGATATTATGAAATTATGCTAACTTTAGTGTGTCGCTTAAATTAAGAAAAAAAAAAACAGGGTAAACAGGAAATACTTGCTTGTATCTGGCCCCATGGCCACTAACCATATATATCACGTCATTAACCGACGCATAAACGTAGTCAACATTAGGTAAAAATAATTTAAATCACAATAATAAATAATTTATATAAAGTCCTGATACCCAGCTTCAACATTTGGCCTGTTAAAGAATATATAAAGATGGTCCATATATATACACCTTCAATTGAAAAATAAGATGGTTTTATAAAGTAAGCATACTCATCAGCATCGGGACTCTGTTGAATCTTGAGTCGGATATTTCTTTCAATTATCTAGCGATCATTACAAACTGTTTCCAAAAATATGATTTGTAGTGTTCATTGAACAACAACTAATATTAACAACTTAGAACATTCATATTTTTTAATAACAATTGTCTATATAAAATTGTAAAAATAAAAACAGAAAAGCAATTTAACACAAGAAAGAATGAAAAAGAAAGAAGAAAAGTAAAAGTTAACCGTTCTAAAGTTGTGTCAAGAGACACGCGCCCCTCTTTGTTTGGTTCCAAAAGCATATCTGAGCCCTTAGACAAACCAGTTCATTCTCTTTCAAGCTTTTGATATTGACTTTGATTAAACATAAAAAATCACCTACAATCATGAACTTGATTTCAAACAGCAATAAGCAAACAAAATTAAACATCAAAGTTATATGATGAACGATTACAGAGTTGTGAAATGTAATAACAGAGTTTGGAAGAACATACACATGACAAATTGTATCGGTTGGAGGATTTAACTGTCACAGGCATTTCATCGAACAACTTGTGTGCAACATTCAAGACCCCACATTTCACTTACATAAACATTAACGCCTTACACGCACAAACAAATTCCATTCCAAACCTGCCTTCACAATAGATTCATGCCACCCTCCCAAAACCCAAATTAAAATCTTCACCACAAATTAAAATCAGTGTAGCCCCTTTACCCACCATTTTCGATACATATACAACCCATCTTTCAAACACACAGCTCTAACGTAACCAAAAATAAGAACATTACAAGGATGCAGAATATTTGAAGTTTCAATGACAATGTATGCCTCGTTTAAAAGATTAGACACATATTAGCATCTGGCTAACTTTTGAACCGAAACAAGGGATGTTTTGAGACCGGAAAAATTTTGCACAAATCGCCAATTACAAGAGCTTGGGGGAACTGTCGTCAAGGAGAACTCCACTTCAGATTTCCTTCTTGCGCTCATCATTCTATATTTAACCTCTTGAAACCCTAAAATTAGGGGAGAGTGGGGCAGTTGAATTGGCGGTTTACCAGGATTGTAGGAGGATCCATTTGTGGAGGTCATGAGTGGGGAAAACCACCTGCTTATTGTAGATATAATGGGCAGAAAAAGATGGTGCCTTCTTGCGCTCATCATTCTATATTTAACCTCTTGAAACCCTAAAATTAGGGGAGAGTGGGGCAGTTGAATTGGCGGTTTACCAGGATTGTAGGAGGATCCAGCTGTGGAGGTCATGAGGGGGAAAACCACCTGCTTATTGTAGAGATAATGGGCAGAAAAAGATGGTGGTAACCACCTATTGAAGAAACTGTAAACAACTGTCTTGAACTGCCATCATGGAAGTTATTTTTATGAGTTTAAGTGACTGAGATTTAATCTCAGCCAAATCCAATGATCAAGGTTGATTTGAAAGTTGGTTACACTTAATGGGAACCATATCTATACTATATAATAAAAGAAACCACTTTGGGGGACACTTGTCATCATATTAGGCCATCTCTTATAGATAATTATTATTTTAGTTTAATCTCTTCTAATTGATTATTGATAATCCTCCTATTAACTATTATTTAGTTTAATAACTTATAGATAATTCTTATTTAGTTTAATCTCCTTCTCATTTATAATATTATTTATTTGAATTAATTAGAGTTAATTACTGTATTCGTCCTTGTGAATTGTGATTTGTCAAAAATCACTATTCAGTTAATTAGTTTAAAAATTACGATTTCAGTCCCTATGGTCTCACTTTCGTAACTATTTCAGTCCACGTCGTAACCATTTCACTCCCTGTAATTAACAGAATTATGGATTGAAATTGTTACGAAATTGAAACCATAGGGACAGAAATGATTACGAAAGTGAAACCATATGGACTGAAATCGCAATTTTTAAACTAATGGACTGAAATAGTGATTTTTGACAAACCACAGGGGCGAAAACAGTAATTAACTCAATTAATTATTACTTTTATATTTATCTATTTACTTCAAATTCAAACTTAGTTATCTAATTTGATCTTAACTATATATTTGAACGTTTTGTTTAGTTTGGTATCAAATAGATTTTACGAAACTTGAAATAAAATTAACTAATATTATTTATCATTTATATATTTATGGAGTTTTAAATAAAGGGTTACATTTATTGTGACTTCGTTAACAAATTTTGCAACAACAGAATAATCTATTTTTATCACGAAAACCAAACTTTGTATTAATATATTAAATATTTTTATTTTCACTATACAAAATTACATTTACTAGACCCATGTAATACATGAGGTGTTTTAAGATATAATTTTTTTATTATTTGATATATAAAGTTAGATTTATTCAATTCGTACAATACACGTGGTTTTTTAAGGATATATATATTTTTTTATTATTTAGTACAGAAAATTACATTTATTCAAATCGTGTAATACACATATTTTTAAAGATGTTAATTTTTTTATTATTTGGTATATAAAATCACATTTATTCAACCTGTGTAATAAATGAGGTTTTTTTAAGATGTATTATTTTATTATTTAGTAAAAAATATTACATTATTCAACCCATGTAATACACGTGGTTTTAAAGATATAACTTTTTTATTTGGTATATAAAATTACATTTATTTAACCCGTACAATATGGTTCTTATAGATATAAATTTTTATTATTTAAGATATAAAATTATATTTATTCGACCCGTGCAATAAAGGAGGTTTTTAAAGATATATTGTTTTATTATTTAGTATATAAAATTTATTTATTCAACCCGTGTAATACACGGGGTTGTAACCTAGTATATATATATATATATATATATATATATAATTGAGCTATATAGGATATTAGTTGTCGTTTGCTGTTCATGATAAATTAAAATAGATGCTAAATTATTTGACTTTAAAAATGATCAGATTTATTAACCGAATGGTTTTGACCAAAACTGATCAGCTATGAAAATCTAAACACAAAACATTGGTTATACGTTTGATTTTAGCTCATACACAAATGGAACCAACCGACCCATATTCATAATGTGTATCCTAAAATCTGTAATTTGTTGTTAGTGGGCCGTATTTGAAACCATTGGGTCAAAAGCCTATCAATGATGTACTTTTAAATAGTTGGTTAATGGTTACACAAATGGAACCAACCGACCCATATTCTAAATGTTTATCCTACTAAATCTATATAGGGCTGTAAACGAGCCAAGTCGAGCCGAGCTAGACTCGGCTCGAGCTCGGCTCAAACTCGATTAGAGCTGTCTCGGCTCGAGCTCGAATTTCAAATCGAGCTGAGATTTGAGGCTCGAGCTCGACTCAATTAGAATTCGAGCTAGCTCGGCTTGGCTCGATCTAGCTCGAACTAACAAAGAGCCGCAAAATTTGCTACTTAAAAAGCCCTTAAAATGAATTTTCACATAGACTAAGGGCCATAATTGCCATTTAATTTAACCATATGGCTAAATATGCAAGTATAAATAGTTAATTCACTTAGTACATTGTCTTTAGCTTCTTTTATAGGGGAGATACTCTCTTAGTTTTTATTTTCTAAGCGATGTGGGACAAAAAAATGAAGGATGTACACATTATCGAGCCAGCTCACGAGCCGAGCCAGGCCAAGCTCGGCTCGTTTACAAACCGAGCCGAGCTGGCTCGTTTGCAACCAAGCCAATTTCGAGCCGAGCTTTCTTCGAGCTTTTTTCAAGCGAGCAGCGAGCCACGAGTTTTTTGAACACCCCTAAATCTACAGTTTGTTGTTAGCGAGCCGTATTTGAAATCATTTGGTCAAATCCCAATCAGTTTTTCACTTTTGTCACGTTTATACCTTTGGGGTCTAAAGTTTCACAACTTTCATGTTTGGGCTTTTTTTGTTTCATTTTGATACAATACTAGAATTAACGCCCGCGCGTTGCGCTGGAAAACAGATAATCAATCAAAACAAATTCGTATGTACTAATCTACTACATCCAATTTCCCAATTTCCAGAAGTATTCTACTCTTTGTCTTCTTGAAGGTGACCTGGTACCAACACAATGATGACCCAAGTAACGGGAGTGATAAACCGTGTTTGTGTTAAGGTAATGTAAAGATGAGCATCAACACAAACAACTTCAAACCGAAACCATAAATACAAGCAGGTGTCTTGTCCAACCGTATATAACAAATAACTTTATACTTGTAAGAACCCCAGATAGAAGCAAGTGTGTTGAGAAATGGGTGGTGTTCTAGTGGCAAAGGCAAAGCCTTTAAAACACCTTGGGATTGGGATGGGGAGGTCTTGGGATTAAAAGAAATTTGACGTTAAAAAAAAAGAAGCAGATATGGCGCTGGCGCTGGAGTTTGAGTCTTGCAATTATTCCCATTCGCCGCTGACCGCACCACAAACAAACAACATACAAATATCAATTAGGGATTTGCATATACGATTCAGTCTTTACAAACCTATAACTAAGATCGGGTGGAAAACTTAATAACATACAGATTTTACTTAACCCGTCAACCCAAAAACACCAAAAATCAAGAGAACCTAACCTATTACTATACATAAAAGATGAGCTTACATCTTCAAATGCCCACTTGCATTTTTGACAAAAAAAAAAAAAAATTGAAGCTAAACTACATGTCAGGATGCAGACATCCACCATTCTACAAATTAAATAAAATGCGTAAATAGCAAAATAAACCTAAGGATATATTGAAATGATAAGTACAACATGCACTAAAATTGCAGAAGGAAAGAAAAAAGCTTAAAGAACATAATATACCTAGGTACAAACTTCTTTTGTATTTGTTCTCTCAAATGATACCATACTCAGGTACAAAGTGAAGTAAGAAAAACTATGCATCCACTCCAGTTCCATGATTTTGGTTAGCAGTGGGACAGTGTGTTTATAGTTGCTATTATCTCGGGCCAACTAACGCTATATGTATCTGGTTTCTCCAATGCAACTTTACAATAATCCCGCGAAGGGTGAGCCTTGGACCTAGGCGTAAGGCACTTAAAAAGCGAGGGCTGAAGATGAGTAAGGCACATAAATAAACGTTTTATTTAAAGGAAAGAAAGCATAAAACAGTCAAAATAACCATCAATAGAGTAAATGAAAACTTGTGTTAGAACTAAACATTAATGATACATTTTTTATTTAATCAAGTTTGCAATGTCTGAGTTCTCAGAAGTCCGGACCAGGCTTAAAACAATTGCTAAGTTGCTTATATGATTATTTGACTTTAATGTAACATGGTCAAGTAAAAAAATGAGAACTTCCTTGCAAATGAAAGCTATAAAGTTGGTGAAAAGATTAATAAAACAAAGAAAAGAAAAGAGTCCTGTTTTAATTTCTACCAAACTACTATAGTAAATGATACTTTGATATTTCTATCATGGCCTATAAACATTATCTCTTCCCTTGAAACCAAACCCACCATCTAAGAAAGAAAATCAAAATATCTATTTGATTGCTAGTTGCTCACCACATTCAAATTAACACCTTCAATATCATTAGATAAGAAGATGGTAAACCAAAGCAAAAACATACGTTTATACATGATACATGCAATTAAGCTCCCAAAGTTAAGATTATACCCAAATAAAGTGCACCAAATAATCCACTCTTAATTTTGCTTCTAAACCTAAAGTTCTAAAGTTCCCACCAGGCCACTAACAATTAAAAACAAATAAGTTTAGCATATGTATATAACCAAAACTAACCTCAACAAAATCAAACAGATAACATGCGTAATTGTTTGATTTGCATAACCCAAACCAGTTTCAACAAAATAAAACATACCTATTCCTGAATGGAGACCACATTCGAGAAGCTTTGAGAACTGCAGAATCAGAAAAAACGCCATTAAAAAACACAAGTGTAAGGATTTACCCAAAATTAACTAAAATTGGAGCCCTGATTGCTGAAACATACCTGTCAGAGCTCTAATTTCAGACGACAAGCATCAAGCTTGGATTCCGATGGAGAGTTCGCCGGAATCGAAACTGAGAGAAGAGGGAGGATGGGGATACGTCGAGGGATGCGGTGGAATTGGATTAGGGTACTCATTTGTAAACGAATCTGACTCGTCGTAGCTCTGTTGGAACCCTAGGTGCTACCGGTAACGTCGTCGTCATCATGGTCTGCTTCGGTTTGAGTCCATGATTATCCTTACCCTCAGGTATCAACCACACCCTTGGCCGCTAGAACAGGGGAGCAAAAGACAAAGATGGTCACCAAAACAGGGTGGTCGACCGTAGACGATTGCCGATCCCCTTCCGTTCACGCTCTCTCTCTCTCTCTCTCTTCGATTCTCCTCTGTTTCTTCTCTCTCTCTCAACTGAATTTCTGGTCCTCTCACTCTATTGAAGAAAAGGAAGCTTGGCCAGGGCAATTCTGTAAAGGGGCGACCATAAATGTATATATAGAATTACGAATATACCCCTCGACACTGTAGCAAGTATGTGTTATCAATTGATATATATAATAATTTGGGTTCTACACTAAGAAAAGTAAACACGCCCTCGCGTGCAACTTACCGTTTTTTTTTTGTCATTACATAATTTGTCATCCATTTGTTTCGTCAAGGTTGCCTTAATGTTAATTTAGTCACATCTCTCCTAATCCATTTTCTTCCTCATATTAGTTGGGGGCAAAAAGATCGAAATGTGATGCATTAAACTAGGGGCGGAGGTAGTGTACAAGCAGGGATACAAAGGATACCCCTGATCCAAAAAAAAAAATGGGATACTCCTAAATTTTTGGCTAGATTTATCACTGCATCAAACTAGAGAATGAATACTTCGATTATGGGGTGATATTCCATAGATCTTTTTTCATCAAGTTCACCATGGAGGAGTATCATGAAAGGTTCATGGTAGATTGTATGAAAAGGGCAAGGTGTGAAGTTATTGATTAATAAAATAGAAGACATTGTTCAAGATTAGGTTATTGTAACAGGTCACTTATGTTTCACCATTTCAAATTCTTATAACTAACCTAGAGTTTAGATTGCAAGCTTTAGGAAATGACCAAGATGTCTTAAATGTTACCAAATATGCTCCTGGTCAAAAGATAATGTCTACTATACTGAACATGGGATGTTTGAATGTAGGAGCATTCCAATGGTTACCACATGCACCACACTACCACCTCCTCACTTGTTATAAGCCATTATATAGATTTGTTTGTTAATACATTAATATAACATCTATTATAATTTCTACTGTACATGTGTGTATGAATATAGAGCTTCTGTTTGTCAAATAATGTGTGAGCAAGGGTGTAGCTTCATGGGGGTCTCCGACCCCCTTGATTTTTCGCTTCGTGGTGCTAATTTTACCTAAAAGTAGAGCTGTAAACGAACTGAACGTTCAGCGAACAGTTTGTGAACCGTTGGGCGGGATGTTCGTTCGTTTAACAAACGAACGAACATGAACAAAAATTTTGTTCGATTAGTTAAATGAACGAACATAAATAGATGTCTCATTCGTTCAATTGTGTTCGTGAACGTTCGGTAAGGTCATTTGCGTTCGTTTATGTTCGTATGTTTGTGTTTTAATTAAAGATTTTTGTAATTTCATATATTTTATCTATGCTTTTTATATTATTCGACTTTTATTTATTTTAGAGTAAATTGCACAAAACGTCCTTTAAGTTTCACCAATCTTGCTGGATTCAGCCTTAATCTTTAAAAGTTGCCAAAACCAGCATTTAAGATTAATTTTGTTGCAGGTTTCATCCTTTATCACTAACCCAATTACTAATCCATGTTAAATGGCCTCACATGCATAGCATGTGAGGGTAAAACCGTCTTTTCATCTCTCTCTCTACACTTTCTTCATCTTCAACCTCCAAAACCACCATAGCTTAAGATTTTTCATTTGCTCACTTTTTCTCTTTCTTCTTTCTCTCTATAGAATCTGCTCTCTACGGTTCATCCTCCCTTATGCCCGAAATCTCTTCTTATGGTGGTCAATCACCACTGCAAATCCCTCCATTACCTTCTGATCGCCCCCTATCATTCCCCAACTTCAATTGATGCCTCGTGTGCTAATCCGGTGCTCAAAGGAGACCTTTTTCTCCAGCCGCCATCTGAAACCTCAGACCCTATTGCACCATTGTGTAACACCCCGAAAACGGGTTTGGTAATTAAACCCCGTTAATACTAAAGAGCGGGTAGAATACCGTTAGCAGAAAAGATTAACCCGGAATTATTAGGATTCAAATAAATAAGCCTAATAATAAATAAAAAGAGAGCAAACGACTTGAGAAGACAAAGTTCATAAGGAGCCCGAGTTAACGGGACTTAAAATAAAACGGGGTTTTAACTTTCCGAACCTACTAAGTTGGCTAGGAATAATTAACCTAGTTAAGTAATATGAATTTAAGTGATAAACTATGAGTTATAGCCCTATATGATCAAAAATGAAACATGAAAGACTAAAATGGCAAAGCGGGCAAACTTGTTTTATTAAAAATAAGAGTAAATTACGTTTTTGGCCCCTGTGGTTATATCACTTTTACTATATTAGCCCAAAATAAGAATTTTTAACATATCTGCCCCTATGGTTTCTATAACTAACCATTTTGGCCCCTAAGTCTAGAGATCATGGGGGCCAAAATGGTTAGTTATAGAGACTATGGGGGCTAAAATGGTAAGACTTAGGGGCCAAAATGGTTAGTTATAGAGACCATGGGCAGTTATGTTAAAAAATCTTATTTTGGGCTAATATAGTAAAAGTGATATAACCACAGGGGCCAAAAACGTAATTTACTCCAAAAATAATAATAAAACACAACACACACTCTAAGTGTGTGTGTGTGTGTGTGCGCAGGAACGACCAGGAGCCAGGGGGTTCTTTCAAAACCCTAAAACTCATAAAATCCAAACAAATCGAAGGAGAATCAAGCTAAAATTTGGGGCTTTTAATAAATTAGTGATAAGCAAGCCTAGGGGATCACAAGGTATGTCAAAATTCGTTGTTTGATTCCATTCAAAATTCTGGATGAACCATTTATAATTCGAAATTAGTATTGCATGAATGTTGTTTGGATGAAATTAGAATGAAATAGTGTCTAGGAATAAACCCTAGTCATTAGATTGTTGAAATTATACTCAATGCTTGAGAATTCCACAATCACCATTGAAGGTGTTAAATGGGTTTTGTAGAAACATGTTAAACACTAGGATTTTGATAGTTATTCTAGTGTAATTTGAGTTCCATGAAGTAAATTCAGATTTGTTGATGCTAAATTCGTGTATGTGATGTTTTTAGGATTTTGATTGCTAAAAATAGTATGATAATGTCATAAACATGCTTTAATTGAAAGTTGAATTCAAACAGCTTCTGATCAGAATTTACAGCCGACTTGTATTGGCTGTAACGTGGAAAAAACACGACAAAAACATGTGTTTCTTGAGTCTAAAATGTAATTCCAGGAAATATCTTTAAAACCCCACTGGAATTGCATTTTTTTCACGAAAATTGAATGTTTTATGAATTTTTCGGTATCGAAGGTTCAGGCTGCGTTTTCTGGCAGAATTTTCAGCCCATTACGAATGTCATAACTCAATTTAAGAATTGAATTATGGTCTCAAATTTTTACTGTAGGTAGGTTCAGGTAATTCCAAAAATCTCCAACTGGAATTTCGTCAATCGGATAAACGAGGAATTTTAAATGAATTTTTTTGTAAGCTGAAGTCAGAAGTGACGAATCTGATTGCAGCTTAGTAAATGAATTTTTACGAATTTTTGGTAAAGAGTTAGATCTTGAAATTTTAACACAAAGCCTAATCCTCCGAGAGGTACGTCACATAAAAAATCATAATTTTTGAAGACTTGTAAACAGGTTAAACAGGTCACCAAAACAGCCTATTTTCAGTGATATGAACTTGCCTAATTAATGTTAAAGCTTGGTGTAGGATCGTTGTGCGACCTTAACGAGTCGTTCAGAAGAGTTTTTGATCAAAACGAGAGGCGGAAACAGACGTTTTGATGATGAATCAGCTTGTAATGCACATAGAATTACTTAAACTGTCTCTTGTATTGATATGAAAGCTTTACACGATCTGGAGACACTTCGGCAGAGCTTCGCTACCGGAATCCAAAGTTACAAATGAAATCTCAAGTCACCTATTTATAGGATTTTTCATTTCGCACGAAATGGACTTTTCATTTCGCACGAAATGGACTTTTCATTTCGCACGAAATGCCATTTCGTGTGAAACTGCCATTTCGTGTGAAACTGCCATTTCGTGTGAAACTGTCATTTCGTGACTGTTTTCCGTTTTTCTCGCACTACGTGACTTGATCTAACAATTCTATTACAAGACTCGATACAAGACGAAGTCGACAGACATATGCACCAACACTTGGCTAAACAACTAGTTATGAAACTTGATTGTTGATGTTATAAATTATGCCCAAAAGGTGTTTGTTAAAATGCCTAAGTGAATGTTCATATGTTGAAATTATGAATCAAACGCGTAATTTCCTAGTTCGACTAATTACGTGTGATGTGGGGTAATACAAATTTTAATTATGAAGTCGATTTAGCTTATATGCACATATCATATAATTAAGGGTAGTTAACTTTTGAAAAGTTAAACTAACCATGGACGGAGTCGAATAGTAGTTTTGACATAGAAAATACGTAAGGTGGAATAGTCGTGGTTATAATGACTAATCTAACCACCTTGTGAATGATGATGATAGTTTGACGCTTAACGAGCTAGGTGGAAGCTTGGGGAGAAAGCGGGTCAAATCGAGTCAAGCATAAAGGAAAAACGTATTCGAGATGCAATGTAAGTAAAGCTTACACCCTTTTTGTAGGATATGTATTTATTTATAAGTTATAAATACAACCAAGGTTATATTCGAAATATGGTTCCGACACGAAAAGATACGGGTCGGAACATATCAAAAGACGAAAACCATGTTAAATGGTAAAAATGGTCGAAATGGTAATTTGGTCATGTGATGAAATAAATAAAATAAGTTTTCGAATGGCTACTTTATAAGTAAGCCTAAACGAATTAAAATGAGAAAACGGTGATTTAGTCACGTATAAATGGATAAAAGTCGAAATATAAAACGACACCAAGCGGCATAAGCCATGTTGAGTCAAACGTGTAAGAAACAGATTTAAGAGACATAACTAAATGGTGAAGAATCCGAAACGAATTACTTAACAAAATGGTAAATAAATAACATTTATATATAAGCGCAAAATGTTTGGTCGTTTAGACCAAACGGGTCAAATGGTAATGCTAATACCATTTGACATATAATGACTAATAAGTGTTTGTCGAGTCTTATGCTCGCAGGATAAAACGGCTTGTGTATTAGCGATGCTATGAATTAGCAAATTATTGAGACAAGGTATTAGAACGGGCCAAAATGTCGACCCGAGCCAGGTACGCATAAATAAGATTGTAATTAGACGAGCGATTTTGGTCAATGTCACGGTCCCCGACCCGGTTTGACCCGTTTCAGGAGCCGTGGGACAGAAAATCCCGTGGTATTTTATTGAGTTTAACAGCGGAAGTTTATCATCAGGATCTTTTTAAAGCTAAAATTTTCCCGATTATTTTATTTCACAACTCGGGATAAAACCCCGGTAATTTACAATCATATGATATGCAGAGTTTGGATTGTCCTTTCACTTTGTCCGTCTGTTTGTGGATGATATGCAGTGCTTAAGTTTAGTCGAGTTCCTATTGCTTTCTGGAAACTTGTCCAAAAATGAGAAGTGAACCGACTATCCCTATCTGATACAATGGAGAGTGGAACTCCATGTAAGGATACTATTTCGTCTACGTACAATTTGGCTAACCTTTCCATACTAAAGGTTTCCTTCATGGGTAGAAAATGAGCTGATTTGGTTAATCGATCTACAATTACCCAAATCGCATCATTACCTTTTCTGGTTTTGGGCAACTTAGTAACAAAATCCATTGTTATGAGTTCCCATTTCCATAATGGCATTTCTAATTGTTGTAGTAGACCTGAAGGTTTCTGGTGTTCTGCCTTAACTTGTGAACAAGTAAGACACTTAGAAACATATCTAGCTATATCCTTCTTCATGCCTATCCACCAGAAATTATTTCTTAAATCTTAGTAAATCTTATTATTTCCAGGGTGTATGGTATACCTAGATTTATGAGCTTCCTCTAAGATCTTATTTCTTAATTCTCCTTGCTTCGGTACCCAAATCCTTTTCTTATGGAATCTCCAAATTCCATCAGATCCTTGTTCTAGTTCTTTTATTCTTCCTTTCATTCCTTCTGCATCATCCTTGATTGCTGTTTCTTGAAAATGCTTTAATTGTTCCATTAAATCTAATTGTAGATTTAACCTGAGAGCACGAACCCGTCGTTGTTTCTCATGATACTTACGACTTAAGGCATCTGCAACTACATTTGCCTTTCCTTCGTGATACTGAATATCACAGTCGTAGTCACTTAGGATTTCCATCCATCTTCTTTGCCTCATGTTTAACTCTTTTTGTCCAAATATATATCTTAAACTTTTATGATCTGAATAGACAGTAAATTTGCTTCCGTACAGATAATGCCTCCAAATCTTAAGGGCAAAGATTACGGCTCCTAATTCTAAGTCATGAGTTGTATAGTTTTCTTCGTGCTTTTTCAATTGCCTTGAAGCATACACAATTACCTTCTTGCGTTGCATTAGCACACATCCTAATCCTAGTTTTGAAGCATCACAGTATACTTCAAAATCTTCAGTCCCTTCTGGCAAAGCTAAGATTGGAGCATTGGTTAATTTCTGCTTCAAGATTCTAAAGGCTTCTTCTTGTTTAGGTCCCCATTCAAACTTAACGGCTTTACAGGTTAGCTTAGTTAATGGTACAACTATTTTGGAAAAATCCTTAATAAACCGTCTATAATATCCAGCTAAACCTATAAAACTTCTAATTTCCATTGCGGTTTGCGGAACCCTCCATTTGGTAATGGCCTCTATCTTAGCAGGATCTACATGAATACCTTCATGATTTACCATGTGACCTAAAAATTGTACTTCCTTTAGCCAAAATTCACACTTCGAGAATTTGGCATAAAGCTTTTCTTTTCTTAACAAAGTTAAGAGTGCATGTAAATGCTCACAATGTTCTGTCTGACTTTTGGAATAAATAAGTATATCGTCTATAAAAACAATTACAAATTTATCCAAATACGGTTTATAGATTCTATTCATCATGTCCATGAATGCGGCAGGAGAATTCGTTAACCCAAAGGGCATGACTGTAAACTCGTAATGACCATACCTAGTCCTGAAAGCAATTTTAGGTATGTCTTCTTCTTGTACTTTCAATTGATGATATCCGGAACGTAAGTCAATCTTAGAGAAATATCTAGCTCCTTGGAGTTGATCGAATAGATCATCAATCCTAGGTAATGGGTATCGATTCTTAATTGTAACCTTATTCAATTCTCTATAATCAATACACATTCTCATCGAACCATCCTTCTTCTTTACAAACAACACTGGCGCTCCCCAAGGGGATGAGCTAGGTTGTATGAATCCTTTACTTAGTAATTCATCTAATTGCTTTTTCAGTTCTAACATTTCGGTAGGAGCTAACCGATAAGGTGCCTTAGCTATCGGTGTAGTTCCAGGAATTAGATGAATCCTAAATTCTACTTCCCTATCTGGTGGTAATCCTGGTAACTCTTCTGGGAATATATCTGGGTATTCTGAGACTAGAGGAATTTCCTTAAGTTCCTTACCCTTAGTACTAATGATTACTGAAATCATATATACTATTCCTTGCTTTCGTTCATAACTAGCAATTTTCATTACTGATATGAACTTCATGGGTTTACATGGTTTATTTCCTGTAATCACGATTATTTCTCCGGTTGGTGCCTGGATCTCTATAGAATTTTTATCACAAAGAATTCGAGCATGGTTGGCTACTAACCAATCCATTCCTAACACGACATCGAATTCAGCTAATTTCATAGGCAATAGGGTTGCAGAGAATTTATGACCTGAAAGTTCTATATTTTCTTTTTGCAAAACCTGATCTATTTTAACTGAATTCCCATCTGCCGTTTCAACTGTAAAAATCTGCCTAAGTTGGGTTAAAGGTAAGTTAAGAACTTGGCAGAATGAAGTATTTATAAAACTTTGGTTTGCACCAGAGACAAATAATACTTTCGCGTACACGTTGTGAACTAGGAACGTACCAGCTATCACATCTGGAATGAGTTCTGCTTCTTGAGTGGTCAGCTGGAATGCTCTAACATTCTTCTTAGTAGCTCCGTCGGTCGCCTTGGTTTTGTTGTCTGCTGGTTTGGCCAATTTAGGACATTCTGTTTTAAAATGCCCCGCTTCTCCACAGTTAAAGCAAATTATGGTTTTCTTTCTGCAGCTTTCTTCACGATGTCCAACAGTTTTGCAAAAGTTGCAGGTTACATTACATCTTCCATAATGTTTCCTTTTGCAATTCCTGCAGAAAGGCGGATTTGAGGATTGCCCTGTTCCTCTTTTCTTGAAGTTATTACTATTACCCACGCGAAATCCTTGGGTAATTTTCTGAACCAATTCCTTCTTCTTGTTTTCATCTCTTGTGCGTACCAGTTCGTCAGTGAGGGTGTTAGCTAATTCTACCGCATCATCAATAGTGCGAGGTCTCGCAGCTTTAACGATATTACGGATTTCACTAATTAATCCCCAAATATAGCGAGAAATGAGTACCGGTTCTGGCGAAGCCAGTGTTGGTACCACTCTAGCATATTCGAAGAATGTCGAAGTATATCCCCGACAGTCCACATTCACCATCCGATGGTTTAGGAACTTATTTGCCATTTGATCTTTTTCATACTCGGGACAGAATTTTCTTTCTACAAGATTCTTAAATTCTTCCCATTTCATGGCATATGCCTCGATCCTTCTTTTAGCTTGTAACACTGTATTCCACCATTCTAGTGCCCCTTCTTTAAAAAGATTTGACGCATACATAACTTGATCTTCCTCAGCACATTTACTTATAGTGATCACTGCCTCAGTTTTCTCTAACCAACGTAGTGCTGCAATAGCCCCTTCGTTACCTGCAAACTCAGCTGGTTTACATGCAAGAAATTCTTTGTAAGTGCAACCAGGTGTTGCAGCTTTCATTTTCTTGAAAATTGGGGCTTGCAGATCATTATTGTTATTAATATGATTACCGCCTCCGTTTATACTATTACTAAAGTTGTCGCCTTGTGTACATTTACTAGGAATGATTGATTGAGGTTTAACAGGTTTCTGGACAGTAGCAACGATTGCTGGAATAACATTGGCTATTCCTTGAGCTACGATATCCTCGATATCTTGCCTATTTAACAATTGCTCTTCCTGATTTTGGTCAGATTGATTTACTTCATTTACTGGTTCATTACCAATGTTTGCCATCTGATAATTTAAATAATTAATATAGAATAAGAAACAATCCAATATAATTAATCGCACATAATCATATAAACAAATATACAATCAAAATTGTAAATTTTCTAAATTTTCATTTGTTTTATAGATTATATCATGCTTCTATATACAACCGTTTTATTGTTTATTTTACACATACTGATTTTTTATTAATATTACTGTTATTATACAAACACAGACTTATAACCCATTTCTCCTTCGTCAACTTGCATCTTTAATAACGATGTTCCCTCTCATCATATTTCCATGAAATTTGTCCTCCTATCTATCGGATCCTATTCCCAGCATCCATCAGCTCTTCACCAAAATGGCGGAGTTCAGCCATATTCTCGTTACTCATCGGTGGATTTGGTAGAGGTTCTGGATCGAACTGAGGGAAAAACGTATAGGGACTGTTGATAAGATTTTGGAATTGCCAATCATTAGTCCACCACTCATCCATTCCTAAAGGTTGGGTGTGGATTATTGGTTCTGGGATTGCTGGTTCTAAGTTCATTGGAATATGGGTTTCAATAGGATGAGTAAAAACATTTTCATTGACAGACTTAATAGTATCACAGCTTGTCAATATAAAATCTATTTCCTCCTGAAATGTCATTTCCTGGGTTTGTTTAGAGCTTTCTCCAATTTCCATCTGGGTTTGTCTAGAACCTTCTCCAACCTCCATTTCTATTTGCTTAGAATATTCATCAAACTGTATTCCCATTTGCCTAGAATCTTCCCCGACTTCAATCTCCAATTCCTGCTGTCTAGAATTTTCCCCGGTTTCAATTCTTTTTCCTTTTTCTAAGGGATTGTTTATTTTAGGAAGTCTCTTAGCGGGCTTTCTCTTATGTACACGCCTCCCCCATACGAATCTTTTTCTTTTCTTAGGTTTTGGCTTTTCCAGAGGTGGAGCGTTGAATTCTATAGGTTGTTCCACATCAGGAAAGTACCCAGTAAACTCTTTAGAAACTTCTATGTTTACAGGGTAAAGGTTGAGATTCTCTAGGGCTCCAGATAACTCATTCATGCTGTTTAACATATATGTAAACTAATAAATTAAAATTTTATAACAAATTTTATAGATAAACCTCAAATATTATTGCATATTCTGTGACTAATTTAATACAAAGGAAAATTGACAATTTAAAAATACTAAATTTTATTGTAATTTTATTTATTTACTAGATGATATTTCTGGCTTGTAAGTTGCTAATACGGAGTCATGGTATTCTAAAAATTAGCATTTACTGCTACAGTGGCTAGCATATAAAGATCTGCCCATTTTTCATCTAACTTGTCTTCCCATGGTGCTTTACTGATTAATTCCTGGGTTTCCTGTTTAATTTTCTTTTCTCGGGATTTCTTTAATTTCTCCTGACTTTTTCTAATAATCATACTTCTTTTATCAGGAGAAAGTGGTTCCTCGTATTGGGCTTTTCGAACAAATATTCCTTCTTCAGGAGTTTGGGAGGAACTTCCCTTCTCATTTGATGACCTATCTAATTTAAGATAGATGTTTGAAAGCTTTTGCTTACCCATACTGTAACTAACAAATAGTCAGTTAATAAAACACATAATCACATAATGGTAATCAGGAAAAAATTAAGTATTTCTAAATACTTAATTAGCTTAACTCAGTGGCTCTGATACCACCTTTTTCTGTCACGGTCCCCGGCCCGGTTTGACCCGTTTCAGGAGCCGTGGGACAGAAAATCCCGTGGTATTTTATTGAGTTTAACATCGGAAGTTTATCATCAGGATCTTTTTAAAGCTAAATTTTTCCCGATTATTTTATTTCACAACTCGGGATAAAACCCCGGTAATTTACAATCATATGATTTCACGGAGAAATCTTTATTTTACAAAACATATTACTTTATTTTATAATGAGCCACTTTCTTAAGCTTGTAGTGCTCCACAACACTTTTCCTGAATCACAACAGGTCACCTGAAACATGTTTGAAAAAGGTTTTGTCAGCGGGAAATACTGGTGAATCATTCTATTTACTAAAATGACCTGTTTGTTATAATTTACAGTATTAAGAGCGATTACACTGTTTCCTGATATCAAACCAACTACCCACGGTATTTTGTCACTCGACCCATTGGCCCTCTTATTGTCCAATAGTGTCTGTGACTATGGTCATATCACCCCTTGGCTGCCCCAATGGTGAAGATTATCAAGTAATGCATACAAAACCCCACATACCGGCTGTAATTTGGTGATTACAAAGACTTAATCCCTGTAATTATAACCTTGAAAATAAACATGCTTTTGAAAGTAATTTAATAAAAAGAGAATGACTCACCTTGCAGATTTAACACGGACAGAGTCTAGTCTACTGATTAGCCTTGTTAACCTAATTTAAATAACAATGCACACAAAACTAGGTTAGTAATCAATACAGCATTTACGATAAATCACGAGATCAACCTTCACAACGAATGACAAAGTGCGATACTTAAACATCCATCGAATTAACGACGAATGACAAAGCATAACCCTAATGTGGGCAGCACTTAAACATCCATTGGATAGTTTAATCGATCGGACATTGAATCGTAATAGCGATCGAGTTATTACCCTGTTTTGCGGCAGCGATTTGTGAATTGTGTGTGTTTTAGAATGGTTTCTACGATATCTCAGTGGATATAACGAATTTCTTCGTCGTTTCAGTGCCCAAAATCAAGTCCCAGACTCTACTATTTATACATGAATTTTGACCCCCCTCGCGTGACGCGAGGGGTACCCCTCTAGGCGTCGCGTGGCGCGAGGGGTCCCTATTTACCATAGGGTAGACACATCCTCAACTAGCCTTGCTGACTTGACAGTTTCGTAAAATTCGATTTTGACAGATAGTTATGTGGATAATAGTAACTAGGGTTTACCCCCCCTGAGTTTTAGGGGCCCTGATTGTCACACCCCCAAAATCCACCCTGCGGAGTACCACCGCTTGGAGGCGTGACGTGACCAGGATCGAGCCACCAATCATATTGAACATCGTAATTAAGTAAATAAGACCAACCACAATACGATTGGTGACCAAAGCCAGTTAACCATGTTTAGTTTAAACAGCGGAAGCATAAAGGTAAATCCAAAAGCATAAGTCCATACTTTATAAGTTAAAGTTCAAAACGCAAGTTTAATAAGTTCATGAGGATTTAAATAATAAGCACGGAACATAACAATCCGTACGCCACAACGACTCCTTCCGCGTGCAAGCTCCATCTAGCGACCTGTAAGGCATGTAACAACGAGTCAACAACAAAGTTGAGTGAGTTCACGTTTGGTTGTTTTAGTTTTAAGTTGTTTCTGAAAAACGTGGTTTGACTTTCGTTGGCTTAATTGCCGTGGGGGTTACCCCGTAGTTGAAAGTATGTTTAACCAATTCCTTTGTCATTACCCAAACCATAACCATAATCAGTGGGGGCTTTCCCCGTGTGAACTACTAGACCATACATATCGACAACTGACGAACAATAGTTGTGCCCTACATCAGTGTCTATCATCACTGACAGTTTGCCATAGTCCATTAGTACACGCCCGTCCGAACGGCACGGTGTGAGGTTTGTTAAACCTAATAGCGCTATTAACTAATGACCCGCTCGCCATTGGCCTCGGCGATTAAGTCGATATAAATTGAGGGACTTCATGATAGAGTTTTGTCTAGCTAGTTTTAAGGTTGTTGTCCTACCCAAGGAGGACGAACGTACGTATTCTGCACCAGGAGAATTCGTAGGATTAATAATGGCATCCAATCTATGGAGGATGGCCGTACAAATCGACACATTAAAAATAGTAAACGAAGTCCAAAAATTACGATTCCGGTGCCATTAGAACCGTATTTCATAATAACATATTTTAGATTCAAAATATCGGTTTTTCGTAGCGTTTATGACCTGTTTACAGCCAACTGAAGTTGGCTGTAAAACCGGGACAGATTCTGCTTTCACTCTTTAACTTCCTAGTTCGTGTTCGATTGATTTCCGTTAGCAAGTTTATTAATCACAACAACATTAAACATCAATACCAACCAGCAAATCGTCAGATAATCAACCAAGAATCATAACAAAACTAGCTTCAAAAGTTTTACACTAACATTCATTCATTAACCACCATGTTTATTATTTTAGTAGACTTTTAGTTTGTGATCTTATATGTTCATGGTTTTCAACCGACAAAATTCTTATTAACCACTTTAGAATAGATCAAGAAGGCGATTAGAGTCACTTACTACTAGCTCGAGGCTAGGGAAGAAACTAGTCGAAAAACGAGTGGTTAAAAGCGTCGTAGTGAGGTCCTTGGCAATCCGCAAGCACCGGGCTTCCTTGTATGTACTCGTGCACCTTTGTATGTAAGTGAAAATGCAAGATTGGAATTTGAAAGTGGGTGGATGTGGGTGATGGGTTTCAGCCGTAAGCAAAGCAAGAGGAAGAGAGAAAAATTTTGTTTAAGTGTTGGTGGGAATGAAATGTTATTACCTCCTAAGCCTTCTTAAAGACCATCCACTTTCATTAACCATAGGGTATTGTGTTCTCTAGATATAGAACATGCATGATTATAATAATCACAATTTGGTGGTTTGTGTTCCCTAAGGGAACCGATTGGTTCATGGGGGAAAGGGTTTGGTTTGATTTGAATTATATGGTTAAACACTAGTTATGTTAATTGGGAGTTTAAACTAGTTACTAGTGTGTTGTAATTTGTAACGGGTGTTAGGGTACTCGGGGACCCTAACTGGCTCAGAAAAAGAAAAACAATGTTATTGTCAATATTTTTGTGTTCCGGGTATAGTCCGGTTGTTCGGTTGGATTCTGATCCGTTAAAGTGCTAAATTAATTCGTAAGGCGTCCTATGTATATATTTTTGTAGCGTTTTTAATTTTCAACACTCAGGAAAATATAACGGACTATTTAGTGACCTTTCTGTACACTATTAGTATATTAACAAGTACATGTAAGTATAACACAGATATCAGAAGCAGTTAAATGATTCAGTACAGTCATCAAGCACTTTAATTTTCATTAATAAATTGTACGGAATACATGGGATTTTGAGGGTTGTCACATTCTCCCCCTGTTAGGAGAATTTCGTCCCGAAATTTAGCGCGTAGTTACTGAGGAAGCTAGTTAAGTTGCGTTGTTTTCCTGATTTTCCTGGGGTGTCACATCATCCCCCCGTTGATTTGGAATTTCGTCCCGAAATTCTGCAGTAGCTTCAGCCTCAGTAGTGGTTGCGTTTTTCTTAAACAGTTGGGGATACTTGAGTTTCATTTGGTCTTCTCGTTCCCAGGTATACTCTGGGCCACGACGAGCATTCCAACGAACTCGGACCAGAGGTATCCTGGTATGCTTGAGGATCTTAACATCTCGATCCGTAATCTCTACTGGTTCCTCGACGAATCGCAGCTGGTCGTCGATAGTGAGTTCTTTGAGAGGAACTACGAGGGTCTCATCTGCCAGACACTTCTTCAGATTCGACACATGGAAAACATTGTGAACTCCGCTGAGTTCTTCAGGTAGATTCAACCTGTAGGCGACTTTGCCAATTTTCTCGGTGACTTCAAATGGTCCGACATAACGCGGATTGAGTTTGCCTCGTTTGCCAAAGCGGACTACACCTTTCCAAGGTGAGACTTTGAGTAGCACTCGATCCCCAACCTGGAGCTCGAGTGGTTTTCTTCCCTTATCAGCATAGCTTTTCTGACGGTCATGAGCTGCCGCCATTCGCTGTTGTATCTGAGCAATTCTCTCGGTGGTATTTACCACAAGTTCTGGGCCAGTGATTTGGCTGTCACCAACTTCTGCCCAACAGAGAGGTGATCGGCATTTGCGTCCGTACAATGCCTCGAACGGAGCGGCCTGAATGCTGGTGTGGTAGCTGTTGTTATATGAGAACTCCACTAGCGGGAGGTGCCTTTCCCAGCCATTACCAAAATCGATTACACATGCCCTAAGCATGTCTTCAAGGGTTTGGATGGTGCGTTCAGATTGCCCATCCGTCTGTGGGTGATAAGCGGTGCTCATATCTAAACGTGAGCCAAAAGACTTGTGCATTGCTTGCCACAGTTCAGAAGTAAAACGCGCGTCACGATCATATATAATAGAGGTTGGCACTCCGTGCCTTGACACTACTTCCTTTAGGTAAATGTCTGCAAGAGTAGAAAACTTATCCGTTTCTTTGATAGCCAGAAAATGTGCAGACTTGGTCAGTCGATCTACGATCACCCAAATGGTATCGTTTCCGCGTTGAGATCTGGGTAGGCCGGTAACGAAATCCATGGAAATTTGCTCCCATTTCCATTTCGGGATCTCCGGTTGTTGAAGTAGGCCTGATGGTTTCTGATATTCAGTCTTGACTCTCGCACAAGTCAAGCACTTACTGACGTAGGTGGCTATGTGGGCTTTCATGCCAGGCTACCAATACGTAGTCTTGAGGTCGTGGTACATCTTGTCCGAACCAGGGTGTACTGAATAACGAGACTTATGTGCTTCATCCATCACAAGCTCGCGTAAGTTGCCATAAAGTGGAACCCAGATGCGTCCGTTTACATAGTAGGCACCGTCTTCCTTTTGTTCTAGCCGCTGCCTCGATCCTCGTAGGGACTCAGCCCTGATGTTCTCTGCTTTCAATGCTTCGACCTGAGCATCGCGAATCTGAGCGGGAAGGTTAGACTGGATGGTAAGCTGTAGAGCACGTACACGCCTAGGTATGGTATCCTTTCGACTGAGGGCGTCGGCCACAACATTGGCTTTGCCCGGATGGTATTTGATAGCGCATTCATAATCGTTCAAGAGTTCGACCCATCAGAGTTGTCGCATGTTTAACTCTTTTTGCTTGAAGATATGCTCGAGATTCCTGTGATCGGTGTAAATGGTGCACTTGGTACCGTACAGGTAATGTCTCCATATCTTAAGTGCTAAAACAACTGCTCCCAGTTCCAAGTCGTGTGTAGTGTAGTTCCTTTCGTGAACTTTAAGTTGGCGCGATGCGTAGGCAATGACCTTGTCACGTTGCATCAATACGCAACCAAGTCCTTGGATGGAAGCGTCGCAGTAAACCACAAAATCATCTGTGCCTTCAGGCAATGAGAGGATAGGCGCGCTACAGAGTCTATCCTTCAAGTGCTGAAATGCGGACTCCTGTGCATCACCCCAACGATAGGTGACACCCTTCTGAGTTAGTGAAGTGAGAGGTTGCGCAATCTTGGAGAAATCTTTTATAAACCTTCTGTAATATCCTGCCAAACCCAAGAATTGGCGGATCTCTGTTGGTGTGCGGGGTGCAGGCCAGTTCTTGATCGATTCAACCTTAGATGGATCAACATGAATCCCATCCTTGTTTACTACGTGGCCTAGAAAGTGGACTTCACGAAGCCAGAAGTCACATTTTGAAAATTTAGCACACAGTTGCTCTGCCCGAAGAAGTTCCAGCATAAGTCGTAGATGCTGCTCATGTTCCTCCTGACTCTTGGAATAGATCAGGATATCGTCGATGAACACAATAACGAACTTATCCAGGTAAGGCTTGCACACTCGGTTCATGAGATCCATGAAGACCGCTGGTGCATTCGTCAGCCCGAATGGCATAACCAGAAACTCGTAATGGCCGTAACGAGTTCTGAATGCTGTTTTGTAGACGTCTTCATCTCGGACCCTCAGCTGATGGTATCCCGATCTCAAATCAATCTTGGAGTAATAGCTCGACCCTTGCAACTGGTCGAACAAGTCGTCAATACGTGGAAGAGGATAACGATTCTTCCCAGTCACCTTGTTAAGTTCGCGATAGTCAATACACATCCTGAAAGTACCATCTTTCTTCTTTACGAAAAAGACTGGAGCTCCCCAGGGCGAAGAGCTAGGACGTATAAAACCCTTTTCCAAGAGTTCTTGTAGTTGTGTGGACAGTTCTTCGAGTTCTGATGGAGCTAGACGATATGGTGCTCGAGCTACTGGCGCTGCTCCAGGAGCTAGCTCGATTTGAAATTCAACTTGGCGGTGAGGCGGAAGACCAGGCAATTCCTCAGGAAATACATCAGGAAAATTGCGCACAATAGGGATGTCTTCAATTCTCTTCTCTTCTGTTGATGTGTCAGTAACGAGCGCTAGAATGGCAGTGTGGCCCTTTCTCAAACACTTCTGGGCCTTAAGGAAAGAGATGATGCCTTCGACAGCACCACTCTTGTCGCCACGAATCACAAGAGGTTCTTCACCAGGACGAGGAATGCAGACGATTTTCTCCTTGCAAACAATCTCCGCTTGATGATGAGATAGCCAATACATCCCAATAACGACGTCGAAACTACCCAGTGTGATAGGAATAAGATCGATAGAGAAGGTCTGACCAGCTAAGACGAGGTTACAACCTTTAACTACGTGTGTGGCTTCAAGACTTTTACCGTTAGCTAGTTCTACCGTGTGTTTGGTGTTCAGAAGTGTTGGAGTGCGCTTAAGCATTTGGCTAACTTTTAAGGACACATAACTAGTATCGGCACCCGAATCGAATAAAACAGTAACAAAGAAGTCATCCAGAAGAAACTTACCCATCACAACGTTGGGATCGTTTCTTGCTTCTCCCTGACCAATCACGAACACACGACCCCTTGCTCCATTACCATTGTTGTTTCCCCCATTGCCGCCTCCATTGTTGCCTCCGTTGTTGTTTCCATTGTGGTTCCCGTTTCTTTGGTTATTGTTCTGGTTTTGGTTCAGCTGGGGGCAGTTCCTCTTAAAGTGGCCTTCAGCGCCACACTGAAAGCATCCTTTATTTCCCTGCTGATGATGCTGCTGGTGGTTCTGTGGGGCTTGTTGTTGTTGGCGATTCTGATTCGCAGGACGCGGGCTCCTGCAATCCCTAGCTTCATGACCCAACTTGTGACATCTCTGACAACGACCTTTGTTGCACTGCCCGCTGTGATGCTTGTTGCACCGGTTGCACTTGGGGTGGTTCCCCCGGTATCCACCCTGTCCTTGATTACCGGAAGATTGCTGACCGGGACTCTGGTAGTCATCAGTCTTTCGCTGTTGAGACTGAACTGAAGTTGAACCTTTACTGGAGTTCCCATCCCATTTTCGCTTGTTGTCGGTAGGTGCATCAGAAGTAGCTGTGGCACTGATTCGTTTGGGCAGCCTGTTTTGCTCCACCGCCTGGTCAGTGAGTCGATGGGCCAACTTGATGATTTGCTGTATGGTACCCAGGTTGGCTGAAGTCACGTGACTTTGAATCTCGGGTACAAGGCCCTTGAGATACAGCTCAATTCGTTTGATGGGAGGGTCCACCATAGTTGGACACAGGATGGCCAGCTCGTTTGACCTCTTAGTATACGCCTCAATCTCAGACCCCGTCATCTTCAGATTGTAAAATTCCACCTCTAGCTTGTGGATGTCATCCCGACTACAGTACTCCTCCTTGATCAGCTCTTTGAAACCATTCCAGGGTGTGGCATTAGCAACTGCCAGTCCTAGTAGTTGAACCTGTGCCTTCCACCAGGTTAACGCAGCTCCTTCAAGTGTTCCGGTAGCATATTTCACCCTACGGTCTTCGCGGCATTCGCACATCTCGAAAACTGACTCAAGCTTTTCAAACTAGTGAAGAAGGCTCACTGCTCCTTCGGTGCCACTGAAAGTAGTAGGTCGGCAGTCCATGAACGTTTTGAATGTGCACACAGGAGGTTGAGCATGTTGACCTGTTGCACGAGAATAAAAGACAAGGTTAAGCACAAGGGCTGGTTTGTGAAGGTAGGATCTAAACGTACTAGGGTGAGTTGATATAGCAGGTTATACCTCCTGCAGGATTAGCTGCGAGTGCCTCAGCGACTCGTTCATTGATCAAAGCCGTCAACTGGGCTTGAGTGAGGTTGATACGTCCTCCGCATCCGCTCATGATCTTCATAATGAAGCAACGTAAGTGAGAAAAGTGTCGCGAAAGTGCGTAAGTGTGGGACGATAGTAGAGCGTAAGCACACAAGGTTCAAATAGCAATTATCACACTATCTAATGCACAGTGAGAACTATCTAACCGACAATATAACATAAATCATACCACTTATGGTGTCGAGTCTTGCACGTGGAGCGAAGCGTCGTTGTGGATCGTTGAGCACTGTACAGGTTCTAGTCTGGTTTTATCAAAAAGCTTTTCCCTTTTAAAACCAAGTTCACTATAACCAATGGCTCTGATACCAATCTGTCACACCCCCAAAATCCACCCTGCGGAGTACCACCGCTTGGAGGCGTGACGTGACCAGGATCGAGCCACCAATTATATTGAACATCGTAATTAAGTAAATAAGACCAACCACAATACGATTGGTGACCAAATCCAGTTAACCATGTTTAGTTTAAACAGCGGAAGCATAAAGGTAAATCCAAAAGCATAAGTCCATAGTTTATAAGTTAAAGTTCAAAACGCAAGTTTAATAAGTTCATGAGGATTTAAATAATAAGCACGGAACATAACAATCCGTACGCCACAACGACTCCTTCCGCGTGCAAGCTCCATCTAGCGACCTGTAAGGCATGTAACAACGAGTCAACAACAAAGTTGAGTGAGTTCACGTTTGGTTGTTTTAGTTTTAAGTTGTTTCTGAAAAACGTGGTTTGACTTTCGTTGGCTTAATTGCCGTGGGGGTTACCCCGTAGTTGAAAGTATGTTAAACAAGTTCCTTTGTCATTACCCAAACCATAACCATAATCAGTGGGGGCTTTCCCCGTGTGAACTACTAGACCATACATATCGACAACTGACGAACAATAGTTGTGCCCTACATCAGTGTCTATCATCACTGACAGTTTGCCATATTATTGCATATTCTGTGACTAATTTAATACAAAGGAAAATTGACAATTTAAAAATACTAAATTTTATTGTAATTTTATTTATTTACTAGATGATATTTCTGGCTTGTAAGTTGCTAATACGGAGTCATGGTATTCTAAAAATTAGCATTTACTGCTACAGTGGCTAGCATATAAAGATCTGCCCATTTTTCATCTAACTTGTCTTCCCATGGTGCTTTACTGATTAATTCCTGGGTTTCCTGTTTAATTTTCTTTTCTCGGGATTTCTTTAATTTCTCCTGACTTTTTCTAATAATCATACTTCTTTTATCAGGAGAAAGTGGTTCCTCGTATTGGGCTTTTCGAACAAATATTCCTTCTTCAGGAGTTTGGGAGGAACTTCCCTTCTCATTTGATGACCTATCTAATTTAAGATAGATGTTTGAAAGCTTTTGCTTACCCATACTGTAACTAACAAATAGTCAGTTAATAAAACACATAATCACATAATGGTAATCAGGAAAAAATTAAGTATTTCTAAATACTTAATTAGCTTAACTCAGTGGCTCTGATACCACCTTTTTCTGTCACGGTCCCCGACCCGGTTTGACCCGTTTCAGGAGCCGTGGGACAGAAAATCCCGTGGTATTTTATTGAGTTTAACATCGGAAGTTTATCATCAGGATCTTTTTAAAGCTAAATTTTTCCCGATTATTTTATTTCACAACTCGGGATAAAACCCCGGTAATTTACAATCATATGATTTCACGGAGAAATCTTTATTTTACAAAACATATTACTTTATTTTATAATGAGCCACTTTCTTAAGCTTGTAGTGCTCCACAACACTTTTCCTGAATCACAACAGGTCACCTGAAACATGTTTGAAAAAGGTTTTGTCAGCGGGAAATACTGGTGAATCATTCTATTTACTAAAATGACCTGTTTGTTATAATTTACAGTATTAAGAGCGATTACACTGTTTCCTGATATCAAACCAACTACCCACGGTATTTTGTCACTCGACCCATTGGCCCTCTTATTGTCCAATAGTGTCTGTGACTATGGTCATATCACCCCTTGGCTGCCCCAATGGTGAAGATTATCAAGTAATGCATACAAAACCCCACATACCGGCTGTAATTTGGTGATTACAAAGACTTAATCCCTGTAATTATAACCTTGAAAATAAACATGCTTTTGAAAGTAATTTAATAAAAAGAGAATGACTCACCTTGCAGATTTAACACGGACAGAGTCTAGTCTACTGATTAGCCTTGTTAACCTAATTTAAATAACAATGCACACAAAACTAGGTTAGTAATCAATACAGCATTTACGATAAATCACGAGATCAACCTTCACAACGAATGACAAAGTGCGATACTTAAACATCCATCGAATTAACGACGAATGACAAAGCATAACCCTAATGTGGGCAGCACTTAAACATCCATTGGATAGTTTAATCGATCGGACATTGAATCGTAATAGCGATCGAGTTATTACCCTGTTTTGCGGCAGCGATTTGTGAATTGTGTGTGTTTTAGAATGGTTTCTACGATATCTCAGTGGATATAACGAATTTCTTCGTCGTTTCAGTGCCCAAAATCAAGTCCCAGACTCTACTATTTATACATGAATTTTGACCCCCCTCGCGTGACGCGAGGGGTACCCCTCTAGGCGTCGCGTGGCGCGAGGGGTCCCTATTTACCATAGGGTAGACACATCCTCAACTAGCCTTGCTGACTTGACAGTTTCGTAAAATTCGATTTTGACAGATAGTTATGTGGATAATAGTAACTAGGGTTTACCCCCCCTGAGTTTTAGGGGCCCTGATTGTCACACCCCCAAAATCCACCCTGCGGAGTACCACCGCTTGGAGGCGTGACGTGACCAGGATCGAGCCACCAATCATATTGAACATCGTAATTAAGTAAATAAGACCAACCACAATACGATTGGTGACCAAAGCCAGTTAACCATGTTTAGTTTAAACAGCGGAAGCATAAAGGTAAATCCAAAAGCATAAGTCCATACTTTATAAGTTAAAGTTCAAAACGCAAGTTTAATAAGTTCATGAGGATTTAAATAATAAGCACGGAACATAACAATCCGTACGCCACAACGACTCCTTCCGCGTGCAAGCTCCATCTAGCGACCTGTAAGGCATGTAACAACGAGTCAACAACAAAGTTGAGTGAGTTCACGTTTGGTTGTTTTAGTTTTAAGTTGTTTCTGAAAAACGTGGTTTGACTTTCGTTGGCTTAATTGCCGTGGGGGTTACCCCGTAGTTGAAAGTATGTTTAACCAATTCCTTTGTCATTACCCAAACCATAACCATAATCAGTGGGGGCTTTCCCCGTGTGAACTACTAGACCATACATATCGACAACTGACGAACAATAGTTGTGCCCTACATCAGTGTCTATCATCACTGACAGTTTGCCATAGTCCATTAGTACACGCCCGTCCGAACGGCACGGTGTGAGGTTTGTTAAACCTAATAGCGCTATTAACTAATGACCCGCTCGCCATTGGCCTCGGCGATTAAGTCGATATAAATTGAGGGACTTCATGATAGAGTTTTGTCTAGCTAGTTTTAAGGTTGTTGTCCTACCCAAGGAGGACGAACGTACGTATTCTGCACCAGGAGAATTCGTAGGATTAATAATGGCATCCAATCTATGGAGGATGGCCGTACATATCCTACCCAAGGAGGATATGTAGATTTAGTTTTAAATTCTTTAACCTATTCCCAAACCACCGGGAATCCCATGCCTTAGAAAGTGTGTGAACTCATCTCGGTTTGCTCGGTTAGATTCTCAAATATAGCTAACAGTCAAGGTCGGTCAATCACGTCCTAGTATGATTTACCAGTTAGTCTTTTAGTGATTTTCAATTAGAGCAAAAAGTTTCTACACGTATCTATCACATAGCATGCATTACTTTAACTGTTTATGCCCATATATACTTCCCATCCATTCCCCCACTCATAGGAAAACATATGATAATGCACGTAACACATATAACTTGTTAGATCATTCACAGATAGCATACTCGACATTTAGACGCGCAAATCACAACTTATGTCATTTCAGCATTAATATTCAAAACCGGCTGTTTTCGGACATTTTAATAAAATAGTTAAATTATTCCAAAAATTCCCAAATTTTTACAGGATGTCTTAAACGTTCCAAATTTTATTGTGTAAAAATATCGGGGTCCAGTTCATTACCAATATTTTATAAAAATTCATTTTCCAGACTGATCTCAGATTTATCTATTTCTGACCACAGTCCACGGAACAATTTATTAAAAATTCATCGAGTGTCCGATTTACGAAATTCCAATGGGGTAATTACAAATGCATCGGTTGTCATCTACTGTACAAATTTCATGGTCCGATTCATCACAAAACTCAGGTTATGACTGAAAGTATGACACCCATTTATTGCTGTCAAAATTCAGCTTAAGCTGTTGTTACAAATCGACACATTAAAAATAGTAAACGAAGTCCAAAAATTACGATTCCGGTGCCATTAGAACCATATTTCATAATAACATATTTTAGATTCAAAATATCGGTTTTTCGTAGCGTTTATGACCTGTTTACAGCCAACTGAAGTTGGCTGTAAAACCGGGACAGATTCTGCTTTCACTCTTTAACTTCCTAGTTCGTGTTCGATTGATTTCCGTTAGCAAGTTTATTAATCACAACAACATTAAACATCAATACCAACCAGCAAAACGTCAGATAATCAACCAAGAATCATAACAAAACTAGCTTCAAAAGTTTTACACTAACATTCATTCATTAACCACCATGTTTATTATTTTAGTAGACTTTTAGTTTGTGATCTTATATGTTCATGGTTTTCAACCGACAAAATTCTTATTAACCACTTTAGAATAGATCAAGAAGGAAATTAGAGTCACTTACTACTAGCTCGAGGCTAGGGAAGAAACTAGTCGAAAAACGAGTGGTTAAAAGCGTCGTAGTGAGGTCCTTGGCAATCCGCAAGCACCGGGCTTCCTTGTATGTACTCGTGCACCTTTGTATGTAAGTGAAAATGCAAGATTGGAATTTGAAAGTGGGTGGATGTGGGTGATGGGTTTCAGCCGTAAGCAAAGCAAGAGGAAGAGAGAAAAATTTTGTTTAAGTGTTGGTGGGAATGAAATGTTATTACCTCCTAAGCCTTCTTAAAGACCATCCACTTTCATTAACCATAGGGTATTGTGTTCTCTAGATATAGAACATGCATGATTATAATAATCACAATTTGGTGGTTTGTGTTCCCTAAGGGAACCGATTGGTTCATGGGGGAAAGGGTTTGGTTTGATTTGAATTATATGGTTAAACACTAGTTATGTTAATTGGGAGTTTAAACTAGTTACTAGTGTGTTGTAATTTGTAACGGGTGTTAGGGTACTCGGGGACCCTAACTGGCTCAGAAAAAGAAAAACAATGTTATTGTCAATATTTTTGTGTTCCGGGTATAGTCCGGTTGTTCGGTTGGATTCTGATCCGTTAAAGTGCTAAATTAATTCGTAAGGCGTCCTATGTATATATTTTTGTAGCGTTTTTAATTTTCAACACTCAGGAAAATATAACGGACTATTTAGTGACCTTTCTGTACACTATTAGTATATTAACAAGTACATGTAAGTATAACACAGATATCAGAAGCAGTTAAATGATTCAGCACAGTCATCAAGCACTTTAATTTTCATTAATAAATTGTACGGAATACATGAGATTTTGAGGGTTGTCACATTCTCCCCCTGTTAAGAGAATTTCGTCCCGAAATTTAGAGCGTAGTTACTGAGGAAGCTAGTTAAGTTGCGTTGTTTTCCTGATTTTCCTGGGGTGTCACACTGATCCTGATTGTTCTGAAAATTTCAAGGTTTGTGCAGAATCACTTGGGTGTTTCAATTAGGGTTTCCTATTGAACTAAATATAATAATAAATAATAGTTTTGGTGAGAGTTGTTACAGTCAAGTACCTATTGAAAGTCCTTTGTCGTTAAATGAGGCACTAAAATTGACCAAAACGCCCTTGATGGGTAAATCGGGCAAACGACCCATATGGGTTGTTTACGAACTTGCATTTTGATTAGGAAATCATTATACATGAATACAAGTTATAGGCATAAACATTCGTGGATTAAATGCCTAAAATGGGTCGGTTGCGTAAAATGACTAACCGAAGGGTAAATTTGGGTTAATAAGTTAGGTATGCTAAAATACCACAAAAGTAGTCATGGTGGAATATAAGCATATATTTTAGGGGTGGAATAACGAAGTGTGAAAATAAAAGAGTTAGTTTAGACTAGATAGCTTAAATCCCCTAAATGGGTCAAAAGTCTTAGTAATTCGATTTCATGCCGAGAGCTTGAAATCCCATATTTTATCAGCTCGGGTGTAGGGTTATAACCCTATATGACGGAAAATTAAATTGCGGACGCGTGGGAGAAAGAATCATGCGAAACGGATGAGTCGAACAAAAGTTATGGAGTTTTAAAGTTAAGATTTTGGTTAAGTTTGAGCTGGGCAAGTGCAGCAACAAATTGAGAAACTTTCTGTCGAATTGGGGGTCTCGCGTCGCGCGACAGGTGGGGGTCACCACCGTCACGGCACGCGACCATACATCAAAATCCCGTCGCGCGGCGCGACGGGTATAAAACCTGCAAATTTTGTTGTTTTGTTTACTTAGTTAAAAATGGACTTGATAAAACTAGTTATATTAGTATCAAAACTAACATTTGTGTTGGTTTTGATTACAGGTAAACTTTAGTAAGCTTACGGATGAAGATCAAGCTCATTGAAGGACCGAATACAATCAAGATACAAGCCTTCGCACGGCGTTTCGTTGTCATTTTAAACGACGAACTTATTTATATTATGTTGTAAACTTTTAAGTTGCAAAAGATTTAAATTACTCATATTTTCTACGGATCCTTAATCGTAATTACATGTTTATTTTCGTTATATATACGAAAACCTTTAAAATAATAACAAGGGTGTTACACATTGGAGTGTGCCGCTCTGAAGAAAACCCATGAAGGGCCTGATGGGGCTCTAAATCTTGAGAAATCGGTACCCCAGCACTCCGTTTTGGAGTGTAATCGATCCACCCCAGGTACGTTTGATCCCCCAAATGGGTCTCCGTTTGCAGCGATACCCACACCCCTAGATGCAGGATCGTCTGAGGTCAACCAGGCTCCTACAGAACTTGAATCGACGCCCAATTCCCCAATTCCAGATACGATTCACAACTACAGAACTTGAATCGACGCCCAATTCCCCAATTCCAGATACGATTCACAAGTCTAGGGACACTCCTACAAGGAATTGTAATGGAAACAAACCCAAATCGGTATCCCCAAAGGAAAATGGGAAATTTCGTAGAGGTAAAGGCCCGAGTTTGAGTTCTTGGGACCCTGATTTGGATGCTATTCGGGCTGCTAACATTGCCCATGATAAGAAGCTCCAGTAGGAAACAGATGTGGTTAGAGGTATTTCTCGTCACACACGAACTCCTTCTAAACAATCAGGTATGCAAACTGCTGGATTTGGGGTAATTTGAAAACAAAAAAAATTTGGAGTGTTGTAGCTATGGTGGTTTTGGAGGTTGAAGATGAATAAAGTGGAGAGAGAGAGAGATGAAAAGGCAGTTTTACCCTCACATGCTATGCATGTGAGGTCATTTAACATGGATTAGTAACTGGGTCAGTGATAAAGGATGAAACCTGCAACAAAATTAATCTTAAAGGCTGGTTTTGGCAACTTTAAAAGATTAAGGCTGAAACCAACAAGATTGGTTAAACGTAAAGGACATTTTGTGCAATTTACTCTTTATTTTATTACCCTAGGCTATAAAAGGACCACAATACCCTTAGGCTTAACCAGGGGCGGACCCAAGCCCAGCCCAAGGTGGGCGGGCGCACCCCTGGGGAAAAAGAAATTTAGTGCTAAGTTCCGTCGAAAATCCCGTCCGCACCCCTTGGAATTTTCGTCCGCACCCCTTGGAATTTTTCGACCGCACCCCTTGAAATTTTTCGTCCTCACCCCTTAGTAGAGGTGCACAAACCGGTTAATTTTAATAACTGGTTCGGTTAACCAGTTATACCGGTTAATTTGACTTTTTGACTTTAACCGGTTAATGCTTTAACCGGTTATTACTTTAACCGGTTATTTTTTTAACTGGTCCGGTTAATTACTTTAACCGGTTCGGTTAATTAACCGGTTATTTTCAGTTATTATCCGGTTTTTTTGCCTTTTTTTTGAATTTTTCGGTTATTTTTTCGGTTAACCAGTCTATCGGTTAAAAAACCGGTTATTATACTAAACACTTATAACCGATTACTAACCTACGGTTAAAAATAACCACTAACCGGTTATTCCTAAATCGGTTATTAACCGGTTACGGTTTCGGTTAATAACCGGTTACGGTTAATTAACCGGTTATTTTGTGCATCTCTACCCCTTAGGTAAAAAGTGTTATCAATTTATATTTTAAATTTTTTAGTAAACTCTTATTTTAAAAAAAAAATACTACCTAAATTATATAACTTTTAATACCTAACTAACTAAACCCAAATACCCATACCTTTACCCACTTATAATTCCTAACTAACTAGCCCACTAAGTCTTAGTCCATTAACCAAACCTAACAATATTTCAAACTATAAGAGGACTCGGGGTGGAAGCGTTATGGTTGTCCATAACGCGTTGAATGGCCACGGAACACCGCCGCCGGTGCTTTCTATCACTCGTGGAAGTATAACGAGTTATGGTGGTCACGCGTTGAACTTTGAGTTTTGATAGGGTATGACTTGTACATTGTGCATTAATACTTGTACATTAGATTCCCCATCACTAGTGATACCACCCCCACTACATTTCTATCACTATCACTAGAATATTGGGTGCTGACATGGCATGATTTGATTGGGTGCTCCCATCACTAGAACCCATCACTAGTGAACCACCCCTCCCCCCCCTAATAAAATAATTAAAGCCCAAAACCTTTAGAAATTCTCTCCCTCTCTCTCTCTCTTGCGTCCTTGCACTGCCAACGAACAACATCACCCAGCGACAACAGTCCAGCAGCCGGCGACCACCGTAATCAGCCACCATACCACCGTCGTTCGACACCAAATCTAACCGGAATCCGAACACGGGTAAGTTTCTTTGTTATTTTGATGATTTTGGTTGATATTATAGGAGAAAAGGGGTAATAAAGTTATTAAATAGGTTTGATATTTTATGTGTTTTGACGTTGTTTATGGTTGTTTAGATGATTTTTAGGGTGATTATGTTGTTTATATATTTTTAGGGTGATTACAACTTACGTTATGATTTCTAGGGCTTGAATAGTTGAAAATTAAAATTGAAACATTATGTTATGGAGCGATGAACTTATGTTATATAGAGAAAGAATTGCTTAAGAAATTAGCTTTAGATGATGTTTTGGATAGATTTCAAAAAATGAAAACCCGTAGGGCGTCGACATTTTAATTATGTTTGTAACAAGGTTTGACATGTTTTTTTATGATTATATAAATTTAGTTTGATGTTCGTTTGTTTTACATGACCCGACCCGATACGAACCGATTTTTTTACTTATATACCTAGGGGCCTAAAAATTTTAAAAATGTTCCGCACCCCTATGGAAAAAATTCTGGGTCCGCCACTGGGCTTAACTGGAAAAATGTAGCATAGTTAGTGTTAGGAGCCAAAACCCATTACAAAATGCAATCTCAGAGTCTGATATGTCAAAATATTTTTTTTTAAACCGTAAGGACTAAACCGGTTAAACCACCAAAGCCAAAATAGTAATTTACTCTAAATAATATTTTACCCAATTACTTTGTTTGATTTTAATTCAGTGCCACATTTCACATTTTATCTATCTAGAGCATGTGTTCGATGAGTGTGAAAAAAATTAAAAAGAATGATGAGTGTGAAGAATTAAAAAAGGAAAAAGAAGGTATTATGTCATGGTCGTTAGACATTCCCAATGTCAAATCATGGTCATCATCACAAACACTTTTTCTACGCTTCCAAAAGAAAAAAGCATGAATGCCCGCAATTTTACGTATCCAGGACAATTGTTTTTTTGTAAATTAGTTTTTGATAACCAGTACAAAATCAAAAATTCAAAATGTTTAACGTGTCTTTATAGCTATTTTTCTTAACCATTTGAGTTCAAATATCTAACACTGTTAAAATTTTTTGTTAAGTATTATTAAATGACCAAAATACCCTTATAGTTCAAAAATTATTACTACGTATTAGATTTCTCTTTCTCTCTTATATATCTCTCTCCCCCTTATCTCTTCTTATCGTACATCTTTCTTCACTATTCTTCTTTTGAGTGAGCTTTCAAAACATTAAAAAAGAATCTGTATACCTTCAGGCATGGCGAATTACACAAAGGAAGACCTTTTACAGCTTTTCAAGAGAATTGAGGCTTATCTTTCGTCTAAAGTTTTCAAGATTTTTAATACCCAGGTGCTGGTTTTTTTTATCTTTTATATTTGGGTGTCTACCAAGTGCTCGATGAAATGCCCCTTTAAAGTTTGGTCAAGATATGTAGTTGTTTTGTTTGTTGGTGACTTATGGATTAGTTGGGGTTGTGGGTTTATGTTATGATGAGTGAAAAAACTTGTCAATCTAGTGTATGCTAAGCTGGTAAAATATCAATTGAAAAGATTGCATAGGTTCAGTTATGAAAGCAAAGGGATGACTTCTCACAGCTTAGCTTCTGTTAGAATTATTCTGTTATGAAAGCAAAGCGATCTAGAATGTACTTGTTGTAGACGATGACAGTGAAGCTGAGAAAGATCCATATGACAACGTAGGTGTAGGAAAGGATGATCTTTTTTAGTACACCTTCAGTCAGGGTTCCACCTTTGCCCATTGTGGGTGAATTGGGGTGGATCTTGGTGGGTTTTTTTGGGGGAAATTTGTGATTTTGATGGATACCAAATGGGGGATTCTGGACATGTGATTTGGGATAGTGGCGATGATGATGATGATGTGATGATGGCGGTGGTGCGATGTAGGTGTTGGTGATGGTGGTGATGCGATGGTGACAGCGGTAACTTTGCTGGAGGTTTGTGGTTGTGGCGGTGGTTGGTGACGGAGGTGGTTGTGGCTGTGGTGGTGTGGTGGAGGGGATGCAGGTGGTCTAGAGAGAGAAATAAAGATTTTTTTTTGAAAAGTGTGAATTATTCGCGAATGTCGGGAAGTCTAGCATACGTTGTCTTAACCGGGTCCGCGCTAGAGAGCCCCCTCGCACAATAGATCCCCAATTTTAACCCCTCAATGAGAAACCCCTATCACCAAGACTCGAACTTGAGACCTTGAGGGGAAAGCTCATCCGGGCCCACCATAAGTGGAACTTAAATACCCGTGGCCACCACTAGAGCACTAGTGATGGTTAGAGAGAAATAAAGATGAGAGGGATGAAGGGTGCATAATGTTTAGAGAGAGAGAGAGAGAAAGAGATAAGGGGAAAGATATATAAGATAGAGAGATAAAAATATAATAATAATTTATTTTTTTTTTAATTTTTAACAATAAGGGTATTTGGTCATTTAAAAATACTTAACCAAAAAATTCTATCAGTGTTAGAAATTTGGACTCAAATGGTTAATAAAAGTGGCTACAGGGACTCAGGGCGTTAAAATTTTGATTTTGGACTTAAGTGGTTAAAACTTCTAAAACACAGGGACTCAAAAAGTAATTTACCCTTGTTTTTTAATTATCTTTTTAAATATTAACAAAAGCCGATCACCAAATAAACTTAATGGCAAAAGCCGATATTCACGCTCACGAACGTAGACGGCGCTAGTAACCTGACCCGCCACCATTCCAAAGGAGATGTGAAATCTCTAGCTCAATCCAGAGCAGTTTTGTTCTAGGTGAAGCTAAAAACCCAATGACCTTCACTTTAAAAAGTCATGGGACTACCAATACACTTGCAAGCACAATTGCTTTTAAATTTTTGAATGATAAACCCAAACAATGTGTTTGTTGTTAATAATAACATGGATAATCTATACAAATCAACATGTCGAACTATATATTTTTTAGCTAATTTGATGTCACCTTAATATTAATATATCATACTATATTATCTATACTCTATACTAGAAACCTGTTTTGGGACACTTGTCACTCTCCCGTTTAATTGATTAAAATTATTAATAATACTAAAAATAATAATATTTAATCTAAATTAATACAAACTAGATGCTTTACGTATATATAATTTAATAACCATTTTAGCTCCATGGATAATTTTAACAGATTTCACCAATTTTTATTAAAATTCTTATTATTAATAATACAAGTCTTCATACTTGTCGGGTCTAAATCACATTCTAATCCGGTCTTCGCTTAATCTTGCGTTTTGAACCGTATACATTTCCTTAAAACTAACCGGTCTAAGTTAAGACTTAAATGAGACCCGTTAGGATTCTAATAGGTTATTAAAAATCCTTCGTTCTAGATTAGGAGCCCGGTAAAAGCTATCTGTACTTGCTTGATTGATTTACGGCTGGGAATAAATTTATATTTTGCTCAGGTAAATACTTTTAACTTATTTTCCCTTATACGGGCTTGGGGTACGGTATATAAAATACCGCTTGGTCGGGTATTGAATCTTTAATCGTATGAATGTTAAAATCATTGAGATAACCCGTTTAATCTGTTTTGTTTGTTTTAAGCCTTTGGGGGATTAATGACCATGTCCTGGATATCCTCGGCTCATTCATTGAAATGGCCACGACTTAAACACGGGGTGTAGGCATACACCTGCCAGTGCGTATGTAAAATGATATACCTGCTTGTTCGAGAATAACTCGCCTTAGGTTATATTATGTGGTGTGTCTATTAATCTTTAACCCGGTATTTTAACCCGGGCTACTGAACGTATAACAAACATATAATTCTTTTACAAGATTATTTTTAAATAATTATCCCAAGTTATAAAAGATTATTTGTGCCTTATGCATTAAATCAATTTTTATAAACACTTTTCAAAAGAGTCGGTTAATTGTATTTACCAGTGTAAACTGACGTATTTTTCAGAAAAGCTAAGTGCAGGTACTAAACGAAATGGGCTGGCTACTCCTAGCATCAAATAAAGAGTCTTGCAAGTTTTAGATGTTTAAAAATCTGTTGAACAATAATTCTGTTTATCTTTTGGTCCGCCTGTGGATCTCTTTACATTCCGTTGTAATACTTTATGTTACTTTCATTCGGTTTGTAATATTTTTACTTTAGACTTCCGCTGTGCGTTGAACTGTGATTATTTGACTATGATGATATTAACTACGTCACGATACTCCCCACCGGTAATACGTGGAAATATCGGGGTGTGACAATAACCATGACTCATTCAAACACTCGAATACTCAAATAACCGTAAAATAAAATATTGGGCCTACAAAACCTATAACGTTAGACCGACTCACTCAATGTAAACATTAACATGTCTTCTGAATCACGATAAAGTTAAATTTGTTTCGGTCGAACAACTCTTAGCTTTCAAATTTACTTCACTGGTATTTATGACCCGCGCTTTACGGCGGGGCTATTAAACCGAACAAAAACTTGTCGTAAAAACGTTTAATCACACACGCACGTTGCGGCGTGTTAATTCGGAAAAAAATGACGGATAAAAAATAGAAAATAATAATTAAGTCGACTTAGGACTCGCGCACTGCAACGGGTCGTTAAACTACAAAAAATAGATGTAAAAACGTTGAACGACACACAAACACGTTGCAACTAACTCGCAAAATTTTGACCAAAAAACGTAAAACATTATCTTTAAAAACTAAAAATACTTTAACCCAAATAATAATAATAGTACTGAGAACCCGTGCGTTACGCCAGACCCGTAAGCGTATACGTAATTAAGGTAAACAACAGGGACTAAAGTAATGAGATGATATCCATTTTTAGGGTCAAAATTCAAACTAAGCCATAAAGGTTATTTTGTAAACAAAGAAAAATAAAATAATAAAAAGTTTAGCTAATGAAAATTAAAGTAACACAACGGAGCTTAACCTACTTGTACACGAAGCAATCCAAGTAATAAAAAGTTGAATAGTAGCATATACTCGGCGTGTTAATTCGGAAAAAAATGATGGATAAAAAATAGAAAATAATAATTAAGTCGACTTAGGACTCGCGCACTACAACGGGTCGTTAAACTACAAAAAATAGATGTAAAAATGTTGAACGACACACAAACACGTTGCAGCTAACTCACAAAATTTTGACCAAAAATACGTAAAACATTATCGTTAAAAACTGAAAATACTTTAACCCAGAATATAATAATAATAGTACTGAGAACCCGTGCGTTACGCCAGACCCGTAAGCGTATACGTAATTAAGGTAAACAACAGGGACTAAAGTAATGAGATGATATCCATTTTTAGGGTCAAAATTCAAACTAAGCCATAAAGGTTATTTTGTATACGAAGAAAAATAAAATAATAAAAAAAGTTTAGCTAATGAAAATTAAAGTAATAAAACGGAGCTTAACCTACTTGTACACAAAGCAATCCAAGTAACAAAAAGTTGAATAGTAGCATATACTCACAATTAACTTTTTGCTAATTAATATATGGAAAATTAACTTAATCAAATCTAAAATCTAATCTAATACAATTTTTGTTATCAATAATATTTAATCAAATCTAATAAGGATTCATACGAATTCCAAAGTTGATATTAACTTTCAAATAATTAAAAAAAATCCGCCTAACATCACAAATGTTTCTGTTAAATTCGATTAATTAATTTGTTCAATAATCACTATTATCTTTATCATTCAGTACGGTTAACCGATTTATCATAATACAACCTCCCACCTATTCAATTATATGATTTTTCAATCTTATATTAACTAAATAAATAAAGATTAATAATCAATCTTATCCTACTTTAAATATAAAAAAATCCGTTAGTTCAGATTAATATTCAATCTTATCCTACTTTAAATATAAAAAAATCCGTTAGTTTTTTAAATATATTTTTTAATTATTTGGTATATAAAATCATATTTATTCAACCCATGTAATACACGGGGGTTTTTAAAAATATAACTTTTTTTATTATTTGGTAAACAATGTTACATTTATTCAACCCGTGTAATACAATGGTTTTAAAGATATAATATTTTTATTATTTGGTATATAATATTACATTTATTCAACCCGTACAATACATATGGTTCTTATAGATATAACTTATTTTATTATTTAATATATAAAATTACATTTCTTCAACCCGTGCAATAAAGGAGACTTTTAAAAAGATAATGTTTTATTATTTGGTATATAAAATTCATTTATTCAACCCGTGTAATACACGGGGTTATAACCTAGTTTGTTAATAAACTATTAATTTATAATTTTTTTTTGAAATAATTATCTTTTTATAATATAAATACATATACTACATAATATTACATATAAACTATTTATTTTCATTTACTAACTAGGTTAGAGACCAATATATTACGAGGGATAAATAAAAAATAATTAAATAATAAATAACTAATATTTATAAGAGTTAAATGCCCGGATAGTCCCTGTGGTTTGCTCTTTTTTCATCTTTAGTCCCTAACTTTCTAAAATTATAGCTATAGTCCCTAACTTTTCAAATTTCGTTCCCGGATAATCCCTGGCACGGATAGGGGTTAGTTTTCTCAGTTAAAATGATGTGAAATGACTATAATGCCCTTACTATTAAAAATTAATAAATAAAAGATTAAAAAATACATGTGCCAACCCACCCCACCACTACCTCACCCTTTCTCCCCTTTTCACCCTACTGTAACTACAGTTCCACCATCACCTCCACCATAACACTTCCACACCACAAAAGTCCAAACCACAACCACCATAACACCTCCATCCTGCCGTCGCCGAAAAAACGCACGACCATAACATCTCCAACCCGCCGCCACCCACCCCACCCCACCCCTATCCCTTCCTCTGCCGATAAGCCCACGACCACAAAACGCCGGCGAACCTGCAAAATTTCCTGACTAAATATGACGGAAGATACCAGCTGAAAGAGCACATCACTGGACACGCCCGCGAACCTGCAAAATTTCCTGACTTTCGTTGCCGTACACCTTTGTACTTTATCTTCACCTCCTCCTCTTCGCACTCTGTTTTGTTCAAATCAACCGCTTCTTTAGGTGTACCGTCCATCGATTCAGTCTCAACCTTTGATTCACCAAAAGAGAAACAAGAGTTTCTTCTCAAGTCCTCGTAAGCTTGATTTGACTTGTTTCTGCTTGTGAATTCAAATGCGTCCTATATATATATATATAGGGTAAGGTTCATGCGAGAACCACCTTTATTGCGAGAACCGCGAGAACCAATGTGAACACAACCTAAAATACCTAAAAAAACCTAACCCCCCCCCCCCCAAAACCTAAACCCCCCACCCCCCCCCCCCCCCAAAAAAAAAAAACCTAACCACCCCCCCCCCCCCCCCAAGCTAAATGATAAAAACTAAACCCCCAAAAAACCTAAAAAAACCTAACCCCCCCACCCAAAAACCTAAACCCCCCCTCCCCCACCCCCCAAAAACCTAAACCCCCCAAGCTAAAATGCTAAAAACTAAACCCCCAAAAAACCTAAAAAAATCTAAAAAAAATCTTAAAAAATAAAAAAAAAAATCTAATTTTTTTTTAATATTTTTTATGTTAAAATCGCTACTTTTAGTAGCAAAAAAAAAAATTAAAAATTTTTTTTTGGCTACTAAAAGTAGCGATTTTTGTATAAAAAATATTAAAAAAAAATTGTGTGTTTTTTAGCTATTTTTAGGCATTTTTTGTTGTGTTCACATTGGTTCTCGCGGTTCTCGCAATAAGGGGTGGTTCCTAACGGATCTTTGTCCTATATATATATATATATATATATATATATATATAGGTTGGGTTCATTTCAGAACTCTAAATAATTGCAGAACTTCAGAACTCCTAATAAACAATCATTTTATATATATATATTATATATATATATATATATATATACATATATTTTTGTATTTAGGATCTTTTTATCATCTATTACATGTATTTTTATGATTACATACATGTTAAAAGTAGTTTACATATGTTTAATAGCCAAATTATATATATGTGTAATAACTAATTACATATATGTAAAAAAACTAGTTTACATGTGTAATTATAAATTTATAAATAAAAAATGATAAAATTACTTTTAACATGTATGTAATCATAAAAATACACATAATAAATGATGAAATTATCCTAAACATAAAAATATATAAATAAAAAGATTGTTTATTAGGAGTTCTGCGAGTTCTGTAAATATTTATGGTTCTGAAATGACTCTGACCCTATATATATATATATATATATATGTTTCAGGTGTCTGGACTCTATTTTACATGCTGAACATAAAAGCATTTTAGAGGAAATGCGAGCAGATTTTGATCTTACTCATGCTGCTGCTGCTAATCAGTATCATCATCACTTTGACGAGGAGGATCCAACCATCGACAGTTTCGAAATCAAAACTACGGAAGATATGTCCGTTGACACCCGTTTTCAGCGTGCTTTCATTCAACTACTTTACAATGCTCAATTTGAAAAGCTGTCAGCTGTTGTTTTAAATGTTGACATCAGCATTAAATACTGATTATCTCTTCATTATGCCCGTCTACGTTGATTGGAAGAAAGCGTCCGAGTATAAAGCAATCATTTTCAGGTGAGAATTCTTTCTACATGATCTGACTTGATTTCAGTGTTGACCCATGTATCCTACAGGAGGGGATACGCCACATAGCGACAGAAGGGTCAACTAATTGTCGAAAAACTGGATTACTTGCAGTACAAGCTTCTGCAAGCACTTTTCTTCAGTATCTCTGAGCCGTTAGGGAGGTGGTTTGCTGAAGTAATTGCTTAAGATTGATCACCGCTGATGATGGCAGTCGGTGGTGGTTGTGGCGGGGATTAGGGGTGTTCAAAACTTTCCGTATTCGAAAATCCGATCCGAAATATCCGATATCCGAATCCGAAATATCCGAAAAATCGGATATCCGAAATTCGGATATCCGAATTTTTCGGATTCGGATTCGGATTCGGATAGTGATTTTCAAAATTTTCGGATATCCGAAATATCCGAAAATTTAAGTTTCATTTTTTTCAGATATCCGAATATCCGAAAGTATCCGAAATATCCGAAAAATATCCGAAAACTTATATTCGGATATCCGAAGCTATCCAAAATATCCGTTTCCGAATATGAAAAAAATAATGAAAAATAAAAAATTAAATAAAAAGTTGGATTTTCGGATAGTAAAATCTGGTATCCGAAAATTTCGGATATCCGGTTTTGAACACCCCTAGCGGGGATGGTTGTGGCAGTGGTGGTTACGGTGAGGGGGGGTTAGATGGTGGTGGTTGAAGGTGGAGATGGTGGTGGTGGTGTGGAGTGGGGAAGATGAAGTGGGTAGGGTGGGTGGTGGGTCCCACATAAATTGTAAAATATTAATTATATTTCTTTTAACTTTTTAGTTATTAATTTGACAGCAAGGGTATTTTTGTCATTTCACACGCACCTAACATCAAAAACTAACCCTCATCCACGCTAGGGACTATCCGGGAACGAAATTCAAAAACTTGGGGACTATAGGTGTAATTTTAGAAAGTTAGGGACTAAAGATTAAAAATGAACAAACCATAGGGACTATCCAAGCGTTTTTCTCTATTTATAAACTATAAAATAACATATTTTAAATAAGAAATTGGATATGAATGAGTGAAATAAAAGAAAAAAACAGAAAACAAAATCTTGTGTTTAGAGAACTGTGACATTTGACATAACCATTTAGTTATTTATTAAATACATATTCACTTTATGAGCATTTTTGTTCAAGCATGAAGTCCAATGTTTGACACAACCATTTAGTTATTTATTAGATACATATTCGCTTTTATGACCATTTTTGCTCAAGTATGAAGTCCAATAATGCGGATTGTTGGATGCTCTTATATAATGCAAATATTAAAAGGTTAACCGGTATAAAACATGTTCCCAATGAGACATTCTGGTGATTAATTAGTTTGTTACACAACCAAAGTGTACAAATTCGGTGTGTGATATTAGGGTATTTATCTTCGAAAATCTAGGAATCGCTGTTGAAAAAAAATGGTGTAAAAATATATTTCATAATAAGATGTAAATACATGTTAAAACTAGGAAAAAAGATATTTATTTACTTATACATCTTTTTTGAAATATATCAAAAAAGGTACCAAACATCAAAAACTCTAGCACAGTGACAGTGACTCTCCAGGTAACAATAGGTTGTATTCAGTAATAATGTAAGATAAAAGTGTATATGAAAAGTAGATATTTCAAAACTAAAGCCTCCCAATAGATTCAGATAAAAATAAAAATAAAAGGTAATAAACTTTGGCCATATTTTTGAAATTCAATGACATTTCCATGATATAGCAAAGCAAAGTATAAGATAAAATAATTTTAATGATTTTCTACATGGAAACTATAACATAAATACTTGGGGTGTAAATAAGATAAGCCCAGAGGCTCGAGAGCTACTCGTTATCAGCTTGGTTAAAAGCTCGAACGAGCCGAGCCTTAAAAAGCCCGAGATCGAAATCAAGTCCAGGCTCGAACCTGAAATACAAAGCCTGTTTAGACTCGCTCACGAGCCCAAACAAAGTTTTATTTTTTATATATAATATAAAATATAATATAATATAATATAATACTAATGATGATAACGTTGGCGAGCCGAGCTTTTAGTCTGTTTGAGGTTGTTCTCAAATTAGCTCGAACAAAGTCGAGTCGAGCCGAGCCGGGCTCGAGCTTCATAAAAACACCACGAGCCTAGTCGGGCTCAATAACGGCTCATTTACACCCCTAATAAATACAAAATTAAAATAATATATCTATACACATGGCCACGTATTAAAATGTACCAATGCTCACTATGAATTAACTTTTAGCAGAGTTTGGTGCAGTATTCGTATCCTAAAAAGAAAAAAAAATAAAAATAAAGTGTACTATTAATAATATACTGCTTCAGTGCAGTGTGCAGAGCAGAAGAGCTAACATGCTACTGTCTCGTTCTTCCACACCACAAAAAAGATGCCAAAACCATTTCAATTCAATTCAATTCAATTCAATTCAATTTAGACCAGTCAAGAAAAACAAATGCGACCGAATCACAAGTTAGATTCAATACAAACAACAAAATAGTCACACCAGATATTTACATTCAATTCAAATTCAAAATCCCTAAAATCATGGGTCAAAATCATGTAACACAACATAAAAAAAAAAAACCACTAGATCATGACTCATGATTTTACTTAACTAATCAACAGGTTTGATAATCGAAATCGAAATAGAAATAGAAATAATTACCTGTTTAATATTCTGGATTAAGATCGATCTGTTTTACTCTTGTTGTTCATCTGTTGATTCCTACTTGCTCTGTTATTGCTGTTGCTGTTACTCGAACAACCTTCATGCTTTTGAGACGATGAAGATGATGAAAAAAGTGGAAAACCTCTAAGCGAACAAACCGGAACATTGAGAACCGGAGTAATTCTAACGTTAGCGGAATATGATCTCTCCATTCCTCTGTTTTTCAACCTACATCCGCCATTGAAGCTGCTTGGACTGCTCGAGCTTCGTTCCAAGCTGTGAAACACAATTTTTCCAGATGAATTCATTCGAGGACTTTCAGTAGAAACTCCACGTATGGATCCGTCGGTCGATAACGTTCTCGTTTTCACCAGTTTCATCCTCGGAGGATTGTTAGGGTTAGGGTTTGTGTTCTTCAATTGCTTCTCGGAATCGAGAGATAGACGAGGAAGTTCGTCTGGATCATGACCGGAAGATGACGAAGACAGAGAGTGACGTGACGTCACCGTCGCCGGTTCGTTATCCGTATCGTTAAGTAACGGAAGATTAACCGATGAATCGGTTGACGGTTTTGAGCTTCGATACAGAAAGTGTTTGATAGATTTGATAGCAGTACTTCCGTTACCGTTACCGGTACCGGTACTGGAAGACTGTAACGACGATGAAGACGACGTCGTTAGCTTCGTATTGCTGCTGTTTTGATACAGTTTTCTCAAACCGAGAAGCTCTTTCCATTTACTCGAACACTTCGGCACCTTCGGAGTGTACAAAAACGAATCTACAACACTAACGCCGTTAATTATCGGACTAATCTCCGGTGGATCTGACGGTTCCGTTACAACGGAAGAACTAGAAATAACCGGAAAATTTAACGGAAAAAGTTTACCGTCGGAGAACAGTTGATCGGCAGGAAGCATGTGGACCGGTTCATCAAGTCGGAATTCAAAGTCAACGATATCGGAAAGTTCTGGATCTGATTCTTCTGGTAGATCTGAGAGCTTGTTGTTGTCATGCATTTTTCCGGCGGTGTATGGCGGTGGAATATGGAGGAATTTGTCCGGCGAGAGGGCGGTGGGAGGGTGGTTTATGCAGGTGGAAGTCATTTGTAGAGAACGTAGAGAAAACGGAATCACATTTGTGGAATGATGCAAGTCCCGGTGAAGGTACCGGTGGAAAGAGAAGATGGGGTAGCAAAACGATGACAAAATATGTGATTTGTGAGGAGATACCGGGATAGGGGTCCACAAGGTCGTAGAATCTGCACACATGTAAAGATTATTAAATTCGCTTTAAAATTTAATCGTAAGCTCGCCGTTCAAAAAAAAAAAAAAAAAATTTAATCGTAAGCTCAGCTCAACTCGGCTCGTTTGACTTTAAGACTGTGTGTAGTAGTGTAATTATCACGCCTCACTCTATATAGTGTGATTGTATTGGGTTTCACAGACTTATCATGTTTGTTACCGCGATCACGTCTCACCCTTTAATGCCCCGATGGTACCATGAGTTAAGAGAGCTCGGCCTTTGAATAGTTTTTTGAGCTCGGCTTAACTTGTATATTATTTTTTTATTAATTAAATTGTATGAATATACTTTTGTAATAGTTAACATATGCATCTATGATTATAACTTTTGTATAATATAACTAGTTGATGACCCGCCCGCGTTGCGGGGCGATGGCCGAATAATTCTAAACCAAATAAAAAAACAGTACTATATTTTATTTTAAATTGGGGGCAAAATTATAATGTTGAACCGAGGGTAAAATCGTAATTTTGAGCTAGGGGAGGGGGCAAAAACGTAATTTTGAAATGAGGGTAAAATCGTAATTTTGAACCGATGGCGAAATCGTAATTTTCAGCTGGGGGAAAACATATTTTTATTTTGAACTGGGGGCAAAAACGTAATTTTAAACTGGAGGCGAAAAATGTAATTTTAAAGTGGGTGTAAAATAATAAACTGGTGTAAAATCGTAATTTTTAGCTGGGGGAAAACATATTTTTATTTTGAACTGGGGCAAAAACGTAATTTTGGCTGAGGGTAAAATAGTATTTTTTTAACCGAGGGTAAAATCGTATTTTTTCGTGCTGGGGGCAAAAAGGTAAATATATAACTTGGGGTAAAAACGTAATTTTAAACTGAGGGCAAAAAACGTAATTTTAAAGTGGGTATAAAATTTACCTGACACTATTCCCCAAGCTTGTATTACTAATTTTAAACAAAAAAAAACTAATTGATTGTCGCCACTTTTGGCCAATCAAATAACATAACTATCCCCTGAGTAAAAATGTGATTTTAAACTGTGGTAAAAACGTAATTTTAAAATAGGTATAAAATTTACTTGGCACTATTCCCCAAGCTTGTATTACTAATTAAAAAAAAAAAACCTAATTGATTGCCGTCATTTTGGCCAATCAAATAACATCACTATTCCCCTAATGGGAAACGTATATGTTGAATATATATTAGTTAATAGTTAATAGTTAATAGTTAATTAATAGTTAATAGTTAATTATTTTTATTGTAATTTTATATGATACCAATTATTATATAAATGTATATTTAATACATTAAATAAAAATTAGATAAATAAAAAACTCGTTTAGGCTCGTATGCCAACTCGATCTTGACATGTGAAGTTCGGACTCGAGCTCGTTTATTAAATGAGCCTTAATAAAAGCTTAAGCTAGGGTTCGTTTTAGCTTGGCTCGATTCAAGTTTTTTTGCGAGCCAATCTTGTTTAGTTCACAAGCGTCTCGGCTCAATTTATGGTTTTAGCGAGCCGATCTCGAGTAGTTCATCAGCGGCTCGACTCGTTTACAGCCTAACTTAATGTCTTTTTCTTTCTCTAGAGGCATTTATCCATAAGTGCAATCAAAACCAACCTAACAAAGTTTGTTATCACGTTGTATTTATCATCGTAGGGTTTTGATATAAAAAACATGTGCTATGTAGAATCACGTTTCATGTTTCACTCAATTTGATGCTGGCTCAGATATGTGTAATGTAGACGACATTTATATTTAATAGTGTTTTACGACCCCTGTGTTTAAATTGGATGCACATGCTTAGATCCAATAGAGACCATGACACATGATTTGCATAAATACATTTTTTATGTTTTGCTATCAGAAAAAATAACTTTTTTTTGAACGGCTATTAGAAAAAGAACTTAAACAAGGACAACAAGGACTTTAATTGTTAACTGAACCGCGAAAGTGATTGGAGTAGGGTTTTAAGGCTATTGGGCCCGTTTAGAATGGACCTAGATACTTTAAAGATGGGTTCTAATATAAGCTTATAAGTTATTTAGTAATTTTCAGGGTTCAACTACACTTAGTGGTGCACAAATCGGGTTTTTTTTAAAAACCGGGTTTCGGGTAGGATCGGGTTCGGGTAGGATCGGGTTTTACAAAATCGGGTTTTTTTAAAAACCGGGTCGGGTCCGGGTTTTCTACCAAAAATGTATACCCTATATACCCGGGTTCGGGTAGGGTTCGGGTCGGGTTTTATAAAACCCAGGTATTATAATACCCTATTTCCGGGTTCGGGTCCGGTTCGGGTATTCATCGGGTAGGGTTCGGGTATGCATCGGGTTGGGAAAAAACCCGCACCGGGTATTAAAAAAACCCGACCGGAACTATGCTTATAAAATGTATCAAACATAACTCTCACACATAGACATCAAATCTATTGATAAACAGAGGCACAATTTATAAACAGAGGCACAATTTATAGTTCTTCATGTGGTTATTCTTGAACTTTATAAACAGATGCACAATTTATTAAATACAAAAACTAATAATGATATTAAACAAACAAAGAAAATAGAAGGGCCAACATATATTGGCATATTTGTTTCCACTTGTAATGAAATATACTAAATAATTAAGTAGCGGTGGCAAATATCATTAGAAACCTAATAATTAAACAAGATTACATCAAAGTGCATACATAATTTTGTTAAATCATAAGAACTAGAAGTCTTAATGCATACATAATTAAACAAGATTACATCAAAATCGGGTTTTTTTAAAAACCGGTTCCGGGTATTTATAAAACCCGGTTCCGGGTTCGGGTTCGGGTATTTATAAAACCGGGTATAAAAAAAACCGGTTCCGGGTTCGGGTTTTAGATCAAATATGCATACCCGGTCCCTATGTAACGCCCCAAAATCTGAATGTTAATAACTGTAGTGTGTTCCTATATGACACGTCATGAAATTAATAACTAGGCTATTTAACCTAGTCAAGGGTATGGTCAAAAGTATTAAATGATGAAAGTAGTGTCGGTTATGTTTTTAAAGGCAAACCCGAGGGGTTAAAGTGGAACAAGATGGAAGTTGAGTTATTAAAATGAAAGATCAACACACACAAACACACACTTCGTGTGTGTTCACGAATGTTCAGGAGCTCCAAGAGCTCCAAAACCCTAACTCAACTAAATCACCAAATTGAAGGGTGAATCGAGGCTCAAATTCAAGAAGGAACACGGATTAATGATCACCTTTACGAGGGGATCATAAAGTATGTCTTAAATCTAAGATTGGTGATCATGTGTAAAGTGGGTTATGAACTAATCCATGAGTTTAAGTGGAATTGAGCATGAGTATGTGTTATAATCATCATATAGAACATGGATTATGAATGGTTTGTGCTAATTTGATGTCTAGATGATAAACCCATTAGTTATGGTGATAAAGATGACTTGACTCATCACCTATGTCCAATTCTTGTAGAAAGATTGATGTATTTTGTGAGTATGATGAGTTGTTGTTAGAGGAATTGAATGAAATGTGGTGTTGATATGTTTGATGCTTATGTGTGAGTGATAGGTGTTGATTAGGAGAAGGATTTGATGAGTTATGTATGAGTTTAGAAGATTATGCATGAAATAGTTGTACGTTATGTTTAGAAGATGGTACACACACCAAATATGTGATTAAATGTATATAGTGTCGTCCGTATGGTCGATTGTGATGTTGCGAGTATATGATGATAAGTCGATAGTTAAGTATGGTTAATAGTTGACTTTTGAAAGTCAACTAAGTATAAGAAACATGATTTGACTCGTTCACGTAAATGTAGGTTGATGGGAAGTCGTATGGTATATGTTATAGCAATCCGCGTTAAATGTAATGACATGATGAGTTACATGAGTTAAACGTATACGGATATGATTATATGAATTATGTTTGTTAGAAATGATTAATGAAAGTTAAGTGTGAAATATGCGATTGATATGATTGTTATTATGTATGAATGCATATGCTAATAAGAGCATGATTTTGATGAAAAGAGAGTATAGGAATCATGTCAAGACGGACTCAAGCATGAAAGGCTAACGGGTCGAGAAAAGGCGAGGAAGCGGATACGAGCACGGACGCATAAGGTAAGTGATTTCTGTAAATCACTTCTTAGTTCGATTAAGTAATAAAGTGTTTTAATTAATTAAACATGATGTTTGAGGTCAAATATGTGTTGAAGTCTTCCGTCGTAAATGATGGGATTAAAGTTGACCAAAATGCCCTTGATGGGTATTTTGCGGCAAACGATCTTAAAAGTAGCTTAGAAACAAGTTATTCGATTAGTTTAATGTTTTGGACAAGTATGGAAGTGGGGATGTTGGTTTGGTTAGTCGTAGACAAATTAATGCGCGAATACCCTTAACGGGTCAAAAATAAGTATATGAACGATAAGGTGTTAAGAGGATGCAAGACATCCAAGAATTTAGTAATTTATGATAGACGACACTGATATTATTATGTTTATAAGGGGTTATGGTAAAATGATCAAGTTATGTTAACGTATGCATGAACGGGTCAAAATGGTAAAAAGGGTAATAAGCCGAAGAGTTAAAAGTCTGAAATTTTGTTAAGTCGGATGTTGGATTTTAGTTCCATTAGATGGAGAATTAAATTACGGACGTGTAGGAAAAAGAATCGGGTAAAACGGATCAAAAATGAGAGAGTTATGCTTGTTTCCGTAAAACCGGATCGTGCTGAAAATATGCAGCAACCAGCTGCAATGTTTCTGTCGATTTAGGGGGGTCGCGTAGCGCGACGGCCCGTCGCGTCGCGCGACGGGTCATGTTTCTCCGAAAACTGTTTTCGTGCCTCGTTTTGCCTTGGGAACTCGCTTAAACGCGTTTTAAGTTGCGTACGACTAGTTTAACTTACGTTTTTATGAATTTAAGTGTATGAAAGCATGTATGTATCTACGTGGGTAAGTTTATAAGTATGCGAGCAAGAATAAGCGGATATACGATGGTATGTATGAGAGTAGGCATGTATGAGTTTGGTATGATGCACGTAGGGTGGTAGGTATTTAAATATGTATAATGTCATGAGTGTACGTAATGATGTTGGTGTGTGTACATGTAGGTACGTATTTAATGATGTAGATGTGTGTATAAATAAGTATGCATGTAAATTGGTTGTATGTGTGTGAGTAGGTATGCAAGCAGTTATGTATGCATGTGTGTACGTATGTATATATATATGGAGATAATATGTATGAAGTTTAGGTATGTATGCAAGTCTTTCGGTATTATTAAGTGTTTACTCTGTTTATTCGTGTACCTGGAGTTGTAAGTGAAATGCAGGAATAACAAAGAAGTCTCATCACAGATGGTATGACAGGATGGAAAAGCTGGGATGTAAAGAGTTAACGAAACGAGAAGTAAACGTGAAAACCTTGTGGGTTTATAATGCGTACTAATGTTGTGAATTCTATGTGGTGAATGCAGGTAGTACCAGTTTTGAGGATAACCAAGGATTGGAGATCGAGGATCGAGTCACAAGATAGATTGTACGGGAGTGTTGAGTACGTATTGGGGTGAAGCTAGGTTATGGCTTCTTATTGAAATAAGTATAATAAAATGTATTTATTATGCAAGAATTAATCTTAAAAATGAATTTATGTGCGTCAAGGTGTTTGTAACGAAAGAAATTTTTATGGTACGATTTTCCGCTGCGACTTTAGTCAGTTACGAATTAGGGTCTTACAAGTTGGTATCAGAGCCTGGTTTGAGGGAATCAAGTACGAGAAGGTAAGTACTTGAACTCAAACTTGTGTGCTCTTGAGATAAGAAACCCGTACAATCTAAGACTCGATCAAGATCCAAAGGTAAAATCTAAGGTAAGTATGTACTTATGTATACGTATAAAGAAACTGACGGTTTTGTATGTGCGAGGTAAGCATAAGTATATGAAGAGGATGATCTATGAATGCAGTCTAGGATGAATACTAAGGCAGGCAAAGAGGTAATAAGACAAACAGGCAAATGAGCCCAGGTACGTAAATTTAATATGTGGGTGTAAGTAATGGTAAAGCTCATTAAGGGAAGGAAAATTTTTTTTTAAATAAAAGACAATGATTGTATAGTAATGAAGTACTGGAAGTGATGCACGCGCCGAAACCTATGTTTACGGACATAAGGTGACAGTTACATGAAGGCACGAAACTACTATGTGGATTGTGTACCTGGCCAGTACACGAGAAACGTATGACGTTTGTGAGATCATGATAATTGTTACAGGTATATCCGGTAGAGTTAGGTAGCAGGCGGGCGTGTGGGTGAAATGGGAAGTAAGACTCTCGGGAAATTGAGAGTACTATGAAAGTATGAAAAACATGCCTGATAAGAATGAAGAATGTGGAATCCGTAATTAAGTACGGATCAATAAGATATGAATAATATGTTTGAATTCGTGAGACGGATTCAAGGATGAAAGGTATGAAAGCAATGTTTGAATCCGTGAGGCGGATTCAAGGATAAAAGGCATGAATGATATGTTTGAATCCGTGAGACGGATTCAAGGATGAAAGGCATGAATGTAATGTTTGAATCCGTAAGGCGGATTTAATGAATGAAAAAGCATGAATGATGCGTCTGAATCCGTGAGACGGATTTAAAAATATAAAAAGATGAGATTAATCCGCCTAAGAAGATGTCGGCAGTTTGACCATGACTGAGTCGAACGGGTCATAGAAATAAGTATAAAGTAAAAGGTGATAGTATAATAGACGAAGTTTTGAATAAGTTATGTGATAGATGTGTTAGAAATTGACTCTTAGAAGTCAGAATGATGACGGGCTGTGACCCGGACAATAACTTGAGTACGGGCGGGAATGGTAAGCTTAGTAAGAAATATTGAAACGATGTGATAAGATCTTTGCAAGTAAGCATGAATGGAAGGAAGTACGAGTGTGTACTTCAGTTGGAGAAATGATTAATAGAATGAAAGGACTGCATGTAAGAGTTAGAAGGTGTGGTACTTTATAGTAAGTACGTAGGAAATTGTAGAAGAGTTAAAGGTGGGTAATCACCTAGTGTAATGAATGTTTAAATGACATATGCTAACCGCCGATGTTGTTGATGATAATGTTAGAACTATTGATGTGATGAAACCAATCGTATTGGTGAAAGGATGTGCGCGAGCGAAAGCTCATTTCAGGGATGAATGAAACCTGGCCTGTTACGGCTAGTACTCGAGGAGAATGATGATCGATCTGGGTTGCGGATCGTGGTTTGGGAAATGAAAAAGAGGTTAGTAACAGGTTTAACTCATGTTGGATAGATATGAACTAGTATGACACATTTATATATGAAAATTAAGTAATGCATGAAGTGAAAGTAATAGTAATGTGAAACGAACGAAATGATTTAAAGGTAACGTAAAGGTATGCAAGGTATAAGTAACTGTAGAAAAATGTAGAATAAGGTTAACATTAAAGTTAAGTACGTAAATATGACTATGAAATGGTAGTTTGTGTGGTAACAAAACAAGAACTAAATGTTAAATAATGTATGTATAGAATGTAATCTTAAGAGATGAGATGAAGGTATTAGATTCGTTATGAACGGATCATAAGGATGTATGTATGATTATAAATTAAAGAAGTGGGTGCATTGACCCGTTATTAACCGGTCAAGGAAATGAGCATGATGTGTGAAGTTATAGTATGGAAGGTATGAACTTATTAGGAAGAAACCAACTATATGAATAGTTTATGAATCGAGAATGTATAGTTACCCAGTACTAAGATGTATTAGTTAAAATTAAACATATTTAAGTATGTACAAATTACCACGCAAGATCATATCGTCGACTAAGATAATATGAATAAGCATATGATATACGAGTATTAGAATGATGAATGAAGCATTAGCTATAAAGGCTGTTGGGAATTAGCGTCATTAGTGAAAGCGACACTAATAAGAACTCCGGAGCGGGTTCTTAAAGAATGAAGATAGTCGTTGTAATGGGCTAGCGGTAGTGTTGATGGGACGTAGAGAAGAATTAATTAGTGTTAAATAGAGGTGAGAAAGGTTTCGGGGACGAAACCTTAATTAAGGGTGGTAGACTTGTAACGCCCCAAAATCTGAATGTTAATAACTGTAGTGTGTTCCTATATGACACGTCATGAAATTAATTACTAGGCTATTTAACCTAGTCAAGGGTATGGTCAAAAGTATTAAATGATGAAAGTAGTGTCGGTTATGTTTTTAAAGGCAAACCCGAGGGGTTAAAGTGGAACAAGATGGAAGTTGAGTTATTAAAATAAAAGATCAACACACACAAACACACACTTCGTGTGTGTTCACGAATGTTCAGGAGCTCCAAGAGCTCCAAAACCCTAACTCAACTAAATCACCAAATTGAAGGGTGAATCGAGGCTCAAATTCAAGAAGGAACACGGATTAATGATCACCTTTACGAGGGGATCATAAGGTATGTCTTAAATCTAAGATTGGTGATCATGTGTAAAGTGGGTTATGAACTAATCCATGAGTTTAAGTGGAATTGAGCATGAGTATGTGTTATAATCATCATATAGAACATGGATTATGAATGGTTTGTGCTAATTTGATGTCTAGATGATAAACCCATTAGTTATGGTGATAAAGATGACTTGACTCATCACCTATGTCCAATTCTTGTAGAAAGATTGATGTATTTTGTGAGTATGATGAGTTGTTGTTAGAGGAATTGAATGAAATGTGGTGTTGATATGTTTGATGCTTATGTGTGAGTGATAGGTGTTGATTAGGAGAAGGATTTGATGAGTTATGTATGAGTTTAGAAGATTATGCATGAAATAGTTGTACGTTATGTTTAGAAGATGGTACACACACCAAATATGTGATTAAATGTATATAGTGTCGTCCGTATGGTCGATTGTGATGTTGCGAGTATATGATGATAAGTCGATAGTTAAGTATGGTTAATAGTTGACTTTTGAAAGTCAACTAAGTATAAGAAACATGATTTGACTCGTTCACGTAAATGTAGGTTGATGGGAAGTCGTATGGTATATGTTATAGCAATCCGCGTTAAATGTAATGACATGATGAGTTACATGAGTTAAACGTATACGGATATGATTATATGAATTATGTTTGTTAGAAATGATTAATGAAAGTTAAGTGTGAAATATGCGATTGATATGATTGTTATTATGTATGAATGCATATGCTAATAAGAGCATGATTTTGATGAAAAGAGAGTATAGGAATCATGTCAAGACGGACTCAAGCATGAAAGGCTAACGGGTCGAGAAAAGGCGAGGAAGCGGATACGAGCACGGACGCATAAGGTAAGTGATTTCTGTAAATCACTTCTTAGTTCGATTAAGTAATAAAGTGTTTTAATTAATTAAACATGATGTTTGAGGTCAAATATGTGTTGAAGTCTTCCGTCGTAAATGATGGGATTAAAGTTGACCAAAATGCCCTTGATGGGTATTTTGCGGCAAACGATCTTAAAAGTAGCTTAGAAACAAGTTATTCGATTAGTTTAATGTTTTGGACAAGTATGGAAGTGGGGATGTTGGTTTGGTTAGTCGTAGACAAATTAATGCGCGAATACCCTTAACGGGTCAAAAATAAGTATATGAACGATAAGGTGTTAAGAGGATGCAAGACATCCAAGAATTTAGTAATTTATGATAGACGACACTGATATTATTATGTTTATAAGGGGTTATGGTAAAATGATCAAGTTATGTTAACGTATGCATGAACGGGTCAAAATGGTAAAAAGGGTAATAAGCCGAAGAGTTAAAAGTCTGAAATTTTGTTAAGTCGGATGTTGGATTTTAGTTCCATTAGATGGAGAATTAAATTACGGACGTGTAGGAAAAAGAATCGGGTAAAACGGATCAAAAATGAGAGAGTTATGCTTGTTTCCGTAAAACCGGATCGTGCTGAAAATATGCAGCAACCAGCTGCAATGTTTCTGTCGATTTAGGGGGGTCGCGTAGCGCGACGGCCCGTCGCGTCGCGCGACGGGTCATGTTTCTCCGAAAACTGTTTTCGTGCCTCGTTTTGCCTTGGGAACTCGCTTAAACGCGTTTTAAGTTGCGTACGACTAGTTTAACTTACGTTTTTATGAATTTAAGTGTATGAAAGCATGTATGTATCTACGTGGGTAAGTTTATAAGTATGCGAGCAAGAATAAGCGGATATACGATGGTATGTATGAGAGTAGGCATGTATGAGTTTGGTATGATGCACGTAGGGTGGTAGGTATTTAAATATGTATAATGTCATGAGTGTACGTAATGATGTTGGTGTGTGTACATGTAGGTACGTATTTAATGATGTAGATGTGTGTATAAATAAGTATGCATGTAAATTGGTTGTATGTGTGTGAGTAGGTATGCAAGCAGTTATGTATGCATGTGTGTACGTATGTATATATATATGGAGATAATATGTATGAAGTTTAGGTATGTATGCAAGTCTTTCGGTATTATTAAGTGTTTACTCTGTTTATTCGTGTACCTGGAGTTGTAAGTGAAATGCAGGAATAACAAAGAAGTCTCATCACAGATGGTATGACAGGATGGAAAAGCTGGGATGTAAAGAGTTAACGAAACGAGAAGTAAACGTGAAAACCTTGTGGGTTTATAATGCGTACTAATGTTGTGAATTCTATGTGGTGAATGCAGGTAGTACCAGTTTTGAGGATAACCAAGGATTGGAGATCGAGGATCGAGTCACAAGATAGATTGTACGGGAGTGTTGAGTACGTATTGGGGTGAAGCTAGGTTATGGCTTCTTATTGAAATAAGTATAATAAAATGTATTTATTATGCAAGAATTAATCTTAAAAATGAATTTATGTGCGTCAAGGTGTTTGTAACGAAAGAAATTTTTATGGTACGATTTTCCGCTGCGACTTTAGTCAGTTACGAATTAGGGTCTTACAAGTTGGTATCAGAGCCTGGTTTGAGGGAATCAAGTACGAGAAGGTAAGTACTTGAACTCAAACTTGTGTGCTCTTGAGATAAGAAACCCGTACAATCTAAGACTCGATCAAGATCCAAAGGTAAAATCTAAGGTAAGTATGTACTTATGTATACGTATAAAGAAACTGACGGTTTTGTATGTGCGAGGTAAGCATAAGTATATGAAGAGGATGATCTATGAATGCAGTCTAGGATGAATACTAAGGCAGGCTAAGAGGTAATAAGACAAACAGGCAAATGAGCCCAGGTACGTAAATTTAATATGTGGGTGTAAGTAATGGTAAAGCTCATTAAGGGAAGGAAAAATTTTTTTAAATAAAAGACAATGATTGTATAGTAATGAAGTACTGGAAGTGATGCACGCGCCGAAACCTAAGTTTACGGACATAAGGTGACAGTTACATGAAGGCACGAAACTACTATGTGGATTGTGTACCTGGCCAGTACACGAGAAACGTATGACGTTCGTGAGATCATGATAATTGTTACAGGTATATCCGGTAGAGTTAGGTAGCAGGCGGGCGTGTGGGTGAAATGGGAAGTAAGACTCTCGGGAAATTGAGAGTACTATGAAAGTATGAAAAACATGCCTGATAAGAATGAAGAATGTGGAATCCGTAATTAAGTACGGATCAATAAGATATGAATAATATGTTTGAATTCGTGAGACGGATTCAAGGATGAAAGGTATGAAAGCAATGTTTGAATCCGTGAGGCGGATTCAAGGATAAAAGGCATGAATGATATGTTTGAATTCGTGAGACGGATTCAAGGATGAAAGGCATGAATGTAATGTTTGAATCCGTAAGGCGGATTTAATGAATGAAAAAGCATGAATGATGCGTCTGAATCCGTGAGACGGATTTAAAAATATAAAAAGATGAGATTAATCCGCCTAAGAAGATGTCGGCAGTTTGACCATGACTGAGTCGAACGGGTCATAGAAATAAGTATAAAGTAAAAGGTGATAGTATAATAGACGAAGTTTTGAATAAGTTATGTGATAGATGTGTTAGAAATTGACTCTTAGAAGTCAGAATGATGATGGGCTGTGACCCGGACAATAACTTGAGTACGGGCGGGAATGGTAAGCTTAGTAAGAAATATTGAAACGATGTGATAAGATCTTTGCAAGTAAGCATGAAAGGAAGGAAGTACGAGCATGTACTTCAGTTGGCGAAATGATTAATAGAATGAAAGGATTGCATGTAAGAAATAGAATGTGTTGTACGTTATAGCAGGTACGTAGGAAATTATAGAAGAGTTATAGGTGGGTAATCACCTAGTGTAATGAATGTTTGAATGACATATGCTAACCGCCGATGTTGTTGATGATAATGTTAGAACTATTGATGTGATGAAACCAATCGTATTGGTGAAAGGACGTGCACGAGCGGAAGCTCATTACACGAATGAATGAAACCTGGCCTGTTACGGCTAGTACTCGAGGAGAAGATGATCGATCTGGGTTACGGATCGTTGGTTTGTGAAATGAAAAGGGGTTAGTAAAATGTTTAACTCATGATTGGATAGATATGAACTAGTATGACACATGTATATATTTAAACTAAGTAATACAGGAAGTGAAAGCAATAGTAATGTGAAATGAACGAAATGATTTAAAGGTAACGTAAAGGTATGCAAGGTACAAGTAACTATAGAAAACGTAGAATAAGAGTAACGTTAAAGTTAAACACATAGATGTGAATAAGAAATGGTAGTTTTGTTATGATATCAAAACAAGAGTTAAATATTATACAGTGCTTATAGAGAATGTAATCTTAAGAGATGAGATGAAGGTATTAGATTCGTTATGAATAGATCATATGAATGGATGTATGATTACAGATTGCGGAAGTATGTGTATTGACCTGTCATTGACAGGTTAAGGAATGAAAATGATATGCGAAAGTATGATAAGGAAGGTATGGAATTGTTATGAAGAAGTCAATTATATGAATAATTTATGAATCGATAATGGATAGTTGCCCATTACTATGATTTATTAGTTAAAGTTAAACATATCGGAGTATATACAAATTTCGATGCAAGATCGTATAGTCGACGAAAACATTATGAATGTTGAAATAAACAAATGGGAATGTTAGTAATGGGATGTTGGAACGGTTGCAAGTAAATAAGAAGGTATATAATGCATATGATATACGAGTATTAGGATGATGAATGAACCATTAGCTATGAAGGCTGTTAGGAATTAGCGTTATTAGTGAAAGCGACACTAATAAGAACTCCGAAGCGGGTTCTTTAAGAAAGAGGATAGTCGTTGTGATGGGCTAGCGGCAGTGTTGATGGACATAGAGAAGAATTAATTAGTGTTAAATAGAGGTAAGAAAGGTTTCGGGGACGAAACCTCATTTAAGGGTGGTAGACTTGTAACGCCCCAAAATTTGAATGTTAATATTTGTCGGGTGTTCCTATATGACACGTCATGAAATAAATAACTAGGCTAATTAACCTAGTCAAAGGTATGGTCAAAAGTATTAAATGATGAAGGTAGTGTCAGTTATGTTTTAAAGGCAAACCCGAGGGGCTAAAGTGGAACAAATGAAAGTTTATTTTGTTAAATAAAAGATCAACACACACACATAAACACACATACGTGTGTGTTCTGGAAAGATCGAGCAGGGGCTCTCAAGAGCCCCAAAACCCTAGTTCTTCAAAAGCTTCACTTTGAAGAAGGAATCAAGGCCCAAATTCATAACCGAGCATGGATAAATGATCACCATCACGAGGGGATCATAAGGTATGTCTTAAATCTAAGATTGGTGATCATGGGTGAAGTGGGTTATGTTCTAATCCGCGTGTTAATATGAAATTGATCATGTACGAGGGTTAGAAACCTCGTATAGAACATGGGTTACGTATGGTTTGTGTTAATTTGATGATTAGAGGTGAAACCCGTTAGTTAGGGTAAAGATGATGACTAGAATCACCTTCCATGTCCGAGCCTTGTTGAAAGATTGATGTATTATGTGGGTATGATGAATTCTTGTTAGATGAATTAGGAGAAAAATGATGATGATATGTTTGATGTTTATTTGGGAATGATCCATGATGATTAGTAGTAGGTTTTGATGGGTTATGTATGAGTTTAGAAGATTTATGCATGAATAAGTTGTACGTTATGCTTAAAAGGTAGTACGTACATCAAGTGTATGATAAAATGTATATAGTGTCATCCGTATAGTCGATTATGATGTTACGGGTATATGTTGATAAGTCGATGGTAACATATGGTTAATAGTTGACTTTTGAAAGTCAACAAGTTTAAGAAACATGATTTGACTCGTTGTCGTAAAGGTAGGATTATAGGAAGTCGTTTGGTACATGTTATGTTAATATGCGTTATTTGTGATTTCATGATAAATTACATGAGTTGGAAAGGATATGAAGTTGATTTTTTATGTAATATGCTTGTTAGAAATGACTAAGGGAAGTTAAGTGTGGATTATGCGATTGGTATGATTGTTAACATGTACAAATGGGTATGCTAACAAGAATGTGGTTTCGATGACATGGAAGTGTAGGGACCATGTCGAGACGGGCTTAAGCATGAGGTGTTAACGGGTCAAGAAGAGGCAAGGAATCGGATACGAGCACGGACGCATAAGGTAAGTGATTTCTGTAATCACTTCTTAGTTATATTATGTAATATGAAGATGATTAATTAACTAAACATGATGGTTGAGGTTAACTAGGTGACGTAGTCTTTCGTCGAAAATGATGGGATTAAAGTTGACCAAAATGGCCTTGATGGGTATTTTGGGCAAATGATCTTAAAAAGTAGTTTAGAGACAAGTTATTCGAGTAGTGTAACGTTTTGGTCAAGTATGAAAGTGAGGAGTATGGTTTTGTAAGTCAGAAACGTTTTAATGCACATTTACCCTTAACGGGTCAAAATAAGCTTTGAGCGCAAACGGGTGAAATAGGAGGTAAGGTATCCGGGAAGGAATTCGTTTATGACAAATGACCTTGATATTATGAATTCATATGAAGTTAAGGTCAAACAAACAAGTTATGTGATAGAATTATGAACGGGTCAATTATTGGTAAAAAGGGTAGTGAGCCGAAGACTTAAAAGTCTGGAATTGTGTTAATCCGGATGTCGGATCTTAACACCATAAGACGGGGAATTAAATTACGGACGCGTAGGAAAAAGAATCGGGTAAAACGGACCAATAACGAAGAAGTTATGACCGTTTCCGTGAAACGCGGACGTGCTGGAAATCTGCAGCACAGCAGCAACAACATTCTGTCGTTTTGAGGGCGTCGCGCCACGCGACGGGGGGTCGCGCGACGCGACGGGTCATGTTTTTCCGAAAATCGTTTCCGTGCCTCGTTTTGTCTTGGGAACTCGTTTAAACGCGTTTTAAGTTACGTACGACTAGTTTAACTTACGTTTTTATGAATATTAAGTGTATGCCCATACTTGATAGGTATGTACGTATGTTTATAAGTACGTAAGAAAGTATACGTGGATATATGAGGGTATGTTTGAGAGTAGGCGTGTATGAGTTCGGTATGTTGCAATTGGGGATTATATATGTATATAGGTATAATATCATGGGTGTACGTAATGATGTAGGTATGTGTGGATGTAGATACATATATAATGATAAAGATGTGGATATATGTAGGTATGCATGTGGGTTGGCAGGAATGTGTGTGTGTATGTATGCAAGTAGGTGTGTATGCGCGTGTGTACGTAAGTATGCATGGAAATAATATGTATGAAGTTTAGGCACGTATGTAAGTTATTCAGTATGATTAAGTTTTACGTTGTTATTCGTGTACCTGGAGTTTTAGGTGTAATGCAGGTACGGTATCGAAGACTCACCAGAGGTGAGGTACGCGGGAAGAAATGTTTAATGTAAAGGAAGAATGGGATGTAAATAATTCAAGGATAAGTATCGTTATTATTGCTAACATACTAATGACTTGTATGTGTTGGTGAGTGCAGGTTGTTCGAGCCAGATTATTTTATGAAGAAGGAGCGATCAAAGGTCGAGTCACAAGATAGATTGTACGGGAGTGTTGAGTACGTAACTGAGTGAAGCTAGGTTAAGTTTTCTTATTGTAAATGAGTATAATAAACGTATTTATTGTGAAAGGATTAACCTTAAAAATGATTTTAAGTGCATCAAGGTGTTTGTAACGAAAGAAATTTTTACGGTACGAATTTCCGCTGCGATTTTAGTCAAATACGAATTAGGGTCTAACAAGCTCACCCGCACCCGCGATGATGTGTTCACCCGACTCCTCGATTGTACAAACCACCATCGGGTCGGACTTCGCTAGCCGTTTTAAACCCTCGACTAGCTTCGGTAGGTCCGACGCGACCTTACACTGAACCGCCACGCGCACCACAGGTGAGACCGAAAACTTCATGGCGCGAATCGGGTGCGCGTCAACTTCCTTTTCGTTAGTCAACGTCGCGTTTTTCGTAATAAACTGGTCTAACCCGACAAGAGCGACCGTGTTCCCGCACGGAACATCCTCAACCGTTTCTTGCTTCTTACCCATCCAAATCACAGTCCTCTGAACACCCTTAACATAAAGATCCTTTTTCTCACCCGGTACATAATTCGGGCCCATAATCCTAACCTTCATACCCGTCGCAACCCGCCCAGCAAACACCCGTCCGAAAGCAAAAAACCGACCCTTATCAGAAGCTGTTAATGCACTTTAGGTGATAAGTGCATGTCTCCCATTTATTAGGGTCTTTATTGTACATATAGTGAAAGTTAGTCCCAACTTTATCCTAGGGACATTTTGTCCAAGTTTTAGGAAAGGCTTTTGTCTGAGGTTTATGTTAGGGACAAAAGTCAGAGTTTTGCTTTGTGTAGTTGTTTGTCCGGGCTTTCTAGTCTGTCTTGAAAGTCCGGGTTTTGCCTTGTATTTATACCTTTATGTGGAATAGACAAGGCGGCGATTCTGTGTGAAATTCTGTGCACCTAACCCTAATCATTGTGTGTGTGTCTGGCGGCTACTGTGTGTGAGTGACGTCATTCATCTTCATCATCAAGAATACTCAGTGTATTCTTGATTTCTCTCACAAATCTTTGCATACTAGTGTTTCATCTACAGTGGTTAATCATCAGGTGGATTCCGCACACCTGTTGGTGGCTTTAGCTGAGTGAGATCTTGGATTAGGAGGCCTTACAAGTGGTATCAGAGCAGTGTGCTCATACTACTGTAGGTGTTTCTTAGTTTGAAGGTTTTTGTGAGAAAAGTTCAAACTTTGATAGGGTTTAGTGAGAGTTTAGTGAGTTTTTGTGTTTTATTCATGATTCTTCATTCATATCTAGTGATTTGATGATGGATTTTGAGTGGTTTGGTGATTTTTAGTGTTGTTCTTCATCTGGGTTTTACAGGGGTTTTGGTTCTTGTTCATACAGAGTTTGAAGATTGGAAAAGATTCCTGAGTTTGATCTTTGGAAGATTTGTCCGTAGTTTAAATTCTGTGTTTGTGTCTCCGGGGTATTGTTGAACCAGTGTGAAGTCACATTGGGGAGATAGTCCGGAGATTGGTTCTTCTGAGTTTTGAGAAACTCTTGTCCGAATTATTTTTCCTAGTATCTACCTGATCCGAGTTTTCAGTTACTTGGGTCTGAGTTTTAGAGGGTCTGAGTTTTTTTTTTAAATAGATATTGAGTCCGAATTTTTAATTTAATTTTGTTTAGTCCGAGGTTCTTTAGATATAGAGTTTAATTTTGTTTTCTTTGTTGTCCGAATTTTTAGCTTAAAATATTAGAGTCCGACTTTTATAGTTATATAGGTCCGAGTTTCTTTGAGTATTATAGTCCGACTTTTAACTCTAATAGAGCTTTGTATTTATTATTATTAGTCCGACCTTTTAGCTGTTAGTAGTAGAGTCCGAGTTCTTTCAACTTTAGAGTGTTAGAGTCCGACTTCTAAACTGTTAGTAGTAGAATCCGAATTTTATAGTGTTCTTAGTTAAGTCCGAATTTTTAGTCCAAAGTTCACTGTGTTCGAATTTTAACCTTTAGGTAGTCTGAGTTTAATTTCCTAACAGTGTAGTGTCCGAGTTTTTCTGTTTGTGTTTATTTCAGGTTTTTGTGATCCGGGTTTCACACTCTGATTAAAGCTCAGACGCTTCGCTCCGTGTTTTCTCTCCGAGTTTGGACTTAGAAAAACTTTTCAAGTGACATAGTTCTTGCTTGGTAACCTACTGTTGTTTTCTGAAATGGCAAACAACAATCTGACTGCAATGGTGCAAAACCTCAAGCACAATGCTGAGGTAGGGAGTAACGACAAACCTCCTTTGTTGATAAACGAGCTTGATTTTCCTGAGTGGAAGGAGCGTTTTGAAAGGTATGTACGAGCAAAAGACATCAAAATCTGGTTGTGTATTGTTAAAGGATGTGGAGCTACTCCAGTACGTACGTTGACGATTGATACGTACTTGGCTCTCACTGACGACCAAAAGAAATTTTTTGATTGTGAAGAGAAAGCTATGTCAATGATAACGATGGCTATGACACAATCTATACTTCATACGTTCCGTAAAAGAAGTAACTCGAAGGAGTTGTGGGATAGCATGATCGAGCGCTATGAAGGAAATGCAATATACAAGAAACGACGACTCGAACGTTTGAAGACTCAATTTGTTGTGTTTAAAGCTTTAAGAAATGAATCATTTGATGATACAGTGAACCGGTTTTATCATTTGTTGAGCGAACTTGATAGAAGTCAAGAAGGTATCTACACTGAATTTGAGAAGGTTGAGAAGTTTCTGAATTGCCTTTCCAAAGAATGGAATATGTACACCGCTTTGATTAGAGAAGGTGTTCTCTACGAGGAGCTCTCATTGGAAGAAGTTATATAAAACCTGGAGGGTTGTGCTTGGAATATGGAAGATCAAGCATCTGATTTCGAGAAGATCCAAGATCCTCAGTTATATAAAGCTTCAAAACCGACGGATAAGGGTAGTAATGGAGGAGCCGGTGTTGCCCTATATTCAGAGAATGAAGTTCCTGCTAGTGAACACGCCTTTATAAGCAACAATGTCAATTCAAGTGGAACAACAAATTCCAATCAAGGAATGTACTCTTCCAGTGGAGCTCAGAAATCTCAAGCGACAAGCTTGAACATTCCAAAGGTAGATGCAAGTTGTTTAAAGTTGATTGAAGAAAACATGAGCCTTTTGGCATCCTTCATGACTGCATACGAGAACTTCTGTCTTGGAAAGCTCGTGGAACCGTCAAGTCTCGATGAGGACTTTGACCAGATAGACCAAGACGAAATGGAAGAACTTGATCTACAACTCAACATGGCACTCTTAGTCCGTAGAGCGAAGAAATTTCTGTTGAGAACGGGTAGGAAGTTCATAGGAGGTCAGACAAAGACTCGAATGGGAGTCGACATGTCAAAGGTGAAATGTCACAACTGCGGCATCTACGGGCATTTCGCACGTGATTGTCGGAAGCCGAAGATGGAAAGATCGAATAGAGAAAACTACTCTCAAGGAAACAACTCAAGATCTCACAACAATTCAGCGACTACTTCCAACTCAAGTGCTCGTCCAAGTGGTTCTGAAAATCTTACACCTTCAACAAACAATGCTATGGTGGCTCAATCTTTACAAAAGGTGACTGAGCCTTACGACTGGGGTTGTGCATTGGAAGACATTTCAGGAGCTATTGTGTCACAAGCCTTTATAGCTGAAATTGTCAACGAAGACGTGTGTGAAGAGATTGTCGAAGAGACTAGCATTGAGGAACTTGCGGTTGTAGCTGAAGAAGTGTGTGAAGAGATTGCCGAAGAGACTAGCATTGAGGAACTTGCGGTGGTAGCTGAGGTTCTTGGGGAAGAGTTGGATTCGGGCAATGTTGCTGAAAATGAAGATCCCTCGAATGTAGAGTCTGTTGAGAAGTCTGACAAAACAGAAGATGGAGAAAAAGGAGAATGCTTTGAGTTCAACATCTCCACAGCTGAAATGCAGCAATTTGCGGATGCAGAAGCCAAAAGGCTGGAAGAAAAATCCGGAGAAAGCGAAGGGTGTGCATTCATGGCTGGCATTGAGGTAAAATCATCTTCTGTAGATAAGCGATGTGCTAGATGTGTTGAGTTTGTGACTAAGATTGATAGATACGCACTTCACAACACAAACTTAATTGCAGATTTAGAAAAATCCAGAGAACTCATTACTGTTTTGTCTAATTCGGATAAAGAACACCGAATTAAGATAAAAGCACTGAAAAATGATGTCTCTGAATTTGAGAGACTGGTGGCTCAGGGAACTGTTAAAAATCAGGAATTAAAATCTGAACTTGAAATGAACCAAAATTGTGTTTTGGAAAAGAACAAAATCATTTTGGAAAAAGATAATCTGATTTTAGACTTGCAACGAAAAATTGAAAAGTTCGGGGATTCATCTGAAGTGATGAATTTCTGTATTAACAGCCAACGTCTCAAAGAATCTGAGGAAGAAATGTTCGGCATCGGTTATAAGAAAGTGCCTCCTCCGGTAAACCATAATTATACATCGATGCCAAGCATTGATCCTGACTTGGCAAATTTTGTGCCAAAGACCCCTCTGACGGTTGAACCACAAAGTGAGTCAGAATCTGAGCCAGATGAAGTTACTGACTCAGATCAGTCGAAGATGAGTGGAGTTTCAAAGAAAAATGAAGTAAATCTTGAAAACATTGAAAATTTGATAAACAATAAGATTTTGGAAATGTTTAATCAAGTTCAAAATGTGAAGTCAAAACCAAAGTCACGTGGGAAATCTAAAAAGTCTTTGAAAAATATCCCTAAAACTGAGTTTGTTAAAGGGGAGGATTTTGTCAAAGAAGAAGTAAATATCGAAACTGGTTCCAACTCTCAGTTTGTGAACCAAATTTTGAAAAATTCCACCAACGACTCATCATCTTCGACCACTCATGAGGAACGTCCAAAGAATGCTGCGAAAGTTCGCAAATGTTATAAGTGTCGTGGGAAAGGACACTTAGCAGCAGATTGTCCAGATGACAAGGGTAAATCTCTTGTTGATCCTGATCAAAAGAAATCTTTTGTTGAAAAACCACAAAATGAAGCAGTTAATGTTGAAAAGAAAAACGGTAAAAATCAGAAGGTTGAGACAAACAAAGTGATTAAACAAGAAGTAAAACCAGTTGTCAAAACAAATGTTAAATCACAACAAAATCAGGATCACGGGAAGAAACCAGTTGTTATAAATCGTGGTAAAGGATCGGAAAGTTCATCTAAAAAACATGATACTCGTGAGAAAACCCCTCACAGACGACAAAATCATGTTACTTTCCAAACACATGAGAATGACCAATGTTCTGGAGGTTCGAACAACAACTATGTTAGACCTCATGCACAAAACAGATTCGTGAATGACCGAAATGCTTCACCCCCTCGATTTCCAAATCAAAGACAGCATTCGGATAATCATCCACGATCATTCTCAAGACACAATGATGTTCCCAGATTTGATAGGAATTTTGAGCCACCCAGGAATGAAAATTACAGTTACCAAAACTATGGAAGCCGAGGTTATGGAAACTCTAGTTATACCAACAGATCGTCAACTCCATATAATCCACGATTTGCGGGGAGTCATTCCAACAATTTCCGAAATGGAAATGGAGGACACAATGGCAATGATGGTTATTTCAAAGAGTTTTCTTATGTTGATGAATCGGGACGACCCAAGACCATCATGGCTTGGGTCCCACACTCTAACTAAATTTTCTTGTTGGGGAGTGTAGGAGCAGCTGAAAAGAGCTATCTATATTTGGTATATCGATAGTGGCTGTTCCAGACACATGACAGGAAATAAAGAGTTATTGAACAATTTTAAACAAATTCGTGGTGGTTATGTGAATTTTGCCGGTGAGAAGGGTGGTTACATCACCGGTGAAGGCTCTGTGTCAAATGGAAAAATCACGCTGCATAAAGTGAACTACGTTGAAGAACTGAAGCATAACTTGATGTCGGTTTCTCAAATTTGTGATAACAAGTACACGATGTTGTTCACTGATAAAGCTTGCTTCGTCTTGCGTCTGGGATTTGTTGTTCCTGAAGATTGGATCGTCATGAGGGCTCCAAGGGTGAATAACACATATGTCATGGACATGCGCCCGTTGGTTAACTCGTCTGCTCCAGTGACTTGTCTACTTTCGAAGGCGACTGAAGATCTATCGTATCTCTGGCATAGGAGAATGGGCCATGTGCATCTGCGAAAAATGAACCACTTAGTGAAAAACAACTCCGACTCTATATCGAGCAATGATAGGTTCATTAATGTATCTTACTGCTTCACGACCAGATATTATGTTCTCTGTTTGTTTGTGTGCTAGGTACCAATCAACTCCGAAGGAGTCTCACTTGAAAGCAGTCAAGCGTATTTTCAGATATCTGAAAGGGACGCCTAAGCTTGGATTGTGGTATCCAGCTGAAGGTGGTCTGGATTTGATGGCGTATGCTGACCCAGATTTCGGAGGGTGCCGGATGAACAGAAAGTCAACCTCTGGCGGCGCACAACTTCTTGGGAATCGTCTTGTCTCTTGGCAATGCAAAAAGCAGGTTGCTGTTTCTCTATCCACGTGCGAGGCCGAGTACATTGCTGCATCAAGCTGTTGTGCTCAGGTCTTGTGGATTCAACAGCAAATGAGGGACTATGGTTTGAATTTTACTCGAACTCCAATTCTTGTCGATAACAACTCTGCCATTTCCATAACTAACAATCCAGTTAATCACTCACGCACTAAGCACATAGATGTTAGGCATCATTTCATTCGCGACTGTGCTGAGAAGGGTTTAATAGAAGTGGTTAGGGTAGACACCTTGGATAATCTTGCCGACCTGTTTACGAAGACATTCGATCGGGCTAGATTTGAAAATCTGGTCCGAATGATTGGCATGATCAACCCAGAGTAAAATGCTTTCTAAACTCGCATAGAAACTTTATTTTATCTTTTCTGTAAAGTTCTTACCGCTTTCCAAAAATTGAAAAACTCCAAAAATATTTTACTTAGTTGAAAATCTGGTCCGAATGATTGGCATGATCAACCCAGAGTAAAATGCTTTCTAAACTCGCATAGAAACTTTATTTTATCTTTTCTGTAAAGTTCTTACCGCTTTCCAAAAATTGAAAAACTCCAAAAATATTTTACTTAGTTGTAGGAAAAATTTTAAGAAAAATACAAAAACATTTGAAAAATATAAAATGAAGTCGTGTTGAGATATAAGGGAAATGATAGTACGTCGGTTAGTCGTATCTGGTGCAGGATTATAGTAATATATAAAATTAACCGTTAACTGTAACAGCTTCATTATACGTTGCTTCGGTAGGTTTTACGCGTCAATAAGAACCTGTTTTTGGTATGTAAACATAATGAACAAGTAACTTGTGTGGTACATCTCTCGGATATATGGTCTTGGTACCGTAATTTCGTTTGATAGATTGCCGAGGTTCTGAGATACGTGGTCTTTATGCTGTTTATCATCTGGGTATCATGGCTGTTTCTTTTACCGAAAAAACGGGGACGCAAGTCTAGATCTTCCATGATACCATACATACGTGTAAATATCTTTAATACATGATGCATTCGACCCAAATAAGTGATAAACAATCACATGTCCCACAAAATCATGCGGGAGTCAAGTTCGTCTCTTTGTCTGTACGATGGTACTAACCTGTTCACGGACTTGCTCCTGTGCCCTTTGCATCTGAAATTCAAGTTCCTCCTCAATAAGTGATTCTATCACAAAGGACTTGTTTTCAATTTCAAATAAGTGAGTATCTCACATTGCTTATACGTCAAAAACAGATGATAAATGGTATACTCACCAGTAAGATGATCTCTCGTGCATACCTTGATACGGGAGTATATTCTGAGGTGGGTAAACATAGTTACTGTCAGCTTAATACACTTAATAGCATATCTCGAAAACAGTGTTCGAAAGCGTGCTAAAGCTTAAGTGGACCACAATACCGCTGAACGTCTTGAACTGTTAATATCATTCTAAAAGCTTAAACTGAAGAACTATGCTTCTTGTGTTGGATATTGACAGAAAAACCGATATGATCCCTTTGCTCCGATTTCACAAAAAGATAATTAGTGTAAATACGTTCGTAGTTTTAATTTCTTTATTTAGTCAAAAATTTAAAAAAAAAAAAAACAACAAAAAGATTTTTCTTTCTTGTTTCTATGTGCGAGTTATCATTTTGAAAATTCTCTAAGGGTTGTGAACATTCTTTAATAAGGTGTTAAACATCAAGTTAAGTAATCTTAAAATAAGTCTTTTTGAATAAAAATCGGTCGTGCAAGATCCATCTAAGTGTGTGGGTAATCACGTCATTTTAAGGTGTTTCGATATTTCTGCTTCCAAGTTGTGATATTTTTCCAAAAGTATAAGTTTTGAAGTAAGTTGTTCTGAATGATCGTGTTTTGAGATAAAAAATTATTAAATATTGGTTGTTTAATATTTCAATTGTTGATTCCGGGGTATTGGAATTATTTTTGGGATCCAGGTTTGGGCTGAGTATCTCCGGGGTTAAGATTCTTAATCCGGTGTTAAGTGTTTCAGGTCTGGATCGTTCATCACAAGATGGAAGATTTGAAGAAGCTGTGTGCATCCGGATCATTCATCTCAAGATGGAAGATTTGAAGAAGCTGTGTGCATCTGGATCATTCATCTCAAGATGGAAGATTTGAAGAAGCTGTGTGCGTCTGGATCGTTCATCTCAAGATGGAAGATTTGAAGAAGCTAAGACGTCTGCAGTTGCATTCCTTTGAAGAAGATCAACCGTTAGCTGATCAATCCATCAAAGTCGTGCAGTTCTGTGTGAAAAACCAGGCAGCGAGTACTCGAAGAGAGTATGAAGATTTCAAGTCCAATGAAGACCATGCACTGATCAAGGGGGAGTTTGTTAATGCACTTTAGGTGATAAGTGCATGTCTCCCATTTATTAGGGTCTTTATTGTACATATAGTGAAAGTTAGTCCCAACTTTATCCTAGGGACATTTTGTCCAAGTTTTAGGAAAGGCTTTTGTCTGAGGTTTATGTTAGGGACAAAAGTCAGAGTTTTGCTTTGTGTAGTTGTTTGTCCGGGCTTTCTAGTCTGTCTTGAAAGTCCGGGTTTTGCCTTGTATTTATACCTTTATGTGGAATAGACAAGGCGGCGATTCTGTGTGAAATTCTGTGCACCTAACCCTAATCATTGTGTGTGTGTCTGGCGGCTACTGTGTGTGAGTGACGTCATTCATCTTCATCATCAAGAATACTCAGTGTATTCTTGATTTCTCTCACAAATCTTTGCATACTAGTGTTTCATCTGCAGTGGTTAATCATCAGGTGGATTCCGCACACCTGTTGGTGGCTTTAGCTGAGTGAGATCTTAAATACCAACTCAAGATTTGTTAATGCACTTTAGGTGATAAGTGCATGTCTCCCATTTATTAGGGTCTTTATTGTACATATAGTGAAAGTTAGTCCCAACTTTATCCTAGGGACATTTTGTCCAAGTTTTAGGAAAGGCTTTTGTCTGAGGTTTATGTTAGGGACAAAAGTCAGAGTTTTGCTTTGTGTAGTTGTTTGTCCGGGCTTTCTAGTCTGTCTTGAAAGTCCGGGTTTTGCCTTGTATTTATACCTTTATGTGGAATAGACAAGGCGGCGATTCTGTGTGAAATTCTGTGCACCTAACCCTAATCATTGTGTGTGTGTCTGGCGGCTACTGTGTGTGAGTGACGTCATTCATCTTCATCATCAAGAATACTCAGTGTATTCTTGATTTCTCTCACAAATCTTTGCATACTAGTATTTCATCTACAGTGGTTAATCATCAGGTGGATTCCGCACACCTGTTGGTGGCTTTAGCTGAGTGAGATCTTGGATTAGGAGGCCTTACAGAAGCCGGAATCATCTTCGACACATAAAGCATAAGCGGGCCATCAGGGTCACAACTCCTTATCGCATTCGCGTACGCATCATCCAACGGGCCCTCATACAAATTCTCGACCCGATAACGTTGCGCCGTATGAGGCGACGGAAGATGAAAAATCATCATTTCGAGTAACGCGGTCGCAGCCGGTAACCAGTTTTGCATCACATGCTTCATCAAAGCCTTACCCATTAACTCTTTCTCATCAGATTTAATACCAACACCAAGTTTAACCAACTTGGACCATAATATATCCTTTTGGTCATTCATAGTATTCATACACATGTTTATAACTTCCTTAATCAGGTCATAACAAAACTGGACAAAGCCCCGTTTACAAGTATCCGAACCCGTATTCGTCTTGGTCCATTTTTTTGTTATGGAGTCATAATAATTCTCTCCCCATAGCCTTTCTAGTAACTTTGACTCGTCAACACCGTATCTAGATGCGTACATTTTTGCTAAACCGGTTAGTGTAAAAGCCCAACCGTGTAAACCGGCTGAAAACGCAACGGTTCCTTTTTCCGGGTATACCATGACGTCACCGAGAAGTGGGTCTTCGTATGTCGCCATGATGACGTTAGCGGTTTCGATAACTCGTTGAAACGTTTGGTATGCTTCTTCGCCATCCACCTGTAATAGAATTCAAGAGAATTGAAAAACTTTATACATTAAGTTCACCATTAAAAAAAAATTAAAGAACTGTATTTATGAATATTATTTTCTCTTGCAATGAAATGAAAATAATAATATGTTAAAATTAATCAACCTAATTAATAATAATAATAATAATAATAATAAGAGTAAACTCCCGTTTTGCTCCATGTGGTTTGGTTATTTTAACGGTTTTGCTCCAATATTTTAAAAATAGTCATTTTCCTCCCTGATCTTTCGAGTTTGTCGCCAGTTTGCTCCCTAATCTTTCAAGTTTGTCGCCAGTTTCCACCCTAATGGAGTTAGAGGCTGGGAGCAAAATGAAGATTAGTTAGAAAAATCAGGGAGGAAAATGACTATTTTTAAACTATTGGAGCAAAACCGTTAAAATGACCAAACCACAGGGAGCAAAACGGAAGTTTACTATAATAATAATAAAAACGTGAATATCTATCATAATATTCAAACTAGATAAGTCAAATAATAATATACTAGGGTTAGGGATGTAGACGAACCAAAATGTTCAGCGAGAAGTTTGTTTGTGTTTATCCGTTTATTAAACAAACGAACACGAACAAGAAATTTTGTTTGTTTAGTTAAACGAACGAACATGAACAGAGACCGCGTTCGTTCATTTATGTTCGTGAACATTTGGTTACGTGTTCGATAGTTCATTAGTGTTTTTCGTTTTTATATTTTATTTAAATACTTCAAAATTTCGACAAATAAAATATTTAATAAGTGTCAGTACATTATATATTGTGTTCATGAACGCTGTGTTCGTTTGCTTCCATTTGTGTTCATGAACATTAGTTTTTGTTAATTTGTGTTCATCAATATTCGTTGTCTAAAATCAACAAACAAACATAAACGAACACGAACAAGTTCAGTTCGTTAACAAACGAACAGAAACATAAAATTTCATGAACAACTGGTGAACACATATATTAACCTGGAGTTCAAGGAAACACCGGTCCATTTTGTTGACGGTTAGAACCGGCCGAATTCTTTCACCAAGGGCTTGTCGGAGGACGGTCTCTGTTTGAACACACACGCCTTCGATGCAATCAACGACTACCAATGCACCGTCAGTGATACGTAAGGCGGCGGTTACCTCAGACGAGAAGTCCACGTGGCCAGGCGAATCGATTAAGTTGATGAGGTATTCGTTTCCATTGCGTTCTCCTTTGAAGCTTTTGAGGGCTTCATCTGACATTTCGTAGTAGAGGGAGATTCCTGTGGACTTTATGGTAATTCCACGCTCTGCTTCGTCGGAACGCGTGTCGGTCATTCGCACGTCTCCAGCGACTTCTTGCGCAATGATACCGGCGGCAGCAACCAGAGAATCAGTCAACGTAGATTTACCTGAATATACAACAACAATAGTCAGCATGCATGTCACATCATACAGGCCATATTGATTATATTATTGTCACATTAGTCATTTTTATGTCAATAGTTTGTACACATCATATATGTGGGCAAACACTCTCATACAGGCCGTATAATTATTTTAGCCCTCTCATATGACAAGTGTACTACATTGATACGGCCCGTAGGTGTATGTATAGTGTGTCGGCGGTGTCTGTTTAGACTTCCAGTTGATTATATATGAAAGTAAATGATTACCGTGATCAACGTGTGCGATTACAGACATGTTACGGATGTTGTGCTTGCGATCCATTATCCTACGAAGCTCTTCAGCTGTGAACTTCACCTGTGTAGGTATGGAAGGTTTAGAATGTTCATGATATGGTGAAATAAATTGAGGAAATTGGTTCAAGTGAAACAATGGCGGATCTAGAAACTTTTTTCACTGGGTTCCTTTTAGTAGATTCTCACAAATTCTAACTATTTCTTTTTTCTAAATCATAAGAGGTTCTCACTAATTTTCTCTATTTTTTCCAAACCGAATGGGTTCCTGGGAACCCACAAAAGTGGCCTAGATCCGCCGCTAAAGTGAAATTACCATTTTGCCAAATTTTTGTGTCACCAACAAACTGTTCCTCCAAAGTTGCTGCTATCCTAGATGAAATAAAATTCTTCAATTAATAAGCATAAAATGCTGGTTAGGTGTTTACTTACAAGAAGGTGACAAAGCAAGAGGAATTCTATGTTAACTTATGCTTAATTTCTTCTTGACTAACAATTTGTTATAATTAACATTTTAATAACATATCAAAAACATATATTATAAGTTTTGTAAGACGACGAACAAGAAAAAAATAATCACATATTTAGTCGCTCAAAAGTCAAAACATCTCGATTAATTAATTCATATTACACTGGTTAAATAATGACACAAATGTTAAATTTATAAAAATGTTTTATGAATAAACTTAAGTTTTTTAAATAAAAATTGTTTTATAAAATAATATAGAAATTATTGTTATTTGATAGGAGCTAGAGATGAAAAACAAAAAATTATATAAAGAATTGCAGAATTATGTATAATTAGTAAAAGAGAGTAGTGAGAAAAAATGGTGAAGATAGACAAAAGAGTGATATACGACCAAAAAATTACTCTTTTATCATGTAGTATGGATGGATGGATGGATAGATAGATATAGATTTTGATGTTATACCAATCTACTCTTAAACATAATAATATTTTAAATACAAAATTGTGACTGTAAACATATCTAAAGCCATTGACTACCTATAAAACTGTATCAATTATTTTGATGGTCAATAAGTAAATATCCTCACACATCTAATGTTGTATCAATTCTTATAAACTACAAGATATTATGAGTTGTTTACTTATCATTCTACAAAACAATCATTTCATAGCAAAGGCTTCTTCTAATATCATTGACATACCTTTTATTTGAGCTTACATGGGTTGTACTATATGCCTTCTAGACTTGTACCCTTGATGAGCTTTTCTTAACTCTTTACCTTTTTCTGTTTCTTTCCTTGTGGAGTTGTATTTTGATTATTATATACTATCCTTTAAACTTTGTCCCCAAGGTATTAACTTGCTCCCCAAGGTCTTCTTTTCATTTAGCCAAATTATATAATGATATTAAAGTATTATTTTCCTACTAATAGGTCATAGCCGTCGCATTTTTTTAAAAGTATCTTTTTTTAACACATTATTACTTCTTTTCAAAACTATAGTAAAGAAGGTTAACAAGTCAGAAATATCGATTTATATATAATTAAATAGTAAAACAAGTCAGAAATATCGACTTGTATATACTTAACTACTAAAATTACCCGCACTTTACGATGGAAACTCTATCAGTATCGGTCGAGAAATTCCAAGACGAACAGGTTGTGATTTACCAAAAAAAGATATTGATACGTGTTTAAATCAATCGAAAACTATAAACACGAATATCAGTGTCCATTTCCGGGTAGCACAAATATTGGTGTATCTTACATTTATAATGTTATCAAGAAAAAGAACCAAATTTTGACGACTAATCAAAATTAAATTATTAGTTGTTAAATAAATGGCATTTCATTTATAAAACCTAACAGACGTATAGCACAGTTGGTTACACCTTTGGTTCTAAAACAAAGAGACCGGGTTCGACCTCATGTTCACCATTATTTTTTTTAAATACCTATAAAAAATCTTACTTTATTTTATTCTTATTTCTTTCTAGTTATATTCTTTTGATAATTTATATGTTGATTATAAACATATCAAGCAAGGTTATAAAATCTTTTTCATCAAGCATATTTGTTTAGGTAAAAAATATGTTTCTCATGTATTTACTTAACTCAATTTCTTTACAAGTCATCATTGAATAATATGGTGATTGTTATTTAGCCATTGGCCAATAGGTAAAAGTACAAAATATTAGGTAAAAATTGACAGATGAGGAGAAGGGTGTGGAGAGAGAAACGACCGGCAGTGTGAGAAAGAAACCCCAGACGAAGACAAAGAAGAAAAAGAATGGGAGGTTTACCATGGGAAATCCTGGAAGAAGAAGGAATGGGAGAGGGAGGCCATAACTTTCTACCTATCAAACCTCACGGAAGAGACAATTAGCACATAAATATGGTTGGAGTGCAAACAGTAAGGCTTTAGCGTGGACGCCTACATGCCAAAGAATAGGGATGCCAGGGGAAACATTTTTGCTTTCGTATGGTTCGAAAAGATCAAAGACATTGCCAATGTCACACCTCAACAGATGACAGAAACATCAGAGTGAGACGAAAACATGATTGCTCGAGACATCATAACTTTCTAATTGTGACAATAATTAAGAATTTCATTCATACTAAACGGGAAAATACATTGGCTTGAAAATAGTAAGTACAACATAAGGCAATTAAGCATAACAACTTGAAACAAATACATAAGTTTAAAATTTAGGTGTGTTTCTAATCCACCCTAAGTACGTTCTTTGATCATCATCAACTAGTTTCATGCATCATGTATTAAAATAAAATCAACAAAAGTTGACGAGTATACAAGTTTGTATACATAGCATAATAGTGTCTAAAAGTTGTCTCATATCTAACATGGTAATTTGCATACTGTTATTTAACATACTAGCATGTGTTAACTATAAGTCAAATCAAAGTATACCGCAATCGTGCATATCCTTGTCGCCGAAACGACAAGGCCGTAACATAGTTTAAGTAACAATACCACAAGAATACGGGCGATGCGTTAATCCTATAGCGCTATAATTGTCAAGGTATGCTTGCAAAGTTAACGAGTTTATAGAACACAAGTATAAGCATGACATGTAGTAACAAAAATATAACAAGTATCATGTTTTAACGGATAGAGCGTGTGTATAAACAGGTTTAATCGTGAGTGTGTAGTTTATGATATTGTATACATGTTGCACCCAAAGTGTGTAAAACGTTAAATGGGATCAAGTATACTCATGGTTTGCGTCGTAAATCCCGCGTACGTGAGTTGATGCATTTGAGAGTTTGAACGAGACCGCTGAGTTATCCTACAAGGATAAACGAGCGTATGAGTTCGACGGAGTTTGGAATCGGAATGCAAAATGCAAAATGATTACTTAGTATCAAAATACATAAAACTCGTCTTGACGAAATTCCCAAATTTGGACACCATATTGTAGTGTTCTTCATAGGTGTAAGTTTGCATATTGGAAGTCCAAAATTATGAGGGGTTCACATCAAGATATTTTAATCATGCTCCCCTTGACATCTAACCATGGTTTGGTTAGTGTCTTAGGTTCGTTTAATTCATAGATTTGTGTGTGTGTGTATATATATATATATATTTATATTTATATTTTATATAGTTTCTTAGTAGTCCGAACGTTAGGCTAGTCAAGTATGATCATGCATGGGTTGGAAGAATCCATTAACCTGAATGTTTACCAATACACAAATCATCACAAGGATGATTCGGATGGTCATGGAACATAGGAACATAAACTACTAGATCTAAAAACAACCAAGTGAACTAGCTAGATGCGTGCATCCCAAACATGGAGAGTGTTTGGGGACGTGGTGTAGCCTTATCCCCTTGTTTGGAAATTGTTTTGAGATCTAGTAATATGAAGATAATCTAACAAATCAATCAAGTGAGGTAGTGGAACACAGTTGGAAAGCCAAAGATTCCATGGTTCACACTTTACCAAAACACAAGCCTTACAACATTGAGGATTGAAGACTTAGATTGGTCTCAACACTTTGTAGGTTGTTTGAACCTTTTCTGGAAGTAGCTAAGTGAGGTTTTAGGCCTTTAATCCTTTGGAAATCAACCATACACAAGCCCCACAGCCATGAGTTTGATTGGGAGCAAGGTTGGTACAAGATTTCCACAAGATGAAACCAGAAACAAACATGTTGTAAAAGATTTATGAAAAGAGAATTTACATCCTACTTTGGACATCAAATATGGAGTTGTACCACTTTGTTACACCATGGTGAACAATGGGATAGGATAGTCCACTTAAGAATCCAAATAGCCCAACACATGCAAAATAAAAAAAAACAAACCATAAGGAAGGGAGGAACAAAAGGTTTGATATTAAATTGAAAAAAGTGAGTAGCTTTAACAGTTTAGGTATATGTAGCTCCAATGTGTTCTTGAAGTTCTTCGTGGATACACTAGATTTACATATGTGTAGCTCTAGTATGTTCTTCAAAACACATATATATGTAAAATGATAACTTACATATATTTAGCATCAAAATTACATATATGTTATAGTAAAATTACATATCGTATTCTTTATGTTCATAGTGTTTTTCATGTTCATCGTATTGAATTGATTATTGAAAAAAACTCTGGTAGAATGGAAGAACTTGGTTGATTGTTGAAGAAAAAAAAACAGAATGAAAAAAAATCAATAAGTAGATGTCGAAAAAACGTTGCATCATGCCTTGCATCGTTGCACAATAGTGATGATTTTGGTTGAGTTAATGATTTTGGTTTTCTTTTTGTTATGTTTAGGTTGTTCTTTGATTCAAAAAAAAAAAAAAAGGAATGACAAAGACGAAGATTATTGGAACTTGATGAAGATTTGATAATGATGAAAATTGGTAGGTTGATCATCTTTAAAATTTAAAAAGCATATAAACATTGGAGATAAGCAAGGGAAAGTTTAATTAAATGGACATAACTCTCAAAATTAAAAGGAAATGAAAGTTTATTGAAATATGATAGACATCAGATTGATGTGCAGCGGAAACATCATATTGGTTTGGTTCCATGATAACAAAGCGGATCGATAATGAATCGATGATGATAGAATTTGAATGGACAATTTTGGCGGTTAAATTGTCTTGGTGCCGAGAACAGTTTCCGGTAACCAGCATATATACATACGGACAAGAAACGGTTATGGGTTCGGTTGAATTTTATGGCGGGAATAACCGCCATTTGAACGGAGGTCAACCAAACGACATACCGGTTCACTATTCGAGTTATATCGTTACATACATATCCATAAACACATAAATACTACACATATCATAATTAAATATAAGAATTATGTTTATCATAAGTCTAATACTCTCCCCTAAACATGATTCTGTTTACGAGAGTATTTAAGAACGCTTTCATTAGCTTCATCCATGGCTGCCCTTGCTCTGTTAAAATCGAAAGTCCTTCTGATCTGCCTCCTTTTGATCTCATTCCATCCATTATCAGTGAAAAATGCATAGTGCTCCATCGGATTTCCAGCAACCTCTTGACTGTCATCTTCTCCTGCATCTTTACCTGCATCTTGTTCGACATCTTCTCCTTCACTCCGGCTGCTTCTCGGATCCGCCTTATTATCAAGCACTTCCTTCTCATCTGTCACCTCTTTATTATAAACTTTTGATTGAATGGTCTTGAATTTATAGTAATAAACGAGGACATCCAAGTACATTGCGTACATAAGACACATTAATTCACCATCACTGTACTCAAACCCCATATCTTTGGCCACCGTAGGCCACATATTGTTTTCAGTCACTCTTCTATGCCCACCTTCCTTTTCTATTTCCAAATACAGATCTAACAGATTCACTTTTCGATTGTTTGAAGCATAAGCCGGAATTGGCCTTGTTGTCACCCCCAGTTTCTTCGTTATAAACCACTCCACCATCTCTTCAAATTTTGCTTGAAGAATGAACTTATACTTTCTGATATACTCATCATCATCCATCATGTCGAGTAAAGCCTTACAATCCAAAAATTCCTTGAACTTCATTGTTTGAAGTATCATCACGTTCCAATCTGGTTCGTTGGATGATATTTCAAGTTTTTCGAAATAACTATTCAAGTAATTTGTTTTGAACATCATAAATTCTGTTTCTTTTTCCATCATCTTCTGTTTTTCCATAACACCCATTTCCTCTTCTTTCGTTAATCCAGATTTTGCACTTATATTGTTGTTTAGGGGAACACTAAAGGTAGGAAATAATTTACACTTGTCCCCGGTGAATTTTACCGTAAAACCCTGTGTAATTAACTGATCATAACTTAAGAAATTTCTATCCATGTCTTGTGTATAAAATACACTTTGAACACGAATTTTTTCGACCCCAGAAACAATATCCACAACTCCGATACCCCTTATAAAGTAAAACTGATTTTCACCCGTGTTTGTTTCGAAATCATTCATACACTTAATGCGCTTAAACATGTTCAGATTTCCAGAGAAATGATGCTTTAGAGTTTTACTAACATACCACATTTCCGACCAAAAACCTCCGTCGGTTCCGGCCACGAGATATTCTTGTTTCTGACCGCTTCTGTGATCTTCATCTTCGTCATACTGTCGTTGCACCCCGGTGTTAATAGCGAGACGTATTAGTTGGGATTCTTCATCGTCTTCTTTCTTCTTGCAGTTTGATATTTGATGGCCTGGGTTGTTACAGTAGTAACATCGCTTCATCAGCCACTTTCTTTCCCTTCTTTCGTCTGCACAATGTTGACATGGAAATGTTGAAGATGTTGCCCTAAGATCAGAATAACCTGGTGCTCTGATACCACTATGATAGACATCAGATTGATGTGCAGCGGAAACATCATATTGGTTTGGTTCCATGATAACAAAACGGATCGATAATGAATCGATGATGATAGAATTTGAATGGACAATTTTGGCGGTTAAATTGTCTTGGTGCCGAGAACAGTTCCCGGTAACCAGCATATATACATACGGACAAGAAACGGTTATGGGTTCGGTTGAATTTTATGGCGGGAATAACCGCCATTTGAACGGAGGTCAACCAAACGACATACCGGTTCACTATTCGAGTTATATCGTTACATACATATCCATAAACACATAAATACTACACATATCATAATTAAATATAAGAATTATGTTTATCATAAGTCTAATAAAATACTCTTAGAACATTTAAAAATAAATAAATAAAAAAGAAATCATGGTTTTCTCATTATATTATGTTTTCTCATAATTTTCCTATGTGTATTCATTCTAGTTTGGGTGTCTTTATTTGTATATAACTGAAAATCGACAAATGTCATCATGATTGGCCACACATGATTATATATTACATCTATTTCAATTAAGATATATATGTTTTCTAAGGTTTTCTATATGGGAGTTATATATTAATACATGCAAGCCTGCATTACATAAAGAAAACCGGACGATCAGCAGATGCAAACTCCAAAACTGACCTCAGGTCATCCCAATCTCCTTGTTTAGTGATATCATTCATATCTTGGTCCGAAAAGCAAGAGCTGGATGCAGATGGAGCTTGATCTGATGCGCCTGAACTTGAGATCAACGGACCCATAGCGGTCAAGTGGTGCGTCTCATTTGTAAGGTGGTTGTGATGCTGTTGCTGCTCGTGATGGTCATAAAATGGATACTTCACATGGTTTAGTTGGATCGTAGAAGTTTGGAATCTAATGTGATGCTGCATATCATGAGTGAAGTCTCGATTGCATATTTTTGGGCTCGTATCAACCAACAAATTTCTATTAGCAGATATTTTTTTCAAATCCGGTATGGTTTTCTTGTGACATACGTTTTTCTTGAGGATTCTGCATAAAGTCCAAACTTCCTGAATAATGCAATGAAAACAACAACCTGTTAGTAAATAGACCACATGTGGATTTATATGATCGTGCGCAAAAGTATAAAACGTATAGAAAAGACAATAACACAGACGATATAGGTGGTTTAGTCGATTAGTTTTATCGAACTAGCTAGTCCATGGCCGCACTAGATAGTTTTATCTAACATAGACGTTCATATTTTTCTATATTTTTTTCCGACGTTTTTTTGCAACGTATATCATATTTATTACTATTTTGCAACTGAAGTGCAACACTCACCAATTTTGCGAGTTCAAATGACTAAATTCGCTATTTTATCAACCATTGTGGCTTCAGTTGTAATACAATTGCAAAATTGCAAACATTTTTAATACAACCAATTGCGAATTTCGGTCGTAAATGCCTACTTGTGTAGTAGTAGCAAGGGGCAGCTCACCAGTCGGCCTCAGATGCCGACTATTCAACAAAAAAAAGGTTGAACACTCAACAATAATTCTATTTGTGATTTGTAAGTCCCGATCTAATAATTAATATTATGCCAAAGTTAAAATTTTCCTTTTGTATCCATCTATGTATATGACATTGGTCATTTTGATTTCACGAAATCGAAAGAAAGCATTTCAAACAAGTTTTATGTTATAAACTTTGTTCCAAAGTGAAAGTCATATAAAAATAAAAAGGAAAATTTTTGTAACATATATAATTTAGTTGAACCTAACTTCATTTTTTTAAAAATTTCCTAGTTAATCTTTTTTTGTGTTTCATTTCCATTATTAATGTAATTAAAGTCATGTTATAGTTCTCATTTTGAAACATCAGGTTGATTAGTAAACAAATTATCTAGATGATATTAATCATATTATTATTTTTATTATTTTATAAATTTGACCATCATAAACTGTTACATCTAATCAAAATATATTATGTGTATCATGATTAACATCAATGATGCAAAGTTTTGCGCCAATGGAACATCTTATGGCAAATATTGTTCAACTAATGTCACATATTACTTTTTTTTGTTGTTGTTGGTCTAATTGACATCAAGACAAAAGACTATAACAGGCACAAATGCAGCTAAATCTATGTAAAAATAATACATGGAGTATAATACTAGTTGAATTCGTATATATTAAAAGACAATGTTAGAAAGAAAAATCATCAAAGTAAGTAGTGACCAAATCACAAATCCAAAATAAACAAAGAAAATGATTAGTGTAGGCAGAAAGTAATACATGCTTGAAAGGGTCAGGCTATAGGGATCTCTAATGATACAGAAATCCACTCACGGACCAAGGATATCATGATACGTGGCATTTTTAAAAGGAAACGGCTAAGTAGACGTTTTCTTATAGTAATCATCTGAGCCTTAGTCGTTATCTTTGAAACGGCTAGACTTAGCTGAAACAGCTAGAGTCAACGAAAAGGGCTAACCGTTAACCTTCTTTTACAAATTCCACTATAGAATTAAAATGACGTCTAAAAATGAAGTCTATAAAGTAATTTAAAAAAGAACATGTCTGAGCCATCTAAGTCGAAGGAAACGGCTTGGGATTAAACGTTTACTCTATAGAAAATGTCTACGTAGCGGTTTTCTCTTAAAATTGGCACGTGTCATGATATCCTTGGTCCACCAATGGGTTCCTCTATTAGTGGAAACCCTTACAACCCAGCCCTTTTAAGCATGTATCACTTTCTACCTTATCTTGTTTTTCTTGAAACCCCTACACGCTAGCCGTTTCCTATGTTTATTTTGGCTTTGGTCAATGTTTGTTATTGTGATTTTCTCGGTTAGAAACTAATGTATCACATGGGTTGAATAAACAAAATATTAAATAGTTAATAATGAAGATCTAGAAATTGCAAATTGATATTTTATGATAAAATATGATTAGAATTACGTATAAATATGTTATTATTAACTTTTTTTAAAACAAATGAGTGAAATAAGAGAAGTGAAAAAAATCTTGGTTTCATATAATTGTGACACGTGACACAACCAGTTACTTATTTATTAGGTTTAAATTTTGAAACGATGATACATTTTTAAAGTAAATTACGTCAATGACTATTCTTTTAATATAATCAGTAAACAATTAAAGGCCACCCATAAGGTTTTTCGAACGGAGGGTTTTAAAAGGGAGCAAACTCTCTATTTTTCGGGATAGATGAAAGGTTTTCCCCATCCTCCCATCCATAGACTATGAGTCGGGATCTTACTAGTTATAATGTTTGTTTGTTAGTAGAATAGTCATTCACCTAATTTTCCCCTAAAATGAACACAATTTCTTAAAAACAGTTCTCATCTTATCCTCCATCTTATTCTAAGTTTTGTCTAGCATTACTCTAATAATATTCAGTTTTGAAAATCATATCTCAGTATAATTAGGTTTGTTTGTCTATCCACTAAACTAGTTTGCATAAACTCATCAAAACCTTGTAAAGGAGAAGGTGCAAACATCGGATTTGGAAATTGTTTATCGCGCTGAAGCCTTTTTTTTCGTTTTAATTCTAGTTTTCGATTAAGGGGTTGGATTGCTTATTAAAACTGCGTATAAGCAGGTGCAAATCGCGCATCAATGTTGACGCAGTAAGTAGATAAGAAGTCTTAATAAACAAATTCAAACACCCCATATGAGTATAAATAACATATGCAAGTTTTGTTCTTACTTACAGCTTCTTGAGAGATAGATTTATCATCCATGCGGTTGATGCTTTTGGCATCAATGTTAGCGTGAGACGCTGGAGGCAGACGAAACTCGTGCATCATCCATTCGGTTTTGGTGCCTTTACCAGCACTACCACGGTAATAAACAAGAGATTTCTTGAGACCAATGCACACTGACCCAGCAGGACCAACACCCGAATAGATGGGCCGATCGATGCCTGTAGCTTTCCAGAAACCGGAACCAGTCACCCTGTTGGGTCTTATGCTGTTCCTATACTTCCTTCCTCTTCTACAAAAGAAATACCATTCCTTGTCCCCCACGTCACTTGCCTCTGCAAATCACATGCATATATATAAACCACCCATTGATTATAAGTTTTTTGGATGATAAAAGTGACCTATTTAATACTTAAAAGTTCAACCTATGTATCAAGTTGAAATATATAGACTCATGAGCAAACCAACAAAACTGAAAGAAATCAACCACATATATTATATTTTCATATAGTCCATCATCAATGGACTTCTAAATGATTTTTTTTTTTTGGATTTATAGGTTATTTGGAGTTTAGGTGTGTTTCTAGACATTTTTTGAAAGTTCTTGTACATCTTGGGCATTTTGCTACCCATGCATGTCCGCTGAGGTGGCAACTGAACTCCCCGAGTTCGTTGGTGTGACCAGCAAACTTGGCTTGAGTTTGCTGGTCAAAGGAGCGAAGTGCATCCTTTATATCCTTGAGAGTCGCAAAGCGTTGGCTCGAGTTTGTTGGTTTTGTCCTTATCCAAGCTAGCTTGTCAGATTAGCCAACTCAAAAAACATAGTTAGATTCCTTTGAGTTCACTTACCAGACGCAAGTGAACTTTCAAAAATGCCTAGAAAAAAACTTACTCGAACTCGAAATCAACTATAAATCCAAATAAATAAATAAATAAATAAAATACCTCCAAACCCTAATTACCATCTAATACATATTACATGTTATCACTCTAGCTGTTTTTTCTCTTTAGTTCAGATCCATCACCATACCTAAAATATGTACATGTAAATTGATGAATATAGATATCAATATAAATATTAAGAAGAAATCATATACTTGGAAGATCCCACGGATCATATTTGTAGATGTCAATCTGTTTGATGAGGTCGATATTGAGCGGTTTCTTGTCCACCTTGCGACGAAGATAGAACCCGACAAGCTCTTCATCCGTGGGGTGAAAACGAAAACCTGGAAGTGCAGGTTTATCTTCTTCTTCATGATCAACTTGTTTTGTACTCATCATCTTCTGAGTATCCATAAATGTTTCTGTTCTTAAGGTATATATAACTAATTATTACATAAAAACTGTCAATCATGTATGTATATAATATATATGTATCTATGCAAGTGCAGATAGGGTTTACTTGTGTGGGTATGCAATTAACGCTTGCTATATGTACAGGGTGTGAAGAGGGTTTGAGTTCAGAGGATCAAATACAACTTACTGGGTCAAAGTCATGAGCATTGACTCATAGTGGGTGTCAAAATCAAATGAAAAAGTCTTAGTCTACAAGTTATGATTGAGAGCTAAAACAGATTTGAAACAGTCAATTAATGCAACATACTACCAGTATCCAAAACTAGATGTGATCATGCATAGAATAATCATGAACCAATGTTATTGGTAAATTTGGCATGCAGGCATGACTTGTTTTGGTTGTTCTAGAACAAGCATGAAATAATCTTTTCTGCTTCTGATAATTAATTAGCCTATATATTCTGGATGGATGTATTTTTCAACCTAAAAGTATCATTCATCTACAAATGCCTGTTTTGATAGTTCTAGAACAAGCATGAAATAATCTTTTCTTTTACAAATAGCCAAAATCAAATGCTAATATTTAATAACCATTCTGATCATTAATTAGCCTATATATTCTGGATGGATGTATTTTTCAACCTAAGAGTATCATTGATCTACAAATGCCTTTTTGTTTTATCAAAAAAAAAAAAAACAAAAAACAAAAAACAAATCTAATAATTAGCATACTCGTATAAGAACCAAGTGTTGGGACTAATCGTCATACTCAAAAGTTGGAGGATGCTAAATGATTTAGTTTATTTTAGTTGGAAGATTTAAGATTTATGTTACTTTATTTTATTATTATTTGGTGTCCCAATTCTAGTTTGGTATGTTTGTTGGGCATCAAGGTTTGTTAGTATATATAGGAGTTATAGTTTAGAGTTTATGTACCTTCAGTTTTTAATCAAAGAGTTTTGTTGTCTTTTTTTTTTTTTTGTTAAATCCATTAATTGTTTGATTATATTGAAGAAGACTTGGTTTCCAACAATTGGTATTGTGGGTCGGCTTAAAGCTTATGAAGAAAGGATCAAGGATGAGGAGGAGACTTAATCTAGAAATCTAACCAACTTTTGTTCACTAAATCGGGTGAAAAAGCAAAGGAAAAGAAGCACGGATGTGAGCATTGTGGTTGTGGAAACTCGAAGCGAGAGGATCTTGGACGAGGCCGAGGTAGAAGTCGGGGGTCCATGAAAGATCAAGGAGAGGTTGAGTACAACGGGACAAAAGCCACGTTAGGTGTTATAAGTGCAATGAGCCGGGCCATTACATATCGGAGTGTCCAAAGTGGGAAAAAAAAAGAGGAAGCCAACCTTACAAGTTATGAGGGCAATGGACCAGTTCTAATATGACGGAAAGTGTTTGACAAGATTCGGAGGTGATTATTGGGACTAATTTTGTCATACTCAAAAGTTGGAGGATACTAAATGGTTTAGTTTATTTTAGTAGGAATATTTATGATTTGTGTTAGTTTATTTTATTATTATTTTGTTTCCTAATTCAGTCTAGTATGTTTTTTTGGGCATTAAAGTTTGTTTAGTATATATAGCAGTCATAATTCACGGTTTAATCAAAAAGTTTTTTTTTTAAATTTTTTTAATCCATTTTTTAATTATACTGAAGAAGGTCTGGTTTCCAACACCAAATGGATTTAATATTCAAGATTTAATATTTAGTTGTATAACTTGATTTAATTTATGTTAAATTTTAATGTTCAAGATTTAACATTGCTTAAAGATTTCAACACGTCCTTAAACTCGTTTTGATATGCAATTATACTTCTTTTCAACTTCTTAGGCTATAGGGTATGGGGTGGTAGATTAGATCATGGATTGTCATGCGTGACATGTTTATCATGGTACACCGCCCCGTTCTTAAACCATGGTGGTTCGTATGGTTTAATCCATGTTAACCATCACACTCTTTCAATTAATTAGGGGATTTTGAATGGTGGAGGATAGTGAATGATAATTGGGGTCATAGTCCACACTGTTAGGGTGGTAAATTAGATTAGTGGATAAGGATGGAGTAACATGATGCTTATGTTAAGGATGGTAGTGATCATTTAGGTAATGATCACACCACATAGCCTTATTGATTAACGATTTTGTTAATTAAAGTTGAAATATTTACATGCATAGAAGAACCAGCTAAAGTGCACATGTAGTTAACTATAAAACCAATATATGAATTTCATAATCTTTGATATATAACCAAAATCAAGTCAAGTTGATGGATGGGTTCATGTTACACATGCATATAGTGCACAATTTGTGTTCATTTGATAAGGAGTTTTCAAAATTTTCTTAACTTGGAGGGGTTTTGAAAGGTTTATTGCAAAACAATAAAAAAGTAGAGAATTGGAGAACCATGTATTTAACATATTAAAAATTAATATTTTCAATTTTTCCTAAGCTTTTGCATATAAATACGTCTAGAAGCTTTTTTAAACAAAAAAAAAATTAAAAACTAAAAAATATTTGAAAAAATCATAAAATACTGTAAAAAAAAGATAAAGAGTGTACAAAATTGAAAATGAATTTTTTATTAGAATATCTTCTAGACATCTTTATATGTAAAAGCTCTGAAAAAAATTGAAAATTTTTTTTTTTAGCATTTTAAATTGAATTTTTAAGTTATATTTAACATATTAATACGTACGCTATTCTTCGATTTCTCGGTTTTTCTAGAGTTCTCCGTTAAACCTATGTATTATATTAAAAATATAGAGTTAAATGCCATTTTAGTCCCTGTGGTTTGGGTCATTTTGCCAGTTTAGTCCAAAGATTTCATTTTTAACCTGTGGGTCCAAAAAGGTTTCACAGTTGCCATTTTAGTCCACTGGGTTAACTTCATCCGTTTTTTTCTGTTAACGAGAAGGCCAATTCGGTCATTTTATATGCCTGAATTGCCCTTTTAATTAACAGAATTACATACAAAATGACCAAATTGGCCTTCTCGTTAACAGAAAAAACGGATGAAGTTAACCCAGTGGACTAAAATAACAACTGTGAAACCTTTTTGGACTCACAGGTTAAAAATGAAACCTTTGAACTAAATTGACGAAATGACCCAAACCATATGGACTAAAATGACATTTAACTCTTAAAATATATATTCAAAAGAATGGACAGTTGAATTGGTCAACTCCACCTGCCTTTTTTGAAAGAAAAAGAACCACAAAGATGCTTGATATCACCGAAACAAACCAACTTCTAAAAGTCAAATAAAATAGTGTCGCACTCTGTGTTGTAGGTACAAATTAACGTCAAAAAAGACACTAGCTTTTGTTGTGATTGGCTAACAATGTCTTTGAAAAGTTGAAAAATCTCCTTAGGGTTTATAGTATCTCACAAGGAAAAATTACAAAATTGACCAAAGACAAAAGTACGTTTTTCATGAAGCATTTAGAAGCTTCTAACTTTAAACTTTTAAGAAAAAACTAATACTCAATAAAAAACATTTTTTGTTTGAAGAAGCTTGAAGCTTTTAGATTATAAGTTTGAAGCTTTTGGTTGAACGCTCCTACTAGTAGCGTTTAGAAGGAGCTACAAGCTTTTAGGGAAAAATGATTATTTTAAGCTCTAAAGATAATGAACTTTTTAACACACAAACTTTTTAAATTTTTAGTTATGTCCATTTTGGTCATTTTATACATTTTATTAAAAGCTCCAGATACTCTGCCAAACACTAAATATATCTAAAAAGCTACAACTACCAACCACCAGCTACTAGCTTTCAGCCACCAACTACTTTTGCCAAACATACCCCAAGTTGATTTATCAATTTGGTCACTTCATGTGTCGGTGGAACAACGCATCCGGACTTCCATGCGTCCGCCAATCGCAATGTGACACGTGCATATATTCGCTGGTGGAGTCAGCCTCCAGCGCATCCGGGTAAAAAGTAAGCGGATGCGTCTGGCTCCGTTGCTTCCCGAGGCGCTTGGCTAGCTGGCTAATGGCTCTTTGAGTGGCTCGTTTGAAGGGCTAGCGGACACATCGGAGGTGCTTGTCTGGCTCCGCTGCTTCCCAAGGCGCTTTTTCTTTTTTTCACAATTTTTTCATAATTTTCACCCTATAAATACCCACGAAATTTAGATGTTTTATGTGCAACCAAGTGTATGCAATGCCTATCTTTAGTCCTTTCGATAGTCTCCAAATAGAAACTGAGGTGTTTTCATGGTTTGAAAATGACACTTTTCTGAGCTTTAGAAGTGCCAGTGCCTATGGATGACGGTGCCTGGCAGATAACATAGATGTGATCATTGATTCTCTTCAATGGTCCAGGCTCAAAGCAACATCTTCAGGAACTCACCTACACAGGGAACCTGGAATAACACCGTATTAATTATCGCTAAATAACATTTTGTTGTTGTTACTTCATAACAAGTGGTTGATGATATGTCTACTTTATACAAAAAACATTCTGACAGACACATTTTTCCTAATTCAATTTTCATTTCCTGCTTGTTACGGAAAGTATAGCCTTCGTATAAATGACATTTATTTTCAGACGGACAAATATCATATCATTTAATTCTGGTTTATATGTTGCGTTAAATTCATCAGTGGGAAAAACAGAATCATTTAAATCGGGACATTTGAAATCGTTGTAAGGAGCACAAGAAGATGAACCAACATCATCTTCTTGCACCACATATAATTTAAACAACTCGTAAGGATTTTTTTAGCAATGTTGAAAAAAAAAGATCAGAATCGTCAATTATATCAATAGGATTGGTAAAGGCTAACATTTTGTAAGATAATCATGTGATGTTTCCAAAACCACACAAATCACTAACATTTAAAAAAAGGTATTATAAGAAATTGTTTTAGGAGTTTCAAAGCCACATCTAAATGAATCTGCTTGGACTACGTATTCAAGCTTGCCGTCAATGATTTCCCACTTGCCACCGGTGTAAACGACAAATCTGACAGCCATTTCACTTGAAGGTAAAAGTTGAAGACAAAAGCAGTTGATAGTAAAAAATGCTAATAAATTTTCGTGGGTAATGGGTCCCTATAACTAAAAAAACAAGTAAATCTTTTATATTACTGGGTTTTAACTTAAAGCGTCGGGAGACTCATGGGATGCGTCTGTGTACGGACAGTTGTATGGAAAGTGGGTTTATAAGTCAGCGACGCATGGAAAGCGTCAGCAAAGGCCTTCAAAAACTGACACTCTATGCGTCAGCAACGCATGTGAAGCGTCGGCAAAGGCCTTCGAAAAATTGACACTCGGGATGCGTCCAGCGACGCATGGGAAGCGTCGACAAAGGCCTTCGAAAACTGACACATGGGAGGCGTCAGCGACGCATCCGAAGCGTCGGCATCAGAGGCATGGGAGGCGTCTGAAATGAGGCATCGGGACTAGCGATGGGAGAGGGCTGAGCCAGGCACTTGGCAAGGAGCCGGGCACAAGCTTTTAAGAATGCGTCCGGAGGACGCCTCCGATGTGTCTGCCTTCTATTTGGCCACGTGTCAATCACCTAATGAAAGACGCCATAACATGACCTGCAGGCGCATCACGTACATTGGGATTGCTGATGCGCTGTTCCATCGACGCAAGAGGTGGCCATTTTGGTAAGTCAACTTGGTTTTTGGCGAATTTCGTAATTTTTCCATTTGACATACAAAGGAAGCAAAACATAAAATAAACCCTCTACACTAAAAATGACAAAAGAATATATAACAACTTTGCTTAATTTAACATATTCCATGCAGGCTGAACAAGAAAATTCCTGAATGCCTAAACTAAGACTCGATGAAGAATAATCGTGATAGTAATGCATTAGTGAAGATTTTGAAACTGGTGAATTGCGAGAGTATGCAATCAGGGCCGTATGTGAAAATGTTCGAAAATTTTTAGGCCATGTGCGAACACAAAATACGTGCCCCTTAAATATATATTTTAAAAAAGAATATATATATATATATATATATATATATATAATTTTATAAAAAATAAATTAATGTCATTTGAATCAACACCAATCATTTAATGCAACTTGAAAAAATTAGCTTAAAAGTAAATTTGAATTTCGAAGAGATTTTCATTTGTTTGATAATCGTTAAAGTTTTCTCGTCTTAATTTCCATGTTTGTTTTACTTTGTAGATTTCTTTTACTTATATGTATTTTTCGTTTGACTTGAATTTGATTTACTAAAATCTAGAATCATATATGGTGAGGTTTTTTTATGTGTTGTTTCACACTTGTGAATATAGTAGTATATGGTGACGTTTTTTATGTGTTGTTTCACACTTGTGAATATGGTAGTAATTTGTAGTTCAGATTTTATAACTACAGTATAAACTCAATAAATGTATATAAGAAGATATTTGGTTATCTATTTATTGATAAAAGGTTTGAAAACAAAAAAAAATATTTATTTGTCAAAGCTATTTATTATTTATCGGCATTCCTTTAAGATTATATATAGTTGTTAAGCATATGCAAACATATATATGTTAATCATTTGTAACTATAATATATGTATATACAAAAACGGGTGTTGGGGAATTTTCAGAAAATCGGATGATTAGAGAGGCGTATAATCACTCTCAGATCAAATTATTTCGCTGGTTCACCCAAATAATTTAAACGGATGCAACTCTGATTTTCGAGAAAATTGAACAATCGTATGTGTGTATGGAATTCGTCTGAACCAGGAAATTGTGATAAAAAAAACTGTCTACAAATTTTGGGGTTGGGGATGATTAGCTGACTAATTGCAGTTATCTCAATTCAAGAGGCGTGTAATCACTTTAGACCCCCACAAGGGGCTGCCGCCCCTTGGACCCTGCTCCTAGAGGCGCTGCCCCTGGACTCCCGCCAAGGGGCATTGCCCCCTTGGAACCCCCATAGAGTACAGTCTCCGCCCGTACACTTTGAATTATAATGACTCAAACAAGTGTGCACTCCCGCACCTCCTAACTTACTTGATGTGTATTATTATTCGCTTTGATCACCAAGTCAATCCCGATTACACTAAAATATCTAACAACGGGTTCTAGAGAAAACGCCTCAAAGTGTGTAAACGATGAGAATGGATCCTAGAGCAACACGTGGCGTAGGCGCAATATATAATATGCGGGGGTATGATCATCATTTCCACCTTATATTTTGAAGCATTCATTTTTTATCAGGGCATTTATTCCTTTTGAAACAAACTCCAAATTTGAGGCATTTTAGTTGTTATCTCCTCTTCAAGTTTTCCGATATTCACTGTGTCTGATATGAATTGCAAGTTACAAAGTAATTATATTCATTGTAAATTTCTTTTATCTCTTTTAGATATTCGCTCGAGCAATTGATGTTAATGATCAGCCGTTTTTTAATTATCTGTATAATACTGGCATTTATCTTGGTATTTCATCATATTATTATCATCAGTGTTAGATTTGGTGTTTGTGTTTTACTTAACCTTGATATGTTTAATCCTTGAAATGTTTAATGACGTTTTAAATTAATATAATATATTTGAATGTTCTTTCATTTTGCATTAGGGTTTGTTTTAATGAATGGCGTATATGAAACATTGAATTTTATACTTTGGCGTTTTAATATAATACTATCATACGGTGTATTATTCAACGTTGAGTCTTTTTTCAAACTATGGCGTGTCTTTATCTGATGGTGTGGTTTTTGTCATACGCGTTTTCTGTTTTACTTTCTATGTATTAGTATTATTGTTATAGCGTTTTTTTTTTGTGTGTTTTGAAGTTTTTGATGTTTGGCGTTTTGTAGAATGGCGTTGGTTTTTTAGTATAATCAATGAAGGGATGGTTTGTTTCTTTATATAATGATGTTTTAGGCGCGTGTTTTTTGGCGAGAGTTTTTTACAATAAATGGAAAGCAATAAAGTTTATGGCGTTTCAGAGGCTTTTATTATTTATGTGACAAGGAGTTGGCGTTTTCTCTTTTTCAGTCAAAAATACCTTTTTACCCACTACTACAAAATGGAGTATTAGAGTATGTGTTGAAGTTTAATTTTAGACGGGGTTAAAGCAATAACACCGTCTTAAAATCAATATCCATATGACCATTGTGCTGTTTTGATTAAAATATTCAAGAAAATTCATAAAAAAAACCCCGTCTAATGCTTAAACACTGTCTTATACTATTTTATACAACCTTTAGACGGTGTTGTCTTGAACACCGTCAAGAAAATTCATAAAAAACCCCGTCTAATGCTTAAACACCGTCTTATACTATTTTATACAACCTTTAGACGGTGTTGTCTTGAACACCGTCTTATAAATGTCATACACTCACTGCAAGAAATACTTCCCCTAATTAAAATTCAGTTCCCTCTAAAAATTTTGCGGTCTAAACCCAAGCCCGCCTTTCAATTCCTATTGCCCCCAAATTCACTATCTTCACCATTTTTTTTGGTTTTCTTCTATTTCTATATCTCTCCCTCTCGATCCGATCTAGACCCTCGTTCTCCAAAACGACCGACAAAACTGCATCTGCCATGTTCTCGACAACCATAGAATCCTTTCATTCCTGTGCATCATCTCTGTTAGCCTATCTTGAACTGTGAGTTTTTGCCCTAATTTGAGTTTTGGGAAAAAAACTGATGGCATGGAGTTCTAGATTGGGTGTGATCTTGTGGTTTCTGCTGCAATTCCACTTGCGTATGGGACATCTAATCCCTCCTTGATTCGTATAGCAAACTAGACTTTGGTCAGGTATCACTTCAATTTCTTTCAACTTTTATTTTTAGTTTTTTGTTTTGTGCATTGAGTTATTCATGTGAATTCCATAGATAGGCTAGATTTAGGTTGATAGGGTTTATAAGTTATTTTACGAACACTTCATCTTGTCCAATTACAAGGTTAGGGTTTTTTTGTAGTTTAGTTGCTGAAAAGTTAAGGTTTGATTATTCGAATAAATTGAGTTGACTTTTGATGGCCAGTTAATCTATTCTTTTTGAGGTGTTTATCTCTGCAAGAAAACCTAAGGCTCATATGTGGATTGGAATTACTTTTTCTTGTTTATCTGTTGATACATATTATGTGGATACGGCTCGGCTCGGTTCGACTCGGCTACGAAGTGAAGGCCGTAGTCAAGACATCCTCATGTCATGACTCGGTATGCTAATTACTTTGTATCGAACGATGTAAATGCAACTGCGTGTGTGCAGTTTGCATTTAGTATAGCTTATGTGTTGTCTGTTTGGTGTTTGGCCCAACCTTGAAGAAGCCCAACAGCATGAAACCCAATTCACGAAATCCCAGGCCCAAGACTGCATGTGACGAAGACACCATGTGATTTCATCGAACACATGGATTTCGTCGTTCAGTCTTCGTCGATGATAGGATTTCGTCGATGAGTGTTCGTCGAACAACTTGATTTCGTCATGGTTCACTATATAAACACAGACAACAGACAGAAACACTTAGAGAGAAGTCTGAATAGATTTCACAGTGCGAACACACTGTAAACACACACACACTGAGAGTTTATGAGAACATATTGTAAACATTGTTTTGTAACCGTTTCATAGCATTAATACATTGCGTGTTAATCGGTGAATCGTTGTGTTTGTGTTCGCAACTTGGTTTAACTTACCCGTTTGGATTCCGCACTCACGGGTTTGTCAGAAAACAGGAATAGAGGTTGACTCGATCCTCCGGGTGGACCTACAATTGGTATCAGAGCATTGGCTCGATTCCTTGTTAAAACCAAGTTGATTTCTTGTGTTTTGATAGTTTTTAAAAGTGTCTTTCAGTTTATGTTCTTGTTGAAAATCATTTTTCTGAAAAACTTTTTACAAAACCTTGAAAATCATGATGTTTTGCTTCTTGTTTTAGTGGAAACCTTGTTATATTACATGCTTGTATGTTATTGTGGGTTTTTATTGAAAGTTTTAGCAATAATTTGGGTCTCAAAAATTTTATCTGTTGATAAGTTTGGCCAGAATCTTCATAATGTTCTTATTGTTCTTCATGTTCTGGGTTTCTAGTTTGAATGTTTGAAGATCAGGGTTTACTGAATTATTATTATTGTCTGAATATAATATATTTGTTTGACATTGTTGGCTTTGAAATGATGAAATGGTGAAATACAGGACCAAAAGTAAGACATGTTTGAAAAAGTTGGCCATTAGAAGCTTCTTGTCAGGAGATAAGATTTGATTGGTGTTGATAAATATCTTGCAAGTTGTCTGGTCACTTTTGGCAACGAAATCATCCATCTTCTGGCTTGACGAACTCATCTTGGACGAAATCAACATTATCAACGAAATCGTTTGTTTGACAAAGTCACCCATCTTCGTCATTTCTCATCTTAGACGAAATCTCCAGCGACGAAATCAAACCATTTTCGTCAACACTAACCAGCGACGAAATCAAACCATTTTCGTCAACACTATCAGCGACGAAATCAAACCATTTTCGTCAAACATAAACAGCGACGAAATCAAAACATTTTCGTCAACATTATCAGCGACGAAAACCACATGATTTCGTCAAACAGCTCAGCGACGAAAACCCCTTGATTTCGTCAAACAATAAAGCAACGAAAACCCCTATTTTCGTCACAAATCTTTTCATATTATTAACAGAAGCTTTTTAAAACATTCTTAACTGTTTGATTTATGTGATTTAATCAGGTATTTTTCATTAAATATTCGAAATGAATCCGAATTGGTGGGGTAGTCTGTCTAATGCGGAAAGCAAGTATAGAAGTACAGGTTTATCTCCATCATGGGCCGAATATCCCATACCCACATCTAATACAGAAAGCAAGTATAGAAGCACGGGTTTGTCCCCATCATGGGCAGAATCTCCCGCACCTACATCTTCACAAACGAATCCAATGTCGACAGGTCAATGGGCGTTTGTTTCAAATCAAACTTCAAGTATTCAAAGTATACTCCTAAGCGAAAGCGAGACCGGAAGTCTAAATCGCCCAACAAAACTAATGCACATAAATGAATATCCTGGATGGGTAGATAGATTTCATACGTATGTCCTTGGGCAAAAAACGGAATTGTGGTTATGTTTTACTACAGATTTCGATCAAGCTATTGAGGTTGCCGCTTCAACTGCTGCTACATTTGCAGATCTTACGGAAGACGAGAAAAAGGCATATGATTTAGAAAAGAAAGCATATGCTATTCTGACTCAGGCTTTGAGCAAGGATATATATCATCAGTTTGTCAGTTTCAAGACGTCAAAGCGATTATGGGATGCATTGAAGACAAGGGGTCTAGGAAATGAAAAGTCACGTCAATTGCGACATGATTTACTCAAGAAGGAGTTTGATGTCTTCACTTGTATGGAAAATGAATCCTTGGGAGATATGACAAGTCGATTTCATCACTTGCTGACTGAATTGAGTAATTATGGGGTAGTAACAACTCCAACAAAGGTTGTCACAAAGTTTGCCGATGCACTGCCACCTCAATGGAATGGTTTCTTGGAAATCCTGAAATACAATGGCACATTGGCTACGACAAACATCAATGACTTCGGTCAGCTCTTGGAGAACAAAGATCAGGAAGAAACCCTAAAGGCAAAAAGGGTTCCAGTGCGACAAAATCCTAATATGTATTATGGAACTTCTAGCACTTCTGCAAGACCTGCTTCACACGCTCCACTTCAAACGGCATTTGTCACAAGCACAGATTTATATGGCAATCCGATACAAGTTCCTGTAAAGCCAGCTCCAACCACAGACTTGTATGGAAATCCACTACAACCAGCTCCACAACAGCAAAGCTATCGGCCATCTACCATAGCAATTGATTTGTATGGGAATCCACTTCCTGCTCAACAACAAGCTTGTTATGGAAGCACATCATCTGCTGGTCAGCCATCAAAGTCAAATACAGTACGGCTTGACATGTCAAACTTCTCCAAAGTTAGCGTTGAAGTAGCTAAAGATCATATGGAGATACTAAACACATTGGTGAGCTCGTATTGTGGGTTGATTGCAGGGCAGATCGAAAATATCAATCTAACTCAAGAAGATTATCAGCAGACCGATAAAGAAGAGATGGATATGATGGACATCAAATGGGTTTTCGCCAGTGCTGTAAGGCGAGCTAAAGACTTCATGGAACGGACTGGTCGAACCAGCTTGGAAAGCAAGAAAGACACCAAGTATGGGTTCGATAAGCAATCTGTTAAGTACTTTAACTGTGGTGAACGTGGTCATTTCAAGCGTGAATGCACAAAGCCAGCTCAGCTTGGGAACCAGAATCCTTTCAGAGGTCAAGGCAACCAACAGAATCAGAATCAAACCAGGAATGATGATCGCACCTTGGTTCCTGCAAACAATCAAGCAGGACCATCGAACACCAATCAGGCTCTTGTGGTGCAAATAGATGAAGGTTGCGACTGGTCAATGCAATTAGGCATTGGTGATCAGGGAGGAGCAGCTTGTTTTGCTGAAACTGCTAAGGATTTGAAGCACGCCAGTGGTGGAGAATCTTCCGCCAGTGGTGGTGAATCTTCAAATGAAGAGAGTTCTGGTGATTCAAGGAGTTTAGATGAGGAAATCTCAACCTCAGGCGAAGATTATTCTGATGATGTATCTAGTGGGAGAATCGATGCAGATATCGATGAATTGTTAGGAGAAGCTGTAGCAAGGAATGATAGAAAATCTATTCTGGTGGATCAAGCTGCTTATTCTTCTTCTTCTTCTCTTCATTCAGCCTTTATGGCTAATGGTGGCAGTTCATCAAGCCAGGTATGTGTCGATGAACCAACTGTCGTTAATTGTGATAATTGTGCTAGCTTAAGTGATAAATGTGCTGATTTGGATGCTAATATGTCTGAGTTGCAAAGCAAACATGATGCTTTAAATGCTAAATTGTATGACTTGCAAGACAAACATGTTTCTTTAGATGCTAAGTGGTGTGATTTGCAAAGCAAACATGAGGCTTTGCAAAACAAATATGAATTGACAAATATCCACAATCAAAAGTTGATAGTGGATCTTTCGAAATGCAAAAAGGCTAACATGTTTTATGAAAACCATGAAAAAGAGTTTAAAACGGTGGTTGCAAATTTAAGAAAAGATAAAACCGAGCTGACAAAAATGGTTTCAAGAAAACAAACTGACATAAACTGTTATATCAATCGTCTTGAGATCATGCAAAAAGAGTTAGCCTGTGCAAAGTGTGAAAGTGAGGCGATCCGGCTTAAGCTAGACAGTTATTCAAACTCTAGGTATGTGCTGGATCACATCATTGACACACAAAAAGAGAAAAAGGATGTCACGTGCATTGGATATAAGAAATGTCCACCACCTGTTAGACAAAATTATGATGCCATGCCTGATGAGGAAAATAGAACTTATTATGAGGAATCTGTTCCTTTAGACATTGAGGAATTTGAAACTGGACTTGGATACAAAAATGAAGTACCATCAGATTCGGATGTGTCAGCAGATACAAGTGTGTCTTCTGCTGAACAAAATCAGGATCCTCCAGTCATTGTTGAGGATGCTGATTCTTTAGATGATGAGTCCGATGATACTGACTCAGCACAGTCTGATGCGGTAATCAAAGAAGAGGACATACCTCTTGAGAATCATATTCTATGTGATCCTCCCGCAAAACCTGCTAAGACTGTTCTGGTCGAGTCCACGTCTGCAAAAGAGTCAGAGAGTGTGAATTTGCTGTACACTCTTGTTGGTGATGATAAAATCTATTCTGACAAAGATTTTTCGATTAAGAAAGTAAATCAATCTTTAATCAGTAAAGTTTTTGAAGATTCGACAAGTAGGTTTTTGGGAAAGTCGGGTTCACACGTTGTGGTAACACAGTGCCCTCCGATTCCAAAAGCCGAAGTTCGAAAACAATATGGCAATCAAAAATTACCAACAGTGAAAAAGCTGCAAAATCATACCAAACCAAAAGGTAAATCAATGACTCAAGGTCGAAAGGAACCGAACCAAAAGAAGAACAAGAAAGTGAACTTTGTGAAATCAACGGGAACGGATAAACTTGAAACATTTGCCAATAAATCTAACTTAGATCATGTTAATCAAGTTAAAATGTTGAAAATAAATGAACCAAACAGTTCAAAACCAAGTACCTCGGGATTACAAAGTTCATCGACAAGACAATCACATGATACTTCGGGGTTTGTAGAACGAAGATCATGTTTTTCATGTGGCACATTTGGACATATTATTCGAAATTGTCCATATCTTCATAAACAAAAAGCCAAAGTTGATGATCCCCGTGACCAAATTGACCGCAAGCGATCTGTTTCATCAAAACCAGATCCCCGTCTTGTAAAAGAAAGGGAAAAGAAACAGAAACGCGAACAGGTTAAGAAAATTGAAAAAGCGATTAAAACCGACGTGGTTAACAAAACATCTGTTTCTGTCAAACCAGACAATTCAAAAACTTCAGACAATCATGAAGTTAAGATTTTAAAGAATAAAACTGGTAAAACAAAACAGACCTGGAAACCAAAAACGGTTACTGAATCAGGGGGAACATCACAATTTCCACAACATCGAGAAGTTCAAGTAACTTACGTTGATGAAAATGGAAGACCCAAGACCACAAAGGCTTGGGTCCCCATCTCCAACTAATCATGTGAGTACATGTGCAGGGTGTTCCAGGAGGAACTTTCAGCAGTCATTGGATTGTTGATAGTGGGGCATCCAGGCACATGACCGGCGACATGAAGCTTCTCTACGACGTTAAATCTATTAGAGGAGGTTATGTTGCTTTTGCTGGAGATAAAGGAGGATATATTACAGGAGAAGGAATGGTATCCAACGGGGTTGTAAGTTTTGACAAGATCAACTTTGTACAACAACTTGATCACAATCTTCTCAGCGTTTCACAAATCTGTGATAAGCAGTTTTCAGTACACTTTGATGCAAATGGATGTTATGTGCTGAAACCCGGCTTCAAGATTCCAAAAGAATGGATTCTCTTATCATCTCCAAGGATAAACGATTTATATGTCCTTGATATGAGCCAAGCTATTACAACGACTGCACAAGCAATTTGTTTTATTACCAAAGCCACTGAAAAAGACTCAATCTCTTGGCACAGACGTATGGGTCACATTCACTTACGGAAAATGAATCATTTGGTGTCGAATGAATTAGTGAATGATGTTCTTCTTAAAAATTTCCATCTTCAAGACGTCTGTGTTTCATGCCAAAAAGGAAAACAAACTAAGAAGCGACATCCGACAAAGAAGATCAACACGGTGGCAGTTCCTCTTGAACGTTTGCACATGGATTTGTTCGGTCCTGTCAAGCACAAAAGCATCAGGAATGATCAATACTGCCTCGTGATAACTGATGATTATTCAAGATTTTCTTGGGTGGCCTTTATGGCTCACAAGAGTGCAACTTTCTGTATTATTAAAAACTTGATCATTCAGATTGAGAATTTGTATAAGTTGAAGGTTAGACGGATACGCAGCGACAATGGTACAGAATTTAAAAATCATGCTATGGCGGAGTTTTGCACATCAAAAGGTATTCTTCATGAATTCATTGCAAGCTACACTCCTCAACAGAACGGCGTCGCTGAACGTAAAAACCGTACATTGATCGAGACTGCTAGGACGATGGTGGTAGAGTCACAGTTGCCCATTCCATTCTGGAGTGAAGCTGTGGCCTCCGCATGTTACACGTTGAACCGAGTCCTTACAGTCAAAAGACACAACAAGACCTGCTTTGAGCTTCTTCACAAACGGAAACCAGATTTGTCATATCTTGAACCGTTTGGAGCTCCTTGCACAATGATCGATCCTAATGGAAAGTTTTGGGCAAAAGCTATTGAAGGTCACTTTCTTGGTTATGCCACCCCGAACTTAAGAGTCTGGAATCTAGAGACTAAAAGGGTTGAGGAATGGTCTGAGGTCAGAGTACAAAGGCACACTTTGCCAGTCAAAAATCCAGGTCAACCATGGATGTTTGAGTACGACGACTTTTTCAATTCGATCAATGTTGAAGCAGTTGAAGAAAATGCTGAGGCAAGGATGTTTTTCGAGAGTGACAATGCAACAGTTTCACCATTGATTCGTCCAATTATTGTCAACAATTCAGAACCATCTTCAGTGAACAATAATGCTCTCGACAATGAGGATTTTCATGATGCAACCGAACTGAACGAATCTTCAGAGGATGAAGAATTTCTAGATGCAGACCAAGAAGCTGTTCATGGTACTTCAGAGGCTACACCTCCAGTGGACGCCCCTATAACAGCTGAAGCTACTGCATCATCCTCTTCGTCAGTTTCGGGTATTGAATTAGTTGTTGATCTCAATCTCAACAATCTGGGTACAAACATTCCAGTTCCGGAAAACCCAGAAACAAGGATTCACAATACCCATCCTCAACAAAACATCATCGGTAATGTACAAAGTGGTATTCAAGCAAGAAACATGTTGCGAAACAACAACAATGAAGGCTTGTATGCGGCGATTCGAGAATCTGGTCAACAAAACGATTGGTCTTTCGCGTGTTATGTCTCACAGGAAGAGCCAAGAACTTGGAAAGACACTTTGAAAGATAACTCTTGGGTTGAAGCAATGCAGGAAGAACTGCAACAATTCCAGAAACTTGGTGTCTGGAAGCTCGTAGAGAAACCTTCTGATTACAAGAAGATTGGTACCCGTTGGGTTTATAAATGCAAAAAGGACGACCGTGGAATCGTTATTCGAAACAAAGCAAGATTGGTCGTTCAAGGTTTTCGTCAGATTGAAGGTATAGACTACAACGAAGTGTATGCACCTGTTGCACGTCTGGAAGCAATTCGGATCTTTTTGGCTTATGCCTCATTCAAAGGATTCAAGGTTTACCAGATGGACGTCAAAAGTGAATTCTTACATGGTCTAGTGGAAGAAGAGGTGTATGTTGAACAGCCTCCAGGTTTTGAAGATCCTATTCATCCCGATCGGGTTTGGTTGCTGAACAAAGCTCTCTATGGTCTACATCAAGCACCACGTACGCAACCTTATCTAATTATCTGCTGGAAAATGGTTTTCGCAGAGGTCTTATCGATTGCACTCTCTTCATAAAAGAACAAGATGGAGATCTTCTACTGGTACAGGTATATGTGGATGATATTATATTTGGTTCTACTAACAATGTTATGTGTAGGGACTTCGAGCGTGTAATGCAGGATAAATTCGAGATGAGCGCTATGGGGGAGATGACTTTCTTTTTGGGCTTACAAGTGCAACAAACGAAGTCTGGGATTTTCATCCATCAGACTAAGTATGTCCAAGACATCTTGAGCCGATTCCAGATGTCCGACACATCGCCCATTGGTACCCCACCGCAGCAAAATCATGGAATTAATCCAGACTTGAAGGGTGAAGTTGTTAGCTCTTCATACTACCGTGCGATGATTGGATCCCTTATGTACCTCACAACATCAAGACCAGATATAATGTATCCAACATGCCTGCTAGCCAGATATCAAGTGAACCTGAAGGCCTCACATCTTACAGCTGTAAAAAGGATTTTTCGTTATTTGAAAGCGTTGCCCAGACACCGGTCTATGGTACCCTAAGGATGATAACTTTGACTTAGTCGCTTTCAGTGATTCTGATTTTGGCGGATGCAAAATCGAAGGCAAATCCACAACGGCTGGATGCCAGTTTTTAGGAAATCGCCTCGTAACATGGCAATGCAAGAAGCAGACTTGTGTCGCTACATCAACTTGTGAAGCTGAATACATTGCTGCCTCAAGTTGTTGCTCCCAAGTCCTGTGGATACAACAGCAAATGGGTGATTATGGTTTTGAATTCCTAACTACTCCTATTTTAGTCGATAATTCTGCTGCCTTATCTATCACTAGAAATCATGTGCAGCATTCAAAGACCAAACACATCGAAATTAAGTATCACTTCATACGTGATTGCTTTGATAAAAGGCTTATCGATGTTGTTAAGGTCCACACCGATGACCAACGTGCCGACCTTTTTACCAAAGCATTTGATAAATCCATATTTGACTTTTTATTATTGGTAAACGACATTAAGGTCAAGCAAGAGTAAATCCGCATCGGAAAATCATTTTTGTAAATATCTTTGTGTTTTTAAAATTATTGTAAGTTTGTTGATTTTAGGGGGAGTAATTCCAAATTTGAAAAATTCAAAAACATCGAAAAATTTCAAAACTAAAAAACAATAGAAAAACAAAAATGAGCTTCCTGGCGAGCAAAAGAGAAAATGATAGTACATCAGTGGTCTGTCCAAACCTTTTTAAACTGAAATGCAAAATAAAAAACGATAAACAGCTCTATATAAGATGTATCGGTAGGCTCACAATTAGGGCTGTTCATAAAGCTCGCGACTCGTAGCTCGGCTCGTAGCTCGCTCGAAAGAAGCTCGAGAAAAACAAGCTAAAAAAACTCAATTTGAGATGACGTGAACCAAACTGGCTCATTTTGTTACCAAGCCCAGCTCGAGCTAAGCTCGGCTCGGCCCATGGCTCGGCTCGTTGGCTCGTTCTTAGGCTCGTTTAACTCTGACGTAAAGCAAAAGCCAAGTTTAACCGCCTGAATTAATTTCGAGCTTGAGCTCGACTCCACCCTGGCTCGACTCGTTTACAGCCCTACTCACAATCATCTTAAAGTGTGCAGGGTGATATAAACCTAAATCGACTGAAGACCAGGTGGGAACCACTCATTGGCATATGGTCTTAGTACCGAAATTTCGTTTGAGAGATTGCCGAGGTTCTGAGATATGTGGTCTTTATGCTGTTTATCATATGGGTATCATGGTTGTTTCTTTTACCGAAAACAACGGAGACGAAGTCTAGATCTTCCATGATATCATACATACGTGTACATACTGCATACGACCTCAATAAGTGATCAACAATCACATGTCCACAAAATAAGTGATAATATATCACATTTATCCGGGAGTCAAGTTCGTCTCTTTGCTGTACGTTGTACTTACCTGTTCACGGACTTGCTCCTGTGCCCTCATGCATCTGAAAATCAAGTTCCTCATCAATAAGTGATTCTATCACATAGGGCTTGTTTTCAATCAAAATAAGTGAGTTTCTCACATTTTCATATACGTCAAAACAGATGATAAATGGTATACTTACCAGTAAGATGAATTCTTGTGCATACCTTGATACGAGAATGTGTCGTGATGTGGATGAACACCGGTCGGTAAGTATAAATCATACCTTAACGTATCCCCTCGCCATGATTACATCTGATAAGTTGAGTTTATGTGGATAACAATACCGATAATCGTTATAGGATGTTTATCAACATGTTAATAAAAAGAACAACAAGAGCTTTTTGGCATGACCGTACACTGATATGATTCTCTTACCCTCGAAACTCGCAAAAAGAATGTTTGTATATATTTACTATTTAGTTTCTGCAACTCTGTATATATTTATTTACTGCTTTCAGTCTTTAAGTTTGAAATATTCAAAATGCCAAAAAGATTTTAGGTGTGTTTTAATTTAAACTTTTTAAAAGTCAAAAAGATTTTATTTTGGCTTTAGTTTTGATTAACCGATGTTGGAACTCAAATCTTCGTTACCTGAAATCTGATTGAAAACCAAAACGACTGAATCTTCATAAACGGTCAGAGTTTGCAAGTTTTGAAAGTTAATAATCAAAATTGAAAAATCTGTTAACTTTTCAAACTAAATTGTCGGACGGTAGTTGAATGAGAATTGGTCTCATATGTGTCATTTGTTTATGATTAACTATATTCCAAGCGTTTGTTCTCATTACGCATTTAGCTTTCTTGCATGTGCAGATGCTGAAGGCGAAGAGAACATGTTCGATGATAAGCTTCGGAATGAAGACACAACGTGAAGGCACTCAAATGATAAAGATGATCAAGTTGTCGCTGATCACTCATCAATACCACAAGAATCTAAAGCATTGAAAATCAAAAGATTCACGAGCATAATCAAATGGGGAGTTTATTGATACACTTCCTAGATAAAAGCGGGAGTTTGTTAATACACTTTCTACTTGCAACACGTGAAGACTTTGAAGACCCTTTCCGAGAAAATGAACCATCAAGAGATGGAGAACGAGATTACGAGCCTCGCGAGCAGCATCCAAGGGGGAGTTTGTTGATACATATTATGTGGATACGGCTCGGCTCGGCTCGGTTCGACTCGGCTACGAAGTGAAGGCCGTAGTCAAGACATCCTCCTGTCATGACTCGGTATGCTAATTACTTTGTATCGAACGATGTAAATGCAACTGCGTGTGTGCAGTTTGCATTTAGTATAGCTTATGTGTTGTCTGTTTGGTGTTTGGCCCAACCTTGAAGAAGCCCAACAGCATGAAGCCCAATTCACGAAATCCCAGGCCAAGACTGCATGTGACGAAATCACATGTGACGAAGACACCATGTGATTTCATCGAACACATGGATTTCGTCGTTCAGTCTTCGTCGATGATAGGATTTCTTCGATGAGTGTTCGTCGAACAACTTGATTTCGTCATGGCTTCACTATATAAACACAGACAACAGACAGAAACACTTAGAGAGAAGTCTGAATAGATTTCACAGAGCGAACACACTGTAAACACACACACACTGAGAGTTTATGAGAACATCTTGTAAACATTGCTTTGTAACCGTTTCATAGCATTAATACATTGCGTGTTAATCGGTGAATCGTTGTGTTTGTGTTCGTAACTTGGTTTAACTTACCCATTTGGATTCCGCACTCACGGGTTTGTCAGAAAACAGGAATAGAGGTTGACTCGATCCTCCGGGTGGACCTACATTATCCATATAAAAGTTTTCTTAATACTGAATTTCATTGGTGGATTGCAATTACTTTTTCAGACTCGATTTGCTGTCTATTATTCGGGCTTTTTATTTAGTTATTTCCATTTTCGAGTCGTAATTGTAGTTTTCACCAGCCCAATCATCGCTAGCTGATTCGTGATGATATCAGAGAAGGAGATATTCTTGCAATCACATCAACCATTGTTACATAATTCAAATGTAAGTCTGCTAAGTTATAGCATATATGTTGAATGGATTATGCATTGCATTGGGTCAATCTGATCATAGTAAATCAGAATTGATATGGCATACAGTAATAATACAATGGACAGATCTGATTATGACATTAACAGTTAAGTCAACTGCATTTGCTAAATTTGATAATAGTAAAACCATATATTTTCTGTAACTATGTGTTTATCGTGGTACCAATTCCCATTTCTATCCTCGAGCTTATCTTAAATTTACAGATGTGGTCTTGAGCTGACTAGTACAAAAAGAGTTTCATAATAAGTAATTAGTTGAGAAATAAATTTTCGACTGTGTATGATGGAAAATGAGAAATGAAAATGAGTTTTAATTATATATATGTTTAAACAGTATTATATCTTATTAAAAATACTAATTTATCATTAACTAAGGCATGGTGTAACTATACCAAGGTGCTTGTCACAGTTAAGAAGTAATTTGTTCAAGCCTCCTATCACTACAAGAATTATGAGCTTTAGTGTCGACAACATTAGCGGCGACTGCTAATATGTCCACTGAAATCCAACCACCCCCGGTAACGTCCACTGAAATCCAACCACCTCCGGCGACATACACGGTTAGAAGTTCTTCAAGCCACTTCGTACAAGAAGGAATTGGATTCCGCGAGGAGTAATATGTTAATGAAACAGAAACGACACACAGAAGAAACATGAATAATATGTGAAAAAAACTGCAAACAGCTCTGCTGTTATTACTTGTTAGTATGGTCTTGAGTTTGAATACCAGCTCGGTCCGCATTATTTTATTAAATAACTCTGCTGTTATTACTTGTTAACATTGGGGGCCCTACAAGTATATATTTTGTATCTCTAAATGCATTTAATATAAGCTTTTGGTCATTTTGGTTATTTCTCTATATTGCATTGGTTTTGAGTCTGCTTGAAATACCAGCTCGGTCCGCATTATTTTATTAAACAGCTCTGCTGTTATTACTTGTTAGTATGGTCTTGAGTTTGAATACTTGTATTTTCCACATTAACTAGTGAAATTTTTACATTCTTGTGCTGCTTAGTAACTGTAATTATGTGTAATGGGGTTTTCTACAGGTCATTGTAAATACGGTACAGATCTTTCAAAGCAGTTAACAAACTATTTGCGTGGCGTTCTTGATAGTTGTGGAAGTGTAAGAATTTATTTCTCAAGGAGGACTCCAGATAAGGTATTATACTAGTTACTACTATGCCATTAGAGCATATCTATAGCTCAATAACTGTTTCTGCAAATCATGAATTTTTGCACGTGAAATATTCATTTATTATTGTGTTCTAATGCTATGCAATATATATATATATATATATATATATATATATATATATATATATCACCAGGTTGCTAATTTCGTGCGGAAAGAACTTGGAGACCATCCAAAAATCTATGTATATGATGGTGAAGGTAATCTCAGTTAATCAATACTATGGTATAATATTAGATTTACCTGATAAAAAATCATAATACCAAATACACCCGCTTTCAAATTTATGACGTTTATACCCTTTTTGTAAATGTAGAACCAAATCCTCACATTGGACATCTAGCTTGGGCAGATGCTTTCATTGTCACAGCCGATTCAATCAGCATGTTGAGTGAAGCCTGCAGCACTGGGTCCACAATAAGTGGTAACGAGAACAGAGGAAAATTTCCGATGACCACAACACCACAATTGATTTCTTGCCATTTTCCAGCTCAAAACGCAGGTTCGTTTTTTGATGCAGTTTCACACGTTCGCTTTATGTTTGGTAAGTGTACATATTTGACAACTATGATTGTATTGGCTTACAATGGGTTCTCATTATGTTATTAAACTTGCAGGAACCTCTACTATCATCTTAGAAAGTATTTGGTGTAAATGAGTCATTTCTACCACTTCAAGGACCTTTACTTCTTAACTTAACTTGAGTTCAAGTTATCCGACTAAGTTTGGAAAGTATTTGACTAAGTATCTGATGAAGAAGCGGATGATGACACGGATATGACGTACATTTATTACATTTTATATGTTAGGTAGTTTTATGACGCGTTTGTGAATTGTGACTTAAAACGAACCCGGATTGTTACGTTTGTGACGTTTATGCTTATTTTTTTTTTGAAAGGCAACCATTTAGGCTTACATTTATGCTTATTAGTTTATGTTTATTTAGTTTTTGTGTGTCGTGAACCGGAAATTGGCAGGTTTGTATTGAAAAAACAACAAAAAAAACGTTTTTTAAGCATCAACGAGGACAGGGAAATAGTGACGATTGCGACGACAGGATATCAGCGACGATTTATATCATAATATCAAAAGACGGTGTTCATCAAGTTTAAGCCGGTGTTCAAATTGAACACCGTCTAATAAGACTTGATTTTAAACCGGTGTAGTTTAAGACGGTGTTGAAAACACCGTCTTAAAACCCATATCACCCGTCTAAAGCTCTGTTTTGTAGTAGTGACCCTTAATGAACCCCGCGTCTTTATGAGAATTACTGATATTTACAAAAACGTCACCGCCACATTGTAGTCCGTAGATTGTATTAATCCAACGACTGGTAACCGTTCTTATCGTTTTCACACTTTTAGTCGTTTTCTCCAAATCTCGTCCCTATGTGTGTGTGTGTGTGGGAAGGGGGTGGGGTGGGGGTGGGGTGTTCAATCAAAATGACGACAATGAATGAGATTTGGGATTTTGTTAGCAACCGATACGGTCAAGAAAGGCACATTTCAACCAATCCAATTAAAGTTTCTCGAAGCTGTTAGATTTCAAGTGGGGTGATATAGATAGAAAGGTTTTTTCTTCAAAGTCATCTTTGGTGGACCAAATGTTATATAAAAATCAGAACCAATCTTAATGGTTGGTAAACAGTTGCTGCAGAAACTATCTTTAGACTTTAGAATGGGTAACATTGTTAGAATGTCCATGTAGACTTGTTTTTGTGCCTTCTGGAGTTCTGGTTCAAATATAAGTCGTAACGACAATTACCAACAGATATACGAAAAACGTTAGGAAAACCAATTTCCAACCCTCTTGTACTTCAGCTTAGAGGTGTTTAGATGAGTTTCAATATTATTCGTTTATGTGGATTAAAAACATCTATCAAGTTGTACGTAGTTTAGTTTGGTCAAATTGGTGTAGCAATTTTGTGATGGACTCTTGAGTTTGATACTGCCTTATTTGTTTCGCCTAATCATATTAATTAACTCATGATAATTCATTAATTACTTTTGTTACAACTCAATAGCCCTAATTAATTATCACTAACTGTTTAATCAAATCCAAACCCAAGTGAAAAAATGTATATTAAATTTAAGAACTTCAATTTAAGGTTTTACACAATGTCACAACATACGTACTATCATACTCATTTCCAAAAAAAAAAAAAAAAAAAAAAAAAAAAAAAAAAAAAAACTAAGAGATAAAAGGAAAAAGTTGATCAATCAGAATCATAAAATATAAAACTACAATAATTTTAGTATTATGAGATAATTGATTAATAAGTTAATATTTAAAATAGTAAATCAAAATCAAACCTTCTTTTATACGGTAAAACTAAGCTTGACAATAGTGCCACACTTAAAAAAAATTGACATGAAAACATTATAAATAACACCCATGATGCAGTCGTTTTCTAATCAAATAGAATAACTCAAATCACTTATTTAGCGCAAATCTTAAAATCAAATTCCAGCCGCTGACACATTTTTGTCGATGATTTTAGTATATCAACATCAATTTCATTATAGTTGTATTTACTTAAGCCCAAATTGTAATAATAAACATTCATACAGTATAATCATGGGCAAAGTTTTTAAGGGGTGGGAGGGGGCGCCCCCCCCCCCCCCCGAACTTTTCGCTCAGTAGTGGAGATATGTAGTTTTCGTATATAAAATTTTGGGTATATACGTTTTCGACCCCCCGATTTTACAGAAATTTTTAGATCCGGTGACTTCTGCCACCCCCCCCCCCCCTCTGGTCTGAAATCTCGAGCTTCGCCAGTAAGTATAATATACATACTTTATCAAAACTATTCTTCTTTCAAACATCATGGAACCTAAATGGTTTTTTTTTTTTTTTTTTTTTTTTTTTTTTTTGGGGGGGGGGGGGGGGGGGGTGGGGGACCCCTGTACCATAAGGGCTCCAAGGGAGTACCATCCACTAGGGCAGGATTCGAGGGTGGCACCCAGCTTGGCGGGGACTCTGGGTCTGGCCGTTGGTGGAGTCCAATGGCACCATCGCTTTGTCGTCAATGTGGAAACTAATCACTAGTAGTAATTGTATGTTAGTGGCATACTAAGTCTCTAATTGATACAACTGATAAATGCAAAGCAGTTGTAACCCTTGTCTTGTCTACCCTAAATGTCGTATCCTTTCACAAAGGGTTGCAACTATTCAACAAAACCATTGTGATGATTCGACCCTTATATAAAGGAAATCATCTGGTATTTTCAATACACGAATTAATTAACTCGTTTTCACTAGCAAAGATTATCTTGTTCTTTGCATGATACCTTTCTGTTGTTTCCGATTATTGATTCCGTATGCCCACAAAATACTGTAATATAATAATGAAACATCCAAGATTCAGAAAGCTATTCAAGTCAACTGAAATATGAAACCTACAATTTCCGTCTATATTTTATGGTTCTTGTAACTTCATATGGTTATAAAGCCATACTCGTTTTAAGTTGAACCGTTTTTTAGTTGACTTATTTTTATTTCATTAGTTCATATATTAGGCTCTTAATTCTAAAATCTGTTGCTTAATTGTTTATCAAACGGAAATAACGGGTTGAATTTATGCACAAGATGTATGGAACTAAATTTAAGTAATCTTTTCATTAGAAATTGATGAATTTGATATAGTACGTGATTATATATTTAAAATTAAGTAATCTAGACGAAATGAAGTATGAGTTTCGACTAATTGGTATGGCCTCAAGACCATGTGTAAACATTTCTATAATATGGTAGTGATGAATTCATAAATTTTCGTTAGAGAAGAAAATACAAGTTGGGTATAAAACAACAAATAATTTGTAGTTAAACTTTTTCCAAAGCAAAACTATATTTTTCAATTTAAGCATACATCTTAGGTATTTTAGTTAATTTTTATTTAACTAATAAGACTTTGGGTATACTAACCTCGTCAACTCTACCTATCTGCCACATCAACCACTTTTTCCTATTTCATTTCACCTCGTCTTAAAAAAAGGTTAAATTCTGTTAGCTTCACCCAACTCTATTTTTTAGTGTTTTTTGGTTTAAAAAAAATTAATCCAATCTCCTAACATCTCGTTAATATGTTAACAAATAACTCTTTTAACGCCTTTTAACACAAGGAGAGGATTGTGTGCAATGCCGGTTAACATGCTATGACACAATTAATGCCCCAGATACAAAGGTACACCTCAAGACCTAATAGATCAACGCTCGTTGGTCTTCTTTTGGTTCTCTCCACTAGTTTTTATTCAAATAAATGTGAATATAATTCAAAGTTGATGTGATATTAAAAATTAAATACTAATTATTATATTATTAAATAATTTAATTAGAGATCTTAGAAGATAATTGAACAGCCACATGACGTGCGACTAAAGGAAGAAGATAATTCCACATAGAGACCCATTCAATTCCTGAATTGAAGATGATGGATGATATAGATGGAAAAGTTGATATCATATATTGAAATAATAACATTTTGAATTAACAACACCTTTGCATGGATATAAACGTGCATGATTATTCAAACATCAGGCTTAGTTAATAAAATTTTTAATAAAAACCAATTATATTATTAAAGCTTCAGGCATAATGTTTGTTTCTTGGTTTTTTATATGAGAAAAACCCTAATTATAAAACATTTGTAGGTTTATCTAAAACTTAATGTTTCGATTGTTTTGTCATGTGATGATGCTAGTATTTTTTAGATGTCATCATTTGTATATAGTTTAATGTATAAGGATATACAACTTGACGACTTGTCATTAGCTGTAATTGTATGTGGTAGAACTGAAATCATATATCTTTCTTTATACTAATTTTTAAGTCATATATTGATGGGCTGTTCCAACACATAAACATGAACCTCCCTCTCTTCTTCAATGACACCACCTTGAAGCACATGGCTCGTATGGCAAACACCTCTCTGCTATGCTATCCAGAACACGAAATTGCGGAATTTACAAAAGTCACAAGTCAACCAACATCAATAGAAAATTAAGTTAAAAGATATTTGGAGTACAACCGATTCTTCTTTGTTTTTTTCTTGGGAATATTATTTCTCTTTTTCCATCTGTATACATCATGTATAGACTGTAAGATTAAATATATTATGTTTTAATATTTAATCTAGTAGCCATTATAATCATTTACATTATATAGATCAAAATATATAACAACCTATTAAATAATTAGTTGGTAATTGTTGATGGACCATATTACCCTTATTAACTAATTAGGTTTCCTCTTGGGTGCTTATATAAGGAGAATTATGTAGAGGTTAAAGGGTTACTCAGTTACACACTTAGACATAACCTAATAAGCATAACATCAATCGGCCTCTTCTCCATAACCGAATCCCCTATTCGGTTCTCATCATCACCATCATCAGTCAGCACCCTAAGGAGGAACCAGATCACACTGACAACTATGTCGAACTCAATGTCATCTTCTCTGACTGGATTCTCCACTGCACTGTCTGCTGTAACAGGTATGTTTTCATGTTTTCCATTATGTTTAAACAGAACTGAACCAACATAGACTAATTACTTATAGAAATATACAGATAATTAGATGTGGAACTGATTCTTCTACTTTTAGATTATATATATATATATATATATATATACACACACACACATAGAGAGAGAGAGTGTAAAATACAAAAGTCTCTTAACGTGCGAAACGTACGCAACCACAAAATAGCATGCGTGATTAGGTTTCCTCGTGCATGATTTTCTGATGTTTGTTCGTGCGTGATTATGCGATGTTTTGTTTATGCCTGATTAGGGTATGCGTGATTATATGTGTTGTTCATGCGTGATTATGTGATGTTTGTTCATGCGTGATTAGGGTTTGAGTTTTATAACATGCATAATTTACTCGCGTACGGTTCGCACGTTGATGGGCTCTTGTACGTTAATCGACCCCTATATACATACACATATATATATACATATATATATTCAACAATCAATCAACAAAAGACTACGAGAAATACAACAATACGATACAAGGCCAAACTTTTTTACAAACAAAACAGAAATATCCTAGCACCTTGAATTCATAACAAAACATTAGAAAACAAAATCTCTCCACTTAGTCCAGTCAACGGAGACCGAACTACTAGCCCTTTAAGAAATCCACAAATATCCTAGCGCCTTGATTTCACTAATAATTTGGGAAAATTACCAAAATGTTGGTTGACCAAGAGTGTTTTCAAATTTGTCATCCTCATGCGTCCTTGGAAGGACTACTCAGCCTCGGAAGCGTCCCTATGTTTTGTTGAAGCGTCCATGTCCTAGAAGCTGACACGTGTCCGACATGTTTATGCGTCCTTGAAACGACCATTCCGGGATGCGTCCTTCAAGCACGGGATGCGTCATTCAAACACGGGATGCGTCTTTCAAACACGGGATGCGTCCTTGGAGTACGGGATGAGTCGGACAAGTTTCTAATGCGTCCTTTTCTCTCTCCTCTCTCTCTCACTCTCTTCTCTTTCTCTCTCCTCTCTCTCTCTCTCCTCTCTCTCTCTTTTCTCGTTCTCTTCTAATTAAAATGGAGAAGATGGAAAAGCATCCTAGAAACTGAAGCATCTAATGTTGAAGATCAACACAGTCAAAGATCCCATCCACAACAACACACTTTACATATACACACATATATATAAACCTTCATATACATCTTGTTATACACATCAATATCTTCAATCATGAGCACTAAATCCAACACACTTTCTCTCATTTTTGTTGTCATGCTAGTGTTGCTGATTCTTGGTTCATGCCCAAATGGAGTTCAAGGAAGATCAATGACAAAAAGTGCAGGTTCGGTTTCTTCAAGATCACAAACTTTAAAAGGGTTGCATAGGGATGCGTCGGCCAAAAGAAGAGGGAGAGAGGAGAGAGAAAGAGAAGAGAGAAGAGAGAGAGGAGAGAGAAAAAGACGCATTGGGATGCGTCTGGGCCCACATGCAAAATGCCACGTGTCAGCTTCTAGGACATGGACGCTTCAACAAAATATACGGACGCTTCCGAGGCTGAGTAATCCTTCCAAGGACGCAGGAGGGTGACAAATTTGAAAACACACTTGGTCAACCAACATTTTGGTAATTTTCCCCTAATAATTTTGCCTATGTTCACCGGCTCCATATGGATTACTCGCCATAGACACCAATACCCAATACAAGGCCTAACCAACGTAGGAATTGTAACACCCAATACAAGGCCTAACCAACTTATGAATTGTAACACCCAATACAAGGCCAAACTTTTCAACTCCATGTGGATTTCTAGTTATCTTAATCGCTTAATACTTTTCTATCGGGATTCTCTGTCACCTAAAACTTGGTCTAAAACTAACAAGGAATATTTGAAAAAAGGAATAAACAAGTCTAGAAGCTCTAAGAATCCAACAATATAAAGTTTCGAAAGTTCAAAATATCGTATATATGCCACAAACATGATTAAAAAAAATCTAAACATCCGATATATATATATAATCATCCACGTAAACCCATCAAGAATTATAACAAAAATAATATCATAACAAAAGGTTTAAATAGAGACTAGTGGGAATGCCCGCACGTTGTAGCGGGTACACGAAACGCACCTGAGGCGCACTTCTTTTGGCAAAAAAGTGCCCGGGAGGGGCGCGCACCTGAGTAGTCCTATCCGAATGGACATCCGATCGAATGGACATCTGCTCCGATGGCCATCCGACCTGATGGCCATTCGACTGGACGGCCATCCGACCGAACGACACTCCGCGCACCGACTTAAACCATCTCTCTCACTCTATAAATACCGCCGCACACCATCCTTTCACTGATTTGACACTCCCATCCGACCACACGCACTCAAGTCGCTCTCAGTCACTTCTAGACGCGATTCAAGGCTTTTTGGTAAGCTTTTCTCTTTAAATCTTGTACAATCTTCATCACCAATCACTTCTACATCATCTTCTTCATCAAAATCACACAAACACTTCAACTTTTTCTCTGAAATCACCGATTTGGACCTCTTGCAGGTGTTCTTTACTCATTTTGCTTATGCAAACTGTTGTGAAGCACCAACTCATCAAGATTGGTTCAGATCTAAAATATTTCTACCACTTTTCTACTAAGTTTTGCAAGATTTCAACACTTTTCATCTATTCTCAACTTTCTTCACTTTTCTACTCAAAACCAATGGAATCGGAGCTCATTCAGACTCTCTACTCGTTCCTTAGTCGAGAGCCGGCTTGAAAACGGATTTCCACCAGAGAGATGACTGATTAACAGGTTGAACAAGGATCTTCATCAAGAACAGTAAGCTTGACCGAATTGGCCGAGACCATTTGATCGAATGAGCTAGGCTTGGTGTATTCCCGTTGTTTGACACGTCATCACGCCGTCTCCGTTAAAACTTCAAACTTTTTACTTAGAAAATTTTACAAATTTTCAAATAACAGATCGCCCACTCCAGTGGCCATCCGATCGGATGACCATCCGATCAAGCGACCTGTCCCTTTTAACTTCCAATGCTTAAATGCTTTTAACGAGACTTCGAATTTTAACGATTTACAAACAACACGTGCACTCATTCGAATGGCCATTCGTTCGAATGGTCATCCGCTCGGATGACCATCCGTCCGGATGACCATCGGTTCGAATGGGTTATACCCATTCGCTCGGATCACCATTCGACCACTTACCCATCCGACACTCTGTTTACGCACTATTCAACGCTCTGCTCAACGAATTACGCTTCTGTACATAGGCTAACTCAACGCGCTCCCTTCAATCCAATCAAGTTTGTGTTTACTTGATAAACACGCTCTGTGAGTATACTCGAACCCATTTTCTTTTAACGCACTTTTGGGTGTTACATATGTTCTACACAACGCAAACACTTTATAACTCTAACCGCTCCCGCATGCTATACGTGATCTATGAATGCTTGTTACTATGCTTATAAAGTGTTACGCTATACCGCCTCTAGCAAAGATTGTACTATAGTTTGGACTCAGCAGCTATCGCGGACAAGGGTTGCTAGGGATCACAACTCTTTACTTCACATGTTCGTTGAACATGTGTCGCGCATACTCCAAAATGCAGTCTCGTGGTTAAGTCGTAATCATTGTTTGATAGTTACATGTTTCGCCCGTTACGTGTTACATGCTGGTTATGCGTAAACGCTTTCTCTACCATATTCTATGCAAACTTGTGTACTCACCTTTACATTTTATGTATTGACTTTATTTTAACGTATGTGACAGGTTGATAGGATGCTATGCTATGCTGTGATGAATCAAGATAGGCAGTCTAGAAACTACACTAATAGAAATCTAGGTTGTCGGACTTGCTTTGTTTGAGAGAAACTCGTTGTCTGTAATAATTGTTTGTGGAATGTTTGTTGATTGGTATGGGACAATTAACCTTTAAAATATCACCATCTAATAGTTGTTATGGATTCTATTGAGCAATCTGGTTCGCCTAGTACCGCGCCCCGATGTTTCCGCCATCGGTTGGGGTGTGACACGAGGTCTACTGGAACAGGTGTGGGTATTTCCTCTTCATCTCTGACTCGAGTTCCCAAATGTATTGTGGTCCTCTCTTGGAATCCTATTTCACTTTGACCAGAACTAGTCTCTTGTGTTTGAGATTCTTGATCTTTTTATCTTCAATCTGAATGGGTTTCTCGACAAACTTAAGTTTCTCATTTACCTCTGTCCTTAAGAGGTATCACTAATGATTCGTCTGCTAAACACTTTTTGAGATTACAAACATGAAACACATCATGTATTTCTGCCATTTCCTCTGGCAGTTGTAGCTGATAAGCTATGGATCCTATACGTCTAATAATCTCAAAAGGTCCAACATACCTGGGGCTTAGCTTTCCTCTTTTAACGAATATGACTACTCCTTTCCATGGAGAAACTCTTAACAATACCTTATCTCCTACTTGAAATTATTAAGGTTTCCGTCTGTTATCTAGATAACTCTTTTGATGATCTCATGTTGTTTTTAATCTTTCCTTGACTTGAATTATCTTATCTATTGTTTCTTGCACTATCTCTGGTCCAGATAATTGATTTTCTCCAATTTCTGCCCAACAGACTGGAGTTCGACACTTTCGTCCATAAAGTGCTTCAAATTGTGCAGCATTAATGCTAGTATGATAGCTGTTATTGTAGGAAAATTCTATTAATGGTAAATGGTTGTCCCAATTTCCTCCGAAATCAATTATACAGGCTCTAAGCATATCTTCCATCGTTTGTATTGTCCTTCGCTTTGTCCGTCCATTTGTGGATTATAAGTTGTGCTTAGATTTAACCTAGTTCCCATTGCTTTTTGGAAACTTGTCCAAAAATGAGAAGTAAAACAACTATCTCTATCAGATACAATAGATAAAGGAATTCCATGTAATGAAACTATTTCATTTACATATAGCTTGGCTAACTGTTCCATACTGAAAGTTTCCTTCATTGGTAAGAAATGAGCAGATTTGGTTAGTCTGTCAACAATCACCTAGATTGTATCATTTCCTTTTCTTGTCTTGGGCAATTTGGTAACAAAGTCCATTGTTATCAATTCCCACTTTCATATTGGCATCTCTAACTGTTGCAATAATCCTGAGGGTTTCTGATTCTCAGCTTTAATTTGTAAACAAGTTAAACATTTAGCAATGTAATTTGCTATATCCTTTTTCATTCCTATCCACCAGAAATTCTTTCTTAGATCTTGATACATCTTATCACTTCCGGGATGTATCGTATACTTAGACTTATGAGCTTCTTCTAGAATTCTGTGGCGTAGGTTTCCTTGTTTAGGTATCCACATCCTTTTCTTATGGAACTTCCAAATTTCATCTGTTCCTTGTTCTAATTCCTTAATCATTCCTTTTAAACGTTCAGCATCGTCCTTGATTGTTGTTTCCTATACTTCTCTAATTTGATTATTTAAATCTACTTGTAGATTTAATATGAGAGAACGTACTTGTTTTGGCTTTTCATGATACTTTCGACTTAAAGCATCAGTTACTATATTAGCCTTCCCAGCATGATACCGGATATCACAATCATAATCACTAAGAACTTCCATCCAGCGTCTCTGTCTTATAGTTAATTGCCAAAATCATCCCTGAGGTTTGGGCATGTTTGCCATTTTCGTCCAAAATGACCTTTTTGTACCATTTTGCCCCCCACGTTTGGCATTTTTTGTCATTTTCATCCAAATAACTAACTTAGTTTAAAAACATCGTTTAATGAAGGGTATGTTTGAAATTTTACATTTATAAGTAGGGGTATTTTGGTTTTCTTCTTAGTGTTCAAAGGGGTTTAAGGACTAATACAAGGAGGTAGTGCAAGAAGAAAAGAAAGAAGGGTAATTCAGTACTTTCTCCCACAAGTTGAAGCAGCATCACTATTAAGCATCACATTAGCATTCTCATGGCAAAAAGCAGCTGGGTTTGGCCTCATTTCATGGTGCAATTCATCTTATGGAGCTCCTTCCTCATGAAATTGTCAGAAGGCATCCTCCTAATCTGCATCCAACGCCCGAGCACCGATGGAGTCAGTGTCGTGTTCATATTCTTCGCTATCGGTAACGGGTTGTACGCGTGTTGGGTGACCCAAAGAACCAAGTTTTGCAGTAGGGTTTTCTTGAAAGCGCTTGAGCCCGTATTGAAATTCCATGATATAAATCGGCCAACGTATTGGATGCTTGGGATTGGGTTCATTTGGATGTCGATTTGGATACTTGCGGTGATCGGGGATTTGAATTTTTATTTCCCCCATTTGGTGATCATCTTGTTGGTGTTGAGCTTGCTTTGGACAGCTGAGGTTATACGAAATGTTGCGAATTTGACGATTAGTCGGGTGATCACTTTGTTTTATCTTCGTGGAATGCAATCGAATACGCAGTTTTGTTTTCAACGCGCACTATCGAAGAACCTTGGGAGAACTTGTTTGGGTTCTTTGTTTGTTCTAACGATTGAAGCTTTGAGGATTGTTGCTAGAGGTCTGAATTTTCTTGAGGGAGAAGATAAGTTCATGTTCTCTTGTGCACATTGTTGTCTTAAAGTTATGGAAACAATTTTCAGATGTGGCAATGGCTGGGCTTATGTTCTGGTAAACAATTTATTTCAAAGTTTATTTATTTTTATATAATAGTATATAAAATGATAAAGCCAAAAGACCAAAATACCCCTACTTATTAATCTAAAATTTTAAACAAACCCCTCATTAAACGGTGTTTTTTAACTAAGTTAGTCATTTGGATGAAAATGGCAAAAAATGCCAAACGTGGGGGGCAAAATGGTACAAAAAGGTCATTTTGGACGAAAATGGCAAACATACCCAAACCTCAGGGATGATTTTGGCAATTAACTCTTAATTTTTTTTGCCCAAAAATGTATCTTAAACTCTTATGATCTGTGAAGACAACGAATTTATTTCGATATAAATAGTGTCTCCAAATCTTAAGGGCAAAAACTATGGCTCCTAACTCTAGATCATGGGTTGTGTAATTCTCTTCATGTTTCTTAAGTTGTCTAGAGGCATAAGCTATAACATTTTGACGTTGCATCAACACACATCCATATCCTAACTTAGACGCATCACAATAGACTATAAAATCTTCAGTTCCTTCTAGTAATGCGAGTATGGGTGCGTTGGTTAACCTTTGCTTAAGAATCCTAAAGGCTTCTTCTTGTTTTGGTCCCCATTCAAACTTAACTGATTTGCAGGTCAGTTTGGTTAATGGAATGGCTATTCTAGAGAAATCTCGGATAAACCGTCTATAGTATCCTGCCAGTCCAAGAAAACTTCGTATTTCTGTTGGTGATTCAGGGACTTTCCATTTAGTAATCGCCTCGATCTTTGTGGGATCCACATGAATTCCTTCATGATTAACCAGATGTCCAAGGAATTGCACTTCTTGTAACCAAAATTCACATTTTGAGAATTTAGCATAAAGCTTCTCTTTTCTCAATAATGTCAGAAGTGTATGCACATGCGCTGCATGTTCCTCTTTACTCTTAGAGTAAATTAGAATATCATCTATAAAAACAATTATGAATTTATCCTGGTACGGTTTACATATCATGTTCATCATGTCCATAAATGCAGCTGGGGCATTGGTTAAACCAAATGGCATGACGGTAAATTCATAATGACCGTACCTTGTTCGGAAAGCAGTTTTAGGAATGTCCTCTTCCTGTACTTTTAATTAATGATATCCTGAGCGTAAATCGATCTTTAAAAAGAATCGAGCTCCTTGAAGTTGATCGAACAGATCATCGATTCTCGGTAGTGGGTACCGATTCTTAATCGTAACCTTGTTTAATTCTCGGTAATCAAGGCACATATGCATCGATCCGTCTTTCTTCTTAACAAACAACACCGATGCTCCCCACGGTGATGAACTTGGTTGTATAAAACCTTTGTCAAGAAGTTCGTCCAATTGGTTCTTCAGTTCCTGCATCTCCGTTGGTGCTAATCGATATGGTGCTTTGGCAATCGGTGTCGTTCCTGGTATTAGGTGAATTCTAAATTCAACCTCTCTATCAGGCGGTAATCCAGGTAACTCTTCTGGAAAAACGTCTGAGAATTTAGATATTACAGTAATATCTTTTAATTCTTTTCCTTTATTATTAATGATTATGGAAATCATATATACTCCTCCTCCTTTCCTTTCATAACTTGCGACTTTCATCACAGAGGTGAACTTTGTCGATCGGGTTGGCTTATCTCCTTTAATTGTGATCTTTTCACCACTTGGTGTACTTACTTGTACTGTCTTTTGGCATGATTGGCTACCAACCAATCCATTCCTAATACAACATCGAATCCGGCTAGATTCATTGGATAAAGGTTAGCAAAGAAGGATTTCTATTCTTGCTCCCTGCAAGATTTCACTAATCTTAATGGATTCTCCGTTTGTTATCTCTACCAGACAATCTTGTTGAAGTTTGACTAAGGGTTGATCAAGAAGTTTGTAGAAAGAAGTATTGATAAAACTTTGGTTTGCACCAGAGTCAAACAATTCTTTGGCAAAAATATTATTAACTAAGAACATACCGCCAATCACATCTGGAATCATCTTGGCTTCCTCAGTTGTCAGAACAAACGCTCTGGCATTTTTCTTAGGTCCTTCAGTTGTCTTAGCTTTGTTGGTTGTGGCTAGAGCTAGTTTCGGACAGTTCGGTTTGATGTGCCCAGTTTCTCCACAATTGAAGCATATCCTATTACTAGGTTTCCTCCTACAATCTTCTTCCTTGTGTCAAGATATTTTGCAAAAGTTGCAGTATACAGAGCATCTTCCAGAATGCTTTCTTTTGCAATATCTGCAATAAGGTGCAGAGGAAGAACCTGTACATTTCCCACGGTTGGAATTACGGTCTAGCTGCCTTGACTACGTGTCTAATCTCACTAATCAATCCCCAAATATAACGAGAGATTAACACAGGTTCAGGTGAAGCTAAGGTAGGCACTATCCTAGCATATTCGAAGAATGTGGTACTATAACCTTTGCAGTCTATTCCAGTCATTCTAAGATTTAGGAACTTATTGACGATTTGTTCCTTTTCATTGGGATGACAGAATTTTCTTTCAAACATTTCCTTAAAGTTAATCCATTCCATATTATAAACTCTATCACTTCCCCTAGACTGGAGAATAGTATTCCACCATTCTAAGGCTGCATTTTTTAAAAGATTAGAAGCAAACATAATCTTATCTTCGTCTGCACATTTACTTATCTTTATGACTGCTTCTTACTTCTATATCCAACGTAAGGCTGCAATGGCTCCTTCATTGCCTGAGAATTCTATTGGTTTGAAGGCCAAGAATTCTTTATAAGAACAACCATAAGAAGCTGTTCTTCTTCTTTTAGGAAATGTAGCTTGGATAATAGGTCCGTTATCGTTCACACTGTGACTTGGTTCAGTGTGTTTACGTTTACTTCCATTTGCAGATTTATTATTTTCTGCTTCTTTAACAGTCTTGTTAATATAGGGCATATCATCTATAATTCCTTATGCTACTATATGTTGGATGGCACTGTTATCTATTTGGTTTCCGTTATTCTGATTTTTCCTGATTTACTTCATTCCACATCTGAATTTTGAACATTTATCAAGTATTAATTTATCACAGAATAAGTTTAGTATAAATATTTATACACAATCACACAAACAATTTGGTCAAAAAACGTCGATCATTGCGACTTTTACTCTTTCTATATATATGCATCAGTTACATACTACAACTGGAAATCAAATATACTAGTAGTTATGCATCCGTTCTATTCGAGTCTATTTAGTCTATTATTTTTTTTTTATCAAAATACAAAATTACACATATATCTAGGTATTTTCTAAGTACCGTTCCTCCAGTATTGCATTTCATTTTCATCATACTTCCAAACTAATTTCTCCCCTATCTATCGGATTCTATTCCCCTCATTTACTAAACTTTCTCCATACTCACGGAGTTCCTACACACATTCTTTATTCATTGGTGGGTTTAACGGGACATGTTTATGAGGTACGGGTTCCTCATAAGGGTCTGCGTTATTCATTTTGAAAAATGTTCTATCATCATCCCACCATGGATTGTGTTCTAAAGGCATTGGTTCTTTGGGAGTATATAGGGCCGAGTACGACCTATTGTCGTCAAACCATGGATCATATTCTAAAGGCTGTGGGGTTGGGATTCTAGGTAACTCGTTAGGGTCAAATGCAGGTATTGGGAATTGGTTTTCTTGATTGGGTTCTAGCATTTGTCGGTCTGGGAATAAAGGTAACAGTGGCGGTTCAGCTATTTGGTTTAGGTTAGCATCTACTGCTGTAGTGGCTAATATATGGAAATCAGCCAACTGTCTATCTAGTTCCTCTTCCCAAGGTGGCCTAATGACTGGTTCCTGAGTCTGTGCATTCACTTCCCTATTAGCTCTGACTATCGCTCTCTGTTGTTGTAATTTCTTCATTCTTTTTTTTTTCTCATGTGCTCCTCTATTAAATCAACCTCTCTTCTTAGTAGTAAAGGTTCCTCAGATTGTGCCTTAAATATAAATATCCCTTCCTCAGTATCGGCTGAGTATCCTGAGGGATTAGGTTGAGATGATGTTCCCTCATCTTTTGGTGAACTATCTATATGACGATAAGCGTCCGAAGTTCCTTGCTCACTCATATTGTAAACTAACAAACAGTCAAATAACACAAAACACATAATATACATATTTACACAAAATTATTTCCTAACACAGAATTTAAAATTTAAGTGTCAGCAGAACACTTCTTTGGCTTAAACCAGTGGCTGTAGCTCTGATACCACTTTCTGTCACAACCGCCGACCCCTACCCCGGGAGCGGGTGCCGCGACATCCAGATCAGTGGTATCGGTGTTTATTAATTTGGCAGCGGAATACATCAGGACCGTAGTTAGGAAATATGTTTATTAGAGTAAAACACCAAACTGTTTATAACAAATCATTGGGGTAAAACCCAAGTTTATTTGACAGTACATTTGTAGGGAATAACCCTAATTATTGAAAACAAAAACTCCTTTTTATTTAGGTAACTTTTATAGCCACTTTTCCAAGCCTTCAGTGCTCTCCAGCTAGCTTCTATTGGCTTTCACATTTTGTTACCTGAAACGCATTTTAAAACATTTTATCAGCAAGAAATACTGGCGAGTGCATTCCAGTTTAATCAAAACAGTTTTACAACTTCACAGTATTGGGAGCGATTACAATGTTTATATCTACATAATTACTCATTCAGTACTATCCGCACCAGACTTGTGGGTCATATTACTCATTGGCTAACTCTTTGTCCAATGGTAACGTCTTTCACATTTTGTATATAAAACCCCAACATACCGGCAGTAATTGTAGAATACAAAGACTCAATCACTGTGAATTATAATTGAAAACATTTGAGGTTTTCATGAAAAGATTTACAAAAAGAGAATGACTCACATTGTTGACTTAGGTGATACTACTATAGCTTCCTGGTGATTCTCCTGGTTATTATCTATTAAATTTAAACAATGCACACGTGTTAGTAAAATAACCCAAATCACATTAACCATACAACTCGAGACAGAAATCCAATGACTGAGTCAGGCAGAGCCTTGACATGCATTACGGAATCCTAAATCAATCGGGTGTAACACGAGACAGAACTCCAACGACTGAGTCGGGCAGAGCCCTGACATGCGTTACGGAGCCCTAAATCGATCGTGTAAGGTAACAGCAGGGTTATAATACTTACAATGAGGCAGAGCTTTGCTTTATAGGGGTATTATGCTCGGGTATAATAATAGCCTACAGAAAGTTTGAGAGAGATTTTGATGTTGAACGAATCCAAATGAGCTCGTCCACCCTATTTATAGGCCAGATCGAAGGCGGCTCGTGGCCCGCGTAGACACAAGCTAACTCTCTCGCGACCCACGAGAGAGCACGTGTTACTTATAGCTTGGTCGAGTCAAGGGCTAGCCTCGATGAGTCACCTGCCACGTGGCGGTGTTACTTGACCGGCAATCCAAGCCATTCGCCGCCCACGAAGGCTTTAGCCAAGGGGGTCGCGCCCCGCGAGAGACTCCTAAACTTTGTTTTTCTTGACTTTTCTATGTATAAGGGTATTTCGGGCTCGTTTCTCGCGTATGGGGTATCTTAGGAACGTTTTAGGGTCACGTTAAGGGTTCTAGGACGGTTGTTATAGTTACCAAGGTTTCATTCGGATCATAGCCCGTTGCTCCTTGTTACAAATCGGAATAACTTTGGGGCGAAACCGTTTAGGTTTTTTAACTCTTGGCTTGAGCGGGAAGGTTTTGACGTGGTGGTAGAGAAAGTGTTAGAGTCTTTTGTTAAGACTGGAGACCAACCAGATGTTGTTTTATGTAGTAACTTCAAATATCTTAGGATATGTTTAAGAAAATGGAGGGATGATATGATATATAAAAACGGGTAAGAATTGTCGAAAATTAAAAATGAAATGGAAGAGCTGGATAACCTGATTAAATTAAGGGAGTTGAGTGAAGAGGAGAGATAGATCAAGGAAGAGTGTGATAGAGGCATTTGTGAGATGGAACATCTTGCGACGATAGACCTTAAGCAAAAGTCCCGTTGTCGATGGGCTCCTAAAGGATATGAGAATTCCACATTCTTTCACAGATTAATAAATAATAGGAAGAAAAAAATGGGATCCCAGGGCTAAACATCGAGGAAATTTGGGTATCTAAACCGTAGGCTATCAAAAAAGAAGTGTTACGATTTTTTAGAAATCATTATGCAGTAAAAGTGGGCTCAGTTCCGAAACTGGTATGTCCTGGTGTGAAAATTTTATCAGAGGAAGAGGCCAATGGACTCATGGGGTTGTTCTCGACTAAGGAGATAAAGGATGAAGTCTTTGAGTGTGGGTCGGATAAAGCGCCGGGTCCAGACGGTTTCAATTTTAAGTTTATAAAGCACTATTGGAGATTCTTTGACAAATATTTCACGAAATTATGGCTCATTTTCATGATAAGGGTTCTATTAGTAGGGGTTGTAGCTCGTCTTTCATCACGCTTATTTTAAAAGTAAAGGATCCCATTGATTTGAAGGATTACCGGCCTATAAACCTTATCAGGGTGATTAGCAAAGTCATATCGAAGATTTTTGCGAACCGTTTAAAGGTGGTTATTGGGAAAGTGGTGTCGGAAACTCAAACGGCGTTCGTCAAAGATAGGTATATTCTTGATAGCTGTAAGGACCTGCAAAAATGTCCCAAAGCACTCCGTAAGTGGAAACCCGGACCCCTAAAACCCTAATCTTGGCAAAAAATCAAGAAAATCCAAATTTATTAATCTGTCGCGGGCCGCGTAAGACTTAAGGAGAGTCTTCGCGGGGCGCGACAGCTTGTCAAAGCTCCGGATAAGCTTGAGGGGCACCTGTCGTCCACGTGTCACGACCACGCCATGACTCAGCAACCTTCAGTCCGACCCAGACTCCCTCGCGGGCCGCGAAGGAGAAGCCAATGGGCTTCGCGGGCCGCGACGCGCCCCATTTCCAGCCCTATAAATAAGGTCTTCGAGCTTCAGTTGAAATCGTTCATTTCTTTTCTTTCTCTTAGCTTCTACTATAGCAAAATAGTAGCCCGGTATTATATTCTAAATGTAAGACCCTAATTCGTATTTGACAAAAAGTCGCAGCGGAAAATCGTGCCATAAAATTTCTTCTATTACTAACGTTTTGACTTACTAGAAAGTTCATTTTAATATGTATCTTTTACAAAGATAAAGCATAAGTCCTGTTTACTAATAGTATATACTCAATTACTCCCGTACAATCTATCTTGTGACTCGGTCTTCGATCTCTAATCCTTGTGATAATCGCCCGTTATCCGTACAACCTGCATTCACCACATACAATCATAACATTAGCACACATTATATAAACAAGATTCATTCGCGTACACTCCACATTTCGTCATCTTTCAAACTTTAAGCATTTCATCTGCGTATCCATTTTCGGGTGAGGCTTCAATAATGTACCTGCATTACTTTTCATTCTCAAGGTACACCATTAATAACGTTAACCCTCGACATGTCTAAATCATGCATACATACTTACTTACATGCATACATACATACACCTCTACATACGTACATATCTTTCCTACAACTTTACATGCGTGCATACACTCATACATGTCTTTATACATACATACATACATACACATCTACATACGTACAAACCTTTCCTACATCATTACATACATGCATACACTCGTACATATCTTTATACATACATACATACACATCTGCATACGTACATACCTTTCCTACAGCTTTACATACATGCATACACTCGTACATACTTTATACATACATACATTCACATTTGTATAGGTGCTTACCTTTCCTACATCTTTACATACATACATGCCATCATACGTATCTTCATATATACATAAATACGCATCTACATACACGTAACACATCTTGCATACCTCTCACATACTCATACGTTATTTACATGGGACTTAAACTTTGATTTATAGCCCATAAACATCTAAGGATTGATGCGTGGTTAACAACCGGTGCTTGTAATCATATAACTTTATGTTTTTATATGAGTCTTAAATCTTGAATGGCCTACTTCTAATTAGATTTGCGTTTATGCAGGTTTGACAAAGTTAAGGAGCTTTTCGGGAGCTTTACATGCCACCGGGTCGAAAACCGAAGCACCAGGACACGTTACGGGTCAACCGGAAACACAAGACGCGAAAATAAAAAGCTCACAAACAAGAGCCCGTCGCCGACGGGTTGTAAATATGCCCGTCGTGCCATTTAGCCCGTAACCAGCGTGTTAACCCGTCGGAAGAAAACGGCCAAACCAGAGCCCGTCGGCGACGGGGGGTATACCCGTCGGCGACGCCCTCTCTAAAATACATTTTCCTGCAGCTCCGTTTCGTCGTCCGTACGCACTAAAACGCGCATAACTTTCGAACCGTTTACCCGTTTAACCTCCCGTTTCTTCCTACATGCTTGTAAATTCATATTCTATCATATAAACATAAAATCCCACCTCCGGATTAAGGAAATTCTTAACTTATATGCATTCGACCTATTATCATTTTCTGATTATTTGACCCGTTCGTGCATTTATCAACATAATCTATTTATTTGACCTCAATCACATATGAACTTAATAATTTCATTGACGCCTATCATAAGAGATTAAATTCTCGGATGCCTTGCATCCTCTTAACCCACTTTCGCTCAAAAGCTTATTTTTGACCCGTTATGGGTGTTTGCGCATTAAATGGACTACGACATACAAAACCCTATACTTCGCTTTCATACTTGACCAAGACATTACTCTAATCGATTCGCTTGTTTCCAATAGACATTTAAGGTCGTTTGCCCGATATACCTATCAAGGGCGTTTTTGTCAAGTTCATTCTATCCTTAACAACAAAGGAATTCTTTACATACGTAACCAATCCTACTACTTAGCTACAGTTCTTAATCACACATACCTTGCTCGGATCAAAACTAAGATCCGTTTAATACTTCATCGAAATCATACAATTCATTCCTATTTGACCTCAATTATCATATTTAATTAAGTTGCATATAACTTTACATAAACAACTAAAAAGTGATTATGGAATCACTTACCTCATGCGTCCATGTTTATACTCGTTTCCTCACCACTTCTTGACCCGTTAGCCTTCCGTGCTTGATTCCGTCTCGACATGATTCCTATACTTCCATGTCATCGAAATCACATTCTTATTAGCATACATAATTGTACATGTTAACGATCACATCAATCGCATAATTTCCATTTGACTTTCATTAGTTACTTCTAACAAGCATAATACATGTGACCAAATTCATATCATTTCAAACTCATGTAAACCATCATGTCATCGCATTAAACACACATTCGTCAAACACGCTCCATATAACTTAACTTAATCTTACAATTATGACAACACGTCTAACCATCCTTCTTATACACGGTTGACTTTTAAAAGTCAACGGTTCATTTAGTTTAACTTTCGACTCATCATTATGTACCCGTAACATCATAATAGCCTATACGGACAACACTATATACATATCATCTTCTACTTACATACAATTTCGTCTATTAAACTCACCTAGGCATTTCATCAAACGCTTGGTGTGCGTACCACTATGTTAGCACAATGTACAACTAATTTATGCATATTCTTCTAACCTTATACATAATTCATCAAATTCCACTTCCTAATCAACACGAATCATTCATGCATAAACATCAAACATACTTGTATTACATTTCTTTTAATTCTTCTAACAAGAACCCATCATGCAAATCAAAATACATCAATATTATGCAAAATTGGACATGGATGATTCACCCATGTCATCATCTTCATCATAACAAATGGGTTTCATCCAAAAACATCAAATTAACCTAAATCATGCATAACCCATGTTCCAAATGATGAATCTAACACATACTCATGCTCAATTTCATACAACTTCGCGATTTACAACATAACCCACTTCGTGCATAATCACCAAGCTAGCTTTTAAGACATACCTTGTGATCCCCTTGTGAAGGTGATCGTTAATCTATGCTCGGTTATGAGTTTAAGCTTCATCTTGCCCTTCAATTTGAAGATTTTTAAGAAACTAGGGTTTGAACCCTCTTGTTTCTTCCTGATCATCGATACATACACACACACTATGTGTGTGTGTGGTGTTTTAATTTTGTTTTATAAAATCATGTTTCCCATTGAACGGTTTTGGTCCCTCTAGTTTCATTTTAGTTAAATAAGAGATTAAAACTCATTTCTTTATATCAACCGGGTTTTAATTTACCAAACCCGTTTTTGGGGTGTTACAAGTCTACCCCCCTTAAATGAGGTTTCGTCCCCGAAACCTTTCTCATTTTATCTTACACACACACACTATGTTTGACTTCATAGTCACATCACAATCATAAGTAATCATCCTATCTCATTTCATAATTATTCATACAATTGGCTTCTTCTTCTTAACAAGTCTATACTTTCCATGGCATACTTTCATATAACATTCTCATTTCCTTTGACCCGTTAATAACAGGTTAATATACATACTTATTCAAACTTATAATAATGCTTACACTCATATGATCCGTTTATAACGGATTTAGTACTTTCATCTTCATCCTTTAAGATTCCATTCTATAGACTCATTGTATAACATTTAACTCTTGTTTTGTTATCACAACAAACTGCTATGTCATCATCATACCTACGTGCTTAACTCCGTAGCTAACATCATTCTACATTTCTATAGTCTTTTGTACCATACATATCCCTTCGTTACTTACACATTCGGATATTTTCATTCCTATCATTCTTTTGTTTATTTGCTTTACATTTACTTATATGACTTGTTTGACGCATACATGGTCAAGCTATCGACTTCTTCTTATGTAGACTAGTTCCGTCTGTTATATCTTAAATCTGCTTCGCGGATTCGAACACATCATTCATACCTTTCGTACCTTCTATGTTTTGAATCCGTCTCGCGGATTCAAACATTTCATTCACATCTTTCATTCTTTGAATCCGTCTCTCGGATTCAAACATTGCATTTACGCCTTTCATCCTTTGAATCCGTCTCGCGGATTCAAGCATTGCATTCATATCTTTCATTCTTTGAATCTGTCTCGCGGATTCAAACATTGCATATACGCTTTTCATCCTTTGAATCCGTCTCGCGGATTCAAGCATTGCATTCATACATTGTTGATCCGTACTTTCTTACGGATTCAACATTCTTCATTCTTATCATTCATGTTTTTCATTCCTACATAGTACTCTCAATCTCCTGAGAGTCTTACTACCCACTTCACCCGCACGCCCACCTGCTACCCAATTCTAACGGACATACCTGCGATAATTACCACGGTCTCACGAATGTCATATGCTTCTTGCGTACTGGCCAGGTGCGCAATTCACATACTAATTTCGTGCCTTCAGGTAATCATCGCCTTATGTCTGCAGTAGTGGGTCTCAGTTCGTGCTACATTTTTACAATCTTAACAAGACAATATCGCTGTCTTCCATTTAGTACTTACCCTCCCAAGGAGATTTATTCCTTTTTCTTTTAACACCGGTACCAAACATATTAACATTGTGTACCTGGGGTCCGTCTGTCCATTCGCATCCTTGCCTGCCTTAGCATTCATCCTAGACTGCATTCAAGGGTCATCTTCTTCAAACACTTATACTTACCTTGCACATAACATACCGTCAGTTTCTTTATACTTATACATAAGTACATACTTACATTCGCTTCTACCTTGGATCTTGATCGAGTCTTAGATTGTACGGGTTCCTTATCATAAGAGCACACAAGTTTGAGTTCAAGTACTTACTTTCTTGTACTTAATTCTCTCAAACCAGGGCTCTGATACCAACTTGTAAGACCCTAATTCGTATTTGACAAAAAGTCGCAGCGGAAAATCGTGCCATAAAATTTCTTCTATTACTAACGTTTTGACTTACTAGAAAGTTAATTTTAATATGTATCTTTTACAAAGATAAAGCATAAGTCCTGTTTACTAATAGTATATACTCAATTACTCCCGTACAATCTATCTTGTGACTCGGTCTTCGATCTCCAATCCTTGTGATAATCGCCCGTTATCCGTACAACCTGCATTCACCACATACAATCATAACATTAGCACACATTATATAAACAAGATTCATTCGCGTACACTCCACATTTCGTCATCTTTCAAACTTTAAGCATTTCATCTGCGTATCCATTTCCGGGTGAGGCTTCAATAATGTACCTGCATTACTTTTCATTCTCAAGGTACACCATTAATAACGTTAACCCTCGACATGTCTAAATCATGCATACATACTTACTTACATACATACATACATACACCTCTACATACGTACATATCTTTCCTACAACTTTACATGCGTGCATACACTCATACATGTCTTTATACATACATACACATCTACATACGTACAAACCTTTCCTACATCATTACATACATGCATACACTCGTACATATCTTTATACATACATACATACACATCTGCATACGTACATACCTTTCCTACAGCTTTACATACATGCATACACTCGTACTTACTTTATACATACATACATACACATTTGTATAGGTGCTTACCTTTCCTACATCTTTACATACATACATGCCATCATACGTATCTTCATATATACATAAATACGCATCTACATACACGTAACACATCTTGCATACCTCTCACATACTCATACGTTATTTACATGGGACTTAAACTTTGATTTATAGCCCATAAACATCTAAGGATTGATGCGTGGTTAAAAACCGGTGCTTGTAATCATATAACTTTATGTTTTTATATGAGTCTTAAATCTTGAATGGCCTACTTCTAATAAGATTTGCGTTTATGCAGGTTTGACAAAGTTAAGGAGCTTTTCGGGAGCTTTACATGCCACCGGGTCGAAAACCGAAGCACCAGGACACGTTACGGGTCAACCGGAAACACAAGACGCGAAAATAAAAAGCTCACAAACAAGAGCCCGTCACCGACGGGCTCCAAGCCGTCGGCGACGGGTTGTAAATATGCCCGTCGTGCCATTTAGCCCGTAACCAGCGTGTTAACCCGTCGGAAGAAAACGGCCAAACCAGAGCCCGTCGGCGACGGGGGGGTATACCCGTCGGCGACGCCCTCTCTAAAATACATTTTCCTGCAGCTCCGTTTCGTCGTCCGTACGCACTAAAACGCGCATAACTTTTGAACCGTTTACCCGTTTAACCTCCCGTTTCTTCCTACATGCTTGTAAATTCATATTCTATCATATAAACTTAAAATCCCACCTCCGGATTAAGGAAATTCTTAACTTATATGCATTCGACCTATTATCATTTTCTGATTATTTGACCCGTTCGTGCATTTATCAACATAATCTATTTATTTGACCTCAATCACATATGCACTTAATAATTTCATTGACGCCTATCATAAGAGATTAAATTCTCGGATGCCTTGCATCCTCTTAACCCACTTTCGCTCAAAAGCTTATTTTTGACCCGTTATGGGTGTTTGCGCATTAAATGGACTATGACATACAAAACCCTATACTTCGCTTTCATACTTGACCAAGACATTACTCTAATCGATTCGCTTGTTTCCAATAGACATTTAAGGTCGTTTGCCCGATATACCTATCAAGGGCGTTTTTGTCAAGTTCATTCTATCCTTAACAACAAAGGAATTCTTTACATACGTAACCAATCCTACTACTTAGCTACAGTTCTTAATCACACATAACTTGCTCGGATCAAAACTAAGATCCGTTTAATACTTCATCGACATCATACAATTCATTCCTATTTGACCTTAATTATCATATTTAATTAAGTTGCATATAACTTTACATAAACAACTAAGAAGTGATTATGGAATCACTTACCTCATGCGTCCATGTTTATACTCGTTTCCTCACCACTTCTTGACCCGTTAGCCTTCCGTGCTTGATTCCGTCTCGACATGATTCCTATACTTCCATGTCATCGAAATCACATTCTTATTAGCATACATAATTGTACATGTTAACGATCACATCAATCGCATAATTTCCATTTGACTTTCATTAGTTACTTCTAACAAGCATAATACATGTGACCAAATTCATATCATTTCAAACTCATGTAAACCATCATGTCATCGCATTAAACACACATTCGTCAAACACGCTCCATATAACTTAACTTAATCTTACAATTATGACAACACGTCTAACCATCCTTCTTATACACGGTTGACTTTTAAAAGTCAACGGTTCATTTAGTTTAACTTTCGACTCATCATTATGTACCCGTAACATCATAATAGCCTATACGGACAACACTATATACATATCATCTTCTACTTACATACAATTTCGTCTATTAAACTCACCTAGGCATTTCATCAAACGCTTGGTGTGCGTACCACTATGTTAGCACAATGTACAACTAATTTATGCATATTCTTCTAACCTTATACATAATTCATCAAATTCCACTTCCTAATCAACACGAATCATTCATGCATAAACATCAAACATACTTGTATTACATTTCTTTTAATTCTTCTAACAAGAACCCATCATGCAAATCAAAATACATCAATATTATGCAAAATTGGACATGGATGATTCACCCATGTCATCATCTTCATCATAACAAATGGGTTTCATCCAAAAACATCAAATTAACCTAAATCATGCATAACCCATGTTCCAAATGATGAATCTAACACATACTCATGCTCAATTTCATACAACTTCGCGATTTACAACATAACCCACTTCGTGCATAATCACCAAGCTAGCTTTTAAGACATACCTTGTGATCCCCTTGTGAAGGTGATCGTTAATCTATGCTCGGTTATGAGTTTAAGCTTCATCTTGCCCTTCAATTTGAAGATTTTTAAGAAACTAGGGTTTGAACCCTCTTGTTTCTTCCTGATCATCGATACACACACACACACACTATGTGTGTGTGTGGTGTTTTAATTTTGTTTTATAAAATCATGTTTCCCATTGAACGGTTTTGGTCCCTCTAGTTTCATTTTAGTTAAATAAGAGATTAAAACTCATTTCTTTATATCAACCGGGTTTTAATTTACCAAACCCGTTTTTGGGGTGTTACACTAAACCCCGAAACTCTGCCCGTTATTAGGGTAATAACTCTAATCACTGGTACGATACTATATCCAATCGATTAGAACCGATCCAATGAATGTTTAAGTGCTGCCAATATCTAGCTATACTTTGTCATTCGTTGTGAGGGTTTCGATCTCGTGATTATCGTTAAAGTTGAATTGAGTTAATACACTAATACGAGTTCCATTGTATCTAGAAATTAGAACTCATAACTAGGGAGCTATTAAACTAGAATACTTTGCAATTAAGTAAACTTAGTAGTTAAGTAAACTTAATAGTTAAGTAAACTTAGTGATTAAGTAAACTTAATTGTTATGTAAAACTTAGCAAATTAAGATAACTTAGCAGTTAAGAAAACTTAATAGCCAAGAAAACTTAACAGGAAAGGAAACTTAGCAGTTAAGCAAGCTAAGTAAGTTAATTAATCAACTAATTACGTTATTTAATTAATCGGCTAAGTAAATTACTTGATTAAACCGTTAAGGAAAATTAATCAGTTAAGTATGATTAATTAAGTTAAGTAAGATTAATTAATCAGTTAAGTATGGTTAATTAAGTTAAGTAAGATTAATTAATCAGTTAAGTAAGATTAATTAAGCTAAGCAATATTAATTAAGCTAAGTAAGATTAATTAAGTAAATTAAACACCTAAATAGATATACATGAAAATAAATATATATGAGATAGATAATATCAAAGGAAGGTGTAAGGAAGGTATAAGAGGATATATATGTGAGTAGGAAGCTTCCTAGAAAATGTATAGGTAACTTCCTAGAAAAGGTATATGAAACTTCATAGAAATTTCATACTCCTTACCTATAAATAAGAAGCTTAGGATTCATTTTTCTTTGCTCATTCCTTCTATTCTTCTCTCTATACGTTGGTGTTCTAACCAATAATCGCCGATAAGATATTCTATCCGATCAATTCGGGAACCAACTAACGAATGCCAAAGTGCTGTCTAAATAAGACTATACTTTGTGAATTTCGTTGAGGTTCTGATCTCGTGACCATCGTTAGGTTTGATATGGTTTTACACTAATACGTATTCCACTCTATTAAACTATATGTTTAACTATCAGAAAACTCTGATCCATAAACTTACAATCAAACAAGAGGTTTAATCATCAGAAGATTCAGAACTATAAAGTAAATGCTTAGTTATCAGAAAGCATAGAATCAGGAGGCTTGTTTAGTCAAGACTATATGCTAACAAGGTGAGTCATTCTCTTTTAACCAAATTGTTTACAAAACCCTATTTATTTTCAAAGTTATAATTACAGGGATTAAGTCTTTGTAGTCTTCCATTACAACCGATATGTGGGGTTTTGTATACATTACTTGATAACCGTCACCATTGGACAACGGGTTAGCCAATGGGTGATATGACCATAGTCACAGAATCGGGTCGAATGATAAATACCGTTGGGTAATTGGTTGATATAAACATTGTAATCGCCCTTAATACTGTGAATTATAACAATGTGTCGTTTTATACAAAAATGAATGAACTCACCAGTATTTCCTGCTGACCCAAATGTTTTTAAAACGCATTTCAGGTGATTACTGTAGATCGGAATAAGAGTTGGATACGGCACCGAAAGGCTTAAAGAAGTGGCTTATTTTATCAAATAAATTAAATTAAATTAAACGTTGTTTTACATATTCGGGTATATCCCATATTAAAGCTACCTTTCAAAACATGATTTATCCAATCTATTTAATAAATAAAATCCGGTGTTTTCTAAACTCTGATATTTTTCCTAACTCACGGTCCTGATGAACATTTCCGCTGCAATGTTTTTAAAATAACCACCGGTACCACTTGACTGTTCGCGGCTCCCGCCCAGGGTGGGGTCGGGGGTCGTGACAGAAGGTGGTATCAGAGCCACTGGTTTAAGCAATTAGGTGTTGTAATAATACCTAAGCTTAAACGAAAGAGTTAGGAAATTATTATTTGGTAGCAACAAGGATAGTATTTAGACTTGAACTTAAGAAAGATATTTTAGTATTAGCTTCTTAATAAGCTTGCATAAATAAAATGTGATGGGTATTGGTATGCCGTGAGGATAATGACTAGAACGTTGCAAGTACGGTAAATAAGCAATAACACTTGGCCACTGTTATTTCTTATTTATTGGTACTACATGGTTCTGGAATATGATCCGTTATGTGAATACTAATTTCCTTATTCTTTAATGAAAACCCTGATAAAAGATTGATTCTTTTTAAAATCATTAATTGAGAAAATTCTATTTATGGGAAATACAATGATAATTACCTCTCCGACGAGAACCGGGTAAGATGGGGTATATGATATGTCAAACAAATGAAAAGAATTCCCTAAATAGTATCATGACCTGATGTCTGACTTGTTTTTGAAAATATGAATCTGTTAAATACATTGACCTTATGAATGGTGTGTATATTACAGTATGTGAAATATATGATTGTATAGATATGTATATCTATAAGGAAATCCAAAAGCCATAAGAATTTGACAATTTAGGATGAATCACGAACATATGTGTCAATGATAAATGTTGGATTTTCTTATCAGGAACCTTTCATATACATCTATAATTCCGATATCAAAACTCGTGCGAGAAGATGAACGATGTGAACCCTTTATATGGGACGCCATCAAAAGTATTAGAATTCCTTTTGCGTTACCTTAGATTATTGACACATTAGGAAACCTGTAACTAAAAGTTGTGCTAAGCACAAAACGTCTCAAAACTTACGTTAATAAGAGTAATTCTACTTTCTTTAATAACTCTTGCGAAGATAAAAGTAACCATGATTAGATGCACTTGCAAAGGTGTCACAACCCCCGACCCCATCCTGGGAGCGAGAGCCGTGAACCAGCCAGATGGTATCGGTGTTTATTAATTATGCAGCGGAAAATTTTTTCATCAGGATCGTAGTTAGGAAATAATTTCAGAGTTTGTAAAACACCGTACTTTTAATATTTAAACAAATGGGCTAAAACCCATATTCCATTCAATTGTTTTTATAGAGATAAACCCAAATAAATAAAATATAAATTTCTTCTTTTATTCAGGTATTTATAGCCACTTTATTTAAGCCTTCAGTGCTCCATAGCTAGCTTATATTATCTTTACAGCAAATTACCTGAAACACGTTTTGAAAACAATTTATCAGTAATAAATACTGGCGAGTTCATTCCATTTTTATAAAATATATTGTTATACTTTACATCATTAAGGGTTTTTATATTTGTTTATATTTACCCAAAACTCAATCAGTATTTGTCACATGGTGGCAGTTCCGATGTGACGGTGGACATATCACTCATTGGCTAACTTTCGTCCAATAGTGAAGTTTATCAAGTAATAAATATAAAATATATCTTATTATGATTCAATGGTATCGGTCACTAGGCGATTCCCGTGACGGTGGTCAAATCACTGTTGATCATTCTTTCAACTAGTGACTCTGGTCATATCACTGTTGATCATTCTTTCAACTAGTGACTCTGGTCATAACACTGTTGATCGTTCTCTCAACTAGTGTCTTTGGTCATGTCACTGTTGATCATTCTCTCAACTAGTGACTCTGGTCATATTTCTGGTCATATCACTGTTGATCATTCTCTTAACTAGTGACTCTAAACTTAGTAGTGTCCCATGACATTACTTTGTCCAATATATTTTCTATGGCACAAAACCAATTATCCCAGAAAATGAAATATATCATTTTCTGTCAAATTAATAATTATAACTTTATCAAATATAACATATTAATTAAATAATTGTAATATTATTATTTATTATATTAACGTGACTAAGATTAAAAATATAATCTTAGTATAGTAGAATATATTATATTTGACATATTTTATTATGGTATACATTTATTGACTAAACATTATTTTATAATGTTAATAGTAATTCTTTCGTATTCTGATGTCGTCTCCTTTGGTTGCAGTAGGTTCCGTATGGTTCTCACTCAAATCAGTAGGTCTCGTGATACATAAATACGTCGAGTAACAATTTGAGTCAAACATAAACTCTCCACGATTTGGGCTTGCACACTCAATCGGCCCAACTTAAGGAAAATAACAACTTCCTTTTTATTTATTCTTCCAACAAGTCAATGCTCCTACTTTTATTTATTTATTTATTTTTATTCTCTTCGATCCATATATGCTATGTCCAATTCAATTGTTGTGTGCATGTAGGAAACATTCAACTTGGCCCACCAATTATCTAGTGTGTAGTGTATATGAATGTTTGCAAGAGACCAAAGCTAATTCCATTTTATTTTAATAATATATATTTTAGTTATAAATATATTTTCTTTAATATATATTTTAATAAAGCTCTATTTTATATACACATCATTTAGATTTATTTCAATCATACATTAAATTTATTAATGATTTAATGTAAAAATAATATTAGTTATAGGCTATGGCTACTGGGGCACAATTTCCCACGTGCTTGTGGTCATGCTACTATTGGCTAACTTTTTGGCCAATAGTAACGAGGGTCAAGTAATGTATACAAAACCTCATATACTGGCAGCTATTGCAGAATATAAAAACTTAATCACTGTAAGTATAACTGATAAACATTTAGGATATTTGGAAAGCATTCTTAAATATAATTGTATTACAAAAAAGTGATAAAAAGAAGAATGACTCACTTTGTAACTTTAGGGTTCAACTAAAAGTCTCCTGGTATAATCTTGGGTACAACTCCTGAGCTATTTAATAAAATATATAATGCACTCGCGTTAAGTATAGTAACCCAATTCAACTTTATCCCTACGTCACGAGACAGAACCCCAACGAACTTAGTCGGGCAGAGGCTTGACATGCGTTATGGGGTCCTAGATCAATCGGACAGGGTATCAGTAATCAGGGGTTAAAACACTTAAAACAGGGCAGGGCTTTGTAGAATTTAGGGGTGAATGAGTAAAAAAAAGAATATAGATATATAGAGAGAGTAGAGATCGAGACCAAGAGAAACTGAAGTGAAATTTTGGAAAGAGACATCCTCTTCTATTTATAGTTGTAGTTTGTGAAACTTTTCAAACAAGCAAAGTTCCTTCTTATCTTTGAGGGACACGTACACTAGTTTTATTTTTTTATTTTTTTTTTCTTCCACGTATACTACAATATTCACCATGCACACACGTACACAATACATATTTAAGTTTTAGTAAAATTTTAATATTATTTTATTATTATAATTAATTCAGCTGCTTCACTTATTTGGCGCTTATAACTTCTAAAATATGACGTTTTATAAAACAATGAATATGTCATTAGAATGAGAATATTGGTGTCTACATTTTGACCCAAGTTTCATTCAAAACAGAGTAGGTTCAAATATAATGTATTTTTATAATTATTAAACGGTTCTTATGCCCGTCTTGGTACTTCATATTTCTAACATTCAACTAACCCGTAATCTACCCGTCTAATAATATAAGTTTTTATATACTTTATTTTAATATAGAAAATAGAAATGTCACACATATACAAGCCAATTAATTAGTATAACATTCCGGGTGGGAGTTGGCTACAAAGTCTATTTTTCCTACAAAGTGTAAAAAGTCATAAAACACTACAATTTCAGTCTTAAAACACACTCAAAACTCACAAATAACAAAGTGAAGATTACTAAAACGCCATATTTGTGGGTTTTGTGTCGTGTTTTAGATGATAAGGCTTTGATTGCCGAATGACTAACATTAGTGTGTTTTATATTGATTATCATGTTGTGTTTTGTATTCATAGTTCTACAATGATGTGTTTGAAGTTTTATGGAATGTTAGGGTTTGAATATTGTCTTTTAGTGATCTTCACTCTCTTATTTGTGGGTTTTGAGTGTGTTTTATGGCTGAAATTGTTATGTTTTAAAACTTTGTACACTTTGTAGGAAAAATAGACTTTGTAGCCGAACCCCACCCTAACATTCCAACCAATTATATAAAATAGTTTTTAAAGTTATATGGGTCGAATAATTATACTGAAAATAAAACTAGCTACTAATGGTTAATAAATTTAAACAACCTATAATTCTTATATGATAAAAAAAATGTAAATGTTACATCCTCCCCATCTTGTTTTAAATCCCGTCCTCGAGATTTGGGCTACGATGTCTCTTTTTGAGTTATGTCACGTATTACTCAATAAGAACAGTTATGAAGGTAAATGACACATAATCAAGATATGTTTAAATTTTGTGGATACGAGTTTTACCATTAATGGGACTCAATGGTTCAACTGGATTATTTCAAGAAATCGATGTCAAACGAATGAGATGAAATGATATAATTTCCAAGGTGACTAGGTTCAAGTCAAAAGAGATATATGATTAAATTGACTGTTTATATGTTGTAAATGACTTTTAGAAATAATAGAATTCACGGTCAAAAGAAAACTTTGATTGTCAACTAAGGAAGACTCAGAATCAACAAGCTCAAATGAAATAGAAGCACGAAAATAATTTGTCAATTATCGAATTATGATATGAGAAAAATCAATATGTTGACATTTATTGAATTGCAAGGATACACCGGAATATAACAGAGTTTAGTGTATCATTGTCTTAACGCATAATTGTATCAAGACTACTTTTAAATGATGAGTCAAACGAAAGACTTACATGGTTTTGCGTGATTCGTAATATTATGATTAGCCCAAGCTACAAGTTTATACCGACGCTGCGAGGTGTTGTAATGATTGAAATAGTTCAATAATTACGGTGACCGAACAAATTCACCGTGTTTGTAATCAACTGAAAGCTTTAATGAAATAAATTTGGATATTCATTTCGAATATGATTTTCAATTGATGATGAAAAGACCAAATGAATATTATAGAATTTTCGATCAATGATGAAAGAAACTTTAGAGGTACAGCAGAATATAATACGAATTTGTGTACTCTTATCTTAACACACAATTGTATTAAGACTGTTTAAGATAATGAATCAACAGAAATTGAATAAATAAATCCGTACATCAGGTGTGAAAATGAGATTAGCGCAAGCTTCAAATTAAAGAAAACGCCACCACAAGGTGTCGTAACCAAAAATAGGATTCAATGAAAGGGAAGACCAAACAAGTCTATCATGGTTCTGAATAGATGATGTACTTGACAGAATGCATTTATTTATAAACTTTTATTTGTACTAGGGTCAAATAATAACTTAACTTAGATATTACATATCAGCGATTACGTCTGGAATCATTTCTGCTTCTTGCGTAGTAAGTACGAATACTCACGCGTTCTTCTTAGCTCCGTCTGCTGTTCTGGCCTTGTTGTCGGGTGCTTTAGTCAATTTTGGGCAATACGGTTTGATGTGTCCTGTTTCTCTGCAATTGTAACAGATATTAGTTTTCCTTCTACATTCTTCTTCTATATGCCCGGTCATCTTGCAGAAGTTACAGTAGGGTGTTCTCCTAAAACGGCATCTTCCTGAATGCTTTTTGTTACAGCTTCTACAGGTAGGTTGCTCCAATGATGGTTCAGTTCCTTTCTTCTTGAATTCCTGGGAAATTTTCTGGGCTAACTCTTTCTTCTTGTTTTCTTCTCTTGTGCGGATTAGTCCATCTGTCAGGATGTTAGCTAGTTCAACTGTTTCTTCAATAGTCTGTGGTCTGGCGGCCTTGACCATGTCTCGGATTTCACTCACTAATCCCCAAATATAACGAGAAATTAGTACGGGTTCTGGCGAAGCCAGAGTTGGTACCATTCTTGCGTATTCGAAGAACGTTGTCGTATATTCCCGACAATTCACATCTATCATTTTATGATTTAGGAACTCGTTAGCCATTCGTTCCTTTTCATAAGGAGGACAAAATTTCATTTCTGCCATTTCCTTGAATTTTTCCCAGTTCAGGGCATAAGCCATGTCACTTCCTTTTGCCTGAAGAATTGTATTCCACCATTCTAAGGCTTATTCTTTAAAGAGGTTGGACGCATACATCACCTTATCTTCTTCAGCACATTTGCTAATTTTAAGAATAACTTCCGTCTTTTCCAGCCATCGCAGAGCAGCCGTGGCTCCTTCACTGCCGGCGAACTCAGTTGGTTTACAAGCTAGAAATTCTTTGTAGGTAAACCCGAGAGTCATCGCCTTCATTTTCTTAGGAAATGGGGTTTTGATAATAACATCATTATCTCCATTGACACTATGGCTAAAACTGTAGTCACGAGTATGCTTGCTACTCACAGCTTTGGTGTGTTCTACGGGGTTTTTAACAGCTTTAATTATTAAAGGTATAGCATTAGCTATTCCTTGGGCTATTATATTTTCTATAGCATTTTTATCCAAAGGATTTTCATTATTAGCATGAACTTCTGGATTATGTGATACTTCATTTGACATCTGAATTACAAACATATTTAACTATTAATATCACAGAATAATTAAATCAAAACAATACTTTCAAGAATTATATGTGCATATATATATATATATATATATATATATACACATATATTTAAATCTACAAAAATAACACATAGGTTACTTTGTATTAATTTCCTAACTTTATTGTTTAAGTTTAGGTATTAAAAGAACACCTAAATAACTTAAACAAGTGGCTCTGATACCACCTTCTGTCACAAACCCCGACCCCACCCTGGGAGCGAGAGCCGTGAACCAGCCAGATGGTATCGGTGTTTATTAATTATGCAGCGGAAAATTTTTTCATCAGGATCGTAGTTAGGAAATAATTTCAGAGTTTGTAAAACACCGTACTTTTAATATTTAAACAAATGGGCTAAAACCCATATTCCATTCAATTGTTATTATAGAGATAAACCCAAATAAATAAAATATAAATTTCTTCTTTTATTCAGGTATTTATAGCCACTTTATTTAAGCCTTCAGTGCTCCATAGCTGGCTTATACTATCTTTACAGCAAATTACCTGAAACACGTTTTGAAAACATTTTATCAGTAATAAATAGTGGCGAGTTCATTCCATTTTTATAAAATATATTGTTATACTTTACATCATTAAGGGTTTTTATATTTGTTTATATTTACCCAAAACTCAATCAGTATTTGTCACATGGTGGCAGTTCCGATGCGACAGTGGTCATATCACTCATTGGCTAACTTTCGTCCAATAGTGAAGTTTATCAAGTAATAAATATAAAATATATCTTATTATGATTCAATGGTATCGGTCACTAGGCGATTCCCATGACGGTGGTCAAATCACTATTGATCATTCTTTCAACTAGTGACTCTGGTCATATCACTGTTGACCATTCTTTCAATTAGTGACTCTGGTCATAACACTGTTGATCGTTCTCTCAACTAGTGTCTTTGGTCATGTCACTGTTGATCATTCTCTCAACTAGTGACTCTGGTCATATTTCTGGTCATATCACTGTTGATCATTCTCTCAACTAGTGACTCTGAACTTAGTAGTGTCCCATGACATTACTTTATCAAATATATATTCTATGGCACAAAACCAACTAGCCCAGAAAATGAAATATATCATTTTCTGTCAAATTAATAATTATAACTTTATCAAATATAACATATTAATTAAATAATTGTAATATTATTATTTATTATATTAACGTGACTAAGATTAAAAATATTATCTTAGTATAGTAGAATATATTATATTTGACATATTTTATTATGGTATACATTTATTGACTAAATATTATTTTATAATGTTAATAGTAATTCTTTCGTATTCTGATGTCGTCTCCTTTGGTTGCAGTAGGTTCCGTATGGTTCTCTCTCAAATCAGTAGGTCTCGTGATACATAAATACGTCGAGTAACAATTTGAGTCAAACATAAACTCTCCATGGTTTGGGCTTGCACACTCAATCGGCCCAACTTAAGGAAAATAACAGCTTCCTTTTTATTTATTCTTCCAACAAGTCAATGCTCCTACTTTTATTTATTTATTTATTTTTATTCTCTTCGATCCATATCTGCTACGTCCAATTCAATTGTTGTGTGCATGTAGGAAACTTTCAACTTGGCCCACCAATTATCTAGTGTGTAGTGTATATGAATGTTTGCAAGAGACCAAAGCTAATTCCATCTTATTTTAATAATATATATTTTAGTTATAAATATATTTTCTTTAATATATATTTTAATAATGATTAATAAAGCTCTATTTTATATACACACCATTTAGATTTATTTCAATCATACATTAAATTTATTAATTATTTAATGTAAAAATAATATTAGTTATAGGCTATGGCTACTGGGGCACAATTTCCCCCGTGCTTGTGGTCATGCTACTATTGGCTAACTTTTTGGCCAATAGTAACGAGGGTCAAGTAATGTATACAAAACCTCATATACTGGCAGTTATTGCAGAATATAAAAACTTAATCACTGTAAGTATAACTGATAAACATTTAGGATATTTGGAAAGCATTCTTAAATATAATTGTATTACAAAAAAGTGATAAAAAGAAGAATGACTCACTTTGTAACTTTAGGGTTCAACTAAAAGTCTCCTGGTATAATCTTGGGTACAACTCCTGAGCTATTTAATAAAATATATAATGCACTCGCGTTAAGTATAGTAACCCAATTCAACTTTATCCCTACGTCACGAGACAGAACCCCAACGAACTTAGTCGGGCAGAGCCTTGGCATGCGTTACGGGGCCCTAGATCAATCGGACAGGGTATCAGTAATCAGGGGTTAAAACACTTAAAACGGGGCAGAGCTTTGTAGAATTTAGGGGTGAATGAATAAAAAAAAGAATATAGATATATAGAGAGAGTAGAGATCGAGACCTTGTAGAATTTAGGGGTGAATGAATAAAAAAAGAATATAGATATATAGAGAGAGTAGAGATCGAGACCAAGAGAAACTGAAGTGAAATTTTGGAAAGAGACATCCTCTTCTATTTATAGTTGTAGTTTGTGAAACTTTTCAAACAAGCAAAGTTCCTTCTTATCTTTGAGGGACACGTACACTAGTTTTATTTTTTTTTCTTCCACGTATACTACAATATTCACCATGCACACACGTACACAATACATATTTAAGTTTTAGTAAAATTTTAATATTATTTTATTATTATAATTAATTCAGCTGCTTCACTTATTTGGCGTTTATAACTTCTAAAATATGACGTTTTATAAAACAATGAATATGTCATTAGAATGAAAATATTGGTGTCTACATTTTGACCCAAGTTTCATTCAAAACAGAGTAGGTTCAAATATAATGTATTTTTATAATTATTAAACGGTTCTTATGCCCGTCTTGGTACTTCATATTTCTAACATTCAACTAACCCGTAATCTACCCGTCTAATAATATAAGTTTTTATATACTTTATTTTAATATAGAAAATAGAAATATCACACATATACAAGCCAATTAATTAGTATAACATTCCAACCAATTATATAAAATAGTTTTTAAAGTTATATGGGTCGAATAATTATACTGAAAATAAAACTAGCTACTAATGGTTAATAAATTTAAACAACCTATAATTCTTATATGATAAAAAAATGTAAATGTTACAATAGGCTACAAAGGATTAAAGCTGTCCAAACCATTAGTTTATATGTTAAGAAGAATGAAGTAACGTATACTTCAAAATTTAGACATTTAGATAGTGAGACCCGAGCTTCGAAACACATGATCACGACGTATGCCATGAAATGGAAAGAACTGACATAAAGGAAATCCTGTCTGCCTCATAAAAAGGGATAAAATGGCAACAACGATTCCTGAGGTAATTGCTGAATTAGGTTTAGATTTGCAAGCCAACCGGAGAAGTGACCACCAGGAGACAAGACAGACCAGCCGACAAAATTCGTCTCTGTGATGAAAACTGCGAGTCCTGCACGGAAGTGAGACATAGCGTATATGGTCTCGGAGTTCATTAACACTAGAGGCATGGAACTGAAGGAAATCCTGTCTGCCTCATATTAGGAACAACACCAATTGTTATATCACAAAGTTAAGACTAATGTAGTAGTTGATACCTTAAGTCATAAGTTTCATAAGAAGCCGAAATAAGTACGTGCTCTTAGATTAAATTGCGGATAGAAAGGAATAAAGAAGGGTGTAGCAAGTTACAAGTATTTAGTTTATTAGCAATTTAAAACTAAACATTAGAACCCTTTAGGGTTACCTCAACGATAAAGATATCAATATGATTAATAACAACAGATATTGTTACTAAATTACCCAAAACAAGGATCGACACAATCTGGGTGATTGTTGATCGATTAACCAAGTCTGCTCACTCCCTACCAATGAAGGAAACCCTTTAGTATAAGACACTTAGTTAAGTCATGTGGGGACAAAATAGTCTCATTACATAGAATCCCGTTATCTATTATATTAAATCAAGATAGTCATTTCACTTCTCATTTCTGGGAAAATTTCAACTAGACTTATTTTGAGCAGTGTAAAGGAACACTACAAACATAGAAAGACATGCTAAGTACCTGTGTGATAAGTATTGGTGCAAGTAAGACTATCACTTATCACTCATAAAATTCTCCCATAGTTAGTGTTGCTCATTTAAAGCACTTTATGGATAATAGTACCATCCAGTCCATTGGACAGAAAAATGAAAAAGGCAACTATCAGGCCATGAGATCGGCAAATTATTAGTAATTCAAATCAGAGAAAGAATACTACTAAGAATCTCTCCGTGAAAAGGAATAGTCAGGTTCAGTAAGAAAGAAAAGCTAAGTCCAAGATTTGTTGGATCGTTTGAAATTATTAAAAGAATTGGACCAGTAGCTTATCAGTTCAAGTTTCCAAAAGGAAATGGCAGGTATACATGATTTATTTCATGTATAAAACTTAAGGAAATACTTAACTGATAAATCTTTAAGTTATACCTCTTCAGGATATAGAGGTAAATAAAAAGTCCATTGAAAGATCTTACAAGTCAAAGATAAGAATCTCAAAGCATGGAAAATGGTTCTGGTCAAAGTAAAATGGAATTCAAAGTAAGGACCAGAGTATACCTGGAAACTAGGATCAGTGTCGAAGTAAGAATATTCCTCCAAATTTCTGCAAATCTCGAGGATGAGATTTAAATACGGTGGGGGAGGATGTAAGGACCTGCAAAAATGTCCCAAAGCACTCCGTAAGTGGAAACCCGGACCCCTAAAACCCTAATCTTGGCGAAAAATAAAGAAAATCCAAATTTATTAATCTGTCGCGGGCCGCGTAAGACTTAAGGAGAGTCTTCGCGGGGCGCGACAGCTTGTCAAAGCTCCGGATAAGCTTGAGGGGCACGTGTCGTCCACGTGTCAGGACCACGCCATGACTCAGCAACCTTCAGTCCGACCCAGACTCCCTCGCGGGCCGCGAAGGAGAAGCCAATGGGCTTCACGGGCCGCGACGCGCCCCATTTCCAGCCCTATAAATAAGGTCTTCGAGCTTCAGTTGAAATCGTTCAATTCTTTTCTTTCTCTTAGCTTCTACTATAGCAAAATAGTAGCCCGGTATTATATTCTAAACCCCGAAACTCTGCCCGTTATTAGGGTAATAACTCTAATCACTGGTACGATACTATATCCGATCGATTAGAACCGATCCAATGAATGTTTAAGTGCTGCCAATATCTGGCTATACTTTGTCATTCGTTGTGAGGGTTTCGATCTCGTGATTATCGTTAAAGTTGAATTGAGTTAATACACTAATACGAGTTCCATTGTATCTAGAAATTAGAACTCATAACTAGGAAGCTGTTAAACTAGAATATTTAGCAATTAAGTAAACTTAGTAGTTAAGTAAACTTAGTAGTTAAGTAAACTTAATAGTTAAGTAAACTTAGTGATTAAGTAAACTTAATGGTTATGTAAAACTTAGCAAATTAAGATAACTTAGCAGTTAAGAAAACTTAATAGCCAAGGAAACTTAGCAGTTAAGCAAGCTAAGTAAGTTAATTAATCAGCTAATTACGTTATTTAATTAATCGGCTAAGTAAATTACTTGATTAAACCGTTAAGGAAAATTAATCAGTTAAGTATGATTAATTAAGTTAAGTAAGATTAATTAATCAGTTAAGTATGGTTAATTAAGTTAAGTAAGATTAATTAATCAGTTAAGTAAGATTAATTAAGATAAGCAAGATTAATTAAGCTAAGCAAGATTAATTAAGCTAAGTAAGATTAATTAAGTAAATTAAACACCTAAATAGATATACATGAAAATAAATATATATGAGATAGATAATATCAAAAGAAGGTGCAAGGAAGGTATAAGAGGATATATATGTGAGTAGAAAGCTTCCTAGAAAATGTATAGGTAACTTCCTAGAAAAGGTATATGAAACTTCCTAGAAATTTCATACTCCTTACCTATAAATAGGAAGCTTAGGATTCATTTTTCTTTGCTCATTCCTTCTATTCTTCTCTCTATACGTTGGTGTTCTAACCAATAATCGCCAATACGATATTCTCTCCGATCGATTCGGGAACCAACTAACGAATGCCAAAGTGTTGTCTAAATAAGACTATACTTTGTGAATTTCGTTGAGGTTCTGATCTCGTGACCATCGTTAGGTTTGATATGGTTTTACACTAATACGTATTCCACTCTGTTAAACTATATGTTTAACTATCAAGAAACTCCGATCCATAAACTTACAATCAAACAAGAGGTTTAATCATCAGAAGATTCAGAACTATAAAGTAAATGCTTAGTTATCAGAAAGCATAGAATCAGGAGGCTTGTTTAGTCAAGACTATATGCTAACAAGGTGAGTCATTCTCTTTTTACCAAATTGTTTCCAAAACCCTATTTATTTTCAAAGTTATAATTACAGGGATTAAGTCTTTGTAGTCTTCAATTACAGCCGGTATGTGGGGTTTTGTATATATTACTTGATAACCGTCACCATTGGACAACGGGTTAGCCAATGGGTGATATGACCATAGTCACAGAATCGGGTCGAATGATAAATACCGTTGGGTAATTGGTTGATATAAACAGTGTAATCGTCCTTAATACTGTGAATTATAACAATGTGTCGTTTTATACAAAAATGAATGAACTCACCAGTATTTCCTGCTGACCCAAATGTTTTTAAAAAGCATTTCAGGTGATTACTGTAGATCGGAATAAGAGTTGGATACGGCACCGAAAGGCTTAAAGAAGTGGCTTATTTTATCAAATAAATTAAATTAAATTAAACGTTGTTTTACGTATTCGGGTATATCCCATATTAAAGCTACCTTTCAAAACATGATTTATCCAGTCTATTTAATAAATAAAATCCGGTGTTTTCTAAACTCTGATATTTTCCTAACTCACGGTCCTGATGAACATTTCCGCTGCAATGTTTTTAAAATAACCACCAGTACCACTTGACTGTTCGCGGCTCCCACCCAGGGTGGGGTCGGGGGTCGTGACAATAGCCCTCTCATGCTTAGCGAAGTGTTGACATGGCTTAAGAAAGTGTGGAGAAAAGCGTTAATCTTCAAAAATGATTTTGAAAAAAGTGTACGATAAAATCAATTGGGGGTTTCTTTTAAAATGTTGGCTCAAATGGGTTTTCCATCAACTTGGTGCAAGTGGGTGAAAGGGGTGTTCGTTTCGGCTAAATCTTTGGTTTTGGTCAATGGCTCTCCGACGTTTGATTTTGAAAAAAGTGTACGATAATATCATGGATGTTGGTTTGTTTGGTCGTACGATCACGTTGTTCGGTTAATTACGATGAAACTCGAACGGACGCGAAAAACGATCCAAATTGTGCGAAGAATGGTATTTTAGCATTCCAATCACTAAAATAAAATATTTTAATGATTACAAAATTTTTTGGATGTCCTGATATGTTCAGAACGTAAGATATGCGCGAAAATGCAAACTTATGTTGTTTTTTTACGCTTTTAGTCCTTGTTGATCAAATAAGCATATTGTCTTACACTGAACCCCTCAAAGCTTGTTTCTAAGCTATGTTAAGGATAGTTATGGTATGTTTAGCTTATGATCAAGTTCCAGAATGTACATTGCTATACGAATCGGCAGACTTTTACAGTTTGACGCAAATAGTCCCTGTAGTCGAATAAACTTGTTTTTGCCATACCAAACCCTTCAAAACTTATTCCTAAGTTATGTAAAGGATATTTAATGTATGTTAAGAATAAGTTTATATTCTGGAGTGTTTGTCGCGTTAAACTGATTACTTTTACATATCAGTTTGCGTATAACTTTCTCGAAAGCGATTTAGAGTTTAAAATCAAACAAAATCATAATATGCAAAATGTCAAACATAAATAAACAAATATTGGAATCAAAACACATTGTTTTATTGATAATTAAATTGTTCAGAGTTTGTACAATGATTACACAAGCACATATGTCACGGTGAATGAGGTCCGTCTTGCCAAGTGGGTGTGTAGGTTCTGGGAGGAAGAAGATAGTCTTTGGAGAAAGGTTGTGTCGGCATGTCACGGTAGGAGAAGGGGGTGGACGATTTTACCATCTAATCCCTCAATAATCGGGGTGTGGACTAATATTATGAGAATTGAGGCAAACTTGGCGTTAAATGGTAAAAGTTTGAATAGGTATATCAGAGGGATTTTAAATGATGCAGAGAGTATTCGTTTCTGGATCGATCAATGGTTCGGGGATGAGCCTCTGATGCTCAAATGGCCCAGATTATTGACGCTAGATAACAATTAGAGCTGCAGTGTTGGGGGCCGTTTCTCTGTTGATGATTCGGTAGAGAAGGGAACATGGAGTTGGTCAACACCCCCGTCTTCAAGGGCTGAGGTGGCGGGATGGGAAGAATGCATCAGAACAATTGATAGTGTCAGTAATTCGGAAGGGAAAAACTGGTGGGAGTGGCTGGCCGATGTCTCCGGTAAGTACACCACCGCTTAGTTTAAGAAATTGACACTGAAAAGACTGAATTTAGAGCAGAATTTGTGTTCACAAAATGTTTTGGGTGCCGATAAAGTGCAATATCATTGTTTGGCGGGCGGGCCTAGATCGCATACCGACAAGACAAGCTTCGGCGAGGAGAAATATAAACATCGATTCGGATGCTTGCGCCTTTTGCGGAGATGTTCAAGAATCTATGGATCATGTTTTTACATCTTGTGAGATTTCCACTCGGGTGTGGAACCGGCTGAGCGGATGGGCCAAGCTCCCTTCTATCTTCGCTTTTACCATCAGGGACTTGTTAGAGTTACACAAAGGTTGTGGTTTAGATAGAAAGGCTAAAGAGATTGTTCATGGGCTTATTATCGTTACATGTTGACGCATATGAAAAACAAGGAACACAAAGATTATTTCAAATGGTAAAGGGGATAGTGAAGATATATTTGGGTATGTTAGATCTTTGGGTTTTTTATAGTTAAAATGTAGATCCAACCATATAAGTATTGTTTGGAAAGAATGGTGTAAATTTCTGATGTATATGTTGTAGTTGGTTGGTGTGGCTCTGCGTTTTTTTGTCAGGCCGGCCGGTGTTTTAATGAAGTTTATCTTTCAAAAAAAGTCTCTTGACCCGATTAAATTGGATTTCAGGTTTTTGCCATTAAGAGTTACTTCTGTACAAGATAAGTGTTATGATAACTAACTTTTAAATATATATATATATATATATATATATATATATGATTTAATTTAGCCTCCAGCCATCTTACTTAATCATTAATCACTTTATTTTGTTATTATTAGTTATTAACTAAATAACTACCCAGCCCTTAACCATCTAACCGTAACTTTTTTTTTTTGAACTGTGACTATTGTTTAAAAAAACAACCGCTCCCCTACCACAAAAAGTCAGGGACACCCACAAAGGTGTATGGTTAATCAAGTTTTAGTTTAGGGTGTATGGTTAGGATGGCTTAGATAGGATTCAAACTCTCTCTAGTAATCTCTAATTATACACGCACAGGGAAACTCTGTGTTTATCTAGTAAGGGTGATTACTTTTATCAAATAATTACCAATTAACGATATAGGGGTAATAACGCCAATGATGATATATTATATAAACGATAATAAGGGCCATATTTAATTTATTTATACAATATATTGTTACACTCTTCCACTTGGCCGAGTTATCATTTATTATAAGCATTAGATAAGTCTAATCAGATTTTAATACTCATTCTAGTTCTAAACTGAAACCGTAGCAGAGAAAGACAGTCATTAAATCGATATTCAACTCTAGACCCCCCATTAATTATACTACAATTCCAAATTTAAAAATTAAGTACTTAGGATCAAATTGACGAATAAGCCTTTAACGTTTGATTTGTATAATTACTATATATATGTCATTAGACTAGAAGAAACATATTTTTAGACAAACATAATAAAATAAGTGAGGAAATTGTATTACTAAAACGTAAGTAAGTATAATCTGCAACTAAATAAGGTCTTTAGTAAATTTCCTCTTCGAAATATGTTCTTCGAAAACATGTACTCCGAAAACTTAGATACTCATTACAAAGATTATTTTCCTCAACTCGCTCATGAACGAATAAGTACTTTGTATCAAGATATATTCCAGCTTCAATCGAATTGTTAGTGTTAAAGAAATTAATGATGGTTGAGTTATCACAATAAAGCTTCAATAGTCTATAAATGAAATTAACTACTATGAGTCCAGTATTCAGATTCTTTAGTAGCATTCCATGATAGGTTGCGTTGTAAACAGCAATGTATTTTGATGCCAATAACGTAAGAAGCGTCTCTGAGATCCTTCGTGTCAAAATTACGTGAAAGTAAGCGCTTCGACTCATGCAACATATATAAACTTATACTTGCCAATAGAATGTCATCTATGTAAAGGATAAGTATAGTAAAGTTGTTCCCACTCATTTTGAGGTAGGTGCATTGACCCACTTGATTCTTCAGAAAAACTTTCTTCTTCATTATTTAATCAAACTTTAGATACCATTGACGCAATGCTTACTTCAACCCGTATATGGATATCTTTAATGTATAGACAAAATTTTCTTGACCTTCGGGTTTAAAAGCTTCAGGTTGTTTCATAAACACGTCTTTATCCAAGTCGCATTAAAGGAAAGCGGTTTTGACATCGATCTGACGTAACACCAAATCAAAATGAGCTAGATAATGGCTTCATTTTAAGAGATAGGATCACTAAACTTTCCAGCAGCAAATTCAGCTTCAGTCAGGTCAGTTACATAAGCATAAATGTTGGTAGGTTTGTGGACCTAGATGACCTACTGACTTGATTTCCGACTTCAACATATTGGTCATTTAAAGTGCCTTCGTTTTCTGATATATGAAGTTCTAAGTGTGAAGGAGGTGGTGCAGTGACATTTGGTGCAGCATAGGGTACAAGAGGAGTAATAGACTTTAAAATAAGCAACAACCCCCACCCCACCCCACGTCTTGTACTTCTTGTAAATCGTCATAAGGATTTTCACTGCTCCCACTAACCTTAAAATCCTCTAGGACACAACATTCTTGGTTTCTACAATACGGGTGACATTAGAAGGACAATAGAAATGATAACCCTTTGAGTTATCAGGATATCTGATAAAGAAACATCTAATTATTTTCGGGTTAAGTTTCCTTAGGAAAGGGTTATTGAGTTTAACTTCGGCAAGACAGCCTTGTACTTTCATATATCTTAGATTCGGTTTCCTTCCTATCCAAAGTTCATAAGGAGTTTTAAGGACACATTTGGAAGGATCTCTAATGAGTATATAAATAGCTGCTTTTAAGGCCTCATTCCAAAGGTATAGAGGTAAACCTGAGTTGGCCAACATACAGTGTACCATGTCCTTTAAGGTCCTATTTTTTCTCTCAGAAACACCATGTTGTTGAGGACTATCGTGTAACGCTTCGCTTTTTCATAACTTTCCTTAATTAGAAAGTTGTCTTGTAATTCTATTTTTTGGAAACTTGTATTCCTTGTAATCGTATTTCGTTTTGAAACCTTGTAATCCGAGACACCGATCATAATGAAAGTCATGTGTATATCAATTATGTTTCATTTATACTTGTTATGTTCAATTTATACTTGTAATCGCATGCAAGAACCCTAATTCAAAACTATGTGACGATACGTGCAAATAACCGACTTTCAACGCGTTTACGTGCAATACTTGTGATTAACCAACAATTAATGATTCCAATACTTATTATACATCATAATACATCATATTATACTTGTAACCACCTTCGAAATATTAATTATACTTGCAATTATGGGTTATAGATCGTAAATCGCCTATACTTGCATTTTGTGCGATAACCAACAACTATGTGTTACAACCGACATTACCGATACTTGTTTTACATAATTTCACATACATGGACATACTTGACATCACTGTTAAGTTTACGATACTTATAAAAACTCTCCTAAAACCCTTAAAATACTCCTATACGTCTTAAAATATACCCCGTATACGAAAAACGAGCCTAAATAACCTTTATATTTACAAAAATCAAATAAAAATAAATCTATAAGGCTCTCGTGGGGCACGACCTAGACAAGCTTAGTCTGTCATGGGCCACGACAAGGTGACACCAGGCGAACCCTCGTGATGCCACGTGTCCCTGTGCGTGGTTAAGCTAGGTCATGAGTCGCCAAGGCTAGACCCTAGCCTAGTGGTCTCGCGGGCCGCGAAGGCCTTGCCTTCTATCTCTCGTGGGGAGAGAGAACCATGATCAGACCTATAAATTGAGGTCTTGACTTCAGTTTCAGTCGCTCAATTCATTTCTTTTCTTTGTCCCTATAATAGCAATAGTGTTACTCGTTATAATACCCCTAAAAAGCGAAGCTCTGCCTCGTTGTAAGTATTATAACCCCCAGTTATGTATTAGTTACTCTACCCAATTGATCTAGGGCTCTGTAACGCATGTCAAGGCTCTGCCTGACTCAGTGGTTTGAGTTCTGTCTCGGGGGTATGTCTAATGTAAATTGGGTTATCTTACTAACACGTGTGCATTGTTTAATTTTAATAGAATATAACCAGGAAGTCACTAGAAAGCAGTAGTATTATCTAAAACAGCAAAGTGAGTACATCTATTTTTGTAAACCATTTTATACATACCTCAATTGTTTTAAATTATGATAACAGTGATTGAGTCTATGTATTCTACAATTACTGTCGGTATGTTGGGGTTTTGTATACATTACTTGTTACTATATTGTGAATAGTAGCATGACCACAAGTCATGATTGACAGTACCGTGGGTGGTAATTGGGTAGATATAAACATTATAATCGCCCTTAATACTGTAAAATGATAAAAGCTTGCTTTGATTAAACTAGGATGCACTCGCCAGTATTTCTTGCTGATAAAATGTTTTTAAAACGCGTTTCAGGTAACAAAATGTGAAAGCCAAATAGAAGCCAGCTGGAGAGCACTGAAGGCTTGAAAAAGTGGCTATAAAAGTTACCTAAATAAGAATGAAGTTTTATTTCAAAAAATTAGTGTTTATCCCTATAAACATATTATAATGGAAACTTGGGTTTTTCCCATGTATTTATTATTTATAAAAGTGTGGTGTTTTAACTCTGATAAACTATTTCCTAACTAGGGTCCTGATGTTTATTTCTGCTGCCAAATTAATAAACACCGATACCACCATCTCTGTGTGCTGCTCGCGGCCGCTCGCCCCTTGGGGCAAGGGGTCGGGGGTTGCGACGGGACACTACAAGAAAACTGGGTTTTTAGTACGTGCAAAAGCGTCCTAAAATGCTATTTTATAGGACCTTTCATTTAATAGGACCAACGGTAAAAGAGTTTCATGTAAAGGGGTCGTAATAAGTCCCGGAACTAAAAAAGCGTCCTAACATATCAAATAAGATTATGAAACCAATTTTATGGTCGCGTAATATGTCTTTGAACAACCAAAATAGTGTCCTAATAAAAACATATTAGGACACTTTTACGATGTTCCAACATGTGCTTACATACTTTTAATCTTTTGATACACTTACAAGCGTCCTTAGAAATTAATTGATGGGACCCTTATGATGTAACATTATAGCTAATTTAGTACCAAGAAAAGGGTCCTAATATACCAAATAAGATTATGAAACCAATTTTATGGTCGCGTAATATGTCTTTGAACAACCAAAATAGTGTCCTAATAAAAACATATTAGGACACTTTTACGATGTTCTAACATGTGCTTACATACTTTTAATCTTTTGATACACTTACAAGCGTCCTTAAAATTAATTGATAGGACCCTTATGATGTAACATTATAGCTAATTTAGTACCAAGAAAAGGGTCCTAATATATCAAATAAGATTATGAAACCAGTTTTATGGTCGCATAATATGCCTATAGACAACTTAAATAGCGTCATAAAAAGAACATATTAGGACACTTTTACAATGTTCTAATATGTGATTACCTACTTTTAATCTTTTGATACACATACAAGCGTCCTTAAAAATTAATTTATAGGACCCTTATGATGTAACGTTATAGCTTCTTTAATATCAAGAAAATGGTTCTAATATTCCAAATAAGATTATAAAACCAATTTTATAAACAGACCATCAACATATAACATCCTAATAGTTATTGTATAACATCAACTAATGAAAGAATTATTATATTTCAAATAAGCATGTTCATAATAAAAACATTAACCATAAATAAGTTATAACATTATCTAACATAAAGTCTTAACATTTAACAAAGAAATTAAAAGCAATTAAAGAAATAAGAAGCAAAAAATCTTGAGTCATCATGCGTCCTCAATCCTCATGGACTACCTACAAATAAACCATCCATGTATAAGCATTAAGTTCCATGATATTAAAATTATATGTATCACAAGTTCAACAAATACATACCGAGATGAATGGATAGGGCCATGCGATGGATGCACCAATACAATCTTGAATTGTAGAAAATAAACCATATGGTCTTACCAAGTTTTCATCTTTTTTTTATTGGTACTTGAACGTTTACCTCACACCATTCTGGTCCAATCTCTGTACCACCAACTAGATCATTTGGGTCCAAGCTCTGGACCCTTCCTCTTGCTACAATCTCGGTAGAGTTTAGAATGCTTTTCAGGAAAACTTCATCTCCGACCTAGATTTTAGTTTTCAACAAATATTTATTAAACTCTAGTCATAATAGTGCAAAGAATCATTTTACAATAAAATTAATAAAGTTTTACACTAGCAGGCTAACATTTTTATAGAAAAACTAAGGAAAATTGCTTTTTAAAGATTTATATAGAAAAATACCCGTAAACGTTGATGTCCATTGGTTACATTGGGGAAATGTTGTGATGCAAGAGGTTGAACACTGGAACCACCCCTCGACCCTTCCATTTCTGATACTTGAGCTCGTAACTGGACCACAGTACTAGTAAGCTCTTCACATTGAGACTTCAATTGGATGTTTTCTCTATGACATGCCGAACAACTCGGTATTACACCCCAAACATCAGCAGCACGAACACCCAGACCATACATAACCGCATCACCATTTCGATCATTACCCATTACTTTAGAAAAAAACATCATCTGGTCCAGGCTTATCGATCGAGCCCTCAGGAAGATTAGAACTAAGTTGTTGCATCTGTGCCTACATTAGACATAGTAAAAAAATAAGGTATGTATTTTTAACAGCATCAAGAACACATAGAAAAAATATGTGTATGAATATATAAGCATATTACTTACAATTGCATTTGAAGCTTCCAAATTTTTTGTAGTTCCATCTTTGGAGAAACATGCACGAAACATTTCCAATCGACTTGGATCTTGTCCCTTAGATGCCTGTTTGAATAAAAAGAAAATAAGTATTAACAATGGATATCGACATGCTACATTAACAATTTCACTATCTCATACAATCACCTTTAGCTCTTCACGGACTCTAGCATAACTTTTTTTACCCGTTACTTGAACCATCTTCTTCTTTGCCTGATTCGCCTTGTTTTTTTTTCACTTACCAGCTTCAGTAGACAAGTGAAATTTTAGAACGGGAAATAAACTAATGTTATTTAAAGTGGTAGGCTATTTCATACCTTAGACTTTTCTTTATTCCAATACTTCACAGGTTTCTTCCATTGTTTTTTTGCACTTGTTTTGGCCTAGAACTTATTTGTTCCTTCAGTGACAAAGACGGATCATGGTATAGTTCCTTAACTCTTGCCCTCCAGTTCTTCACCTTCCGCCCAAATGATTGCAATATCCAGCCATTAGCAACTTCAGGAATATCAAATTTTCTCTAAAAATGAAACAGGTTACATGAGAAAACAAATACTTAAGTCATTAACATACATATTTTTAATTATGTACCTTTAAGAGTGCAAGCAACGCTTGTTTTTTGGCGGCCTTAACTTTATTCCATGGTTTATAAATCGGACAATACTTTCCACTCCTTGAAAGGGTTCCCATGAAATGGGTCAGTTGACTACTTTTGTCATTAATAGGTTGTCCGTGTGCATTAACTAAAATAGGAATTCTATCCCATTTTTCTTGGGCCCAAACCTTTGGCATACGTGTTGGTCCTCTCACTCTTTTACGTACATTCCGAACTACAAAAAGTAAACATGATTTACAATATACATGTATACATTAAAAATACTAAATATATGATTTAACAAAAAAAAATGAAGCAATCAAGTAGATCAAATAAACCTGCTTCATTTTCTTGTTGTGAAACTTCATGCTCTTCTTCATTTTCTGGAACTTCACATTCTTCTTCAACCAGTTCTTCATTCTGATTTTCTAAATCATTCACCTTTTCTAAATCTTCCATGACTTTATCTCCATCATCTTTAAAACTATCTTGTTCTTCATAAGCTTCATTCTTATCTATATCTTCAATATCATCAAATTCAACATCATCTTGTTCTTCTATGATATCTATAGTTACAAAAAAAAAGCAAGCATCAAAAACAGTTAATTGAATCTAGACTTAATATTAATTAAATATCATACATAAAATATTTGGAAAACAAATATAGGTACCATGAAATCTCATGTCACGCTCCCCGTGGTCATCATCATTGTCAACTGCAAATAACTTTCTCTTAGCTACAAGTGATCTCCCTCTTGTATCAATTACTTGTCCCTTTTGCATATGAGATTCTGAAGATGTTAGCACATGGGAGACAGTCGGAGCAATGAATCGTTTCTGTGCTAAATTAGTATATCTTTTCAGGGACTGCGGAGCAATGTATGTTGGACGTTGTTTCTGTAAGTCGAATTGTTAGAGAAGAAACCGAAAGAAATTATATTATCTGTATTTGATATTAGTACCTTTTTAGAGATTTTTGTAGCAGCTTCTTGATAATGTTGCTCAACATCAACATCAGAACCAGGCATATACTCAACATCTATATCTTTCCCACTGGTATCCATTGATTTCTTTTTCTTTTTCTTTGTTTTGTCACTCTCTGCTAGACTTGTCAAAGATTTAGCAATATTTTTCAATCCCAAAGCTTGTAATTTTATTTGGTTCTCTTGAATCCTTGACATTCTACTCTTTTCATGGGACATCGTCGATATCTGCCAGGTGATCATGCTTTTCGAAAAGATAAGAAGTCTTTTGATGGCACAAAAGAAACGGAGAGGCAACCACGTGGCTTAACAGGATCAGAAGTACTTGATGAGCTAAATGGTTTTGAAATTAAATTTGGAAAGCTTGTGAAGACCAACCCTGATCTACCATTTAACTAGAAGAAGAGAAGTATTTTTTTTGAGTTACCATACGGGAAAACTAACTTGCTACGCCATAATCTAGATGTAATGCATATTGAGAAGAATGTTTGTGACAGTGTCGTTGGAACGTTAATGAATCTAGATGGAAAGACCAAGGATCATTTAAAAGCACGCCTTGATTTTCAAGAAATGGGTATTAGACCTGAACTTCATCCTAAAGTTCAGAATAACAACAAAGTGTATTTACCACCTGCTTGTTTCTCAATGGATAAAAAAGAGAAAGATATATTTTGTCGTGTTCTTAAAAAGGTTAAAGTTCCAGATGGTTATGCAGCTAATATATCAAGATGCGTAGAGTTAAAACCTCCAAAACTGTTTGGCCTTAAAAGTCATGATAGCCATATTTTGATGCAGCAGTTGCTTCCCATTGCTTTGCAAAATGTGTTACCTAAGCACGTGCGTTATCATGTGATAAAGCTATGTCGTTACTACAAACAGTTATGCTCAAAAGTTCTTAATCCAAATGATTTGGTTCAAATGGAAAATGAGATTGGAAAAATCCTTTGTGATTTAGAAAGGATTTTTCCGCCATCATTCTTTGATGTCATGGTTCATCTTTCGGTTCATCTTGCTTCAGAGGCCAAATTAGGAGGGACAGTTCATTACCGTTGGATGTATCCAATCGAGAGGTGTGCGTTCATATTTTAGTAAATACTTTTTTTTAAAGATAATATTGAATCTGATCTTAATATTTTTTTATCACTCAGGTATTTATCTACATTAAAATCTTACGTAAAAAATAGGAGTAAACCCGAGGGTTCCATTGCAGAAGGATATTTAGCTGAAGAATGTTTGTCATTTTGTTCATTGTACTTATCAAGTGATGTCGAGACCATACATAATAAGACAAGTCGGAATTATGATGACGGTGGTTTCGAGGATATTTTACCTATCTTTTCTATGTCGGGTCGGCCGATTGGTGCTACAGTGGTAGAGATACTTGACCTTGACATTTTGGCTAAAGCACATTCATATGTGTTATTCAATTGTAGTGAAGTTGATGAATTTCGAACGTAAGTAGTTATTTAGATGTTGTGAGTTCCGTTTATTATATTATATTTAAAATTGTTTTTGTTGTTATCATCATTATCATCTTTTGACGTTGCAGAGAACATCTGACGAATGTTCGTCATGAAAATCGGAAATTACGTGAGCGTGAGATTCAGCGTTTACATAGCGAGCCTTTTGAGTCGTGGTTTCAAGATCATGTAAGGAATAGACATAGATATATTACTTTTAAAATACAATTTTAATGATATAACATTTTCAAGCTTCTAATCGCTAGATGTATAACGAAGAATTTAACACATCTTGCCTTAATTCAGGTTGAGGAGCTGCATACCAGAGGGGATCATAGAATCACGGAAGATCTAAGAAACTTGGCAAGTGGCCCAGCTGAGTTTGTGAAAAAATATAAGGGATTTATCATAAATGGTTTCCGGTTTCACACAAAAGATCTGGAACAGAATAGGAAAACACAAAATAGTGGAGTTATGCTTGAGGCCATGACTAATAGCTTCTCAAGTGCTAAAGATAACAATCCTATCGTGGGAGATGTAACATACTATGGGGTTTTGAATGATATCATTGAGTTGGAATATGCTGTTGACAGGAAAGTAGTTTTGTTCCATTGTGATTGGATCTCGAATGGTTCAAGGAAAAAGCAAGATGAGAATGGGTTTACTCTACTCAATTTTGAAGGTTTGAACCCTCATAACGACCCTTTTATACTAGCTTGTCAAGCACAACAAGTATTTTATGTTGCAGATCGTGTTGACAAAGGATGGAAAGTTGTGATCAAGACAACGCCTAGAGATTCTTATGACATGAATGAACAAACATGTCTTGAGAATGTGGAAACACATTTGCAGAGTGACACATCTACGGGTCCTCAACTTGATGAAAATATGAATATTGAATTGGTTAGAAGGGGTTTAAATGGGACCGTTGTTGACAAAAATACCTTAGTTTTTTACGGAGATGAAGATCTATTTGAAGCTGCTTCATGATTTCAATTAGTTATTTAGTAATATGATTTTTTTCATCGCATATTCAATACTTGTATTTGATTTTTTTTCTGCATCGCTGATAATAATTATTTTTTCATCGCTATTGCTTGTTTTTTAATAGTTATGTCTATGTGAACAAATATGTTCACAACTAGTACATCTGCTGGGTTAGATCAGATCTTGCCTCGGATGTTCTATCATAAAGTACTTGGGGTTGGAACTCACTTGGAATAGATGGAGTAGTTTTGACTTGTCATGTTTGGGCTAGACAAAAATTCTTATGTACTTTAATGTAATGGTGTAACCGTGGGGTTTGGATGGTGTATACCCCAACACCTTGCTCGGTTTTAATTTATGAATGAAAGTTTGAGTTGGCCATTCAAACAAAATTTGATTAAGTTTGTGTCGCACTTTCAACCAGAGAAAACCACAACCCAGGGTGGAAATGAATGTAGCAGGATGAATGATGAAACTTTAGTTTCATAATTATTGTTTGTTTACTACCATCCCGTGTAATCACGGGTCAATAACCTAGTGTTATTATAAAACTCTAGCGAATAAACGTCCTATAAAACTTATGTTTTACGACTCATATATCAAGTATCCTATTACGGTGTATTATAATAACACCATAATGATTAAGCGTCCTTTAGCAGTAAAAGTTATAAGACCCTAGTGTCAAGTGTCCTATTAAGTTATGTTATAACAAAACTCTAGCGAATAAGCGTCCTATAAAACTGATGTTTTATGACTCAAATATCAGGTGTCCTATTACAGTCTATTATAGTAACACCACAATGATTAAGCGTCCTATAAAGGTTAAATTTATAAGACCCAAGTGTCAAGTGTCTTTTGAAGTTATATTATAATAAAACTCTAGTGAATAAGCGTCCTATAAAACTAATGTTTTATGACTCAAATATCAAGTGTCCTATTACGGTGTATTATAATAACACCACAATAATTAAGCGTCCTATAAAGTTTAAAGTTATAAGACCAAAGTATTAAGTGTCCTATTAAGTTAAGTTCTAATATGACTTCGACTAGAAAGAGTCCTATAACACTGAACATTTATGACTTAACTACAACGTGTCCTATTAAGTTATGTTATAATAGGACCCCAGATGATCAAGTGTCCTAATACAGTACCACATAATGGGACACTAACAATTAAATGTCTTATAAAGTACTTTATTAGGATCTACATTTTAAGTGTCTTATTAAATTATATGATAATAGGACCCTAAAAAATCATCCATCCTATTAAATAGTTTTTGAGGACACCGGTTTAGTAGAGTATACTATAAAAGGACCCCAAAAGTTCATTTGTCCTATTAAATAGTTTTTTAGGACCCTCTTTTACAAGCGTCCCACAGAAAAGGTCCTAAAAAGCCATTTTTGTTGTAGTGGGAGGTGGTATCAGAGCTACAACCACTGGTTTAAGCCACAGAAGCGTTTTGCTGACACCAACATTTTTATCAAATTATGTTAGGAAATAATCTATGTGTATATATGTATATTATTATTTTTTGTTATTTGACAATCTGTTAGTTTACAGTATGAGTGAGCAAGGTACTTCTGACGCCTATCGTCATCTAGCTAGTTCCCCCAAGAGTGAAGGAACTTCATCACAGCCTACTCCTTTGGGGTATTCTGCTGACACTGAAAAAGGAATCTTCATTTTTAAGGCGCAATCCGAGGAACCATTCCCTTCGAAAAAGAGAGGATGGTTTAGTAGGGGAGCACATGAGAGGAGAAAGCGAATGAGAAAGTTACAACAACAAAGAGCGTTAGCAGCAGCCAATAGGCAAGTAAATGCCCAAACCCAAGAAGCAGTTAATAGACAGTTGGCAAACTTTCATATGCTAGCCACCACTACAGCAGATCCAAACCTTGATCAGATAGTCGCACCACAACCATTGCCTTTATTTCCAACCCAACCAATGGATATAGAACCTAACCAAGGAAATCAATTTCCCATACCAGCATTTGACCCTAACGAAATACCTAGAATCCCATCACCTAACCCTCTAGCGTATGATCCGTGGGAAGATGACCATAGGGAATATCAGGAACTCTATCCACAGGGAGAACCGATACCAAATCCCATAGTAGTGATGATGTCTAGATACACATATAGATGTTTTAGGCTTTAATATGTTGTATAAATTTTTGTACTTGTTTGTTCTATTATTTTTCTTGTATTGAACATGTTGTATTTCAAGTTCCGTGCATTGTAACATTTTATTATGAATGAAATCAATTTATTTTTAATTCTATTATCACAACTAGCGTTATGTGTGATGAGCAATCTTTCTTCGTCTCACTCCGATGTTTCCGCCATCGGTTGAGGTGTGACCGATTGCTATCAGAGCCATAACTATAGGGAATTAGGAAAATTGCCATGCTTTTGACCTAGTCTATAGTTAAGTACCAAATTCGACCATACTTGATTCATATGTTAATCTCTTGAAACGCCTCTTATGTGTTAATATCTTGAAATGCTTTATGTGCTTATACTTGTTTTTATATTTCAAACATACGCCTTCCTAAGGCATTTTACTCGTTTATACTAAACTCGAAACCACTCGTAATATACGACGACTTCACCAAAATAGGCGTGAAACTGACAATTTGGTGAACGAATCTCAATCCATCTATTCTTTTTACACGAAATTCGCCACCAAGTTAGGTGTGAAATCTCCACCTTGATGGAGAATTTCCATTTCAAATTCTAGTGGACCCTCGTCAAAGTGTCGAAATTAAATTTTGACCTGACGAGTACCAACCACACTTAGGGTACAAAATCGTCAAGTTAGGGGTGAAATCCGCACCTTGTCGACTAGTCCCGCTCCTTGTTTTTCAAAAATCCCGCCAAGTCTCGAATTTTCGATTGATTTAGAACATGTAGTAACTGGAAGGGTGAATACCGTTAACCGAAATATCGGCGAGAGTATTCCACCTATTAGGCCAAAGCATGTTTCTCAAATTCAAAAGAATTTTCGACCACTTTGGTTTAGTCAAAGTTCCGTTTTGGAACAATCCAAGTTTTAATCAAACCTATGTTTTACTAGTATCAATCTCATATTATGCAATTCTCCCTTTTAAAATTAGAATTTCTTTCGGGATTGTTTTCTTATATACCCATCATGCTAAATCTTTCTTACATCCATACATCATTCACATGCATGATTTCAAAAAAAAACGTCACTCGCTTTGATTTACATTCCTTGTAGCCCCAAAATGGAGACATATCATCGAGATATGAGTGATTTCCTTACCTTGACGATTAACTCCACCCCTTCTTTTCTTAAAACGACCTCACCGATGAGTTAGGGGTGATTCCCTTACCTAGGTGATCGTTACCAAAATTTTCTTTCAAAAGAGACTTTATTATACAGCACGATCAAGTTTTATATCTAAGTCGTTTTCTTTCATTTGTCAAAATCCCTACTTATGCAAATTTCAAAATTCATTGTTTTATTAAACCTATATCTTACCCCATAATCTATTTCACATAAACCGCATACACGAAATACTTAGTCATACCATAAACGTTTTGTTTCCCAATTTTCAAAAATTTGACGAAATGCTACCCATCAACTTAACCGGTCTACTGAATATCTTGCCCACAAATTTCATGCTTAACATAAATCACTAACACGCTCACGTTATATCATTACACTAAGGACTTTTATTCACAATCGAAAATCAAATCAACCTTCCTCACATGCCTATAAGATCTCATAGATATTATAAGATCATTTTACTAAAACTCTTTTCAAAATCAATAAATCATTTTACTAAAAACACTTTTCAACGATCACTAAGTTCATTATACTAAATTTCTTTTTAAGAATCAACGTTTTCACGAGAACCTCCAAATTTCAAATTTCTTATTTTAATGCAAGATTCTTTAAAATGATGCAAACCTATTATTTTCAAAAGCCTTTTATACATACACCACTCAATACTTCCTTTCAACTTCAAAACACACAGGCAAGAAAACTTCATAGGGATCGACCATTTTCGACTTACCTGAATTCTTCTAAAACAAAAGTAGCATTTCCGTTCTTTACAAAATACGTCATGCATAACCTGTAAATACCTTATACTCTTTTTACATGCACCAACTAAATCCCCATATCATCGTATATGTTTTAGTCGATATCTCGCGACAATTACATTTATACCATTCGATTTTACATACTCAACCTGTTGATTGTTTTATATGCTTAAATTCGTTATGCTTCGATTAATACTATATACGCAATCATTATTATTCATACTCACACTCATACTCATACTCATATTCATAAGAATACGTTTTATGCTTATACTTTGTCGCAACCCCCGACCCCTGCCCCAGGAGGCGAGCGGCCGCAAGTTCGCACATTCGGTGGTATCGGTGTTCATTTATTTGGCAGCGGAATTTATATTAGGACCGTAGTTAGGAAATAGTTTATCAGAGTAAAACACCACATTTTACATTAATAAATACTTGAGAAAAACCCAAGTTTCTATTACAACATTGTTTATAGGGATAAACCCTAATTTGTTGAAATAAAACTTCTTCTTTATTTAGGTAACTTTTATAGCCACTTTTCCAAGCCTTCAGTGCTCTTCAGCCAGCTTCTATTTGGATTTCACATTTTGTTACCTGAAACGCGTTTAAAACATTTTTGTCAGTGGAAAATACTGGTGAGTGAATCCCAGTTTAATCAAAACAAGTTTTATCATTTTACAACATTGAAGGTAGCCCGCAATTACATTTGTTTACATCTACTTTAATTACCACCCACGGTACTGTCAATCCTGACTTGTGGTCATGCTACTACTCACAGTGTAGTAACAAGTAATGTATACAAAACCCCAACATACCGACGATAATTGTAGATTTACAAATACTCAATCACTGTTAAATATAATTTAAAACAGTTGAGGTTTTGTAAAAATAGTTTACAAAAAGAGGATAAACTCACATTGCTAATTTAGGTATTTCCTTGTGACTTCCTAGTTATAATCTATTAATTTAAACAATGCACACGCGTTAGTATAATAACCCAAATTTACATTAGCTATACCCTCCCCCCGAGACAGAACTCCAACGACTGAGTCAGGCAGAGCCTTGACATGCGTTACAGAGCACTAGATCAATCGGGCAGAGTTACTAATACGTAACCGGGGGTTATAATACTTACAACGAGGCAGAGCTTCGCTTTTTAGTGGGTATTATACCCGAGAGTTATTTCTAATATTTAGAATTTTGAGAGAGATTCGAAAGTTTTGAAACTGAAGCCGATCTCTTCTTTTTATAGGGATGATCAGTGGGTTTCTCGTGCCCCGCGAGAGATGAAGACAGGGCCTTCGCAACCCGCGAGAGCTTGTAGAGTAGGCCCTAGCCTTGCTGACTCAAGGACTAGCTTCGACACGCATCGTGACACGTGGCGGCCTAGGGTTACGCCTGGTGTCAGCGGGTCGCGGCCCGTGACAGCTTGCCTCAACACTGTCGCGCCCCGCGAGCGACATAAAATATTTTTTTTATTTGATTTTTGTTAAAATAAGGGTATTTCTGGCCTATTTCTCGTATACGGAGTGTATTTTAGGACATATAGGGGTGTTTTAATAATTTTAGGAGGGTTGTTATATCCTCCCCACCTTGTTTTAGAACTCGTCCTTGAGGTCTACTGGAATAGGTGTGGATATTTCCTTTGCATCTCTGATTCGAGCTCCCAAGTGTATTCTGGTCCTCTCTTGGAATCCCATTTTACTTTGACCAAAACTAATCTCTTGCGTTTGAGATTCTTGATCTTTCTGTCTTCAATCTGTAGCGGCCTTTCTACAAAACTTAAGTTTCTCATTTACCTCTATGTCCTTAAGAGGTACCACTAATGATTCATCTGCTAAGCACTTTTTGAGATTACATAAATGAAATACATCATGTATTCCTGCCATTTCCTCTGGCATTTGTAGCTGATAAGCTATTGGTCCTATCCTTCTAATAATCTCAAAAGGTCCAATATACCTGGGGCTTAGCTTTCCCCTTTTGATGAATCTAACTATTCCTTTCTATGGAGAAAATTTTAATAACACTTTATCCCCTATTTAGAATTCCAACAGTTTTCGCCTGTTATCAGCATAACTCTTTTGTCGATCGCGTGCTGCTTTTAGTCTTTCCTTAACTTGAATAATCTTGTATGTTGTTTCTTGTACTATCTCTGGTCCAGATAGTTGCTTTTCTCCAATTTCTGCCCAACAGACTGGAGTTCGGCACTTTCGTCCATAAAGTGCTTCAAACGGTGCAACATTGATACTGGTATGATAGCTGTTATTGTAAGAAAATTCTATTAATGGTAAATGATCGTCCCAATTTCCTCCGAAATCAATTACACAAGCTCTAAGCATATCCTCCATTGTTTGAATTATCCTTTCGCTTTATTCGTCCGTTTGAGGATGATAAGCTGTGCTTAGATTTAACTTGGTTCCCATTGCTTTTTGGAAACTAGTCCAAAAATGAGAAGTAAAACTGCTATCTCTATCAGACACAATAGATAAAGGAATTCCATGTAATGAAACTACTTCATTTACATATAACTTGGCTAGTTGTTCCATACTGAAAGTTTCCTTCATTGGTAAGTGTTGGTGCACTTCATCTGTCGACTTCGTCTTGGATCGAGTCTTTCATTGTATTGTATAGATTAGGGCACGTTTTAAGAGAAAATAGGAGATTATATGTGTTTAGTGAGCAGGTTTCGCTCAAAGGGGCTTAGACAGGAGGTTTCGCTTATTTGGACAGGTTGAGGTTTCGCTTATATGTACATGTACATATAAGCGAAATCATAAACACTATATATAGGGGTTCCATGAGCGAAATCAGAATCAACACCTTGTATTCCATACTGAAGTGCTGCCGGTGTGAAGAACTACTTGTAATTGCATTTTAATCAATACAATCAGTAGTTAAAGTGAAGTATAAGCTGTTTCTACCTTCGTTTATTGTTATTCCGCACCTGAAACGAAGTTGAACACCTCTGAACGACTCGTTCGGGTCAAATCACGATCCTACAAGTGGTATCAGAGCTCAGGAGGAGGAGTTCTGCAGAGAATAGCTGGAATTCTTCGAGATTTCTTACTTCTACACCTTCTTTCATCATTTCAGAAAGTTTTACCGGTCAAAATTCGCTTAAAATTTCACAGATCATAGACAATTGGACATTAACAAACCCTGGAAAGTTTCGGACCTAAATACGGACTAAAAATGGATCAAATTAACCTCCGATTAGGTTTCGCTCATTCGGACATATTGTGATTTCGCTTATTTGTCATCAGGGTTTCGCTTGTGTGTCACATAATTGAAAGGTTTTGCTCCAAATTGCATTGTATTTTCGCTTTTGTGAACACAAGTTTCACTCCAAAGATTCATCAAGGTTTCGCTCCAAAGGACATCAGTAGTTTCGCTCTTCTGAACATCATAGTTTCGCTTATACGGACAAACCCTAGTTTCGCTTTTGTGGACTTCTGAGATTTCGCTCTTGTGTACAACATCATATTTCGCTTATAAGGTCATCCAGAACTTCTGAGATTTCGCTCTTGTGTACAACATCATATTTTGCTTATAAGGTCATCCAGAACTTCTGAGATTTCGCTCATTTGTCACTGAATTTGAAAAACGTGCTAAGTCATCATGGATACCGAGTTCTACAACGCGTTTGCTACTTCGTCTACTCCGGCTTCCATTGCTCAGAACATGAATTTGGAAAACGAAACGGGAACTACTCAAAAACCCCCGAAGCTAATGAGCATTGAGGAATATTATGGATGGAAAGATAGGTTCGAAAACTGGGTACAAGCTAATCATCTGAGATCATGGGAGTGTATTTTGAAGAAATATGTTTTGCCACAGACTGATTTGAAAGTTGACAAAAGAATATCTGAATTTAGTGATCAAGAACGTGATATGTATAGAGCTGAAAAGATGATGATTAGTCTACTTCAGCAAGCTATCAAAGAAGACATTTTCATCCTGCTACAGCATGACAAAACTGCAAAGTCAATCTGGGATGCACTTAAAGTCAAATTTGAGGGTAGCGAGAATATGATTAAAAGCAAGAAGGCACTGTTAAAGAAAGAGTTTGATCTGTTCAGCAGTCTACCGGGTGAAGAGACAAAGAAGCTGATTGAAAGATACTGTCACCTTGTGCGATCTATGTCAATGCTTAGTATAAAAAAGGATCCTGAAAAGTGGGTAGACAAATTAGCTGATGCGTTACCGCAAAAAGAGTGGGGAACTTATTTGATGATCCTAAAAAACACAGGGGTTTATGATGGGTTAACAATTGGTCAGTTTATCGAAAAGATTGAGGGTCAAGATTTGGAACAGCAGAAGATCGCAAGGATGAACAGTCTAAGTGGTCAACAGGATGTAAAAATGTATTACAAAGGTAGTGTTCCGATTCCAGAAGCTGAGAGTAGTCCGAAAATCCAGACTGCTTTTAGTGCTGGAGATTCATCGGAAAAAGCTGATCAAAGTTCAAACAAAAGCAGCAGTGGTTTCTCATTATATCCGAGTGTCAATCCGAAAGAGACTACATCAAGTTTCCATTCTCAGAGCACAAAGACAGGAAATGGTTATGTGATCCAGTGCAATATCGCTTTGAATCTTCCTGAAGGTCAAAGTTTTTCTGAAGAAACCGCTAAAGATCACATGGCTTTACTTGGTTCTGTGTTATTATCTTATGAGGGTTTAGTTGCTGGTCGAATCGGAAATCCTATGCTCACAAAGGAGGATTACGATCAAATAGACGCCGAAGAGATGGAACTGATGGATATCAAATGGTGTCTAGCGAGTGTTCTTAGACGTGCTGAAAAGTTCAAAACGATTACCGGAAGAAATGACTTTCTTAATGCTCATGTATCTACTTTAGGTTTTGATAAATCTAAAGTTACTTGTTTTCGATGCAGGGAGAAAGGCCATTTCAAACGGGAATGCAAGAACAGGGAAGCTAGTGGTGCTCAGAATCCGTTTGGAAAAGATGATTATTACCGGAAAGCCATTTATCAACAGGTTGGTCAAACACAAGATTCATAGACGGCTCATGGTAGAAGAATCGAGGATTCAAAAAGAGCGTGTGTGGTGGATTTTAACTGGAACAATTATATATCTCCTGATAGCAAAGCATGCATAGTCGATCAAGATGATGAGAGGCTACCTGAAGGTTTCAGTTGGAATACGTTTGCAGATGAGAATGGGAATTTTAAAGCGTTCATCGCTAAGATTGTCAGAGAACCAGACATATTCACCGAGTGGATGAAGTCTATTGGTGAGACTGTGAAGAATATGGATAAAGAGTCGGTTGCATCTGAAGAAAGATCACATAGCTCAGATGAAAGTTCACAAAGTGATGAAAGTTTAGAAAAGGAAGTTGTATTTGATCAAACACCGTCAGATTCTGGTTTATCCGATGCTGATTCTGAAAAATCTGTACAGTTTGATCAGTCACCAGTTGATGATAGAAATAGTGATAATGAGGAAGAAAAACATATCGATATTGCTAAATCTCATCTTTCTTTTGAAAGTTTTCATTTTTATTTTGCAGATCGCTTGGAGAAACTGAAGGAGAAACGGGCTGCAAAAGAACAAAAAGAAATGAAGTCTAAAAGTGTTGCTGAGAAGAATGTTGAGACTGAGCAGGTAGGTGAAGTAGAAAAGATGACTGAAGTTGAGAAAGTTGTTGAAGTCGAGAAGATCATCGAAGTAGAAAAGATGATTGAAGTTGAAAAAGTGGTTGAAGTGGTAAAGACAATCGAGATTGAGAAGATTGTTGAAGTTGTAAAGCCGTGCTTGAAGTGTTTGGAAGCCTGCAAAGAATGTGCAGTCAAAGATGAGAAGTTGACAGAGTATGAGAAGATGAAAGAGCAGTTACTGTTCAACCTCAACTATGTGAAAGAATCTTATGATGTCTTGAACAAAACAGTAACTGGTCTCCAAAAGACAAATTCTGAGAGAGAACAAGCATTAACGATGATGAATGCTGTGATGATGACAAAGCAGAAAGCTATCAACTTTTACATCGAAGAGAGTGCTAAATGGAAGCAAGAGTTGGAGACAGAAAAGATCGAGAATGAGAGAATTAGACGTTTGTTACAAAGTTATTCTAGTTCTGATTATCTCATTGACCGTATTTACCCAACTGTTGCAGGTATGGAAGCGTTTCAAGACGAGAAGCCGAAGAAAAAGAAAGATAGTGGTAAGAAACCGACTGCTAGCTATAACAAGTGTCCGCCTCCGATCTGGGAAGGTTATTCTCCCAGAAAACCAAATGAGGAGCAAGTCGAAAAAGCAGTCAATATAAAGCTAAAAACCGACACAACTGACGTTTTACCAGAAAACATTGACGTTACTTTCACATCGTCTGACACTGATCATGAGTTTAAGTTAATCAAAAAGGTGGTCGATCAGGTGTTGGATACTGATGAGGAGTCTGAGTCAAAGTCTGAGTCTGGGTGTTCAAGTTCGTCTGTCAAAAGTTCGAGTTCGTCGAGGAATAGTTCAAAGTCGTCGGTTAAACGGTCTTATAGTAAAGAATTTTTGTTATCAAAAGCAAATTTGGATGAAGAAACATTTGAAGTTGCATACACTTTAAATGATTCGGACAAATTATATTATGACAAAGAATTTCCAATAAGAAGTGTTCGTTTTGACATGATCAAAAAGGTTTTCAAAATGACAGAAATTAATATTTCTGAAATAAAAGATTTAAATCTTACTGAAAAACCTAAAAAGTACACTTCAAGAGTTCAACAACGTCTAAACAAGAAAAAGGGTTACAATTCTGGTTCTGGTTTTCAAAAGAAACCAAACCAAAATCGTAGCTACAAAAAGAAAGGTCTTGGATTTATTCCACCAGAAAATCATAAAAATTTGAAAAATTCTAAAACAAAAACAGAATTTGTGTCAGGTGGAAGTGCAGAAGAGGAACAGAAGAAACCATTATGGAGACAGTCAAATCAAGAGTTTCTTGCTGAAAAGAAGAAGAATGGAACTGAAGTTTGTCACTCAACAGAAACTAGAACCTGTTACAAATGCAATGAAGCTGGTCACATTGCATGGAACTGTCCGAAAAATGCCAAGTCAAAACAGGGAGTTTCTAACAAGTTGAAAGGAAAAGTTGTTGATATTGAACCACCAACCGAAAAATTTAAAATTTATGAAAACTCAACTTATGAGGTTGGTGAGTGTTCTAAAAAGAATTTTTATAAAAAGAAAGAGAAAGACAACCAAGTGTGGGTTGTTAAGAAAGTTGATGAGAAAGTCGACGATGAATCTGGTTCCACAAAGCCAGAAGAGCCACAGGTTGAGATGAAAATTTCAGTGAATGATGATGAGTTTCCATCACTGAAATTTGAAGAAGTTAAACAGAAAGTTGGCAAGATTGATATCTCGAATCAGTTTTACAAAGAGAATACTAAGTTTGATGTCGAGAAAACATTCAATGGAAGTGTTAAGAAAATTTTTGGGAAAATGTTGAATGGGAAAGCTAAGGGGGTTAAAGATTTTTATGCAACTAAAAAGGCAACTTACAACCCTACTGCGCAAGAACTGAAAGCCATCAAGTCTGAGAAGACTTGGATGGAAGTTTGTTTTTCGTAAAGTCTTAGGACTATGCCGGAGATCCCAAGTTTGTAATCTGGATCAGGAATCGGCATCTTTCTTGAAAATTGATGATTGTGAATGAATCTTATAAAGTTTAAATTTTTACAGGATAAGTGTGACTTGCCGGAGCTTCCAGGTTGGTAAGTGTGAAGCAGGAATCGGCATCTTGATTGGTAAAATGGTTTGTGTAGATGTTTTATTCCTACATGTGGTTATATGTTTTGGATATACTTACAAGTGGTAAGAGGTTGATTCTGACAAAGTGATTACTCAAGGTCATTAGTTTGAACTTGATGTAATTCTGATACAAGAGATTGAATGGACAATGTGATGAACCAAACCCCTAACTTTACAAGTGGTAAATTTAACAAAACTTATTTTCCTGAAAAATCATTTTGGTTAAAACAAACTTAAGTGTTTTGAAATCATAATGAGAAAATAGTTTTGTGAAAGGGGGAGTTCTGATTGTTTATGCCAAGTGGATGGCGATTTGAAGCGATTCGATATCGGTTGTCAAGTTTTGTACAGTTTGTTTTCAAATTTCCTAAAATGTGTTTGCATTAGAAAATTTGAAAAAGGCAAAAACATGATAAAATTCAAAAATGAGTTTTTGTGTCAAAGAAGAGGAAATGATAGTACATCAGTAGACAGTTACAGTATGCTAAAGAAATGTAATGTTTAAAAAGTGTTAAACGGTCTCACTGATGATATGCCAATAGGTTTTTACACACTTAGTAAGCTTTTTCGGGATATAAACTAAATTTCAAACTTGCTTATTTCGTGGGGAACACTACTTGGATATATAGGTAACGCCTGAAATCTCGTTTGAAAGGTCCCTCTTTCTGAGATACTAGGTCTTTATGCTCAGTGATATCTGGGGTATTATTCCTAGACTTCTGCTGAATGGAAGTTCTGACCTAGTCCTCGAATAATACTTTACGCATGCTTGAAATATAGCGCAGCCCTCAGCAAATTGATGAAACAATAAAATTGATAGTCATTGCTGTTGTAATCAAAAGATCCTCTAAAGGGGACACACCCAAAAGTCGAGTCATGATCTCTCTGCTGAACGGTAGTTCTGACCTGAGCTCTCATGATTCTTCATAATTTATTAACCCTTACAGATATCATCTGTGGTATACTCACCTGTAAGACTGAATATTGGGATCTGGATACGGGAGTATATTCAAGAGGTGGGACACATGAATGAGTTTAAGTTCTTAAAACACCTAACTCATATCCTGAATCAGTTGAAATTTGTGTGAAAATTTAAGTGGATCAGTATATTGGCAATCTAAGTGAATTGTTTAATTCTTAATGTGTAACTAAGCTCAACGATACTTGTGACTTGTCAAAATCTGATATGATCCTCTTACATAAAACTCAAAAAATAGTGTCTGTAAATATTTCTTTATTGCATTTCTTTACATTCAAAAATCCAAAAAGATTTTGTGTGTGTTTTAGCTTAAACTTTTGAAAAAGTCAAAAAGATTTTCGACAACTGATGTTGGAAAGCTGATTGTCAAAGTTCCGAGTGCTAAACATGATGACATTGTTGTGAGGGGGAGTGTGTCTTAATCATCAAATGTGTTTTGACAATCAACAAGTGGTTCATCATAAAGAAAGTAGTTAGAGGGAGAGTTGTTGTTGGTGCACATGTTTATGAAAGAGAATTAGTGTTGGTGCACTTAATTTGTTAAATTCATAAAACTTATTTCTGGGTTAAGAATGTGCAGGAATAGCCAAGTTTAAATTCTGAATCTGAAGATAGAGTGCCAGGTTTCGATTCTGAATACAAAGCTTAAGTCGATCGTAGACCTGTGAAAGCCAGAAAATGTTTCTAAAAAAGATGTTGCTGAAGAACAAAGAAATGCTAGCAAATCGAGAGGGGGAGTCTGAAGATATTCTAGAAGATAATGTTAAAGGGAGTCTGTTGATGAAGACAGAGAGAGAGAAGCCCAGAGACTGATCAAGACTGAAGAAGTGAAGACATGAGATTGTCAAAGACTCGATGGACGACTCGTCAACATCTGAGGGGGAGTCTGTTGGTGCACTTCATCTGTCGACTTCGTCTTGGATCGAGTCTTTCATTGTATTGTATAGATTAGGGCACGTTTTAAGAGAAAATAGGAGATTATATGTGTTTAGTGAGCAGGTTTCGCTCATAGGGGCTTAGACAGGAGGTTTCGCTTATTTGGACAGGTTGAGGTTTCGCTTATATGTACATGTACATATAAGCGAAATCATAAACACTATATATAGGGGTTCCATGAGCGAAATCAAAATCAACACCTTGTATTCCATACTGAAGTGTTGCCGGTGTGAAGAACTACTTGTAATTGCATTTTAATCAATACAATCAGTAGTTAAAGTGAAGTATAAGCTGTTTCTACCTTCGTTTATTGTTATTCCGCACCTGAAACGAAGTTGAACACCTCTGAACGACTCGTTCGGGTCAAATCACGATCCTACAGTAAGAAATGAGCAGACTTGGTTAATCTGTCTACAATCACCCAGATTGTATCATTACCTTTTCTTGTCTTGGGTAATTTGGTAACAAAGTCCATTGTTATCAATTCCCATTTCCATATTGGCATTTCTAGTTGCTGCAACAAACCTGAGGGTTTCTGATGTTCAGCTTTAACCTGTGAACAGGTTAGACACTTGGCAAGATAGGCTGCTATATCCTTTTTCATTCCTATCCACCAGAAATTCTTTCTTAAGCCTTAATACATTTTATCACTTCCAGGATGTATCGTATACTTAGACTTATGGGCTTCTTCTAATATTTGGTGGCGTAGGTTTCCTTGTTTAGGTATCAAAATTCTTTCCTTATGGAATCTCCAAATTCCATCTGTTCCTCGTTCTAATTCCTTAATCATTCCTTTTAATTTTTCAGTATCGTCCTTGATTACTGATTCTTGTACTTCTCTAATTTGATCATTTAAATCTATATGCAGATTTAATTTGAGAGAACGTACTCGTCTTGGCTTTTCATGATACTTTCGACTTAAATCATCAGCTACTACATTAGCCTTTCCTGCATGATACTGGATATTACAATCATAATCACTAAGAATTTCCATCCAGTGTCTCTGTCTCATATTTAACTCCTTTTGCCCGAAAACATATCTTAAACTCTTATGATCGGTGAAAATGGTAAACTTACTACCGTAAAGATAGTGTCTCCAAATTTTAAGGGCAAAAATTATGGCTCCTAACTCTAGATCATGGGTTGTATAATTCTCTTCATGATTCTTAAGTTGTCTAGAGGCATAGGCTATAACCTTTTGACGTTGAATCAACACACATCCATAACCTAACTTAGAAGCGTCACAATAAACTACAAAGTCTTCAGTTACTTCTGGTAACGCTAGTATGGGTGCGGTGGTTAATCTTTGCTTAAGGATTCTAAAGGCTTCTTCCTGTTTTGGTCCCCATTAAAACTTAACTGATTTACAGGTCAATTTTGTTAATTGAATGGCTATTCTAGAAAAGTCTTGGATAAACCGTCTATAATAACCTGCTAGTCCAAGAAAACTTCTCACCTCCGTTGGTGATTCAGGGACTTTCCATTTAGAAATTGCCTCGATCTTTGTGGGATCCACATGGATTCCTTCATGATTAACTATATGTCCAAGGAATTGCACTTCTTGTAACCAAAATTCGCATTTTGAAAATTTAGCATAAAGCTTTTCCTTTCTCAATAATGTAAGGAGTCCATGCAAATCCGCTACATGTTCCTCTTTACTCTTAGAGTAAATGAGAATATCATCTATAAAGACAATTATGAATTTATCCAGGTATGGTTTACATATCCTGTTCATCATATCCATAAATGCAGCTGGGGCTTTGGTTAAACCAAATGGCATGACGGTAAATTCATAATGACCATACCTTGTTCTGAAGGCAGTTTTAGGAATGTCATCTTCCTGTACCTTCAATTGATGATATCCTGAGCGTAAATCAATCTTAGAAAAGAATCGAGCTCCTTGCATTTGATCAAACAGATCATCGATTCTCGGTAATGGGTACCGATTTTTAATCGTGACCTTGTTTAATTCTCGGTAATCGATGCACATACGCATTGATCTGTCCTTCTTCTTGACAAACAAGATTGGTGCTCCCCATTGTGATGAACTTGGCTGTATGAAACCTTTCTCCAGGAGTTCGTCCAATTGTTTCTCTTGTTCTTGTATTTCTGCTGGTGCCAAACGGTAAGGTGCCTTGGCAATCGGTGCTGTCCCTTGTAGTAGATGGATTCTAAATTCAACTTCTCTATCTGGTGGTAATCCTGGTAATTCTTCTAGGAAAACATCTGAGAATGGAGATACTACGGGAATATCTTTCAATTCTTTTCCTTTAGTGTTAATGATTATGGAAATCATATACACTAGTGACCCTTTTCTTGCATAACTTGTTGTTTTCATCACAGAGGTGAATTTTGTAGATCTAGTTGGCTTATCTCATTTAATTGTGATCTTTTCACCCTTTGGTGAATTTACTTGTATTGACTTTTGATCACATAGAATACTGGCTTTATTGGTTATTAACCAATCCATTCCTAATACAATATCAAATCCAGCCAGATTCATTAGATAAAGGTTAGTAGTGAAATTTTGATTAAAAATTTATATTCTTGCTCCCTGCAAGATTTCAGTGATCTTAATGGATTCTCCATTTGTTGTCTCTACTAGACATTCTTGTTGAAGTTTAGTTAATGGTTGATTAAGAATTTTGCAGAATGAAGGATTAATAAAACTTTGGTTCGCACTAGAGTCAAATAATACTTTAGCAAAAATATCATTAACTAAAAACGAACCGGCAATCACATCCGAAATCATCTTGGCTTCTTCTGCAGTTAAAACAAATGCTCTAGCATTCTTAGTAGTCTTGTTGTTCATGGCTGGAGCTAGTTTCAGACAGTTCGGTTTGATATGCCCCTTTTTCTCCACAATTGAAGCATATTCCATTACTGGGTTTCTTCCTGCAGTTTTCTTGCTTAACTTTGGTGCATGTCAAGCATTTACTAACGTAGGTTGCTATGTTAGCCTTCATACTAGGCCACCAGTACTTGGTTTTGAGATCGTGGTACATCTTATCAGAACCAGGATGTACCGAGTAACGAGACTTGTGTGCCTCATCCATCACAAGCTCACGTAGATTACCATAAAACGAAACCTAAATACGTCCCGCTAAGTAATAAGCACCGTCTTCCTTTAGTTCCAACTATTTCTCCAATCCCCGTAAGGACTCAACTTTGAGGTTTTCTTCCTTCAATGCTTCGATCTGTGCCTCTCGAATCTGGGTAGGAAGGCTGGAGTGAATCGTAAGCTGTAACGCAAGCACCCGCTTAGGTTTGGTTTCCTTACGAATGAGGGCATCGGCCACAACGTTGGCCTTGCCGGGATGATATTTGATCGTGCACTCATAATCATTCAGAAGTTCGACCCACCGACGCTGTCGCATGTTTAACTCCTTCTAATCAAATATGTGCTGGAGACTCCTGTGATCGGTGTAAATGGTGCATTTGGTACCGTACAGGTAGTGTCTCCATATCTTGAGTGTAAACACTACTGCTCTGAGCTCCAAATCATGAGTAGTGTAGTTCTTTTCGTGGACCTTGAGCTGGCGTGATGCGTAAGCAATGACCTTTTCACGTTGCATCAACACACAACCAAGTCCTTGGATTGACGCGTCACAATAAACCACGAAGTCTTCTGTGCCATCAGGTAACGAAAGGATTGGGGCGCTGCAAAGTTTCTCCTTCAGTAACTGAAACGCAGATTCCTGAGTATCACCCCATCAATAGGTGACACCCTTCTGTGTTAAGGTAGTGAGAGGCTGTGCAATCTTCGAAAAATCTTGAATAAACCTTCGGTAGTAACCCGCCAAACCCAAGAATTGACAGATTTCGGTTGGAGTACGAGGTGCAGGCCAGTTCTTGATCGAGTCAATCTTGGATGGATCAATGTGAATCCCATCCTTATTGACTACGTGGCCTAGGAAGTGGACTTCACGAAGCCACAAGTCACACTTCAAAAACTTAGCGTAGAGCTGTTCTGATCGAAGAAGTTCCAGAAAAAGCCGCAGATGGTGCTCATGCTCCTCCTGACTTTTAGAATAGATCAAGATGTCGTCGATGAAGACAATAATGAACTTATCCAAGTATGGTTTGCATACTCGATTCATGAGGTCCATGAAAACTGCAGGTGCGTTTGTCAACCCGAAAGGCATAATCAGAAACTCGTAGTGCCCGTAACGAGTCCTGAATGCTGTCTTAGAGATGTCCTCGTCTCGGACTCTCAGCTGATGATAACCCAATCTCAGATCAATCTTAGAGTAGAAGCTCGACCCTTGCAACTGGTCGAACAAGTCGTCGATATGCGGAAGAGGATAACGATTTTTCACGGTCACCTTGTTGAGTTCGCGATAGTCTATGCTCATACGGAAGGTATCGTCTTTCTTCTTCACAAACAAAACTGGAGCTCCCCAGGGTGAAGAGCTAGGGCGAATGAAACCCTTGTCCAAGAGTTCCTATAGTTGCGTGGACAGTTCTTCTAATTCTGATGGGGCTAAGCGATAAGGTGCACGAGCTATAGGTGCTGCTCTAAGTGCTAGCTCGATTTGAAACTCGACTTGCCGATGGGGCGGGAGACCAGGTAATTCCTTGGGGAATACCTCAGGGAAGTCGTGGATGATCGGAATGTCTTCTATCTTCTTCTCTTTCGTTGAGGTGTCAGTAACGAGGGCTAGAATAGCAGGGTGGCCCTTTCGCAAACACTTATGGGCCTTAAGGAAAGAGATGATGCCCACGACAGCACCACTCTTATCACCACAAATAACGAGAGGTTCACCGCTTGCACGAGGGATGCGGACAACTTTCTCCTTGCAGAGTATTTCCGCTCGATGATGGGATAACCAATCCATCCCAATAACAACGTCGAAACTACCAAGAACGATGGGGATAAGATCGATAGAGAAGGTCTGACTAGCGAGAGCGAGACTACAACCCTTAACTATGTGTGTGGCCTCAAGACTTTTACCGTTCGCTAGTTCTACAACATGCTTGGTGTTCAAGGGAATTGGGGTACGCTTAAGCATCTGACTAACTCTTAAGGACACGTAACTAGTATCGGCTCCCGAATCGAATAAAACAGAAACAAAGTAACCATCCAGTAGAAACTTACCCGTCACAACATTGGGATCGTTTCTTGCCTCACCCTGACCAATCACGAACGCATGTCCCCTGGCACCATTACCATCATTGTTATCCCTGTTGTTTCCATTCCCCTTATTGTTATTGTTGTTCTGATTCTGTTTCAGCTAGGGGCAGTCTCTTTTGAAGTGGCCCTCAGCACCACACTAGAAACATCCTTTGTTGTTACCCTGTTGTTGTTGCTGTTGCTGGCGCTGGTTCTGTTGAGTCTGCTACTGTTGTCGTCTCTGATTTGCAGGATAAAGGCTCCTGCAGTCTTTTGCTGTGTGGCCTGGCTTGTTGCATCTCTGACAATTGTTCTTGCTACACGGCCCGCTATGGTGCATATTACATCGATTGCACTTAGGGTGATTTCCCTTGTACCCACCCTGTCCTTGATTACCAGAAGACTGCTGACTGGGGCCCTAATAGTCGTCAGTCCTTCGCTGCTGAGATTGAGACTGAACAGAACTTGAACCCTTGCTAGAGTTCCCATCCCACTTACGTTTGTTATCACTAAGAGCATCAGTAGTAGCACTAACCCGCTTAGGCAGCTTGTTCTGCTCGACTGTCTGATCAGCGAGGCGGTGTGCTAGTCGTATGATCTGCTGGATCGTAGGGAGGTTCGTTGCAGTTACCATGCTGTGGATTTCTGGTACTAAACCCTTGATGTAGAGCTCGATGCGTTTGTAGGCTGGGTTCGCCATGTTGGGACACAAAGCTGCCAAATCATTCGACCTTTTAGTGTAGGCTTCAATCTCAGACCCTACCATCTTTAGATTGTAGAATTCCACCTCCAGCTTGTGGATATCATCCCGATGACAATACTCTTCTTTAATCAGCTCTTTGAAGTTGTTCCATGGGGTGGCATTAGCAGCTGCCAACCCTAGCATTTGCACCAGTGCGTTCCACCAAGAGAGCGCACTACCTTCGAGTGTTCCAGTTGCAAACTTCACTCGGTTGTTGACAGGGCATTCACACATCTCAAAAACAGATTCGATCGTCTCAAACCAGTGGAGAAGACCTACGGCTCCCTCGGTACCACTGAAAGAACTAGGTCGACAGTGCATAAAAGTCTTGAACGTGCATGCTCGACGCTAAGCAGGTTGACATGTCGTGTAGAAAGAAAGGGATAAGGTGAGAAATAACAGAATGCCATGAGAGTAGGATCTGGACCTCCTAGGATAGTTCGAAATGGTAGGTTTTACCTCCTGGTTAAGCTGCCAAAGCCTCTGCAACCCGAGCATTAATCAGGGCCGTCAGCTGGTCTTGAGTCAAGTTGATACCACCACCACGTCCTCCACCGCGTCCACTCATGATCTTCACATTCACAAAACACCAAGTGAGAATGTTGATGATGGAGTGTGGGAAAAGAATAACAGAAGAGGGTTTGAAACAAGCATATAAAGTTCCAAGTAAACACTAAGAACTAAGCATACCATAAGCAACACACCAAGTAACTATCAAGTAAGCAATATAAACATAAATCATACCACCTAAAGTGTTGAGCCTTGCACGTGGAGCGAAGTGTCGTTGTGGATCGTTGAGCACTGAACAGGTTATAGTCTAGTTTTTATCAAAAGTTTTTTTCCCTTTTTAAAACCAAGTTCACTATAACCAATGGCTCTGATACCAATCTGTCACACCCCCAAAATCCACAAGCGGAGTATCACCACAGGGAGCGTGACTGACCAGGATCCAGCCACCAATCATATTGAACGATATAATTAAATAAATAAAAGTCCAAACCAAACAATATAATTGGTGTCAAAACAATTCAACAAAGTTTAAGTTATCAGCGGAAGCATTAAGTTCAAAACCATAATAAAGTATAAAAGTTCATAAGTTTAACATGGAACTCAACAGTCCATGTCCCACAACGACCTCTTTCTCCTGTACAAGCTCCATCTAAGCACCTAACGACCTGCAAGGCATATAATAACGAATCAACAACAAAGTTGAGCGAGTTCACAGTTGGTTGTCCATTTTAACGTTGTTCCAAAAACCATAGTTATGTTTCGAAAACCACGAGTTAACCAGTTTCCTTGTTTCCCAAACCATACTCAGTGGGGGCTTCCCCATGTATCCCACTAGACCCGTTACCATATCGACTACTGACTGTAGTTATGTTTATGTGCCCTGCGTCAATGTCTATCATCATTGACTAGTGCCCAAGTCCATTAGTCCACGCCCGTCCTCTACGGCACGGTGTGAGGCTTGTCAAACCTAATAGCACTATTTAACTAATGACCCGTTCGCCTTTGGCCCGACGATTAAGTCGATATAAATGAGGGACTTAATGATAGAGTTTTGTCTAGTGTCAATGTTGTCACCCTTCAGTTAAGAGGGTGGGAGTACGTGTCAAGAAGAACACGCAGGTTTCAATGTTGTCACCCTTCACCGTAGAGGGTGGGACTACGTATTCTACCCAAAGAGAATACGCAGGTTTCCTTATTAAACGTTAACCCATTCCCAAACCACCGAGAATCCCATGCCTTGTAGAAAGTGTGAACTCACCTTAGATTAGCTCGGCAAATAAAGGTCACTTGAGCTAATGTGGTCAACCACGCCTATTATGGTTACCATACAAGTCAGGTTCATATTCAAGTAACACACACAGTTCTACACGTATTCTAACATGTTGCACATAAAATATTATAATGTATATATGTACACATGCATGCAAAGTGTCGCTATTCGAATTAGCGACCACATATTCATCACAAATCACATAATAAATCTTGTCACAAAATTTCAGCTTTTAAGTGCATTTTCGGACAATTTGCGGTGCATTAATCGGGACCGTTCGGGCACCGGATAATTCCCGAAGAATTACAGAACGTTTCAATCGAACCAAAGACCATTGCATTAAAATTTGGTGACCAAATTCCTTACGGATTTTTCGAGAAAAATCTTGTGCCAAACCATGATCAGATTTGACATAATCTGGTCAGGTTTGCCGAAAAAATTATTTAAAAATATACATTTATCCGATTGACGAAATTCCAGCTGGAGGTTAGCACCAACACTTAAGAACATCTACAGTAAAATTTTAAAGTCTAAACAGTAAACACATACCAAGTTATGACACGAAACGTGAGCTACATTTTCTGCAGAAAATGACAGCTTAGAGTAGTTTTGCTATTTAATCCGTTAAAAATAATTACACCTGTCCGAAAAATATGAAATCACTGCCGTTTGAAAGCTACTTCCGAATACTTGACTTTAGACTCAGAAAACATAGAGTTTCGATAAGTTTAAGTCCCAAAATAGACTGCCGAAGATGGCGTATTTTCTGCAGAAAATCGCTGAACGAACGTTACTTGTTTTTCATGTATCCTACGATGGTTCTAAGTGTCGTTATCACGAAATCAGTACTTAGTAGCATATCAACATTCAAAACGTTCGACTTTATTGCTAGAGATAACCCTATCATGGCAGCTAGCACATCGGACCATCACAACCAAGATCAAGCATCACTACCAACATAATACATAAACCATACTTCCTAGTTTTCATACACGTGATCGTATCCAAAATTTCCGACAACACTATAATCATATTATACACACAGTCCATTGACATCGAATTTCATATACCATATCACAATTCATTTAATCATCATTGAGATCACACATTATATGTACTCAGGGATTTCACGTTTTATGATTTTACTTTCTTTTACTAATTCGAGTGCCAACCACAACGTAAATTGTCATAAAGTTCACAATAAACACCTACCATCTATGCTTATATATATGTATAACAGCGAGCAGGTAGTTCATATATATATATAAATCGTACAAACATATTAACAGTTTCATATATATATATATATATATATATATATATATTATCGAAACCGAGACAACACATTCTTAAATCGAGATTACGATATAAGTGGGGCTTACCGGCGATCGGAGCTGTGTTTTGGCTGGAAAGAAAGTGGGTGGCTGCCGTAAGACTGAGAGCGGGAGGGGAAACGATGATGGTTAGCTACCGTGAAAAGCTGGGAGGAAGTTATGGCTGGATATATCCAAATTCGTGCATGAGATGTTCCTAAAATAGATGTGGGTGTGGCGGTTTGAAGAGGATGGTCCAAAGGGTGGTGTTGGGCTGGGGTTGGGTCATATATTAAAGGGTTTCTTTTAGAGAATTAGAACAAAAAAATATGCGTACATATAATAGCTATATTAGTTGTACACAGGATTGGGTCATATATTAATTGGTTTCAAGTGGGTTTGGCCTATCAATTAGACTAAAGAAAAAGGATAATGAGTTGGGTTGTGATTAGTCCTGGGATGAAGGTAAATAGATGGGCCACTTGGGTTGTGGCCGCAAGCTAGAGGGTACGGGGTGGCTCGGGTTTGGCACGTCATACGTATTTCTAATCACGTATTCATACATGTAACAAGTCAACGTAGAGATACGAAATAGTTGTTACATAAATTTATATAAATTACAAGAGTCATTTCGCAAGAATATATAAAAAGAAGAAATAATAAACGAATATGATAAAAAGGTGGCGATAGATACGACGTTTACCTTGGAAACGCAGGTTGTCACATCATCCCCAAGTTGAAAGAAATTTCATCCCGAAATTTAGCACGTAGTCACTGAGGAAGCTAGTTGTGTTGCGTGTTTTCTTGGGGTATCACATCATCCCCTCGTTGGTTTGGAATTTCCTCCCGAAATTCCGAAGTAGCTTCAGTACTGGACTCACCTTTCTTAAACAACTGAGGGTACTTGCGTTTCATCTGGTCCTCTCGCTCCCAAGTGAACTCTGGGCCACGACGGGAGTTCCAACGAACTCGAACAATAGGTATCTTGGTTCGTTTAAGAGTCTTGATTTCCCGATCCATAATTTCCATCGGTTCCTCGATGAAGCGCAACTGGTCGTCGATAGTGAGTTCCTTGAAAGGAACAATGAGGGTCTCGTCTGATAAGCACTTCTTCAGATTCGACACGTGGAAGACGTTGTGAACATCACTGAGTTCTTCGGGCAAATTCAGTCTGTAAGCCACCTTGCCGATTTTCTCGGTGATTTCAAAAGGTCCGACATATCATGGATTAAGTTTGCCCCGTTTGCCAAAACGGACCACTCCCTTCCCTGGTGAGACTTTAAGTAGCACTCGGTCCCCAACCTGGAACTCGAGAGGTTTCCTACGCTTATCAGCGTAGCTTTTCTGACGGTCACGAGCTGCCGCCATTCGTTGTCGTATTTGGGCAATCTTTTCCGTTGTGTCGACGACGAGTTCTGGGCCAGTGATTTGGCTATCACCAACTTCTGCCCAGAATAGAGGTGATCGGCATTTCCGTCCATACAAAGCCTCGAACGGAGCAGCCTGAATGTTGGTGTAGTAACTGTGGTTATACAAAAAATCCACCAAAGGTAGGTGCCTTTCCCAACCGTTACCAAAGTCGATTACACATGCCCGAAGCATGTCTTCAAGAGTCTGGATGGTGCGTTCAGTCTGCCCATCCGTCTGTGGATGATACGCTGTGCTCATGTCTAGACGTGAGCCGAAGGATTTGTGCATTGCTTGCCACAACTCAGATGTAAAGCGTGAGTCTCGATCAGAGATAATAGAGGTTGGCACTCCGTGCCTAGAGACTACTTCCTTCAGATAAATGTCTGTGAGTGTAGAGAACTTGTCAGTTTCCTTGATTGCCAGAAAGTATGCAGACTTAGTTAATCAATCCACGATCACCCAGATGGTGTCTTTTCCCCGCTGAGATCTAGGCAAACCAGTGACGAAATCCATGGAAATTTGCTCCCATTTCCATGTTAGGATCTCGGGTTGTTGGAGTAGTCCTGATGGCTTCTGGTATTCAACCATAACTCTGGCGCATGTCAAGCATTTACTAACGTAGGTTGCTATGTTAGCCTTCATACTAGGCCACCAGTACGTGGTTTTGAGATCGTGGTACATCTTACAGAACCAGGATGTACCGAGTAACGAGACTTGTGTGCCTCATCCATCACAAGCTCGCGTAGATTACCATAAAACGGAACCCAAATACGTCCCGCTAAGTAATAAGCACTGTCTTCCTTTAGTTCCAACTGTTTCTCCAATCCTCGTAAGGACTCAGCTTTGAGGTTTTCTTCCTTCAATGCTTCGATCTGTGCCTCTCGAATCTGGGTAGGAAGGCTGGAGAGAATCGTAAGCTGTAACGCACGCACCCGCTTAGGATTGGTTTCCTTATGACTGAGGGCATCGGCCACAACATTGGCCTTGCCGGGATGATATTTTATCGCGCACTCATAATCATTCAGAAGTTCGACCCACCAACGCTGTCACATGCTCAACTCCTTCTGATCAAAGATGTGCTGGAGACTCCTGTGATCGGTGTAAATGGTGCATTTGGTACCGTACAGGTAGTGTCTCCATATCTTGAGTGCAAACACTACTGCTCCGAGCTCCAAATCATGAGTAGTGTAGTTCTTTTCGTGGTCCTTGAGCTGGCGTGATACGTAAGCAATGACCTTTTCACGTTGCATCAACACACAACCAAGTCCTTGGATTGACGAGTCACAATAAACCATGAAGTCTTCTATGCCATCAGGTAACGAAAGGATTGGGGCGCTGCAAAGTTTCTCCTTCAGTAACTGAAACGCGGATTCCTGAGTATCACCCCATCGATAGGTGACACCCTTTTGTGTTAAGGTAGTGAGAGGCTGCGTAATCTTCGAAAAATCTTCAATAAACCTTCGGTAGTAACCCGCCAAACCCAAGAGTTGACAGATTTCGGTTGGAGTACGAGGTGCAGGCCAGTTCTTGATTGAGTCAATCTTGGATGGATCAACATGAATCCCATCCTTATTGACTACGTGGCCTAGGAAGTGGACTTCACGAAGCCAAAAGTCACACTTCGAAAACTTAGCGTAGAGCTGTTCTGATCGAAGAAATTCCAGAATAAGCCGCAGATGGTGCTCATGCTCCTCCTGACTTTTAGAATAGATCAAGATGTCATCGATGAAGACAATAACGAACTTATCCAAGTATGGTTTGCACACTCGATTCATGAGGTCCATGAAAACTGCAGGTGCTTTTGTCAACCCGAAAGGCATAACCAGAAACTCGTAGTGCCCGTAACGAGTCCTGAATGCTGTCTTAGAGATGTCCTCGTCTTGGACTCTCAGCTGATGATAACCCGATCTCAGATCAATCTTAGAGTAGAAGCTCGACCCTTGCAACTGGTTGAACAATTCGTCGATACGCGGAAGAGGATAACGATTTTTCACGGTCACCTTGTTGAGTTCGCGATAGTCTATGCAGATACGGAAGGTACCGTCTTTCTTCTTCACAAACAAAACTGGAACTCCCCAGGGTGAAGAGCTAGGGCGAATGAAACCCTTGTCCAAGAGTTCCTGTAGTTGCATGGACAGTTCTTCTAATTCTGATGGGGCTAAGCGATAAGGTGCACGAGCTATAGGTGCTGCTCCAGGAGCTAGCTCGATTTGAAACTCGACTTGTCGATGGGGCGGGAGACCAGGTAATTCCTCAGGGAATACCTCAGGGAAGTCGCGGATGATCAGAATGTCTTCTATCTTCTTCTCTTTCGTTGAGGTGTCAGTAACGAGGGCTAGAATAACAGGGTGTCCCTTTCGAAAACACTTTTGAGCCTTAAGGAAAGAGATGATGCCCACGACAGCACCACTCTTATCACCACGAATAACGAGAGGTTCACCGCTTGCACGAGGGATGCAGACAACTTTCTCCTTGCAGAGTATTTCCTCTCGATGATGGAATAACCAATCCCTCCCAATAATAACGTCAAAACTACCAAGAACGATGGGGATAAGATCGATAGAGAAGGTCTGACCAGCGAGAGCGAGACTACAACCCTTAACTATGTGTGTGGCCTCAAGACTTTTACTGTTCGCTAGTTCTACAACATGCTTGGTGTTCAAGGGAATTGGGGTACGCTTAAGCATCTGACTAACTCTTAAGGACACGTAACTAGTATCGGCTCCCGAATCGAATAAAACAGAAATAAAGTAACCATCCAGTAGAAACTTACTCGTCACAACGTTGGGATCGTTTCTTGCCTCACCCTGACCAATCACGAACGCACGTCCCCTGGCACCATTACCATCATTGTTATCCTTGTTGTTTCCATTCCCCTGATTGTTATTATTGTTCTGATTCTGTTTCAGCTGGGGGCAGTCTCTTTTGAAGTGGCCCTCAGCACCACACTGGAAACATCCTTTGTTGTTACCCTGCTGCTGATGCCGTCTCTGATTTGCTGGGTAAAGTCTCCTGCAGTCTTTTGATGCGTGGCCTGGCTTGTTGCATCTCTGACAATTGTTCTTGCTACACGGCCCGCTATGGTGCATATTACATCGATTGCACTTAGGGTGATTTCCCTTGTACCCACCCTGTCCTTGATTACCAGAAGACTGCTGACTGTGGCTCTTATAGTCGTCAGTCCTTCGCTGCTGAGATTGAGACTGAACAGAACTTGAACCCTTGCTAGAGTTCCCATCCCACTTACGTTTGTTATCACTAGGAGCATCAGTAGTAGCACTAACCCGCTTAGGCAGCTTGTTCTGCTCGACTGCCTGATCAGTGAGGCGGTGTGCTAGTCGTATGATCTACTGGATCGTAGGGAGGTTCGCTGCAGTTACCATGCACTGGATTTCTGGTACTAAACCCTTGATGTAGAGCTCGATGCGTTTGTAGGCTGGGTTCGCCATGTTGGGACACAAAGCTGCCAAATCATTCGACCTTTTAGTGTAGGCTTCAATCTCAGACCCTACCATCTTTAGATTGTAGAACTCCACCTCCAACTTGTGGATATCATCCCGATGACAATACTCTTCTGTAATCAGATCTTTAAAGTCGTTCCATGGGGTGGCATTAGCAGCTGCCAACCCTAGCATTTGCACATGTGCCTTCCACCAGGAGAGCGCACTACCTTCGAGTGTTCCAGTTGCAAACTTCACTCGGTTGTTGACAGGGCATTCACACATCTCCAAAACAGATTCGATCTTCTCAAACCAGTGGAGAAGACCTATGGCTCCTTCGGTACCGCTAAAAGAACTAGGTCGACAGTCCATAAAAGTCTTGAATGTGCATACTCGAGGCTGAGCAGGTTGACCTGTCGTGTAGAAAGGAAGGGATAAGGTTAGAAATAACAGAATGTCACGAGAGTAGGATCTAGACCTCCTAGGATAGTTTGAAATGGTAGGTTTTACCTCCTGGTTGAGCTGCCAAAGCCTCTGCAACCTGAGCATTAATCAGGGCCGTCAGCTGGTCCTGACTCAAGTTGATACCACCACCACGTCCTCCACCGCGTCCACTCATGATCTTCACATTCTCAAAACACCAAGTGAGAATGTTGATGATGGAGTGTGGGAAAAGAATAACAGAAGAGGGTTTGACACAAGCATATCAAGTTCCAAGTAAACTCTAAGAACTAAGCATACCATAAGCAACACACCAAGTAACTATCAAGTAGGCAATATAAACATAAATCATACCACCTAAAGTGTTGAGCCTTGCACATGGAGCGAAGTGTCGTTGTGGATCGTTGAGCACTGAACAGGTTATAGTCTGGTTTTTATCAAAAGATTTTTCCATTTTTTAAAACCAAGTTCACTATAACCAATGGCTCTGATACCAATCTGTCACACCCCCAAAATCCACAAGCGGAGTATCACCGCAGGGAGCAAGACTGACCAGGATCCAGCCACCAATCATATTGAACGATATAATTAAATAAATAAAAGTCCAAACCAAACAATATAATTTGTGTCAAAACAATTCAACAAAGTTTAAGTTATCAGCGGAAGCATTAAGTTCAAAACCATAATAAAGTATAAAAGTTCATAAGTTTAACATGGAACTCAACAGTCCATGTCCCACAACGACCTCTTTCTCCTGTGCAAGCTCCATCTAAGCACCTAACGACCTGCAAGGCATATAATAACGAATCAACAACAAAGTTGAGTGAGTTCACAGTTGGTTGTCCATTTTAACGTTGTTCCAAAAACCATAGTTATGTTTTGAAAACCACGAGTTAACCAGTTTCCTTGTTTCCCAAACCATACTCAGTGGGGGCTTCCCCATGTATCCCACTTGACCCGTTACCATATCGACTACTGACTGTAGTTATGTTTATGTGCCCTGCGTCAATGTCTATCATCATTGACTAGTGCCCAAGTCCATTAGTCCACGCCCGTCCTCTGCGGCAAGGTGTGAGGCTTGTCAAACCTAATAGCACTATCTAACTAATGACCCGTTCGCATTTGGCCCGGTGATTAAGTCGATATAAATGAGGGACTTAATGATAGAGTTTTGTCTAGTGTCAATGTTGTCACCCTTCAGTTAAGAGGGTGGGAGTACGTGTCAAGAAGAACACGCAGGTTTCAATCTTGTCACCCTTCACCGTAGAGGGTGGGACTACGTATTCTACCCAAAGAGAATACGCAGGTTTCCTTATTAAACGTTAACCCATTCCCAAACCACCGGGAATCCCATGCCTTGTAGAAAGTGTGAACTCACCTTAGAATAGCACGGCAGATAAAGGTCACTTGAGCTAATGTGGTCAACCACGTCCTATTATGGTTACCATACAAGTCAGGTTCATATTCAAGTAACACACACAGTTCTACACGTATTCTAACATGTTGCACGTAAAATATTATAATGTAGTAAAATATTATAATGTATATATGTACACATGCAAGCAAAGTGTCGCTATTCGAATTAGCGACCACATATTCATCACAAATCACATAATAAATCTTGTCACAAAATTTCAGCTTTTAAGTGCATTTTCGGACAATTTGTGGTGCGTTAATCGGGACCGTTCGGGCACCGGACAGTTCCCGAAGAATTACAAAACGTTTCAATCGAACCAAAGACCATTGCATTAAAATTTGGTGACCAAATTCCTTACGGATTGTTCGAGAAAAATCTTGCGCCAAACCATGATCAGATTTGACATAATCTGGTCAGGTTTTCCGAAAAACATATTTAAAAATATACGTTTATCCGATTGACGAAATTCTAGTTGGAGGTTAGCACCGATACTTAAGAGCATCTACAGTAAAATTTTCAAGTCTAAACAGCAAACACATACCAAGTTATGACACGAAACGTGAGCAGCATTTTCTGCAGAAAATGACAGCTTAGAGCTATTTTGAGATTTAATCCGTTAAAAATAATTAGACCTGTCCGAAAAATATGAAATCACTGCCGTTTGAAAGCTACTTCCGAATACTTGACTTTAGACTCAGAAAACATAGATTTTCGATAAGTTAAGTCCCGAAAAAGACTGCCGAAGTTGGCATATTTTCTGCAGAAAATCGCTGAACGAACGTTACTTGTTTTAAATTGTTTTTCATGTATCATACGATGGTTCTAAGTGTCATTATCACGAAATCAGTACTTAGTAGCATATCAACATTCAAAACATTCGACTTTATTGCTAGAGATAACCCTATCATGGCAGCTAGCACATCGGACCTTCACAACCAAGATCAAGCATCACTACCAACATAATACATAAACCATACTTCCCAGTTTTCATACACATGATCGTATCCAAAATTTCCGACAACACTATAATCATATTATACACACAGTCCATTGAAATAGAATTTCATATACCATATCACAATTCATTTAATCATCATTGAGATCACACATTATATGTACTCAGGGATTTCACGTTTTAAGATTTTACTTTCTTTTAATAATTCTAGTGCCAACCACAACGTAAATTGTCATAAAGTTCACAATAAACACCTACCATCTATGCTTATATATATGTATAACAGCGAGCAGGTAGTTCATATATATATAAATCGTACAAACATATTAACAGTTTCATATATATATTATCGATACCGAGACAACGCATTCTTAAATCGAGATTACGATATAAGTGGGGCTTACCGGCGATCGGAGCTGTGTTTTGGCTAGAAAGAAAGTGGGTGGCTGCCGTAAAACTGAGAGCAGGAGGGGAAACGATGATGGTTAGCTACCGTGAAAAGCTGGGAGGAAGTTATGGCTGGATATATCCAAATTCGTGCATGAGATGTTCCTAAAATAGATGTGGGTGTGGCGGTTTGAAGAGGATGGGCCAAAGGGTGGTGTTGGGCTGGGGTTGGGTCATATATTAAAGGGTTTCTTTTATAGAAGTTAGAACAAAAAAAATATGCGTACATATAATAGCTATATTAATTGTACACAAGATTGGGTCATATATTAATTGGTTTCAAGTGGGTTTGGCCTATCAATTAGACTAAAGAAAAAGGATAATGAGTTGGGTTGTGATTAGTCCTCGGACGAAGGTAAATAGATGGGCCACTTGGGTTGTGGCCGCAAGCTAGAAGGTACGGGGTGGCTCGGGTTTTGTAACACCACGTAAAACAATAGCTACCATACAAGCATTAAGGCTGCGCCTTTTGAGGCCTTATATGGTAGGAAATGCAGAACGCCTCTCTGTTGGGCAGAAGTAGGAGAAGCTCAGTTATCAGGACCTGATATAGTTCTTGAAACGACGGACAAGATTGTCCAGATTCGTGATCGCCTGAAAGCTGCCAGAGATAGGCAGAAAAAGTATGCTGATGACAGGCGAAAGCCTCTAAAATTTGAGGTTGGCGATAAAGTCTTACTGAAAGTATCACCCTAGAAAGGTGTGATGCGTTTCGGTAAGAAGGGTAAGTTAAGCCCTAGGTATATTGGACCATTCGCGATTATCGAATGTGTCGGCAGTGTAGCTTATAAGCTAAACCTACCTGAGGAGCAAAGTGGGATTCATAATGTGTTTCACATTTGTAATCTCAAGAAATGCTTAACTGATGAATCGCTAGCTATGTCTCATAAAGATGTGCAAATTGATGAAAGCTTGAGATTTGTTGAAAGACCTATATCGATCGAGGATCGACAGGTTAAGAAGCTCCGAAGAAAGCATGTGCCTATAGTAAAGGTCAAATGGGAAGCCCATAGAGGTCCCGATTATACGTGGGAAGTCGAGGCCACTATGAAACAAAAATACCCTCACTTATTTCAGTAAATCTCAGGGTCGAGATTTCTTTTAAGGGGGTGAGGATGTAACACCACGTAAAAACGTGTCCAATTATATATAGACACGTGTCCTAAACTCTAAAGGTGCGAAAGATTGAGTTTGAAGGACCAAGGTTGTCGAACAGTGAAACTATGAAACCACAGGGACTCAAAGTGTCAACATGCCAAACTTGTGCCTCTGAATGACCTTACATGATGAATATATTCTTAAACGAGTAAAGGAATGGATATGAGAAGCCGTTTATGAAAATAATCGAAAGATTAGTAATTATAAGGGTTAAACGTGTCAACATGTCGATTCTGACCTCTGAGTGACCTTTTAACGAAACCGAGGCTTCGAAACATTCAAATATACTCTTAAGAATAAGTGGTATAAATTTCACGTGGTTTAGATATCATTAAGCATGTTTTCAAGACTTTGGGCCAAAAGTGTCAATTTAATGAAACTTGCTTTCATAGTGATATTTAACGAACCCGAACCTAACGAAGTTTGTTTGTACATCCTTGGGCCTCAAGAAATTAACTACAAGGGTCTCTATGGCCAAAAATCATGTTAAAAAGGGTTAAAAACGAGCAGGGACTGAAACTGCCAGTTTGCAAATTGTTTTCCCGGTTTAAGAGGTCCATGCGGCCCGCGTAAGACACACTTAAGTCTTACGCGGCCCGCCTCAGCACGCGCAGATCAGAAAAATAGTGCCAGGTGCGGGTTTGCCTGTTCCACCGCCTTAATCTAGGTTGTAACGACCTAGGGAGCTGTAAGTCGGTTTAAATCAGTAGCTAGGACACCTGGGGTGATCCCAGGGCCTCCAATTACACCTGGAAGTGATCTAAATTGTTGGACATTGCTATAAAAAGGACCTTAGTTCATGTGTTCTTGGCACATTATTTGCAACAACTTCAAAAGGACTTGCTCTGGAGCTTCCATCAGTAAGAAGAGGATTATCAAGTGTAGAAAAGTTTGCTAGGACCTTAAGTAAGCCTCTAATTTCTTGTTTAGTCATTTAATTTAACTTAATTACTCTAAAGTCAAACTTATCGTAAAATTAGTTTGACTTTCGTTTTAATTACATGTGGCTTAACCACTGATCAAATTGAAAGTGATTATAGGACCACATTAGTGTAGGTGATTAACCCTTAAAAGGGCACCTCCTAATTATCTCGTTTGACTGGTCAATTGTCGGGTCAAAGTAGTTTGACAAAAAGTCAAACTGGACAGAAATTACAAAAATGATTCTAATTAATAAACCAGAGGTTCTAAATTATATTTTAACATTCTAATGACTTGGTAATCAATATTAAAACATGTTTTATCTGTCCTAACCCGGCAATTAATAGTCTAAGGTCAGTTTATAACCGAAAGTCGCAAAAGCTTGACTTTTGCTTTGACTTTCAGTTCTGACCCGTTTAAGCTTAATTCTCCCATGTTTTAAGCTTCCTTTAGGACCACATTACTTAGTAGTATAACCCCCTGGAGTTATATTGCATGGTGACTAGTGGTTTGAATTATATACACTTGATCGTAATTATGCTTAATAATGCCATAAACGCCTTTTTTACATACAACTGAGATTTTTAACAATGTGATTGGACTAACACCTTTGCTACTGATATTTAGACATGTCCTAAAAAAATTTGACATCAATTGGAGGTCTATAATAAGAGTTATGCTCAATAGCGTAATTAAGGAGCTTTTTATTATTTAAATGGCGTAATTAGTATGAAGCCTATCTAAAACCGATTTTTGACACCAAATTTCTTACCTACTGATGTAAAATAATATTTTGGGATTTTTAAAGATTTTTAATTATTTTTAGGCTGAACGTAACTTAGGATTATAGCTCAAGTTCGGTAAATGTCGGTTTTACCCTTTTCATGCATAAAATGAGTTTTACATATCTTTTTAGTGTCAAACCTTTTGCTACTGATTTCATATGATAAATAAAGTATTTTGAACTTTATAAACTGATTAAAACCTCAGATTTCCTATTTTAACCCAAATACCCCTTTAAACCGACTTTTAAGCATTTTAAGCACCTAGTATGGGTTAAAACTATTTTTAACATATAAAACTTATTACCCACTGATGTTTTAAGTTAATTTATATAATTAAACATTAAGCCAAAGTTTTTTAACTCAGAAGTCTATTTTGACCTTTAAAGCCTATGTGAAATTACCAAAATGCCCCTACGGTGCATAGTTTGGTAATATAAGATAAATTTCACATATATAAAATACCCTACTGATATAACTTATAAAAATACATATTTTTACTGATTAAATCAGATCTGAAACTCAGTTGCACATTTAAACTCTTTTATGGGCATTAAAATTACCAAAATGCCCTTATGGGACTTATTTTGGTTTAAATTAATTTTTGGGCATATATGTTAACATCTTACTGATGTATTAACATATTTTGAGCATAATAATGATTAAGACCTGTATATAATTTAATTGGTTACCCGTTACGCGATTACGCGTTCGGATCGGTTTATGTGACTAGTTTACATAAAATAGACGAAACGGGTCAAACCTTATCATTAAATCCTCAAATTCCAGAATGTGTTTAGTTTACCCATATTATACAAGTATCCAAGCTTGTCGGGTCTAAACCACATTCTATTCCGGTCTCCGCTTAATCGAGCGCTTAGAACCGTAAGGTTTCTTTCTAGCTAGCCGGTCTATGTCCTTGACTAAATTAAAGACCCGTTGGCATCCTAATAGGGTAATAAACCTTCTATACAGATTAAATAGCTTCCGGTAGAAGGTGCCTTCGAAAAGCTTTAGGATTTTACTACTAGCATCAGGTAAATACTTTTAACTTATTTTCCATATACGGGCTTGGGATATGGTATTATAATAATACCACTTGGTCGGGTATGAAATCATTTAATCGGATTGTGATTAATAAATTTACATAACCCGTTTTAATCTGTCTTGTTTGATAACATAAGCATTGGGGGTTAACGACCGTGTCCTGGATATCCTCGGCTCATTTTATTTGAAAATGGCCACGACCTATGCACGGGGTGTAGGCATACACCTGACAGATGCAAATGCTAAAATATAAACCCACATGTTGGGGATAACTCCTTTGTGGGTTCTATAAGTGGTGAGTCGGTTAATCACGACCGGCTTCCAACCGGCCCCAATTGTATGACAAACATATAAATCTGTATACAAGATTATATTTAAATAATTGTCCCAAGTTATAAAAGATTTATGCCATGTGCACCCAAATCAATTTTCTTAAATGTTTTCAAAGAGTCAGTTAATTGTATTTACCAGTGTAAACTGACGTATTTTCTTAAAGACTGATTTGACAGGTACCTCTCGAAATAGGCTGGAGCTATAAGGTGTCTATAGAGGATCTTGCAAATCCATAAGATACCTGAAGTCTGTTGATTTTGTTTCTTTGTACATTTATGATCCGCCTGTGGATCTTATTACATTCCAGTCTGTATATTCATAAACTCAAACACTCAGACATTATGGTTTGTAATAGTTTATTCACCAAGCCTTCCGCTGTGCTATTATATTGTGTGTACTGACTATGATGATATCAACTACGTCACGATACTCCCCGCCGGGCCCACCGGTCATATGTGGTAAATCTTGGGGTGTGACAGGTTGGTATCAGAGCCAACATTGAGTGAATTAAACACTAACCTTTTGTGTTTAATCTCAATGACACAATAAGCACATTCCTTAGACTCTCGAGTCTAGGAAAATGACCTAGGATTTTACTCTTAACCTTCCTTTTATTGTTTTATTATAGTTACTCGTTTTGACAGGTATTACCACTTGGAAGAAAATGCCACCTAGAATTAGAGGCAGAGGCAAAGGACCGATGCGTGGAGGACCGTCTGGCAGCACAGGACCCTCCCATAGACGTACACCGTCCGATTCCCTTTCAGACTCCGACTCAAGAGATAATTGGAGCCATAGCTATAAACCAGCAAGACATTCTGTCTCGCTGGGATCTTCACCAATCGATCCTCGTTACTTTGATTTGCCCGTTCCTATCGAACCCCATCATTCCCCTCTTTCGCAGGGAACTCATCATTCAAACCAATCACATCACTCTTTTCAATCCCATCCTTTTCATCATTCAGATTCCACTTACTCACCTGCACAATTTAATCCAAACGCTTATGTTAACGACTTTTTGGGCTACAACCCTTTGGGACCTGAGGATCACTTTTCTCAGGAAATGGAGATGGATGATGACCCGGACCCGGATTTGCAAACAGGAACACCAGGCCACCCAATAAGTATCTCAAGCGGTTCCCCCTTTCAGGGATCACCGTACAATGGGCCTGACTCATTTCAAGAGAGGATAGCTCAGTATGACTGGTTCTTTACACCATCATACCATAACTCTCTAATTCAACCTCCCTTCGAGCTGTCACCCCACCACCCTTGCCAGTTGAGGATCCGCCTCAACAACCTCCCGAGCCTCCAAGGCGAAGGAGGAATGCTAGGATGTCTGTACGTGGGGGACCACGGTTTGCATCTCCTCGTGGCTCAAGCTCATATCCTCCTATTCCAGAGGACCCTCAGTTGGGTGGATCATCACACACGGTGCCGGAAGTTAACCTTCCGCCGGTTTCACACGCACCACTACAGCCACCGTTGAGTTTTGACAACCCGATCCCAACATACCCAGGATCATCCGGGTATAACCCATCTGATTATGGGACTCATGAGCCTTATCTTACAGCTGCACAATACCATCATCTTTACCCTTCTTCTTACCCTCCAGTTTATCCCACTGGATACCCGGCGCAGGATTATCAATACCCGCCATACCAACAACCTCCTCCTGTTCAGCAACAGCAAACTCAAGAGATCCTAGAGAGGTTAGACAGGGTTGAGCATGTGGCTCATGAAAACAAGAAGAAGCACAACGGTTTTGTCAAGGGTCTTATGAGCCTTCTCAAGGGCAAGAAGAAATAGGATGATGTAGGGTTGTTTTGCTTATCATGTAATAAAGTCCCTGCGAGGACGTTTATTTTGTTTTCATGTAACAAGTCCCTGCGTGGACTTATTTCAATTTCTGTAGCCCCTGCGTGGGCAGTGTTTTTAGTAGCCCCTGCGAGGGCAGTTTGTGTTGTTTTCTCAAGTCCCTTTTCGGGCAACGTTGTAATCGTTTCGTGATTTTAATGAAGTTATTTTGATTTTAAATATGTTTTTTTCTATATCATGCTACTTCATTTCAAATTTTATTTAATCCGCCTAAGAAACTCTTAGAGGTATAACCTAGCCAAAACATTAAATGGCTATGATGGTATAACCTTTTTAAGATAAGGACTCTCTGTTAACATCTGAAAACATGTTAACATTCCTAGTTGTGCGGTACGAGAAACCACACAAGCTTCCTAAATATGCTTGGGTTTTCCAAGTCACTTTTGTATAGCCTGTATGATCATTATGAATCATGGCTAATAAACATCAATATGATGTATACACCACAACATCCATTAGAGATGTACGCTTTCAAGCAAAGGTGTACTAATGACAATGAAAGTTTTAATAGACTTCTTGTCAAAAAGGCGATGAACTTTGTTCAATCCTTAAAGAAATCAATGATTTTAATCGTTCTTGTGACAAGGCCTTGTGCCATCTAAATGTCCTACGAGACGAGCTTGATGTTAAATAAAATGTCTTTTAAGACATTGACAGTTGTGAATTTATAATTTCCTCTGTCTAATAGATATCAGAGAATAATATATTCTATTGATTTGATTAATTTATTAAAATGGTCTAAATGGTTTAATAATACCATGACCATTTGGTCGTCAAATACGATGAAATACTATATAATTTAAATGTATCATTATTGTTTAATATAGTACGCGAAAATGGCTGGCTCGGATGAAGCAAACAGTCATCCTACAGAAGGCAACAACACCAGGATTAATATCACTGGTGCCGAACTGCAAGCAATGATCACCGCAGCAGTTTCTCAAGCGGTAGATGCTAAGTTTAAAGAGCCTAGTATTGTTAGGTCTCAAACTCAGTCAAAATCCCATTCTCAACCCCATACTAATAAGAAAAGTGAGTCGCAGCACTCATCTAACCAGGGTAGTGAACCCAAGAGGAAGGTAGTCCTCAAGCCGACTCCTAGGTACACCAAGGGTTGTACCTACAAGTACTTTGTCTCCTGTAAGCCTAGGGATTTTACTGGAGAAAAGGGAGCGATTGATTGTATGAAATGGTTAGATGAGATGGAGACTGTAATAGACATCAGCGGATGTGCTAAGGAGGATGTGGTTATGTTTGTATCACAATCCTTCAAGGGTGATGCTCTCACATGGTGGAAAGCCCTAGTGCAGTCTACTGGGAAGGTTCACTTGTATAATCTTTCTTGGGAGAAGTTTGTAGATCTTGTAAAGGATACTTACTGCCCTCAACACGAGGTTGAGAGAATTGAATCAGATTTCCTCACCCTGGTAATGAAGGATCTGGATTGTAGATCCTATGTGACTAGCTTCAATTCAATGTCAAGGCTTGTGCCATATCTAGTCACTCCTGAGCCCAAACGCATTGCGCGTTTCATCGGTGGTTTGGCCCCCGAAGTAAAAGAGAATGTTAAGGCTTCAAAGCCGACCACTTATAGATCCGTTGTGGATCTATCCTTATCCCTCACTTTGGATGTTGTGAGGAGTAAGGCGAAGAGGGAAACCGATGAAGGGAAGAGGAAAAGAGAGGAAGACAAGTCTCCTCAGTCGAACAAAAAGGGAAAAGGGAACTTTGGTTCCAAAAAGGGACAGTCAAGTGACAAGCCCAGATGTAAGACTTGTAACAAAAGGCATTTTGGGAAATGCAACCAAGACCCACAGGCCAAACCATGTGGGATCTGCAAGAAGAAGGGGCACAAATCTGTAGAGTGCCGGAATATTAAAGATGCAACCTGTTATGGTTGCAATGAAAAGGGACACATCAAAACCAATTGCCCCAAGAATGCAAAGAAGCCCGAGGAGGCAAAGAAAAACGACGCGAGAGTTTTTCAGATGCAAGCGAGGGAAGCAGTGAATGACGAAAACGTCATAACAGGTACTTTCCTCATCAATAATAATTATGCTAGAGTCTTATTTGATTCCGGTGCTGATAAGTCTTTTGTCGACCATAAGTTCTGTAAGTTATTGAATCTACCTATTAAGACTCTAGACATAAAATATGAGGTAGAACTTGCTGATGGTACCTTAGAATCAGCTTCAACTCTTCTCGATGGATGCTCTATATCCATCAAGAATCACTCTATTCCGCTGTGCTATTATATTGTGTGTATTGACTATGATGATATCAACTACGTCACGATACTCCCCGCTGGGCCCACCGGTCATATGTGGTAAATCTTGGGGTGTCTCTTGCCAATGAAGTTGGCTGGGTTTGATATAGTTTTGGGCATGGATTGGTTGTCGCATAACCAAGCCCAAATTGCCTGTGATAAAAAGCTAGTTATTATCAAAACCCCTTCTGGTGAATCTATCACCATTCAAGGAGATACACAATACGGATTGCCCAGCAATTTGTCTATTCTCAAATTAGCGCAGTGTATGAAAAGCGGATGTGTCATTTACATGGCACCAGTGACTGTAAATGACCCGAAACCTAAGATTGAAGACATCCCAATCATCTCTGAGTATCCTGATGTCTTTCCTGACGAGTTACCTGGATTACCTCCTGAGAGGCAAGTAGAGTTTAGGATAGAGATTCTTCCAGGAGCTACACCTATTGCACGAGCTCCTTATCGCCTAGCACCTACTGAAATGAAGGAACTCAGAACTCAATTAGATGATTTATTGGAAAAAGGTTTTATACAACCTAGCTCTTCGCCTTGGGGAGGTCCAATATTATTTGTGAAAAAGAAAGACGGATCAATGCGCCTATGCATTGATTATCGTGAACTAAACAAAGTAACGATTAAGAATCGTTATCCTTTACCCAGGATCGACGATTTATTTGATCAGCTCCAAGGAGCGAGCTTCTTCTCTAAGATTGATCTGAGATCTGGGTATCATCAACTCAAGGTTAGGACTGAAGACGTGCCTAAGACGGCATTCAGAACAAGATATGGACATTACGAGTTCTTAGTGATGCCTTTCGGGCTCACTAATGCGCCGGCAGCATTCATGGACCTCATGAATAGAGTCTGCAAGCCATACTTAGATAAGTTTGTCATCGTCTTCATAGATGACATACTTATCTATTCTCGTAACCAGGTTGATCACGAGAAGCATCTTCGATGTATCTTAGGATTGCTTCAACAAGAGAAGCTTTATGCTAAATTCTCCAAATGTGAATTCTGGCTTCGTGAAGTTCAATTCCTTGGACATGTTGTCAGTGAGCAAGGTATCCAAGTAGATCCCGCTAAGGTGGAAGCCGTAATGAATTGGGAAGCACCCAAGACTCCAACCGAAATACGTAGCTTTCTGGGTTTAGCTGGGTATTATAGAAGATTCATTGAGAACTTCTCAAGAATAGCAGCACCATTAACTTCCTTGACCCGTAAGAATGTTAAGTTTGATTGGGGTCAGAAACAACAAGAATCCTTTGAGATTTTTAAGAAGAAATTGAGCAATGCTCCGATGCTAACCTTACCTGATGGAATTGAAGAGTTTGTCGTATAATGTGATGCTTCACACACCGGTATGGGTTGTCTGCTCATGCAGCGAGGCAAGGTGATTGCCTATGCATCACGACAACTAAAAGTGCATGAGAAGAATTACACCACCCACGATTTGGAGTTGGGTGCCGTTGTATTCGCACTAAAGTTATGGAGACATTTTTTATATGGAACTAAATGTGTGATCTTTTCTGATCACAAAAGTCTCCAACATTTGTTCAATCAAAAAGAGCTCAATATGAGACAACGCCGTTGGATGGAAACCTTAAATGACTATGATTGCGAAATTCGCTACCATCCTGGTAAAGCGAATGTGGTCGCAGATGCTCTAAGCAGAAAGGAAAGAATTAAACCAATTAGGATCAATGCCAAGAGCATTGAGTTAAAGAATAGTCTGAATGAAAGAATATTAGCTGCATAGAAGGATGTTGTTTTGGAAGCTAACATTTCAAATGAAAAGTTAGGTATAACTGCTGAGCAGTTAGCACCTGGGAAGGATGGAATTCTCAGAATGAACGGAAGGATTTGGGTTCCTATTCAAGGAGGACTTCGAGATATAATCCTCCAGGAAGCCCACAACTCCAAGTACTCAGTTCACCCGGGAGGTGACAAAATGTATCATGATTTGAAAGCTAACTATTGGTGGATAGGTTTGAAGAAATCCATTGCCACCCATGTAGCTAAGTGCCTGACTTGTGCTCAGATTAAAGCTGAACATCAAAAGCCATCAGGTCTACTACAACAACCGGAACTCCCTACATGGAAGTGGGAGATGGTAACCATGGATTTCATAACCAAGTTACCTAAAACAAGGCACGGAAATGATACCATATGGGTTATTGTTGATAGACTGACTAAGTCAGCACATTTCTTACCCATCAAGGAGACTTATAGCTCCGATAAATTAGCCCAATTGTATGTAGATAAGATTGTAGCTCTACATGGAGTACCGGTAGCCATTATCTCTGATAGGGATACTAGATACACCTCACATTTTTGGAAAAGTTTCCAACAATCCTTGGGCACACGTTTGAATTTTAGTACTGCTTACCATCCACAGACGGATGGACAGAGTGAGCGTACAATTCAAACTTTGGAAGACATGCTTCGTGCATGTGTTATTGATTTAGGTGGCAGTTGGGATGACCACCTACCATTAATAGAATTCTCCTATAACAATAGCTACCATACAATCATTAAGGCTGCGCCTTTTGAGGCCTTATATGGTAGGAAATGCAGAACGCCTGTCTGTTGGGCAGAAGTAGGAGAAGCTCAATTATCAGGACCTGATATAGTCCTTGAAACGACGGACAAGATTGTCCAGATTCGTGATCGCCTGAAAGCTGCCAGAGATAGGCAGAAAAGTATGCTGATGACAGGCGAAAGCCTCTAAAATTTGAGGTTGGCAATAAAGTCTTACTGAAAGTATCACCCTGGAAAGGTGTGATGCGTTTCGGTAAGAAGGGTAAGTTAAGCCCTACGTATATTGGACCATTCGAGATTATGGAATGTGTCGGCAGTGTAGCTTATAAGCTAAACCTACCTGAGGAGCTAAGTGGGATTCATAATGTGTTTCACATTTGTAATCTCAAGAAATGCTTAGCTGATGAATCGCTAGCTATGTCTCATAAAGATGTGCAAATTGATGAAAGCTTGAGATTTGTTGAAAGACCTATATCGATCGAGGATCGACAGGTTAAAAAGCTCCGAAGAAAGCATGTGCCTATAGTAAAGGTCAAATGGGAAGCCCATAGAGGTCCCGAGTATACGTGGGAAGTCGAGGCCACTATGAAACAGAAATACCCTCACTTATTTCAGTAAATCTTGGGGTCGAGATTTCTTTTAAGGGGATGAGGATGTAACACCACGTAAAAACATGTCCAATTATATATAGACACGTGTCCTAAACTCTAAAGGTGCGAAAGATTGAGTTTGAAGGACCAAGGTTGTCGAACAGTGAAACTATGAAACCACAGGGACTCAAGGTGTCAACATGCCAAACTTGTGCCTCTGAATGACCTTACATGATGAATATATTCTTAAATGAGTAAAGGAATGGATATGAGAAGCCGTTTATGAACATAATCGAAAGATTAGTAATTATAAGGGTTAAACGTGTCAACATGTCGATTCTGACCTCTGAGTGACCTTTTAACGAAACCGAGGCTTCGAAACATTCAAATATACTCTTAAGAATAAGTGGTATAAATTTCACGTGGTTTAGATATCATTAAGCATGTTTTCAAGACTTTGGGCCAAAAGTGTCAATTTAATGAAACTTGCTTTCATAGTGATATTTAACGAACCTGAACCTAACGAAGTTTGTTTGTACATCCTTGGGACTCAAGAAATTAACTACAAGGGTCTCTATGGCCAAAAATCATGTTAAAAAGGGTTAAAAACGAGCAGGGACTGAAACTGCCAGTTTGCAAATTGTTTTCCCGGTTTAAGAGGTCCATGCGGCCCACGTAAGACACACTTAAGTCTTACGCGGCCCGCCTCAGCACGCCCAGATCAGAAAAATAGTGCCAGGTGCGGGTTTGCCTGTTCCACCGCCTTAATCTAGGTTGTAACGACCTAGGGAGCTGTAAGTCGGTTTAAATCAGTAGCTAGGACACCTGGGGTGATCCCAGGGCCTCCAATTACACCTTGAAGTGATCTAAATTCTTGGACATTGCTATATAAAGGACCTTAGTTCATGTGTTCTTGGCACATTATTTGCAACAACTTCAAAAGGACTTGCTCTGGAGCTTCCATCAGTAAGAAGAGGATTATCAAGTGTAGAAAAGTTTGCTAGGACCTTAAGTAAGCCTCTAATTTCTTATTTAGTCATTTAATGTAGCTTAATTACTTTAAAGTCAATCTTATCGTAAAATTAGTTTGACTTTCGTTTTAATTACATGTGGCTTAACCACTGATCAAATTGAAAGTGATTATAGGACCACATTAGTGTAGGTGATTAACCCTTAAAAGGGCACCTCCTAATTATCTCGTTTGACTGGTCAATTGTCGGGTCAAAGTAGTTTGACAAAAAGTCAAACTGGACAGAAATTACAAAAATGATTCTAATTAATAAACCATAGGTTCTAAATTATATTTTAACATTCTAATGACTTGGTAATCAATATTAAAACATGTTTTATCTGTCCTAGCCCGGCAATTAATAGTCTAATGTCAGTTTATAACCGAAAGTCGCAAAAGCTTGACTTTTGCTTTGACTTTCAGTTCTGACCCGTTTAAGCTTAATTCTCCCATGTTTTAAGCTTCCTTTAGGACCACATTACTTAGTAGTATAACCCCCTGGAGTTATATTGCATGGTGACTAGTGGTTTGAATTATATACACTTGATCGTAATTATGCTTAATAATGCCATAAACGCCTTTTTTACATACAACTGAGATTTTTAACAATGTGATGGGACTAACACCTTTGCTACTGATATTTAGACATGTCCTAAAAAAATTTGACATCAATTGGAGGTCTATAATAAGAGTTATGCTCAATAGCGTAATTAAGGAGCTTTTTATTATTTAAATGGCGTAATTAGTATGAAGCCTATCTAAAACCGATTTTTGACACCAAACTTCTTACCTACTGATGTAAAATAATATTTTGGGATTTTTAAAGATTTTTAATTATTTTTAGGCTGAGCGTAACTTAGGATTATAGCTCAAGTTCGGTAAATGTTGGTTTTACCTTTTTCATGCATAAAATGAGTTTTACATATCTTTTTAGTGTCAAACCTTTTGCTACTGATTTCATATGATAAATAAAGTATTTTGAACTTTATAAACTGATTAAAAACTCAGATTTCCTATTTTAACCCAAATACCCCTTTAAACCGACTTTTAAGCATTTTAAGCACCTAGTATGGGTTAAAACTATTTTTAACATATAAAACTTATTACCCACTGATGTTTTAAGTTAATTTATATAATTAAACATTAAGCCAAAGTTTTTTAACTCAGAAGTCTATTTTGACCTTTAAAGCCTATGTGAAATTACCAAAATGCCCCTACGGTGCATAGTTTGGTAATATAAGATAAATTTCACATATATAAAATACCCTACTGATATAACTTATAAAAATACATATTTTTACTGATTAAATCAAATCTGAAACTCAGTTGCACATTTAAACTCTTTTATGGGCATTAAAATTACCAAAATGTCCTTATGGGACTTATTTTGGTTTAAATTACTTTTTGGGCATATATGTTAACATCTTACTGATGTATTAACATATTTTGAGCATAATAATGATTAATATCTGTATATAATTTAATTGGTTACCCGTTACGCGATTACGCGTTCGGATCGGTTTATGTGACTAGTTTACATAAAATAGACGAAACGGGTCAAACCGTATCATTAAATCCTCAAATTCCAGAATGTGTTTAGTTTACCCATATTATACAAGTATCCAAGCTTGTCGGGTCTAAACCACATTCTATTCCGGTCTCCGCTTAATCAAGCGCTTAGAACCGTAAGGTTTCTTTCTAGCTAGCCGGTCTAAGTCCTTGACTAAATTAAAGACCCGTTAGCATCCTAATAGGGTAATAAACCTTCTATACAGATTAAATAGCTTCCGGTAGAAGGTGCCTTCGAAAAGCTTTAGGATTTTACTGCTAGCATCAGGTAAATACTTTTAACTTATTTTCCATATACGGGCTTGGGATATGGTATTATAATAATACCACTTGGTCGGGTATGAAATCATTTAATCGGATTGTGATTAATAAATTTACATAACCCGTTTTAATCTGTCTTGTTTGATAACATAAGCATTGGGGGTTAACGACCGTGTCCTGGATATCCTCGGCTCATTTTATTTGAAAATGGCCACGACCTATGCACGGGGTGTAGGCATACACCTGACAGATGCAAATTCTAAAATATAAACCCACATGTTGGGGATAATGTAACATCCCTATTTTTATTATATAATAATTATAGGTTTATTTAAATTGTTACCTACTAGTAACCAGTAACTAGCTTATTTTAATATAAATATTCAACCCAAATAGTTTTAAACAATATTTTATATAGTTGGTTGAAATATTATATTAATTAATTGACTTGTATATGAGTGCCCTTTCTAATAAAATAAAAGTCTATAAAAAACTTATATTAGAGTTAATTACATAGTTAGTCTCTGTGGTTTGCGCAAAATAACAAACTTAGGTACTAATAGTTTAAAATCACCTTCTAGGGTATTAACTTTTCATTTTGTAACGTTTGGAGGTATTAACTTCTAAGGTAATAACATAGGTAGTCCCTGTGGTTTGCACAAAATAACATACTTAGGTACTAACAAAATGTGATTTTAAGCCTATAAATAAGCTTAATACCCTCAAACGTTACAAAATGAAAAGTTAATACCCTAGAATGTTATCAGAAACTATTAGTACCTAAGTTTGTTATTTTGTGCAAACCACAGGGACTAACTATGTAATTAACTCCTTATATTATTAGACAGGTAACTTACGGGTAGATTGACTGTAAGAAATATGAAGTTCCTAGATGGGCCTAGGAACCGTATAATAAATTAAATTAAATTATAAAATACATTGTATTTTGAACCTACTCTGTTTTTAATGAAACTTAGACCCAAATGTAGACAAAAATATACTCGTTCTAATGACATATTTATTATTTTCTAGAACGTTATATTTTAGAAGTTATACGCGCCAAATAAGTGAAATAGTTAAATTAATTATAATATATATATAATAAAATATAAATTAAATAAACTTACATTTAAGTAAGTTACGTTTACATTAAATAAATAAAATAATAATAATAATATAATAATAATAATCTATTTAATCTATATAAGTGTGTACACATATAAAGACAGGTGTGTAAGTTGTACATGAGAATGGATGTGTCAGACATAACCACCACTACGTGTCCAAAATGAAATTATTCAATTTGCTATGGATTGATACATGTCCATATACAGTGTCAGTTCAAGACTCCTATTACAAGTATAAATAGAATAGAAAGTTGCTTCATTTCTCATCTCTCTCGAACTCTCTCTCATATTCTTTATTTTATTTTTCCCTATAATAATAATAATAATAATAATAATAATAATAAAGTTCTACCTCGTTTTTAAGTGTTTTAACTCCCGATCACCGCTACCATTTCCGATTGATCTGAGCCTCATAACATATGTCAGGGCTCTGCCCGACTAAGTTTATTGGGGTTCTGTCTCGGGACATCGGGATAAGGTTGAATTAGGGGTATTATACTTAACACAATTACAAATATATATATTTTTATATAGTTCAGAAGTTATACCCAATATTCTACCAGGAGAATTTCTAGTTGAACCCTAAAGTTACAAAGTAGGTCTATTCTCTTTTCTCACTATTTTATTTTCTTTTTCTTTACGATATAATTATATTAAAAAATGTCCCAAACCAGAACAACTCTCATTAAAAGTTCTATTTATTATTTTTATTTACCCAATAGGAAACCTTAGTTAAGACCCCTAAGTGATCCTACATAAACCCTACAAATTTCAGAACAATCAGAATCAGAATCAGGGCCCCTAAAACTCAGGGGGGGGGGTATTTCCTACTCGACGATTATCCACATATCTCACTGTATAATTCGAATTTATGATTTCCGTCGACTCAGCTGAACTCCAAATACACGTGGCAACCATCTGAGTATATGTTGACCGTCGCGCTACGCGACGCCCAAAGGAGTGACCCGTCGCACTACGCGACGGGGTCAAATTTCAAGTATAAATAGAGGGTCGTGGGACTTGAATTCCTGCATTGGAACGACGTTAAAACTCGATTCGTGCACTGAGTTATGGTCTAATTACTACCAAACACACACATAAGCTCGAATTCCGCTACGATACAGGGTATTAACTCGATCGCTGCTACGATTCAATGTCCGATCGATTTAAACTATCCGATGGATGTTTAAGTGATTGCACTTTGTCATTCGTTGTGAATCCGATGGATGTTTAAGTGATTGCACTTTGTCATTCGTTGTGAATCCGATGGATGTTTAAGTGATTGCACTTTGTCATTCGTTGTGAATCCGATGGATGTTTAAGTGATTGCACTTTGTCATTCGTTGTGAGGGTTTTAATCTCGTGAGTTATCGTAAATGCTGTATTAAGTTACCTACCTAGTTCGTGTGCACTAGGTTTCAAGACTAATCAATAGGCTAAGCTCTGCCTGTATAAATCTGCAATATATCAAGGCTAATCTGTAGACTAAACTTTGGCCGTATGAATCTGCATGATTATAAGTGAGTCATTATCTTTTTATCAAATTACTTTCAAAAGCAAGTTTATTTTCAAGGTTATAATTACAGGGATTAAGTTTATGTAATCACCAAGTTACAGCCGGTATGTGGGGTTTTGTATACATTACTTGATAATCTTCACCATTGGGGCAGCCAAGGGGTGATATGACCATAATCACAGACACCATTGGACGAATGGGCCAATGGGTCGAGTGACAAAGTACTGTGGGTAGTTGGTTGATATCAGAAACATTGTAATCCTCCTTAATACTGTAAATTATAACAAACAGGTCGTTTTATTAAATAGAATGATTCACTCAGTATTTCCCGCTGACAAAACCTTTTTCAAACATGTTTCAGGTAATTACAGTAGATTGGAGTAAGAGATGGATATGGCACTGAAAGGCTTCAAGAAGTGGCTTATTTTATTAATTAAATCAAATTAAGAAATATTGTTTTATGTAATCAAATTTATTTTTATTAAAGCTACCATTGTAAAACATGGGTTTATCCCAACTATTTAATAAATAAAATCCGGTGTTTTTAACTCTGATATTTTTCCTAACTCACGGTCCTGATGAAATTTCCACTGCAATATTTTAAAAAAAAAATAATCACCGGTACCACTGGGCTACTCACGGCTCCCGATTCCGTTCAGGGTGGGTCGGGGGTCGTGACAGATAACTCCTTTGTGGGTTCTATAAGTGGTGAGTCGGTTAATCACGACCGGCTTCCAACCGACCCCAATTGTATGACAAACATATAAATCTGTATACAAGATTATATTTAAATAATTGTCCCAAGTTATAAAAGATTTATGCCATGTGCACCCAAATCAATTTTCTTAAATGTTTTCAAAGAGTCAGTTAATTGTATTTACCAGTGTAAACTGACGTATTTTCTTAAAGACTGATTTGACAGGTACCTCTCGAAATAGGCTGGAGCTATAGGGTGTCTATAGAGGATCTTGCAAATCCATAAGATACCTGAAGTCTGTTGATTTTGTTTCTTTGTACATTTATGATCCGCCTGTGGATCTTATTACATTCCAGTCTGTATATTCATAAACTCGAACACTCAGACATTATGGTTTGTAATAGTTTATTCACCAAGCCTTCCGCTGTGCTATTATATTGTGTGTATTGACTATGATGATATCAACTACGTCATGATACTCCCCGCCGGGCCCACCGGTCATATGTGGTAAATCTTGGGGTGTGACAGGTTTGACACGTCATACGTATTTCTAATCACGTATTCATACGTGTAACAAGTCAACGTAGAGATACGAAATAGTTGTTACATAAATTTACCTATATATTAAAATGCGAACTTAATGAACAGTAGTAAATAAATATTAAAAAGATAAATATTAAAATGCGAACTTAATGAACAGTAGTAAATAAATATAATAAATATTAAAAAGATAAATGATAAATGAATGAATAGTATTGGGTACGGATACCGGTATCAAATATACCAAACTGAGTGTATTTTCGGTATCCGTTCGGCACCGGTATTCATCGGGTTTTATCCTCAAATACCGATGTCGTACCAGTACCGACCGTATCAAGCCGTACTGTACCAGGTATATTCGGTACCGGTACCCACTTTTGGGGATTTCGGTACCGGTTCGTACCGAGCTCATCAAATCCTGTAGCAACGTAGCAATGCAAATAATTGCACAGTTTAGATTACTTTTCATACACACAGTAAGTAAATTGTATTTCGTTTGAATGAGGTTTTATATACACAACAATTTATTTTGCTTTATTTTTTGTTTTTTTACGTAATGAATGAATTGTAGCATGTAAAATTAACTTGGATATTTAGATTATTGATGACCAAATCGTATCAAATCCTGTAATCAAACCGGTATCGTATCGGTACCAAATTTACTATACCAAATCGTTTTCGGTACCAATTTGGTACCCACCTTTTGGCGTTTTCAGAATCGTTACTTTCGGTTCGACACAGTTCTAGCACCATACCTATATTTATTGATTTTTACCTTCAAATACCATACCGTATTGTACCGAGTATTTTCGGTGCCGGTACCTAATTTCGATGATTTTCCGGATCGATACTTTCGGTGCTGTTACCTGTACCGAGCTCATCTATATTTTAACATGTTAGCACCGTAATAACTGAACTGAAAACAACCGAATTTCCAACGTGTAGGACTTGTGGGTCCTATTATTATTATATATTAGGTTATTTAAAATCGTTTTTTCTAGGACGGATTGACTATCCTTTTCATGACATTTTTATTTATGTTTTGATATTCGGTATCTGTTTGCCGTTACTGACACGCGTTTTGCAGTCATTGGGTCCCCGCCGCAACGCGCGGGCGGAAATTTAACTAGTTTGTATAAATTACAAGAGTTATTTCGCAAGAATATATAAAAAGAAAAAATAATAAACGAATATGATAAAAAGGTGGCGATAGATATGACGTTTACCTCGGAAACGCAGGTTGTCACACATACCAATTCATCAGTCAAGGTATTTGCTAGTTCTACAGCTTCTTCTATGGTCTGGGGTCTGGCTGCCTTGACTACATGTCTAATCTCATTGATTAATCCGCAGATATAACAGGAGATTAATACTGGTCCTGGTGAAGCTAAGGTTGGCACTATTCTAGCATATTCGAAGAATATGGTAGTGTAACCTTTACAGTCTACTCCAGTCATTCTAAGGTTTAAGAACTTATTAGCAATTTGTTCTTTTTCATTGGGAGGACAGAATTTTCTTTCGACCATGTTTTTAAACTCAGTCCATTCCATATTATAGATTCTGTCACTTCCCCTAGACTGGAGAATAGTATTCCACCATTCTAAGGCTGAATTCTTAAAAAGATTGGAAACAAACATGATTTTATCTTCTTCTGCACATTTGTTTATTTTTAAGACGGCCTCTGTCTTTTCTATCCAGTGTAGAGCTGCAATGGCTCATTCATTGCCAAAGAATTCTATTGGTTTACAAGACCAGAATTCTTTGTAAGAACAACCATAAGACATGGTTCGTCTTCTTTTTGGAATAGGCAATTGAAGTAACGACCCATTATTTATAATGTGACTGGGTTCAGTAGGTGGTCGCTTATTTCCACTATTACTTTTATTATTTTATGCTTCCTTAACAGTCTTTATAATATATAGCATAGCGTCTATAATCCCCTGTGCCACTATATGTTGGATGGCACTGTTAGCTATTTGGTTACCATTATTATCGTTATTCTGGTTTGGAAAAATTACAAGTTTTGTCCTTTATCTTTATACCACTTTTCAGGCGGTGTCCTTTTTAACGAATGTTGACAGGTGGTGTCCTTTACTAGGTATTTTGTTGCAAGTTTAGTCCTTTACACCCAACCCAGTTAAAAAACCCTGTTAATTGTTGACAGGCGGTGTCCTTTACTAAGTATTTTGTTGCAAGTTTAGTCCTTTACCTAGGTATTTTGTTGCAAGTTTAGTCCTTTACACCCAACAATTAACAGGGTTTTTTAACTGGGTTGGGTGTAAAGGACTAAACTTGCAACAAAATACCTAGTAAAGGACACCGTCTGTCAACATTCGTTAAAAAGGACACCACCTGAAAAGTGGTATAAAGATAAAGGACAAAACTTGTAATTTTTCCTTCTGGTTTTCCTGATTCACTTCGTTATCCATCTGAATTATAAACATTTATCAGGTATTCATATCACAGGATAAAATTTAATGCTAAAAATTACACAAACAAACACATTGGTCAAAATCGTCGAGCATTGCGACATTCTACTCTTTTTCTATGTATATGCATCTATTACAAACTGCAACTGGAATTTAAAATACAGTACTAGTTATGTATTAGTAGGCATTAGATTATCTATTTTAGTTGATTTTTTTCAACTACACGCATTTATATATATATATATATATTACTATGGGTTAAACTGCATCTCCCGCTCGTCGTATTTCCACACGAGCTTCTCTCCTATCTCTTTCATCCTCTCTCCTTCATCTATCAACTCCTCACTGTACATACGAAGTTCCTGAACGTTCTCATCACTCATGGGTGATCGTGGTGCGGGTACTGGGTCAGGGTACATAGGTAAAGGTTCTCCATATGGGTATGGGTTTTCAATTATTTCCCGAACATACTGATCGGCATCCCAATATGGATCTAGAGGGTCAAGATTGGGGTATGGTGCTAATGGGTTTGGCATGGGTTCCTCCTGTGGGTAGAGTTCTTGATAATCTCTATGGTCATCATTCCATGGGTCATAAGCTATAGGATTGGGTGCTGGGACTCTAGGTATCTCATCAGGGTTAAAAGCTGGTATGGGAAATCCAGTTCCTAGGTTAGGTTCTATTTCCATGGGTTGAGTTGGGAACAGTGGTAGTGGTTGTGGTGCAATGATTTGTTCTAGGTTTGGGTCGGCTGCAGTAGTGGCTAGTATGTGAAAGTTGGCCAAACGTCTATTAATTATGTCTTGGGTCTGGGCGTTCATCTCCCTATTTGCTGCTGCTAAAGCCCTTTGTTGCTGTAACTTCCTCATTCGTTTCCTACGCTCATGTGCTCCCCGACTGAACCATCCTCTCTTTTTCGAATGGTTCTTCGGATTGCGCCTTAAATATGAAAATCCCCTCTTCTGTGTCAGCTGAATACCCCGAGGGAGTAGGTTGGGAGGAAGTTCCTTCATCTCTAGGAGAATTAGATAGGTGACGATAGGCGTCAAATGGTCCTTGATCAATCATACTGTAAACTAACAGATTGTCAAATAACACAAAATAATAATATACATGTATACACATAGTCACATAGATTATTTCCTAACAGAATTGACAAATTTTGATGTCAGCAGAACACTTCTGTGGCTCAAATCAGTGGTTGTAGCTCTGATACCACCATCTGTCGCAACCCCCGACCCCTGCTCCGAAAGGCGGGCGGTCGCGAGCTCGCACATTCGGTGGTATCAGTGTTAATTTATTTGGTAGCGGAATTTATATCAGGACCGTAGTTAGGAAATAGTTTATCAGAGTAAAACACCACATTTTATATTAATAAATACATGGTAAAAACCCAAGTTTCTATTACAACATTGTTTATAGGGATAAATCCTAATTTATTGAAATAAAACTTCTTCTTTATTTAGGTAACTTTTATAGCCACTTTTCCAAGCCTTTTGTGCTCTCCAGCTGGCTTCTATTTGGCTTTCATATTTTGTTACCTAAAACGCGTTTAAAACATTTTTGTCAGTGGAAAATACTGGTGAGTGAATCCCAGTTTAATCAAAACAAGTTTTATCATTTTACAGCATTGAGGGCAACCCGCAATTACATTTGTTTACATCTACTTTAATTACCACCCACGGTACTGTCAATCCTGATTGTGGTCATTCTACTACTCACAGTGTAGTAACAAGTAATGTATACAAAACTCCAATATACCGACAATAATTGTAGATTTACAAATACTCAATCACTGTTAAATATAATTTAAAACAATTGAGGTTTTGTAAAAATAGTTTACAAAAAGAGGATAAACTCACATTGCTAATTTAGGTATTTCCTTGTGACTTCCTAGTTATAATCTATTAATTTAAACAATGCACATGTGTTAGTATAATAACCCAAATTTACATTAGCTATACCCTCCCCTCGAGACAGAACTCCAACGACTGAGTCAGGCAGAGCCTTGACATGCGTTACGGAGCACTAGATCGATCGGGCAGAGTTACTAATACGTAACCGGGGGTTATAATACTTACAACGAGGCAGAGCTTCGCTTTTTAGTGGGTTTTATACCCGAGAGTTATTTCTAATATTCAGAATTTTGAGAGAGATTCGAAAGTTTTGAACGATTTCAACTGAAGCCGATCTCTTCTATTTATAGGGCTGATCAGTGGGTTTCTCGCTCCCCGCGAGAGATGAAGACGGGGCCTTCGCGACCCGCGAGAGCTTGTAGAGTAGGCCCTAGCCTTGCTGACTCAAGGACTAGCTTCGACACGCATCGTGACACGTGGCGGCCTAGGGTTACGCCTGGTGTCAGCGGGTCGCGGCACGCGACAGCTTGCCTCAACACTGTCACGCCCCGCGAGCAACATAAAATATTGTTTTTATTTGATTTTTGTTAAAATAAGGCTATTTCAGGCCTATTTCTCATATACGGGGTGTATTTTAGGACATATAGGGGTGTTTTAAGAATTTTAGGAGGGTTGTTATATACTTATACTCATACTACTCATACGTTTTATCTTTATACTTATACTTACGTGCATATTCATACTTAAACTTATACTTATGCTCATACTTTTATTCATACTCATATTCATACATGCGTACCTATACGTGAGCGTAACCTGAGGGATTTGCTTACCTGGGTCACATACATACTTACACATGAACATGCTTATATACTACCTTCTTATACGTACACATTCTCATTTTCCAAATTTATGTATACCCTGATTCATACACAACTAGTACAAGCTATGCAGATCATGCGACGATCAAAATAATCGCGGGTGCACACAGGATTATAATGATAGGCGCATGAGAATCATAGAGTGTACTACTATGTATGGTAAAACCTGGAACGTAACATGACACCGAACAACAAAACGGACGTAACATGATTAAAACATGGTGGATACGCCGCTGGTACTTCCTATATATAAGTGTTTTCACCATGTTACCAAACTTTTGTAATACGTGCCATGAGAAATTCGGTGTTTTGCAGACCCTATTTAGACCCGATACACAAACTTTAACAACTCACAAACACATTGCTAGCTCACAACATCCGATTATCCATGACGAGACCTCATTCTTAACGCATCGCTTTCGTTTATTATCCAACACACATAACATTCCTATCCTTGCATTCCTCTACCTAATCGACCGTTCACTCTCATACCTCTGTTGTTCCCAGTTATTCCTTGTCTTTACACAAACCTCATTTATCATCAATCGGTTTAAAAGTTCAAACCCCAAAATACTTTCTTGCTTTGAGACTATCTTCCATTCTTGTTTATGTGCAAACACGCTTAGTTGGTCGTTACCTCCAAAACCGTATTATTTAAAATACCTAACTTACTCGTTTCTCACCAATAAACAATTTTTCTACAAAACTGAGATTTATCAATGCTCTTTAAAACCAATGAAACTTTTCTTACAACCTACAGTGTGGTCACACTTTCCATCAAAAATACATACAGTTTTTGTACAAAAGTTTTTTTTCTTAGGTAACATATTATAAAATACCTTTCCATTTTGAGGTATTCAAACTTGTTTAAAGCTCACCTTACATATACACACACATACACATTTTACTTGTGTTTAATATCTCAAGTCATCTTAGTCAAAACTCTTTTTTTTAAACCTATCCTTTCGTTCCTCGGGCAATTTCATACGTTTTTCGACACATCTCACACTTCTTAGTCTCGATTTTAGTCAATTGCCTTAGCCAAAACGTTCTCTTTTTCAAATTTTTCCTCTTGAATAAATTTGGGGACGAAATTTCTTAAAGGAGGGGAGACTGTAACACTCTACCTTTTCGTAACTTTCCTTAATTAGAAAGTTGTCTTGTAATTCTATTTTTGGATACTTGTATTCCTTGTAATCGTATTTCATTTTGAAGCCTTGTAATCCGAGACACCGATCATAATGGAAGTCATATTTATATCAATTATGTTCCATTTATACTTGTTATGTTCAATTTGTACTTGTAATCGCATGCAAGAACCCTAATTCGAAACTATGTGACGATACGTGCAAATAACCGACTTTCAACGCGTTTACATGCAACACTTGTGATTAACCAACAATTAATGATTCCAATACTTATTATACATCATATTATACTTGTAACTACCTTCGACATATTAATTATACTTGCAATTATGTGTGATAGATCGTAAATCGTCTATACTTGCATTTTGTGCGATAACCAACAACTATGTGTTATAACCGGCATTAACGATACTTTTTTTACATAATTTCACATACAAGGACATACTTGACATCACTATTAAGTTTACGATACTTGTATGCTTGTTACACGCTTGAAACTACGCGAAAAGCACTCGAAAACACCCTAAAACCTTACTTTGGGGCCCTAATTGCATACTTATCAAACTTGAGGGACCATTTGTGACAAAAAGCCAAACCTTCCCTAAAACCCATGTTTTGAATCTGCATTTTTATCTCCAACCTCCCCCCCTAAAATATAAATTTTGAATCTTGTATTTATGGCTCCAACCTCCACCTCCATTCACCACTAATGGGCTTCTAAACCTCATTAAACAATCACCTAACCTCACTCAACTATAAAACCAAGCTCCCAACACTCATTTTCATTTTTTCAACTCATTTACACTCTCAAAACACTCTAATCTCAGCTGAAAATGCAAGTTTTGGATAAATTATTCTAAGTGCTAAATGAGCACTTTTCTTCACCTTTCTTCCATCTTTTTCACTTCTTCTTCCTCTACAAAGTGTGGAACACCTCTAGAATTGTTCTCACAAGGTTTTCCATGGAAAACCAAGGTGAAACATCACCAAAATGAGGTCCAACTTTCTGTTTTGAAAGGAAAATTTATTAAACATACATGAGCTTATATTTTCTTTATACATTCCTATGTCCTTATGCCACTAATCAAGACTATGATTATGTGTGCTTAAAAACAAGGTTGTAACATACAAATCCAGAGGTTTTAAGCCTCAAAACTTTCTGTTTTAAAAGGGTTTTAACCCACAAGTGATGAACAAGTCTTGAACTTGAATATATGTGATTATTTGGATAGCTTGGGCTATCCTACTTACAAATCCACACATCACTTGATGTTTTCTTCTTAGTTAGTTAGTTAGTTTATTTCAATTCCTTATTGTACATTCATGACCATCCTTGTTGTCTTGTGTCACACCCCGATATTTCCACGTATTACCGGTGGGCCCGGTGGGGAGTATCGTGACGTAGTTGATATCATCATAGACAATTTATCACAGTTTAATACACAACGGAAGTCGAAAGATAAAAACATTACAACCCGAATGAAAGTAATATCAAAATATTACAACGGAATGTAAAAGGATCCACAGGCGGATCAAGTTAAAGGAACATTGTTCAACATATTTATAAACATCTAAGCTTGCAAGACTCTTTATTGATGCTAGGAGTAGCCAGCCTATTCCGTTTAGTACCTGCACTTAGCCTTTTTGGAAAATACGTCAGTTACACTGGTAAATACAATTAACCGACTCATTTTGAAAATGTTTAAGAAAATTTGGTTTGAATGCGCAAAGCACAAAATAATCTTTTATAACTTGGGATAATTATTAAAAAATAAACTTGTTAAAGAATTACATGTTTATTATGCGTTCAGTAGCCCGGGCTGAATACCAGGTTAAAGATTAATAGACACACCACATAATATATCCCGCGGCGAGTTATTCTCGAACAGGCTGTTATATTATTTTTACATACGCACCGGCAGGTGTATGCCTACACCCCGTGCTTAAGTCGTGGCCATTTCAATGAATGAACCGAGGATATCCAGGACATGGTCATTAACTCCCCAAAGGCTTAAAACAAACAAAACAGATTAAACAGGTCATCTCAATAAATTAACCTTCATATGATTAAAAATTCAATGCCCGACCAAGCGGTATTTTATATACCGTACCCCAAGCCCGTATAAGGGAAAATAAGTTAAAAGTATTTACCTGAGCAAATTATACAATTTATCCCAGCCGTATACAATCAAGCAATTGCAGATATCTTTTACTGGGCTCCTAAATCTGGAATGAAGGTTTTAATAACCTATTAGATTCCTAACGGGTCTTAGTTAAGTCTAAACAAAGACATATGACTTTTTTCAAATTCTTCTGAGTAATTTTGATCATTCTCAATAGTTAGTGCAATGTTGCATTGTAGAACTTAACCACTCTTGGTTGCTGAAAATTTTGAATCAAACGATGGATATGAAGAAAATACAGTTTTGCTACTTGATCCTTGAGATGAACTTTCAGAAGAACTTTTGGCATTAAAAGCAGTTTCGATCTTTGGTGCAATGTTGGTCTTATCACTAACACCACCTTTCTAGTACAAACCAATATCTTGTTCACCACCATAGTTCTTCATTCTTGCTATCTTTCTTTGTTCCAGCTCTTGAGCTTCGATTTGTTCAATAAAATCACTCAGCGATAGATTGTCAAAATCAGGTTTATTTTTTAACATCATAAGATATGTTCCCCAAACATCATGTGGCAACGCATCGGCCAACTTTTAAATCAATTCATCTTTTTCTTTATTGATGCTCAATCTTTTCATATTCTTCACCAAATTGCAATATCTTTCTATAATCTGCTTGGTTGTTTCAGTTCTTAATCCACGGAATAGATCAAATTCTTTCTTCATAAGTGACGTTTTGTTCTTGATCATCTCTTTACTACCAACAAACTTCGATTTTAGTTCTTTCCATATTGACTGTGCACTTCCGTTATGTTGTAGTAAAATCAAGATTTCATCCTTAATGGCTTGTTGCAAGAGACTAACCATCAACTTTTCATTTTTGTATTTCTGTTTTTCTTCAACACTTAAGTCTTTAATATCAACCTTCTTTCTGTCGTCCTTAACCGGTCTAATATATCGATATTCAGTATAATCCCATGCATCTAGGTAATATGCTTGAACCCAATTTTCAAAACGTTCGGCCCATTGATCGGAGTGTCGCGCTCCAGTCAAAGATAATATTTATAAACCCTATTTACCCTTAACAAATAGCTAGTGGTAGCAAGGGGTCGAACCATGAAGAGTATGTGGTTTGTGTGTGGATTCGATTGAATTATAAAGAAATGTCACAATTATGAAGCTTGCTATGATATTTGTTTTCTTTTTGTTTTGTTGGAAGATGTGAATTTAAACTACTGAAATAGATTGAATTGATTAATAACTAATGAGTAACGATTGCAAGAAAGATTGATTGCTAAACAATAATAGGAAAAATGGATCACACCCGGTTTCGGTAATTGCCAACCTAAGGTTTCTACAAGTTTTTAGATTCAACTCAATTGTATATGATTAGCGGATTTAGTGTACCGTGACTTAGGTGCCAATAACTATCAACGTCCCGAAGAACGGACAAGAATACACTTTATAATCAACACAAGTAAAACCTAACCACGACAATGCACAATTACATATAACCATTTCGTAAAGTCATAACTTTTAACATCGTTCGACAATTTACGAATTCGCAACAAATGTAACACTATTATCAATGGTTTCAAAAATCAAACACAAGTTGTCACAAAGTTGAAGCAATAAACAATTCGAAACCCTAAATTAACAACTACCTACGCCGGGGTGAAACCGAGATGATTAGCCGCTCATGGTTGAAGAAGCTTGATCACCGGATGATTGGAACTTAATGAAGATCATCTTGAAGCTTGAAGGATGGAGGAATGGTGAATGATGAAGGTTTGGTGAAGGATGATGGTGGAAGGATTGATGATATGGAGAACTAGGGTTTAGGATGAATTGATTGTGAATGATTGATGATGAAGATCTTGATTCGGGTGATGTTATGTGTGATGATGGAATAGAGATGAATGGTGGGTGAATTGAGGCTCCAAGATACAAGATAAAGAGTGTAACTCCCGAGTTAATGGCTCAAGAACCGTTTAAACTCGTCAAAAGATCAAGAAAAAACAAAATTCGCAATTGAACAAACGGGAGCCCGTCGCCGACGGGGTTATACCCGTAGCCTACGCCCTCTCAAAAGTTAAAAAAAACTGGCGACGGGCTATTTGACTGGTTACGGCCAAGTTTGGCCGACGGGTGTTTCTAGAGCCCGTCCGGGACGGCCTAGAACCCGTCGGCGACGGCCTCTCCATCTTCACTTCTCAAATTTTCCATTTTGCACTTCCGTGTGATCCGTAACGCGTCCCGGTTGTCCGTTTTTCCTCCCGGTAGCTCGTAAAGCTCCCGAAATGCACCTTAAACTTCATTAAACCTGCAAAACACAAATCTAATTAAAAGTAGGCTATTCAAGATTAAAACTTATGTAAAAACACTAAGTTACACAATTACGAACATCGGTTTTCAACCACGTATCACATCCCCACACTTGTCTTTTGCTTGCCCTCAAGCAAATCTGTTTTTCACTTTCACGTAAGTCGAACAACGAATACACTCCCCATTCCCGAGACAAAGGTTAAGGTTCATTTTCATACTAAAGTTCAAACTCCTTACAATTTTCAACATATTTAACGGTAAGGTGAACATTCACATATGCAATGGTTATCCAAGATTAACCCGCTCGCGAAACCAACAATTCATGCACATCCCTCACAATGTTCTCTCCACTCGGTTTATAAATTGGCTAATTCTCATAATTTATTAGCACTTCAAAGAATAATCGCTCAAAACCGATTAGAACACGTACCCGCATAGGCTTGCAACTCAATCATTCTTCACCACCGATCACGAATACTAAGCACAAGTCATAAGGTCTTTGTAAGGGTTGTAACGGGGCTAGGCTAAAGGTAGGAAATGGGATATTTTAAAGTGGCTAAGGTGATGAAAATTCGATTTTTATTACAAAAGACTACTCTAAAAAAAACTAAACTATAACATCGACTACAAGGCAACAACTTTAGCCTTTTATTTCTCAAACTAAGAACATATATTTTTGTTCTTTTCTCACAATTTTCTATCTTTTTCATACATTTTCTGATTTTTCTCTTTTTTTTATGCAAACAAACAAATACAACTATACAAACTTTACTCCTATAATCGAATTTCCATCACACGGGTTTAAAAGAAAAATGTTTTAAGGTTATGGGTTAAAGGGTAGTCAAACGAAGGGTTTAGGCTCAAGATTGGCTACTAGGGGATAATTTTTGGGTAAGGGTATAAAAATGGTGTAAAAGGAAAAGGTTTACCTTGATCATTCTTGTGCTTGTATTCGTTCTATGGTCTCGAACGTATCCAAAGTTGCAAGTTCTACAATACGCGACTAATGGTCCACTCAAACAAAGAAACATGTATATGTAAATCTATGATATAAAAGTGGCTCAAAATCTCACGTATAAGGGTATGATATGTGATATGCATCAAATGCTAGTTCCTTAGGCGAATTATTCCCAAATAACCACCCGCTAAATACCCGTTATGCTTATTAATTTGAACTTGACCATGACAAAAGACCAAATGGGTTGTGCTATCCCTCGTTGACTTAGTTACTTGTGCTTTTAAGATCGCTTTTAAAACAAGAAATTTTTGAAAATTTTTTGTAATTCTCCCCCATCCCCACACTTGAGGTAAACATTGTCCTCAATGTGTAGTACTTAAATGAACGGGTCAAAATCGAAAACTTTTACTACTCCCCCATCCCCACACTTGAGGTACGCATTGTCCTCAATGCGTAAGAACTAGAGTTTTTAAACGAACAAGGGATGTGACACGACTAACCTCCCCAAAATTTCACCCCGAAAAAATAAAATACAAAATACAATCCACTTTTTACTAAACTAAGAATCAAGGTAAAAAGGAAACGCATGCACCTGGTTTTTGTCGCTAGATGCTCAAATATTCTTCTTCTCATCATAAAAACGGTTGTCTCGCGAACATGTTGTACCTACAAATCTTAACCCTTGTGTAGAAGCATGCTTCTCACAACCATTGAAATTTGTTAGGTGGTTAGTTCTACCATTTTTATGAAAGTATTACCAAATCATGCGTTAAATTCCCTTTATTTTTGTGGAAAAAATAATTTACAACAATAACAATCCTAACTCACTTTCGTAGGAATCACGGCGGCATTTAGCATATGCACGCAAGCCCTTTAAACCTCCCGATAGCTCGGGAGGACGAGTAGGTCTCGTGAGGGTTATATAGGGAACACACCCACAACGTTCATTTAACTACTAAAACGAAATAACAAAATTATACAGCAACAACAATACTAACTAAACTAAGGATAACAACTAAAACGAAATGCGAAATAAAATATACAACAACAATTGACTTACCACCTCATGGTGGTCGAATGGCATGCTTGCCGGCCACGAACTCCTCGAAATCACCTACTGGTGATTCATACCATTTGTTGCCAAACGGTCCAAACTTCCTCACCTCCTCTTCCTTCTTCTTTTCTTGAGGTGACTTCTTCGACTTCTTCTTCTTGACCGTCTTCTTGTTTGTTTCTCCAAACCTACCAACCATAGCACATACCTTTTTGTTTGGATTCATGTCCTTTTTAGGACACTTATCCTCACCGAGCGGGTTAGTGAAATTTGGAAAAACATTTAAATTTAATTCCCGATCCCCAAACTTCATGCTTACCGTTCCCGTTGCACAATTTATTATAGCATTTGCAGTTTCCAGGAACGGCCTACCCAAGATAACTATCGGTTGGGTATCCTCAACGCACCCAACATAGTCTACTACCAAAAAGTCAACTGGGTAGTAGCAGTCATCCACCTTAACAATCACATCCTCCACCATCCCCCATGGATGCGTTGGGGTCTGATCGGCTAACACCACGGGAGTGTCAAACTTTTTCAATGGACCAAAATCGTATTGGTCATACAAACTCCCGGGCAAGATGCTCACACAAGCTCCAAGATCTAAGAGTGCCCTCTCAATTTTAAATGTTCCAATTTGAATTGGAATAAGAGGATCTCCCGGATCTTGAGCTTTTTGGGGGAGCGCACTTGATAAAACGGCACTAACATGTGATACCAAATCAACCGGTTCGGGTAATTTATTGTGCCGCTTTTCAATGCTCAACTCTTTCAAGCATTCCACATGAGCCGGAACCTTTTTAATGTCATCAAGTAACGGCAAATTAATTTTAGCTTGTTTAAAATTTTCCCACCCCTCGTCCTTTGGTGGGCACCGTTCTTTACTTTTCGATACATTAAGCGGGTTAAGTTGATTTAAACAATTTTCACAAAAAGCATTTTTAGTTATGTTTTCAATTTTACTTTGTGAAATCGTTTCTTGTTCATTTTCACTTCCCGGCTCATCACTTATATTTTCCACTACACCATCAATGAATTGTGGTGGTGGAATGCTTTCAACACTACAATTTTCATCATTTGGAAGAATACTTACCGCGCTAACGCGTGCATTCCTCACATTGCTTGTGCTAGAACCTTGATGCTTCAGGTTCATTGTAGTGTCACTTGGAAGCTTTCCCATGCTTCCCCTCATTTGAGCCATTTCCTCCGCAAGTTGGCCCACTTGTTTTGCTAATGCTTCTTGCGATTTGTCCCGAATTTCATTCTCTTTCTTGGACTCTTGCATCATCGAAAGCATTACATCCATCTTTGCATTCAAATCACCACCACCGGTTTGATTATTCGACCCGCTTCCATTACCACCTTGATTATGGTAATTCCTTTGGTAACCCCCTTGGTTACCTCCTTGGCGAGTTTGGTGCGAATACCCACCTTGATTTCCCGATTGGAAATTCAGGTTCATTTGATTGGAGGCATTACCATACATAAAGTTAGGATGGTTCCTCAACCCGGGGTGGTAAGTGTTGGAGTTCATATCGTATTGGCTCTGGTCTCCATACACTTGATTCACATCCGCGGTGGCTTGGCAATTATCGGTTCGGTGACCGATGTCACCACATTCTTCACATACGCTATTTTGTACCGCACCCACTTCTTTCTTCTTCATGCGGGCCAATTCCCGCTCCAACGTATCAATCCGATCCTTAGAACTTGCATCACGATCGGGCCAAGACCTTGAGGTAGGGTGCTTTTTGGCTCGGTCGGCCGACTCTTTTGCCTTTGATCTCTTGCTCATTCTTTCTAGGAACTCCCAATCGTCATCCTCGTGATTGCTTAATAGAGCTCCATTACTGGTCGATTCAAGGCGGTTCCACGTCTCATCATCCAAACCCCTCACGAAGCATTTAACCAACTCCCACCTTTCGATTTGATGATGTGGGCACTTCCGGATCAATTCCTTGAATCGAGTGAATGCTTCATGTAACGGTTCACTCGAAAGTTGGCGAAAAGACCGAATTTCATCTCTAGCATCGTCGGTCTTCGCCATTGAGTAGTATTCGTCAAGAAAAACTTGCTGCATTTCAGCCCACGTGCGAATACTATTCGCCGGTAGTGTAAGAAACCATTGTTTCGCTTTATCTTTTAGCGAAAACTGAAATAATCGAAGCTTGACCTCCTCCAATGCAAAATTATGCCCCCCCCCGATAGTGCTACATATGGACGAAAACTCCGCCAAATGAGTGTACGGTTCATCATTGGACCTCCCGTTGAAGTGGGGAAGTATGTTGATGTAGTGGGGCTTGCAATCGAACATCCTTCTTTCACAAACTATTGGAGAGTCATTGTTGATGACGACGCGGGCCGTTCACTTCTTGATCAACCGGCCTTCGATTATACCTTCGGTCACCTCTTCTATTTCCACCTTGATTACCACCCCCCACGAATTGGGGAATCCGGTTACGGTTAGCATTGTTGTTATTGTTGTAATAACCGTCATCCCGGTTCCTTGGATTATTGTTTCGTGGCTGGCGGTTATTTCCATAACCATCATTCCGGACATTCCCATAACCATAACCTTCGTTGTTTCCCACAAAATTAGCATTTTGATAACCGAAGTCCTCATACTCAAACCCCCGAGCGTTATGAAAGTCCCCCATGTTATCATCTTCCCAAAAGTCATCTTCAACCCGCTCGTTGTAATTCCCACCGTCATCCGAATACTCCGAGTGAATACTCACGTGTTCTGGCGATTGGTAACCGAGAACACTATATGGTTCATCGTCGGGGATTGAGTTCCTCAAATCATCGATATTGAAGAATGGGTCTTCATTCGCGGGATTGCCACGATCACGGTTACCTCTACGATCGGAGTTAACGTTTCGGTCATCAAGGTTGGTGGGTAAAGGGTTTTTTCGGTTGAGGTTTTGATGTGGAGGTGTTCTTTGGTTATTGTTAGGGCCTCGGTTTTGAAACGGTGGTGTAGGTGGTCTCGAGTTGTTGCCACCCGGTTGTTCTTGAGGTATAGGTTGAGCATTTGGGCCGGGATTGAAGTTTCCTCAGTATTGGAATTGATGTGGATTTTGGTTTTGGTTTTGGTTTTGGGTGGAGTTTTGGCTTTGGTTTGCCATTGAATCGGTTCCAATGGGTGGTGTGAATTGTAATGTTTGAGTGGTTTGATTAGAAGCAAGAGTTGCTTCTAATCGGCTTGCTAAGTTTCTTCTTGCAACTCTTTCGATTTCTGGCTCGTAGACTAACGGTGAAGTCCTCCCGGAGTTCCGCGTATGCATGCACTACCTATAACCTGCACAAGTAACACACCCCGCGTAACAAGGAAAAAGACAAAGTACAAGAAAAGAACTATGCAATTTAAACAGTTAATCACGTAAATTCAAACAATATCCAAACACAAAGCGCACGCACTCCCCGGCAACGGCGCCAAAATTTGATCGGAGTGTCGCGCTCCGGTCAAAGATAATATTTATAAACCCTATTTACCCTTAAAAAATAGCTAGTGGTAGCAAGGGGTCGAACCACGAAGAGTATGTGGTTTGTGTGTGGATTCGATTGAATTATAAAGAAATGTCACAATTATGAAGCTTGCTATGATATTTGTTTTCTTTTTGTTTTGTTGGAAGATGTGAATTTAAACTACTGAAATAGATTGAATTGATTAATAACTAATGAGTAACGATTGCAAGAAAGATTGATTGCTAAACAATAATAGGAAAAATGGATCACACCCGGTTTCGGTAATTGCCAACCTAAGGTTTCTACAAGTTTTTAGATTCAACTCAATTGTATATGATTAGCGGATTTAGTGTACTGACGTGTGCGTATATATACATAATTTTGCAATGAATTTACACACGATTTGGTTTTAAATTTATAAAAGTGATTATTACTTTTACATCAAAACACACACGAAAGAGGCAAGTGTACCCCGTCATATATGTAATAAAGTATCGGTAAGAACCAAGTATCGATCCAAGGAAATGGGCGGAGAAATAATACTAGACCTTTGTCACTAAACTACCGGTAAAAACATAAGGTTTGTTTGATTTTAATTAAACTAAAGTAAGCGTAAACAAATACATAATAAAAACATAGTAGATAATAGATAAAAAGCCTTGCTTAATACACAACCAAAGCATGTCAACTAAGTCGGTTTTGGCACTAGAAGCATTCAGTCAATAATCCAATTTAAGACAATTAGTATCCCTTTCGGGAATCCTAACATGACAATCATTCGGAAAGTTAAAACGATAAACACACTTTAACCACCTAAAATTGTTCTTTAACGTGCAATTGATAAATGTCTATGAAAATCTCTTAAAAATAAGTTAGTCATCCGTTAGGAGTTTTCCAACCGCACTTAAACAAGGAAAGCGACACCGATAAACACAATGCAACCACCAACTGTCAAGCATAAACTAGATTAAATCACAACCGAGTTCATTTTACAAATCTTGCACAATAATTCACCAAGATAGCAATTTTGGCCTAAACTACTAACTAAGCTAACAAATCATGGCAAGAATTTATAACGACACCATCTAACCCGTTAAGGTCCTTACGTGACGGCAAGCTCTCTTGATTAACAATAATTACATTTTATTAAATCACTAATCATTTCTAATATCATGATGCATACATTTAAACCAAGCTAAACTAGTTAACCAAGTTCAAAGTTTACTAATACAAGATTAATTAAGCTTCATTTTTCAACTATCTTAACTAACCAAGCATCACTCATCCAACATAATTACTTATAATCAAGAATTCAATATCAATAACAAGGTTGCAAACTAATCATCAAAGATTAACATAGAAAATACTTCAAAATGTCATTACAAACAAAGATTAACACACTAATGGTTATAATCAAGCAAGGGATTGTTGTGTTTTTGCCCAAAGGCTACAATAATACATAAACATTAATCTAAGTACTCGAAAGATTAACAAAATCATGGAAATATTAGAAAACCAAACCATAAACAAGCACTAGACTAAGAATCCGGATAGTAATGGAGCTAAACGGCACAATGTGGCTTGAATCCGGGTCAAAAGCAAAGCCTCCGGAGCCTGTATAATCGCCTGTGAAGCTCCCAAAATTCCAGAATGTCGAACAGAATGTTTCTGTTCTGTTTTTATATTTTTCTGCTGTGGCACGGTCGTTCTTCCTGTGGCACGACCGTGCACTTTAAGCAATTATTGGGTATGGGTCACCATACTGCATACGTCATCAGATCTTTGACCAGATTCGAAATCGCACGACCGTTCTCCATATGGAACGGTCGTTCTTCGCTGGGTTCTTGTTGCACGCTTGGTCGCACCGGTCGTTCAGTTCCGAGAGTTTGGCTGATCTTCGGAGTCGCACGATCGTTCTTCAGATGGCACGTTCGTGCGTCACCGGTCTGGCCTTGTTTGCCTTGCACGCCTAGTCACTCTGCTCGTTCATTGCCGGACTAATCAACAACTGTCGGAGATGCACGGTCGTGCATCAGGTCGCACGACCGTTCCACTGGCCCAGGTCAGTTTCCTTAACAGAATGTCCGTAGCTTCGTCGTTTTGTCCGGAAAGTCCTCGTTTTCGCTATCATCTTGTCTGGTATGCTGTTTTAGGCCTGTAAACAAAAGTGTAGATAATTAAGTATCCGAATGACGGTTTTACGGCCAAAAACGCATAAAATAGGGGTAAAAATAGGGAATAAAATATGTGTAAATTAGCGAATATCAAATCTCCCCACACTTGAACCTTGCTTGTCCTCAAGCAAGCTAAACTAAAAAGCAATAAAAGACAGAAACGGACAATAACGATAATTTACACACTATTTTATTGAAAACTACTATAAACGGTTAGCCGGTTTGTCGAAAGACAACATCAAAAGACTCAAACCCAACAAGCATATGCAATTATAAAGCGACAACCAAAAAGCCGTGACTTCACATTTAATTGACTCACAAGTTAATCTTCACACGACTCACAATGTTCACACACACTCGGTTTTATTTATGAAACATACATAAAATGTGTATGTGCAAACACTCAATGCCTCGTCAATGAAATGTGCAATATCATAAGCTTGTCATAAGATCTCGTCTCCACCAACTAACATGCGAACAAGTGTAAATCAAGAGGTCTTTACGGGTTGTAACGTTAGGCTTGGGCGAAGGGTATGGAAGTGGATATTTAAAGTGGCGAAAATGGTTAAAACTCGGTAGTAGCGTTTAACTAGCAACAAACAATACAACTATACATACAAACGCCTTAAAAAGGCGACTATTGCGCAATCGAGCTAATCAACGATATTTTAACGTTTAAGCATTCAAAATGGCTCGATTTTTATCAACTTCACCCTATTTTAGGGTGTTTTATTTTCTGTTTTTTTTTTTTTTTGCAAACTAACTAATTTATACAATGAAACATAAACAATAACAAGCGCTAGTTAAACGATTATTTTGACCGAGTTTCAACACTAAAAAGGTTTAAAACATAAAAAGGCTAAATTTGGCTAAGTGGGCGATAATGTGGGTAAACAAAGGTAAACGGGAAGGCTCAACATGGTTAATCCTAAAGGGTAATATAAGGTGAACGGGAAGCACAACACAAAGAACAAGTACACAACAAAGGGGGTAATCTAAGTGCCTCTATCACTTTTACACAAATCCGCACGTTTATGGTCTTAACAAGCATACTAGTGACAAGTTCTAAATTACACATAACATCCGGCTCACTCCTATATCCGAAATGAACAAATATATAACAATCAAGGCTCAAATATGCTCACGTAACGGAAGGAATGGGTAAAAGTGTGAAAACTATCATGTAAGTCTTTCTTTGTTTGTCACGCTTTCCGGTTTCCTTTTTCAAAAATATTTTGCTTGTCGAGTTTTTATCAAGTCCAAAGCTTTCTAAAACACAACCAACCGGTTTATTTACTAAAATATATACAAAATACAAGTATTTTTGAATGATTTTTCTGATTTTCTGATTTTTTTTTTTTAATAAGAGGACAAACAAAGTTAACAAAGTTAACAAAGTTAACCCCCTCCCCACACTTGAACTTCGCATTGTCCCCAATGCGAGACCCGAAATATAGAGAAAGGGATAAAAATACTCCCCTCAAGATGATATTGATGCCACGAGACTTCCGAAGCTGTATCTGGTACGTGCTCCGGTCCAAGATCCGATAGCTAAAACCTGCTAGTATGTCACATGTGCACCCAAAACATAACAGAAACAGAAAAATCACAAATCAACCATAATATACATAAATATAAATACTACAATCCAAACAAAACACAAAGTATATTGTCTGAAATACATAACCGGGGTGTTTGAAATAACAGTCAAAATAAACACCCAATAATAAATAAAGTACTGAAATAGAAAACACCACCAACTGCTATCACCACCGCCAACTACTCATCTCCATCATCATCGTGTCTCGTATAGGACGGGCCGGCATCGCCATCACCAGGGGGGTTCCACGGTGGGAACTGCGGTGGGTGCTGAAAGTAGTCGGGGTATGCGTGATGCATCTCCCCGAAAAGATATGAAAAACCCGCACTCACCCCCTGGTATAGAGTATCCTGGCGATGCTGAAGCTGGTCCTGTGTGGCCCGAATCTCAGCCTGACTGGCCCGAATCTCGGCCTGATTAGATCTAATCTGGTCGAAGTAGGTACCATGCTGCTCCTGAGTCACTCGCATATCCTGGAACTGCTGGTAGAACTCAGGCCAGTCCTGATGGAATGCATGGTGCTGCGGCGAGTATGGTGGTGTCGGTGGCTGGTGCTGGTGCTGCTGCTCCGGAATATGCTCTCCCATCTCAACATCCTCATCTTCCTCCTCATCTGGAGGCAACGGGTCCCAGACCTCGTTATTCAACCCCCTCAACCTATCTCCCCTATCAAGCTCAACAATCACCCCCATGGCCTTCAGCGACCTGATATCGACATGAACCCCCTCGGTAATCAAAGTGAGACCCTCTAGCACCTCCTCAGTCATATAGCGCTCATTGTACGCTATTTCGGTCACATACTGACCGCCATGTATCTCACTGTTCGGGGTTCGCCCCGAGCTCTTGACGAAGTACTCAGCCATTCGAGCGGCTAGGTTGATTGGTGCTTTGTCAACCAACGCATATAAAAAGATCAAATCAGGTGTTGGACAGTTACTGAGACTGTCCATGCGACCGCATATCGTATGGCTAAAAACATGGTGCATCACTCGCACCAAAGGGTCTCTAAGTCGCGAGGCCTTCGACATCCTCGGGTTGTAGGGGTCTCCAACGGCATTTACAGCCCAAAATGCATCCCGTGCTGCATCAGAAGGGAAGGTGAACTTATCGTTGAAGACGTCGGGATCATCCATGTCGTCCCTAGTATAAATCCCGAGCCTTCTTCCCAAACGACCAACCGACCATGTATGCCATCGTCCACATAACCTGAAGGCTACCCGCTCCTTATGGCGGAATTTGGGTTTCCGATGAGCCACCGGCTTTTCATAGGCATAAGATACGAAGAACTCAATTGTCAGCTCCAAGTAAACGGGTCGGTTGCAACCGACCAGGTTTGCAAGCGGGCGACTCATCATGTCGTCTAGTCTGTCATACTGATTGAGTTCACGCATGACTTCCCAATCCAACCATCGGGGGACTCCAAACTGCCCCCGTCTTGCCCACAATGCGTCTCGCTTCGGAATGCAAAGAGCCTCTTTCTCAATGTTGGGGTCAAACTGAAGGAAAGGGTGATCCATCTGTACGAGGAAAAACATTAGAGAGATGGAAACAGGAGAATTTTGAATCACAAACAGGCGAGCAGCCAATTATGAAGAAACTGTCAAACTGATCTGGGCATATGGCACGGTCGTGCGACGAGACGCACGGTCGTGCGTCGCCGATGACAATGACCATCTGCCTAGAAATGTCGGAACTGCACGGCGTGCGACCAACGGCACAACCGTGCAACACCGACCAACAAACAACTTATCGTGAAACAACGGCGAGGCACGACCGTTCCATAAGAGGAACGTCCGTGCGACTTGGTTTTCTGCAGATTCTGACCCAGGCTCTAAGTTAGCCCGATTTTCACAAATCAACAAGTTATTACACAAACTGGGGTCAGAAAATGCACCAGAAGTTCACGATACATCGATTCAACAAGGGTTAGGGTTTCGATTTGTTTATGAAGAGAACCCTAAAAATTTCCTTGAAGAATCGGAAGAAATCTAACCTAGAAAGCAACGAAACAAGAAATCTACAACTAGGAACGTACCGTGCGAAGAAGGGTGTTAGATCGTGCGAAAAACCGTGCGATTTGATGAAGTATCGCTCTGGAACGGCCTGCAGCGACTAGGGTTTCGCAAATTGTGAATGGGGGCTGCAGATGAGGGTATTTATAGTGCCAAATGACAAAACTGCCCTCAGCCTGACGCACGGTCGTTCTCCGTGTGGCACGGTCTTGCGTCGCCGACATCTCCCAAACCCTAGCAACTGTTCTCGGAAATGCACCGGGGGTGCGATCCACCGTGCCGGCCCTCGGAGACGCACGGTCGTGCGACCCGAGGAACGGTCGTGCATCAGGTGCAGATACAGAATTTTCTACAGAAGCTATTTCCAGCAACTGTTTCGGCCGTTTTTCGCCGTTTTTTCAACACGCCAACTGTTCTAACAATATTGCAATACAGAACCTTCACTCGGCACGTACGAAAACTAAACAAACTAACTTAAATTACCTAACTAACTTAAATTACGCTAGAACTACAAAAATACAAGAAAAGACGAAACTACCCCTAAAGCGCAAAATACGCTCTTGCTACATTTTTGATGCGCGAGTCAGTAGCGTAGACTCTCTCCTCCCCACACTTATTATGTGTGCGGGGTTTGGAGCTCAATCACCTCCACCGCCGACTCTATCGGCCCGGCAACGTACAGCTTCAACCGGTGACCATTTACCTTGAAAATAACGTCGTCCGCGTTCTCTACTGCAACAGTACCGTACGGAAATACCTCCTTAACTATGTACGGTCCTGTCCAGCGTGAATGAAGCTTCCCAGGAAATAAGCGCAGCCTTGAATTGTACAGAAGAACAAGATCACCCGCTTGGAATTCTTTATGGTCCTTCAAGCGTTTTTCGTGAAGTTTCTTCGTGCGCTCTTTGTAGAGTACGGAGCTTTCATAGGCTATGTGCCGCAATTCTACCGGTAAATGGCATGCCTTTCCGTATACCAACCTAAAGGGGGTGGTCCCTATAGGGGTCTTATAAGCTGTACGGAATGCCCACAATGCATCCTCAAGTTTGTCCGACCACTCCTTGCGGTTCGCTCCAACAAACCGCTCAAGGATGCGCTTAAGCCCACGGTTCGTGACTTCCACCTGCCCGCTCGTCTGCGGGTGATAGGGCGTGGATAAACGGTGATGCACACCGTATCGGGACAAAGCCTTTTCAAGCTGTGTATTACAAAAATGAGTCCCTCGGTCACTAATGAGCGCTTTCGGAGCGCCAAATCGGGCGAACAAACTCTTAAGAAACCTCACAACTACTCTGGCGTCGTTAGTGGGTAAGGCTTGCGCCTCCGCCCACTTTGATACATAGTCAACAGCCACGAGTATGTACTTGTTTCCACGTGAGGGGGGGAATGGTCCCATGAAGTCTATCCCCCAAACATCAAAGACTTCACACACTTGTATCCAGTTCTGGGGCATTTCGTCGCGTGCCGATATGTTCGTCGCCCTCTGACAAGCATCGCACGCTTTCACCCAACTCTGCGCGTCACGGAAAATGGTCGCCCAGTAAAACCCGGAATCCAACACCTTCTTCGCGGTGAAGTTGGCTCCGTGGTGGCCTCCGGTAGGTCCCTCATGACACTGGCGCAGAATATCGGTCGCCTCATTCCCTGATACACATCTTCTGATCACCTGATCAGCACCCACCTTGAACAAGAAAGGGTCGTCCCAAATGTAATGCTTGATATCTGAAAAGAATTTCCTTTTTTGCTGGTGAGTCAATCCTTTAATCAAAATTCTACAAGCAAGGTAGTTCGCAAAGTCGGCGAACCATGGTGACTCATCGCATATCTCAACACCCATCAAAGATTTGTGTGGGAACTTGTCATTGATTGAATCCCAACGCGAATCCTCGATGTCTCCATGCTCTAAACGAGATAGATGGTCAGCCGCTACATTCAAAGCACCCTTTTTATCTTGTATCTCAATATCAAACTCTTGCAGCAACAGGATCCATCTGATTAGACGCGGTTTAGCGTCCTGTTTGCTGAAGAGGTATCTAATGGCTGCGTGATCAGTGTATACAACGGTTTTCGAAAGCACTAAATACGATCTAAATTTATCAAATGCGAAAACGACCGCCAAGAGCTCTTTTTCAGTCGTGGTGTAATGCTCTTGAGCGTCGTGAAGAGTTTTGCTCGCATAATAGATCGGATGGAAGTGCTTTTCCTTCTTTTGACCCAGAACGGCCCCTTTAGCGTAATCACTCGCGTCGCACATGATTTCAAACGGTAAACTCCAGTCCGGTGCGACTAAAATAGGGGCCTCAATCAACTTTTGCTTGAGAAGGTCAAAAACCCTCAAGCAATCATCTCCAAACACGAACGGAGCATCTTTCTCCAACAAACGGGTCATGGGTCTGGCGATTTTTGAAAAATCTTTGATGAATCGCCGATAGAACCCGGCATGACCGAGAAAGCTCCGTATAGCTCTAACAGAGGTGGGGGCGGAAGTCGTGAAATAACGTCGACTTTAGCTGGATCGACTTCCATGCCCGCGTGAGAAATTTTGTGTCCCAAAACTATGCCCTCCTTCACCATGAAGTGGCATTTCTCCCAGTTTAGGACCAGGTTCGTCTCCTCACACCTCTTCAACATTCTTTTTAAATTTTCCAGACATTGATCAAAGGAATCCCCAAATACCGAGAAGTATGAACACCTCCATGGAATCCTCAATCATGTCATGGAAAATGGCGACCATACATCGCTGGAAAGTGGCCGGTGCATTACGCAGCCCAAATGGCATACGCCGGTAGGCGAATGTACCGAAGGGACAGGTAAATGTGGTCTTCTCCTGGTCCTCAGGAGCGATAGGAATTTGAAAGTAACCAGAGAACCCATCCAGAAAACAATAATATGACTTCCCTGACAGACGCTCCAACATTTGATCAATGAATGGAAGCGGGAAGTGGTCCTTGCGAGTGGCGTCATTGAGTTTGCGATAATCAATGCAAACCCGCCATCCAGTGACCGTCCTGGTTGGAATGAGCTCATTCCTATCGTTTATGACCACAGTCATGCCCCCCTTTTTGGGCACTACCTGCACAGGACTGACCCAAACAGAGTCGGAAATGGGGTAGATCATACCAGCATCTAACAACTTAATCACTTCCTTTTTAACGACCTCTTGCATGTTTGGGTTCAGCCGCCTCTGATGCTGCGCACACGGCTTGAACTGATCCTCCATTAGAATTTTATGTGTACAGAAGGAGGGATTTATTCCTTTTATGTCCATGATTTTCCAGGCGATTGCTTTCTTATGAAGTTTCAACACATTAAGCTGTCTGCTCTTCTCTTCTTCTGCCAATCCGGATGAAATAATGACAGGCAAATGACGCTCCTTATCCAGAAATGCGTACTCCAGGTGCGGTGGAAGCTCCTTAAGCTCCAAGGTCGGAGGATCTTCTACTGACGGCTTCGACTTCACTTCACTTGCGCGATCAATTTCTGTGAATCGATCCGGACTCTGGGAACCATCGTCACCAATCTGATAGACTGGCTGCTCTAAATCGTGGCCCTCCTGCGCAATGCCATCTAGGTCCCCACACAACAGATGTGTGTCCGAATCTATCTCCTCGATCGTACCCTGGAAATGCGTGCTCACATAAGTGTCGACGATGTCGACATAATAGAGCGCGTCGTCCTGACTCTGAGGATGCTGCATAGAACGTTTAATGTCAAACGTCACATGCTCATCATTTACTCGGACTGTGATTTGGCCCGCCGCCACGTCCACAATCGTCCGGGCGGTATTCAGAAACGGGCGTCCAAGTATCAGAGGCACTCTCGAGTCCTCATCCATGTCCAGGATAACAAAATCCATGGGAAATACAAACTTGTCAATCTTAACAAGCATATTCTCTACAAACCCGCGTGGATACTTGATAGAACGATCCGCAAGTCGAATACTCTTCCTCGTAGGTGACGGCTCACCTAGATCCAACTTTGTAAAAACCTTATAGGGCATAAGGTTTATACTCGCTCCTAGATCTGCTAACGCATTACTGACAGACATATTGCCAATGAGGCAAGGAAGCGTGAAACTGCCTGGATCTCCCATTTTTGCAGGCAGGCGATTCTGAAGAATAGCAGAGCAACTTTCATTCATAACCACGCAAGACATGTCCTCGAGCTTTTGTTTATTTGAGAGGATGTCTTTTAGAAACTTTGCATACTTTGGCATCTGGGCCAAAGCTTCAACAAACGGTATGTTTATATGCAATTGCTTAAACATTTCGAGAAACTTATCGTATTGTTCATCATTCTTCTGCTTCTTCAGCCTTCCTGGATAAGGCACTGGAGGCGTGTAACCCTTGACCGGCTCCTGGACTTGTGCTGTACTTGCTGGGCGTAGCCTGGCATGCACCTCGTCCGGTGTGTCAGTCGGGACCGCTTCAGTGATCGGTGTTGAGTCCGATATGACGGGTCCGGTAGGTTTTCCACTCCTGGTCATCACAGCATTCACATCCCTGTGTCCACCCGGGTTTGGTTCTGTATTACCCGGAAGACCACCCTGGGGTCTTTTAGACATCATCTGTGCCAGCTGACCAACCTGATTCTCTATATTCTGAATCGAGGCCTTGTGACTCCTCATTTCTCCCTCATGAGAGAGAAAACGATCCTCGCTCTGCTGGTAGCGTTTTTCAGCTAACTGATTCGCGCTCGAGGAGCTAGTAAGAAGCTGGGCCATCATATCCTCCAGCTTAGAACTAGACTGAGGGGCCTGCTGCTGGGAACAACTCCCAGAGCCCTGATTTTGATATGAATATGGACGCTGCTGGTACGATTGGTTATATTGCTGGAACTGCTGACCCTGACCCTGTTGCGCTGGAGCGCGCGGAGTGAACCCCAATGGATTTTGATTGCCTGTATTCGCTCGCCACCCAAAATTTGGGTGATTTCTCCAACCGGGATTATAGGTGTTGCTGTAAGGGTTGTTCTGCGGCCTCACCTGATCACTCACGAAATCTACCTCTTCGTGGCCCTCGTATACGACTCCCTGAAAACATGCCCCAGGCTCGTGTGACACTCCACACTGGTCACATCCCGAGCCCGCATGCGCAATCATCTGGGACCTGTCGAATCTCGATGCGAGAGCCGAGATTTGTGCAGTAATGGCCGTATAGTCGTCTACAGCATGGACTCCTGCGCGAGATGATGATGATGATGCCCGGCCTCTATCTCCTTCCCGACGTGAGCTGGATTTCAACGCGGCTTTCTCAATAATATCATACGCTTCATTCGGCGTCTTAGTTCCCAGATCGCCTCCCGCGTTTACGTCTAATCGCTCCTGTGTGTTGTAACTGAGCACCTGATAGAACGTCAAAACCAGCTGTCTCTTGGAGTAGCCATGATGTGGCACATCAATCAACAAATCCTTGAATCTCTCCCAAGCTGCATGCAACGACTCACCCTCGTCCTGGTGAAAAGATACAATTTGGTTCCGTAGCTTGTTCGTTTTCTCAGGTGGGAAATATTTCTGCATAAACTGCTCCGCCAACTGATTCCAGGTCCTGATGGACCCGGCTGGAAGTGACATAAGCCAAGCTCTAGCTTTGTCACGTAACGAAAACGGAAACAACCTCAACCGAATTGCATCCTCCGAAACACCTGTAATCTTAAACGTGGAACAAACATGGAGAAAAGCAGCAATATGCCTCCCGGGATCCTCGTGCTCACGTCCGTCAAACTGTACTGAATTTTGTACCATATTAATAATACTAGATCTAATTTCAAAAGTAGGTACATCAATAGTAGGTTGAAGGATACTCGGCTCCAGGCCTGCCCTTCCAGGCTGATTTGTCTCATTCAACGGTCGCTCATCGTCTGCCATGATTACATCTCCTCCTGAGCCCTCGGCTTCAGCAGGTACCACCGGCTCCGGCTCACCACTGGCAAGCAGTAGCCCAACCGCCCGACCTCTCGCGCGTAGACGTCTCCTAAGATCACGTTCGGGCTCGTCTGACGGTTCAACAACTTCTGGAGCGGGGGTCGAGAACATTAACCTGCAAACGAAAATTTGACACAGTGAATATTTTATTAATAAAATAATATAGTTTTTTTTTCCAGCTGAATAAAAGCAGAATATTATTAAAAATGGGCTGAAAATTTTATAAAAATTCGAAAATGGGCCCGAAATTTTATAAAAATCAACACAATAAAAATAATCGAATTGGCTAATACAAAAATGATTACCCGAAGCCGAAAAATCAAAGAATAAATAAATAATAAATCCGGATTGAATAAATAAATGGAATGAAAATTTACAAGTGTACAAAATAATCTCGAAAATATTAACAAATAAATAAACAAATAAATAATCAATAAAGTATACACAAATATTAACAAGTATATACGCCGATAACACAATGACTCGGGTCGTTCCTAAAACTCGCCATTTCCCCGGCAACGGCGCCAAAAACTTGACGTGTGCGTATATATACATAATTTTGCAATGAATTTACACACGATTTGGTTTTAAATTTATAAAAGTGATTATTACTTTTACATCAAAACACACACGAAAGAGGCAAGTGTACCCCGTCATATATGTAATAAAGTATCGGTAAGAACCAAGTATCGATCCAAGGAAATGGGCGGAGAAATAATACTAGACCTTTGTCACTAAACTGCCGGTAAAAACATAAGTTTTGTTTGATTTTAATTAAACTAAAGTAAGCGTAAACAAATACATAATAAAAACATAGTAGATAATAGATAAAAAGCCTTGCTTAATACACAACCAAAGCATGTCAACTAAGTCGGTTTTGGCACTAGAAGCATTCAGTCAATAATCCAATTTAAGACAATTAGTATCCCTTTCGGGAATCCTAACATGACAATCATTCGGAAAGTTAAAACGATAAACACACTTTAACCACCTAAAATTGTTCTTTAACGTGCAATTGATAAATGTCTATGAAAATCTCTTAAAAATAAGTTAGTCATCCGTTAGGAGTTTTCCAACCGCACTTAAACAAGGAAAGCGACACCGATAAACACAATGCAACCACCAACTGTCAAGCATAAACTAGATTAAATCACAACCGAGTTCATTTTACAAATCTTGCACAATAATTCACCAAGATAGCAATTTTGGCCTAAACTACTAACTAAGCTAACAAATCATGGCAAGAATTTATAACGACACCATCTAACCCGTTAAGGTCCTTACGTGATGGCAAGCTCTCTTGATTAACAATAATTACATTTTATTAAATCACTAATCATTTCTAATATCATGATGCATACATTTAAACCAAGCTAAACTAGTTAACCAAGTTCAAAGTTTACTAATACAAGATTAATTAAGCTTCATTTTTCAACTATCTTAACTAACCAAGCATCAATCATCCAACATAATTACTTATAATCAAGAATTCAATATCAATAACAAGGTTGCAAACTAATCATCAAAGATTAACATAGAAAATACTTCAAAATGTCATTACAAACAAAGATTAACACACTAATGGTTATAATCAAGCAAGGGATTGTTGTGTTTTTGCCCAAAGGCTACAATAATACATAAACATTAATCTAAGTACTCGAAAGATTAACAAAATCATGGAAAGATTAGAAAACCAAACCATAAACAAGCACTAGACTAAGAATCCGGATAGTAATGGAGCTAAACGGCACAATGTGGCTTGAATCCGGGTCAAAAGCAAAGCCTCCGGAGCCTGTATAATCTCCTGTGAAGCTCCCAAAATTCCAGAATGTCGAACAGAATGTTTCTGTTCTGTTTTTATATTTTTCTGCTGTGGCACGGTCGTTCTTCCTGTGGCACGACCGTGCACTTTAAGCAATTATTGGGTATGGGTCACCATACTGCATACGTCATCAGATCTTTGACCAGATTCGAAATCGCACGACCGTTCTCCATATGGAACGGTCGTTCTTCGCCGGGTTCTTGTTGCACGCTTGGTCGCACCGGTCGTTCAGTTCCGAGAGTTTGGCTGATCTTCGGAGTCGCACGATCGTTCTTCAGATGGCACGTTCGTGCGTCACCGGTCTGGCCTTGTTTGCCTTGCACGCCTAGTCACTCTGCTCGTTCATTGCCGGACTAATCAACAACTGTCGGAGATGCACGGTCGTGCATCAGGTCGCACGACCGTTCCACAGGCCCAGGTCAGTTTCCTTAACAGAATGTCCGTAGCTTCGTCGTTTTGTCCGGAAAGTCCTCGTTTTTGCTATCATCTTGTCTGGTATGCTGTTTTAGGCCTGTAAACAAAAGTGTAGATAATTAAGTATCCGAATGACAGTTTTACGGTCAAAAACGCATAAAATAGGGGTAAAACGGGGGAATAAAATATGTGTAAATTAGCGAATATCATGTACCGTGACTTAGGTGCCAATAACTATCAACGTCCCGAAGAACGGACAAGAATACACTTTATAATCAACACAAGTAAAACCTAACCACGACAATGCACAATTACATATAACCATTTCGTAAAGTCATAACTTTTAACATCGTTCGACAATTTACGAATTCGCAACAAATGTAACACTATTATCAATGGTTTCAAAAATCAAACACAAGTTGTCACAAAGTTGAAGCAATAAACAATTCGAAACCCTAAATTAACAACTACCTACGCCGGGGTGAAACCGAGATGATTAGCCGCTCATGGTTGAAGAAGCTTGATCACAGGATGATTGGAACTTAATGAAGATCATCTTGAAGCTTGAAGGATGGAGGAATGGTGAATGATGAAGGTTTGGTGAAGGATGATGGTGGAAGGATTGATGATATGGAGAACTAGGGTTTAGGATGAATTGATTGTGAATGAATGATGATGAAGATCTTGATTCGGGTGATGTTATGTGTGATGATGGAATAGAGATGAATGGTGGGTGAATTGAGGCTCCAAGATACAAGATTCAAACTCCCCAAGAGTGTAACTCCCGAGTTAATGGCTCAAGAACCGTTTAAACTCGTCAAAAGATCAAGAAAAAACAAAATTCGCGATTGAACAAACGGGAGCCCGTCGCCGACGGGGTTATACCCGTAGCCTACGCCCTCTCAAAAGTTAAAAAAAAACTGGCGACGGGCTATTTGACTGGTTACGGCCAAGTTTGGCCGACGGGTGTTTCTAGAGCCCGTCCGGGACGGCCTAGAACCCGTCGGCGACGGCCTCTCCATCTTCACTTCTCAAATTTTCCATTTTGCACTTCTGTGTGATCCGTAACGCGTCTCGGTTGTCTGTTTTTCCTCCCGGTAGCTCGTAAAGCTCCCGAAATGCACCTTAAACTTCAATAAACCTGCAAAACACAAATCTAATTAAAAGTAGGCTATTCAAGATTAAAACTTATGTAAAAACACTAAGTTACACAATTACGAACATCGGTTTTCAACCACGTATCACCCATCCACTATACTCCTTAATACTCATCAGCTTAAGCGGTTTTTGCGTGGTCCCCGTTTCATTTTCTAGCATTGTATTCTGAGTTATAGTGATCGGAATAGCAAAGGCATTGTAGAACTCGTTTTCCATGATTCGGTTTTTTATAATTCCACAAAAACAACTTTTCAAACTAACTGGTAGAAAACCAAACGGACTGAATGTTCAAACGAACTGATGAACCTTATCCCTTTTCAAACGAACTGATGAATTCACTTCGTGTGAACCGTAATCAAACACTTCAAACGGACTGGATGAATTCACTTCGTGTGAACTGAAAAACCTTGTCAAACGATCTGACCTCTCAAACGAACTAGAACCAAACTTCAAACGAACTGAACCTTCGTTAAACAGACTAAACCTTTCAAACGGACTGAACCTTTCAAACGGATTGAACCTTTCAAACGGATTGAACCTTTCAAACGGACTGAGTTCAATTCGAACGAACTAGTAAGATGGTCACTACGTATGACCTTTCAAACGAACTGAGTTCAAAACCTAAACGACCTGGATGATGAACAAACGAACTGAACCCGAACCCATTCAAAATCCAATATCTGATGAAATTGAAACCGTAGGATTGTTCTACAACAAATTCCGATTGCAATGAAATGATTTCCGTTCAATATTGTCCACTAAATCGTCGTAGATCTGAGTTCAAATAACCAGTTCGTATGATTTGAATCTGAAACGAACTGATCGGTCGTTTTTTTATAAAATTTGATCAAGTTTTACTTTGTTTTTATGGTTTAAGACTTTCACGGATTGTTTAGAAAACTGTTTCGCACGTTAAACTTCAAAATTAAGTCATTTTATCCAGAAAATCTAGTTTAATTTTGAAAATACGTGACAGAAAGGTGTAGAAGCAGAAATATGACGAAAACAAGCTGAAAATACAAGAGCTCCTCCTCCTGAGCTCTGATACCACTTGTAGGATCGAGAATCGATCAATACGAGTCTTCAAAAGAGCTCTAAACTGATTCAAAGGAGGAATTCAATGAATCAGAATCGAAATCAGCTTGTTATACACACGATATCACTTAATCTGTCTTGTTTATTGATCATAGAACGTTTACAATCGAAAGACACCTCGGCAGCACCTAGTTACCGGAATCTCAGATCGTTACAAATGAAACGAACTAGCTCAGTATTTATAAGGTCCTCAGTTCGCATGAACATCTCACACGACCTGGCATTCATACGACCTGGGATTGCCAGTTCGTACGAACTGGCTTTTCCAGTTCATGCGAACTGGACTTCCAAACCCTAAAACACTGATTTCTCGAATACTTAGCCCTGTACAATCCTATCTATACATACACTCGATACAAGACGAAGTCGACAGACATATGCACCAACATATGTTGTGATATCAGTATGATACCTTCCATTATGCCCAAAACGAATTTAAACTCAAATTAAGCCACGTAGGGGTATTTTGGTCATTTTAAAGGTTATAAAAGAGATTGAGTATTAATCTGAGGTTCAGGCCTGATATGATCAGTAAAAATATTTATTTTTTCAAGTCATATCAGTAAAGTATTGCATATATGTGAAATTTATCATTTATAACCAAACTATGCACCGTAGGGGCATTTTGGTAATTTCACATAAGCTTTAAAGGTCAAATTTAGAAATCTGAGTTCAAAAATTTTGCTTACTGTTAAAGTATAAAAATTTACTTAAAACATCAGTAGGTATTAAGTCTTATATGTTTAAAATAGTTTTAACTCATACTATGCGTTTAAAACGCGTAAAAAGTCGCTTTTAAGCGATTTTCGGGTTATATAAAAAAGCTGATATTTTTATCATTCCAGAAGGCTTAAAATATTTTATTTATCATATAAAATCAGTAGCAAAAGATTTGGTATCAATATGTTATGTAAAACTCATTTTATTCAAGAAAATGGTATAACCGACAATTACTGAATTAAAGCAAGAACCCTATGTTATGCTCAGTTTAAAAATAAATAAAAATCTTCAAAAATCCCAAAATATTATATTAAATCAGTGGGTAAAAATTTTGGTGTTAAAATTTGGGTTTAGATAGGCTTTATGCTAATAATGCCGTTTAATTAATAAAAAGTTTTCTAATTACGATATTGAGCATAACTCTTAATCTAGACCTCAAACTGATGTCAAATTTTTAGGACAAGTTTATAAATTAGTAACAAAGGTTTTTATCCTCTCACATTTTCAAAAATCTCGTTTTAAGGTCAAAAGGGCATAATGGTCAACATTTAGGCATATAACGGAAACATGCAAATGAATCGGATAAATTAGGATCCAAGTTGTATAATCTCAGAGGGTTATACTAATATGGAACATGGACCTAATAGAAGCTTAAGGCATTTCTAAAAATATCTAAATCGGGTCAAAACTGAAAGTCAAAGCAAAAGTCTACTTTTGCGACTTTCGGTTCCGAACCGAGCCTAAACTCAAAATTGCCGGGTTGAACATGCTTAGACATGTTCTTACATTAATTACCAAGTTATACAAGTGATAAAACAGGTTTCATGGCTTCTACATTGTTAATTATGTGTTTATTTGAAAATTAGCTTTCTGTTGACTTTTTATAATTAAGTTTTACCCGACAATTGACCTAGTTAGAGTGGAAATCAGAGGGTGCCCTTTTAAGGGTTTATTACCCACATAATTACCAACTCATAGCTACTTACAATTCGAGAAATGACTGGACCATTAGTGATTAATCACTAAGTCAAAGCTTAATTACGACGGCTTTGACTTTAGGTCATTAAACTAATAAAACTCTAATTAGAGAGGTTAAGGAAGCTTACTGAAGTACTTAGTACGAAAATGAAGCTTAGGGAATCTTGTTTGAAGTCCAGAGAGCACCAGAAATTCAGTTTGAATGATTTTCCAAGTGTATGCAAGAATGTTGCAACCAAGAGTTCTTATATAGTCATTCAAACCTCACAAGATTGCTCCACACAGGTCTAGGATTGATTCCAGATGAATCCAAGTGTCCCCTATGCATGAAATACCACTGGTGCAGCCCCTGGGATCGAAAACCATGCATGTAAGTCGGTGTAACAGGCTGCACAGGCACTTGTCATGAGTTTTGGTCACTGGTGACATTCAGGCGGCCCGCGTAAGAGACCAGAGAGGTCTTACGTGGCCGGTATGAGGCCCAGATCCGGTCAAAAAGGTTTCAGAAATTGCACATTTGGTCCCTGGTCCTTCTAATAGTTGTTTTAACTTGTTTTATTACACTTTAAACCCCCAAACTTGATTTTTAAGGACTCTAAGTCATAAAAAAACTTTGTTAAGTCCTCCGTTAGATATACGATCACCGAAAAGTCCTGAATTTTAACGTTGACGCTTTTAACCCCCCGCTTACGAATGTTAACGTATCTTCTTCATACGATGTTGAAACCTTGTGAAATTTTTATCACTTATTCTTGGGAGCATAATTAATCGTTACAAAGCTTTGGGTTTGATAAAAGGTCACTCAGAGGTATAAATTAAACATGTTGACACATTTAACCCTTGCGGTTTGTAAACTTTCACTTTCTTCCACAAACGGCTTCATATGATTCATAATTCATTCGTTTAAGGGTGTAAGCATCGTGTAAGGTTGTTGAAAGGTATAATTATCGAATGTTGACACTTTGAATCCTTTTACACATATACTTTCTTTGTTTGTCAACTTTAGTCCCTCATATTTAATCTATTACACGTTTAAAGCTCATGACACGTGTCTTCATTATATTGGTCTTGATTTTACGAGGTGTTACATCTTGTGACAACTTGTGCATTGGTGAATACAAAAGAGGTCTTAAAATGGAAGATTTATCTTCTACCTCTATGCATGACTTCCATGATAATATTGTTATACTTGATGGACTAAGACTTATGTTATATACTATATAGAATATATAAAACCTATAGTAACCGAACCTTTAATGATAATCTAATGGTTATTTGTCAAAATACTAAGTTACACCATCTAAGAACTTAGTTCTCATTACGATTCTAATGGGTACTTTAACCCATTAAAACATTCAAACCCTTATGGGTTTCATAGTGTCAAAAACGAGTATTATGTGCTAGATGGTTATTTTCTCATATATTTACTTTCCATATACTTTTAAATTCCGAATTCCGACTTTAAACTTACCTTGAACTCCAATCCGTATACATTCAACCTCCTAAACTCATTCACTCGTCAACACTTGGATAATCGGAAGAATTAGCAATTTTGTGAGTATACTTGAACCCACTTTTCGTTTACCATCTTTTTGGGGTGTAACATGTTAATATATAAACTTACACTTAAACTTGATTCTTAAATGCACAAACATTCCTTATACATGCATGCCTACTTGATTACTTGATACTTTAAACTTGGGGTTATACGTTTTGTGTTAGACTTATCATTAACTTAGTACGAGCCTATCCTTGACATATATAGCGCTATAGGATTAACGCACCGCCTGTAAACTTTGGGTTATGTTAAATGCTTATTGCGTTTCATCATTGGTTTGATTAGTTAAACACATGCTGATTTTATTGTTTATCTTGTTTCAATAGCTTGCCATGTGGAATTGTTTAAAACTTATCTTTTTATGCTATGTATGAAAACTTGTATACTCGCCAATACATATTTGTATTGAACTATACTTTTTAACATGTTACAGGTTGATGATGACGATGCTATGAAACTGAAGTAGTGATGCTGCCTAGATACACATATAGATGTTTTAGGCTTTAATATGTTGTATAAATTTTTGTACTTGTTTGTTCTATTGTTTTTCTTGTATTGAACATGTTGTATTTCAAGTTTCGTGTATTGTAACATTTTGTTATGAATGAAATCAATCTATTTTTAATTCTATTGTCACAATTAGCGTTATGTGTGATGAGCAATCTTTCTTCGTCTCACTCTGATGTTTCCGCCATTGGTTGGGGTGTGACATATCGGGCATAGTGTATTGGTTCATGATCCCGTGGCTGTTAGATTAATGATAGTAACAGTAATATTTAATATATTTATAAAATACATTCTTAAAAATAGTGGTTAAGAGTATGATAATAGTGATAACCATATACCATAATCCTTTGATAAAAGACCCAGGTTCAATTTTGGGCAAGTGAAATTAGTCATTCAAAAAAAATTAGAAACTATAACCCTTTGCCTTTGGTACATTCTTTACTATATTATAATGTATTAGGGAATGACATTTAAGATACCCCAAAAGTTGAGAGTTTTTTTTAATCTAAATCCTAAGATACAACTCTAAAATGAAGGTAAATTAGTTTTTCAAACACTAATTACACTTTAATCTCTCATCTTAATCAAATTCTGGTTACTTAATTAGTAGTTATACTTTTATCTCCTTATTTTAAGCCAATTACCTCATGATTCTTAAACGGTCATAACTCTTTCACATGATAACTCTTCACATGTTTATATTAAAAAAAAAAACTATTCCATAAAAATGGGCATTTGATTCTATTTAATTTGAGTATAATATTACTATAGTTTTTTCTAGTTAAAAAACTTGATATGTTAAATGATTAACATGAAACACTACTAAACCCAGGGGTCTCATTTGTTGGATTTACTCTTTGGGAAATGATTCGGAAATAAAATACCATTCAATTCAAAAACAAACGCAACGAAAACATTTCAAGATTTACAAATCATAATTTAAAACATTGTCTAAAACATTGAAATCATACTCAAGGGGATGTCAGTTTTTAGCAGGGAGCCTTGCCACAAGCCATCCATCACTTCTTCGAACCACCTGATGTGCATACTAAAAGTTAGTTATATTGAGTGGGTTTAGTTTAATCCGACAACTATAACATTAACTAATAACAATCAATAAACATTCTATGCAATAAAACACATACAATTACACGTTATACATTACTCAATGTATATATAACACATATGTAATTATCTAATATGTCTATACGGTACACACCATACTCTACGTAGCTGATCAAGCACTGCCACGAAGGCCTTTGCTTGAAGCCCCGTAGATAACTGCCTTGTTATGCACCAAGCATACTATATCACTTTACGCTTTAATAGTGTTATACTTTAATATTGTAAAACTGTGTACTTTACTTTACTACAATAAACCATTTCTCACTCTACCACAATTAAGGAAAAACATCGTCATTATTCTTTGAAAACATCGTAAGCACACCGCCTCAAAATAGTAAAGTAAAAAAAGGGTCTAGAAACTCACATGTTCGTTGTTAACAACTGCATGTTATTGTGCCTAAGAAAACCCAAAAGTCACTTAATTTTTATGAGAATTGAACACACAAAACCTTATCACATTCTAATACTACCACAAGAGGGTCACCAGTAGTGTCACGACAGTGTTGCCAGACAGCATCGCTAGTGATAGGGCCACCGCCATTTGGTCTGGGTGTCCACTAGGTGGCTCTTGGCAGTGTCGCCAGTGAGTGTCACTAGTGACAAGGCTTATCAGTACACGGTTGCCTAACTTGCGGTAGGACTTGAAATCAACTCTTCCGTTCCTAGAAGACACTGAGAGTATCGCCAGATTCGTCACTAGTGTCACTAGATACATCACCAGTGACACCAAATTCATCACCAGGGTTGCCACATTCAACACCAGTGTCGCCAAATTCATCACCTTTAACCAACCAGCTATGTTTTTTAACCCAAAATCCCAACTTCTTACATCCAAAATGTTTATTTTACTTCCATGCAACTTAATCTATGATCCACTACCCTTATATCACGTAAAAATCCCATTTCTTTTATGAAAACCTAAGTTTCACCTTAAAAACCTATAAAACTTCAATTCTTGAACTCCATGAACTTTGATTATTGATCTTCACTTTCTCTCTCTAAAACCCCCACTTTCTCTCTCTAAAATTAATGAAAATGGTGGCCAAATTAGGATTAAGGTTTCATCCTTTCTATTTATGTAAGGGTTTATGGCCATTGGCCCATCATAAACTTTCTAATTTGGGCCTAATCTTTTCATAAGCTTAAAACCCACTTCATTAAGTCTTCTTTATTCATTTAACTCTTATACAAAAAAAATACATAAAAAATTGGGAGGCTACATAACAATGTCTAGGGATGAACAATAAATGAAGCCTTAATCGAAACCGAACCAAATCAACCAATAATCGAATTAACCGAAAACCAGATTAACAAAAATCATTTATCTGTTATTTATTTATTTTTTTTGTATAAAAAAACGAACTGAACTATTCATATCTTCATATATTTCTAGCTTTTGTACCTTCATTACATGTATTTCATGTTATATACTTCCATTTCATGTATTTCTATGAAAAATTTTAACCTACGTGTGGTTTGGTTATTAACCGAAATTACTAAAACAAATCGAAAACCAACAATCTAATTGAATAAACCGAACCATTTCATGCATGTGCTTCCTGCCGCATCATGCGAGCACCATTCTACTCTTTTAATATGCATGTAGATATGTAAATTAAATACCTTGTCAAGAAAATGTGGTAACACAAAACATTACAACGCGTATTTTCTTAATATATGATTGTTAATTAAGGTTCTTGAGTGGGTTGTGTATCACAATATTATGAGGCAATTTCTAAATCTTGAAGTGTAAAATGTCTTTGTAAACGAACATGTTGAACAATATGTCTCATAAAACATAGACCGCTTTTGAATTATATGGTACATCAAATCAGTTATGTTGCTTTAGTAAGAGTCCTATAATAAATCAATATGAAAAAACTTAGTGAAGAGAACAAGGGAGCAACGTATATAGTTCACTAGGCCAAGATCCTTTGTAAAAAAGAAAAATCCTTATTTTTTAAAGTTTAACTTTTTTAAATGGCATGACAAGTTTTTTCTGCGTTAATGAGTATGTAGAGAAATTAGTATTTCGTTTCTTCAATAAGGAGTTATCTATGATAGCTATGGTAGAAGTTTAGATCGGTAATAGGCTTTATTTCTAGTTTCTAGAGGATGTTTCCCCACACGTATCTCATATTTGTTCATGTTCCAACTACCATATAGTTTATCTAATTAGATGTATATGTTAGGTTCTTAGTACTTCAACATAATATTGAAATTCTTGTTACATTTTTATCATATCAGGGGCGGACCTACCCTTCGGCCAGGGTGGGCGGCCGCACCCTTTGAAAAAAAAAATTTAGTGTATATTTTAGGTAAAAAAACCCGACTGCACCCCTTGAAAATATGGTTGAACACCTCATCCGCACCACTAGCAAATAATTTCTGGGTCTGCCACTGTGTATTATCCGTTAATATTAATTAGTGATATGGATTGCTTTTTTTTTCTTTGTGATTTCTAAGTTTTATACCTTGTTTACAATTTATTTATACTTAGTGTACACTTATGATATACGAGATTTCATGTGATTTGGTAGATGGTTTATTATTTCTTAAAACTGTTAAATTTTACAATATTGTATTAGAGTTCTACTATTAAATTCGGAACTCTTACAATAAACGATTATTAAAATTTTGGAACAAGAGATGTGCTACAACCCTTTTATAAGAAAAAACACACACACACAAAACACGAAACAAAAAAAACAAGCTTTGAAACACAAAAAAAAAACAAGCTTTGAAACACCAATTTCCCAACAAAGATTTTTTAATTGCAAAATTATATATGTTATATTATCACTCAAAACTCTAATTAATTTCCGGTATTTAGTATTTTCTTTTATTTTCTGACATGTGCAATGTTGGACCTTCTAGTATTTATGCTTATTCGATATTTTTGAAAGGTCGCTTAATATTAAAAACATGCCTAGAAAGATGCTACGACGAAAATAAAAACATGCATAATAGTGTACTTTTAAACTACTCGGTTCGATATATTTTGCATTTTCAATTCCTACCACTATACTAGAGAAAGCAAAATGCATAATATCATTGTGACGATTCTTCATGAATACTAAATCATTTCGTATAGTAAATCATTTCTAACCATTCCATCATCTTAGGCGGGTTATACGCTGTCAACACCGAAAGTCCAAGCTACGACACAATAAGACACCAAATCCAAGTAACAACCGAACAAGCCACAAACACATGCTCATTAGTGTAAAGTCATTACATAACGGGCATAGCACATCCGAGACGTCTATACCCCTTCCCACCAAATTCACTCTAGTTGGAAGCCTATTAATCAACACACACCACACACAAATGTTAACATTTCTAGGAAGAAATTTAAACCAGATAGTCTTACGAAGCTCCGCCGGGAGGAGATACTGATCAATAACCTTCCTAATACCTTTAATTCAAAATTATGTCGTATCCCCAAACTTCCAAATCCACCTATCTGGACCTCCCCTTTGCTCGAACTTTTCTATAGCTGCTACAAAATTCAACCATCAACCCATTGACTAACCAAACACTGGTTATTCATCTCCAACGTATATAACCTTGGAAAACTTTTCGCCAAAGGAACTCCCTTCACAATGGACATGCTGACCGAGCTTAGGTCCGCGGTTTGATTAACCAAACAACAAGCAACTTTGATAGCTTTGACTTCAGCCTCGTTACAATTTGTTAGAACAACGGTTAAAAACGAAGCTACACAAAATCAAATAAGGAACTATGAGATATAATCTTATACCAACACTCTTTGTTGCCTCACAAAAAAAAAAAAAAAAAAAAAAAAACCACTAGTTTTTCTTCTTTCCTACTAGTTGAATTCACAGTAGGATATTTTGTAAGTGTTATCTAAGGAATACCAGTGTCGTATTCGTTGCTCACATAATATTTTGCCCACTTGATGAATAGTATGAATAGCGGATTATTCGATCCCTTAACAAAGTTAATTAATGGGATTAAATTAAACACATTCCTCAAGTTGTGCTTAAAAACTCATAGACGTTTTATATTTTATTCGATTCTCGTTAGTGCAATATGTTGTCACATCCACAAGGTATATAATATACCTAGGTCTTCGTTATTTATGTTGTGCCCTTTGTCATGTCGTCATGTCATATGTATTGTTGATAATAAAAAAATTAATCTTTTACATTATTCTATAAGTTGTACCTAATACATATATAGAAATCCCCACACACACATATATATAATGTTTAAAATAAATTTATAAAAAATTATACGCATAAAAAATGATTTTACATATATATATTTATAAAATCTACCTATAAGTTTAGCATATCCACCAGGGGCGGATGTAGCTTGTGAAGGGCGGTAGCGGGTAGCCCCGCTACCCCTTAACGCTCTAGCGGTAGTGCAAATTTTGGAAAAAAGAATTGACGTTTTTTCGATTTCGCTGCTCTTATAAAAAAGAAATTTTTGAAACGTTGGCCCTGGGTGTTTTTTTCTAGAGCCGCCACTTATATCCACTCATTATTTGTGAATAATTATAAATATTTTTTAATATACACATGACACATTTTGTATTTTATAGAAGATCCATGAACTTCGTGTTATAAACTTATAAATACCCCACTTAGGAATAGGGAGATGTTTTTGTTTTCATTACAAAATCAAAGATGCAATGACATATAACATGTAACATTCAAAGTTGTTTTTTAAGATTTAACCGTATACCCTTTTATAATTCAAATATTCTCGGCTGTATTTTTTTTTTTCTCTCCACTTTTAATTATGAAAACATGTCACACTATACTTGGTGAAATGCTTGGGGAATTAAAACATAATGAATAAGAATAAAAGAAAAGATAAAACAGAAGAAGAGTGTCATGTATGAGTGTCAGGTATTGTAAATGTTACTAGAGCTATCCATGTTCTCTTTAGAATGGTGGGGCGAACCTCGCCAAGGATGCTAATTACCTAAAAATGTGGTTGTGACACCTTAAACAAATCTTATATTATTTGTCTACAAGAGAGATAATAAGTAATATGGTATTGTTGAACCCGAATGCCAACAATGCTTTTGGGCGATTACGTGTGGATTACAAGACAACTTCATCTTTAAGCGTGTTTAGATGGAAACGTTTCAAAATTGACGATTTTGTGGAAGTCTATACTCGAATAATCAAAAAACATGTATGAACTCCTAATAAAAAACGGAGAATACTTTTTGGTAAGATATGCAACATCGTACTTGACAAAAATGAAAAAACTTGCGTGATAAACAAATAGGAAAAAAGGTAAAAGGTGTGTCATGTATCGTCAAATGCAATACGTTTGTTCACGATTATGCAATATGCACACGAAATTGGTTTCTTTGTTTCATAACCACAAAGGTATAACATATCCGTCATCTCCTTTAATTTATAAGACACTAATAATAGTTAATCAAGGACATGGGCGAAGTATAAAAGGGGCCGGGGGGCGCCCGACCCCCCAAACTTTTCGCTCAGTAGTGTCATATATGTAGTTTTCGTATAGAAATTTTTTGGTATATATGTTTTTGACCCCCCCCCCCCCCCCCGGTTCTATAGAAATTTTTGGGTACATACGTTCTCGACCCCCCCCCCCCCGGTCATTCGGGTCAAGCTTCGCCACTGATCAACGATAACAACTGGTATGAGTTTAGTATAACGTAGACGGTACCTATTTTAGGCCTGATCATGGTTAATCAACGACATGGGCGAAGTATAGAAGGGGCCGGGGGGCGCCCGACCCCCCGAACTTTTCGCTCAGTAGTGTTATATATGTAGTTTTCGTATAGAATTTTTTTGGTATATACGTTTTCGACCTCCCGGTTCTATAGAAATTTTTTGGTATATACGTTCTCGACCCCCCCCCCCTCCCGTCATTCAGGTCAAGCTTCACCACTGATAACGATAACAACTGGTATGAGTCTAGTATAACGTAGACGGTACCTATTTTAGGCCTGATCCATGGGGATTAATTCCATTACTAGTTGGCCCACTATGGTTTAAGTCCAACACCCCTCCCTATGTAAAGGGATTAGGTTATCCTCCTTCCTAAGCTCACTCTATAGCCTCTAATGACATGTATGTATATGTGTATGTGTTATTTATTTAATTGTAAACTAGAAAAGGGGGCATCCATCACCACATCAATGTTAAAATACACCAGAATCGTACAAAATGAGATCCAAAATTCATAAAAGGCTTATTGTATTGATTGGTCGGTCGCACTCATCACCATATAATATCCACAAATTCACTTTTAGTTGCTTAAATAAAGCAACTTTAAGAATTCTAATCTTATCATCTACCTTTTATTCCCAATTTGTGTTTCTTTTTGTAATCGTACCTATTTAGAGATTTAAAGCGTGATCTTTGTGTTTGATGACTGTTGCAATAACGATTTTCAATATAATATACATAAAATGTTTTCTTTTTAAAAGGGACTACTAGTCATATAAACTAAATTTCCTAAAACTTAATTTAAATAATTTAGTATTTTATTTATTACAAAAACAAATTTAATAAAAATCCTTTATGAATAATAAATTAATGTTAGTATAGTGTATGATAATCAAGGTTGGTTAACGGCTATTTTTTATAGTAATCTCTATATATTGCGACTCACTTAATCACTGTTCTTCCTAAATTCCTAATTGATATTTCGAATCTTTGAATTTTGATATTGTGCTTGCGACTGAGACTTAGAAGAAAAATACCCATTCAACGGATCTACCTTTGTTGTTTGCTTAGACCATGTGTAGTCGTCTGGGAATGGGGCGTTTTTTTGCCCGAAAACGCCGAACAACGCCCCGGCAACTGCCCCCGTGGGCGTTTTGTTTGCAAAATTTGGTTGAAGCATGCTTTATTCCATGCCGGAGAGCAAAAGGGTTTGCCCAATCACATGCAGTGTTCTTTTGTTTGTCCAATAGCTTCTTTTTGTTGGTTTTTTTTTATTTAATTCTTTACACCCCTTTTAACATAATGCTACACATCCTCACTATACTCATTTTAGAAAACGACCCATAATGCTTCATTGCTGACTGTACTGTCACAGGACGTAAAACGCCCAAAGATAGAGTGTTAAAACGTTGGAAGGACAGACAAGTAATTAGGTAATCATGCAAGTTTAGCATCTATATAACCACTATACATCATACCAAACTTATGACTTCCACTCAAAAATATAATGAAAAGTAATAAAATTGGTCGACTGTCACAATATTAAAATACACGACAACTAAAAGCAAATGAAATAAATCAATATATTATCAATCAATAAAGCAACAACGATAATTGTACCTTCCAAGTACGCCTACTGTACTTTACCTCTATCTTTGTCTTTTCCTTACATATATTTATTTATATAAACCACCACCCTCTCATTCTCCATCACCACCACCATGAAAAAACTCATACGACGTCTCTCTCGCGTCTCTCACTCCTGCCGCTGCTCCGCCGCTAGCGGAACCGCTAGCAGTGACTCCTCGGCCACCGTACCGGAGGGTCACCTCCCCTTTTATGTTGGAGAAGAAATGGAACGGTTTGTGGTTAGTGCACAACTATTGAACCACCCTCTTTTTATTAACTTGCTAAACAAATCGGCTCAGGAATATGGTTATCGGCAACAAGGGGTTCTTCGTATCGCCTGCCATGTTATTATTTTTCGGCGGTTGCTTGAAGCATTGCAAGAAGGGGAAGAAGCTTCATGTGATCTACAACATCTTCTGGCTCAACATATGGAACATGTCTAGTGATTTGTTTGTATGTACATACATCGTTTGATAAGTTGTATACTAATTAATCAAGTTATAGTGTTTATATAATTAGCTTTAATTTAGCAAGATGGGTTGATGTATGAAGTGTTTTTTATTTTATTTTGTCTTGATGTTGGTAATATTCATGTTACATAATTCTTAATTCATCTAATTGAATACCAAAGGAATTGTAGTTTAACGGTATTAAGAATCTAAGTTGTATGGAATTATGGAATGTGTCTATTCCATGGAGTACAAAAGTTTAGATCAGGATCAGGATCAGGATCAGGGTTAGTGGATATGTGAGTTATCGGTTAAAAAAATATATTGCATATTTTCACAATCATTTTTGGTTTTACCATGTATGATGTGTTATGTGTTTTGCTTGGGAATTGTTATGAGGTTCACATGGATTTTGGCTTGACCCAAAGGACTTGCAAAGGTGGAGTATTTTTCCCGAGTTATACATGAGTGACATGACATGTACTTATCCCAAAGGGCGAGTGGAGGGCATCCACCCTCCTTATGAGCCTATTACAAGTGTTGGGTTCTTATTAATTTATTTTTAGCGGTTATGGTCATAAGTAATAACTATTCATAGCTAGGGCTTCTTAATATACGCTTGCATAATTGTATAAGACATCTCATTTCACGATTTTGGTTCATAGCTTAGTTACACATGTTTCCTGTACATTTTTGGCGTGGGAAACAAGGGTGTTTTCTAGTAGTGGATGTCTGTTGTGATCTTTTTTCGTCTTTACTTTTCTATGCATGTTTAACACGTATCTTATAAAGAGAAGTTCAAGCCTATGTAATATATATGCAGTAGCATAATTACAAACTTTCGGCTAGAATCATAATAGTTTTTTTTTAACATAATCTTCGACTAGATTATACCTTCAACAATCAAAGGGTCGAATTACAAAAACACAACGACACTACATATCCCTGCTAATAATAAATAGACCACGATGGCATAACTTGTCATGAGTATATGGAAAGTGATGACAACTTTTACTAATTTTCTAAGTGTCGTGTATTCACAAAACAAGAAAAGATAACGTGTTCTATGGAAAAATGTTATTTGGTTGCACTTAAACCATGATTACTTTATTAAAGGAGTGCTAATATGGGTTGGGAAAAGGAAAGGAGGTTGAAGGTAACAAGTGTGGATGGTAGGGAGGGTGGGTCATGTGAGTTGTAGTGGAAATGGTGTTTGTGAAAAAGATTTTTGGGCTTCCACAAATTAAGTGAAAAAACTCATCTTGTTGAACACATAAATAGTTTAATTTAGAGTTAAGTGTGATTTACGTCTATGTGGTTTATTCACTTTTGTCATTTCAGACCAAATTTTAAAATTGTATCTTTTTCCTCTCTGGCATTCTCAAAATATGTGATTTCAGTCCAAAAAATTTAGCATAAAATGTCATTTTCGTCCCTGAGCTTACAAAGTTATTTTAACTGGGCTTAGTTTTTTAGATTGAAATGACACGTTTTGAGAATGTCAGGGAGGAAAATGATACATTTTTGAATTTTGGTCTGAAATGACAAAAGTAAACAAACCACAGGGACGTAAATGACACTTAACTCGTTTAATTTAAAACCAATGTAAACATTTACTTATTATTTTAACCACATAATAAAATAGTTAGGTAACTGTTTAACTGACTCTTTTTCTCTCAACTAAATTTGGTCAGTATTTAATTTTCTACGACTATTGTACATAAACATAATCATCTTTTTATTTACAATTGATAAATGTAAATTGCATGTGTCATTTTCTTATAAAAGTATTAGTTGATGGTTGGTAACACGTTCACGAAAATTATGATATCACATGTCGATATTATTGCTTGTACGTTGGCCGATTTATATAGACTTTTAATGGTATAAATGTGAAGTGATTTCAAGCATTAAATATGTGTCCATATGTAGGTTATAAAGTCGTAATAATATTGGAATTGGTATGAATGGAAGACCACACAAAGGGTGAGCACGAGCTACTCTATAGTTTGGCACCAACCCTAATACATTTAATAGCTAATAAAAGCTTCATTTGTATTAATGAAAGATAAAACACGAGTTGATTTGATATTTCTATATACTATTTCGTTCATTTTTATTATTAGTTTTGTTAAATTACACCTTTCGTCTCAATTATTTGTTTATGAGATAATCCTAAAGAGTATTTTCACCGAATGTTACATTTCTTGTTTTTGTTGTTGTTGAAATTTACTATCTATCACAAAAACAAAAAATATATATATCAAACACACCAACAGTTCCTCCCTGATCAGTTTTTCCCTTTTTCCTGCTCCCTATCGGTGAGCTACCATTTCCGTCGTTGCCCATTATCCAAACCCATCTTTAAGTAGACAACCCACCCACGTCTCGTGCCTCCACTTCAAGCCACCACCGCCATAGCGTCTCGACGTCTCCTAAGCTAAATATCCAATCACATGAGTGGTTTACTCACAAAGGCACAGAAGGACGATATGTGCATAAATTGATTAAAAAAATCGCTTGTCAAGGGTAGAAGTCATTAACTCAAGACCACAAAGGCACAAAAAAGCCAAATGACATTTCGAAGCTACCATTTCCATTGTTGCCCATTACCCAAACTCATCTTTGAGTGCCACCACCGCCATAGCATCTCGACGTCTCCTAAGCCAAATATCCAACCACACGAGTGGTTTACTCACAAAGGCACAAAAGGACGATATGTGTGCATAAATTGATTTAAAAAATCGTTTGTCAAGGGTAGAAGTCATTAACTCAAGACCACAAAGGCACAAAAAAGCCAAATGACATTTCGAAGCTACCATTTCCATTGTTGCCCATTACCCAAACTCATCTTTGAGTGCCACCACCGCCATAGCATCTCGACGTCTCCTAAGCCAAATATCCAACCACACGAGTGGTTTACTCACAAAGGCACAAAAGGACGATATGTGCGTATAAATTGATTAAAAAAATCGCTTGTCAAGGGTGGAACTCATTAACTCAAGACCACAAAGGCACAAAAGAGCCATATGTGCATATAAACTTTGTAAAAAAATAACATGCTCTCGTTGAGAGTCAAACTCAAGACCTCCCGCTTACTAAACGGGTGCTCTAACCAACTGAGCTACGAGAGCTGCTTGCTTAATCCTGATCACCATTCTACATAAATGAAGCCAGCAGATGCGGTTAGTAAACCCAAATTCTTTTGTTCATCATTCAGTTGTTGAACAGAACACCAGCCGCCAAAAACATAAACAAGATGATGTTACGATGTTATCCAGTTTCAAGCATGTTCAAACTCAACTACAAACCTGTTGGATTATGGCGCAATAGATTGTCCATAGTACCCTTTATTTCTTCCAACCATAATAATCTTGTTTTCCACTCAAAACCAATTAAACTCACCGATGACTCTCCTTTATCTGGTACTCTTTATGATTATATATATATATATATATATATATATATATATATATCTATATGATTATGATGGTAAATGTGTATGTGTTTAGGTCTAGAGTGTGTGATGATGGACTATCTGTTTGGAAAGAGAAAGGCTACAGAAGTTGCTCACTCGTAGGTACTTCATTGGTTGTCAATTTTAGGGCTTTTGTGTTTAAAGTGTCTGGTTTTGTTGCAACAATCAAGAACTCAAGGTTAATGTGGGTTTGGGAAAACAAGGGAAAATGCATGTTTCTTGATATGTAGGGGGTGTTTGGTCGAGCCGGGGTCTCACTGGAAGCAGTCTCTCTATTCTTAACGGGTAGAGGTAATGCTGTCTACATCTTACCCTCCTCAGACCCTACCTTAACTTTGCTTTTGGTGGGATTTACTGAGTATGATGATGATGATGAGGGGGTGTTTGGGATCTTGGTTTTGAAAAGTATGTGAGTTTAGAAGTTTCCACTCGGCCAACGAAAAACAAATCCCAAGCTTCTTGTGGGAAAAGGCCAAAGCCGACAGTATTTGGGGCGTAAATGAGCTGAGCCAAGCCGAGCCAGAGCTTGACTAGGCTACAAGAGCTCGAGCTCCTGTTCGGCTTGTTTCAAGTTCTATTTCTAAAGCTTGAGCTCAGCTCGGGTGTGATTGTTCAAGCTCACGCTGGGCTCGAGAGAGCGACTCGTTTGTTATGTATTAATCAATTAATACACATTTATAATTATATATATGTGTGTGTGCGTGTATTATTTAGTTATTTTTATCATATTTTTTATATAATATTTATTATTATATAAATATATACTTTAATACGCTCGTTTAAGCTCGCGAGCTAGCTTGAGCTCGATAAGCCCTGCCTCGTTTATCTAACAAGCTTATTTTGAGGCTCGAGCTCGTTTAAGGTCGGCTCAATTCGAGCTTTTAGCTAGCCGATCTTGACAGCTCACGAGTGGATTGGCTTATTTTGTACCCTAGACAATATTGGTTGGTACGAAAGGTTTGGATATAACAGCATAGGCATAACATAGTTAAATAAGAAATCAATCCCAAACACTCCTAATGAGGTTGAATTGAGTCATTAATATTAGAAATTAGAAACATGAATATTAAGTAGAATGTACAATTTTCTGTTACACTTTATATTGGAAATTTTTTTTTTTTTTTTTTTAATATAAATTTTTTATTAATCTCCTATGATTCATAATTTATCATTAAAAACCCAAAGTAACAAATTACAAACAAGTGGTAGGTAAACGGGCAACAAGCTGCGCCGCAACCCCCTTTTGAATTGCAAAACCAATCCTACTAAAGACGAAACGACCCTTAAAGTTTGAGAGATTACTGTTCACAACCCGTTGGACCCTGTTTTGAATTGGAAATGACAAGGGAAAATGCATGATTCATGTTTCAGTTTTGTTTCTGTTCTTATAAACACAGTATATGGAAACATGTAGTCCAGAAAGGGGATGCAGTTGTGGATGCCACTTGTGGAAACGGTTATGATACATTGGCAATGGCGAATATGGTGGCTGATGAATCATGTAGTGGCCATGTTTATTCAATGGATATTCAAGAAACCGCGTTACAAAATACCGCGTGTTTGTTGGATAAATCACTTGACCCTCATAAGGTGCCAAGTTTAGCTTTACATTCTTCAATATGATATTACAAGCTTACCATGAATATAAGTTAACTATTTTGGTTCTTTCTAGAGAGAAATGGTAGAGCTGTTCGCCACCTGTCACAGCAAAATGGAAGAAGTTGTTCCAAGCGGCGTCACAGTGAGGTACATAGTACCCATAGTTATTAATAGCGCTCATAGCAAGCGCTGTAGCGTAACGTAGCACTCATGTGTTGCTATTTGATTTTTGGCGCCTCCGTAGCGGGCAAATAGCGGGATTTTAGGTTTTTTCTGCTTTAATATAAATAGCGGGATTTTATAAGTATAAAAAAGCAGGATTTTAGGTTTTTTGTTAAGCATAGTGCATACATATAAAATATTTCCAAAATTTTCTCCTAGTGTGTCGCCAAACATAAAATAGGGTGATTTTTCACTTCTAACCCGTTTGACACGCCACAACGTGCGTGTGGGGGGGTTCAACGTTTTTCGTCTATTTTTCCCGTTTGACATGCCCGTCGCAACGTGTCTATTTTTCCCCGTTTGACGTGTTCGTCGCAACGCGCGGGTCCTAGATCATCTTAGTTATTCTTTTCTATGTTTTACGTTTCGGTCTAATTTTTTCGCATTCACAAGCCGCAACGGGCGTGCGTGGTTCAACAATTTTACGTCTGCTTTTTGTTCTGTGTTATTTTTTCCTTTCTTATTTATTTTATTTTTACGAGCTTTTTCAGTGTAATGAAAATTTGAAGTTTGTGAATTTGCACCTAACCGTGTATGTTTTTACATCAAACAGGCTAGTTGCATTCAACTTAGGATACCTTCCGGGAGGTGATAAAACAGTAATTACTAAATCAGAAACAACGCTATTAGGAATGAATGCTGCAAGCAGAATTCTAGCGTCGGGAGGTCTTATCAGCGTGCTGGTTTACGTGGGCCATCCTGGCGGGATGTAATTATACTTTTGTCCTCGCGCTTATTTACTTAAGTGACTAAAATATGATATATTTTTTTATGAATAATGTGTAAGATTGGATGAATGTTTGATGGTGTTCAGGGAAGAATATGAAATGGTGGAAGGTTTTGCATCTGGATTGGCGGTTAACGAGTGGATATGCTGCAAGCTCCAAATGATGAACAGACCATTAGCTCCCATACTTGTTTTGTTATGCAAGAGGTAGAAGAAGATATCATTAATCTTGGAAAAAGGATGGAAATTTATATATTTTAGATGATGTTATACTTGTCTTGTAGTTATTGAACCTGTGTAATTGCAAATGAGTTCAAAGAGTATTGAACACCAAAAAATGGAGAATTCTTCTCATTGTATCTTTTGGGCTAATGATGACATTCTTTTAGCAAAATTTTTTGGGTGAGGATTCTTTTTTTTTTTTTCAACAGCAAAGAATCTCACGTATAAACCCACCTTGCTCGGGGCTATGTTCAAGGTCGACTCCTCGACCGCCATAAGACCGTGCCCCCTGATGCGCGGGAACCGGGTGGAATTCGTAAAAAACTCGCTCCCCATCAGGTTTGAACCCAGGATTAAAGCTCTGATTCGTCCCTTCACCCAGATATCCCTCGAAAATGGCCCAAGTGGGAATCAAACTTGCGTCTCCACTAGAGAGGGCAGGTTTTTTGACCACTGGACCAACATCTCAGAACTTTTGGGTAAGTTTTAGCAACCAAGTATGAGCATGGGGCCTATGGTCAAGTGAGGTATACGAAAGAATTAACGGAATTTTATGTATTTTCATAAATCGTGTTCATTTATGTTAGGAAGTCCCCACTCCTCACTCAAAGATACGAATGAATATACCATATTTTTTTATAATGTATAATTATAAGTACTTTTTAAAAGTACCTAAAATACAAATGAAGCAAAGAGGCAGCCAATAAATTGAAACAAACAAATTAAAAATTGTAATTAAAAAAAACGATCACGGTGGGACTCGAACCCACAATCTCCCGCTCCGGAGGCGAGCGCCTTATCCATTAGGCCACGCGACCTTTTTGTTGATTATCCATGTAGAGAGAGTTACATATTTAAGGAATAAATATATAACACGATTATGTAAATTTGAACATTTTTACAAGTATTTTCTCAAATTTAAATTTTATTACCATTTGAATTCAGTGATGTTTAACAAAGAATATGGTTACTTGTTATATAACCAGCTAAAAAGACGTGTATATATTCTTTTGTGTTATAACATCTTGACAACGGAGTAGGAGTTTGTTTCACTATAATATTTAAAAGAATTAACTATAATTATAAAAATGTATAATTTAGTTGCATTTTGGAGTCATACATGGTGGTGGATTGTGGGGTGCTCATTATTTGAATCGGACTTAAAAACCTCAAAATTCAGTTTGAATCGATTTTTTTTATTTATTTATTTTTATTTTTTTAGGTTTTGAACATTCGAATTTAGTTATTGAATTCCGATTCTAACATGAATTACACACACATACAAAACTACAGAACGACTTCTAAAATTTTAAATCTCTAATCTAGTAATCGGCTCTAAGCCTCTAATATTTACCACCGCGCTTTGCACTTTTTGCATAAAATCCACATGCTCAAAATTTGATTTGGTTTTGGAATGTTTGAATCAAATTAGATTTGAATTTAGTAATCGAATTGAATTAGTTGATTCAATTAATCAAAATTCACCTAACGAAGACCCTAATTTTACATTCTACTATACATATGAAAAAAATAAAATTCGATCTATGTATACATATAAAAGCCTTATTGTAAAAATAATAAAGAAAAAGAAAACAAATAGGTTACAATTATAAAAGCCTTTAACGACCTACAATTTGAAAACGTGGTGCGTTTTGATTAGGTGGTTACAATCGTCAGAAGCTTATGAGATGGTTGTCCCAAACTACCCGATTTACCTGATCGGGTTTGCCAAAAGTGCCCCGTACACCCTAAAAAAGTTTCAGATTTGAGTTTGTAACCTTTAATTAAAGCACAAATTTTCGTTGCCCCATATTAGTGACGACATTTGTTCGAGTTTTGCTGCCACATCTATACTATATAATAAAAGAAACCAATGGAGGGACACTTGTCATTATTCTAGACCATCATTAATTATAGATAATTATTATTTAATTTATTATTATTTTTTTTTAATTTCTTTTTCATTTCATTCCAATCATCAGGGCAAATTACATAAGGATAGCAGGTAGACGAGCAACAAACTGCGCCGCCATCCCTTTTTTAATAGAAAACCCTAATCTACTAAAAACAAAGCCCCGCCCCTGAGGGGTCGAAAAGTTGCTATGGACCACACGCTGAACTCTAGACAAGAACCGAACTGCCTCCGGCGCCAAGGAGCCGAACGTGTCAAACGCTAGGGGGACAAAGGCATGTTGATTATCCTCACAAGCTTTCGCGTGCTTTTCCACCTTCTTTGACTCTGCTTTCAGTACCGCTTGCCCCGCCACAAACCTATTTTCCCGAAACCCGGCTAGTGGGGATACACCTGTGAGATCGACACAAGCATGTTTCCCGCCCTCCCAACCAAAAACTAGCACGTCAGCTGGGCGTAGGGTGGATCTCCCCTCCGACGGGTCTGTAAGAAAATTAACTGGTGCCTCTTTCTTCGCCGAGATCCCTGCTCGTCTGAGAATATCCATTAACGCGTCTCGCACAAAGTCATGGCGATACTTAAACCCCGGCAACTCTCTACAGTGTAACGCATGCTCCCCGTATTTATCCAGGCATGCTTTACGACAGACTGGGCAAGTTTCATCATTCGGGAACATGGGGATCATCAAACGGTACTTAAGGATTGACCGGTACTCCACCGCTGACATACATTGACCCAAACCTTCAATAGGAATAACAGTTAAGAAATCCTGACAACAAAGGGAATGACAAATGGAAATCTTCTCCCAAGCTTTGTGCGATTCGACAACAAAGGGCATTCGCCAAAGTTTTCTGTGGCTTTTTGGGGGCGGTGTCCTTGTTAGAGAAACCGCCGAGATCAAAGTCAGGTAGAGATTCATGCAAGCGTTCCAAGGCGCTGGCATAATCCGGATCAGTGTTAGCAACCCCACTGTTACGTAAGATGTGGTCCTGCAACTCCCAAGATTGAGACCTGGAAGCCACAAAGGCATAGGCAGCCACATCCCGGGCCGAGAGAAGGCCCAACCCACCAAGCCTCATTGGCAAGGTCACGATTCGCCACTGTAGATCACCAAAAAAAGGACCCCCACATACGACAATGTCTTCTATTGCCTCCCGAAGACCTTTATCAAAACATGAAACAGCATCATCCACAAAGGGGGGCTGGCAAGTTCGCAAACCAAATAGTAACTTTGCAACCCCCATACAAGATCTAAGCAAGAGGAGTTCGCTTTGAGGATCCCGCAACAAGGGAAGGTGTCCCATAATGTCAACAGCACGCGTTGCCCTCTTAGCCGCTAGACCACTAATAAAACTGGCATCACGGCTGACTGCCCCTCCTAGCAGTTTGACACCTTTCTCCGGCCTCCCAATCTCACTGGGGAAAAGCCCTGGCCGGACCTTCACCCCGTTGCATGTCGGCCAAAATACTTCAGTTTTTCTAATATTAAGCCGTAGCCCCAAGGCTGGGCCCTCCGAACCGATGATGTCGAGAGCTTTAGCAACCTGAACAGCGTCCCCGATAATTGTCCCGTCATCCAAGTACCAAGCATGGAAGGGGAGTTTACAGTTTTCCTGCACCTGAAGCACTAAAGGGTGTAAGGCTAGGGCAAAAAGCAAAGGTCCCAAGGGATCCCCTTGCTGCACCCCCGTGAATGCCCCGATGCGATCATTCCCCACGTATAGCCTAGCAGGCTGAGCATACAGAAATTGAACCCATGGGAATATGGAGGGGCAATGGCGATGGACCTCGCGAAGCAAAACTGAACGGTCAACTAAGTTGAAAGCGTTGGAAAAATCAACCGTAAGCATGGCCAGCGAACCATCTGAATGAAAAGAATTAAGAAACCTGTTAGCGCTGTGCAGCACCGCCTCCGCCCCATTGGGGACCCCCACCCCAAATTGATAGTCCCCCAAGTACTTAACAGCTTCTTTCCCAACTTTCTTCATGGCTACTTTGGAGACTAATCTTCTCCAAATTGCCCCCACAGCAATGGGGCGAATCCCATTATCAGGCTTCAACAAAGGGGTTAGGGGCGCCGAAGCAACAAAATCCGCGAGCACCTTAGAACATAACCCCCCTAGCCAAAGGTTTACCACTTTAGTGATGGCAGTAAGCAGTGCCGAGGCCGTCGCCGACCCCTCGCCGCTAAGAGCGTCCAACAGGTGTTGGGCCCGCAGGCCATCTCGCCCACAAGATGTCCCTTTCGGGAAAGATTTCACACACCTGTGCACGCAGTCTTCATCCACGGATAACGCAGGTTGTGAAAGAGGAGTTGAAGGGAGGTTCGGGGGCGGTGCGAAGGGATGTTTGTCGATAAGGGCTTGCATGGTAGATTCCCCCTGGGGAGCAACCCCACTGGAACAAATATTTAAATTATTAAATTTAATATATATTTCAAACATTTAAGAAATTATGGATACGGATAAAGTTCCATAAAATATTTGTTTTGATATTGTTTTCCATAAATAATGGGTAATTTAACATCAAAGAGCAAGTTGGATTGTAGATTAATTGAAACGTGAAAGAGATTATCATTATACACATACACTTCCAGATTGTTTGGAATATCAACTAACGTGTTATGCAATAGTATAATAAGTTGTACTTCTAATCTATATCTATACTATATAATAAAAGAAATCAATTGAGGGACACATATATCTTTTAGTTTTCTCATATCTATCTCCTACTTAATTATAATTAATATTTATTAAAAGATAATTATAAAATAAAATTTAATATAAATTTAAACAATTTGTATAGAAGATAATATAGTCTTTTGAAATATTTATTAGATTTCAAAATTATTTATCTTGAAATTAACAAAAGACGTATACTAAATATAAATTAATATAATGTAAAGTGTTAAATGTCATTTTCATCCATATGGTTTGAGTCATTTTGTCAGTTTATTCTAAAGGTTTTATAACAAGATATAACTTTTTATTGATTGGTATATAAAATTACATGTGCTCAACCCATACAATACATGAGATTCTTAAAAATGTATCTTTTTTCATTATTTAATATATAAAATTAAATTTACTACAATACACGGGGTTCTTAAAGATATAACTTTTTATTATTTAATATATAAATTTACATTTATTCAACCCATGTAATAAACGAGATTTTTAAAGATATATAGTTTTATTATCTGGCATATAAAATTACATTTATTCAACCCGTGTAATAAACGAGGTTTTTAAAGATATATTTTTTTATTTGGTATATAAAATTATATTTATTCAACCCGTGCAATACACGGGGTTCTAACCTAGCAATGACATATACCAATCATGTTGCTATCTCCTTTTATGTATATGAAAAAGATCTATAAAAGTATATTAGAGTAGATGTGTAAATACTATTATATCTGGAATGACTAGATCATATGTGAAGGCTTCTTTTTGTAAGGGGGACAAGGGGTCCTTCAAAACCATCAAATGATCACTCAGCACCAACCAATCAAGCTATGCACCTCATCTCCACTTTTCATGGGTTTGCACGGTGTTTCATGCCATCACTTGATCACTTCCCAAGAAATTCCTCACGATTCTTCACAACCTTTTCTCCCATCTAACCATGATGGTGACCATGAAAAAACTCATCAAGGGCGCAGCTTAAGAGGGGCCGGAGGGCGTCCGACCCCCCCGAACTTTTCGCTCAATAGTGATGGTATGATAACATGAACCCATCACGGGAGTGCCCTGTCCATCATGATATGTTTTCGTGTAGAAATTTTTTGGTATATACAGAGTAATAGTAGCTACATAAAATAGGGCCGGAAGGGTAAAAAACTAGTTATCATAGTTGATTTTTCAGCTTAAATTTAGTTTCATCATTTTTTTAATCAGATAACTTATATATGTTTTTTTAGGATTATAAAAATGTATGCCATAAAGTAGAGAATTTTATTATAGATAATTTAATATAGTATTGCTATAGCTTTTGCTATATTTTTTTCCATTTAAGATTGTGTGTAAGACTATGTGTAGTGGTTTGGGAGAATAATGCCCTTACCCTAGGGCATTTTCCGCCATGTGTCAGTACAGTCAGCAAGGAGCATTATTGGGCGTTTTTCTAAAATGGGTGTAGTGGGGATGTGGGCATTATGTTAAAGGGTGTAAAAAATTAAATAAAAATAAAAAACCAACAAAAAACACCTATTGGATTAAAAAAGGGAAGACTTAATGCTATTGGCCAAACACAATCCTTGAGAGCGTGATTTAAAACACTCCAAGTGAAATTTTTTTGCCAAAAAACGCTAAATAACGCCCACGGGGGCGGAGGGAGGGCGGTTTCCGGCGTTTTCGGGCGGTATTCGGGGGCAAAAACGCCCCACTACGTTCGGTCTAATTATATAAACCGAAAAGTGATTATATAACCTGCTACGTAATTATATATGAACATTTTATGCCGATATAAATAATCGTACATGATTATATAGCAATAGTCTGATACGTGATCATGTATATGACAACCGTCCATTCGTTAAGAGTTAGGGTTCTAGTCATCTAGAAGACAATGGTGTAAATTAAGAGTAGGATCAGTGGATGTTAGAGTTGGTCGTGTCTAGAGTAGTCGGGGGTTGTTATATATGGACCCAAACATTATATTTACACGTCGCAATTTATGGCTTCCTTCGCTTTGCACCTTTTGGCTTCCTACGCTTTGCACTGTTTTCACCCTTTGTACAATCTGGTCACCCTAAATTATGATAGTAACAAGAACGTTCCCTTTTAAAAATCTAATAAAGGTCGCTATATAAAACCCCATCATTTGTTAAATAAGCTTCAATGTAAACTGGAGCTACTAAATTCCGAGATTTTAATAAGCTGATCTGAAATCGCACTAAAAACCAGATGATACCACATGAAAGTTATACTAGTTACACCAAACTATGCAACAAAAAAAGATGTAGTTATAAAGTCAAAACCACTCATCAAATGCTCTCAACTCAAAAGCTAGCCATATGATGGCTCTCACAACCACTTATTAACTTCAAGTCTGAACCCAGACCCTTAACCAACAACTTCAGTTCCATTGTAACATACTAACACACTGGCTCAAGCTTCATCCAATGCAAGCACACCGGGAAGCGGCTTACCTTCTAGAAGCTCCAAACTAGCACCACCACCGGTAGATATGTGACTCATCTTGTCAGCAAGTCCAACTTTCTCAACCGCTGCAACAGAATCACCGCCTCCAATGATGGTTGTCACACCCTTCCCGCTAAGCTCTGCTAGCTTCTTTGCAATAGCCTTAATTCACATTAACATTACCTCAGATTTCAGTCATTAACACGTGAAAAGAGCCGATTTATAATTTTATATATGCATGTATGTGCGTAGTATGTATGTACCTCTGTGCCTACAGCAAATTTGTCAAACTCAAACACACCCATGGGTCCATTCCAGATGACAGTCTTGGTGGTATCCAAAGCTTCGCTAAATGACTTGATGGAATCTGGTCCGATATCCAATCCCATCCATCCGTCTGGAATGCTAGATGCTGGAACAACCTGTATACATATTCAACAAAACCACCTGTATATTAAATACTATCTCGACTGTAGCCCAAGTTCCGATAACAGGCGGTGGGTTATAACAGAAAATGAACACACAAGCATAACTAACCTTGCTGTTTGCATCAGCAGCGAACTTGTCAGCGATGACAACATCAGAGGGGAGTAAAAGAGACACTCCTTTGGATTTGGCCTTTTCAAGAAGGGTTGTTGCAAGATCAAGTTTATCTTCTTCCACTAGTGAAGAACCGACAGCTAGCCCTTGGGCTTTGTAGAAAGTAAATATCATGCCTCCACCAAGAACAAGGATGTCGACCTTTTCTAATAGTGACTCGATAACACCGATTTTACTAGACACCTTTGAGCCACCGACAATTGCAGCAAATGGCTTCTTAGGGTTTGATACAGCTCCAACAAGGTAGTCAAGCTCCTTTTGCATAAGGAAACCAGCAACAGCGGGTTTCAAATGCTTTGCGACACCCTCGGTAGACGCATGGGCTCTGTGTGCGGTGCCAAATGCATCGTTGACGTACAGGTCAGCTAGGGATGCCAATTTCTTTGCAAATTCTGGGTCGTTTTTCTCTTCTTCTTTATAAAACCTCACGTTTTCGAGAAGTAGAACACCCCCCTCTGGGATTTCAGCAACCAGTTTCTCAACATCTGGTCCGATGCAGTCGTCTGCCATCTTGACCTGTTAATAGTACAGTCAAAAGCACAAAGAGGAACACTTTAAGTAACACTTTCAATGACATATAAACAAGAAATCCATAAGTTGAAATGAATTGAGTGTAAAAACCTCGATTCCAAGGAGTTCTGAGAGTCTTGGCACTAGTGGCTTCAGGCTAAACTTTGGTGTTACACCCTTTGGACGTCCCTATAAACAACAAAAACAAAAAAAAATCTCAGCAGGCATACGAGAGTAATCGAGACTACTTATTTAAACAGCTTATGCTTATAAGCTGAAGCAGATAATCAGCTTACTGAAAACACGCTATTTCAACCTAAGTAAAAACACTTGATATTGAATCCACCATGAATATCAGTTTAAAGAACCATATGTCTCTTCATCCAAACAAAACACTAAGTAAATATATGCGTATTACAAAAAAAAAATTATGTTCGGATAAGCTGAAACAGATAATCAGCTAACAGAAAACAAGCTATGTCAACCTAAGGTTAAACTTCTTATATTAAATCCACCCAAAAATAAGTTTGCGAATAAAACAAACATGTTTCCTCATCCAAACACTGCATAATCATATGCTTATTTAAAAATAAATTGCTGTTTGAATAAGCTGAAGCAAACAATCAGCTTACACAGAAAACAAGCTATTTCAACATTGTAAACTTATCACATTAAATCCCCCAAAAAACACTTAAAAACATGATTCTTGATCTAAACACTAGGTAATTATATGCTTATTAAAAAATAAACTTCTGTTCAATTAAGCTAAAGCAGACACTAAAATTATAAGCATTACAGTAGTGATCTCCATTGTACAAATCTAAAGGCTTAGCCTATTAACAATCTAAAAGTTATAGAGCTGCAATGTTATAAACCACAAATTTAATAATAACAAATCAAAATCAACAGCAATTTAAGAAGCAGTAGTGATCTCCATTATACAAATATATATAATACCATAGTTCTAGTGTAAACTAATGATCTGAAAGTTAAAGCAAAGTTATTAACAACCAGTGCACAGTTTCAGTTAACTATCTTAAAATCATTGGTGATGAGATCAACATCAACAAGGCCATGATCGTGTTCGTTCGTTAAGGAAATTAACATGTTCGTGAACAGTTCACGAACGTATACCGAACATAAGTTTATGTTCATGTTCGTTCGTTAAGGAAATTCAGTTGTTTACGAGCAGTTCAAGAACACTGGTCTCGAACACAAACGAACGCAAGCAAATTAAAAAGAATGCAAACGAACATTTAACTTGAAAATAAAAAATAAAAATATTGTTATCCTTAAACATTGGATATAAGTAGTTAAATACAACCATCAAATGATAAATCAAAACACAAGAAGTTTAATACACCACCAAACGATGAATCAACTTTAACTAACTTAGACATAATTATCCCCAAAATGTCTTAGCATGTCCATATTTTAGCTAACTTAGAAAAAAATAGGGTTTCAAGCTTTCAATATGTTTAGATAAAAGGTTTATTATTTATTATGTTTCTAATATAATCAAACGAACACGGATGGACATAATCGAACATGTTACCAAACGTTCACGAACGCAACGAACGAGTTCGTGTTCGTTCGTTAAACTAATCGAACGAACATAAACAAACTTCCCGCTGAACGATTCACGAACTGTTCGCTGAACGTTCAGTTCATTTACAGCCCTAATAAGCATTACAGTAAAATTGTACAAATCTACACTGAGATCTGAAAGTTAAGAAACTTCAAAATTACAGTAAAGTAATGATCTAGTATATATTAATGATCTGAAATACAAACCTAACAAACAGTGCACAGTTAGTTACAGTCAATTATCTAAAAATGCATACAATCAAAATCTAACAATCAAAGATGAAGTAAAATAAGTATACCAGATGAGAAGAAAGGATGACTCTAGCGCCATGAGACATCAAGTACTTGACGGTAGGAACAGCAGCACGGATGCGAGTATCATCGGTGATTTTGAAGGTATCATCCAACGGTACGTTCAGATCAACCCTAACGAACACTCGTTTCCCCTTGAGATCTCCTTCTGTTAAGCTACTCACACTCTTTTTGGTGGCCATTTTGATCTCAGATTCACTGTAAACACAAATTAAGATCAGATACAGAAACAGTTGAAGTTATATTACTTGAAGAATGATTGAACTTACGCTGATGATGATAATTGAAGCGGAAAGATCGAGAACGAAACCCTAGCAGTTGGTAGTGAGAAAATGGGGACGTGACGTTGGCTTTTGTAGAAATAAAAAGGGTGTTTGTCTGCATAAGACGGTGGGCTTGTAGCTTGTTTTTGTCTTGGCCCACAAGATATCGTTTGCTTGATTTACCTTTTAACATTGGGTTGGTTTTAAAACCGTTAACGGGGACGAGTTAAAACGAGAACCACCTTAAGTTATGAGAAGTGTGAGAACTAGTTCATTTAAAAGGTTTATCTATAAAAAAAAATTCTTAAAAGTCATAAACAAATCACATGTTTCAGCAAAAAAAAAAAAAAAAATGGCGCGTACACAATGAGGTGTAAAAAAATATTTATATTCGTACAAAATTTATATTAGCGAGTAAAAAAACTTGCATCAGTCAAAACTACCAACTCGACAAATTTTTTTTTGCCATTTTTACAGATGTGTTTATAATATTTTCATCTACGTTTATGCAAAAAATTGTGTCTCAACTCGTGCAGGAAGTAGGAGTTCTCATGGTTCTCACAACTCTTGGTGGTTCTCATTTGAACCGAGCCCCTGTTAACGCTAATTACACGGTTAGTATTTGTGGTTTATCTATTTTGTCATTTTGATACTTATTTATTAGAAATTGTGTCATTTGTATCAACTTTTACAAATTGTTTCATCATTAGTACCTGTGGCGTACTAATCGGTGGCGGATCTTGAAAAAAAGTTTAGAGGTATACTAAATATTTTTTGGAATCTAGGAGTATCCTAATATATGCTCTGGGGTATATAATACATAAAACGCAGAAGAAAGTTTTTTTCCACAAATATTGTACTTCGACGACAAAGTCGAGGGGTAGCCTTGGCTACTCATAATTACATGCTATAGATCCGCCTGTGGTACTAATGGTGAAATCATTTTAAAAAGTTTGTACCAAGTGTGTAATTTCAATAAATAAATATAAAATGATAATATGGGTAAACCACGTATACTTATCGTGTAAATATTACCATTATTTACTTTATCATGGTAAATAAATTAACAAAGCAATTTAAAACCGTTAATTAAATGTTACATTGTTAAGTAGTTTGAATTTACATGTTTGGGCTTAACCTAACTTGTTACAGAAGTTACATGTTTAATGGTATATTACAAAAAGTTACATGTTGTTACAGAAGTTACATGTTTGATGGTATATTACAAAAAGTTACATGTTTTGACGGTATAGAATGGAAATAGACGACTTTTAGACAACTTTTGGAAAGATTCAAATAAGAAACAATCCTATTTAAAATTATCTAGAATAAATATCGATGGCTTTTGGACCCCACAAAACATATGGTAAGTGCATGCGCTTAATATTCAAGCTACACAATAAGAATATAGCTAAACAATGAGAATATTCTCTATCAATTGGTATATCCTTGACATATGTAATTTTCATTGCTACCTTAAAAAAAATGCTAACAAAAAAGTAACAAGTGTCACATAATCATAAAAACAACTATACATGATCGTAAAAACAGCTATCTTATTGACCCATGGTCACATAATCATAAAAACAACTATAAATGATCATAAAAACAACTTGGTAGGTGCAAGAAATTTTTAGGCAAAATAATTGGCGGGGGTGGACCTATATAATTTCAAAAATTCGGACAAAAATTAGAAAAAATTACACTGCTAACCGAAACATTGGTAGGGCCGGGTGCACCCCCTTTGTCCCTTTAAAGTTGCGCCCTTGGACGCATGACAAAAAACATTCAAAATTTATTGTTGATACGTTTTAAATATTTGTTATTATATAATTTGAACAATAAGTTATATTTGCTTAATGAATTATGTGAGAAATATATGATCAGAAATAATTGAATTGTGAGAAATATATGATTAGAAACTAGTAGGGTGCCCGCGCGATGCAGCGGGGTGACACAATTTGCATTGCGGTACTCATCTTTTGTTAGTTTGTCAATCATCTTGTGATATATTTTATAGTAGGTTTGTTAATTTTCTTATTCATAGCAACAACATCGATGTGGTTCATATATGGCATGAGCCTTACAGTTCTCTATTAAATCATAATGAAAATACGTATAAGAAAATATTAGATATGCTTTTTTATTGTGTATCTTGGCTCATTAGTTTTGAAGCTACCTACAGACATTGGCGCAGCTTAGAGTATGCCCCCCCCCCCCCCCCCCCCGAACTTTTTGATGCGTAGTGTTAAGAACAGTACTTTCGTATAGAAATTTTTTAGGTATATACGTTTCCGCCCCCCGGTTTCGGAAAAATTGGGGGGGGGGGGGGAAGCTTCGCCAATGCCTACAGAGTACACAGTTTTATTAGTACGACGAATATAAGTTGTCATTGGCTCTGAAGTATTAAACGTGTTATGTGAGCATCTAAAATCCGCATTTACCGAAAATAATATCTGAATAACTTTTTATAATGACTATAAGTCTATAATCACACCTCACTTGTCCTGTGTTTCTTCATTAGTAACCTCCTTCAAGGGAATCGGGTCAACTTTAGCTCGCAAGGGTCCATGTGGGCGGCCAAATAGGCAAATACCATGGTCAACATTTCCATTCGTCACAAAAGTAAAAGTTGGTGAGATGGCCCTCTTAAAGGAGCTTCTACACCGTTACCCCTTGTAGAACACGATGCACATACTCATTAATGGTGGCACCACCCTACCTTCAACACCTGTTAATATTTAAATAAAATATATGAAAAAGATTATTAGCTTTGGAATACAGTTACAAAACCCCATAGAGCAAAATGCCTAAAAAACAGAGGTGGCAAGCTTGGAGAGTCGGGCAGGTTGGATAATGGTTTAAAACAGATACAGGTTCAGGCGAGCAAGTGATGTGTGCTAATGAGCTAAGCCGGTTATTGTGTTAATAATAGTCAATAAGTCAACAGCTAGTTGGATTAGTTGTATGTTAGTTCTGTTGAGTGTTTTGTGTATTTTTTTTTTGAACGGCGATTGACTCCAACAGTCGAGAGGATCACACCCACATTGCATGGGTCCCTAGTCCCCCTCGGGCGAGGCATCCGAGGTTGACCATAGGCGCTCCACGAGAAAATTTCCAGCCGACAGCCACTTGACTGCCGTTGCAGCCTCCGCACTCAAGAGCCGGAGTAACCGCACTGTAATAGAAAACTCGTGTGCGGCTCAAGACTCGAACCCGGGCTATTACGCACACAAGGCTCATATCCATCATTGCCATGACCCCTCAACCAAGGTTGGGGCCATTTACCCCCAAATGCAATGGGTGGGGATCGAACTTGGGTCTCCAAGGAAACCCAAAGTTCTTTCCACCACTCCACTACAAGTGGGGGATAATCAATCAAATGAATGACCAAGTCTATAAAATTTGTACTTTTGTTACTGCATGCAAGCTCCATAAATCATTTGACTACAACAATTTAACTACTAAAATATATTTTTGTACTCGTACTAAACCAACTATTTATTTACAAAACCTTATGAATCATTCAAATTTCAAACATTGAATCTGCTTAAAGTGATTAATTCACCTTCTAGCTTCATCATGGATACAAATAATCTTTTTTTCTCAAGTAAAGATGTAAATAATCTACTTACCCTCTGCCAAACCCAAATTATCTCTCCTCAATTATTTTAATAAAAAGGTATATTAATATAGACAACCATTATTTATTAAAAAAACATATTGAGGTAAAGGTTTTGGACCTCTCTACATGATTTATTCAACTTCCAAATTCCCCCATGCACACAAATAATTTTTTTTTATCCAAATAGCAAGAACACGGTTTAACACATATACGATACCAAATAAAACATCTGGATGCTCATAGCATCCATTCTAAAAAAAGGAAGTTCGTTCATGAACATCTTATTCTTAACGTTTTTATGCCAACTCCATCCTAGCACACTGATAATGCAGCATATGGATCCTCATATGTCACTATAGCAACTCCTTTAAGCTTATTTGTTACTTTGTCATGATATAAACATATCTTTGCTCTCGCTCTTCTTTTATCCTTCTATATTGTATAAAAAAACTAAAAGTTAGACTTCAAAAAAAAAAGGAAATAGATATAAAGTATTACACATAATGAATGTTTCAACAAACACTAAAATCAAGCTTTATAACAGCTTACAGATGTGCTAGTGTTGATATTGGCCTAGGTTGGGAAGCAGTCTTATTTTTTGGTGTCTCAACAGATGGCTCATCTTCTGAAGAATAATCACTATCAATAGTCATAGCTGGAGCTGTATTGTGGTCCACGGCCAAGCCCTATTAGGCGGGCTTTAACATGCAGCCAATGATCTTGCTGACCTGAACACAAATTTCATAGATTCTTGTAAAAAAAATAGCTACTTTTGAAAATAATGGAGTAAAATCCCTATGAGGATAAACACCATAAAACCCATATGGGTACACATAAGCATGAACAATCAGAAAGCATGAGATTTTGAACACAGAAAATGATTATTAAACCGACGATCATCCGCTTCCACGACAATGATTTCAGGCGCAACCAAAAAACCTAAAGCCAACAAACCCACAAAAATACTAAGCTAATGAACACAATCCAAGACCTGGATACCAAGATAAAAACAACCATGAACAATTAGAAAGCATGAGATTATATCACGGGTGATGAAGATGAACTTTTAAGACAACGAAATGTTAAACCAACCGGAAGCGATAACTACAAAGCCGGATTTATTTTAAAAAAACCAGATTCATAAACTGTAAAAATACAGAAATCCGCATTTGTGAAAAATGTCTTACATGTATTCTAGAAAAAAAACCAGTTTAACCCGAACATGTTTTAGTTGTAACCCACCCCTGAAACTTTTACCACCTCTAATGAAATGGGTAAAATAAATTCCTGAAATCTCTAACGGTTACTTCTTGAGACTGAAAATATACATGAACAACGTAGTACATACTGATTTGGTCCACATTGCAAGCAATATACTCGTTTTATAGTAAACCAACATGCAAGAAGCAATAAAACAGTTGAAACATTAGTCACCTCTAATTACTCTGTTAGATAACCAAACAAACAAAACAGGGAGTTAAATGTTGTCAGCTGATGTTTGGGCCGTCCTAGTAGAACCGCAACACCATCTTCAAGAGACTCACTCTCAGACATACTGTGCAGTAACCTCAACACCTTTCGTGCTGGAAAAACACTTTTTCATTCAAATATTATTTATTTAACCTTTATAAATTCTTAACTAATAGTTGGTCAACCAAACCATGTATTGTGTGTTATATTATAGCTTAAAAATTCAACCACTGATATCTGGTGTAATATTGATAAATATAAAACCTTAATTTTCCTTGTGGCAATTTGTCAGCATCATAATTAGCTTCTAGTAGGTCAACCATTTCACCAAGAGCGACCTAGCTAACAAGAAACGATATATTTTTACAGGGAAATCCATATAAATTAATGAATAAATTACAAGTTTTGTCCTTTATGTATGTCCCAAATTGCAGGCTCTGTCCTTTAAACCAAAACTTGACAGGCGGTGTCCTTTGTGTTTTCAAAATCTTGCACGTTTTGTCCTTTAGGCCAAACTTAGTTAGATTTGTTAGTTAAATCTGGTATCAAGGGGCTATTTTGTAAAAAAAAAATTATTCAGGGACTAAATTGTACAAAACTTAATATTATTATTATTATTATTATTAATATTATTATTATTATTAATATTATTGAGTAAATTACTAACCACCATCACCACCACCCTTCATCACCATCACCACCACCCTCCACCGCCACCACCACCACCACCACCACCACTACCGCCACCATCTTTGTTCTTAAACTCATCCGGTGTCATCTCTCTTCGGTCACCATTCTTCGCATGAAAGTTCCATAAACTTAACCTTTAAAACAAATCAATTTACTTGTACAATTTGATAACAAAAATCCCAACACCACAAATTAAAAAACCCCAAATTCAAACCCACCTTAATTATCATCTGAATCAAAAATTCTGATGGGTATACCGAGTCAAAACTGAACCGAGTCCCTAGTCTTGAACCCAGCTAACCCACACCATCAAAACTGACCAATCAGAAACAAGAAACTTGAACCTGGAACTGATGGTGTCACCGACGAGTTCGTCGGAAAACCAGCGACTCAAATCGATGTTCTGACCGAGACTCGAACCTGAACCTGACCTCGCCAAGCTTGAATTGATCCGAATTGAACCTGCTGACCCGAGACTGAACCAACACTACCCGAACCTGCTCGTTGACTTGCGTTGACCGAGACCCAACAACAAACTAACCCGGCACCCAATTGACCCAAAAGACAAAACTGAAACAAGAACAGATCCAGACCACACCTGAACCGTCACCGCCATCTGCGGCGTCTGCAGCCGCAGTCGTCAGCTGACGCCGTCGTCTTCTTTCTCTCTTTCTCTCTCTATCTCTCTCTCTCTCTCGCTTCCTCTCAGTCCTCCGCCACCGCTGAGCACCGCCACCCCTGGTGGTGCTGCTGCCGTTGTTGTTTATCGGGGAGAGGGGAACAGAGTAGAGGGAGAAGGAGGGTGATGGTGGTGTGAGTGAAAGAGGGGGGTGATGGTGGTGTGAGTGAAAGAGGGTGATGGTGGTGTGAGTGAAAGAGGGGAACGAACAAGAGTCAACAATCAGACCACCGGTTCCTGTGTACTTAATAATAATAATAATATTTGTAGGTCCCTAAATCGGAGGATCCGATACGAAAACCTATCCTTGCTTATCACGAACACGGTAACGGGTGCGGAATCCCCGTGACGGTGCAAACCAAACAAAAGTGTAAAACACACGGGTAACCAAAGATTCAATATCTATTGATTAGGGATGAGTACAACCCGGAACATATACAAACAATATTTACAGAGTTTCACTAAGTCTCACAGGTCTCTCATCTCGTCCAAGTTTCACACAGAAACTAAGAGACCTATTTATACTAAAACAGAGACACAGACTTGACGAAACTGAAAAGGAACTCGGCGAATCAAATCAAAGTCGACGAAACAGAAGTGTTTCGTCGACATACATATTAAATCATTCTTGTTTCGTCGATTGGAATAGGAGCCCAAGACAAGGTCACAGCCCAACATAAAGTTACGGCCCAAAGTTGGAGTAGATTGGCCCAGATGAGTTTCTGTTGACTGAACATTTAACCAATTCATGCATAGGCCAAATGTTGTGACATCACCATGACATCACAATGATGATGTCATGGTGATGTGTAAACGGGACCTGGCTTGCGGCGCTCCGTGCTTCGCGTGTCGAACTCTGGGGCGCACGACGGAGGAATGTCGTGACGTCGGGCTGGAGCCGGACCGAACCGAGTCGACCCGAACCGAATCGAACCGAGTCGAGTCGCGTCCACATAAAGTGTACCAACAAACTCCCCCTTGGACGCTACTCGTGAGGTTCGTCTTCTGTGATGGTTCGTCTTCTGTGATTGTTCGTCTTCTGTGTCTTTCATGTCGGAGGATCTTCAAAGTCTTCACGCGTCGTAAGCAGAAAGTGTATCAACAAACTCCCCATTTAATTTAGGAAGTGTGTTAACAAACTCCCCCTTAGAATGAACTCTCCATTGAGTCATGCTTGTGAATCTTTTGAACTTCAATTCTTTAGATCCTTGTGGTGTTGTTGAGAGGTCAGCGGCAACTCGATCATGTTTATCTTTTGAGTGCCTTCACGTCGTGTCTTCATTCCGAAGCTTGTCATCGAACATGTTCTCCTCGCCTTTAGCATCTGCACAGGCAAGAAAGCTAAACGCATAATGAGAACAACCGCTTGGAATATAGTTTCTATAAACAAGCGACACATGTGTGACCATTTTACAATCAACTACCAACCGACAACAGTTTGAAAGTTTAGAAAATGATCAATTTTAGTCCCTTAACTTTCAAAACTTTTTTACTTCGACTGTTTATGAAGATGCAATTGTTTTTCGGCTTAAAATCAGGATATTGGGTAGGATAGACTCGAGTTCCAACATCAGTCAATCAAAAATAAACTAGAAGCAAAATCTTTTTGGATTTTATAAAGTTTATATTAAAACACACCTAAAATCTTTTTGGTATTTTTCATTTTTCAAATGTAAAGACGGAAAGCAATAAATAAATATATACAAAGATGCAGAAACGAAAGCAGTAAACAAATATTTACAGACATTCTTTTTGCGAGTTTCGAGGGTAAGAGAATCATATCAGTGAACGGTCATGCCAAAACGGTCTTTTTGTTCAATTAGTTAACATTTAGATAAGCATCCTATAACAATTATCGGTATTGTTGTCCACATAAGCTCAACTTATCATTTGTAATCATGGCGAGGGGATACGTTAAGTGTATGATTTATACTTACCGACCGGAGTTCATCCACATCACGACACATTCCCGTATCAAGGTATGCACGAGAGTTCATCTTACCGGTGAGTATACCGATTATCATCTGTTTGACCGTATATGATGTGAGATTCTCACTTATTTTGATTTGAAAACAAGCCCTATGTGATAGAATCACTTATTGATGAGGAACTTGATTTTCAGATGCATGAGGGCACATGAGCAAGTCCGTGAACAGGTCAGTACTTTCGTACAGCAGAGAGACGAACTTGACTCCCGGATTAAAGTGATATTTTATCACTTATTTGTTTGGACATGTGATTGTTGATCACTTATTGAGGTCGAATGCAACATGTACACGTATGTATAGTATCATGGAAGATCTAGACTTGCGTCCCCGTTATTTTTCGGAAAAAGATACAACCATGATACCCAGATGATAAGCAGCATAAAGACCGAATATCTCAGAACCTCGGCAATCTCTCAAACGAAATTTCGGTACTAAGACCATATGCCAATGAGTGGTTCCCACCTGGTCTTCAGTCGATTAAGGTTTATATCACCCTGCACACTTTAAAATGATTGTGAGCCTACCGATACATCTTATATAGAGCTGCTTATCGTTTTTCATTTTAGGTTTAAAGAGGTTTAGACAGACCACTGATGTACTATCATTTTCTCTTTTTCTCGCCAGGAAACTCATTTTTGTTTTTCTATTGTTTTTTTTTTGTGTTTTTGAAATTTTTCGATGTTTTTGGATTTTCAAATTTTGGATTTACTCCCCCTAAAATCAACAAACTAAGATAAATTTAAAACACAAAGGTATTTACAAAAATGATTTTCTAATGTTGGTTTTACTCTTGCTTGACCTTAATGCCGTTTACCAAAATTAATTTTAATCAGAATTGATTTATCGAATTTTGGAAAAATCAGTTGGCGCGTCGGTAAGCGGTGCGGACCATGACAACATTGGCGAGTTTCATAGTGAAACAATCACATGTGAGGTGATATTCTAGATCAACGTGTCTGGTCAAAGAGTGCTGTACGAGATGACAATAATTCATAAAGCAGCTTAAATATCGACAAGTATAGGAGAGATTAGAAATTTAAAACCGTATCCTGCAACTGCCTCGTGCATTGCAAGGAAACTGAGTGCTCTCCCAAACTGGACATCCACCCGGTGTGGACTTCAAAGTCGATTCTTTGTAGCTACTGAGAAGTCTCTTGACAGCAACAAGATCATAGACCTCTGGGTCCGGCTGGTCTTCCACATTGCACCAGCGAAGGTCTTTATCTTTCTCTTGAGAAGTAGTGTGCGGTTGTTCAATCCACGCCAAGGCATCCGCACACCCGGTTGGTTTGTTCAACAAACACATTTTCTTCAATCACACCGCGAGAGTAATGTACACTACACGTTCATCTTGTTAAATTTTGAATCTTCAGACGTGCTGCAGGTGCGTACATTTTGATTTGAATCTACCCCTGGGGACCCGATCAAAGCCTTTAACAATCACACTTTGAAATGATTTGCATTTTGTCGAAGTTATCAATTTCTTTCAACAGACAACTCTGTTTCCCTTTTCTTTTTCTCTCCATCAATGGCAACAATTTCTTCTGTCGCCTATCTTGTGCAAGGGCGCTCCACTATCAACAATCTTACGACTATCGAAAGTTCCTCCTGGAACATCCTACACACTCACTCAGAGATTAGTTGGAGAGGGGGACCCAAGCCTTCATAGACTTAGGTTGCCCCTGAGAATCAAGAAATGTAATTTCAATTTCCTGATGATTTTCAAACACAGCACCTCCCCCTGAACTTTCACCCGATTTAGGATTCCAAGCTTGTTTCCGTTTACCAGATTGTGTATTATGTACAATTTCTGGTTTTAATGGTTGTGACAAACTAGGTTTCCTTTTAACCGTTTTGACTTCAGATTTTAAAGCTTTTTCAACAGCTTTGATGTTATGACGTCGTTGTTTCGTTTCTTGTTCCTTAACAGTTCTTTTATCATGTTTTGGAGAAACAGGACGACGTTGTGAGTGACCTTGTTCAGAAGGGGTTCTTTCAACAAAAATTGGTTTGGGCGTGTTTGTGCAGTCTTTAATGATGTGCCCAAACTTCCCACATTTAAAACACGTTCTCCTTTCAACAAACTTAGGAGAATCTGATCGACGACCTGACGTAGAAGTTGTAGACCCAGAGGTACTAGCTTCACAGCCGTTTGTGTGTTGGGTGTAATTGTTATCACTATTACGTTTCAAAATGTTGACTTTTTGTACAAAATCGGTATTTGATTTATTTTCAAAAGTCTCCACTTTATCAGTACCTTTGGAGGCCACAAACTTAACGTCTTTTGTTTTCTTCTTGTAACTAGCTCCTTTTGAATCAACCTTAGCCTTTGGCTTTGGAGCTCGTTGTTGTTGTTTACCCTTAAAAGCAATTGGTTGTTGCTTTGTCGGTGATTTCTGTTTTCCAAATTGTTTTCTGATTTCTGATTTTGGAACAGGATCACATTGTGTTACCACAACTCTGGGAATGCTCTTTCCCAAAAATTTATTCGTGTTGTCTTCAAACACTTTATCAATCAAAGATGGATTGACATTTTTAATTGGAAAATCATTGTCCGAATAAATTTTAGCATCACCGACCAAAGTATACAACACGTTATTGCTCTTAACAGCAAACACACATTCTTTGTCATCCTTGACATTCTTGACAGGATCTATCACTTGCTTGGCAACAGGTTGCACGGCAGGAGTAGGAGGATCACAAAGAATATGATTCTCAATTGGAATTTCTACTCCTTTCGTCTCATCAAGTGATTCATCCTGGTCATTCACATCTGATTCATCATCTGAAGAATCACAGTCCTCAATGGTTGGAGGACTTTGATTTGAGGCACATGATGACTTTTCTTTGTTATCAGATGAGCCCTCCGATGAATTGTCCGGTTTGAACCCTAGGCCAGTAGTAACTTCCTCATAATCAAGAGGCACACTGGGTTCATACCTGGGTATATCCTCTTCATCGGGAATATGAGTATAATTATGTCTTAAAGGGGGCGGACACTTTTCATACCCTACGCCTTTCTTGTTTCCTTTCAGTTGTTGAACGTCAATGATGTGATCGAGCACAAATCTGGAGTTAGAATAACTCTCCAATTTTTGCTTGATAGCATCATGCTCGCATTTGGCAATGGCTAGTTCCTTTTTGGTTTCCTCAACAATGTTAATGTAATCGTTAATGCTAACTTGTTTATGATAAACAACTTTGTTTACTTCGGAAACGCTTTTCTTTAAGGTTTCAATTACAGATTTAAATTCCTTTTCGTTTCGAACTAAAGCCATGTTTGCCTCTTTGCACTTAGACAGTTCAATAACCAAACTCTGATTGTGACTATGAACCGTTTCAGATTCACGTTTCAAATCAGCACATTTAAGTTTCATATCAGCACAATCACTACATATGCTAGGAGTTTTAGATTGTACCTGACTTGTAGAAGCTGTGACATTAGCCATAAAGGCAGTCTGAGAAGAGAAAGATCCATCTTCAGTGAGAATCTTCTCCATTTCGTTCGATGTAGCATCAGCTTTCTTGATCAAGTCAGATTTTTGACTTTTTGTCTCCTTGGCATCATCCGACAAATTATCAGCTTCAGAATCAGTTCCTTCATTCAAATTCGATTCTTCATCCGAACTGCCACTATATCCTGAACTGTCATCATTTCCCGAAGATTCACCATCATTGACATTCTCAGCGTATAACGCAGTTCTTGTTTGATCACCGTTTCCCAACTGTATGGCCGGACCACAATTGACACTTGGATCGAATTGAGGTTGTGTTGTGGAAACTTGAGGTTGAGGTTGTGCTTGAGGTTGGGGTTGAGATCGCGAAAGATAAGCACTTTGATTGAACTGTGGAAACGGAGATGAGCTTGTATTTGATACAAACGTCGTTTGAAGCTTCGGTTGCTGAATGGAACTAGAACAAGCTGAAGGACCAAAACCCGGCAAATACATTTCTGTGTTTTGAGTGGGTGCAATCCTTTTAGCTTTCCGAATTTCCTCTTCGTTCTTGTGCTCCAACTTCTGAATGAATTCATAGATATTAACATTGACAGCATCTAAAACGCCCGTATGCTTTAAAAGCTCAATGAATGGGCTCCACTTTGGAGGTAGAGCATCAGCAAACCGTGCTAACATTTCCTGTTGAGATGCAAGAACACCAAAATAATACATTTCACACATCAAATGATAATAACGAGTAGTTATATCATTTAGCGTTTCATTCTCTAAGAAATGAAATGATTCGAATTTCTTCTTCAACAGATCCTGGCGTGTCTTTCTAGTAGCTGCATATCCTTCTCCTCTCGCTACCAAAAGATTCTGTATGTTTTGATTTTGATTCGACAACAAAGCCCATTGACTTGCACTTATGGATGGTTGAGGAATCATATTTCTTGCCCACGCGGCTGCGGAAGTTTGATCTTGACCTGGTTGTTGGTCCGTACTCCAATCCCACGGACTTGTGCAACTCATGATTGGTGTATAGAAGTGAATTTTTTTTTTTGATGAAACCGTGATATTTAGAAGCGCGATTCAACTAAACTTTGCGAACACCCGACCCCACTCCCACTAGTAATTTGTTTACTTAAACAAATAAACTAATGAAAATATCCGAAGTTCCATTAGAAATCCAATACAAAAAAAAAAGACCTTCACTTCTAGCTTCAATCATGTGGGCCCAAAATAAAGTTGTGACTTCAAAATTTAGAAAAATCACGTGAGCCCATAATGTGTTCTTGATCCAACTTTGGCCTTTTGATCGACCCAACACCACCAACACAAACAGAAGATTAAACACTGCTAGTGGGCCTTTTTGATCGGTCTTATAATTTATTTTTATTTATTTATTTATTTTTTTTTATCTCGATGAAACAAGAAAAGTTCTTTTGGGCTTTGAGAAACAAATTTACTATTTTCTCTTGGGCTTTGCAAGTTGATAGTCAACGAAACAGAATTTTGAGAAGATGGACTTTGACGAAAGTGTATAGTTGACGAAATGAGTTTTAATACTTGGGCCCCTTTTGACGAAACATAATGTATTTTAAAGCCCACCAGTTGACGAAAATGAATTTCCTTTCGCCAAAATTAGATTTCGACGAAACAGAATTTTTGTTTCGTCAATGGTCTTGTTTCGTCGATGATCTTGTCTCGTCAATGATCTGTTTCGTCGAAAAAGCTGCAGTGGGTTGGTAAACTTTTCACCCTTATCCTGTTCTGACACAACAGAGACTACTTTCGGCTACACCATTCCCAAACTCACCAACCAATAAAGTTTATCAATATTTTAATCCTTTTTCACAGTTCTCAACAACAAACAACTTTCACAAATTACTTTTAAAGATCAAAAAGTGAAATATGAAGAACCCTTTGAATATAACTAAAGAACACGATGAAGATTTGAACTTTCCAGTGACCGAACAATTTTCCGAAAACCCGAAAATGCACAAAACGTTTACTAAAAACCCGGTGTATCACAAGAACAATCAATTTAACAAGGTTTTTGATAAAACTTTTGGCAAAACAACAAGGTTTTCACTGATTTTAGCTACTTTTTCAGAAAATATATGGGTTTTTCAAGAACAACTCGATAAAAAACAAAACTTGTTTGGTTTTAAACAAGGATTAGAGCCAAAGCTCTGATACCAATTGTAGGTCCCTAAATCGGAGGATCCGATACGAAAACCTATCCTTGCTTATCACGAACACGGTAACGGGTGCGGAATCCCCGTGACGGTGCAAACCAAACAAAAAAACACACGGGTAACCAAAGATTCAATATCTATTGATTAGGGATGAGTACAACCCGAAACATATACAAACAATGTTTACAGAGTTTCACTAAGTCTCACAGGTCTCTCATCTCGTCCAAGTTTCACACAGAAACTAAGAGACCTATTTATACTAAAACAGAGACACAGACTTGACGAAACTGAAAAGGAACTCAGCGAATCAAATCAAAGTCGACGAAACAGAAGTGTTTCGTCGACATACATATTAAATCATTCCTGTTTCGTCGATTGGAATAGGAGCCCAAGACAAGGTCACAGCCCAACATAAAGTTACGGCCCAAAGTTGGAGTAGATTGGCCCAGATGAGTTTCTGTTGACTGAACATTTAACCAATTCATGCATAGGCCAAATGTTGTGACATCACCATGACATCACAATGATGATGTCATGGTGATGTGTAAACGGGACCTGGCTTGCGGCGCTCCGTGCTTCGCGTGTCGAACTCTGGGGCGCACGACGGAGGAATGTCGTGACGTCGGGCTGGAGCCGGACCTAACCGAGTCGACCCGAACCGAATCGAACCGAGTCGAGTCGCGTCCACATAAAGTGTACCAACAATATTAAGTTTTGTACAATTTAGTCCCTGAATAAATTTTTTTTATAAAATAGCCCCTTGATACCAGATTTAACTAACAAATCTAACTAAGTTTGGCCTAAGATTTTGAAAACACAAAGGACACCGCCTGTCAAGTTTTGGTTTAAAGGAAAGCGCCTGCAATTTGGGACATACATAAAGGACAAAACTTGTAATTTATTCTAAATTAATTAACAAAAAGTAACATTAAGTTATAACTTATACAAAATAAATACATTTATAGAAAAAAAAAATACAACCTCACACATAAGCAGTAGTCCAGAGGAAGATTGTGAAATGCATAGCAATTCTTTAAAGCTCCATTCTCGTTTATAGAAGAATAATTACTTGGGGGTCTGTACATAACATGCCACTTAAGAAACCAAACCATAAAAGCATGAACGCTAAACGAAATAAAGAAAGCATAATATGTTATCCAAATTGTCAATCAGACCTACTATAGCCCCGACATGTATATTGGTAGGACAATGCAGAATGAGAATATATCATCTATCAGCAAGTAACAACGCAAATTACATCAGCATCTTGTGAACTTACCAAGAAAAAATGGCAAATAACCTCGTATTAGACTGACTATTTGCATTCAAATGTTTGAGCCCAGTTGAGACATTTTTATTTTCTTTTGCATTTCACAATTATCATAAAAAGAACAAAAGCAATAGAAATTGCTAGAAATCAAGAGTGTGAAACAATACATTTTCCACAGATTGCTTGTCAATTTCCAGCATAACACCAAGGGCTGTTTCTCTACAGCCTTGATTGTTTCATACCTAGTGAAATACAACAACATGCCAACATGTGATCTGCAGATTCTATTGCCACACTGCAAGCGATAGATTCACCATACATGTTCCTTTGAGCTAATGCCAATTTAGAGGAGATCCTGTTAGAACCCACTATCCAAGTTAGGAAATTTTATTTTTTTGGGGATCATTTGGACCACGCAAACAATTTGATATCAAGAGTAAATAGATTCGAATCAACTAATCGTCAAACCAAACGCACCGAAAAACATCCTGACCCATCTTCAAACCATTTCAATCAATTTCTATTCCTATTCAAACTTACTCTATACTCCAGACACTTCCTCAAATAAAGTAATAAATTGGTACCTCAAAGAAATCCCTGCAGAATTCTCCTTGCATGATGTTAAGACCATTATGTAATCGCGGATAAGACACTGACTGACGCCTTGAAGTCTCCCTGCTCATATCTACACAACATACCTTCACAAATTTAGAAAAATATCTTTATTTTTAAAGGCACCCTCACTAAATCTGCAACCCTAAAAATCTTGATACCAAAATGCTAAATCAAATATTCACACAGCTATAGATATTAATAAGAACAACTATTTATTCACAAACTCATATAGCATGACTAATAGCTTAATAACAGTTTTCCAATAACATAAGAAGCATTCAAAGTCAAATAATTTATGCATAGTCCGATAAAACCCTAATTACGAAAAGTAATCCCTTCATAAGAGTTTTATTAAACATAGTTAGAATCTATTACCTGTGAAAGTGACCTATTAAATCCATGCACATTGATAGGAAGAAAGACGAAGAAGGATGTAGTGAATACCCCGCTGATGCATCATTCATCATATTTTATAAAGAAGTTAATGGAATAGAAAGTCTACCATATTTTAAAATAAAACCAAATTTGAAGTAAAAAAAAGTTGAAATTGATCATGTTGGTTACCTTAATCGCTAGGGCTTATGTTGAGAAAGTCTAATAGGTTCTTTGATACAATAGTATAGCGAAACCAGTTATGATGCGTCGGAAGTGATGGTTAATGATGTCGACCCAATGATGAATCTTGAAGGTGAAGAGGAAATGCCATGGGAGAAGCAACGGCGAATGCTAGGGTTTGTTGGAGAGGAGCGGGAATTCAAATATTTGAGACTGTGTTGAAAGGTGCGTGAATGAGTCTAGTAACTATATCTATACTATTGTAAAATAAGGGATTTAAATGCAATAACACGAGGGACTAAAATATAATTAGTGTTTAAAAGACCAAACTACCCTTATTTTAGGGGTGTTTTTATAATTAAAGAGGGAAAAAGTTCTTATTTTTTGGGTATCTTAAAATACCCCTCCCTCATGCAGTATAATATAGTATAGATAATTGAATTGTGAAAAATATATGATTAAAAAACCTAAATCCTCCGAGTTGGAACTTAATTGACAAACAATGAAACCATATTGTATGATTCACGGCGTTCGATTCAAGCTTGATATATAATCCCATGTTTTATAACTAACTTGGTTTTTGTTATAGTTATGGCTCAAAATTGAATCGAACCGAATCAAACCGAACCAAACTAAACCACCACCTGCAACTCCTAAAATCACCAATCTAAGTGGTATGCTGTCGCATTGCACGGGCACCACAATAGTATACTAAAATGACAATTTACTTATTAGAAATTGGAAACCAACTAATAATAATTCTTTTCTTCATATACCTTGTTTTTTGAGTTTCCAATAGGGGTGTGCATTTCTGACACGACCCGAAAAAATGACACGGACCTAACACGAAATTCGCGGGTTTATGTTTAGTATAAACAGGTAGGGGCCAATTTCAGGATGACGCGTTTAATCCATTTATATTTTATTTTATTTTTCTACAATATGTTTTATGTCATAAATTAATTTGAGTATGTATTTTATGCATAATTATAACTTAAAAAGAGATATTAACATAACATTTTATAATTAAAAAAGCAATTTTAGTATATACATTTTTGTTTTTTTAGTAAAATTTAAATTTTAATACATTAATTTGCAAAAAAAAAAAATTAGAAATTTGAAAATTCAGGTTGAATGGGTCGTGTTCGAGTCAATCCGCTAATATTCAGGCCGTGTCGGGTTCATATATATGACAATATTTTCATGTTCGGATCAGGTTCAGGTTCATCTAAAATTTTCGGGTTCGAGTCAGGGTAAACCCACCAACCCACAAACCTAACCCGTTTAGCATCCCTAGTTTCCAAGTAACACATAAAAAACCCAATTGTAGCTTCTAAACCCAATTGTCAATAAGGCTCTTTCTTTAAAGAGTAAATTACGTTTTTGGCCCATGTGGTTATATCACTTTTACTATATTAGCCCAAAATAAAAATTTTTAACATATCTGCCCTCATGGTCTCTGTAACTAACTATTTTGGCCCATAAGTCTAACCATTTTGGCCCCCATAGTCTCTATAACTAACCATTTTTGCCCTCATGATCTCTAGACTTAGGGGCCAAAATGGTTAGTTATAGAGACCATGGGGGCATATATGTTAAAAATTCTTATTTTTGGCTAATATAGTAAAAGTGATATAACCACAGGGGCCAAAAACGTAATTTACTCTTCTTTAAATTATAACAGGCCTTTATTGAAGCCCAAGCCCAACTGCCCAAGTGCAGTCGTCTTAAAACCCCTAATACCATTAAACGACGTCGCACCGGAAGCAACAGAGTATTCTGCAGTTCTGCCTCTCTCACTCCGTCGTCCCCCACCGCCACAACCGCCGTGATTGACCATGGCTGAACAAGAAGCTCAGCTCGATGAAAACTTCCCCTTATTCTCTCGGAAACCGAAACCCTCGGCTCTCGTCACCGCAACGACAACCACCGTTGCTGATAACACCACCACCGACCACCTCCAATTCGTCAAACACACGTCATCGAATACCGACAATACTCGGCTCACTTTTGCTGACCTCGGGCTGTCAGACTGGGCACTACAAACCTGCAAAGAATTAGGTATGAAAAAGCCGACACCGGTTCAACAACATTGTATTCCTCGTATTCTTGCCGGTGAAGATGTGTTAGGGTTGGCTCAGACAGGGAGCGGTAAAACGGCGGCGTTTGCGTTGCCGGTGTTGCACAGGCTTGCTGAAGGACCGTACGGTGTGTTTTGTTTGGTGGTTACTCCGACTCGTGAGCTGGCGTACCAGCTGGCTGAACAGTTTAGGGCGCTTGGGTCGTGTTTGAATTTGAGATGTGCGGTTATTGTTGGTGGGATGGATATGATTAACCAGGCGAAGATGTTGATGCAGCGTCCTCATGTTGTGATTTGCACTCCGGGTAGGATTAAGGTTCTTATTGATCAGAATCCTGATATTCCGGCTGTGTTTTCTAATACCAAGGTATTGATTTGTTTATCTATTGGTTAATGTATGCGAGGCGACCTAAGGCGCAAACCAAAACGCCTTGCATGACATAAGGCGCAGGTGAGGCGCGCTTTTTAGGCTAAAATTTGACCTGAGGCGCAGGTGAGGCGCGCGCCTTTTGTACATGGGGTGTTTCTGTGCAGCTGAGTTGTACAACAGGCTTTTTATGCTGTACATTTCTGTTTTTTTCATTTTAAAACATATATAAAGCTTAATTTTAGCTAAATCAAAGGTAGGGGATGCTAAAAACCTATGGGATATATAAAATAATTTATATAATCGCTTTGCGCCTCGGTTTTAGACCTCGTCGCTTTTGTGCGCTTCCTGCTTTTTTAAACCAAGTTACAACCTAAAAAGCATGCTGCACAAAAATATGGAAAATACATGAGGCGCAAGCACTTTGCACCTTTGTTTTAGACCTTGACCTTGTTGCTTTTGTGCGATTTCTGCTTTTCAAAACCAAGTTTAGTTGTCATAAACATATTCACAAATATTTAAAATTTAAAATTATTCAAAATATCAATTTGGTTTTGTTTATGTTAATGGAATGCTGTAGGCTGGCAGCCTTTGTCACATTCAAAGTTGTGAATTGAAAAAAATGTTCATGAATTAGGTTTATTTTTAGCTAATTAAGGGTAAAACTTGCAGAAAGAATGTAAAATGATGAAAATGCTCTTTTAACTAAGCTTTCGTTGCATATAGAGTTGAATGATAGCAAATTTGTCTCCAAGAATTATTATTTGTAAGGCTAAAATAACAAATGTATGTTCTTTATGCCATACGTTTAAGCAGTAATTACGCAAACTAGAACATGGTTTCAAATTTTAATGTAAAGTATATAAAAAACAACACGTATACTTGGTTTTCTTTTACTGGTAAAAAATAGAAGTATGTTGAGTAAAATCATATCAGTTTGTGAAACTCTATTTTTTGTTAGTATCTATTTTGAAAACAATGTGATGTAGTTTTCAAATATCCTGCTGGAGAACACAATGTGATTTGAGGTCGATAAGAACGGTGTTGATAATTGTATCGTGCTCTCTAATGTTAAAGTTCTCACTAGGGGAGAGGATGTGATGGCCATAGATTCCTTAGAAACTGTAAGATGGCAGCATTTGTCACATTCAAAGTCGTAAATGAAAAAAATGTTCATGAAGCAGGTTTAGTTTATGCTAATTAAGGGCAAAAACACGCAGAAAGAATGTAATATGATAAATATACCCTTTTAACTAAGCCTTTGTCCCATCTAGAGTTGATAACAATATTGTCTTTGAGGCTATGAATCTACTCAGAATATTATTTGTGTATATTGAGGAGCATTTTTGTTGTTTTACAACTCTAGAGTAGCAAAAAGCTGAAAACTTAGGGGCCGAGTTTTGATTTTACATTTTATGTCAAGTTCTTGACCATGATTTGCATTAACAAACCAAATTTATAATTGTATGACCTTTTTAATAGTTGGTTGTCAAAAAAAGATTTTGAGTAGAATAAGGGGCACTTTCGTCATTTACAACTGTGGCAATTGCCATAAGGTAGGTTTTTTTTTGTTGTTTACAATTTCGTTGCAAGTTTTTAGCTAGAGTTTTCATAAAGTCCGAATTGATAATTTTATGCCTATACATCAAACTGTTGTGATATTTGAGTGGTTTTATTTTACTATAAAGCTTTTGGGTGGCTTGTGTATACAATGCATCGTTTTCTTTTATTTTGTTTATTTATTGATTGTTTGCTAATTGTGATATGAATTTTCAGTTCCTAGTGTTGGACGAGGCAGATAGAGTTCTAGATGTTGGTTTCGAGGACGAACTACGAGTGGTATTCAATTGTTTACCCAAAAACAGACAAACATTATTATTTTCCGCAACAATGACAGACAACCTCCAATCGTTACTCGAGGTTTCCGCAAATAAAGCATACTTTTATGAAGCTTACGAAGGCTTTCAAACAGTCGACACTCTCAAACAGCAGTATGTATTTATTCCAAAATCCGTTAAGGACGTCTACCTGCTTCATATTCTGTCACGAATGGAAGATATGGGCATTCGGTCCGCCATTATTTTTGTTTCCAAATGCAGGTAAGCTTGTCAACAACTCAATCACTATTAACTTTGTTTTATGTGATAATGAATGCATAGCCCACTTAAATATTAAGGGCATTTAACTATTTAACTTTGTTAGAGACCACCCACGTACCAATCTGGTTTTGTTTATGCCATGTATGGCTGAAAAAACTTTCTGGGAAAAAATTAATATGACAAAAATGCCTCTAAGTTAGAATCTTTTATCACTTCTAGAGTTGTAAAAGTATTTTCAACTTTGTTATGAATAGATTTAGAAGTTTTTTTTGTACTTTTTTTACACTATATGTAATAGAAAAGTCTAAGTTTAGGGGCATTTTGTCATTTTACAAATTTTCCATATACTAGCAGGAAAATTGTTATGGGTGAGGTTGAACATCGGTATCGTGTGGGAACACCGCCCCACCCATTGCTGTTAATAGCGATGATAGTGACCGCTATAGCGAATAGCGTAGCGTCGCGTAGCGCTGGATCATCGCTATCTGATGTTTAGCGCTCAATAGCTTTAAATAGCGACAATTAGGGTTTTTTTTTTCTTTAAAAAAATAATATTAGAAACCGAATTTTTAGGCATTTTAATCGACCAAACAGCTGTAATCTTCACTAATTGCATTAAAAAACCTAAAATTCGTGAATAAACCCTAACACTTAAGAAAAATTCTAATACGTAATCGCTAAACATCAAATAGCTATCGCTACGTAGCGTATAGATAGCTTGTCGCTATTTATCGCTATTCACTATTAACAACTATGGCCCCCACCCATCACGGTTGTTAATATCCATAGCGTTAAAATAGCGAGATCATAGGGTTTTTTATTATTTACTATAAAAATAGCGATAAAATAGCAGGATTTTAGTTTTTTTTATAAACGTACGTATTAAAACAGCATATTCTGATAAAGTATACATATAAAATATTTATAAAATTTTCTTCTAGTATATCGCTAAACATAAAACAACGCCTTCTATTTCATCGCTATCGCTATGTAGCGTATATGTAGCTTGCCGCTATCGTCCACTATTCGCTATTAACAACTATGCACCAAATGCGGTAGCCTTATAAATTTGTTTGATTAGTTAGATGGCCGTAACGGAAATTTTTAAAAGGCGTATGTATACACTATCCCATGTTGTATCAACTTATATGTGTGCAAGATGTGAACTTTTTATATCATTTTTATAAAGAGTTGTTTTTAATCAGATTAGTTTATTAATGAGCAGGACGTGTCATCTTTTGGGATTATTAATGGAAGAACTCGATCATGATGTAGCGGAACTGCATTCACATAAATCACAAGCTTTTAGGCTATCCGCTCTTCATAAATTTAAATCCGGAAAAGTGTCTATTTTGCTTGCAACTGATGTTGCTAGTCGGGGTTTGGATATTCCGACAGTTGATCTCGTGATTAATTATGATATACCAAGGTAAAGTTCACAAATCACAAATATTTGTTTAATTAACATATATAAGTTAATATTAATAATATAATATATTCGCTCATCATTGGTGAAAACTATTTTTTATTCAGGTATCCAAGAGATTATGTTCATCGTGTTGGACGTACGGCCAGAGCTGGTAGAGGTGGATTAGCAATAAGTTTAATCACACAGGTTAGAATTTGTTTTACGCAGTTTCTTTAACACGTTTACTTATTGTATGATCCGTTATGATTTATTTGGGGGTATTTAGGATGTCCACTTTTCACGTTTATTCTGTCATTTTCGAACCAAAAATTTAGAGATGGTCGTCAAAACAGTTTTGAACATTTCTTGTTGTTTTTCTTTTTTCGCATGGTTCAGTTGCTGAGACTAGTCGTGCAAACAAGACTAGTCGAGCCCGAGCTCGACTAGGCTTGAGCTCGAGCTCGATTAACTTATGAGAGCTTGAGCTTGGCTCATTGGTAGTTTTTCAAGCTCGAGCTTGGCTTGTTTATTATCTACTAATTAATATATATAATAAAAATAATAATGATAATAGACTTGTTTAGGCTAGCGAGCTCGATAAGTGAAGCTCGGGCTCGTTTACTAAACAAATTTATTTTTAGGTTCAGGCTCGGCTCATAAACAAGTTTAAATAAGCTCGGCTCGACTTGTTTACTAGACAACTTAAAATAAGGAGTAAATGATATTAAATATTGATAAAAACTAATATTACACTAAGGCTTGATAAGGCGCTCGAGCTTGGGCTCGATAAACTGACCAGCTTTATTTTAGGCTCAAGCTCGGCTTGGGCTTGATAAGGCTCGGCTCCTTTCGAGCTTTTTCTCAAGCCGATCTCGAGTAGCTCGCGAGTCGTTCGGATTGTTTGCACCCCTAGCTGACACTGAAAAAAGGGTGGATTTTGCACACATTTTTCTAATTATTTTTACTTTATATTTCATGTTGGTAAGTAATTTTTTGCAGAATGAAGTGGAACTTATTCATGACATAGAAAAGGAAATTGGGAAGAAACTGGAATTGTTTGAATGTAAAGAGAATGAAGTGCTTGAAAATATTACACAGGTACGATTTAATTGCAATATTTTTTTTGTTTATTTTTTTATATATTAGAATTGTGCAATTTGCTGAAATGAGAAATGCAGGTTTTCAATGCTAGACGTATGGCCAAAATGAAATTCAGTGATGGTGGTTTCGATGAGATAGAGAAAACAAGGAAAGCTCAGAAGATGAAAAGTTTGGCCGAAAAAGGATTATTGAAGAAGAAGAATAGAAAACGAAAAAGAAAAACAATTGTAAACAAGGTAGAAGACTAGAAGTTGAATAGCTTCAAATTTTATGCCTGCTATGGTGTTTTTGATAATGGTACATTGTTTCTTTCTTTATATATAGGAACCCGTTTGATTAAAAATGCTCTTTGATATAAGTTATAAGCATTAACCTGTATGTTATAGTAGACATGTAGTGTTCGGGTTGGGTGGTACATAAACGGGTTGGTCTGACAATCCTTTTAAGATAACTTGTCTGCCCGTTTATGCCAACCTTAATTTGCTTACAGTTTGGTTAACTGGTTAAGTTTCAATCCATTTTGACTTTTTAAACAAACATTTTAAATGAGTTGTGTTTTGAGTTAGGGTTGATGTTTTCGCTACAAGTAATTGACAAAACTCTACAGGTCAAGCCGGATGTGGGTGACGGTTTTGGCGAAAATTAAATGACATAATTTTCGCTAACCGATATGATTTTCACATGCTCTTAATTATTGTAAGTTTTGACAATCTAATGAGACGGCATATGCAAAAGCAAAGTGCGTGGCGTGGCAACAACAACAGGAACCGTATGGTAACTTCATTAAAGTTTAGAGGTAGCAACTGTTATTTTTTCTAGCTTCTTCATTCTGCAGCCTAGCATTTTCATGTCGGTATTAAGTACGAACCAAACAGCATAATTTCTTTAAAATTCACAGAATCTTGACAAACTGTGGTGCATCTGGTCGTGGGCCATTGAGTGAGTGACCGATACATGTAAAGTGTATTGACAAAATCGTCCCTCTCGCCTCCTTCCTCATCATTCTGCAGCCTAGCATTTTCGTATGTTGGTATTAAATACCAAATGCACAGCATGATTTCATTTTTATTTGTCAAATGATTGAGCAACAACAGTAGTTCAACAATATAAGCTTCTGTCGGCCCTTTGTCCGCATGGTTAAATGGTTCAACCCGGTTTATATCATTCAACCCGCTTGGGTTTCCGCCCTCATCCTGAACTGCACAAATCACAAACTGGTTTAGTGTTTTGACCCATGTGGCTTTCGATAATTACTACCGATGCAAGTTCTGAGTTTTGACCCATTTATGTATAAATGTGCCCCACAGCTTCTTGTATATATTCATTATAAAATAAACATACAAAGAGGAGAAAATAATTACAAAAATAATGACTATACACACTCTCGTATAAAAGCCCAGACCGACTCGGAATATGAGTACATACTACATATGCTCGCCATGGTTGCATACCAAACGGCAAACACCTGCCTAGCGAAAGCGAATTCATAATTACAAAACAAATGAGTATATGCAGTAAAATTCTGTTAGAGCATTCACAAACAAAGGATTAAAATTCAGCATAACAGGCCAACCCACCTCGAATTAGAGGTGTACAAACCGTTTTTTTTTAATCTGAAACGTTTTTTTTTTTTGTTGTGGGCAAACCGTTTTTTTTTTCAAACCGGTTTCAGGGTTCAAACCCCAAACTGGTTAAACCGATCGGTTCGGTTTATAAACTGGCTTGGGACAAAAAAACCGGTTTTAACCGGTTTAACCGGGTTTTTTACAACTGGTTCGGTTTTAAAACCGGTTTCAAAGATCGAAAATACGAACCAGTTACAAACCACCAGATCGAATCGGGTTCCCTTTTCTTTTCTTTCCAATTTCGATCCTAAAACCGGTTTTTTTTGTACATGTCTACTTCGAATGCCTTGCCAAGATACAAAAATGAGAACATATTCGTCATGACTGCATACCGAGCGGCTGTCAAGAGCAAGTTTACATAAAAGAAATGAAAGTCCTTTAGACAACTCACAAATAAATGATTGAAATTCACCATAACAACCTTTAGATTCATCCATTACCGTTGAAATTCAGCATAACAGCCCTTAGACTCACTCGTCGACACGTAGAAACACAACCAAGGATCATAGCATCATCCAAAACTAACATTAAAAGGTAACTTTGGACTGTGAAACAATGATTGAAAGATTTTGATAGATTTATACGAAGGCGGAAGAGCTCAAGCAATGGATTACATTGTTCACTAATACTAATAGTATTCATACTACATTAGTTTCCATAATTTGTAGGGAACCATAACAACCTCCTCTACTTAGGGAACTTCAAAACATCGGTTTCATAGCCAAGGTGATGATGATGAAAAGGAAATACATTAGTTGGCTGGCTCACATGATCAGGATGATCAAAGTGTTGTGATGATGAAGGATCATTACATGTTCCTTGTTGATTGTGATGATCAAATGTAAACCCCGGGTGATGTTGGTTCGACGCCAGAAGCTTGTCCAAGAAAGACCAGTCAGCGGTCACATTACTTGCATTCGCTAAGAGTGGTTTGTCACAACCACCTTGACTCATTGACATCAAGCTCAACAAGTTCTTGGAACAACCCATGTCATTTATCATCATGGTACCATTCTCATTATCGTTGTTATTGTTATTGATCAATTGGCGGCTTTGATGGGGAGCTAGAAAATATGGAGGGTGTTCGCGAGGAGAAGTTAATAGCTGAGGAAGATGCATGGAGCCATCGAATAATGTTGTGTTACTAGTCATGTTGCAATTGTAGCCATGTTTGTTCATATCTTGATCATCTAATTCATGATGATATTCTTCACTATGATGAGTGTGGTTGATGTGATCATCTGCTTGAAATGGGCTTCGATTAAAGTTTCTTTTCTTGAATACTCGACATACAACCCAACCGTCTTCCTGTTTCCATGATTTAATCGGTTCAACGTTAAAACTTTAAACAATAGCAACAATGCATGTAATGTGGATGATGCATAAGTGGTAACAAATGTGGAGTTGTATTCAAATAATTATGAGTTGTTTGTCATTGCATTTTAGAAGTAATGAACCAATATTGTTGTTTTGTGTTGGTGATCAGAACAACCGTATAAACCGAATCACAACTAAAACGATTGAGATATCGATGGTTCGGTCATGAATTTTTTTATAATGATTTTTATAGTTTGGTTATGGTTATATTAAAACCAAACTTATATTATGAAAAACTTTTATTATAGTTTTACTTGTTGTTTATGTTTATTAAAAGGAATGTTATATTTTTACCAATCCATATAATTAAGTTTATTAATTGAAATTAGCTAAGATCCACAAACGTTCAAAGTTGACCTTACCATTTGATTATTTTTCACTAATCGAATTACATATAACCAAAACAAATTGGTATGAAAATCTAAAATCAAAACACTAAGGAACCAAACAGCCTCATTCTCAACCCTATTTGTTTCACTTGTTTGTCTTTGCAATTTAAAAGTTATTATCCTACTACAATTTTTTGGAATATCTTTTTAAAAATAACAACAAATCGATCGATACCTGGATCTCTGATGGTGTGGTAGCATCGGAATACTGATCATCAAGGCGGTACTCATGCATGATCCAATCGGTTTTCTGCCCATGAGGGGCACGGCCCGTGTAGAAAACAAGAGTCTTTCTCATCCCAATTCTTTTGGAATTGCTCTGGAGATGGATGGCCTTGTCCCTCCCGGTCGCCTTCCAAAATCCGGCAGTTGTGGCTCGGTTTGTTCGTGTTCCTGTCGGATACTTTTTATCCTTGTGACTGAAGAAATACCATTCGTTTTGAGGACCCGACCCGATTCTACACTTGTCTACATTCAAATAATTAGAGTGTCAAGTATTCACAATATATTAATTAAGTATAGTTTTCACTACTAGAAAAGACTTCGTTTTACTACACAACTTCATAGCAAAAAAGAAAAAAAAATGGTCGGAATTTGGAAATTCCGACCAAATACCAACACCACTGAAAACCCTAAAACTTTAAAAAATGGTCAGAACGACCAAATTCCGTCCAAAACATTTTGGACATAAACAAAAACAACCGTTACCTACGAAATTCCAACCAAAACTTTCGTAAGGAAAATAGGACTTTTTTCTAGTAGTGTTAGTTCCGTAAACAAATAAAATAAAATTAGGGTTTAGTGTAACCTTTTAGGTCCCATGGCTCAAGCTTGTTGAGATCCACTTCTCTAATAACATCAAGGTCAATGGGCTCATAGGAAACCTTCTTCCTCAAGTAATAATACAGCAACTCCTCATCTGTTGGGTGGAACCTGAACCCTGGAGGAACCGAAAGTTCGCCATTTCCGGTCGCCATCATCTTCTTTAGCTACCTTCAGATCTCTACAAGAAACAATTTCAAACATCATGCATGCATGCATGCATGTCCGAAACATCGATGTATTGTTTTACAATATGACATATATATTATATGGTAGGTATTTAAGGATGAAGTAAATGTATGTGTAGATTAATGTAGTAGAAGAAAAGTTAATTAATGGTTATACCTTTTATTAATTCATCATCTTTTGATGTTGTTTCTTTAACTCCTTTGGCTGGACACACTGCTACCCTTCTCTTTCTTAACTTTATAAACTTTGTCAACTTGATTTTTTTTCTGTCAACTTTTCTATCTAATTATTTCTTTGACTCACCGACATCCTCCAAACTCCGCATATATTATATATATATATATATAGAGAGAGAGATAGAGATAGAGAGAGAGAGAAGAGGGTGTGTGTGTGTGTGGGGGGGGGGGGGGGGGGGGGATTAGGAAAATGTGTAAACTATTATGAATTTGTTATACGTAGAAATCATTTTGTTTACACTCAAAAACTCGAAAAACTACAGTTGATAGTATTTAATTTTATTATGTTATAACTTATAAGCAGTGTCGGACTCAGCAATTATTTTCTAGGGGTGCGAACGAAGGCTTCAACTAACTTTTCAAAGGGCGCGATTGGAATTTTTGCCTATAAAATACACTAAAAAATTTTGTTTAAGGGGTGCGCCCACCCACTCATCACAACACCTAAGTCCGCCCATGGTTATAAGTTAATGTTTTACACATCAAATGTAGCTGGATCCTAAATCCCAATCTCTTCTCAAACCAAAACCAACATATAGAAAAACATGTTAGAAAAAGTCACAACTTAAATGGACATAACTTTGGCTATGCCTCGAGTAATTATGCGTCCATCAGTAATTTGAACGACTTGTCTCAACTATCGGACCTGAATTCTATCATCTAGAGCCTTGAATTCAGACTCAACGTTTGGATTTTATATTTCTTTGTCTACATCTACCCTCATCAGACCCTGCCTTAGCTTTGCTATTTGTGGGATTTAGTGGGTATGATGATGATTTCTTTGTGTTTCTGTGTTAAAACGCGTGAATTTACACTTTGAGTAATTTAAACGTTAATTAGGAAATATATTTTATAACTATAAAATTGATTTCAGTTATCTATAATCATGGGCGGCCCTGAAGGTGGGCGGGGAGGAACACCGGCCAGGGCCCGATATTTCGAAGGGCACGTTATTTTTTAAAAACTCCCATATGTATATGTAAAAATAAATAAATTAATACGGTATACTCGTACAAACACCAACATAGGTCCACTTACAAAAATATTTTTATGGTTTAGATTAGTTATTAGCCCATTGACATTAGATTTAGACATTTAGTGAGCTAGTACCCATTTTCATTAAAGCCTAAGGGCACGTTTTTTCGAGCTCGAACAGAGTACATGAATTATTAGGGCCGGCCCTGTCTATAATCTAAGAACAGCCTGCCCAATTTAGCTTTCTAATAGGAGTGTATTAATTATTCATCAAGCTAATCCATCTATATGATTAATCAGTGGCGGAACTAGAACTTCAACTCAGGGGTATCCCAAAATTTTTTAGGGTGTCCTCGTACTTGTTCAGGGGTGTCCTGTGTATAAAAATCGGAAAAAATTTTTTTTTTTACACTGCGGGTAAAAACTTGAGCCGTAGCCCGGGCTACGCCCGATTGCACTTAAGGTCCGCCCCTGTGATTAATAAAGTTTTGTTTTTCTGGTTGAAGTTGTTTGTGATTGAAATGGCTACAACTTCATAAAGTTTGGTCAAATAAGAATAAAATATGGTAACTAAAAAAGAATTTATGAAGTGTCTTATTCTTCCTTGATAAGCGGTAGCATGTTTAAAGAAGAAAAGGAATGGAAGGAGTGAGCATTGGCACGTGAATGGGGACGACTGAGAGAGCAAAATCCTGAAAGTCCGTCGGATCTACGTTGCTAGTCTCATGCTATAATATTATTTATTTATCATAGCATTTACATGCAGGCTGCAGGTAAAGATAACTATTTGTAAGGCACGGCGTTATACATTAAAAAATAAGAGAAAAATATTCAACCAATCTTTTTTAACACATCACCACTTCCTCTCTCTAGATTAATTATAAAAATGTTGAACGGTTGTAGTATCAAGTGGTATGTTATAACTTATAAGAAACATCAAACTAATCGGATGGCTAGATTGTGGTTTGTGCCTCGACAAAATAAAGTTAATCTTCTTTCGTTCTCGTCTAAACAACCAAGATGATCCTGCAAACAATCAACATACTGTAAACTAGTTACAAGGAGGAGAATAGGGGGTTCTCCTTGTAACCACCCTCCGGCGTGAGAATAAGTATCGGTTTTGAGGATAATAGTGTGTGTATTAAGTGAAAGAGTAAGAGAGCGATCCTTAGACCTGGAGGTGAAGTTCTCTATTTATAGCCGAGGTGATCTGTGAAGGAGATGAGCTAATGGGCCTTGGGCCCGAGGTCGACAACATGGAATATCCGTTATGTCTCCTCTGTCACGACCGTTAGTGATTTCAGACGAGAGGAGAATTGGCGCACGTTGAATGGATCCACGTGTCCTGACGATTGTCCTTGTTGTCTGGTCTGTCATCAGCAGTTGAGTGGAGATCGTGGAGCGGTGGTCGGCGCACGCTGATTGGTGCCACGTATGTGTCCTTGTGTACTTTTTGTCCCCTACACGATTGTTCATCGTGTAGCATGATCTGATACAGCCTGTTGAGCGCGTATTGGCCCACTGCTCTGCCACTTGTACCTTCTGTACTTGTCCGATGTTATTTTGCGCTTCTTGTCCCTGCGCGCGACCCAGGGCAAGCCCGTGTAGCCGGCGTAAGTTCAGGGAAGCTAGGTCTTTTGTCAAACGAACTAAGTGTTAGAAATGGTTCTATCTTGGTCCTGACCTCGCGCGCGACTGGGGCACACCCTTGTAGTCGGCGCAAGGTCGAGGGAGCCAAGGCTTTGGTTTAGTTTGGGTATGGTCTCGCGCGCGACATGAGGATAATTCATCTGATCGACGCAGGATTTGGGACCATACCCCTTCAAGTCCCCCCAGTCCAGTGCTGTTTCCATGCACGAGGCGTGTGGTTGGAGCTCTGGACTAGAAATAAAAGGTAAGTGTCTGGGCTTTGATCTAGAGTTTAGGAAATCAACATGTGTGTTAGAAAGCTGGCGCGCTTATTGTTGTCTGCTGATTATACGGCGGAACTAGCTAGCTTCCTTCCGAACTTTTCTCTCTTTTTCGCACGACAACTCCCTCGAAATTTGAAAAAAAGCATCTTCTGACAGGTTGGTGGCGAAAGTGACGACTGAGGTGACTGCTGATACAGTGACGAGCATGTTATCACTGTGACAGGCGCGCCGTTTCGTCTGGTGTCAGGCGAGTCAGCTTCACGCGCGCGTGTTAACCGTCACTCCGGTTTTCCCACCTGACATGTCAACTCCTGATAGGACACGCGCCACAAGTTGTTGGGCACGGTTACCCATCACATTAAATGCGATGGGTATTAATGGATGTAGAGCCAAAGCAAAATCCACCTTTCTTATGAATTCTCTCTCTTTTCTCCTTTGAATCTTTAAATATTCAAGGAGTTCTTGAAGATCTTCAAGTTTTCTTCAAATATTCTGCAGATCGTCTTCACATCTTCAAGTTTTTATCTGTTTTCCATATTTTTTCAAAACTTTCGGTCATTATGTCTGAGCGGGTTGAAGATGTCCTAAAAGTTGAGGGGTCTGGTGGTGTTATGCCACCATTAAAGTGGGAAGAAGGGCTCTTTGAGCAGGTAGTCCGAGGAAAACAGTTTGCGCGCGAGTGGGATGCTCGCTACCCGGCCAAGGGTCAAACTGCTGCTGCTGCCCCGCCGGGTTATATTACCCTATTCGCCGACTTCTTTGGTGATGGGAACTTCCGTTTGCCGGTGACGGACTTCTGTGGTGTGATGGTCGAGGTGGGGTAATGTGGATGTGGTAGTGGTTGAGGTGATGGCGGAGCTGCGGTGTTGGTGGAGGCAGTGGTTGTTGGGGTGACGGTGGAGGCGGTGGTTGTTAGGGTGACGGTGGAGGCGATGGTGGTGTTGATGGTTGTTGGGCAGTGGCAGTGTTTGTTGGGGTGATGGCGGAGGCAGTGGTTGTTGGGGTGATGGTGGAGGCGATGGTGGAGGTGCCAATGGTTATTATGGCAATGGTCGTGGTTGTTGGGGTGATGGAGGTGGTGGTTGTTGGGGTGATGGTGGAGGTAATGATGGAGGTGGGTTGATGGTTGTTGGGCAGTGGCGGTGGTTGTTGGCATTTTTAGCTCAATTACACTATTTATCAATTGATCGGGTTTTTGGATTGTTGTTTATTGGCATTTTTAGCTAGGCCTTTTGGTATCTTTTTGATGCATTTGCTCTAATGATGCTGTTTATATTCTTTTCTCTTGTTTTCTGGCTATGCTGTTGTTGTCTGTGGTTTTATATGGACATGTATGTGGTTCCTGTTGTCAATGATGATAACCTTTTGTGTTCATAAGAGGCTCAAACTTACTGCAGATGCTGTTATTTGTATATGTTCATCTAGGATTTATTTGTAATGTCTATAAAGTATCTTTTTAAACAGTTTGTTGGTTAACGCGTGCTGTTGGAAGTGTGGGACTCGCGAAGATGGCTCCTTGATCATCTCAGAGTTATTGTAAGTGGTATGTGTAACAATTCCCAAAAAGACCCTATGAAGAACCATAATTGAAACCCCAGACATGCACGACAAGAGCCAACACATTAAACGAAAAACTCGAAGCAAGGACACTCAGGTGTAACACCCAAATTTCGTATGACATGTTATGACGTTTTTAATCGCAATAATTGACTAGAAGAAATGGTAAACATAGATTTTTTTACCATTTTTTAAAGTTTTATAAACTTTAGCAAACTCAAAATTTCTATGCATGTATGAGGTTTTATTTAGTTAGTATGTAGTAAAAGGAAAAGTGGCATGTTATGATAAGATGAGGGGCTGAAAATGAAAAATTGTGTAATTAAAACACTTAATAAAAATGTCCAGTATTAGAGTGGGTGTGGGTGTGCGATCGCAGGAGAGACCAGGGGAAACTCTTTCCCTCAAAACCCTAACATCCTAAATTCAGTCAAATTGAAAGTGAAATCAATGGTTAATCCAATGCATGAGTCAGGAATGTTCATCCCCTAAATGAATTTCATATCTAGTAAGTTTAATTTCATGTTTTTATGAAATGGGTTATGTGAAATTTATGATCTTTGTATGAAATCGAACCTAAATGTTAGATGCTATGATCAAATAGAGGCTATATTATGTGCCATTTGGATTGTATTGGTAGTTAGGGTAAAACCCACTTGAAATTTAGTAAAGTTATGGATGAATTGGATGATGTTGAAATTAAACTCATGTTATAGAAGGTGTTTAAATAGGTAATTTGATATGAATCATATGAAGTATAGTTATGATATTGATTGTACATGTTTAGGTTAACCCATTGATGATATTAGGATGAATGTGTTGTAAATACTTGTACATTATGCTTATTAGAATGTACGCACGCCATGTGTTAGATGAAATGTCTAGGTGAAGTTAGAATGAGAGATATTTAGAAAAGATTGGATGAAAACTAAAGTTGTCCGGAAAGTTACAGCCGAATGTAATCGGCTGTAATTGGGTCAAATCTTGTAAAAAACTGATGTTTATTGAGTTTGTGATGAATTCCTAGGAAAAACCTTTCAAACCCAACTGGAATTGCATTTTTTCGACGAAAAATGAACGTTTTATGAATTTTTTCGTATCAAAGGTTCAGGCTGCGTTTTCTGGCAGAATTTGCAGCCCATTACGAATGTCATAACTCAATTTAGGAATTGAGTTATGATCTCAAATTTTTACTGTATGTAGCTTCAGGTGATTAGAAAAATCTCCCACTGGAATTTCGTCAATCGGATAAATGAGGAATTTTAAATGAACTTTCCGTAAGATGCAGTCAGAAGTGACGAATCTGATTGCAGCTTAGTAAATGAATTTTTATAGATTTTTGGTAGAGAGTTAGACTCTAAAATTTTAACACAAGAATAACCCCTCCGAGGGGCACGTCGCATAAAAAGATTGTAATTTTTGCAAGTTCGTAAGTACAGTAAACGGACGTCCCCAAACAACCTATTTTCAGTGAAATAAGTTATACATGTTAGTGAGTGAATGAATGATTAATGCAAGTTGAATATGAAATTATGCAAATGTATGCTCGTTATCAAGTACAATGATGTATGCTAACAAGAATGTGTTGATGATAACCTGAAAGCGTAGGAGCCATGTCAACATGGACACGAGCATGGAAGGGCAATGGGTCAAAGGTAAATACGGAAGCTATGCATGAACTCGGACGCACGAGGTAAGTGATTTCCGTGATCACTGCTTATTTTGTTTAAGTAAGGTAGCGTTAGTTAATTGAGCATGATGATGATTGAAGTTTGATATGGTTTTGGTTGTATGAAATCGGTAATTTTAGCTAAGTAGACCGAACGGGACAATATAAAGTTGTAATGATATGACGGATTGATGTCTAAGTAATGCTACGGTATTGTAACCGGGTAATGGGTAGAATATCATATAAGAAGGCTAATCAAGAAACGGAGATGCAAATTATAGACAAAAGACTCGGTTGTGAGTTATAACTAATAAATAAACCAATTTGTGAATGGAATTTTATTAACAAAGTTTGATTTGGTAGGATTGAATGAAGTGAATGAGTCTAGCGCATACCGAGTATCGGGTGAGTAAATCCCAAGTACGATACTCCAAATAATGTAAAAGTGTTATAGTTATAACGTTCATGTGAACCTTAAGTTTAAACATATGAGTTGTTTACTAAAAACATGAACGGGTCGAATAATTCGTAATTGACTATTTAGTTGAAGGCACATAAGTTAAGAATCTTTCCCTAGTTCGGATGTTAGAAATTGAGTCTTATGATAGAGGACTAATTTACGATCACGTAGGAAGAAACGGGATGCAAAACGGATCAAAAACGAGAAAGTTATGTTCGTTTTGTGTAGATTAGCGTTCTTGGAAATTGCTGCATTCAGCAACAAACTTTCTGGAATTTATGGGGTGTCACGCCACGCGACAGCAACGGCAAGGAGCCGTCGCGCGACGCGACGGCATGCAGGTTTGACAAAAATTATTTTTTCTAATCTATTTCGCTTTGCGGACTCGTTTAAACACGTTTTATACTATGTAAGACTAATTGTTTTATGATTTATGAATTGTTGATCATGAGTAAAAGTTATGAGACTTCGGATAGTACATGTACGGGTTATTTACATGTTAGAGATGAAAGTTATAGGTGAACGTGTTTAAAAATGAGTAAGTATGCGTTACATTATGTATTAAATTGTTATTATGAAAAGTTGTGAGTATCACATGTTAGTATAAGTATATGAGGTTAAGTGGTAAGCAGGAACTCGTAGGTATGTGCGTGTGTATGAATGTAAGTTGATATGAATGTATGTAGGAAAGGTTTCATTACGATTTGAGTAATGACGCTTGCTAATGATTTTTGTTGAGTATGAAATGAGAACGCAGGTACACTATAAAGGTCCATGAGAAGGTTCAAGGAATTGGAATCCATGATTGTACATGGAAAGCTGATTAGTAAAAGATTAGCATGAGAAGAAGGAATACGGAGTGGTTATTTGATTTGAGTATGATTAACTTAGGAATGACGTCATCAAATTTTAATATTGTGTATGTATGTGGTGAATGCAGGTTTTCGCGGACATAACATCATTATGAAGAATAGGACAATTGGAGATCGAGTAAAGAGCAAAGATTGTACGGGAATAGTGGTCACTCAATTGGAGTTTTATATTTAATTAATGTGATCTAAAAAGAATGGATGTTGTAAATCTTTTAGTAAAGTATTATTTATACTAGTAATAAACTCCAAGTATGTTACATGGCTAATAATGAAAGAAAAATTTTGGGCTCATATTTCCGCTACGCCGTTTTCAAGTTGTTACGTGTTAGGGTCTTACAAGTTGGTATCAGAGCCCTGGTTTGAGAGAAATCAAGTAGAAGGAGGTAAATTCTTGAACTCAAACCTGTGTGCTCTTGTGACAAGAACCCGTACAGTCCAGACTCGATCAAGATCTAAAGGTAGAAGTGATTGTAAGTATGTGTATGAAGAAAACTAACAGTATGTTATGTGTAAGTGTAACACCCTTGCTATTATTTTAGGGTTTTTGTATTATTTACGTAAATAAACATGTAATTATAATTACATATACATTGAAAAATACGGTCAAATTAAAACATTTTGGGATTTGAAATAATACAATACAATATGTATAAATTCGTCGTTTTTAAATGACGACGAAACCATGTGCGGAAGCTTGTATCTTGATCGTGTTCGGTTCTTCAATGAGCTTGATCTTCATCCGGGACATCTTCACATTCACCTATGATCAAAACCAACTTAAAAGTTAGTTTCGATATCTTAAATATTAGCGAACAATATGTATAATCAAGTTCTAGTAGCGAACAATCAAAAACAAAATAAAGTTTCGGAATTTAGTCTGTCGCGCCACGCGACAGACTCCTCTTGATCTTTCGCGTGCCGCGAGCGCCCACGCGTGTCGCGCCAAGATTACTGCTCCCTGTCGCGTGTCGCGGGGGAGATGATTTTCCAGTAGTTTTGTTGCTGAAACCTGCATTTTCCCCAGCTATGGTTTTAATCGTAAAACGGTCTTTAAAGTGTCATAACTTTTTATCTACAAGTCCGTTTTAGGTGATTCTTTTTCCTACGTGTTTGTAATAAAAATACGCATCAATTTATCCTATTTTCCGCATATGAAACCTGAATTATAAACGATTAGTTTATAATTTCTTATTTCATTTATTCGGCCCATTTGTTTTAAAAGTTTACAACCTTGTTTCTAATTAACCATTTAGCATACATCAACATGCTTAACTCAAAATCTATAGTTCGGGTTTGTAACTTTTATGAATTACGCGGCTAGTACTCAATCTATGCGCATAATTCTTTTGACCCGTTTCGAAGACTTAAACCTTCTAAGTTTAAATCTTTCCCTTTTGTTATGCACAATCCACTTTATACTTATCTATAACTTACATTATCATAATACACGATCTTAAACGGCTCATAAAGACCGTTTACCCGGTTTAGCGTTCATGGGTATTTTGGTCAATTTCAGTCCCTCATTTTACGACGAAGGGCTTTCACTGATATTTGACTAACATATTACTTCTAACTATAATTTAAAATATACGTACCTAGCTCAGGTCAACATATAGACTTGTTTTGTACCTTTCTTTTATTAGCCGCTACTTTATAGCGACGCAATAATCCACTTCCCGTTCACTCCTGTGGACATCTAACTTGACAACCAAACATTAGTCGATATTGTCAAATTGTGTCGTCACCACCATTTGACCCATTTAGTCTTTATGATCAAACATTTATACTTATGTCAAAACATGGTTTTTAATTACCCATTGACACATCCGACCCATTTCGGATTTTACCACAAGATCCTTTTTCTTACGTTTTTAACCCGTTATGGCTTACGCCATGGGTATCCTTTTAATATCAACTTACATTTAGTCAACACGTGACTAATTTACCTTTTTCCCCTTTTTCCCATTACTAGTTACGCTATAAGGTAACCTTAAGGAAAACTTATTAACTCTTAGTCAATTCACGACTAAATTACCATTTTGTCCATTTTTACCATTAACCATGGTTTTGATCGTTTTTATTCATTCCGACTCATTTCGTTTCGTGTCGGAACTCAAATTTCGAATATAATCGGTTGTCACCTTTATCACCTATAAAATACATACGTATACTACAATGGGTGTAAGCTTTACTTACCTTGCATCTGAAGTACGCTTTCCCTTTACACTTGATCCGTTTGACACGCTTCCTTTCCAAGCCTCCACCTAGCTTGTCAAGCGTCAAACTATCATCATGATTTGTAAGACGGTTAGATTAGTCATAATCATTTACGACTATACCATCCTACAGGTTTTATGTCGAATTTATCATTCGACCATATCAAAATTATCATTCGATCTAATCATTGGTCGGTTTCACTTTTTAAAAGTCAACTGACTTATCAACATATTCATATGCACATTTGGTTCATTGAACTCACCTAGGCTTATTTCATCCCAACTCTTAACGAAATCAAATTTTACATACTAACTAGTAGGCCACGATTTCATTTAGGCATTCCATATCACTGAAAATGGGCTGTTTTTGGTGACTTGTTTAACCTGTTTACAAGTCTTCAAAAATTATGATTTTTTTATGTGGCGTACCTCTCGGAGGGTTAGACCTTGTGTTAAAATTTCAAGATCTAACTCTTTACCAAAAATTCGTAAAAATTCATTTACTAAGATGCAATCAGATTCGTCACTTCTGACTGCAGCTTACGGAAAAATTCATTTAAAATTCCTCGTTTATCCGATTGACGAAATTCCAATTGGAGATTCTTTTAATCACTTAAAACTTTCTACAGTAAGAATTTGAGACCATAACTCAATTCCTAAATTGAGTTATGACATTCGTAATGGGCTGCAAATTCTGCCAAAAACGCAGCTTGAACTTTGATACGGAAAAATTCATAAAACGCTCAATTTTCGTCGAAAAAATGCGATTCCAGTGGGGTTTTAAAGATATTTCCTGGAATTACATTTTAGGCTCAAGAAACACATGTTTTTGTCACGTTTTGTCCAGGTTATAGCCGATACAAGTCGGCTATAAATTCTGATCAGAAGCTGTTTGAATTCAGCTTTCAATCTGAACATGTTTATGACATTATAACTCTTATTCTTAGCAATCAAAACCCCTAAAAGCATCACATACACGAATTTAGTTAAAACCCACTTAGCACATGCAAGAGTAATCATCAAATCCCTAGTCTTTAATACTAATTCATCAAGTTTTTCAACTAGGGTTTGTTTCTAAACATGAATTCATCCTAGTTTCAGCCAAACATCAATCATTCAAGCTTGAATTTCGATTTTTCATAAGTTCATCAAAAATCTCAACTTCATAAATATCAAAAATTTGACATACCTTACGATCCCCACGACTAGGTGATCGTTTCTATGTGTTCATGCATTTGATTCGAGCTAATCTTGGCCTTCAATTTAATGAATTTGGGTGAGCTAGGGTTTCACCCCTCTTTCTCCTGTTCCTGGTCGATCCTACGAACACACACTGTGTTTTTTTTTTCTTTTTTTTTTTGTTATTTATTTAGTTAACTTTCAAGTTAACCCTTTTGGCCCCTCATGTTTATTTTGTTTCAAAAGAAGCTATAATTTATTATTCATCACTTAATCATATATTACTAACTAGGTTAATTATTCCTAGTTAACTTAATGGGTTCGGGGAGTTAAAATCCCGTTTTATTTTGAGTCCCGTTAACTCGGGCCTTCTATATACTTTGTTTTCTCAAAGTATTTATCCTCGTTTTATTTATTATTGAACTTATTTATTTAAATCCTAATAATTTCCGGTTTAATCTTTTCTGCTAACGGTATTATACCCGTTCTTTAGTATTAACGGGGTTTAATTACCAAACCCGTTTTCTGGGTGTTACAGTAAGGTAAGCATAATTGGTTGGAGAGGATGATCCGCGAATGCGTGCTAGGATCGACTCCAAGGCATGTGATAAGACAAAATGATCCCAGGTACGTAGATTCAATATGTGGGTATATGTAATGGTAAAACCTATCAAGGAAAGGAAAATTTTAAATGAAAAATAATAATGGAATAGTAATGAAGTTTTGAAAATGTTACACGTGCCAAAACCTAATTCTTCGGACATAAGGTGACGATTGCACGAAGACACGAAACTAGTATGTGGATTGCGTACCTGACCAGTGCACAAGAAACATATGATGTTCATGAGACCGTGAAAATCGTTACGGGTATGTCCGTTAGAACTAGGTAGTAGGTGGACGTGAGGGTGAAGGGAAATGGAAGACTCTCAACGAATTGAAAGTACTGAATACAAAAAGGGAAGTATGAATGATATATTTGAATCCGCGAGACGGATTCAAAACATAGGAGTAATGGAAAGTGTGAATGATATGTTCGAATCCGCGAGACGGATTCGAAACATAGAAGGAATGAAGGATATGAATGATATGTTAGAATCCGCGACACGGATTCGAAACATAGAAGGGAATGAATTATAGAATGAAAAGTTTGAATTCGTAAGTAGGTACGGATCAAATAAGTAAGAATGAATGATAAGAATGAAAGGTTCAAATTTGTAAGTCATTAGGACAAAACAAGTGAATATTCCTTAAAAAGCGGATATTATCCAAGTTATGCTTTAAACTTTTATCTATAAAAAAAAATATTTATGTGAATACGTTGTATGCAAGGTGGTAGAAAGGACAAACGAGTTATGCGGGTCAAATGGCGATTACCGTTTGAACCCGGTATTTAATGATTGAAATGGTCAAGTCATACATTGTAGGCGAGCATAATGTATGATATGTAATGTCATAAATTGGAAGGAAATAGTCAACGCAAAACATGGATAACGAGCCAATGGATTTGACTTGCGCCAGGTATGTATAAAGGTTATGCTTTTAATAGGAGCTTATAGCTTGACTAGAGAGGGATGTGTTAGAACCAGCTAATTGATAAACATAGATCACAATGTATTTACAGTGGACTTCCAAAAAGTCAAACAAGGTAAGTTGAAGATTATTAAGCAAGTAATTGTAAAATAGCATGAAGTATTTGATTCACTAAATAGGTAAGACCGATGAAAACTATTGTAGTAGCAAGAAACCTTAGTCGAAAGAAATAAGCTTCGAAAAAAGTTACGTGTTAGACATAACATTAATTGACTCTTGGGAGTCAGAATGAATGACGGCTACGACCTAGATAAATGAATTAAGTAGGGATAGGAACGAATAAAATCTTGCAATTAATATTAAAATGATGAAATAAAGTCTTTGCAAGTATGCAAGAATGGAAAGGAATTATGAACGTGTACTTTGATACGTCTATGATAAGTAAGAAGTACCGGTTTGACTTTGAAAAGTCAAACTGCAAAAGTTGACAAATGAGTAAAGATCTGCGAAAGAATGGTTGTGTATTGACCCGGCATGAAAGTTAGGAAATGGTCATGTATTGACCCGTTATGAACGGGTCAAACGCACTAATATTTTAAAAAGGAATCGAGAAAATATTAATAGGTAAATAAAGTGATGTAATAAACATCATGTCTGAATGAAATCGAATGAAATATGTAAACCCCTAATCTTATAATGAGAATGGCAGGAATCATGATGTGATAAACCCATCAAGATCGGCGAAAGAATGCTCATGAGCGAAAGCTCATCACACGGATGAATGAGGTCAATCCAGAAAGGTATGAATTGTAATAAAGAGGGTCGGTTCGCTTTTGCATGTCAAAGTACTGCGCCAAAGTAGTAAGGTTAGCGAATTATTTAATATCTGAATGTAAATATATATATATACTTCCGTATGAAATAATGTAGCGTAGAATGTGTCATGATAAGGAAGGCTTGACTTTTGGAAGTTGACTAAGAATGAGTTTTAGTTCCAGCTTATGAAGTAAGTAGTGCATGTATGAGTAAGAAGGTAGGAATAAAGCTCCAGGTATAAGTGAAACTATTAGAACTAATACTAACGGTGAAATGTATTAATAAGTTCATATGAACTTCAAATTGTTGTAATGTAAATCATGACCTTAAACTCTATAGGTTGCTACTAGTTTGCACACTTTGGTTTAAGTACGATAATGCGATGAGTTGAGAATTTAAGAAGAAGTTGATAAAGAATGGAAGTGTAAAGTATGTGTAGTTGTCCGGTTACGAACGGGTTAAGGTGATTTGGAAAGCATAATGAAAAGGTATGTATTGACCCGTTATGGACGGGTCAATTAAGACGAGCATGATGGATTATGATAATGGTCGAAACTTTGACCCGTTATGAACGGGTCGGATGGACTATATGTTTGATATTGAAGGAACGATATGTACAATCTAGGTAGACTGAATTATTGAAAGAATGGGAAAAAGGATTTATAGAAATGATGCTCTTAAAGTTATGACTATACTAATGGTAAGTCGATTTTGATGAAGCAGGTTTCGGGGACGAAACCTCCTTTAAGGGGGGTAGACTTGTAACACCCCAAATTTCGTATGACATGTTATAACGTTTTTAATCGCAATAATTGACTAGAAGAAATGGTAAACATAGATTTTTACCATTTTTTTAAAGTTTTATAAACTTTAGCAAACTCAAAATTTCTATGCATGTATGAGGTTTTATTTAGTTAGTATGTAGTAAAAGGAAAAGTGGCATGTTATGATAAGATGAGGGGCTGAAAATGAAAAATTGTGTAATTAAAACACTTAATAAAAAATGTCCAGTATTAGAGTGGGTGTAGGTGTGGGTGTGCGATCGCAGGAGAGACCAGGGGAAACTCTTTCCCTCAAAACCCTAACATCCTAAATTCAGTCAAATTGAAAGTGAAATCAATGGTTAATCCAATGCATGAGTCAGGAATGTTCATCCCCTAAATGAATTTCATATCTAGTAAGTTTAATTTCATGTTTTTATGAAATGCGTTATGTGAAATTTATGATCTTTGTATGAAATCGAACCTAAATGTTAGATGCTATGATCAAATAGAGGCAATATTATGTGCCATTTGGATTGTATTGGTAGTTGGGGTAAAACCCACTTGAAATTTAGTAAAGTTATGGATGAATTGGATGATGTTGAAATTAAACTCATGTTATAGAAGGTGTTTAAATAGGTAATTTGATATGAATCATATGAAGTATAGTTATGATATTGATTGTACATGTTTAGGTTAACCCATTGATGATATTAGGATGAATGTGTTGTAAATACTTGTACATTATGCTTATTAGAATGTACGCACGCCATGTGTTAGATGAAATGTCTAGGTGAAGTTAGAATGAGAGATATTTAGAAAAGATTGGATGAAAACTAAAGCTGTCCGGAAAGTTACAGCCGAATGTAATCGGCTATAACTGGGTCAAATCTTGTAAAAAACTGATGTTTATTGAGTTTTTGATGAATTCCTAGGAAAAACCTTTCAAACCCAACTGGAATTGCATTTTTTCGACGAAAAATGAACGTTTTATGAATTTTTTCGTATCAAAGGTTCAGGCTGCGTTTTCTGGCAGAATGTGCAGCCCATTACGAATGTCATAACTCAATTTAGGAATTGAGTTATGATCTCAAATTTTTACTGTATGTAGCTTCAGGTGATTAGAAAAATCTCCCACTGGAATTTCGTCAATCGGATAAACGAGGAATTTTAAATGAACTTTCCGTAAGATGCAGTCAGAAGTGACGAATCTGATTACAGCTTAGTAAATGAATTTTTATAGATTTTTGGTAGAGAGTTAGACTCTAAAATTTTAACACAAGGATAACCCCTCCGAGGGGCACGTCGCATAAAAAGATTGTAATTTTTGCAAGTTCGTAAGTACAGTAAACGGACGTCCCCAAACAACCTATTTTCAGTGAAATAAGTTATACATGTTAGTGAATGAATGATTAATGCAAGTTGAATATGAAATTATGCAAATGTATGCTCGTTATCAAGTACAATGATGTATGCTAACAAGAATGTGTTGATGATAACCTGAAAGCATAGAAGCCATGTCAACATGGACACGAGCATGGAAGGGCAATGGGTCAAAGGTAAATACGGAAGCTATGCATGAACTCGGACACACGAGGTAAGTGATTTCCGTGATCACTTCTTATTTTGTTTAAGTAAGGTAGCGTTAGTTAATTGAGCATGATGATGATTGAAGTTTGATATGGTTTTGGTTGTATGAAATCGGTAATTTTAGCTAAGTAGACTGAACGGGACAATATAAAGTTGTAATGATATGACGGATTGATGTCTAAGTAATGCTACGGTATTGTAACCGGGTAATTGGTAGAATATCATATAAGAAGGCTAATCAAGAAACGGAGATGCAAATTATAGACAAAAGACTCGGTTGTGAGTTATAACTAATGAATAAACCAATTTGTGAATGGAATTTTATTAACAAAGTTTGATTTGGTAGGATTGAATGAAGTGAATGAGTCTAGCGCATACCGAGTATCGGGTGAGTAAATTCCAAGTACGATACTCCAAATAATGTAAAAGTGTTATAGTTATAACGTTCATGTGAAAGTTATGAGACTTCGGATAGTACATGTACGGGTTATTTACATGTTAGAGATGAAAGTTATAGGTGAACGTGTTTAAAAATGAGTAAGTATGCGTTACATTATGTATTAAATTGTTATTATGAAAAGTTGTGAGTATCTGTAACACCTCGAAAATTCACGTCCCATAATGTGTTGACACGTGTCATAAGCTGTGAACGTATGAAAGAAGGTTCTAGAGGAACTAAAGTTGACAGACAAGGAAAGCATGATAATGTAAGGGTTCAAAACGTCAACAACGGATAAATATACTTTACAATAACCCTACACGATGTTTATAACCTTAAACGAATAAATCATGGATCATACGAAGCTAAATGTGAAAGAAAGTGAGGAATTACAAACTACAGGGTTAATTGTGTCAACATGTTTAAAGTATACCTCTGAGTGACCTTTTAGCAAACCCGAAGCATTGTAACGATTAATTATGCTCACTAGAATACATGATACAAATTTCACCAAGTTTCGTTATCGTATGAGAAAGTTATGATAAAATTCGTATACGAGGGGTTAAAAGCGTCAACGATAAAGTTTATGACTTTTCAGGTAATAACCAAGTTAAACAAGGGCTTCACAAGGATTGGTTATATCTTGGAGTCCTTGGAAATCAATTAGAGGGCTCATAATGCAAGAAATAATTGTCGAAACAACTTTATATGGACCAAGGACCAAAACATAAAAATCTGAAAATTTGATTTGGATCAGAGGGGGCGTCGCGCGACGCGGGGGACCCCTAGGGGGGCCTACGCGTGACGCGAGGGGCCCTCTGATGCCGAAAATCTTGGCTGATGTCTGCTAGGTGCATTGTAACCGACTTAGAAAGATATTTTCACTTCCATGGGCGACCCCTAATGGTTCCTAGGCCCTAGGGACACTTGTGGATGATCCATGATCAGTTGTAGCACTTGTTGTCATGATCTAATGAGATCAAAAGCACTATAAAAGGCCCTCTTGTTGCAACAATTTGATCACACCTTCCATCTGCATTTGTGGAGCTTCCTGGAGCATAAGATAAGTCCCCAAGCATCTCTAATAGTGCATTAGACCTTGGTAAGCACCCTTGACCTTCCTTAATTGAGTTTTACTTAGTTAATAGCTTAAAAGTCAAACCGTCGTAATTAACGTTTGACTTAGCAATTAATCATTAATGGTCCAGTGATTAGTCGAATTGAAGGTAGTTATAAGTTGGTAATTATGTGGGCATTAAACCCTTAAAAGGGCACACTCTGATTCCCACTCTAACTAGATCAAATGTCGGGTCAAAGTTGTTTATAAAAAGTCAACAGAAACTTAATTTGCGAATTAACATGTAATTAGCAATGTAGAAGGCATGTAACCTATTTTACCACTCATATAACTTAGTAATAAATGTAAGAACATCTCTAAACATGTTCGACCCGACGATTTTCTGTTAAGACCCGGTTCGGAACCGAAAGTCGCAAAACTTTGACTTTTGCTTTGAATTCAGTTCTGACCCGATTTAGTATAATTTGGAAATGCCTTAGATCTTCCTTAGGACCAGGTTACATGATAGTATAACCCTCTGTGGTTGATTCGTTGTTTGACCGATTCGTTTACATGTTTCCGTTAATTGCTTAATGTTGACCATAATGCCCTTTTGACCATAAAACGAGAATTTTGGATATGTGAAAGGACAATAATCTTTGCTACTGATTTATAAACGTGTCCCTAAAATTTCACATCAATTGGAGGTCTATATTAGGAGTTATGCTCAATAGCGTAATTAGAAAGCTTTTTGTTAATTAAACGGCGCACTTAGCATAAAGCCTATCTAAACCCAATTTTCATCACCGAACCTTTTACCCACTGATGTAATATAATATTTTGGTATTTTTAAAGATTTTTAATTATTTTTAACCTGCTCATAACCTAAGGTTATGGCGTTGGTTCGGTAAATACCGATTATACCCTTTTTGTTTATAAAATGAGTTCTACATAGTATTTTGACACCAATCCAATTGCTACTGATTTTATATAATAAATAAAGTATTTTGAACTTTATAACCTAATCAGAAAACTCAGATTTCCGGTATAACCCGGAAATCGTTTAAAACGGCTTTTTAAGCGTACTAAACACCTAGTATGGGTTTTAAAACCATTTTGTCATATAAGACTTATCACCAACTGATATAACCTGATAAATTAAGTCATTTTACTGATTTATTCAGACCCGAATCTCAGAATTTCATTTAATCTCTTTATAATCTTTAAAATGACCAAAATACCCCTACGGGGCTTAAATTGAGATTAAACTCGTTTTGGGCATAATGGAAGGTATCCTACTGATATCGCAACCTATTTAAGGCATATTAACTTAGGAAACCTGTAAATGACTCTCATGATTACCCGTTACGCCTTTTGCGCGTTCGGTTCGGTTTATGTAACTAGTTTGCATAAATTAGCCGAAACGGGTCATACCTTATCTCTTTTATCTAAAAAGCCAGAATGTGTTTACATTACCCATATTATGCAAGTCTTCAAACTTGTCGGGTCTAAATCACATTCTATTCCGGCCTTCGCTTAATCGTGCGTTTGAACCGTATCTTTCCTTAAAACTAACCGGTCTAAGTTTAGGCTTAATTAAAGACCCGTTAGGATTCTAATAGGTTATTATAAACCTTCGTTCCAGAATAGGAGACCCGGTAAAAGCTACACGCACTTGCTAATTGTGATTGATACTTGCAAAGGTAAATACTTTTAACTTATTTTCCCCTATACGGGCTTGGGGTACGGTATATAAAATACCGCTTGGTCCGGCATTGAATCTTTAATCGAATAGAGGTTAAATCATTGATATGCTCCGTTTTGAAATGTTTTGTTTGCTTAAAGCCTTTGGGGGGTTAATGACCATGTCCCGGATATCCTTGGCATCATCTTACGAGATGGCCACGACCTGAGCACGGGGTGTAGGCGTACACCCGTCAGTGCATAAATAAATAATGTGGTGTGTCTATTGATCTTTAACCCGGTCTACGGATCGGGCTACTGAACGCATAAGGAACATGTAATTCTTTTACAAGTATTATATTCAAATAATTATCCCAAGTTATAAAAAGTTTGTGCCACGTGCATTCAAATCAATTTTATTAAACCTTTACAAAATGAGTCAGTTAATTGTATTTACCAGTGTAAACTGACGTATTTTCCCAAAAAGGTTAAGTGCAGGTACTACGCGAACTAGGCTGGCTTTCTCCTAGCGTCCACAATAAGTCTCGCAAGCTTGGATGTCAAAACTGTTGAACAATGTTTCCATTTTATTTTGATCCACCTGTGGATTACTTTCAACTATTTGTGATACTTGATATTACAATTTATTAAAGTTGAAATATATCTATCTTTTGATTCCGTTGTGCATTTAAATATTGTGTTGTTTGACTATAACGATATCAACTATGTCACGATACTCCCCACCGGGCCCACCGGTAATTCGTGGAAATATCGGGGTGTGACAGGTTGGTATCAGAGCCAACATTGAGTGAATTAAACACTAGCCTTTTGTGTTTAATCTCAATGACACAATTGCACATTCCTAAATTTTCGAGTCTAGACAAAGAACTTAGGACAAATCCAAATTTGTTTTTATTTTAACTTTGTCCTTTATATTTCTTGTTGTATCTTTTATTATTTTGACAGGAAATATGCCGCCAAGATTTAGGAGAGGAGGACGAGGTAAGGGGCCAATCACCGCCCCCAACGATCACGAAGCCGGGCCTTCTCACCGGCGAACTCCTTCCACTACATTGAGTGCCGATCCGCAAGGAGCCTGGAGGACCTATACGGAACCCGCTAGACGGTCTGTTTCGCACAGTTCAACACCTCCCTATCGTCATTCCTTTGGGCCTCATTCGGAAAACGAGCCCGAAGACTCCCGCCATTCCTTCCTACCATTGCAGCGATCCGCCTCGCACCGTTCCTTTGGCGACCCTACTCCTGTATTCCAGGGCCGGTTCAACCCGGCAAACTATATTCAAGAACCAGTGGGTTTTAACCCATTGGGACCAGAGGACCACTTCTCAGGAGACAATGCAATGGACATGGACGAGGACACAGATCCCGTCGAACCTGCAAGCGGTACCCCCAACCATCCCATCGAGATCTCTGATGGATCTTTTTTCCACGGATCACCCTACCGTGGTCCAGACAGTTATCAGGCGAGGTTTAAACAGCATGAGTGGTATTTCACACCCCCTCATAACCCACAACAGCAGCACGATCCCTCAGAGGATTCACGTTTCGTGGCCGTCACGCCACCGCCACCGCCACCGCCAGTTCATCAAGCACCTCCAGAACCACCAAGGCGCAGGAGAACAGGCGCACGAATATCCGCGCGAGGAGGGGATTTTCACTTTAGCACCCCTCGACACTCCAGTGGTAATCACTACCCGCCACTGCATGAAGACCCACAAATGGGGTTTTGATAACCCTATTCCTGCATACGCCGGTTCAATGGCGTATAATCCGTTTGAGCAGCCGGCTCACACCAACTATAATTACGCTGAAGCCGACCCATACCTGGTAGCGGCCAACTACAACGCCCTTCATCCGGAAGGACCGTATGGAGCTCCTTGGGGAGTGGGATATCTAACTCATGGATATCAAGTACCTGCTCGACCACCGATTCGACAGCAGTCGCAGCCACCATGATTTTCCCCACCGGAACAGGAGGAAATCCTCCAAAGACTAAGTCGGGTGGAACATGAATTCCAAGAAGAACGTAGGAACAACAGAGGATTCCTCAAAGGCCTAGCGAGCTTGTTGAAGGGGAAGAAGAAGAGGGATCATTAAATCCCTATATGTATTGTTGTATTTCCTATTTCAACCAAGTCCCTACGTGGACATTTATCTTTGTACTTAGTCCCTACGTGGACTTGTCTTTTTAGTCCCTGCGAGGACATCTATTTTATTAATTGGTCCCTGCGTGGACTTGTAATTTCAGTTTAACCCCTGCGTGGGTAATTTGTCTATTAAAAGTCCCGTTTAGGGCAATGTGTACTCTTTTAATGTTAATGGAATGTTAAGTTTATAAATTTCATTTTGTAATTATATGCATAACTGTATTATACAAGAAATAAATGAATCAAAATCATTCCTTTCATAATTAATCTGCCTATTAAATATTAAATAAGAATCTTAAAGGTATAACCTAGCCTGCATGTCATTATAAGACTTGGCCAAGATGGTAAGACCTGTTTAAAAGATTCGGATCCCTGTTAACATCTGAAAACATGTTAACGCTCCTGGCAGATGTGATTCGTTAAAAATCACACACGTCATTCTTATATAAGGATTCTTCAAAAGATTCCTAACCTAACTTAATGATCTATGAATCATGGGTTTAAATCGTCAATTAAGATGATCATATTTTTACCATACATTGGTAATATAGTGCCTACGGGCCATACTCATTGTCATATAAGACAAAAGACAGTAGTAGTCTATGACTCCCTGTCAGAAAAAGGTAAAGAACTACGTTCAAACCTTCATGCCTTGATTCTCTGAAATCATGGCTTATGATTTAAAAATGTCCCTGTGACTAGGCCTTTTGTGCTCATAATACTGTTATTGTTTAATAATTAGGATAGGTTATAATGAAATCCTAAATAAATGTGAGTAACAAATTAACCAAATGTGGTCTATGCTTACCATGGTTAATGAATTGCCCTAAAAGGCAATTCCATAATAAACTCCCAAATAAATTATTGTCGATATCTTATGTAACAGTTCAAGATACATGGCGGACTCGGATGAAATCAACAGTCGGCCAAGGGAGAATAATGACGCCCCCAGGTTCAATGTGACTGGCGCGGAACTCCAAGCGTTAATCGACAATGCTGTTACAAAAGCCTTGGATAGGCAGTATAGTGAAACAAGTGGTACTCGGAGCAGAGCCCAATCAGTACCCCATTCCAAGCCTAAGACTCATTCTGAGGCTCACAGCAAGCCACCACCCTCTAAGAAGGACGAGCTAAAGAAAGGTGATGACGATCGTCAGTCCTCAAATCAGCAAAGCGTTCCATCTCAAAAGACCGTATTTAAGCAAGGACCCCGTGATAAGGGTTGCTCCTACAAGTATTTTGTTTCATGCAAACCCAGGGATTTAACTGGGGAGAAAGGAGCTATAGACTGCATGACATGGTTAGATGAGATGGACACCGTGGTTGATATCAGCGGATGCGCTGAGAAGGATGTGGTAAAGTTTGTGTCTCAATCATTCAAAGGTGAGGCCTTAGCCTGGTGGAGATCTTTAATCCAAGCTACAGGGAAAATCCCATTGTACAATATGACTTGGGATCAGTTCATGGCATTGATTAGAGAAAACTACTGCCCTCAGCATGAGGTAGAAAAGATTGAGTCGGATTTTCTGTCATTGGTAATGAAAAATCTGGATTGCCAAGCTTACCTTACGAGCTTTAATACAATGTCAAGGTTGGTTCCTTATCTGGTGACCCCGGAACCCAAAAGAATAGCTCGTTTCATTGGGGGTTTAGCCCCAGAGATCAAGGCAAGTGTAAAAGCCTCTCGGCCAGCTACTTTCAGATCTGTAGCTGATATATCTTTGTCCCTCACCCTGGACGTGGTCAGACAGAGATCGCTGAGGAACACAGATGCCGAGAAAAGGAAGCGTGAAGATGACAATTCACGACGGTCAGATAAGAAGCACAGGGGAAACAATGACCACAAGAAGGGGTCTGGTTCTAAGAAGGATGGGCATCAATCTGAAGATAAGCCCAAGTGTAAGATTTGTCAGAAGCACCACTTTGGGAGGTGCAGACTTGACTCGAAATCCCAATCTCAGCCGAGGCCTTGTGGGATTTGCAAATCTTCGGAACATAAGACCCTAGAGTGAAAGAAACTGAAGGACGCAACGTGCTACAGTTGCAACGAAAAAGGGCACATTAAGACAAATTGCCTAAAATATGCAAAGAAAGCTGATGAAGGAAAGAAGACCAATGCTAGGGTCTTCAGGATGGATGCAAAGGAAGCTGTGCAGGACGACAATGTGATCACAGGTACTTTCCTCATAAATGATGTTTATGCAAGAGTGCTATTTGATTCAGGAGCTAATAAATCATTCGTAGATAATAAGTTTTGTGAATTGTTGAAATTGCCTGTTAAAACCTTAAGTGTGAAGTATGAGGTGGAATTAGCTGATGGAACCATAGAAACCGTCTCAACTGTGTTAGATGGATGTGTTATATCCATTAAGAACCACTCTTTTCCTTTGTCCCTACTTCCCTTTAAGTTAGCCGGTTTTGACATAGTTTTGGGTATGGACTGGTTATCTCATAACCAGGCCCAAATTGTCTGCAATAAGAAGCAGGTGGTGATCAAGACTCCGTCTGGTGAATCACTTACCATTCAGGGAGATACCCAGTATGGACTGCCTGAGCAAGTGACTATGCTCAAGGCCTCTAAGTGTTTGAAGAAGGGTTGTGTCATCTATATGGCACAAGTGATTACTGACGAGCCGAAGCCTAAGATTGAAGACATCCCCGTCATTTCTGAATATCCCGATGTTTTCCCTGAAGAACTACCTGGTTTACCACCAGATAGACAAGTAGAATTCAGAATTGACATCATCCCTGGAGCAGCACCTGTTACTAGAGCGCGTTATAGGTTGGCACCAACAGAGATGAAGGAATTGAGGACACAACTAGATGAATTACTAGCCAAGGGTTTCATTACACCTAGTTCGTCTCCTTGGGGAGCACCAATCTTATTTGTCAAGAAGAAGGATGGATTGATGCGTCTGTGCATCGATTATCGCGAGCTTAATAAAGTCACTATCAAGAATAGGTATCCTTTGCCCAGGATCGACGATCTGTTTGATCAATTGCAAGGGTCAAGCTACTTCTCTAAGATCGATCTAAGGTCAGGCTATCATCAATTGAAGGTTAAAGACGAAGATGTGCACAAGACTGCATTTAGAACTCGTTATGGTCATTACGAGTTCCTAGTGATGCCTTTTGGGCTCACAAATGCACCAGCCGCATTCATGGATCTCATGAATCGTGTCTGCAAACCTTACTTAGATAAATTCGTCATCGTCTTCATCGATGACATTCTCATTTACTCCAAGAGTCAGGCTGACCATGAGAAGCATCTTCGATGTATCCTAGAATTACTTCAGCAGGAGAAGCTCTATGCTCTATGCCAAGTTTATGAAGTGTGAATTCTGGCTTCGTGAAGTCCAATTCCTTGGACATGTTGTCAGTGAGCATGGTATCCAAGTAGATCCCGCTAAGGTTGAAGCTGTCATGAACTGGCAAGAGCCGAAGACGCCCACAGAAATTCGCAGTTTCTTGGGATTGGCAGGATATTATAGGCGTTTCACTGAAAAATTTTAAAGGATTGCTGCACCCCTAACTTCTTTGACTAGGAAGAAAATAAAGTTCGATTGGGGCCCTAAGCAGCAAGAATCCTTCGATATTCTCAAGCAGAAGTTGAGCAATGCTCCTGTGTTGACATTGCCTGATGGAATAGAAGAGTTTGTGGTATATTGTGATGCATCACACACCGGGATGGGATGTGTGCTTATGCAGAAAGGCAAAGTTATTGCCTATGCATCACGTCAGTTAAAGGTGCATGAGAAGAATTACACCACCCATGAATTGGAGTTGGGTGCCGTTGTATTTGCACTAAAACTGTGGAGACACTACTTGTATGGAATCAAGTGTGTGATCTATTCTGATCACAAGAGCCTGCAACATCTGTTCAATCAGAAGGATTTGAACATGAGGCAACGACGTTGGATGGAAACTTTGAATGATTATGATTGTGAGATAAGATACCATCCTGGCAAGGCGAATGTAGTCGCCGATGCCTTAAGTCGAAAAGAAAGAGTGAAACCTATAAGAATCAATGCCAAGAGCATTGAGATCAAGAATAGTTTGAACGAAAGGTTGTTAGCTGCACAGAAGGAAGTTGTGTTGGAAGCTAACTATCCTAATGAAAAGCTAGGAGTAACTGAAGAACAGTTATCTTATGGCAAGGACGGAATTTTGAGATTAAATGGACGAATATGGGTTCCAATTTATGGGGGACTTCGAGATGTTATCCTCCAGGAAGCCCACAGTTCTAAATACTCCGTTCATCCTGGAGCTGATAAGATGTACCAGGATCTAAAAGCAAACTATTGGTGGATAGGCTTGAAGAAGTCTGTAGCTGCCTATGTAGCTAAATGCTTGACGTGTGCGCAAGTCAAAGCAGAACATCAAAAGCCGTCAGGTTTGCTACAACAGCCTGAACTTCCCACGTGGAAGTGGGAAATGGTGACGATGGATTTCATCACCAAATTGCCAAAGACAAGGAAATGAAATGATACGATATGGGTGATAGTTGATAGACTGACTAAGTCAGCACATTTCCTACCCATCAAGGAAACCTATAGCCCCGATATGTTAGCCCAATTGTACGTGGATAAGATTGTATCTCTACATGGCGTACCAGTAGCTATTATCTCTGACAGGGATACTAGATACACGTCACATTTTTGGAAAAGTTTCCAACAATCTTTGGGCACACGCTTAAATTTCAGTACGGCTTACCATCCTCAGACGGACAGACAGAGTGAGCGTACAATCCAAACGTTGGAAGACATGCTTCGTGCATGTGTGATCGACTTAGGTGGTAGTTGGGATAACCACCTACCGTTAATCGAGTTCTCGTATAACAATAGCTACCATACGAGCATCAAGGCCGCGCCTTTCGAAGCCTTGTACGGTAGAAAGTGCAGAACGCCCTTTTGTTGGGCGGAAGTTGGAGATGTCCAACTGACAGGACCGGAAATAGTCTTTGAAACGACGGACAAGATTGTCCAGATTCGTGACCACCTGAAAGCTGCCAGGGATAGGCAGAAAAGCTACGCAGATCTAAAGCGTAAACCTCTGAAATTCGAGGTAGGTGATAAAGTGTTACTTAAAGTATCACCCTGGAAGGGAGTGATGCGATTTGGTAAGAAAGGTAAGTTAAGCCCGAGATACATAGGACCATTCGAGGTCATCGAATGTGTCGGATCAGTTGCTTATAAGTTAAAATTACCTGAAGAGCTCAGTGGTATTCACGATGTATTCCACATCTGCAATCTGAAGAAGTGTTTCGTTGATGAATCACTAGTCATACCACATACAGATGTGCACATAGAAGAGAGCCTGAAGTTTGTTGAAAAACCTGTGTCGATCGAGGATAGACAGGTTAAGAAGCTTCGAAGGAAGCATGTGCCGATAGTAAGGTTAAATGGGATGCCCTTAGAGGTCCTGAATACACTTGGGAGGTTGAATCCACAATGAAAGAAAAGTACCCTTATTTATTTCGGTAAATCTCGAGGTCGAGATTTCTTTTATGGGGGTGAGGATGTAACACCTCGAAAATTCACGTCCCATAATGTGTTGACACGTGTCATAAGCTGTGAACGTATGAAAGAAGGTTCTAGAGGAACTAAAGTTGACAGACAAGGAAAATATGATAATGTAAGGGTTCAAAACGTCAACAACGGATAAATATACTTTACAATAACCCTACACGATGTTTATAACCTTAAACGAATAAATCATGGATCATACGAAGCTAAATGTGAAAGAAAGTGAGGAATTACAAACTACAGGGTTAATTGTGTCAACATGTTTAAAGTATACCTCTGAGTGACCTTTTAGCAAACCCGAAGCATTGTAACGATTAATTATGCTCACTAGAATACATGATACAAATTTCACCAAGTTTCGTTATCGTATGAGAAAGTTATGATAAAATTCGTATACGAGGGGTTAAAAGCGTCAACGATAAAGTTTATGACTTTTCGGGTAATAACCAAGTTAAACAAGGGCTTTATAAGGATTGGTTATATCTTGGAGTCCTTGTAAATCAATTAGAGGGCTCATAATGCAAGAAATAATTGTCGAAACAACTTTATATGGACCAAGGACCAAAACATAAAAATCTGAAAATTTGATTTGGATCAGAGGGGGCGTCGCGCGACGCGAGGGACCCCTAGGGGGGCCTACGCGTGACGCGAGTGGCCCTCTGATGCCGAAAATCTTGGCTGATGTCTGCTAGGTGCATTGTAACCGACTTAGAAAGATATTTTCACTTCCATGGGTGACCTCTAATGGTTCCTAGGCCCTAGGGACACTTGTGGATGATCCATGATCAGTTGTAGCACTTGTTGTCATGATCTAATGAGATCAAAAGCACTATAAAAGGCCCTCTTGTTCCAACACTTTGATCACACCTTCCATCTGCATTTGTGGAGCTTCCTGGAGCACAAGATCAGTCCCCAAGCATCTCTAATAGTGCATTAGACCTTGGTAAGCACCCTTGACCTTCCTTAATTGAGTTTTACTTAGTTAATAGCTTAAAAGTCAAACCGTCGTAATTAACGTTTGGCTTAGCAATTAATCATTAATGGTCCAGTGATTAGTCGAATTGAAGGTAGTTATAAGTTGGTAATTATGTGGGCATTAAACCCTTAAAAGGGCACCCTCTGATTCCCGCTCTAACTAGATCAAATGTCGGGTCAAAGTTGTTTATAAAAAGTCAACAGAAACTTAATTTGCGAATTAACATGTAATTAGCAATGTAGAAGGCATGTAACCTATTTTACCACTCATATAACTTAGTAATAAATGTAAGAACATGTCTAAACATGTTCGACCCGACGATTTTCTGTTTAGACCCGGTTCGGAACCGAAAGTCGCAAAACTTTGACTTTTGCTTTGACTTCAGTTCTGACCCGATTTAGTATAATTTGGAAATGCCTTAGAGCTTCCTTAGGACCAGGTTACATGATAGTATAACCCTTTGTGGTTGATTCGTTGTTTGACCGATTCGTTTACATGTTTCCGTTAATTGCTTAATGTTGACCATAATGCCCTTTTGACCATAAAACGAGAATTTTGGATATGTGAAAGGACAATAATCTTTGCTACTGATTTATAAACGTGTCCCTAAAATTTCACATCAATTGGAGGTCTAGATTAGGAGTTATGCTCAATAGCGTAATTAGAAAGCTTTTTGTTAATTAAACGGCGCAATTAGCATAAAGACTATCTAAACCCAATTTTCGTCACCGAACCTTTTACCCACCGATGTAATATAATATTTTGGTATTTTTAAAGATTTTTAATTATTTTTAACCTGCTCATAACCTAAGGTTATGGCGTTGGTTCGGTAAATACCGATTATACCCTTTTTGTTTATAAAATGAGTTCTACATAGTATTTTGACACCAATCCAATTGCTACTGATTTTATATAATAAATAAAGTATTTTGAACTTTATAACCTGATCAGAAAACTCAGATTTCCTGTATAACCCGGAAATCGCTTAAAACGGTTTTTTAAGCGTACTAAACACCTAGTATGGGTTTAAAACCATTTTGTCATATAAGACTTATCACCAACTGATATAACCTGATAAATTAAGTTATTTTACTGATTTATTCAGACCCGAATCTCAGAATTTCATTTAATCTCTTTATAATCTTTAAAATGACCAAAATACCCCTACGGGGCTTAAATTGAGATTAAACTCGTTTTGGGCATAATGGAAGGTATCCTACTGATATCGCAACCTATTTAAAGCATATTAACTTAGGAAACTTGTAAATGACTCTCATGATTACCCGTTACGTCTTTTGCGCGTTCGGTTCGGTTTATGTAACTAGTTTGCATAAATTAGCCAAAACGGGTCAAACCTTATCGCTTTTATCTAAAAAGCCAGAATGTGTTTAGATTACCCATATTATGCAAGTCTTCAAACTTGTCGGGTCTAAATCACATTCTATTCCGGCTTTCGCTTAATCGTGCGTTTGAACCGTATCTTTCCTTAAAACTAACCGGTCTAAGTTTAGGCTTAATTAAAGACCCGTTAGGATTCTAATAGGTTATTATAAACATTCGTTCCAGAATAGGAGACCCGGTAAAAGCTACACACACTTGCTAATTGTGATTGATACTTGCAAAGGTAAATACTTTTAACTTATTTTCCCTTATACGGGCTTGTGGTACGGTATATAAAATACCGCTTGGTCCGACATTGAATCTTTAATCGAATAGAGGTTAAATCATTGATATGCTCCGTTTTGAAATGTTTTGTTTGCTTAAAGCCTTTGGGGGGTTAATGACCATGTCCCGGATATCCTTGGCATCATCTTACGAGATGGCCACGACCTGAGCACGGGGTGTAGGCGTACACCCGTCAGTGCATAAATAAATAATGTGGTGTGTCTATTGATCTTTAACCCGGTCTACGGATCGGGCTACTGAACGCATAAGGAACATGTAATTCTTTTACAAGTATTATATTCAAATAATTATCCCAAGTTATAAAAAGTTTGTGCCACGTGCATTCAAATCAATTTTATTAAACCTTTTCAAAATGAGTCAGTTAATTGTATTTACCAGTGTAAACTGACGTATTTTCCCAAAAAGGTTAAGTGCAGGTACTACGCGAACTAGGTTGGCTTTCTCCTAGCGTCCACAATAAGTCTCGCAAGCTTGGATGTCAAAACTGTTGAACAATGTTTCCATTTTATTTTGATCCACCTGTGGATTACTTTCAACTATTTGTGATACTTGATATTACAATTTATTAAAGTTGAAATATATCTATCTTTTGCTTCCGCTGTGCATTTAAATATTGTGTTGTTTGACTATAACGATATCAACTACGTCACGATACTCCCCACCGGGCCCACCGGTAATTCGTGGAAATATCGGGGTGTGACAGTATCACATGTTAGTATAAGTATATGAGGTTAAGTGGTAAGCAGGAACTCGTAGGTATGTGCGTGTGTATGAATGTAAGTTGATATGAATGTATGTAGGAAAGGTTTCATTACGATTTGAGTAATGACGCTTGCTAATGATTTTTATTGAGTATGAAATGAGAACGCAGGTACACTATAAAGGTCCATGAGAAGGTTCAAGGAATTGGAATCCATGATTGTACATGAAAAGCTGATTAGTAAAAGATTAACATGAGAAGATGGAATACGGAGTGGTTATTTGATTGAGTATGATTAACTTAGGAATGACGTCATCAAATTTTAATATTGTGTATGTATGTGGTGAATGCATGTTGCGCGGACATAACATCATTATGAAGAATTGGACAATTGGAGATCGAGTCAAGAGCAAAGATTGTACGGGAATAGTGGTCACTCAATTGGAGTTTTATATTTAATTAATTTGATCTAAAAAGAATGGATGTTGTAAATCTTTTAGTAAAGTATTATTTATACTAGTAATAAACTCAAAGTATGTTACATGGCTCATAATGAAAGAAAATTTTTGGGCTCATATTTCCGCTACGCCGTTTTCAAGTTGTTACGTGTTAGGGTCTTACATCAAGAGCGTCGCTAGGGATACCCCCGATACTCTCGTGACGTGCGGAAGGGTACCAAGACACGTAGCACCATTGCGTGACCAAGTGGTAAAGCTATACTGGTGACGGAGCTGACCTAGCCCTAGCCGTCTACTCAGGCGCCACACGTGGGGAACCCTTACCCCTGACGCGACGCGCCTAGAAGTCCAGGTGAGGCTATATAAGGGGAGGGGTGGGACGAGTTCAGTTGCATCAAATTAATATAAATTCAATATATCTTTCTCTCATTCTGTCTTTCCAATCCCGAATCCATGAAACTCGAAATTCTACTCCGTAGGAAGTGTACTAAACCCTGATCACTGGTAAGATACCATGTCCGATTGATAAAAAAAATGTACGGCTTGAGTGATGTGTTTGGGCCTATTGATCAAAAAAACGTACGATACCATAACGAAGACATGGATATATTCGAATAACTAACGAGGATTCCTGAAGACATTGTGAATGCTGACCGGCACTCGATTCACGTCAACTAGCATTGTTGGACTAACTAAGGCGGGGAACATATTAGTAGCTAAAAAGTTATCTCATATCCCTTTTTAGACTAAGTAAGGACCAGGAAGCAAAGCTTCTGGGTGTAAGTAAGTGAGCCAAGCAAGGAATTCACATTTGAGTTCTAGTCTATAAGATGGGATTTGTAGTTCCGTAGTTAATAAGTATGACACCAAACTCTAATCTTAGTTTTATTATAAGGACATGAACAATGGGAACTTTATGGATCTCAAATACCTAAGTTTCGGGGCTTTAGTCCGACTTCTAACTGTTGGGGTACAATATTAATTATTTAATATATCGGGTGACGAATTCTTATGTGGAAAAAAGAAATAAAAGGTCCGCTTCCACGACTTCATCTATGTTGAATCTTTTAATAATAAATTATATAGGGAGTATGATCAAATACAAACCACATTTCGCATACACACTGTAAGAACCATTTAAAAAATGTCACGTGTCATCCAACCAATTATAGAGAAATGATAAAATAATATCCTAAATAATATCAATTATATTGAATTCCCTATAAATATGATAACAAACAATTAATTTTTTATTTGGATCTTCCTTTTGTTTTTAATGTGCTGATTAAGAAAAGTGCTAATATCATTAAAATATATGCTAAAATCAATTATCTTGATTAATTTTTATGTGCTAATATAATTCAAATGTGCTACTTTTATGTATGTATTGTTTTGGTATGTGCTAATTTAACTTTTTTTAAGTGCTATGATCTGTTCTTACGGTTTGTAGGATAAATATGGTTTGTACCGGAACCAACCCCACTTATATAGTCATGATTCAAATAAGACCCACTTACTTTTGATTCTTCCTTATTTTTTGGATCTGATTGAACAATTGAGAAGTAGAAATACTGATGTGTTTAAAAATACAACATATAAATTACATCAAATGAGCCATAAAATTAACCCTTTTTCTAGTACTAATGTTGGAAAAAGCTTGTGTTTTTGTTCCTTTTTAATTTACAGGGTCAAAAGAGCTTAAACGCGCAAAAGAAGCAAAATAACGGCAAAAACCAACATAAATACAAAAGAAGAGAAGTTGACACTTCATGCCGACCCTCCAAGCTTCACCCCAAGACCAAAAACAACAATTCAGAAAGTTGAGATGGGGATGGGGCTGTGCCAGCTCAGCACGGGGGCGTGCCAGCTTAACACGGGGCTGTGCCACCCTCAGCACGGGCCGTGCCAGCTCAACACGGGGCTGTGCCCAACTTCAGATTCCATGAAGAAAAAGACACACAGATGCAGACTGTCAACACGGGGTCGTGTTAAATGGACACGGGGCCGTGGTTAACTTCCAGATTCATAGAATCTTGGATAGTACAGCAAGTACAAGCAAGTACAATGGGCACGAGACAGTTCCGTTGACACACGGGGCCGTGTTAGTACAAGTCTGACACTGCAGTTAATGAAGAAGAGAGAGAATGACCAACACGGGGCCGTGTCAGGTGGGCACGGGGCTGTGTTGAGGTTCTGATTTCAGCTATAAATGCGAGTGCTTGGTTTCATTTCAACTCATCCCTTGGCAAACCACTTCTCTCTCACTTGCCACCACTACAACACCATCATCCACCACCAACATCCATTTTTCCATCTTTAGAATGTGTGTGTAGTCTCGGGATCCAAGATTGATCGTAAGATTCTTTGTCAAACAAAGGCTATGCTTGGCTAAATTCTTAGATCACTTGGTGAAGACTTTTCTTTTATGTATTTCTTTTATGATTTTCAATCTTTGGCTAATTTTTAATTGAGTATGTATTAATGACTTTAATAATTAGTTTTTTTATATTGAAGGCGAATTTTTTCAAATACTCTTCATATGTTCGTTTACTCAACACGTTCATGTCTTTACGATCTATATAATGCATGTTAATTAACCCGAAAGGGAGATTAGAAGGGTGGTTTGGGTAATTCTATGTCTCGTTCAGTGTATAGATCCTGCGAGAACATGGTTCAAGCCTAGTAAACCTCACGAGTCAGAGCGGGCATTACCCACCACGGGATAGGTGCAAAAAGCTTGAATCCCTTATTCTTAAACTACTATTAAAACTTTAAACCAACCCCGCGAGGACTGTATCCCTGCTGACTCAGACCAATAGGTTGACGGTGATCGCCGCCTTTTACGAGGGGTCCACCACATTTTGCATTAATAACTTGCTTAATTATCTTTCAATATTCCGACCTAGTGGGATTGTATCCTTGCTGACTCAAACCACTAGGTTGAGGGTAACGTCGCCTCCAAAAGAGGGGCCTACTACTATAACTAAGATAATTTCTTAAAATGCCCAAAGTGCGGAAATCATCAAAAGGGTACATGAAGGATAAGTTGGATCCAAGTGATTCTTTCTTGTCTATCATTTTTATTTTATTTTTATTTTCTGTTTTTATCTTTTTATTAACTTAAAAATATTTTCTCAAAAGTTGGTTCGATTAGACGTTGACGATAAGCCGGTACTAAAAGCTCTTGTGTCCTTGGACGGCCTCGGTATCTTGCCATCACTATACTACGTCCGCGATGGGTATACTTGCCCTAGCGTGTGTGTAGAGTGATACTAGAATATCGTGTTTTATAATTTTAAAACTTGAAATCGGCGAGTAAAAAGAACTAAAAAATATAACTATAAATATAAACACCCGCACGCACGTCAAATACCTTGGCGATTCATATCATAATAGGTATTGATGCCCCAACACAAAAAAATATGAATAGTGAAACATGAGGACGAGTATAACATGTAGTGACATAACAGTTATCCTAATCTAATACTTATCATACTGAACATTCAAAAAACCCCTTTCTCATATTTACAACAAAGGGATACGCTTAACGTATTAAACGCGGAGAATTAGGCTGCATTGACCATCAAATAACAGGGTAAAAGACTACTTTCAAGTCTCTTTCACTTTAGTTGCACTAAGACTTTCTAAGGGACGAACTCTAGTCGTACTTTCGATATCATCTAGCACATAAGTCAGTTATGGGCAAGGCTTGGGGCAAGCAACCAAGGTGGATTTAACCGGTTAGATAGGCATCAGATTCATAGTTAGCACATTCATGCTAGTTAGCAGTTTCAACTTCATATCAAGGATATGGCTACTAGCATCAATATCGTCACCACCAACACTCGCAACGAAATTTGTACCGGAAACCACATCAATACCACTACAAAAGTATTTCGGACGCTATCAGATTAGATCATCAACGTAAAAAATAAAAAAAAAATCAAATAAATTTAATCCGTTCAATTCTGAATAGAACTTTTTATCGAAACGTAGATATAAATAAACACGTAGCAACGACATATTATAAATTTTATAAAACATTACATTATATTTTTAGAATAACAAAAACAAATAACTAAATATGAAGTAACTACTTTTAACTCGGTTTTGAAAAAAAGTTATATCGACACGTAGACAAAAATACGAATGTAGCAACGGTAAACGCTTAATTTTTATAAAATATTATATCTTAATAATTCTAGGAGAAAACAAAACATATCTAAAATTAATTATAATAGTAAAATAAAAAGGTTTTTATTTTGAACGACAAATTTGGATCACTGACGGACCAGTGGAGTAACATCGTACCACCAGCGTAACCACCCGGTCATATTCATCTCCACTAGACGTAATGTCTATACACCAACCAATTCAGGAGAAACCCAATAAATTTGGGAAAAAACCTGTTTTACTAATTGTTGTTATATTAGTAGTTAACAAAATAACTTATTATAAGAAAGGAAGTACAATATGTATCCGAAGTTACTTTGTACGCTTCCAACACTTTGTAAAATCTTGTTTTTGATCGGCCACATATATAAAATTGGATACCACATCTCATAGGATCTCGTGTTTCATTATATCATGGCAATTATATTAGCATTACTGCAATCTCAAAATGAGTACTAGGACTCCGTGTCAGATGAGTAGTTAATATAATAATATAAAGTTCATTAATAGCCTCATTAGTGACAAGAGTTGTCTGCGTTTATACGTGGGGTCGTCGCTCCCTAGCGAAGGGGTAGAAGACCGTCACAAATTCGGATAACGTTCAAACTCGTTCAAACTCATGTATAAGATACCCCATCACCCAATCGTCATGAGATTAATCAGCTGTTGGTAATTTTAGTGTTATCAACGTATTTTAGCGGTATTGGATTAACTTTTCGATTAAGTTTAATCTTAGTAAATACTAAACGAGTTAGGAGATGCGAGAGTGCATGCTTGTATTAATCTAATAAGGTTTGGCATTTTATCGGATTTTGATTTCAATTAAACATATATAATTTATATATTTAGTACAATTTTGGGCCATATAACTTACATTTATCACAATGGACTATTAGTCCAAGTGGGCCTAATTAATGGATTTGATCAAATAAAGAAACAAAGGGATCGGATATATAATGAATGATTTAATTAATTATGTATCATGTAAGTTATGGGTTTTTCAAACACAATGAGCCTGCTAATTAACTATTGGGTTTCATTAATAACGAGTAACAATATGGGCTTAGATGGGATGGATAATATCATCACCGGATGAAATCAAATGGATTTATTGGTGGCCACGAGTATTTAAGTTCCACCTATGGTGGGTTTAGGTGCGTTTTCCCCTCCATGTCTCAAGTTCGAGTCTGGGTGATAGAGATTTCTCACTGAGGGGTTTAAATTGGGGATCTATTGTGCGAAGAGGCTCTCTAGCGCGGACTTGGTTAAGATAACATAAGCTAGACCTCCCGACATTCGCGAATAATTCACACCTTTCAAAAAAAAGAATTTATTATTTAACTCAATACTAATGGGGATGTAGAGATATATATATAGAATTATAGAAATACGCATACATTCTGGTCGAGGATTACACGGTTTTTGTCCAACAAAAGAGAACGGTACGGTTACTTCTCAATAGTTCAACATCAAAAGTTCGTTCTTGAAGACTAAGTTTAATCTGTTCAAACATTTGATTGTACTGATCAAATAATTTGTTCTGATCGTGATTACAAGACTCTTAGTCTAATCCAAGTGATTTTTCAATTAATTTTCGGCTTCGGTTCCGAGATACTACAACATCAACCATATCTATCATAGATCACCGTATGTGTGAAAGATTGAAAATTCACTACCAAGAGAAGAAACTAGGATTTATCAGCCCCATAAGAAATGGACAGGGTTAAAGTCAGGCATAACGACTTAAACAAAAAGGTCGTCGAATTTAGAAAGTTAGTTAATAGCCTTACAATATTAAAGCAAGTCAACTCTCAACCACAAATTTAAATATGATACCATGGGTTTTTTCAATATTTAACTCTAATTCGAATTTAGTTTCGAAAATTAAAATTCTACATGATTTTTACCTGATCTCATACAAATATCAAAACGATATCATATACCACCCAAGTATCAAAGATCTTAAGCGATGACATAAATGCCCTCAAATATTCAAGTTGAGACACAAATTTGGGGTTTTTAGGATTAATGACTCAAAAGAATCATGTTTAAACTATAAAACCGGATACTTGTATATTTTTCCTTTATATAATAAATCTTCGCATTACATTTAGGGGCTGTTTGGCAACATCTGAATGGTTAAGTTCTGAACCAGTAAGAGGTCTGAACCATTAAGTGCTGAACTAGTAAGGTCTGAACCATTAAGAGCCTGTATAATGCTTAACTGTTCAGAGGCAAATGTCTGACCAATTCAGATTAGAGGTCTTAACCATTCAGACTCTGTATAAATCTTAACCTTTCAGAGGCAAATGTCTGAACCATTCAGACATCTGCTCGTGAAACAAACAGTCTGAATCATTAAGTGCTGAACCAGTAAGAGATCTGAACCATTAAGAGCCTCATTAAGTAGTAAACAAACAGCCCCTAAGTGTATTTTATGATATAGGACACATTTTTTTAATTCAGAAGAGTAAATAAGCCAACTTGTGAACCTGCAAGGTTAATCCGAACATGACTCATTTAGCTACATGTGTTATGGGTTAATCCAACCAGGGGCGGACCTACCCTTTGGCCAGGGTGGGCGGCCGCACCCCTTGAAAAAAAAAAATTAGTGTATATTTTAGGCAAAAATCCCAACCGCACCCCTTGAAAATATGGTTGAACACCTTATCCGCACATCCAGTAAATAATTTATGGGTCCGCCACTGAATCCAACCAACAACTGACATATACCCGTTTAAAATAAATCCAAAACCATAAATTATGTGTAAGCGTTAGTGTCATGTCATAAATTCACTCTCTTGTGTAACACTGAATATTTATTATAATCTTCAAATTTGTCGTGCCAAATATTTAACAAAACATTCAAATTTGTTGTACCGAATATTTAATAAACCCTTTATAATTCCAAATAGAACAACGTGAAATTCCTCTTCATTTATGATTTATCACCCTCTTAGGACTAATTAGTATGGCCACACTCGGACTTTCAACTAAAAGCAACCTACATAAATCAATAACTAATCATGAGATATATGTAGGAACATTATTGAATGAAAATCTCAAAGAGCGTTAACTAATCATGAGAAAAAAAACAACTAAATCATGTACGGGGAGTGTAAAAAGCACGAGATATATCTAACATGATTCTAACCAATAAGTCACCATATTAGGACGCGAACCATAGCCCTTAGACCATAGTTAAGAGGTAAAAACTAGGTTATGGTCTTAAATGTAGCGGAGATAATGAAGGAGAAGAGGATTTGGGCAAAACTAGAGAGTCGAAAGATGATTCGGATGTGAAACTTGGGGGAATTCGTTGTTAATAAGAATAATTTGGGTTTAAATATCACGGTTTGGGTTTAAAGGGGACTTTTTGTAACCCTTTTGCACAAGCTTTCTTACGCTTAGTAGATTATGCTTCAACCCTTCAACATAGAACACATTTGGTACACGTTTTTCTTGTCCCTTTACTTCTCCACAGCCTAATACGTCTAATTTTTTTTTTATTGTCTATGGTTCTAACTTCTCTTCTCTCGGATTCATCTAGTTTGGTGAAAAGGTTTTTGTCTCCGGTCATGTGATTGCTCCACCCGTTATCTAGATACCAACATTCATTTTTTGGAGTTTCCGTCTTAACTTAGGTTATACAATAATAATACTACATAATAACGAATTAACATAAACAAATATTAATTCATATCTAATGTAGCTTATATCAATATTCTAATAGTAATCCATTGGTAATAGTGTATTCTCCACCAGAGAAGACTTGTCTGCCATCGGAGAAAATTTGTTGGTAATCCCTCACTAAACTATTCGTCGGTGATCCCTCGGTGCTTTCCCTTGGTAATCTATGGTAAGCCAAATTTCCCTCACCCATATTATCGATGGAAACTCGTCGATAACCATTTTCTCTGACACATCCAAGGCTAATACCACATAGGCTGTAGACATGAGAGATGTTGTGTTTATAAGGAACATGTGACGTCAAATATCGCCAACGTATTTTGGGCATAATGATTGTGGATGGGAGAAGAATCCTACAGTCAAACATGCTCAGGTTGGACTAGTACTAGGATGGGTGGCCTCTTGAGAAGTCTTCACCGGGTAAAACAAAAACATATATGTGAGCTACTTGTGGATAAAGTAGACAATATTGGTGGTACGACATGTCAAATGTTACAAATGGTAACAAAGCCATTCTTGTTTTGTTTGGGATGGTTGGACATACTTCATCGACACTGATGAATCCCCAAGGGTGTTCAAGATAACACTTTAGGTAAATCCCACATCTTTTATAGAGAGGGTGATACAAACCTCATCGAGAACGGAGAGTCCATTGCAGTGATTGTATCACCTTAGAAAAATCTCACATGTATTATGAACATAAAAGATGTTGGGTTCATAAGGAACATCGGACCTCAAATATAAACCAACGGGTATATGTCAGGTAGTACTAGGATGGGTGATCTTCTAGGAAGTTACCACCTAATAATAAAAAACCAAATCCATGAGCTCTTTGTGGACAAAACAAATATTATTGGTGGTAGAAGAGGTCGCAAGTTATATTCACTATCGAATTTCCTAAAGAACTGTTAGTCGGTGATACTAATTTATTTAGTCGTGTGGTTGATTGAGAAAAAAAGATAATAGGTTACTAAAAAAATAAAAAAATATATCGATTGAAGAAAAAGAATATAGACAATGTATAACAAGTTGGTTAGAAGGAAATGTATAAAAATAAAGATGATGACATAAAAGGTGTAATAATTATTATAAAACTAGTTTCTTAATTATATTTAAAACCACATAAACAACTTTCTAATCAGCGCCATTCTCTAATGAGGAAGTCAAAGAAGCAGTTTTCGGGTGTGGTGATGACCGTGCCCCTGGCCCAGATGGCTTCAATTTTCGGTTTATCAAGCATTTTTGGGATTTTTTTGAGGAAGACTTTAGGGGCATAGCTGGTCATTTTCATGCGTCGGGTAGGATAAATGTTGGGTGTAGTACTTCGTTTATTACCCTCGTTCCCAAGTCAGCTGACCCGGGTAGCTTAAATGGTTATAGACCTATTAACCTGGTTGGTGTCATTAGTAAATTCATCTCCAAGCTTCTGGCCAATCGTCTTAAGGTGGTGGTGGGGTCAGTGATCTCAGACTCGCAGTCGGCCTTCTTAAAGGGTAAGTTTATTTTGGACGGCCCTCTGGTAATTAATGAGGTCATCAGCTGGTGTAAGAAGAACCGTAAGCAAGCTTTTTTGCTGAAGCTTGACTTTGAAAAGGCCTATGATAACGTCAACTGGAATTTTTTGCTGGATACTATGTCTCATATGGGTTTTCCGCCTATTTGGATCGATTGGATTCGGGGAATTGTCTCATCAGCTAGATCCTCTGTTTTGGTGAATGGGTCCCCCACTTTCGAGTTTCAGTGTGGCAAAAGTTTGAGGCAAGGTGACCCTATTTCCCCTTTCCTGTTTATCATGGTTATGGAAGTGCTTGCTTGTATGCTTGTCAGGGGGGTCGAAGTTGGTGTGTTAAATGGGATCCGATGCCCTCATGATGGTCCGTCTATTTCTCACCTCTTGTTCGCGGACGATGCAATCATTGTTGGAGATTGGTCTAAAGTAAACATAGAGAACATGGTTCGGATTCTCAGATGCTTCCGTATTTGTTCAGGTCTGAAAATAAATCTGGATAAGTGTAACTTTTTCGGCCTTGGTGTTGAGTCTTCGGAGGTGGATAGGCTGGCTTCGATCGTCGGTTGCAGGGTTGGTGGGCTGTCGTTCAAATATTTGGGGGTCATGGTGGGGGCGAACATGAATAGGGTGGTAAATTGGAAGCCGGTATACGACGTGTTTGATGCTCGGTTATCTAAGTGGAAATCTTCGTGTTTGTCCATAGGAGGTAGGGTGGTGTTAATCAAAGCCGTATTAGAAAGTTTGCCGGGGTATTATTTTTCAATCTATAGAGCTCCGGTCATGGTTATTAACGATCTTGAGGCGAAGATTAGAAAGTTTTTGTGGGGTTTTGCGGACGGGATAAGGAAAATGCATTGGGTTAATTGGGATAGAGTGGCTCTTCCTAAAGCGAAAGGCGGTTTGGGGCTTTCAAAGCTTTTGTCGATTAATATTTCTTTGCTGTCCAAGTGGGGATGGCGCTTCAAGACGGAGAGCAACGCTTTGTGGAAAAGGGTGGTGGAGGCCTTCCATTTCAGCAGGAAGAACTGGGATTTCATCCCCAGTCGCAAAGGCTCGAGTGGTCCTTGGTCCAATATTGTGAAAGTTTTGTCTAGGACTATTTTATCGGGAACTCCGCTTCGGCGTTTTTTCAAAGGTGTATTAGGGGATGGGAAAGGCATCAGCTTCTGGTTGGACCCATGGATAGGTGATGTTCCGCTGAAAGACTTGTGCCCGTCATTATTTAGTCTCGATAGAGATAAAAGGTGTAAGGTGTTTCATAGATTGAATCGGTCTAGTGGGGTTTTGGTTAGAAATTGGGATTGATGTAGACAGCCTACGACGGGTCAAGAGATTGTTGAGCTGGCTCGGCTTTATGAAAAGCTGGATTCAGTCTCGTTTTCGGGTCAGCTTGATAGCTGGTCTTGGATCGGGTCAGAAGATGGGATTTATAGCGTGGGGGCAGTCAAGAATCTTTTTGTGGCGGAGAAAGATGTTAGTAATTTCTGTATATTGGATTGGTGTAAGTGGATCCCGGCGAAATGCAATATTTTTGCATGGCGAGCTGGGCTGGACAGGCTTCCAACTGCTGTGGCGCTTAGGAGAAGAGGCATTTTTTTAGAGGAGACTTTATGTCCTTTTTGCTCGGAAAATGAAGAAACAGTAGATCATATTTTCACGGCGTGCAGCTTTTCATCGGTCCTTTGGCAGCACCTTTCTGTTTGGTGTAGGGTTCCTTCCCTTTACGCTTTCTCCTTTAAGGATTTGATGGAGTTCCAGCATTATTCGGGGCTTTCGGGTAAAGGAAAAGAGATTCTGCACAGCGTGATTATCATCGGATGTTGGAGTCTATGGAGGAGGAGGAACGATCTCAAGTTTAACAACAAAGTGGCTCGGATGGAAGAAGTTATCTCGGAAGTTAAATCCTTCGGTTTCCTTTGGGCGAAGAATAGAGCTAAATTAGATTCCTTATCTTGGTCTAACTGGTGTAAATTTGTAATTATGTAATCGTGTGTGTTGTTTTTGTGTGGCCGCCCCGTTTCGTGGGTGTGTCGGTTTTTCTAATAAAATTCGCCTTTCAAAAAAAAAAAACTTTCTAATCAAGACTATTGGCTAAAAACTCGATGATTGGTATTTACTTTGGCCCACACATTTGACACCTCTATGATGACCACAAGTATCATTTTCACACATCTCTCTCTCTCTTGATTCTCTTTATCAACAGTTTAACTAGATTTATGGTATTGTCAAAATTAATCATTTATCATATAGGTGAAGGTTCATTTGAGAAGAATCTTCGTAAAAGAATAAAAAATGAATTAATCTAGATCCTATATTATTTTGATCAACGGTTGTGAATCAAGATGTCATTTTTGTCCGCTTTTAATTAATGTTTTAATTACTAAGGGTAGTATGGACATTTTGATGTAGAATATTAATAAATATTTTAAAGAGTTACTTAAGTCTTATTAATGCAACCATAAATTACTCTTTCACCATCATTAATGTATTGGCTTCTACACAAATTTTATTAGAAGTAACAAAATTATTTAAAAATTTTGTGTCCTGCACATATTTTATTATGAGTCGTAAAATTATTTAAAAGTGTTTGAGTCCTACACATTCTGTATCTTACACCAAAATATTGTTTTAATGGTGTAGGAAAAGTCGAAAATGTAAGATTATGTGCATGATTGTTTTTATTGTTTAAGGTTCACGAACTATTTTATAAGATAGACTCATTAAATGATTAGAGTTCATTAATTTGAATAGCAAAAATAAATAATAGACTCATTAAATGATTTGTTCAAATTACCTTTGTATCCTTTATTTTTTTTATTCTTAATTTTTAATTTCTTCTCATTTGAACTCTCCACTTATGATACATAGCTATAAATATTGTGTTTTTATCATTTAATGATTTAAAAAATATGAAGGATGTACCCTTCAAGAAGGGGTAACCTCCGTTACCCCTTGACGCTCTGATGATAGTGTAAATTTTGGAAAAATTTCATGTTTTTCGATTTCGTTATTCATTTTCTTTGAAACGTTGGCCCTATAATAACTTTCTAGATCCGCCACTGATTATGATATATTGCAATCAAGGCTAGGGAGTTGGCTGCAAAGTCCAAATTTCCTAAAAAATGTAAAAAGTCATAAACCACAGTACTCTCAACCATTAAACACACAAAAAACCCACAAATAACATAATGAAGATTACTAAAACATCATATATGTAGGTTTTGTACTGTGTTTTGGATGATAAGGTTCTGATTATGGAATGACAAACATTACTGTGTTTTATGTTGATTAGCATATTTTGTTTTATATTCATAGTTCTACGATGGTGTGTTTGAAGTTTTTAGGGACTATTAGGGTTTGCATATGGTGTTTTAGTAATTTTCACTCTATTATTTGTGAGCTTTAGATGTTTTTTTTGGCTGAAACTATACTGTTTTATGACTTTTTATACTTTTAAGAAATTTGGATTTTGTAGCTGAATCGATATGGTGTTTCTATCATTTAATACTTTAAAATTTATGATTACTAATTTATCACAATAATGCATACCCGTTACAATTTATGAAGATATGTGTACATAACCACAAGTATCATCTTCACATTTCTCTCTCTCTCTCTTGAAAATGAGCATGGTACTATTTTTAACAAGAACAAGAACAAGTAACTTCATCAAGAGAATCATATGCAGCAACCCAATATTAAGCCCTTATCAACCAACTTCTTCTTCTTCTTCTTCACTCCCATCTCATCTTAGTGGTTCGAATAATCGAAGCAACGGAAGATATTCGTATTCATGCAGCTCAACATATGCAACTTTTTTGGGGGCTCGCGGTTACAGCTCCATGAAAGCTGGGGAACAGATGTTATCTGAAGAAGAAGATGTTGATGACGGTGAATTTGCTTTAGAAGAAAATAAGGTCAATGTATTAATTAATTAATACTTTGTTAATTGTTTATTGTTGGGATCATATATGCACTTACACGTTTCATTAAGAAAAATATTATGAAAGTAAGTAATGATCCGTTCTAATAATAAAAAGAGTAAACCGTAAAAATGGTCTTTGAGGTTTGGTCACTTTTGCCAGTTTAGTCCAAAACTCAAACCTTTTGAATCTGGGTCCCCGTGATTTTAATTTTGTTGTCATTTTCTTCCAAAATCAAAATCTGGTAAAATTTTTCAGTTAACATCCAGCTTTTCTGTCTTTTCCCTCCCTTTAACAAAGGGCAAAATTGTCTTTTAATGTTTTATTATAATAAATTAAAGAGTTAAATGTCGTTTTAGTCTCTGTGGTTTGGGTCATTTTGCCAGTTTAGTCCAAAGGTTTCATTTTTCACCTGTGGGTCCAAAAAGATTTCACCGTTGCCATTTTAGTCCGTTGGGTTAACTTCATCCATTTTTTCTGTTAACGAGAAGGGCAATTCGGTCATTGTATATGTAATTCTGTTAACTAGAAGGGCAATTCGGCTATACACAATGACCGAATTGCCCTTCTCGTTAACAAAAAAATGGATGAAGTTAACCCAGTGGACTAAAATGGCAATGATGAAACCTTTTTGGACCCACATGCGAAAAATGAAACATTTGGACTAAATTGGAAAAATAGCCCAAACCAAAGAGACTAAAATGACATTTAACTCTAAATTAAAAAAATATGACCATTTTACCCTTCATTAAATGGGAGGAAAAAGACAGAAAACCTGTATGTTAACTGAAAAATCAGACCAGATTTTGATTTTTGATAAAAATGGCAACAAAATTGAAACCAAAGGGACACATGTTCAAAAGGTTTGAGTTTTGAACTAAAGTAGCAAAAATGACCAAACCTCATGGACCATTTTGGCAGTTTACTCATAATAAAAATATGAGTAAATTATCAAAATCGTTCTTGAGGTTTGGGCATGTTTGTCATTTTCATACAAAACAACTTTTTTATACAATATAGTCCTTCACTTTTGGGATCATTTGTCATTTTCATCCAAACAACTAATTTGTTTTATTTTTTCTATCAAACATTTGGATGAAAATGACAAAAAATCCCAAATCTCAGGAACGATTTTGGCAAAAAAGTCAGACGTTTGAATGAAAATGGCAAAAAAAAAAAAAAAAAAAAAGGACTATATGGTACAAAAAAAAGTTGTGTTGGATGAAAATGACAAATATGTCCAAATCTTAGGGACGATTTTGGCAATTTACTCTAAAAATATTATGTGAAATGTGAACTAACTTTTATAACTGTTTATATGTGAATTGAACTGTTATTGCATTTTCATTTTGCATCGTTTACGCTCTGTTCCCGAGTCTCATTTAACCGGGGGGGGGGGGGGGGGGAAGAGATGAAAATATGAAAAAAATCATGTTTCTAAGATTTTTTAAGGATAGAAAGGAGGAGAAAGAAGGGAAAAAGGAAGAAAATTTGTTAATATATTTATCCTCCGAAATCGGAGAGATTAAGAGAGAAAATATTATTAATTACTAAATTGCACTCATATCTAATTAAAATGTTTTATGTTTAAATGGTATAATGGTAAAATTGTTCCTTTCTATTCGTTTCCTCCTAATTCAGGAACACATAAAATGCTTGATATCTTCTCTTTTCCTTTACTTTTCATTAAACTCGGGAACACGAAAAAATCACATATTTTCCTTCATTTTCTCTCTTAATTTATTTTCCTTCTCAACCACCTGTTAAATGAGACTCGAGAACACAGTGTTAGATTTCTTTACATAATTTATAACCATAATTGAGATTTTATGGTTTTCTTTGCAAAATCACAAATTGCATTTCTTTTTTTTTTTTTTAAACGAAAACAAACATGTGAAGATGCGTTCAACCGAAGACGAAGGAAGCTTTGAGGGTTGAATCGAACACTTGAACCCTGATTGAGTCAATGGTATTGAGTTTAGGGCTGTGTACGGTTCGGTTCGGTTTATTCAGTTAATTTCTCGGATTTCGGTTCAGTTCGGTTCGGTTAATTTAGATTAATGACAAAACCAAACAATGGCTAATTTTTTTATTTAGAAATACATGTAATTGATGTATAAATATATGAAATTGATGTATAAATACAAAAAATGGATGTATAGATACATGAACTGGATGTATAAATACATGAAATAAATGTATAAATACATGCAATAGATGTATAAATTCATGAAATGAAGGTATAAATAAATGAATGGAAGTATAAATACACAGTATAAAACATGAAATAGAGGTATAAAAGCTAGAAATATATGAAATTTAATGGTTCGGTTAGGTTAACCGATGGCAAAGAAAAAATAACCGATAACCGATTTCGGTTAATTCGGTTTCGATTAATTTCGGTTCGGTTTTATCGATTTTTCGATTCGGATTTGATTAACAGTTCAATTATTTCTCACCCTTAATTGAGTTGTATGTATTTAAGTTAGTTAGGCTGATGTTAGTCTTTTACTTTACTTTAAGTGTAAATAAGTAGTCCTTTGTATTGAAAGACATTAAAAGAAAATTTACATTTCTCTTTCTAGCTTTGGAGTAGGTTAGTTTAGTTGACAATGTCACCACAAATTATTACTTTGCTATATGATAATAATACAAATGAATGACACTTGTTTTATAATATTATAATAACCTATTATTAATACAATAATAATAATTATGAGCAAATGGTATCGAGTACCGGTACCGGTATCAAATTTACCAAATCGAGTGTATTTTCGGTACCTGTTCGACACCGATATTCACCGGTTTTTACCCTCAATTACCGGTGTCGTACCAGTACCGACCGTTACCAAACCGTACCGTACCAGGTATATTTGATACAGGTACCCACTTTTGGGCCTATATATTAAAAATAGAATTAAATCAATAGTAACATCACTAAGTGATGAGCAAATGGTATCGGGTACCGGTATTCACCGGTTTTTACCCTCAAATACCGGTGTCGTACCAGTATCGACCGGTACCGAACCGTACCGTACCAGGTATATTCAGTACCGGTACCCACTTTTGGGGATTTCGGTAACAGCATTTTCGGTACCGGTTGGTACCGAGCTCATCAAATCCTGTAGCAACGTAACAATGCAAGTAATTGCACCGTTTAGATTACTTTTCATACACACAGTAAGTAAATTGTATTTCATTTGAATGAGGTTTTATATACACAACAACTTATTTCGCTTCCTTTTTTGTCTTTTTCTGTAATGAATGAATTATAGCATGTAAAATTAACTTGGATATTTAGATTATTGATGAGCAAATCGTATCAAATCCTGTAATCAAACCGGTATCGTATCGGTACCAAATTTACTATACCAAATCATTTTCGGCACCAATTTGGTACCCACCTTTTGGCGTTTTCAGAATCGTTACTTTCGGTTCAACACCGGTCTAGCACCATACCTGTATTTATTGATTTTTACCTTCAAATACCATACCGTATTGTACCGAGCATTTTCGGTGCAGGTACCTAATTTCGATGATTTTCCGGATCGGTACTTTCGGTGCCGTTACCGGTACCGAGCTTATCCATATTTTAACGTGTTAGAACCAAAATAACTGAACTGAAAACAACCGAATTTCCAACGTGTAGGACGTGTGGGGTCCTATTATTATATATTAGGTTATTTAAAATCTTTTTTTAGAACGGAGTGACTATCCTTACCATGTCATTTTTATTTATTGTTTGATATTCGGTAGCTGCTTGCCGTTGCTGACACACGTTTTGCAGTCATTGGGTCCTCGCCGCAACGCGCGGACATAAAATCAACTAGTTATTTAAAAAAAAACTGCAAGGAATTTCACATTTTATAAAGTTCTTATCTTTAGTTAGAGTTGAAGGCATTTCATCAATTAACATGTTATATTTTTAATTATTTGGGAACAAAACTAGACAAATGATAGTGACCGGTTTTGGACACATGCTAATTAAAAGTGACCGGTTTTGGACTTTTGATTTTGATCTACCAACCACTTCATAATACATCGTGACATTGAGCTAGCTCTTTAACAAGACTGAAAATAACTTGACATACGTTTAAGGAAAAATATCTGGTTATAACTACTGTTGTTAATCGCGACAGGCTATGGATTTTCCAGGTGGCAAGATCACGTATACAACTGAGATTAACTTTCTTCCTGCTTCGTCTGATAAGAGGGTGCAATGTTATCGAGTACTTGATAAGGATGGTTACCCGATCTCATCTAACATGTCGGAATTAGTAATGATCCATCTTTCTATCAACCGATAACTTGTTTCGATTAGCCTGAATATTTAGAGTAAATTACTTTTTGAGTGTCTGTGTTTTAGTGGTTTTAACCACATAAGTCCAAAATTCTAAAGTTTAAGGTCCTGAGTACCTGGATTTTCATTTTGTAACCCTTTGTTTTATTTTTTAAATTTAGGGTTTGGGTTTTGATTTATGAGAGATAGGGTGATTTTAATTAGTTTTTGTTTTATTTTTTTTATCTATAGGGGTAATTTGGTCATTTGACAAATGTTAACAGAAGAATTATAACGCCGACTAAAAGGGTTAGAAATTGAGAATTTGGGTATTCAGGGCGTTAAACATTTTGATTTTAAACTCAAATGGTTAAAATCATTAAAACACAGTGACTCAAAAAATAATTTACTCCTGAATTTATTTTTCATCAATTTCTTTGATGTTTTGTTTTTTTTTTTAGTTTTTATACACACACTTATATAGTTTACTTCTTTGTTATACTTAGGTGAGTAAAGAAGTTGCACTGAAAATGTATAAAGGCATGGTTACCCTTAATATTATGGATAAATTCTTTTATGAGGCACAAAGGCAAGGAAGATTATCATTCTATTTAACCTCATTTGGTGAGGAAGCTATCAACTTAGCATCTGCTGCAGCACTTAGCTCCGACGATATAGTATTGGCTCAGGTTTAAACTATTTCAATGATATAAACAAGAAAAATAGATACAACTGTATATATTTTTTAAATAGGCACCACAAGAGAGTATTTTCTTGCTATTGTTTTACAAGAGAGGTTGTCACCCCTACCAATAGCGACTTCCTGGTCTTAAAATGTGTGCATTGTGAACTAGCCAGATGATTTGATAACCCCTTAGAGCTCACCCCTGGTCAAGAAGCTAGTGCACACATTTTAAGATCAAGAAGTCACCCATGGTACAACCACTTATAAAGAAGAGTAAAGTGTCATTTTCTTCCCTGAGGTTTGACCAGTTATACGACTTTTGTCCAACGGTTTGTTTTTTCGCATCTGGATCTAAAAGGTTTGAAATTTTGTCATTTTCATCGACTCTTTAACTCCATCTATTTTCTCCGTTAAGTTAGGGATATTTTCGTACATAAAATGAAAAAAGACCAAATTGTCCTTTAAGTAAGTACTTATACATTATGCAAAATGCTTGTATATAAAGTGAAAACGACTGAATTGTCGTTTAAGTTAACAAAAAAAGATAGAAATACCCTGACTTAACGGAGAAAAATGGATAGAGTTAACGAACTGAATGAAAATGACAAGATTTCAAACCTTTAGGATCCATATGCGAAAAATCAAAATTTTGAATGACAGTAACAAAGTTGGACAAACTTTATGGACGAAATAAAATTTTATTCTATAAAGAAAAGTATGCCCTCCTTGTGAGACAATTCTTAGGAAAATACCTTTTTGTGATGGAAGTATTAAGTATACATCTACTTAGGGTGAGGGGGGCACTCCCCTAAGAGGGGAGTCCCCTCTCTTACGCATAACCAATCCTCGTGTGCCACGTCAACTCCCCTCTTAAACTCCCCTAACACCCTAAATTGATGGCGCCACTCCCCTCTTAGGTGACTTGGTTTTTTATTAGAAAAAAAAAAAAGGAAATCAGTGATTGGTTGAAAGTGAGGCTGGCCCCACCAACAACCCTCCCCTTCTTCGGTGAACTCCCCCCGAATCCCTTCCCCGAATCGGGTCACCGCAGGGATGGCGGCGGTGTTCCCGATCGGTGGATAGGGTCACCGATGCCCTCCCCGCTGTACGCCCCGTTCACCCTTATAAGAATAAATCTTAACTAGATGTCAATGTCACATCACATCATTAAACTTTATGGACGAAAATGAAAGTTTACTCTAAGAAAATTACTTAATACCCTCCTTGTGAAACAATTGTTGTATTAAATATACACCCACCTATAAGGCTGATCGGTATGGTGACGGAGATGAAGACGGGACGGGATGAAGACGGAGGGGGCGGGATGGGGTGACGGAGAGGACGTCGGAGAGAGAAGAAAGGGGGCCCACCATTTGGATCGTCCTCAACGTCGATATTCCGACGTTGAAGACGGGGACGGAGCTCGACGGGAGGGGGGCGGGATGGGGTGACGCCGGCGCCGGGCGGAGACTGGGTGGACGACGCCACCATACCAATCAGCCTAAGGATAAATATTAAATAGATGTCAATGTCACATCATAATTGTTTATGTATGATGAGGATGTAACACATGGTTTGTTATATATATAAAAGTTGAACATCTCTAAATTCTTGAAAGGTTGAAGGGGTTAATTTAAAAACTCATTTGAGTTAAGAAACTCATGAAAACTAATTATAACAATTAAATTTTTTAAACATATGTAATATATGTTATTAGCGTTATACAAAAAAAATTGTACCCAATTTTTAAACATGTATAACAAATTTGGTTCTTTACATGTTACACATTGTCACACATGTGTTACACAAAAAGAAAAATAAATATGTGACAAGTAACTACAAAAGTTTGTTTTTCTTAAATACATATAATAACATAGAGTTAAATCCCAAAATTGTCCCTGAACACTTTTGTCGCTTTCATCCAAAATAAGATTTTTTTTTTTTTTTGTAATTAGACCATAGAGGTTTCATTTTATTGTCATTTCCATCCAAATCAGTAACTCAGTCAAAATGTATCATTAACTCAGTCAAAAGAATAAAGTGGTAAATTACCAAAATCGTCCTTGAGATATGGGAATTGCCAAAATCTTCCATGAGTTAACGATACATTTTAACTAAGTTAGTGATTTTGATAGAAATGACAACAAAAATAAAACCTCAGGGTCCGGCTACAAAAAATTCTTATTTGGATGAAAGGGGCAAAAATGCCAAAACCTCAGAGTTGATTTTGGCATTTTACTCGATAACATATATTACATATGTTTAAAAAAATTGATTGTTACACTGAGTTTTCACAGGTTTTCTCAACTCAACTCAAATTTTAATTCTCATAGCTCATATAACACATTCGATTATGTTTAAAATCATGTAACCCAAATACAACCTAGGTAACACGAGTAAAACGGTTGAGGGTCGAGGGATTGTTAATAGGTTGTAAACGGGTTCAAGGGTTAATGCATGCATGACCACTCGTATTACCCATTTATCTCAAATGAAAATGGTTGACATTTGCTTATGGTTTAACCACATTTTGTTAACATCTTATATATTGCAGTATAGAGAGCCGGGAATTTTGTTATGGCGTGGTTTCACGGTGCAAGACTTTGCAAACCAATGCTTCGGAAACAATTCTGGCCATGGAAAAGGCAGGCAAATGCCAATTCATTACGGATCAAAGAGCCTCAATTTTATTACAATCTCATCACCCTTAACGTATGTCACTATAAATTTGTTAGTACTATATGTTGTTACGACATGCTTATTTTATCTACGTGTTGATGGTTTTTTTTGAAACCGAGTTGTTAGTAGTAATGTACAAGTGATCGAATCACAAAAGTACATTTAGTTTATTTTTCTAAGTTGACGTTGTGGAGTGAAACCGACCAAGTTCCCGTTGTGTAGCAAGGCCGAACCGGTTCCGGATGAACAATCAAACTAGTGTATTTTTGTATCTTAATCTATACCAAGTGCGGGTAAGATATCAATACTTTCAGAACCATTAGATATACCTTTTAATGGTTTTCAATCAATGTAAAACACCGCGACGATAAACTTTTAGGCATATCACGACTTTACTTTTGTGTTTTCTCTTTCAATTGTTATACCTAGTGCAGTATCGTATCGATACCGTAATGAACTAAACCGATGACCGAATTCCTGACGCAATGCGCAGGGAATTCTACTGGTACTTATATATAACATGATAGGTGACACATATTATTTTCTTTACTATTATATTAGTACATAAATCATTTGGGAGGTATAAAAGTTAACTATACATATGTAACAAATTTATGTTTTATATATGTACAATGCACTTTTTACTTGTTAGTTGTTTCTAAACAGATATTTGTTTCGAGCCGAGGGTCTCTCTGGAAACAGTCTCTCTATCCCTATGGATAGAGGCAAGGTCTGTCTACATCCCACCCTTCCCAGACCCTATAAGTAGCTTTGCTATTTGTGTGATTTACTGGGTATGGTTGTTGTTGTTGTTGTTGTAAACAGATATTTGTTGTACCCAAATCACCTCTCTTGTATTCTATTGCAACAAATTGTGCATGATCTAATTGTAAAAGTGTTTTATGTTTCATCGTTTGTTCGAAAACACATAGAATTAGTCGTGTTTTTAATGATGTTGTCACATTTTAAATCCTTATTTCTTGTTTTCCCTTGTAGAACACAACTTCCACAAGCAGTTGGTATGGCGTATTCACTAAAAATGGATAAAAAAGATTCATGTGTAGTGGCTTTTTTTGGAGATGGTAGTGCAAGTGAGGTATTATGCACCTCTTTGTTTTTACTCGTTATGTAATACTTTATGTGACAATATCTTTTGACAACATTATTTTCTTGTGAAGGGTGATTTTCATGCTGCTTTGAATTTTGCTGCGGTAATGGATGCTCCTGTTGTATTCGTATGTCGTAACAATGGATGGGCGATTAGTACTCCTGTCACCGATCAGTTTCGAAGTAATTGTTCCAACAATATTACTTTTAGTTACGCGTCTAGTGAGTCACAGTGTCACTAACCAGGGTCGGAGGTAGTGTGTAGCACGGGCTATCCCTCAACTCTGTCTCCGTATCGTAATTTTTTTTTTTTTTCTGTTTTATACAAAGGATACCCCAGATACAAAAAAAAAAAAAAAAAATTGGAATACCCCTGAATTTTTGGGCTAGATATGTCAGTGTCACTTACCAATATTTATTGAAACGATTTGCTTATGTTCAGGTGATGGGATTGTTGTAAAAGGCGAAGCCTACGGGATTTCAAGTATAAGGGTAGATGGAAACGATGCTCTCGCGGTTTACAATGTTGTCCGTAGTGCTCGTGAGATAGCCATCAGCGAACAACGACCGATACTTATCGAGGTTGATCTACATCTATATACACACATACACATACATACACACGTAGTAACTTATAAGTTACATCCATATTTGATTTTCAGTTTATATATTTTACTTTTCAAAGTAAAGTGTTTGTGATTTGTTTTATCTTTTATGCATTGTGATGTTGAAACAAATTACAAAAGGCCATGACATATAGAGTAAGTCACCACTCTACTTCTGATGATTCCACTAAGTATAGATCTGTGGATGAAATTGAACACTGGAAGACAGCGCATTCTCCTATAACAAGATTCAAAAAATGGGTCGAGAGAAAAGGTTGGTGGAGCGATAAAGAAGAATCCGAGCTTCATGTTACAGCAAAGAAAGAGGTAAATCGATCGTAAAAGTTTTCAGGAAATATTGCATGCATGCATGCATATTTATAAAACCAAAAGTTAGGGGCTGTTTGTTTATCTCTTAAAGAGACTCTTAATGGTTCAGATCTCTTACTGGTTCTACACTTAATCGTTCAGACTGTTTGTTTCGCGAGCAGATGTCTGAATGGTTCAGATATTTACCTCTGAATGGTTAAGCATTATACATAGTTTGAATGGTTGACATTTGCCTCTGAATGGTTAAGCATTATACCGGCCAGTGGCGGACCCAGGATTTTTTTTCAATGGGGTCCATTTTTTTCGGTGTTCAAAATTTTCATAACAAAATGTTAAAATTTTCGGGTCGGTGCTCGTTCGGGTCGGGTCATAGCGTGGTTTGAATTAGATTTTAGAAAAAAAGAGGAAAAACAAGCTATACAAGGATTGAACCCATGACATCTTGTTGGTGAAGAGAGAGATTTACCACTACACCAGCTTTCCTCTTCTTTCTATGGTGTCCACCTAATTGTATTTATGGGGTCCTTATATAATTTAATATACCGAATCTGCTACTTTTTTTAAAAACATTGGGGTCCGTGGACCCCGACCCACTCTATGTGGGTCCGCCCATGATACCGGCTCTTAATGGTTCAGACCTATTACTGGTTCAGCACTTAATGGTTCAGACCTATTATTGGTTCAGCACTTAACCATTCAGAAGTTGCCAAACAGCCCCTTAGTATTATGAGATGATTAAGTTAGTACTACATATTTGCAGGTTACACATGCGATAGATGAAGCTGAAAAGGAAGAAATGCCACCACTTAGAGATATGTTCACAGATGTATATGATGAATTGACTTCAAATTTAATGGAGCAGGAAACATTGCTTAGAGAAACAATACAAAAGCATCCACTTGACTTCCCTAAGGACATACCACTATGAAATCTTTTGAGGTTAATAAATTTGCAATATGTTGGCTATATGTTTCTATTTATTATATATATATTGTATATCACATAAACAAAATGCTTTACTTAATTCCTTTTTCTTTCTTTGAAACCCATAACCTCATCTATAATTTTACAACAATACCCTCTCTCAGTCATGTTACATGGCACCACCATCACCCAAACCCTACAAGTCATGTTGCATGTTGCACTATGCCCTTGTGAAAGTGTTGCACTTATCATCTTCCATTTACTTGCAAAATTTTTCAGGACATTTTCAATTTTTTTTTATGATTTTTTGTTTTTTTTTTTCAATTTTTTTAACGACCCGTACACGACATTGACTAAGACACAACTAGACGTTAGTTTCCCCTCCCCACACTTAAATTCTGCATTATCCTCAATGGAGCGAGAAACTACCTACGAAAAAGAATAAAAAATAAAAATACAACAATAACAAAAATGAAACAGACTCCCCTGGTTTAAGCGGTAGAATCCTCATAAGTCATGTTCCACAACGACCGCGTAGCATTTCATTCGCGGTTGCTTTCAATTCACCAAAAACTCGGTTCACTCTCTACAGGTGGTAGTCAGATCATCCCGATCCAAATAGAGATTGAGTATGAATAGTTCTGACGTCTGACTGAAAGCGAACCTGTAGAAATTTATGATTCAAACACTCAAATACAAAACAACACAAGAAATAGCGACAAAACAGGTGACAAAATCTTATTAAACCAACCCAAAAGAATTTCCCCCCAAATACCCAGAGATCTTACAATCGTAAGATCAAAACAATACAAGATACAGAAAGTATATAGATGATCATCCACTGATGATCATCAACACAACAATACAACCAATACAACTGAATAATCTCTCAGATACAGTTGAGAGATTATTCATACAAATCTCCGATCTCAAACCCTAGCGGAGAAACAATAACAAGAGAGAGAAAGTAAACTGGACAACTAACAAGAATGAAGGATATGAAAGCTTTTTATAGTGTGAAACTTAATAAGTTTCACTTTAGTCCAAATCTTCTGACTGAGATGATCGCAGTCCCCAGAATGTTACACAATGCACCCGTTAGATATTTTATCAGTTGGACCTGTTGCAACAAACCAACAACTAACAACCATATCAGATGAAATAAGCCCAATAACAATATAAGAGTCCAATAACAATAACTAAATGAATGAACACAATGATATAAGCCCAAATAATTTCAACATCCCCCCTTCATTCAATTGGTTTAAACAGATCAACTAAACCCAGTTTTTTACAAAATTCTTCATGCTGTAAAGCATTAAGACCTTTTGTAAATATGTCAGCAAGTTGACTTTCGGAGTCAACTTTAGTAGGACTTATAAGACCATCAACCACTTTTTCTCTCAAAAAATGCAAATCCAACTCAAAATGTTTAGTTCTTTCATGAAATACTGGATTAGCTGCTATTGACATAGCAGCTTGACTATCACATTTCAAAACCATAGGTAATTTGCAGTTAATGCTCAGTTCAGACAACAAATTTCTTAACCACATAAGTTCACAGGTAGCTGAGCACATAGCTCTGTACTCAGCTTCTGCAGTTGATCGTGAAACAGTGGTTTGTTTCTTGCTTTTCAAAGAAACAAGACATTCTCCTAAAAATACACAATAACCAGTTACTGATTTCCGAGTAGACAAGCACTTTGCCCAATCAGAATCAGCAAACCCATACAAATCCAAATTAATACTTTTCTTAAAGCTTAAACCTTTACCAGGACGTTGTTTTAAATACCTTAACAGTCTTAGAGCCAAGTCTAAATGCACCTCTTTTGGACTATGCATAAACTGGCTCAAAAACTGAACAGTATAACTAACATCAGGCCTTGTGAGAGACAAGTATATCAGTTTCCCAATCAGTTTTTGAAACTCAGTCACATTTTTAAGCAACTGCTGACTTTTATCAACTTTAGCAGTGACCAAAGAGCTTTGTTCTATAGGTGTATTAACAGGCTTACATCCTAAATACCCAAATTCATTTAAGAGTTCCAAACAAGACTTTCTTTGACTAAGACAAACAATTTTTTTATCATACAATACTTCAATACCTAGAAAGTATTTCAAAACTCCTAAATCTTTTATTTTAAAAGTTTCATTCAAAACATGTTTAACATTTTTGATATCATCATCAGAATTTCTAGTTATCACAATATCATCTACATACACCAACAGAAACACTGTCACATCTTTTTTTGACAAAATAAACAAGGAATGATCACATTTGCTTTGTATAAAGCCAATATTTAACAAGACATCAGTCAATCTTTCATTCCATTTCCTAGGTGCATGTTTAAGGCCATACAAGGACTTAACAAGTTTGCATACTTTTGATTCATTTTTAGAATAGTATCCTTGTGGTAATTTCATATACACATCTTCAGTAATAGTACCATGTAAGAAAGCATTATCAACATCAAGCTGATATAAAGGCCAATCAAAATGCACAGCCAAAGTTATAATAGTTCTAACAGAAACCATTTTGACCACAGGTGAGAAGTTCTCTCCAAAGTCAAGACCTTCTCTTTGGTTAAAACCCTTAGCAACTAGTCTGGCTTTAAACCTTTCTACTTCTCCACTAGACTTGTATTTAACCCTATATACCCATTTACACCCAATAGCCTTTCTGCCTTGAGGAAGGTTAGTTAGAACCCAGGTATTATTTCTGAACAAAGCTTCCATTTCTTTGTTCATTGCTTCTACCCACCTGGGATCATTTGCTACTTCCTCATAACAAGAAGGCTCAACTGTTTTATTTAATGAAGTAGTAAAACACAGGTTATCAACAGACAAGCATGAATAATTGACAACTTTATCCAAACTATACTTAACTTTACTATTTAACACAAAATGTTCAAATCTTTTTGGCAAAACAACTTTTCTATTTGATCTCCTAAGAGTAGAACTTGTTCCCTCAGATGGGTTGATCTCATCATTTGAAGTACTAGTGTCCTCTGCCCTACCAGACCCTTCACTACTACTACTTTCAACTCCAACTGTGGAATGTTGATGTTCAACATTGCTTGGAGTGGCAGATGTAGAGGGGATTGGTTGCTGATCATCACCAGTAACCTCATGAGATTCATGACTCCCCTCTTCATCATTGGGAATTATAGGATTATTGGTTAATACTTCAATACTATCAAAAAAATTTAAATGATTCAAACTATCAGTTAAATTTTATCTTGATTGGTTAACTGATTTGATTTATAAGGAAAGACAGTTTCATAAAATTTTACATCTCTAGAATAAAATTCTTTTTTATTATCTAAACTCCACAACTTGTAAATAACCAATCAAGATACACTTTTCAGCATTAAAAGACAACTTATCTAAATCATTTAGAATAGTACTAAAGCATAAACAACCAAATATCCTAAGATGTGCAAGAGAGGGTTTAAAACCGAACATTAACTCATATGGACTTTTTCCTAGAAGCACAGATGAAGGTAACATGTTAATAAGATAAAGAACAGTCAACACACAATCAGACCAGAAACTAAGTGGAACACCACTTTGGAACAACAGAGATCTTGCCAAATTTAAAAGATGTCGATGTTTCCTCTCAACCACACCATTTTGTTGTGGTGTGTAAGAGCATGACGTTTGATGCAAAATGCCTTTAGATTTACAAAAACTGTCCATTTTACTATTTACAAATTCTGTTCCATTATCACTTCTAAAAACCTTAACCTTTTTCTTAAACTGAGTTAGTATTAACTCATAAAAGTTTTCAATATTTTCAAACACTTCCATTTTATTTCTTAATAGATAGCACCAAACAGTTCGAGAATAATCATCAACTACAGTTAAGAAGTATTTAAATCCATCTCTACTAGTAACCCTATATGGTCCCCAAACATCTAAATGAATAATATCACATACATTTTTTGTTTTATGTTCACTTAATGGAAAGGGAACCCTGACTTGTTTTGCCCTATGACAAGTTTCACATGGATGTTTGGCAACATCAACAACACCTATATCATCTTTTAAAATCGACAAGATCTGATCGGCAGGATGTCCTAACCTACTATGCCACAGATTACTGTTGTTCAAACTATTAAAACACAAATTAACAGAATTACCATCTTTATTTACAAAGTATAGACCATTATCCTGTTTACCAGTCACCAGGATTCTCCCTGATTTCGAATCCTGAAGTAAACAAGTGTTTTCATTAAAAACAACAGTGATTTTATTATCTTTAGACAATTTATACACAGACAAAAGATTAACACTGTAAGTTGGAACAAAGAACACATCATTTAAAATGACACCTTTAGCAAGTTTTATACTACCAATTTTAGACACTTTAGCCTTGGTTCCATTTGGATGAGACACAGTTAAGTCATACTCAGATACATCAGTACAATCAAACATATCCTTATCAGTTTTGACCATGTGTTGGTTAGCACCAGAATCATAAATCCAGTTATAATCAAATCCAAAATTGATTAAACTAGAACAACACACAAATTTGCCTAAGGAATTAAAAACATAACTAGACTCACCTCCCATATTAGAAGGTTGAGGATCAGTACTGGTTTTTTTCACCCACAAGGCTTAAAAGTTTAGCAACCTGTTCTGGAGAAAAGGGAGATACAGAAGGAACAGAAGACACATTTGATCTAGAGTTTGAAATTTTTTTCCCAACCTGACCTCCAGGCTTCCTTTTGAATCCTGGAGGGTACCCAACCAACTCAAAACATCTATCAACAGTATGACCAAGCTTATTACAGTGAGTACACTTAAGACTAGGATTAGGACCTCTAAACTCCTTCCTTTTTTGCTCAAAAGACTGATTAGTTTTAGAAACAAAAGACACATTTTGACTTTTTGTTCCTATACTTGCATTTCTAGGTGATTCTTCTCCGGACACAATTGAAAAAGCAACTTTGACTGAAGGTAATGGCTCTCTAGTTAACAAGTTTGTTCTTACAGGTTGATAGACATCATCTAAACCAATAAGAAACTGCATTAGTTTAATTAAGGTAGAAAAGTCATTATAGTCTTTAGTAGCTTGACATGAACATGTAGGCAGTTGAAGCACAGTATCAAACTGCTTCCACATTGTGTTTAGCTTATGATAATATTCAGAAACTGAACTGCCACTTTGAGTAATACAATTAATTTTTTTATACAAATCATACACTATAGAGCCATCAACTTTGTCATAAGTTTCTTTCAGATCTGTCCAGACTTCAGAGGCTAATTTTGAAAAAAACTTGTCCTAAGTATAATTCTTCTGAAACAGAATTTAATAACTAACTTAAGACAACTGAATTACATCTGTCCCACTGACCACTTAAAACATCATCCTCATAATTCTTTTTACATTTTCCATCTATGAAACCTGTCACACCCCAACCGATGGCGGAATCATCGGGGCGCAGCACTAGGCGAATCAGATTGCTCAAGAGAATCCATAACAACTATATTGCGACAGTATTTAATGCGTTCATTATCCCATACTAATAAACAATTACAATCACATAAGCTGTCACGAATTTCCTGTTTTCTCAAACAATTCAAATCCGACAACCTAGATTTTAGGTGTGTTTCTAGACTTCCTAGCTTGATTTGATGTAGTCTGCGACTAAACCTGCAACATACGTTAAAATAATGTCAATACAAAAGTATTGGCGAGTATACAGGTTTGATATGTAATAGTGTAATAGATAAAAGCTACGAATTTCCACATACATAAACGTAATACACGACATATATACTCACAAAACTGATACTGCCAGCTAAGTCCTCGAGCTTCGATCGCGATTGCTAAACTAGACCCCGTCGGGCGCAATAGTACTATACTAGTCATGGTGGGACGTCGCGAGTATAAGTCATAGCACATATGTAACTAGCATCACGTATAACTATGCACATTGGTCATTCGCAAGTGATAAATAGTTTAAGCATTTGATGTGGTTTGATTTGATAGCAACGTATGTTACACCCAAAAGTGAAAAAGCAAAAAGGGTTCAAGTATACTCACAGTCGGTGTTCGGCAAGCAAACACAACTTGATTGGATTGATGGGAGCGCGTCTGAGATTAGCCTGGTTTCAGTTTGAGAGCGTAAGCGTCGAACAGTGCGTTAAACGGTGGTGAGTGAACCAACGGTCGGATGGCAATCCGATCGGATAGCCAGTCGATCGGGTGGTAATCCGTTCGGATGGTCATCCGATCGGATGACCATTCGATTGGATTGTCACTTTGCTTGGTGAAGAGGCGTTTGTGTATGATGGTTTGCCTTTTGAAGTTTTCGTTGTAGCATTTTGAAAACAGAGAAGTATCTCTACCTTTCAGGTCGGTCGATCGAACGGCCGGTCGATCGGGTGGCAACTCGATCGGGTGGCTGTTCGATCGGACGGTGATCCGATTGGCAAGACACTTTGGTTGTTGATAAGTTCACATCAGACTGGTCGCTCGATCGGGTGGAAACCCGATCGGGTGACAATCCGTTGGAACTGATGTGTGACGAGGATTTGTAAAACGTTTAAGTGTTGAGGATCCAAAAGTCAGCCGATCGGATGGTCGTTCGATCGGACGGCAGTCCGTTCGGACGCCAATCCGTTCGTTGTTCAGATCCTTGAATGTTTGAAAATTTGATTAAGTCTTGACCCCAAGTGCAACCCGACCGGATTGCAGGTCGATCGGGTGGCAGTCCGATCGGACGGCAATTCGATCGGACGGTAACCCGTCCCGCAATCTTATCGTTTTACATCTTGGCTATTTCGTTAAGTTTTTGCGATTTGATCGAGATGTTTCGACTACGAGCTAAACAATGGAACTTCACCAGGTCCGAGTCACCGGATCAGATGGGAATCACCTTGTCCGATCAGTTAACTGTTCTTGATGGTTGTTCGTGTTCAACACGCTAAGTCGGTCATCTCATTGATAGGAACCAGTTTTCAAACCGACACTTCACTATAGAAAGAGCAGAAGGTCTGTACGAGCTCTGTTTCTACCGGGTTTGAGTAAAAAGTTAAGAAAGTTTGAAGAGAAGCTTAGAAAACTTTGATTCAGCTTAGATTTGTGCGAGTTTATTGTTTATTCTCCGTAGAATCCATCAGATCTGGACTGTTCTTGATGAGATGAGGTCACACTTCATTGTTCATAAGAACTCCATGATGACATCACCTTAGAACGGCTCAAATCCAAAGATTTAACGGTGAAAAGGTGAGATTTGACGGTGAGAAAGATGAAGAAGTGTGCGTAGATTATAGAAGTACAAGATTTAGGTTCAAAACTTACAAGGATCGTGAGAAATCGAGAGAAAATAGCCCCAAAGCATGCTGGTTGAGTGAGAGCTGTCACATCACTGTTCAAGTGATGTGACAAGTGTTATTTATAGGCAAAAGGGGAGAGGAGGTGGTGCAGTGATTTGGATCGGATGGCTGTCCGATCGGTTGGCTGTCCGATCGGATGGCTGTCCGATCGGATGGCTATCCGATCGGATGGCCATTCGATCGAAGTGCCATTCGATCAAACGCCTCCCGCGAGCTGAGTTTTGGCGTTCCGTTTCGATTGTTAAGCGTTGCGATAGTTTGGTTACACATTCTCATCCACATTTCCATATATTTATTATAATTAGCTACGTTGGGTCGTATATACATATCCATATTTCAAAGTTGCGATACAATAACCGGGTTTCGTTTCGAATATGCGTTGCTTTGCGACGCTTCACGGTCATCGAGGAGGGTAGAAAAGGTCCTCACCCAACACCATCGTGAACGTTAATGTGTGTGATGCGATGTGCGTTTTGAGTAATGAGTTGCACTGCGACACATCACGGCTATCAAGGAGGGTAGAATTGGTCCTCCTTTGATATCTTCGTGGTTGTCAGCAAGTGCAATGTGATGTGATAGCGATAAAGTATGCGTAATATGCGAAAATATTTGCGAAATAGCGATGTATGCGATATAGCTACATTATGATTTGAATCTCTGGTACTAGGCGTAACGACTATAACGAGTAGTAACAACGCACGAACGTGCGGGTTGTTACAAAACCAAATTTGTTTTTTGCTTCTAAAGCCAACTTCATAGCACTAGACCAGACCCTATAGTTTTCAGTTCCTTTTAATTTTATACCAACAATAGTCAAAGAACTTGAATCACAAGGATGCAAAAATAAGGGATCTCCTATATCCAACTTACTAATCAAGGTCTGAGAAGAACCAGTCTGAGTAGCACCAGTATTATTGTAACACCCTAGTTTCCATTTAACGGTTTTACATATAAATACCAACAATTAGATGTTTAGTTAAGACTACACATACTATAAAAATATGGATTTATTAAAACCTTTTCAAATCAAAAGTTATTCGACATAACGTGATCAGATTCGTCGTTTAAAAAAAATGTGACGATGCAATGTGCGGAAGCATGTATCTTTATCGTGTTCGGTTCTTCGTTGAGCTTGATCATCTTTCGGCATCCAAAGAGTACCTACATTTCATAAACATGAAATGCTTTAGTCATACGGAGTTTAAAACGTATCTAAACAAGTCCGGGAAACAAAACTGATTAAAATATAATTTTTGTACAGGGTCCACCGTAAATTACGGTGGATACCGTAATTTACGGTAGCCCCTGTTTTGACCTGTTTCCACCGTAAGTCAGTAGAGAACTGCCGTAAAAGTTTCAACCCCACCGTAACTTACGGTGGGCACCGTAAGTTACGGTGGCCCCTGTATCAGCCCCTTCCTTTTTGCCGTCTTTGACACGAAAACTTTCGTATCTTTCAATCCGCTTGTCCGTTTGACCTACCGTTTCTTCCTACATGTTTGTAATTTGATTCTCCATCATATGGATTTAAAATCCAACATCCGGATTAACAAAATTTAAGACTTTTAAGTCTTAGGCTTATTACCCTTTTTACCAAATTTTGACTCGTTCGATTTTTATCAAACAAACAAGTTTGTTTGACCCTTATTTATCATAAACCTATTAAATTCAATGATGTTTAACATATTGGGTTCCAATTACAGGTTCATTTACATTCTTAATCCCATTTTCACTCATACGCTTATTTTGACCCGTTAAGGGTATTTAAGCATATTTTAAGCACCAAACGCTTTCATTCGTTTAAAAAAAAAACATATGTCCACATTTCTTATTAAATGACCTCCCACCACAACTATATTTGTGGTGGATTCAATGTGGTGATTTATATATTACAAATTTTACCCTTCAAATTATTATTTTACGGCAAAGACTCTTTATAGAGTCATTTGACCAATATTTTACATCTTTCGCTTTTCATACTTATTCAAAGTATTGACTTGATTATAAAACTCGTTTTCAAGCGACTTCTAAGGGTTGCTTGCTTAATTTCACTTACAAGGGCGTTTTGGTCATTTTTAACTCTTCTTTTACGGCGAAGGGCTTGCTTAAGCCATGCACGCCCAAAATCTCATTTTTTTTAACCAAATCTTGTTTTCAAAACACTCTGTCCATAATTTAAATCCTTCGGTTCACCTTTTAAGGTAACCGAATTTTCCCTTTTTACTTTACCTAACTCTCATAGAACTTCAAGTTCTAAATGATGAGTTGATCTATTATACATACCTGGCTCGGATCAACTTTTTAACCCGATTTTAATACCTTGCTTTGAAATCGCTAATTAAGTAAGATGCGAGTACCCATTGGATATCTATTCCTGTAAGCATATAACTCGACAAAAATCATTAGTCGATATTGTCAAAAGGTGATGTCTACACCTTTTGACCCGTTTGGCCAAATTGACCGATTATATTGGCAAGATGACATTTATTACCACCTCGTGTATATGACTTGCTCCGATTTACACCGTGCGGTCACTTTACTTTAACTCCATTTCTTAACACTTTTTGGCCTACTATGGCTTACGTCATAATTATCTTTTTCGTAACTCGACAAAAGGATATTCTGAAATATATAACTAGTGTAAGATATACTTACCTTGCATCCGAATTACGCTTTTCCTTCATACTTGCTTCGTTTGACCCGCTTCCTTTCCAAGCCTCCACCTAGCTTGTCAAGCGTCAAACTATCATCATAATTCGTAAGACGGTTAGATTAGTCATCATTAATTATGACTATTCCATCTTACGGGTTTTACATCAAAATTCACCATTTGATTTCATTTTGGTCAGTTTGACTTTTAAAGGTCAAACTGCCTATTAACATAAGTGATTATATCATAAACCCCGACAATTCATTTAAGCACTTTGTCAAGTATCCGATAGGCATTATTCTCACGCCACTGTTTTAACTATTTTTCAAATCTAAGTTCATGCTATTATTAACACCCATTTAACTTAGCTCTTGATTATCAAAGTTAATTATTCATTTGTTAAGCAAGAACTAAAGGTTTCCATCTACATGTAAAACCCGTTTCATCATAGCATTAGACATTCATCCGGACATCAATGTAATCAAGTTCTACATATTAATTAGTAGACATCATGATTCCAAACACTTATTTATATGAACAAAATCACTAGTTTCATCATAATTTATTAAACCCCTTTCATGAAAGTATGATCTTGTACCCAATTTCATGGTTTAAATCAAACACCCTCCATTCATTATCATGCATGATGATTCTAAACATAATCTTATCATAAATTTCATCATAACAATAAAACCCATTTAGCTAGGTGTGGTGATTTCAACTAAACACCTAAATCATAGCAATTTATTCTAAATCTTCACTTAGGGTTTGTTCCTAAGCAATTATACATCTCAAATTCAGCCATAACTTCTGTGATACATACTGTTAGTGCAGTATGTCTATCGCCTCCGTCATCTCAAGATCGTAGCTGAAAATGTTTAAACTAGCCTTACATTGTAATATTAGATAGAAAATGGCAAGGTGGCATTATTGTAAATAAGGAGAGTCTCCTTATATCCTTTGCCTATAAATAGGAACCTAAGGGTTAGTTTTAGAAACTTTTGACACATTTGGTCATTTGCACTTTGGAGAGCTCTAGTGTTAGAGAGAGAAAGCTAGAGAGAGAAAGTGTTGTGCACGTGATTCAAGGTGTTATACGCTATCAAATCTTTGAATAGAATCACAGTTATAATTACTGTTCGTGTGTTCGGTCTCGTTCGTGTACGGATTCCGCACGTCACACGTTCGGTTCGCAATCGAAACGGAATCAAAACCGGTCCTAACAAGTGGTATCAGAGCAGGAGCTCGATTGCACGGATCAAACGCACGATTTCGTTCAAGATTTGATCAGATTCAGAGCAAAAATCATCCAGATTTGTCAAATTTCTCATATCTTTCTTGTTCTTCACGTTTTTATCTGATTTTTGTCAATTTGAACAGGTTTTTACGGTCGAAAATTGCTGATTTTTGGATATGTTGTGCGAAAGTACCCGATCTACAAGCCTACAAATTTTCATATCTTAATTCAAAGCCGTTTGGAAGAAATCTTAATTTTTGTGGTTCGAAAGTTTGTAAAAATGTTGAATGTTGCTGCTGTTATGGTTACTCGCACGGATAGTTTATCCGGGTTGACCTTAGTTGACTATCCGGACGGATAACTTTACTCGTGCGGATAGTTTATCCGGGTTGACCTTAGTTGACTATCCGGACGGACAACTTACTCGTGCGGATAGTTTATCCGGGTTGACCTTTGTTGACCTATCCGGACGGACAACTTGTCCGGACGAATAAGTAATCCGCATCAAAGTAATACGTGTCACAATATCTCACCCGATCAAGTCACTTAGTCAACATATTCAGCTTGTCAGTCAAATTTATCAGCAAATCACGTGATCATTCTGCATTCGGTGAACATGTGAAATTGTGTAAATCAAGAGTGCATGTGTAACACCCCGAAAAATTTACGTCCTATAATGTCTTGACACGTGTCATAACCTTTGAACGTGTGAAAGAATGTTCTTGAAGGACTAAAGTTGACAAACAAAGAAACTATGTGAATTTGAGGGTTCAAAGTGTCAACAATGAATAATTATACTTCACAATAACCCTACATGATGTTTGTGACCTTAAACGAATGGATCATGGATCATACAAAGAGAATTGTGAAAGAAAGTGAGAGATTACAAACGACAGGGGTTAAATGTGTCAACATGTTAAAGATATACCTCTGAGTGACCTTATAGCAAACCCGAAGCCTTGTAACGATTAAATATGCTCACTAGAATGTACCATAAAAATTTCACCAAGTTTCGATACCGTATGAGAAAGTTGTGATAAAATTCGTGTACGAGGGTTATAAGTGTCAACGTTGAAATTTAGGGTTTTTCGGGTGATCACAAAGTTACCCGAGGACTTGACAAAGATGGTATAAGCCTAGAAGCCCTTAGAATTCATTTTAGAAGGCTCAAAATGCAAGAAACAATGAGAAAGCGATGTTTCGGGGGACCAGGGACTAAATTGCAAATTTAAGAAGCCTGATGGTAGGCTTGCGCATCGTAGCGGTTTAGTTGTTGCGCATCGTATGATGCTCTGCGCATCGTAGGTCTTAGACCCCTACGATGCGTATGGACTGCCCAGTTGCGAAACTTCAACAGACAGCTGCCTGTTGCTGTGTAACCGACTTATAACTTAGTTTTTCGATACCTTGGGCTGCCTAAGGTGGTTTATAGCTTGTAGGACACATGTTGGACATCTAACAACATCCCTAGACTCATTTGATAAGGATCCAAGATCTTATATAAAGTCAAAGTTGCAACATGCAACCACACTTCACTTCCTGATCATTTCTGGTGCATATCAGCCGATCCCAAGACCTTCCTAATCATCCTTAGACACGAGTAAGTATGCTAAACTCTTTTAAATTAAGTCTGGGTTAGTTTATAGCCTAGAAATCAAACCGTCGTAACTACGGTTTGACTTAGAGATAGATCAGAAACGGATCAGAGTTTTGTCGAAACGAAAGTTGTTACAAGTTGGTATTTATGTGGGTAATTAACCCCTAAAAGAACACCCACTGATAACAATCCTAACTATGTCGTTTGTCGAGTCAAACTTCTTCCGAAAAAGTCAACAGAACCATTAAACATGTAATTAATGATATAGAGGGCGTGTAATCTGTTTTAACATGCATATAACTTGAAAATAAGTATAAAAACTTGTCTAAGCTTGTTTGATTCGACAACTCTCTGTTTTGAACCGATTCGGAGCCGAAAGTCGCGTAGTTTGACTTTCTGCTTTGACTTCGATTCTGACCCGGTTATGATAGGTTTAGACATGCCTTAAAGTTCCATTAGGACCTAGTTACATGTTAGTATAATCCTCTGCGTTTATACTACCCGAATCCGTAACTATCCGACGTTCCGTTAAATGCCTAAATAATGACCATAATGCCCTTATGACCATAAAACGAGATTTTTGGAGATATGAAAGTAAAATAATCTTAGTTACTGATTATTAAACATGTCTGTAAATTTTCACGTCAATCGGAGGTCCAGATTAGGAGTTATGCTTAATGACGTAATTATAGCGATTCTTAGTAATTAAATGACGTCATTAGCGTAACGCCTATCTAAAACCCATTTTTGACATCAAACCTTTTACCCACTGATGTAAAATAATATTTTAGGATTTTTGAAGATTTTTAATTATTTTTAAACTGACCATAAGCTAGGTTAATCGCCTCGATTCGGTTAATACCAAAAATACCCTTTTCGGCCATAAAATGAGTTTTACAAATCCTTTTAACGCCAATCCAATTGCTACTGATTTTAAATAATAAATGGAGTATTTTGAGTCTGTTTATTTGATCAGAAAACTCAGAATCGTATTTTAACCCGTACATCGCTTAAAACGACTTTATACGCGTATTTAACGCATAGTTTGGGTTTAAAACAATTTTAGTATATAAGACTTATTACCAAAGGTTATAACCTGTTAAAATAAGCTAGTTTACTGATCAACTCAGACCCGGATCACAGGTGTCTAATTAAACCCTTATATAATCTTTAAAATGACCAAAATGCCCCTGCGGGGCTTATAAAATGATTTAACTCGTTTTGGGCATCATGGGTGATATCCTACTGATATCACAACTTATTTAAGGCGTGTTAACTTAGGAAACATGTTTAGGACTCTTATGGTTACCCGTTACGCTTCATACGCGTTCGGTTCGGTTTATGTAACTAGTTTACATAAACTAGCCGAAACGGGTCAAACCTTATCGGTTTTATCTCAAAATCCAGAATGTGTATCATATACCCATATTAAGCAAGTCTTCAAACTTGTCGGGTTTAAATCACATTCTATCCGGTCTTCGCTTAATCGTGCGTACGAACCGTATCTTTCTGTAAGACTAACCGGTCTAAGCTTAAGCTTAATTAAAGACCCGTTAGCATTCTAATTAGTTATTTATACCATCATTCCAGACTAGAGCTTTCCGGTAAATTGTACCTACGCTTGCTTAAGTGAATACGGCTGAGTTATAAATTTCTTCTATTTAAGACAGGAGCTAGCTCAGGTAAATACTCTTAACTTATTTTCCCTATTACGGGCTTGGGATACGGTAATATAAATACCGCATGTTCAGGTATGGGATTCAAAGACCAATGAGTCGGGAAATCCAAATAACCTGTTTTAATTCGTATTGCTTGACTGAAACATTGGGGATTAATGCGACCGTGTCCTGGATATCCTTGACTCATGATTTGCAATGGCCACGACCTAAGCACGGGGTGTAGGCATACACCTGACAGATGCCATATGTTTATACCAATATGGAATTCCCAATAGGGGAATAGTGGTGTGTCGGTTAATCATGAACCGGCATAGTTTCGGGCCCCACATGTAGAGCAAGTTATGTAAAACTGATAACATGAAATATAGTTTGTCTCAAGTATAAAATATTAATTTTTCCTTGTGCATTCTAATCAAAGTGTCGAAACATTTACGTGTCTTGTGCACCTAAACAATTTTCATAAACATTTTCAAATGAGTCGGTTGAGTGTATTTACCAGTGAAAACTGACGTATTTTCAAAAGTCTAAGTGGCAGGTACAAGTACGTAATAGGCTGGAAGCGGCTCAGGACGTTAATAAGGAATCTTGCAAGTTCTAGGCGTCTAAAGTCTGTTGAACAATGTTTACGTTTTATGATCCGCCTGTGGATCCTTTACCTTCCGTTGAAATACTGGGATATTACTTTATATTCGGATTGTAATATATTTATCTTTTGCTTCCGCTGTGCATTTAAATATTGTGTTGTTTGACTATAATGTTGCCAACCACGTCACGATACTCCCCACCGGACCCACCGGTGACACGTGGAAATTTGGGGTGTGACAGCATGTGATATTGTTTGTTGGTCGAATAGGAGTTGTGTCATCCGTGCGGATAAATCACTCGCACGGATAACTCACTCGTACGGAAAACAATCCGCGTTGACTGTTTATTTGACCATCCGGACGAATTACTTGTCCGCACGGATAACAATCCGCGTTGACTGTTATTTGACCATCCGGACGAACAACTTGTCCGCTCGAATAAACAACTCACACGGATAATATCATTTTTCACTCGTGCGGATAACTTGTCCGCACGAATAAACAATCCGCATCATCAACAATCCGTGTTGACCTTAGTTGACCACTCGCGCGGATAGAAATCCGTGTTGACTATTAGTTGACCTATCCGCACGGACACTTGTCCGCACGGATAGTAATCCGCGTCATAACATCTCGCCTGAACTAGTCAATTTAGTCAACATATTCAAGTTTGTCAGTCAACATATTCGGTGAACATGTGAATGTGCATGAAATTAAGTGTCTTGGCCATGTGAACATTTTAATTGTCTGACCATTTTGCATGTGAAGTTTGATATTGAAAAGGCATCACGTGATTTCATGATTTAAGTGTAAGCGGCCCATGTGAAACAATTAAAGGCACCGACCCATTTGTCTATAAAATTTACGGCCCAATGAGAATTTAGATAACATCAAGATTGTCGGCCATTATCATATTGCAAGAAACCATCATTGTTTTGTGCATGTGATTAATATTGAACTTTGTGAAAAGATAAAGATGGCAGTTTACATGTGAGAATCTTGTGAAGTTCAAAGTTCATAGTTGAGGCCACCCGATCGGACAACAGTTTTGTCTTTTTGTGCCATCTAACGAGAAAATAATCCAGTCGGATAACTCACCCAAACAACATTTATTCGCAAATCTTCGACACGAGTCTTAGATTGATTTCATCAACGCACACTGTTACGTATTCAGTTCGTTTAAACTGATTGTTTGATTGTTTGTTTGCAGGTGATTCGAGGGGATTTACAAGGCGCAAATATCAAGAAGTTAAAATTTTGTGGACTTTGAGTTAAAAATAATTTTTGAACCAAGTCATTTAACAAAGAAATTGTGGTTAAAATGTTTGACGAGAAGGAAAACGTTAAACTTGAAAGACTAAACAATTGGTATTGTGGTTGTTATCTTGAGAAAAAGGAGGTTGTGGTTGAAAGATTTAAATATTTTATGTGTAGGAAATCTGAGAACTTTAATGATATGGAAAAGCGATATGAAGATTTACTTAAAGGTTTGAGAATGAATTACTTAAAGATATCAGATGCTGAACAGATATCTAAGTTTGCTGATGCATTACCTTTGGATTGGGATGAATTTTTGGGAAAACTGAAAAAAGATTCTAAGTTCTCAAAATTTAGTTCAAATGATTTCATCAGAGAGCTTAGAAAACAAAATGATGAGAATGAAAATAAAAAGAAAGAGTTGATAGAGGAATTAGAAAGAAGCTCAAAATATATAAGTTTGGATGTGATTCTTGAAATAATCAAAAGAATTAGAAATGGTCTTAATGCAAGAAGTAGGATGAATTATGATTTCAAGAGAGGTTGTTTTTTGGATGAAAATTTGAATCCTGCTGATATGGTTAAAATTTTTCTTGCAGGAACGACAAAGATTGAAGAATCCAAGAAGGATGAAACTTCAAAATGTGAAGTTGTGTGTTCAAAATGCGAAAAATCCGAAGCAGAAAATGTCAATCTCTTGAAAGATGTGGAGAATTTGACATTGGAAAACAAAGCTTTGAAAGACGAGAAGAAAGCTGATAATGAACAGATTTTGGATTTGCGCTTGAACTGCGAAAAACTAAAATCTGAAAATGACAAATTTTTGAAGAATGTTGAGAGTCTGACATTAGAAAACAAAATGTTGAAAGAAAAAGAAAAAACTCTTGAAAATGAAAAATTAAAGATTGAAAAAGATTTTCAAAGTCAAATGAAGGTTTTAGAAGATGAAAAATCTGTTATTTTTAAAAATAATCTTGAAAAACAGATTGATATAAATTCTCATCTTCAGAAAATCATTCGGCTTGAAAATGAAGCTGAAATTGCAAGAAATAAAATTGATGATCTTGAGAAGAAATTGAAAGGTTTTGTGAATGTTTCATCAGTACCAGATCTTGTATGTCCAAAACCGATCAATTCTGTTCCAATAAGTGACAATGTCACAAATTTTGACAAAGTCAAAATTGAATATTGTGATGACAAAGCTGATGATGAAAAAAAAAAGAAAAGAAAAGAAAAATATTTTTAGATTTACAAGAAAAATTTAAAAATATTGTTTTGCAATCTACTGAAACAGGTGAATGTTCTAAGCAAAAACCTGTTAAGAAGAGTGTAGAACAGAAACAAAAAGTTAAAAATTCGAAAAATTTTAAAAATGAAAATAAAAGCTCATCAGTTCAGTCATCCAATCATTATAAAAAATCACAAAATTTTAAAAACCAAAACTCACAAAATGTTGGTAATAAGTGGTGCAGGTTTGACCACAGTGCTCAAAAGACAAATCCAGCATTGAAGAGGAGAAATGATTATCACCAAGCCAGACAATGTTATGATCTGAAGGTTTGGACTGACAGAAGTGGATGGTACGATAACAGAGTGTGCTATTCCTGTGGTGTTAGAGGACACATTGCTGTTAACTGCCAGAATTGGAATTTTGAAACACGAAGATGCTATAATTGCCATATCAGAGGACATATTGCCAGAGATTGCCCAAGGAGATCGATGGGAAGATCAAGGGTTGAATCTCAGAGAACGGTGAAGAAACCAGTCAATGTCAAGCCCAAAGAACAGAAGGTTCTAGAACAGAAAGTGAAGCTTTCGCAGGGGCAAAAAGACAGACTGAGGAAAAAGAGGAAGAAGGCGAGAGAGTATTTGGAGAAGATTTTGTCTTCAGGTTCACCAGTTGGTTCGAATAAAAGTTCTGATGAATCAATTCACTCGACGGCAAAGTCAAGCAAATCTAATTCTTCAGATGCAAATCTGAGGACAAACAAAAGGATAAAGAAAGTTATTGGCGATGAATCTGGCTCATTAAAGTCAGACAAGCCAAGATCGGGTAATGAATCTGATTCCACAAAATCAGATGAGCCACAAGTTGAGGTAAAAAAGGAAGAAACAGTTCCTTTAATGATTGATGAAGATTTTCCACCATTACAAGCCGCAAACTTGAAATCAAAAGGTGTTGATACTGGAAAAATGTTTAATAGCAATATTAAACATATTTTTAGTAAGATGGCTGATGGTAAGGAAAAAGGAGTGAAAGAATTTTATGAAGAAAAGATAAAAGCTCAAAATACACCTAAGGCTGGTCAAGCTTGGGTGTCAAAATCTGTTGGTTGAATTCCTGACTTGCCGGAGCTTCCAGGTTGGTAAGTGTGAAGCAGGTATCGGCATCATTCTTGAGAAATTCACAGGATGGTAACTGTGATATTTCGTCTTACAAGTGGTTAATCAAGGACATTAAGTTGTACTTGATTTTCTACAAGTGATAGTGGTGTTTGACCTAATAATGTTAAATTTTCAAAATGGTTAAAAGAGAACAAGGTGATGAGATGACCCCGAACCCACAAGTGATGGGTAAACAAACTAATTTTTCCGGAAAAACCATTCTGATTAAAACAAACTTAAGTGTTTTGAAATCATTATGGGAAAATAGTTTGTTGTAAGGGGGATTTCTGATGATACGCCGAAACCCTCACGGCTGAACAAACATGATTAATTTCACAAGATTGAAAAACGGTTTTCAAACTGTAAAATATCAATGTGTTGTAAATCATGGGGGTACGGTATATTTTCTGCAAATCAGAGCACTTTAAGCAGAAAATGGATGGCGAGACAAAGCTATCAGTGTCGGTTTGTCAAATTTTCTTTAAATGGTTTTGCATTTTAGGGGGAGTAATATTGTCAGAAAATCCAAAAACATTAGAAAATTTGAAAAAAGTCAAAAACATGATAAAATTCAAAAATTGAGTTTTTGTGTAAAAAGAGGAAATGATAGTACATCAGTAGACAGTTACAGTATGCTAAAGAAATGTAATGATTAAAAAGCGTTAAACAGTCTCACTGATGATATGCCGGTAGATTTTTATACATTTAGTAAACTTTTTCGGGATATAAACCTAAATTTAAACTTGCTTATTTCGTGGGGAACACTACTTGGATATATAGGTAACCCCTGAAATCTCGTTTGAAGGACCCCTCTTTCTGAGATACTAGGTCTTTATACATAGTGATATCTGGGGTATTATCCCGGGACTTCTGATTTTGCGGAAGCAATGGCCTAGTCCCCGGAGAATACTTTCTGCATTGCTTGAAATATAGCGCCGCCCTCAGCAAATTGATGAAACAATAAAATTGATAGTCATTGCTGTTGTAATTCAAAAGATCCTCTAAAGGGGACACACCTAAAGTCAAACCAAGCTCTCTGCTGAACGGAAGTTCTGACCTGAGCTATCATGGTTTCATAATTTATTTCCCTTACAGATATCATCTAGGTATACTCACCTGTAAGACTGAATATTGGGATCTGGATACGGGAGTATATTCAAGAGGTGGGACACATGAATAGGTTTAAGTTCTTAAAACACCTAATTCGTATCCTGAATCAGTTGAACTTTGTATGAAAATTTAAGTGGATCAGTATATCGACAATCTAAGTGAATTGTTTAATTCTTAATGTGTAACTAAGCTCAACGGTACTTGTGACTTGTCAAAAACTGATATGATCCTCTAACGCGAACTCAAACAAAAATATTGTCTGTAAATATGTTTATACATATTTCTTTACTGCTTTATATTTTCAGAAAAATAAAAAAAGATTTTTGATTCTGCTTTATTTTCGACAACCGATGTCTGAGTGCTGAGTTTCAAAATCTGAGTATGCTGATTGTGTTTCTGAAAATAAAACAAGTTCATTAATTTGAAACTTGAAATTTTTAAAATCAAAAACAGTTTGTGATATCTCCAAGGTCATTAAGTTGGACTTGGATGATTAACTGTGAGGGATTTGGATTCTTAGATTGTTAAAATCTATAATAGAGCCAGTTTTCGATGTTGGATTCTTAAATTCTGCCAAATCTTTGAAGATTGTTGATAGGGGGAGAATATCAAGCATTCCTGGATATATTTCATATTATTATATCTTAGTCCCAGGATCTTGATTTAGAAAGTTTAATAGAACCAGGTTACGATACCTGGACAACTGAAAATGTTTTCACTGTAAAATCTTTTACTTATAAATGTTTGAGGATTGCAGATTCCAGACCACGATCCCGATAGCCGAGTCTAAGGGGGAGTCTGAAGACGAGCTCAACGAAAGGGGAAGCGTGCATAGGCGCCAGGATACTTTTCCCAGAAGAGCTTGTAACCGGAAAGCCAGGTGTCGATCCCAAAAGCACGGAAGCTTGACGAAAGGGGGAGCCTGAAGAGTCTACTGAAAGAAAGAAGCTGAAGCTGAAGACAGATCCATGGGGATTCTGTTCTAGCTAAAGAGAGAGAAAGAAAGAAAAGACGCTACGAGTTTGACTAAATGTTTGAGATTGACTACGACAATATCCAAGGGGGAGTCTGTTAGTGCAGTATGTCTATCGCCTCCGTCATCTCAAGATCGTAGCTGAAAATGTTTAAACTAGCCTTACATTGTAATATTAGATAGAAAAGGGCAAGGTGGCATTATTGTACATAAGGAGAGTCTCCTTATATCCTTTGCCTATAAATAGGAACCTAAGGGTTAGTTTTAGAAACTTTTGACACATTTGGTCATTTGCACTTTGGAGAGCTCTAGTGTTAGAGAGAGAAAGCTAGAGAGAGAAAGTGCTGTGCACGTGATTCAAGGTGCTGTACGCTATCAAATCTTTGAATAGAATCACAGTTATAATTACTGTTCGTGTGTTCGGTCTCGTTCGTGTACGGATTCCGCACGTCACACGTTCGGTTCGCAATCGAAACGGAATCAAAACCGGTCCTAACACATACATAGATTGCATCATGCAAGATTAACTAATTTTCACAACTTCATGAATGTTAGAAATTCGACATACCTTACGATCCCCTTGACTTGGTGATCGTTTATTCACGATTGGTTGTGAATTTGAGCTTCATTTTGACCTTCAATTTGATGATCATGTTAGATGTTAGGGTTTGGCTCCTTGGGAGCTCTCCTGAGCTCGATCCAGAACACACACTTGTGTGTGTGTGTTTTGTTTAGTTATTAATAAATAACCTTTCAAGTTATCCCGCTTTAACCCCTCGTGTTTGGTTCGTTATTAAGTAGGCGACAACCTACTTATTTCTAACAATGTTCCCATTTATTAACTAGGTTAAACATTCCTAGTAAACTTAGTGGGTTTTGGGGAAATTATGACTAAGTTTATTTTTAAGTCCCGTTACTCGGGCCTCCTATAAACTTTATTTCAACAACAACCTTTATACTACTTTTATTTAATATTATGTTTATTAATTTAAAATCCTAATATTCACCGGGTTAATTTTACCACTTACGGTACCCACCCGTCTTTTAGCATTAATGGGGTTTGATTACCGAACCCGTTTTCGGGGTGTTACAAGTCTACCCCCGTTAAAGAGGTTTCGTCCTCGAAACCTTTCTTACTTAGTCCCTTTGGTTTACTCCATGGACTTGGTTTCGGTAATCACTTGAGCTTTGCTCATATTTAATAATTTTACCAGGATAGTATGGTAATATCTTTTTGGTTGCCAAACATATGCGCCTTTCATGTGTAAGGCCTCGTAGGCCATTACTTTCTACTTGTATCTTCTATCTTTATTTATTATTTATTTTGACGGTTAGACTTGTTAGTCACCGATTATCTTATATCCCCTCTTTCGGGTATATTCACCTTGCCTTCCCGGGGCGTATATGGGTTTACGAGTTCCTATCCTGTAGCTCACGTTACAAAGTGATCATTTTCTATATTACTTTTCTTGACCGTGAACGCATCACGTCATGTTTAAATTTACCTCGACTTTTCTTTATCATACTTCCTCTTTTCGAATGTATCATTTCGCACCTATCGGTGTTAAGACCTATATTCTTTGATATTAATCATTTCCGAATTCGTCTCATAGTATTCACATTTGTTAAAACGTTGTTTCTTACTAAAACTGAATTTTAGTTTAACGTTTTTCTCTTTAACTATGTCAATTACTCATATCAAGGAAATTGGCAACCCCATAATTTAATCCTTTTTCCGTTCTCGTTTTACACGGGGAATCGTAACTAGTTCCCTTGCTTTACGCTATTGTCCCGTAGGTCTTTTCACTATTTTAAGTTTAGAATTTTTCATTTTTATTCTTAAATTTTATGGACCTTGACCATGGTCTAAGGCTACCTTTGTTTCCACTTGGATTATCCTTCCGACTCTACGACTTCTCACGTCGTCTACATGTCGGTTTGTTCTACATTTACCGTTGCCGGTTTAAACCTATACTTCTTCACAACCCGTTCCCAGGGTTCTCTTGTCTTTAGTGTTTTAACGCTTATAACCCCTTGCATAGGTTTATTTATAATTTGCGTTTTTATTTATTCAGTTCGCGCTTACTTACATTAGCAAGCGTTGTTCTTTATTTAACTCATTTGACTTGTTCATGTAAAATTTCATTACCTATAGATGTCAAACTTCAACCTTTGTTCGACCCGTTCAACTTTAAAATAGTTGAACATGATTTATCAAAACTTCTATTTACTTCATCTTGTCGTCTTTTAGTCATCACTCAAAATCCAAGTCTTTTAACTTTCCATCCGAGTTCCCGTTTCTCGGTCTACGCATGTGTTTAAATCCTTACCCACCAACCGGGTGTTTTACCGAAGTCGTTATTATTGCAACCCTTACGGTATGCATTATGACTTCGTTTCGCTTTTATATTCCTACTTTGTTCTCAAGTTTGGCGTTTTACACAATCGGCCCGTTAAGAGTCATATTTGCATTCTCCGGCTTCGAGTGTAAGCACACTCCTCCCAATGCATACCTTAATCGTTTTACATAAATCTTTGTCCCTTCACTCGGGTTCAACATCCTAATGTAATACGCTTCCGTCACCCGGCTGTGCGTTTACATTATTATCAAACATTTTGCTCACTTGATTCATTTGGGTACTTTTTAAGTTAGTCCCATTCACCCCGCCCTTACTACATCGGATGTAAATGTGTCCGCTATAAGAAACTCATGGTATCATATGCCACTACTTACTTGGCCAGAGTAAGCGGTTAACACATGACATACACGACCTTTTTATTGTTTTCACATCACGCCCTATGTAAGTAACGCCTCTATTTAGTTTTCTTGGAAATAATATCCTGGATATGTATATCTATTCAGGTTTTCCAAGTTTCTAATTTACCTATGCAACAATCATTCTCTACTTGTTTATTGCATATTGTTATTTGTGCGATTATATTTAAAAGCGTGCACCTGGTAATGCTTGCCCCGACGGGCGTTTCTTGCCATTAACTTTGTTCGCGGTCGTTACGCGATTTAGTCCTTGGTGAGCATGCTCCTCTTGTCATACTTCGGACCGTTCTTCTATCATATCCGTAATTTGTTTAACCTTTATCATCCTTAAATGCAAGTGTCCTTCAATTAAGACATTCACAAAAGTTAGTAATGTCAACTTTACTAAACGCCCGCATCATAATACAAGGCTTTTCTACTATATGTGTTAATGCACATAATTTTGTTAGCTATATCTATCATTTAATTGAAGTAACGTGTATTACACGATAACCCTATGTGTTGTTTACAACACTTTAATACACTAACCATTAACATACATGCACTTACCGGATTTGCGATCAAGCCTCGAACCGAACACCAATCTTTATTAAGAGCATAAGGTTTAAGTCCAAGCATAGTTTTCCCACCATACTTGAATCTCTTAAACCAGGGCTCTGATACCAACTTGTAACACCCTAGTTTCCATTTAACGGTTTTACATATAAATACCAACAATTAGATGTGTAGTTAAGACTACACATACTATAAAAATATGGATTTATTAAAACTTTTTCAAATCAAAAGTTATTCGACATAACGTGATCAGATTCGTCGTTTAAAAAAAATGTGACGATGCAATGTGCGGAAGCATGTATCTTTATCGTGTTCGGTTCTTCGTTGAGCTTGATCGTCTTCCGGCATCCAAAGAGTACCTACATTTCATAAACATGAAATGCTTTAGTCATACGGAGTTTAAAACGTATCTAAACAAGTCCGGGAAACAAAACTGATTAAAATATAATTTTTGTACAGGGTCCACCGTAAATTACGGTGGATACCGTAATTTATGGTAGCCCCTGTTTTGACCTGTTTCCACCGTAAATCAGTAGAGAACTGGCGTAAAAGTTTCAACCCCACCGTAACTTACGGTGGGCACCGTAAGTTACGGTGGCCCCTGTATCAGCCCCTTCCTTTTTGCCGTCTTTGACACGAAAACTTTCGTATCTTTCAATCCGCTTGTCCGTTTGACCTACCGTTTCTTCCTACATGTTTGTAATTTGATTCTCCATCATATGGATTTAAAATCCAACATCCGGATTAACAAAATTTAAGACTTTTAAGTCTTAGGCTTATTACCCTTTTTACCAAATTTTGACCCGTTCAATTTTTATCAAACAAACAAGTTTGTTTGACCCTTATTTATCATAAACCTATTAAATTCAATGATGTTTAACATATTGGGTTCCAATTACAGGTTCATTTACATTCTTAATCCCATTTTCACTCATACGCTTATTTTGACCCATTAAGGGTATTTAAGCATATTTTAAGCACCAAACGCTTTCATTCGTTTTTAAAAAAAAAAACATATGTCCACATTTCTTATTAAATGACCTCCCACCACAACTATATTTGTGGTGGATTCAATGTGGTGATTTATATATTACAAATTTTACCCTTCAAATTATTATTTTACGGCAAAGACTCTTTATAGAGTCATTTGACCAATATTTTACATCTTTCGCTTTTCATACTTATTCAAAGTATTGACTTGATTATAAAACTCGTTTTCAAGCGACTTCTAAGGGTTGCTTGCTTAATTTCACTTACAAGGGCGTTTTGGTCATTTTTAACTCTTCTTTTACGGCGAAGGGCTTGCTTAAGCCATGCACGCCCAAAATCTCATTTTTTTTAACCAAATCTTGTTTTCAAAACACTCTGTCCATAATTTAAATCCTTCGGTTCACCTTTTAAGGTAACCGAATTTTCCCTTTTTACTTTACCTAACTCTCATAGAACTTCAAGTTCTAAATGATGAGTTGATCTATTATACATACCTGGCTCGGATCAACTTTTTAACCCGATTTTAATACCTTGCTTTGAAATCGCTAATTAAGTAAGATGCGAGTACCCATTGGATATCTATTCCTGTAAGCATATAACTCGACAAAAATCATTAGTCGATATTGTCAAAAGGTGATGTCTACACCTTTTGACCCGTTTGGCCAAATTGACCGATTATATTGGCAAGATGACATTTATTACCACCTCGTGTATATGACTCGCTCCGATTTACACCGTGCGGTCACTTTACTTTAACTCCATTTCTTAACACTTTTTGGCCTACTATGGCTTACGTCATAATTATCTTTTTCGTAACTCGACAAAAGGATATTCTGAAATATATAACTAGTGTAAGATATACTTACCTTGCATCCGAATTACGCTTTTCCTTCATACTTGCTTCGTTTGACCCGCTTCCTTTCCAAGCCTCCACCTAGCTTGTCAAGCGTCAAACTATCATCATAATTCGTAAGACGGTTAGATTAGTCATCATTAATTATGACTATTCCATCTTACGGGTTTTACATCAAAATTCACCATTTGATTTCATTTTGGTCAGTTTGACTTTTAAAGGTCAAACTGCCTATTAACATAAGTGATTATATCATAAACCCCGACAATTCATTTAAGCACTTTGTCACGTATCCGATAGGCATTATTCTCACGCCACCGTTTTAACTACTTTTCAAATCTAAGTTCATGCTATTATTAACACCCATTTAACTTAGCTCTTGATTATCAAAGTTAATTATTCATTTGTTAAGCAAGAACTAAAGGTTTCCATCTACATGTAAAACCCGTTTCATCATAGCATTAGACATTCATCCGGACATCAATGTAATCAAGTTCTACATATTAATTAGTAGACATCATGATTCCAAACACTTATTTATATGAACAAAATCACTAGTTTCATCATAATTTATTAAACCCCTTTCATGAAAGTATGATCTTGTACCCAATTTCATGGTTTAAATCAAACACCCTCCATTCATTATCATGCATGATGATTCTAAACATAATCTTATCATAAATTTCATCATAACAATAAAACCCATTTAGCTAGGTGTGGTGATTTCAACCAAACACCTAAATCATAGCAATTTATTCTAAATCTTCACTTAGGGTTTGTTCCTAAGCAATTATACATCTCAAATTCAGCCATAACTTCTGTGATTCATACATAGATTGCATCATGCAAGATTAACTAATTTTCACAACTTCATGAATGTTAGAAATTCGACATACCTTACGATCCCCTTGACTTGGTGATCGTTTATTCACGTTTGGTTGTGAATTTGAGCTTCATTTTGACCTTCAATTTGATGATCATGTTAGATGTTAGGGTTTGGCTCCTTGGGAGCTCTCCTGAGCTCGATCCAGAACACACACTTGTGTGTGTGTGTTTTGTTTAGTTATTAATAAATAACCTTTCAAGTTATCCCGCTTTAACCCCTCGTGTTTGGTTCGTTATTAAGTAGGCGACAACCTACTTATTTCTAACAATGTTCCCATTTATTAACTAGGTTAAACATTCCTAGTAAACTTAGTGGGTTTTGGGGAAATTATGACTAAGTTTATTTTTAAGTCCCGTTAATCGGGCCTCCTATAAACTTTATTTCAACAACAACCTTTATACTACTTTTATTTAATATTATGTTTATTAATTTAAAATCCTAATATTAACCGGGTTAATTTTACCACTTACGGTACCCACCCGTCTTTTAGCATTAATGGGGTTTGATTACCGAACCCGTTTTCGGGGTGTTACAATTATCACCCATGATGACAAAGAACAATAGAATGCAATCACAAATACAAACAAGATATAGACAACAACTCACAGAACAACAAGCAATACAGATACAAAAAATACCCTAAGGCGAAGCTGTATCAGTGTCCAGATTCCAGGTTCATCACTTATAGTGCCTGGACAGGTCTTAATACAGGAGCCAAACACTAAGACAATGACCCAATATAACAACAACAAACAACAAAGAGATAACACAAAAAAAAAAAAAAACAGATAATAATCAGAAGAAAAACAATCAAATAAAGGTGCCGGTCCTCACTACCCCGACTTCAACTATTCCAATCAACAGATAATAAAAGAGGGAGAGTAAGAACAATCTCACAGTGGGTGCAAAGCAACTCCAAAATTTATCAGATCTGTAGTTTTCGAGAACTAGTAGATCCAATAAAGACAATAACCAAGACAACACTACTGGTCAGTTTGCTCTAAATCTTCGAGGATTTAGAGACCAACACAGAGTGTGTGAAGCCACCAGAAGAGAGGAGATCTTTCACCAAAAACAAGAACCCTAGCTAGGGTTTCAGTTACTCGTATACAGAAAATATAGTACTCCCAAGATCTAGAAGATCTATCCAACGTCAACAACAGATCTGCAACCTTGAAGCAGACCTAACACAAGAACAACAAGAGAATCAGATCAACAGCGGAAATAAGATCGGATCAAGAGCACTTAGCTCTGATACCATGTAGAAATTTATGATTCAAACACTCAAATACAAAACAACATAAGAAATAGCGACAAAACAGGTGACAAAATCTTATTAAACCAACCCAAAAGAATTTCCCCCCAAATACCCAGAGATCTTACAATCGTAAGATCAAAATAATACAAGATACAGAAAGTATATAGATAATCATCCACTGATGATCATCAACACAACAATACAACCAATACAACTGAATAATCTCTCAGATACAGTTGAGAGATTATTCATACAAATCTCCGATCTCAAACCCTAGCGGAGAAACAAAACAAGAGAGAGAAAGTAAACTGGACAACTAACAAGAATGAAGGATATGAAAGCTTTTTAAAGTGTGAAACTTAATAAGTTTCACTTTAGTCCAAATCTTCTGACTGAGATGATCGCAGTCCCCAGAATGATACACAATGCACCCTTTAGATATTTTATCAGTTGGACCTGTTGCAACATCCCAACAACTAACAATCATATCAGATGAAATAAGCCCAATAACAATATAAGAGTCCAATAACAATAACCAAATGAATGAACACAATGATTTAAGCCCAGATAATTTCAACAGAACCCATAAAACCAAGACAGACTAAAAAAAAAAAAGTAGAACTAGAAAGACTTAGGGGCTGTTTGGCTAAGCTTAATTTTTTTACTTATTTGCTTATTTGAAAAGCAAATAAGTCATAATGGAATGACTTATTTACTTATTCCTCTCACATAATAAGCTAACCCAAACACCTTTTAACTTTTCAAAAAGTAAATTAGTAAATAAGTCACTAAAATAAGCTTAGCCAAACAGCCCCTTAAATTACACGACTCAATATACAAAACTAACAAAAGTTGGGACACAAACGTGGGTGGCATCAGATTATTATGGATAGTGCGGGTTATGGGTTTAATGGCTTGCGAATGGGTACTTGTGTGGGTTCTATTATGGTGGGGTAGGGTTGAAAATTAATTGCAACTGAGTCATGAATATTTTGGGCATCCAGATAAGTTTACTTGACTGTAGATGGGTTAATAAAGCAATGGCATGGTCATGTGGGTAAGAGATTAGTGGGCCGAGTTGTAGGTGGGGATAGTTTGGTGGGTTATTTAGACTATGGGTGTGGAGGAGAGACTATTGAGTGTGGAGGAGACAAGTTTTTGGAGGATGCCCCTTTACGTCATCATCACGTCAACATTCAAGAAGAATGTCTCTGCAAGGATGGACCAAGGGAAATGGAGGAGGGTCTCCCCCCCCCCCCCCCCATTTATTTTTTTTATTTTTTTTTAAATTCAACATGTTTTTTAACATTCAATAAGTTATAAAATAAAATCATTAATATTAAAAAAACAAACATTACATAACTTAAAAAAAATAACTTCAAAAAAATACTAGATTGGAAAAAATTAAAAATCCTAAGAATTCCATTTTTTAGCAATCTTCTTTCATTTTACGCAAAACTGGACGGTCTATGTAACACCCCGTCCCGGAACGGGCCGACGTGTCACAATAACAGTAGTCAGATCAAAAACATAATTCCATTAATACTTAAATGTATTACATGGCTTTACAATTTAATGGAAATAGGCTGTCTAATTTAATACATTTATTTCTACAGTCTTTTCCAAACACTCGAGCACTCTTCCATATCCCGTCCCAGATTGTCTTGATAACCTGACGTAAAGAAGAAAACACAAAAACGTACGTCTGAGCAAAATTTGAAAAGTTTTGCCCAGTGTGCGGATAACGGAAAACAAAAAGCTTATTTGATTTTTTTTTTTTTTAGAAAATTTCTGAGTTCGTCAAAAATCATTTGTTTTAGCAAAAACGCTAAGTTTTCATAATTCAAAATATATTAAATAAATATAACAGATATTATCAGAATATGACATACAGATTTACCCGAAGTCCAGAAGGTTCATTTTATTACAGAGGTTGATACAGGGTAGCTAGCCCATGTATCCAAACATGAATGGAGTGTGGGCAAATCACACCGACCATTCACCAGATATCAGACTTTAATTACTTTTTCCTAGGATCGATCCATACGCCTCTGAACAGAAGTCCATTGACTAAAACAGAAGAGACGCCGTGAACTCAACTCACCGTCACGGATGGTGCCACATCATTTTATGCCACAATGATGGGTCTGTGGTCATCCTCACAGAAAAGGGAATGACTTGGATAAAATAATACATGTACAAACCTTAAACTTGTACATTTATAAACACTTAAACTTTATAAACTCGTAACATTTTTATAATATAAACTTATTGCATAATTTAAAAATCAGGAATCAGATGCCCGAAGGCCAAATGACATGTATCAAAGGAAGGGATTCTATCCGTACCTTAAAATTCCAAAGTGATGCTACCTTGTGATAATATTTCAGATTTATACGGACAGAGTTTAGACTACTGATTAGTCTTTTAACCTAATTTAAATAACATGCACACAAACTAGGTTAGTAACTTAATACAGCCTTTACGATAACTCACGAGATCAAATTCTCACAACGAACGACAAAGTGCGATACTTCATCCATCGAATTAACGATGATCCGTCAAATTAATGACGAACGACAAAGTACAATACTTTATCCATCGAATTAACGATGATCCGTCAAATTAATGACGAACGACAAAGTATAACCCTAATGTGGGCAGCACTTAAACATCCATTGGATATATTGATTGATCGGACAATGAATCGTATCAGCGATCGAGTTAATTACCCTGTTCTGCAGCACCCCGCTATACCTAATTTGTTTTTCGTGTGTGTTTGGAAGAGTAATCGGACGAAAACTCAGCGTAATTTTGGAGTTTGATCGTCGTTTTTGTGTCCAGAATCGAGTGCCAATGTCCTCTATTTATAGCTGAATTTTGGCTTGCCCTGCGCATCGTAGCACTAAAAACCCCTACGATGCGTATGCGATTCTAATAAGCCTGCGCATCGTAGGCTTTAAACCCCTACGATGCGTAAGGGACATGTTTTCACTATGGGTTTGCCACGCGTGGGACTAGCCTAGCTGAGTCGACGAAATCATTAAATTCAACTTTCTCCGCAAGTTTATTAAGATAATTATCAAGTAGGAACTACCCCCCCTGAGTTTTAGGGGCCCTGATCCTGATTCTGAAAATTCTGAAAATCTTAGGGTTTGTGCAGAATTACTTGGGTGTCTTAATTAGGGTTTCCTATTGGACTATAAATCATAAGGGTTGTTACATTTTTGTTTTAAAATTTTCGGGTGTTACAAATCTACCCCTCTTAAAAAAATTTCGTCCTCGAAATTATTACATACATATTGTCATATTATATTAAGAAAACAACTGATTATTATTTCATATATGTTACTGGTAACATGGTTTTATATCACATGTGTTTTAGGGAAACATAACTTAGCAAAAACTTAAACCAGATTTTCTAACGATATATACATATGATTAGATGATATAGTTATTTATATAGATAACAGATGTGTAGTTCTCTTAAGGTTCTCAACCAATCAATTCATGATACTTAAGACGTTTCTTTGCTAGCTCCGCTTCCGTTGATGCAATGCCGGTGTTTAAAGCGAACACCTTTCTGCCAGTTGTGCGTGGTTCAATACTGGCGGGCTCAACATAATTTCCGATAACATATCCTTGCGGCTTAGGGCAGTTTTTAACCATGTGATCAGATTGTCCGCACCTGAAGCAATTACCCGTGGCCTTGAAACAGACACCTTTATGAAATTTCCCACACGTTTTACATAACGGATTAGACTGGTTTTGGTTTTGGTTTGGGTTTGGAGATTTGCGATTGGTTTGATTAGAAGTTTTAGGGTTCTGTTGTGTTTGTTGCCAGTTTTGGTGTTGGGTGTTACTGTTTTGATTAAAAGGGAGCTTGCGATCATTGGTGGATGGGGTTTGGTTTTTCTTGTGAATCTCGTCATATTGTAACTTCATGTCTTTGTTTGCTATCTCCAAGTTTTGGACTGCATTGGCAACCTCCGTGATATCCTTGAATTCTTGGTTTACAATTAACCATTTGATCTTTTCACATACGGCCCACTTTAATTTGTCGGCTTGCATCAATGGGGTTCCGGCAGCGGGTCCCATGAAACTAGCCAACCTCGTGAATCGAGCCATAAACTCAACCATAGGCTCATCTTCCCTTTGTTTAATAGATGCGTACTCTCGCTCATATTCTCCTCTACGGGCAGAGGGGAAATACTGTTGATAAAACAAAATTTTGAAATCATTCCATGAAAGTGTAGTGACATACAAATCTCCTCCCCTTGCATGCTTGACGGTTCCCCACCAACTTTGGGCATCATCTTCTAATTTATATGTAGCTAGCCTTGCTTTGAACTCATCACCGACCCCCATAACTTCGAAAATCTTTTCGATATGGTTTATCCAATTTTGTGCCTCTACCGGAACAGTAGCAGAACTGAATGAACGTGGTTTCTGCTTTTGAAATCTTGCGAGCCAAGTGTAGATGTCGACAGACGGGGACATAGTCGTATTATTATACGATACATCATTTTTGGGTGGTGAGATGTGTGGTGGAAACGGTGGAGGTAACGGAGGATGTGTGGGAGAACGTGGAGGCGGAGAAGGTGGAGATGGTGGAGGTGGTACGTTATTCTCCCGATCATGAATATGTTGATCCAAAGTTTGTAGAATATTAGGTAGCATTTTTTCGAAAGCACGCTGAAATGCCTTGTCAAAGCTACGTCGTTTAGAAGACTTTGATTTCCGACGGGAGTGACTTGGATGAGACATCTGAGAGGAAAAGATACATAAGGATGACGAAAATGATTTAGCGAAAGATTAGATTTCCTAGCCCAACTTCTACCCATAATCTCACAGGTCTTAACTTATGTTTTAAGTTTTCTACAGGAAAGAGCCTTTGAATCCTAATCCAATGTCTACCCATTACCTCACAGGTCTTAACTTATGTTTAAGTTTTCTACAGGAAAGAGCCTTTGCTCTGATACCATAGCTGTAACACCCCGTCCCGGAACGGGCCGACGTGTCACAATAACAGTAGTCAGATCAAAAACATAATTCCATTAATACTTAAATGTATTACATGGCTTTACAATTTAATGGAAATAGGCTGTCTAATTTAATACATTTATTTCTACAGTCTTTTCCAAACACTCGAGCACTCTTCCATATCCCGTCCCAGATTGTCTTGATAACCTGACGTAAAGAAGAAAACACAAAAACGTACGTCTGAGCAAAATTTGAAAAGTTTTGCCCAGTGTGCGGATAGCGGAAAACAAAAAGCTTATTTGATTTTTTTTTTTTTAGAAAATTTCTGAGTTCGTCAAAAATCATTTGTTTTAGCAAAAACGCTAAGTTTTCATAATTCAAAATATATTAAATAAATATAACAGATATTATCAGAATATGACATACAGATTTACCCGAAGTCCAGAAGGTTCATTTTATTACAGAGGTTGATACAGGGTAGCTAGCCCATGTATCCAGACATGAATGGAGTGTGGGCAAATCACACCGACCATTCACCAGATATCAGACTTTAATTACTTTTTCCTAGGATCGATCCATACGCCTCTGAACAGAAGTCCATTGACTAAAACAGAAGAGACGCCGTGAACTCAACTCACCGTCACGGATGGTGCCACATCATTTTATGCCACAATGATGGGTCTGTGGTCATCCTCACAGAAAAGGGAATGACTTGGATAAAATAATACATGTACAAACCTTAAACTTGTACATTTATAAACACTTAAACTTTATAAACTCGTAACATTTTTATAATATAAACTTATTGCATAATTTAAAAATCAGGAATCAGATGCCCGAAGGCCAAATGACATGTATCAAAGGAAGGGATTCTATCCGTACCTTAAAATTCCAAAGTGATGCTACCTTGTGATAATATTTCAGATTTATACGGACAGAGTTTAGACTACTGATTAGTCTTTTAACCTAATTTAAATAACATGCACACAAACTAGGTTAGTAACTTAATACAGCCTTTACGATAACTCACGAGATCAAATTCTCACAACGAACGACAAAGTGCGATACTTCATCCATCGAATTAACGATGATCCGTCAAATTAATGACGAACGACAAAGTACAATACTTTATCCATCGAATTAACGATGATCCGTCAAATTAATGACGAACGACAAAGTATAACCCTAATGTGGACAGCACTTAAACATCCATTGGATATATTGATTGATCGGACAATGAATCGTATCAGCGATCGAGTTAATTACCCTGTTCTGCAGCACCCCACTATACCTAATTTGTTTTTCGTGTGTGTTTGGAAGAGTAATCGAACGAAAACTCAGCGTAATTTTGGAGTTTGATCGTCGTTTTTGTGTCCAGAATCGAGTGCCAATGTCCTCTATTTATAGCTGAATTTTGGCTTGCCCTGCGCATCGTAGCACTAAAAACCCCTACGATGCGTATGCGATTCTAATAAGCCTGCGCATCGTAGGCTTTAAACCCCTACGATGCGTAAGGGACATGTTTTCACTATGGGTTTGCCACGCGTGGGACTAGCCTAGCTGAGTCGACGAAATCATTAAATTCAACTTTCTCCGCAAGTTTATTAAGATAATTATCAAGTAGGAACTACCCCCCCTGAGTTTTAGGGGCCCTGATCCTGATTCTGAAAATTCTGAAAATCTTAGGGTTTGTGCAGAATTACTTGGGTGTCTTAATTAGGGTTTCCTATTGGACTATAAATCATAAGGGTTGTTACATTTTTGTTTTAAAATTTTCGGGTGTTACAGTCTACTTCTAGATACGAGTTGATATCGGCTGTCATTATCTCTCATTCCTTTAGTTCTATCGCCTCTTGCTTCCATCGAACCCGTTCGTCCACTTCCTGTTGCTTCACTTGTACCTTTTGGGCTATGACCTCGGATGCTTTGAACTGGACCATCAAGTCGTCTATTTTCGAACCGCTCCTCGTTGCGGCTTGTATTTTTTTTTGCAGCCGCTGCCTTTTTGGCTTTGTCCCTGTCCGGGGGACGTGCCTCCTCTCAAACTACGTGATCTTCTTCGTCAAATTACGGCTCGTCGTTTATATTTATTTGGCATCGTGCGTCCCAGCCCCTACACTATAACTTCCGGTCTCCGAGGTTTTTGTTCGTTTAGCGCTTGCAACCTCGTTTGGAACCGGCACCCATTTCTTATTAGTTCGCATAACCTCTCATGCCCGGATGTGTGGGAAAACGACCCGATGCTCATCTTCGTATTTACGCATCGCCTCTTTAAAAACATCTTCGTCACTCCACCCACTAGGACGATTAACATATAAATTATTATATGTCCAGGAAAATCGGTTCACGACTAATTGCATATTTCGCCACTTCGAAGCGACGGAATCGAGATCGCGATACGGACCTTGTTCCATAATCGTAAGGAACTTTGATAATATTTTTTTTTCCAAAAACCATCGCCGGTTTAGTTGTTACCTATATTTTTAGAATGTAACAAAAGATATATATTAAAAAATGTAAAATTTATTTATTTTTAGTATATATAATTTTACATGCCAACAATGGGACATTTTGACGTGCTAATCCACGCCTTATCTAACGCCTCCTCCTCGATCTTTGACCAAGGTTGTGACTTGGCTCTCGAAGGTTGATCACCGGCTAGACGCGCCACTTACTTCCCTTTTCTTCTTTCGAGGTTTGGGTTTGCGTCTCCGGAACAGATTCTTCAACTTCATCTTCTACGGGTTGAGACAATTCTTCCGGTGGTGGTGGCGGTGAAGGTTGGTTGCGATTGAAATTGTGAGTAAACGGGTTTCGCATTAGCATTTGTTGCACGGATTGCATTTGGCTCATTTGAGAGAAAGCGTTGGGAGTTTGTTGGAAAACCGAGAAAGAAAATTGCGATGCCGACCAACTCGGATCCATCGTAGGATAGTAGCCGGGTACCGAGAAAAAGTTTGGGTTTGGGTTCGGGTTTGGATTTGTGTTCGCGTTTGGGTTCGGGTTGTTTGGATTGTATTGATCCATGGCAAAATTTATAGAAAAAAATGAAGACTTTTATAAAGTTGAGAGAGAGTTTGGGTTGAAATGGTTAAAAAATGGGGTGAAAGATGTGTATTTAAAGAAAAAATAATTATTTTTTAAATCTAGCCGTTAACAGGCATTAATTTTGAAAAAAAAAAATTTTAAGTAGCCGTTAAATAGAATGATTTTGCGTGAGGTGGAGGCCCGTCTTGAACGTCTTCCACAAGACAGAGACGACGTCAACGCACCGGGGGAAATGGTGTTCCGGGGCGGCGCCGCCTCATGACGCACCGGGGACGCCCCCCATACCGAGTGGCCTTAGGGGATGGGGCGGTTTGGGTAGAAGTGGGGTCCAATGGGATCATAGGAAGCTGATCATTTGAAGGGGAGAACTGAGAAGTGCGGTACTTTTATCAACACATTAACCTTACAAATCCAATTATTGCTCTGATTGATGTATTTATTATTAACTTGTATTAATGATATTTTGAATTGTTAAACAAATTTTATCAAAAACACACACTTATATCCAACAAATAGTATGTCGAAGTTGTTAGAAACCGTAAATATTTTATATTTTAAATCGGTTTGAGGTGAGTGTAAGATTATGTTTTGGGAATTGGACATGCCAAGCGGAAGAGGGGGGGGGGATTGGAAAACAAAATTTGAAGATAAGGGTGACTAATTCGGTTGATCTCACGTGCTAACTTCAATCAATTATAATGATATATTGGTAATTTTATATTATTTTATTTGTATATTTGATTTTGTTTATCATTTAAGTTATTGAGTTTGATTAAAAGTCGAAGTCATAGGTATACATGTTCAAATATGATTTTTTTTTTTCTATTATTATATAAAACCTACAATGATATAGGATTTTGTTGTTGTCATCATTTTGTAGGCTAGGGATAAATTAACAAGAAAATAATGTTTAAATAAACTTAAGAATTTTCGCATCTAATATAGTGATAACAAAGTATTCATAATCAACATCCTGCTGTAACGTATGGGTTGGCGTCAACTTGTTAATATTTATAATGTAAGTTTTTTTTTTTTTTTGAAATAGAATTTTTATTTCATTCCAATCATCAGGGCAAATTACATAAGGATAGCAGGTAGACGAGCAACAAACTGCGCCGCCATCCCTTTCTGAATAGAAAACCCTAATCTATTAAAAACAAAGCCCCGCCCCTGAGGGGTCGAAAAGTTGCTATGGACCACACGCTGAACTCTAGACAAGAACCGAACTGCCTCCGGCGCCAAGGAGCCGAACGTGTCAAACGCCAGGGGGACAAAGGCATGCTGATTATCCTCACAAGCTTTCGCGTGCTTTTCCACCTTCTTTGACTCTGCTTTCAGCACCGCTTGCCCCGCCACAAACCCATTTTCCCGGAACCCGGCTAGTGGGGATACACCTGTGAGATCAACACAAGCATGTTTCACGCCCTCCCAACCAAAAACTAGCACGTCAGCTGGTAGTGAATGAGCTTCAATTCACTACTAGAAAATTGGGCAATTGTGACCAAACTTTGCTACCGAAAAAAAATGGTAGCAAATTTAGCCACCGATTTGCCACGGAAATGAAAATATGTGTATTTATCATGATATGGTAGCAAAGTGGTTGCAATTTTTCTCACCTTTTTATTTTCAGTGGCAATTTATGAGAAAAATACGCAAAAACACAAAAAATAAAAAGGTATTTATTAATTGTGACCATCTTATTGGTGACAACATGAAAATTCAAATAAACTGGGTTATTTTTTAGTGGATCACGCTTCAAAATCAATTTTTCTTCACAAAAAGCACAAACCGGAGAGGTGGAACCACCCTGCACCACCACCGCCGCAACCACCACAGCCGGAGATCAACGCCAATCGATACGTATTCGCCGCAGCCACACCCTACCCTTCCCAATACCCTAACCCTAACCCTAATGCATCTGCCCCTCATCCCGCTTATTACCAATACCCCACCAGAGCATACTACCCGCCGCCGCCGCCGCCGGCAGCACCGTTACCTGCTCCGTACGATCACCACCACCGTGTGCCGGTGGACCCTGCCACTCAGGCGGTGGTGGGTGGGAGGTACCCTTGTGGGCCTGCGATGCACTCGCCTACACCTTATGTTGATCGCCAAAAGGCGGTTACTATTAGGAATGATGTTAATCTCAAGAAAGAAACTTTGAAAGTTGAACCTGATGAACAACACCCTGGGAAGTTTCTTGTTGTTTTTACTTATGATGCCACTGTTGCTGGCAGGTAAAATTTTCATTCTTTGTTTTGACTTTTTGTCAACATTCTCTTGATCGTGTATATTTACTGTTATGAGTATGGATTGACTGGGATGGTTGTGTGGTTTGGATTTACTTTGACTGGTTTACTGATCTATTTTTGTGTCATGACTGACTTTTGGCCTACAAAGGGATAATTCCATTATATGTTTTGTTAGTGGATGGTTTGATGAAGTAGTTATCAGTTTTAGGATAATATGCAATGTAGCTTGTTCTTTGTGCTTTGTTGACATGGAGAGATAAAAGGGGACCAATAGAAGAGGGTGATGTGTTATTTCCACTTCATTTGAATCATATATCAAATTGTCATCAAGTGAATAAGTGATCAAGCTTTAGTTAAAAAGTTAATAGTTATAAGTGCGACTAGAATACGGTCTCCCAATAGAATTTTGTTGTTGCTAATGTAAACTGAGGTGTGTTTGAACTTTGTTTTTGCTCGTCTTTTGAGTATGGTCTCGATGATGACAACTTTACTTTAACATGGTGAGAAGCGAGAACTTTTTTTTTAAATAAATATCACAAATATTTAAGAAAATATGAATTGGGTAAGATTTAGTCGAAGTATATTGTTTAAGCCCAGGACCGACTTAGTGTTGTATCGAATAGAAGTATGTTTGACCTTTTGCAGGTCTGTTATGAACTTTGTGGCGTTTAGTGAAAGTGATTTAGAGTTTTTATAGACATAAAACAATGAAAAAGCGAAGTAATAAGACAATGGTTTTAGATAAGTCAATTTATTTTACATGGAATTATTGCTAAGCCTCTCGATGTAACACGATCCCTTATAAGTCGCGACCCTAATCTTGTTTCAGCAGAGTAGGGCTGTTCTTTTTACCTGATACCCGAAACTGACTTAGAGCCAACCCCAATGAACCCAAAACCGAATACGCTTAAACCCGAAAGAGTTTATATGGTTCAATATCTCATTTTATGAATATCAATTATCAATCGCAGTATGCTGACCGCTTACCAATTGGATTAGAGAAAGTGATCCGGACAGTTTCTCCTGAAATCGTAAATCGATTCTACACAAAATGGTACAATTTGTAGAATATGGATGTCATTGTTGTTGGAGACTTTTCTGATACGAAGGTCAGTATAATATTAATATAAATGCTTGCCTATAATAGCTGACAAATTTGTTAGCGTTAACTTTCAATCATTGCTATATGATATCAACAGTCAACCTTTTTCTCCCTTTCTTTCTGGCAGAGTGTTGTCGATTTAATAAAGACCCACTTTGGTAGTAAAGTATTCGCCACTGATTACGTGGATATACCTAGATTTCTAGTCCCATCTCACGAGGAGCCTCGTATTTCATGTTTTATGGAATCTGAAGCTGCTGGGGTTAGTGTTATACAGTTTCCAATGTAATATATCTGTATATAACTATATAGCTGAGATAGATTACGGTTATTGGTGTATGAGTAGCACATGAACATGTTATGTGAATATAACTTCTTGTTCTTGTTACAGTCAGCAGTCATGATCAGCTGCAAATCACCAGTAATTGAGCTGAGAACTGTAAAAGATTACAGGGATTTACTTGTAGAAGCCATGTTTTACCATGCAATGAACCAACACTTCTTTAAAATATCACGCAAGAAGGACCCAACTTACTTTTTGTGCTCTGTTGCTGCAGATGTTGTTGTTCAGCCAATAAAGGCCTATATAATGACTTCATCTTGTAAAGAAAAAGGAACTCTTATTGCCTTGGAATCAATGTTAACAGAGGTTTGATTTCCATCTTCATCTTCATCTTCAAGTGTATTTTCACTAACGTATTTTCTTTCAGATTGCAAGGGTTCGGTTACATGGGTTTTCTGAGCGAGAAATATCCGTTGCACGTGCAACGATATGTCTGAAATCGAATCTGCTTATTTGGAGCGTGACCAAGTGCAGTCAACCAGTTTACGCGAGGAATACTTGCATGTATGATTGTATACCAGCGGTTATAATTATCTTCATATTTGGTTATGTTTTCAATTGTCTAATTCTTTTTGTGCTATACTTTTTAGCATTTTCTTCGTAAGGTACCTGTTGTCGGAATCGAGTATGAGGCCCAGCTTCAGAAAACTATATTACCCCGTAAGTTGCCAATGTCATTAATTTCTGTTATTTCCTACTTTCATTATTAATATGTAATCTTAATAATTTGATATTTTGGCTTTCAGCTAGCCTTTATAGATGCTATTTACTTGGTTGATGCCATTTTCTTGTATAAGACTGTAAGCCTGCACTTGAAAGTTGAATCCTATTGACAGTTAAATCTAGATCCAAGACTTGAAATTGACATTTAAATGTGTTGTATAACCTTCTAGGTTTGATGAAATTCATGATTGTTGCAGGTTGTTTGTGATACTGAGCAGCCGACAAGTCGCTACGACTCAAAGCAGAACCGATTACTTAGAGTTATTTTCACTATTTCACTTAATTTACGAGGTTTTTGTATCTGCAGAAACTGTAGTCTCATTACAGGGGAATATTATTTTAAAATCTGTAAACTATGGTGTCAAGTTCTAAGAGTTTCTTGCAAGCCGGTGTGGTGGTTTAGTGAACACACTTTGTCTCTGCTCAAAATGATTTTACGGTTTCATCATTGATTCGTAATAACCAGGTAAGTGAACTTAAATCCTTTTGTTGTATGAGATAGTTAACTTCTAACTTAACTATTTTCAAATTCATTATAATTTGTTGAAAAGCAAAATTTTCTTTTTTTCTCATACTCAAGTTTCTTTAAAATTTACATTCTTCATATCTAGAAATTCAACAATATATGGAAAACTATATGTTTGCAAGTCGAGCACTATTTATTTCCTTGCAGATATAATTTTTTTTATTATTGAATCGTTTTTGCTAGTGTTTTGTGGCGTGTGGAAGAAGTTTCTTTTGGCTTATGTTTTTTAACACCAAAGCTTGTTACTTTCGCAGCGAAATTTCTCTCATTACTAGATCCAGGAGACTTTTATTTAGGATGATCCAATTACCATATAACGGTCGGTCACACACAAGATATTTTCATGGACGAGAAATATTCCAAGAATTTGTCGGTACATGATATATTTTTTATATATTTCATCAAGATAATTTGGCATTTTATTTAAGAATCGATTTGGGTTATGTAACTTACAATTGGATTTTTTACTTCCTCAACCAACTTGACCCGTTATGTATTTTCTTTAATTCTGACTTCTTGATTTTATTCATTGGTTGTTTTGTAGATTGAAAAGTTGAAGTTGCTTAGTTATCAAGGAGCTCGTTAAGGAAAAAAGATGAAGAAATAGAAAGGTTAGATGGAATTATTGCGGTGCTTATGGCTGAAATAAAAAAAAGAAGATAATGTGGATGAAGATGCTATGCTCAATAGAATGTCACAAATTTAAGCTATGTTAACAGCTACGGTTCGAAGATAGGCTATAAACACGTGGTTTTGATTGTTTCGATGTTTTGAATGTTTCGATAATTTTGGTTATTTGATGTTTTAGTTAGAATTTTTATTAAAATGTTGTATATGATTTTGAAACTGGGAAAATTGAAATAGAAATGTTTTATATAATTTTGGGATGTTGTAACTTTATTGGAGTGTTATTTAAATTATGTAATTTTACTTAAATGTCATTTGATTAAAAATGCTCTGAAAAAACAGAAAATCTGGGCGGGTAAATATGTATGCTAGCAAAAATCAACGCGGTCACTAAATGGTAGCAAATATTTAATAAGTATTCAATGTAAGCGGTTGCTAAATGGTGGCAAAAAAACCATGGCAACTTGGTAACAAAAGGCACGGTCACAACCCTGTAGCAAATATAGGGCGGTCACAAATATTTTTAACCATTTTTGTGGTGGCAAAAATCTGGTAGCAAAATATAAAAGTGGTGGCAATTTGGTGACATCTGGGCAATTGACACGAGTGTTTTTGCCACCGTATTTTCGGTTGCAAAATGGTATCAATAGGGCAATTGTGACCATTTTGCTACCGAAAATACCGTGACAAAAACCATGTTTTCTAGTAGTGATTGAAGTTCAAGCTTGTTCGATTTTGACTATTTAATAAGTCAGTTTCAAGTAGCTTAAAAGTGCTACGACTCGTTTACACGTTAAATAACATCGATTCGTGTTGTTCTTTTCTTTGTCAAACAGAGTATGCTTCCTCAATTTTTTTTGTTTGTTATGCTGGTTCAGTTCTGTTTATACATGAGGGAAAACAATAAAACATACCTTTGATTGCATTAGCACAGGCTAGCAGAGAATCCAGATGGTGACGCAGCAATAAGGTTTGACATGATTGTCATCGTGATCTGGTTCCTCCTTAGGGTGCTGACTGATGATGGGGACTTAGAAATCGAATAGGGGATTCGATTAGGAGAGGAGGTCGAAATTATTGATGTTATGGCTAATGGGGTGTTTCTAATGTGTAACTGTCTAACCCCTTAACCTCCACATAATTCTCCTTATATAAGCACCCAGGAGGAAACCTAATTAGTTAATAAGGGTAATATGGTCCATCAACAATTACCAACTAATTATTTAATAGGTTGTTATATATTTTGATCCATATAATGTAAATGATTATAATGGCTACTAGATTAAATATTAAATCATAATATATTTAATCTTACATTCTCCCACTTAGCCGAGTAATCATTTACTATGAGTATTAGATAAGCCTGATCAGGAGTTAACACTCATTTTAGCCTTAAACAAGTACTATAGCAGAAAAATACAGCCGTTGAATCATTATGCGACTCAGGACCCCCATTAATCATACTATAGCCTTAATTTAAAACCTAATCGTCATGATCAAAATACGCGTAACCCTTTGTTTGATTTGTAACTATATTTGTCTATATGCCATTATGCTAGCTTGACATATTCTTAGAGACATACAAAATCAAACTGATGAGGAAAAATTAACTAATAGTTAGTCATTCATAGTACGATATGCAGTTGCGCATAGCCATCAATTAATACCCGTCTCTGAGCTCTCTTAATAAGACTTATGGCTAATAGCCCTTTAGTTATAGGATCCTTAAGCATATCATGAATGTATTCGATACAAAACTTAGTTTCCTCAATTCGTTCATAAACGAATAATTAATTGCGTATCGAAACTTAATGCAGCACCTCTTGAACTGTTACTGTTCAAGGAGTTATGGTAGCTGACTTTATCACACTAAGTCTTCAAAACATTAATTATATGGAGTCAATAAACTTATGAGTCCACTGATAAATTTCCAACAACATTTAGTGACTATATTATGTCGTTATAACTTAGGTTGTTAATATCAGTGCATTATGACTCCTCCATGAAATAGGTTTTGTCTGCTGACATAAAGATATACCCGACATTACATTTTGTCATCTTTGAATATCTCAAAGTTAGAGTAATAAACCGGTTTTAATTCTCACTTTTTCTTCAAATTATAGCTTCTCGTTTCCTTTAAAGATATTGTAATACTCCATTAGATGCTTCACATTAATCTAGACATATCTAGTGTGTTGCAATGTGAGTAATATCTAAACGAGTATAGACTTGAACTTACATAAGGCTTCTAATTAATGAAGCGTAAATAAATAATCCCACTTACCCTATTATCCTCTAAAGGAGAGCAGTATTGTTTGTTACATATGTAAGGACCCATTTAATGTTAAACTTATGGAACGGAACTAATATCCCATTGGGTCTATCTCAGTATGTTATGATATCAATCACGTAAGAGATATCTCTGAGATTTATTATATCAAAGTTTATGTTAACAATGCTTTGACTTATATAACACATACTTGTCAAAAGAATGTCATCTATATAGACAAGTTTATCTTAGTTGCTCCCACTCATTTTGAGGTAGGTACATTAATCCACTTGATTCTTGATGAAAATAATTACGTTAGCTTTTCATCACATTATGATGTTTGCATTAACCCATACATGGATATTATTGGCTTACAAATAAAGTGTTCTTTAACCTTCAGCTTGAAACTTTAGGTTGTTATCTAATGAACATGTAAATGTGTCAGCCATTTGTTATGGAAAATTGTTTATAATGTTCATCTAATGTAGCTTTAAACTATTATAAGCTACTAGAACAGTGATGATCCTCAAAGAAATCTTCTGTAAGATAGGTAAGAAAGACTCTTTGATAATTCATCTCTTCCTGAGTATAACCTTAGACAATCAATCATGCTTCTTCGTATCTTAACGCTTATATTAGGATTTGGTTTAGTTATGAACACTCTTAGGTAATTCAATCAAATCCCAAACGTTATACGAACACATAAAATCAGTTTTACTAGAAAACTGTTTTATTCCATTTAAAAGAATATTGATTGACACTAATGGCTTAATTTGAAGAGATAGGACCAGTAAGCTTTTCCAAAATCCATTTCAACTTCAGTTAGGGAGGTTATGTAATCATCAAAGTTAGTAGGCTTTTAAACCTAGATGACCTCCTGAGTTGATTATTTGGGTTCATTAGAAGTTTCAGTTTTATGGATTAGCTCTTGGTTAGGTTGCTATCATTTTCAGGATTCTAAGTTTTTAAGAGTTGATGCAGTATGGTGTACAAGAGGTGTAATCGGAGTTAAATTCAGAGTGAAATTTAATGACACTCTTCCCCCCGCCTCTTGTATTCCTTGCAAGTCATAATAAGGACTTTGACTGCTCCCACTGACCTTAGAAAACTTTAGGAACTCAGCATGCTTAGGGTCAATACTTAACGACCAACTAATTCTAATAGAGAAACAAGTTAATGACGTCAGTCGTTGTAGTTTCTCTTGTTGGGGATTATGTTAGTTTATATAAGAAATCTAAGTGTGCCCACAATTAGGCAACAATGAAACTTTTGTAAGAGTAGCAATAGTTTAAGGAGACAAGTATTGATGAAACAGTGTCGTGATGGAGCGGTGTCTTGTACAAGAGGTGTAAATTGAAGTAATATAAAGTTTTCACTCCCCCACCTCTTGCAACTATTGCAAGTTATTATTAAGACACTTAATGCTCCCACTGATCTTTAATATCTCTAGAATGCTACAAGAGAAGTTTCAATGAGCTACGTGACGTGGGAACCTATCACATATACGTTAGACTTTATTTGATTTCTTTAATGTCCAGATGTCATAAGAAACTTTAGGGACATATCTAATAGAAATCTTATTAAGTATATATATATATGAATTGATTTCTTCTAAGACCGTGGGCCATATGCGACAAAACTTAGATACAAGTTGATAGTCTTTTAAATGATAAATGAATTATGTCTGAATATTCCATTTTGAATAAGTTCCACGAATGTCAATGAATGACTTATGATGGACCCATACTTATTCCTTAAGCCAAGTAATATTAAGGGCTGTAACGTCATGATTTAAAATCACTTAGAATGAGATTGGACAAAAAATCATCCTCATTAACCATGTCATGATTTCTCATGAATTTTTGGTTATAATGGATGAAATTTATAAGTCTCATTTTCCTTTTGTCAAATTCTCATTTGCATGATGACAAAAGTTGTGAAAGCGTAAGGTATCATCTAGTTCCATCTCAGTAATGTTTCAATCCAGATATTTAGAACAAATAAGATGAGAGTTTAAGGTAAGTGTGACTTTATGTTGACTATGCAAACCTAAAAACCTTCATAACATTACTTAATTATGATACTGTGTTCTGATTAATTTTCAGAATATATAAGGTATCGAAAAGCGTTGTCAGAAGATTGCTTATTATGGTTCGTATAGCCTTAACATTTAATTTTGTCACTAACTCTCGTGTTAGTTATTTGTCGAGTTCTGGTAAGGAAACGTATGGAACTAGAGTCAACTAATCATGTGTTAATTGGAATATTAAAATTATCAGACTTAAATATCATTAGTAAGTGACTACTTAATTAACTTATCCAACTGTTCTTTTAAATAATAGATAGTCTCGTTGCTTATGCCTAGTCTAATGGCATACTTATGCAGTGAGATTTTTCCCTTGAAGAACCTTAGAGTTGGGATTTTGTACTTGTATTTTGACTATGGACCTTAGAACAATCCTCTTTTAAACTATTAGTGGTTGTAAGGTGAATAACATCTTATTTTCCAGTTTCAAACATTTATTTCTTTGTACATATGTTGCTTATCAACACACTCATTATACTTTGGTACTTTTGAGTGTTGTAGTTGATTTATAATGCATCAAATTATACAAGTGAAAATCTTAGTATGTAATGTACTGGAAAGATGTACTTATTTCCACGCGTAAGCCCTTAACTTTATGGGTCATGGTATTGTACATTATTATGTATTCACATATACCACTTAGCTTATAGTTTATAATTTAAATGAAGGCATGCTTCTTAGGAGTTCTAGTGATTATTCCACACATAATAGATTAGTCTTAGGAAAGACTTAATCTGGAATAACCTTTTAGTGACAGCACTTATTCTTGATTATCATAAGAGACATTATGTTCGATTTATCCTAATCATCATGCTCTACTTTTCTTCTGTAGTGCTTTATCAGAAGAGAGCAATAGGAGTATCGTGCCTTAAGAGATAATCAAGGATTTAATTTAAGAGCTAATTCTTATAGAAACTTTAAATAAAGCAAACATTTTAGGTTTAGGAATTAGAGTGGATGAGATATATATAGAAGAAAAATTATAGTGAGTAAAATTATGGGTACTAAGAATAAGGCAGGCGAAATGATCATAAAACTTAATTAAGGATCATTAATATAAGGATCATTGAGTGAAGAGGTTGTGATATGTCTATTACTAACATCAAAATAATAGACGTAGCTAAAAATTCTACTTAAACGAAGACAAAACAGCTTTGGCCAGAAGTGTAATCATTTAAGCATATGTGCAAAGTGGTTGTAACAAATCAGCTTTGGCCAGAAATTGAGACAGTCACTTTAGTTATGCACTCGTTAGGTATGCCATCTATGAATGAATTAAATCAGCTTTGGCCAGAAATTAAGACATTCATGCTTATGATGCATACTTAACATAGCTTTCGTAATACTTGAACGATAAGTAGATGTATCAAGTCAGCTTTGGCCAGAAATGATACATCAAAAGCTCATTCAAGTTAAGCTATTTTGGTTTTGTAAAACATTATTTGATCCTTATTAATTAACTAAATATTTACAAAAACCAATTATTTAATAGCAAACTACCCATTAGCGCGGATCGAGTCACAACCTTGTTGTCTCGAGTCGAGACCTTTGTCTCGAGTTATGACCTGTTATGGTCTCGAGTTGACACGTTATGGTCTCGAGTTGACACGTTATGGTCTCGAGTCGAGATCTAATGGTCTCGAGTCGAGACCTCTGTCTCGAGTTGTGAAGGTTTAATGGCCTGATGATTTCGAGTCGAGACCTTGTTGTCTCGAGTCGAGACTGATGGTCTCGAGTCGAGACTGATGGTCTCGAGTCGTAATCCGATGGTCTCGAAACTTCCTGTTAACAGCTGTGAATGTGGAAACATAACTGAAAATTCGAAATCTAATGGATTATGAGATATGGTTTCCTATTCTAATGCTGATCTGATTTTACCAAATATTTCGAAAAATCATAATCTGTTTATCTAATAACAGTTTTCTAAAATCTTTAGAGGACAAAATCAGATCAAAATTAGGAAAACACTTAATAATCCGAATCATATTCCAAAACATAACAGAATTTTTGAATTTTTCTAAGAACATGCGATGAACCCTAAACATAAAAATAAAATTCTGGAACCCGAAACCTGAATTTTAAAGCTTTTCTTAAACAGATTTCGGTTATAATATTACCCAGTTGATTTCGAACGAACATATAATTGATCTTTTACGAAAACAGTGGTCTCGAGTCGTCCTTTATGACTCGAAAATTGGCTGTTAGTTTAATAAGTTATCAAAATTCCGTTTTCCAGATTTCTATCCCAGAATTGATGGATACGAAAACAGAACCGACTAATCAACATATGCTCTGATACCACATGCTGGTTCAGTTCTGTTTATACATGAGGGAAAACAATAAAACATACCTTTGATTGCATCAGCACAGGCTAGCAGAGAATCCAGATGGTGACGCAGCAATAAGGTTTGACATGATTGTCATCGTGATCTGGTTCCTCCTTAGGGTGCTGACTGATGATGGGGACTTAGAAATCGAATAGGGGATTCGATTAGGAGAGTAGGTCGAAATTATTGATGTTATGGCTAATGGGGTGTTTCTAATGTGTAACTGTCTAACCCCTTAACCTCCACATAATTCTCCTTATATAAGCACCCAGGAGGAAACCTAATTAGTTAATAAGGGTAATATGGTCCATCAACAATTACCAACTAATTATTTAATAGGTTGTTATATATTTTGATCCATATAATGTAAATGATTATAATGGCTACTAGATTAAATATTAAATCATAATATATTTAATCTTACATGTTAATCTTTGCATGTCAAATAGGGTGTATATTTCATCATTTTTTGGCAACCACATGGTGCATATTCTACTTCTATTTCCTTTTTTTCTCGATCCAACCACAGAGATCTTAAAAAAGCATGTAATATATATATATATATATAGGGGACCGCTAAAATGAGAACCACCTCGAGTAGTAAGAACAGTGAGAACTACACCGTACGGGGCGAGGTGGACCAAATTTTTTTTTTATAAACATAGTTGCGTGTATTATAAACACATTTGTAAAAAAAAATTCAAAAACAAAAAATGTCGTGTGTGTAGTTTTGAGCTCCACAAGTTTGTGTTTACGGGTACCGTAAATCTAACCGAAAAATTTACGGTACCCGTAAACACAAACTTGTGGTGCTCAAAACTACACACACGACATTTTTTTTTTTTTTTTTTTTACATATGTGTTTATAATACACGCATCTACGTTTGTGAAAAAAAAATTTGGTCCACCTCACCCCGGATCAAAAAGTTCTCATGGTTCTTACAACTCGAGGTGGTTCTTATTTTAGCGCAATTATATATATATATATATATATATATATATATATATATATATATATATATAGGGTAAGGATATATAGAAAACCACTTTTAGCCAGAAAACCCAGGAAACTGTACCCCGCAGTGTGCCGTCGGCGACGAAATTTTTTTTACAGCTAGATCCGTATATTTTAACACCGGGGGTAAAAGTTGGGTTCAAACGGCGCGCCCGAGGGGGTAGTTTTTTACGCCCAAAGTTTGGGTTTTTTTAATTTTTTTAATTTTTCTTTTTTTTTTTACCAAACTTTGGGCGTAAAAAACTACCCCCTCGGGCGCGCCGTTTGAACCCAACTTTTACCCCCGGTGTTAAAATATACGGATCTAGCTGTAAAAAAAAATTTCGTCGCCGACGGCACACTGCGGGGTAGAGTTTCCTGGGTTTTCTGGCTAAAAGTGGTTTTCTATTTATCTTTTGCCTATATATATATATATATATATATATATATATATATATATATATATATATATAGGGTTAGGTTCATTTGTGAACCATACCCTTATGTGTGAGCTTAATGAACACATCCTAGCCTTTGATTTATTTTCAACATTATAAGGGTAGGATAGTCATTAACCTTACAAACTAATTTTTTAATTTAATTAATTCCTTAAATCGGTTACCAACTTGGTAACTGATCCCTATTTTTTTGTGATTCAATTCATTAATCAAATATTACAAAATTTCGAATTCAATATTCAATCAATATTAAAATCAACAGTTTCCTTTCTCTTTTAACTCATTCATCGATCATCATAAATTAAAATCAACAGCTTCCTTTCTCTTTTAACCCATTCATCGATCATCATAAATTAAAATCAACAGCTTCCTTTCTCTTTCAACTCATTCATCGATCATCATATTATTTTGTTTTAGATCAATTTCTTCTTCATCGATTTTCCAAAAACCTGGAGTTTATTCGATAGTCCTGCAGATATTATAGAGGCAATAATATTCAAGCAAATAAGTCAAAGAAGGTAGGCTATAGAGATTTTGTTGTGCATATATGACTCATCTATGTGCCAAAATGCAGAACACATTTTTTAATATATATATATATTTTTATGGAAGAACTCATATCATTAATGTTCTTCCTAATACAACATGATTTTTTTTATTTTCTTTTTAAACGACTATTAACTAGTTTATACCCTGTCTTATAGTTTTTCAGTGTAATGTTATTTCTTAAATTTTGTGGGTTGTTTTGTTTTAATTTTTTTTACTTTGTTTCATCATCAAAAAATACAAATTATCACTCTTTAATTCTTTTTGTACATCTAGCTGTTATTCAGTGAGCATTAGGTTTTTATACATATGTGTATAGTTGTTGTTTGTTTTTATACACATGTGTATAATGATTGTTGGTTGAGAAATTGTTCATCAATAATACACATGTGTATGCTGTCACTTACACATGTGTATTATTACAGATGTTAACTTAACGGATTACACCATTTTCTTATTACCTCATTACAAATCATTTTTTAATACCCAATGAAATCGTTTGAGCTCAAAAAGAAAGGTCAAACTACAAGATTCTATGACACTGGCACAACTACACAACAATTCAGGATGCAACACTATATAGACATGCCCACTACACATATTCTACTTTCTTCATACACAACAGCTAATCTCAAACTTTAAAATGATCGGATTTCGCAGTTCCGATGTACACACATGAACAGGGTAAACATATAATTCGATCAAGATTTTAAAATCAGCAGAAATACCCAAAATATCTCAATGTTACATGAAGTTTGAACAAATACACTTCCAAATCGGTAGTAATACACTACCAATTGACTGATTTCACATACCAAGCTAAACCCTAGAATTTGTGCGAGAGGATTCGTGTGTATAAAGAAGCACTGCTCCCAACTTTCCAATGAATAATACACAATATAATGATACGTTGACTATGATTATACTAGTTGAAACTCGTTTGTAGAAATCGCAGGTCTAAGAGAAATCGAAGGAGATACAGTGATTTGGGTTTTTTGGATTATGAGGAGAGAGTCTTGATGTTTGCAGGTGTTTTTGGTTTTCTGGATTATGAGGAGAGAGAATCAATGGGGTTGGAGAACATCTATTTACTATTGTGCCCTTGTGCAGTTATTATAATTCAGTTTTTTGGTTTTTATTAATTAAAAAATCATGTAAATTCAAAGATCTTGATCTCCTCATCCAACGGCCAGGATCTGTTCGTTTTTGTTCACTACATCAACCTTGTTCACTCTTGATCCCCACCCTATATATATATATATATATAAACGGGATAGGGAGAAAACGATCAAAAGTGTGAGAACGGTGAGAACGCTTCCTGGCCCAACACGTGTCACGCCGCTTAGAAAAGGGCGGAGGGGCTTTTTTGTCCTTTCATTTTTTGATTTTCCTCTTCCGCTTTTTCCCAATGTTGTTTTAATTTTTGGTTTTTGAGATTTTTGTCGTTAACCAAATTCAATAATTAATGGCGTTTTAATGGTTCCATTGTATCAACATTTTGGCGTTTATGGCGTTATTCACATCGTATGCCAATGGAACCCAGGGGGCAGGAAATCTATTTGAATGGCGTTTTCCAATGTGTTTAAACAAGTTGGCCTAATGATCTGTTATTTTTTATAAACATTTTGGCGTTTGTGGTATCTTGGCGTTTTACTATTGTTAAATTATATTTCAACCACTGGAAAAAAAATACAAGGGAAGGAAATAAATTAAAAATCCTAATCGGATCTCTTTTCCCAATCTTCAGTATCATCAGTCTCTCTCTTCTTTAATAGTACAAGAACTGTCATCAAATATATGGCGTTTTATATAAAACTTAACAAACCCATGGGTTTGATTTTTTTTGCCTGCTCGTCTGTTGAACTGTCTTTTTGTGTGGATGTTTGGGGACATAGATCTATGGCGTGTGAGTGGGTTTTTTGCTTTTTCTTTATCTGGATCTTCATCTTTATAGTGAACCCACTCTTCAGTGTCATTGACCTCTTTTCCTCATCCAAACATTCTTCAAGAACAAAAAATACAAAATGCCATATGACTGGCATCAGTATCTTTTTCCTGAAATTTTGTCCATCTCATGCAGCAAAATCTTTCTGAGGTACTCCCCTCTGATAACAATTCATTCAGTTTATTTGTTGGCGTTTTACAGTTGGTGGTATTTAATAGTATTTGGCGTTTGTTTTTTTGGTTTGATCAAATGGAAGTTGCTGAGATGTATCATTTTATAGGATGTCTTTTTGGCGCTTAAATTAGGCGATGCATTATTATAATAAAGTATTTTGTCTTTTCAGTTACTGTTTTGTAATTAATGTTTTTGATAAGCTTTATCTCTGAAGTCTGTAACACGTCCCATCTTTCAAGTTTGGCGTTTTAGATTCTTCAGTATTTAATGATTTTGTATTTACTGTTTCTAATTAAATTTTCAAGTTTGCTTTTTATTTTTTTTTTCTTATTTTTTTTATTTGGGTTTTTTATAATAATTTTTCAAAGTAATTTTATTATAGTTTGGCAGTTTTTTTGGTGGCGTTTAACTGGATGATATCGTTTTAAACAAGCATTTTGGCTGTTTTGGCGTTTTTATTATATGTGGCGTTTTTATTATAACAATTAACTGAAAAGGAAAATAAAAAAAGAATACATAAACAATTTATCTTCCAAATCTTCTCTGTCTCCAGTCTCTTTCTTTCTCTTTTTTGAATCATGTTAACTGGCTGGTTCGACTTTCGTATGATTAATTTTGTTTTTTTGTTTTTCAAGTAGTTTTTTTGTGTTGCTGTTTGGAAGCACACAGTCTGACATCAGCATCTTTTTCTTGAATATTTGTTCATCTCATGCAGCAAAATGTTATTGAGTTTATATCCTTCAGCCAACAATCTTGAATTTTTACAATCAACGATGTTTGATTTTTTAACTTTTTTAGCGTTTTACCGATAAAAAAAAACGCCACGAAATAAGGTCACCATAAACCTCAAATTTTGATCATGCTAAAATCAATAATGTTTTGCTGTATGAGATGGACAACATTGTTAATCCTCGGTTAAGAAAGATAACTGACAATGTTGTCCACCCCACACAGCTAAACTTTATTGACAACAAACTTCAATAATGTCTTTGTATGTTTTGGCGTTATAAATTTGATGGAAGTTTAGGATAAGTCAATGAGATTTTACTCAATGAAATGGACTATATCCTCACTTTAGGATTTTGTCTATATCATTGAGCGAAATCTTACTGACAGCCAAACTGAATTTCAAAAAAACGTTTTTGGGGTTGAAGATAATTGATGTTTGGGTTTTTTGGCGTTTCTAAGGCGAATGAGTTATATGAAATATGGCGTTTGGGTTTTTGTGTGTGTTTTTAACTGAAGGTCTGAGATGTTGTATATATAGGATTTTTTTGGCGGTTTTTTAAGGCGGGATTTTACTATAATTAAGTTTGGCGTTTTATATTTAATGGCGTTTTACTTAGAATGATCTGTGATTTTTGTTTTTGGCGTTTTATTTCATGATTTGGCGTTTTATGTGGAGTAGTCAAAAGACCCTTTTACCCTTAATGAAGCGCGTCCACGTAATAAAATTGATGTTATTTACGAAAACGCCATCGCACCAATCTAGTCCATAGATTGTTTTGATCGGACCATCGTTAAGTGTTCTCACCGTTCTCACACTTTCTATCGTTTTCTCTAAATCTCGACCCTATATATATATATATATATATATATATAGGGGAGAGTTATCTTGAGAACGCTAAATATTGCGAGAACCGTGAGAACGAATGAAAAAAACAATCAAAACCAATTTTTTTAATACAAAACCATTGTAATTAAGATACAATATCAAAAAAAGAAGAGTTAATTGCCCGGATGGTCCCTATGGTTTCACGTTTTTTCACGTTTAGTCCCCACCTTTTGAAAATAGCAGGTATGCTCCCTATGGTTTATATTTTGTTACTCGGATAGTCCCCTGAGTAGATGTCAGTTAGTTTGGAAATAGCAGGTATGCTCCCTATGGTTTGCATTTTGTTACTCGGATAGTCCCCTGAGTAAATGTCAGGGGACTATCCGAGTAACAAAATGACAAACCATAGGGAGCATACCTGCTATTTCCGAAAGCTGGGGACTAAATATGAAAAAACGTGAAACCACAGGGACCATCCGGGCAATTAACTCAAAAAAGAATTTACAACATCAAATAATTCATTTCTCCTTTCAAAATCACTCTTTTTAGATTTTTTACATGTGTGTAAATATAACAGATTTACACATGTGTAAATGACAAAACTTACACATGTGTAAATTTTCTTTATTTACGAATTCACGTAAATTTAAACGTGTAAATTAAATTTCTAACATTGTATTCGAATAATAATGATAAGTGTAGAAGAGAATTTTGAATTCGAATTGTTTTTGACCAAGTTCTCGCGGTTTTTTCATTTGTTCTCACGGTTCTCACAATATTTAGTGTTCTCATTTAAACCCTCCCCTATATATATATATATATATTAATTTAAGAACAATTGCAGCTTTATAAACAACATCGTCATCATACTTTGTAAATCCCACCAATAGCAAAGCTAATTAACGTAAGGTCTGAGAAGAGTAAGATGTAGACAACCTTACCTCTACACCATACGAATAGAGAGGCTGCTTTCAGTGAGACCTCCAGCTCAATAGTAGTTTTGCATCAAGACTTGGACATAAAGAAAATAACACTCGGAAATTGGGACAGAAGCCGATTAGTTCATGTGCCCCCTTTTCTTTCGGCTATCAACGCCATTACATGATGCATGATTAACCGTCTCTTGCTTTTTAATGTTATTTTCACAAAATTAGTAAAATAACGCTATAATTAGTGCCCTTTCACTTTTGCACCCCAAGACCCACACATATATACATTATATGCGCATACCGCAAGTGGGACGTTGAAGCTTTATAAACATGTTGCTTAGAAATATACAAAAAAAGTAGGTTAAATTTCGAAATATATAATCACAAATGACAAAATAATTATATGACATGGCTTATCAGTTTATATTTACAAATAATGAGTAAATTGCCACAATTGTCCCAGAGGTTTAGGTCTGTTTGCCAGTTTCATCCAAAATAACATTTTTATGCCAAATAGCCCTTCACCTTTGGCATTTTTGCCATTTTCATTCAAACCACTAACTTAGTTTACTTTTTCTATTAAGTTGAAGGATATTTGGATGAAACTGGCAAATATAAAACCTCAGGGACGATTTTGGCAATTTACTTAAATTCTTTTTAATTTTTTTTATTTAATTAATTTTATCACATATATATAAAACAGAATATACATGGCAATTCTTATTAAAAAATTAATAGTTTTGTCACATAATTTTTATCAATTTTCATCTAACAACTAACTCAGTTATTTTTTCTATTTAGGTACAGGATCTTTTAAATTTTATAAAGTAAGACAAAAATTAGTTTTCAATTTTTTTTATATACATCAGTTTTATAAAAATAAAATATACTTCAACCTCTAAATTTTATAAAACTAAAATGCTAGCGACCTTATAGAAAAAAGTCAAATAAACAAATTTTTTCATATGTACCAAGTTTGCAATTTATCTTCTACTCTTTTAAATTCGCTTCTAACAAAAACAGAAGCCACTACCCCCTATCAAACAACGTATCGTTACAAACATTAAAATTACCCACCAAATAGTAAGTATAATGCCATGAACCAAAAGTTTCTTTACTCAAACCACTTGCAATAAATATTAATTAGTTACCCTCGTAATCTTAATTAGATAAATATTTTATTTCTGCCAACATATTTCTTAGGTGCTCAACACATTTAAAAATATGTAACGTTTTACAATTTTTTTTTTATCTCTACACTTGATTAGATACTAAAAGCTGCACACCATTGATATTTATTTATAGGCAAATTGGAAAATAATAATCCCATCTTTCTGAAATTGGCGATAATATCCCAAGTCAGTTATTAGCCAATAATAATCCGACCTCGTCCAATTTTTTTGTAAAACAGTCTGCCGTTAAAATAAGCTTAACGGAGTTAAGTGTTTTTTCGAATTACAAACCGATGTTTTAGGGCTTTTGATCTGAACGAGGATACGGGTCGATTGACGTAAAACTTTCCTCGAAATTGTGCTTGAAATGGCTTGAATTTTGTTAATTGGAAGTTAAACACCCGAATTGAAGCACCGTTTTCGTGGGTTGGGGGGCAGTATTTTGAGGTAAGTTTTACATCAATCGACTCGTATCCTCATTCTGATCAAAAACCCTAAAACATCGGTTTGTAATTCGGAAAAACACTTATCTCCGTTAAGTTATTTTAACGGCGGACTATTTTACAAAAAAATTGGGCGAGGTCGGATTATTATTGGCTAATAACTGACTTGGGATTATTATCGGACAATTTCAGAAAGATGGGATTATTATTTTCCAATTTGCCTTATTTATATAACATTTTCTCTTTATAAAACTGAATATAAAAAATCTGGATATTAATTTCTGTCTTAATTTATAAAATTTAAAACATCATTCACCTTAACAGAAAAAATAAACCGAGTTAGTGGTTTGGATGAAAATTTATAAAAATTATGTGACAAAACTATTAATTTTTTTTTATAAAAACTGCATGTATATTATGTTTTATATATATGTGACAAAATTAATTAAACAAAATAAATTAAAAAGAGTTTGAGTAAATTACCAAAATCATCAATGAAGTTTTATATATGTCAGTTTCATCCAAATATCCTTAAACTTAACATAAAAAGTAAACTAAGTTAGTGGTTTGAATGAAAATGACAAAAATGCTAAAGATGAAGAGATGAAACTGACAAACATGCCTAAACCTCAGGGACAATTTTAGCAATTTACTCTTAAATAATAATTTATATTAACAAACACTTTATTCGTGATATTAACATTTATATGTATTGTGTGGTAGTGTGCTTAATATTAATTTTTTAACGATAATTTTTTTTTAATCTCTACATCTGTAGACATTGACCTCAAGCCCTCATTTCAAACTTAAGTGTTTAAAATCTTTTGCCTTTTGCTAAAATGTGCATAATATTTAACAAAAGAATAAACTGTTAAAATGGTGTTTGAGGTTTGGTCACTTTTTTCATTTTAGTTCAAAACTTAAACCTTTTGAATCTGGGTCCTTTTGGTTTCAATTGTGTTGTCATTTTCATTCTAAATCAAAATATGGGCAGAATTTTCAGTTAACATCCAGATTTTTTGTCTTTTTCCTCTCTTTTAATGAATGGCAAAATGGTTTTTTAACGTTTTATTATAACAAATTAAAAAATATAACAATTTTGCCCTTCATTAAACGGGAGGAAAATGATAAAAAAAAAAAAAAAAAAAAAAAAAAAAAAAAAAAAACTAGATGTTCATTGAAAAATCTGACAAGATTTTGAGTTTTGGATTAAAGTGGCAAAATTGACCAAACCTCATGGACCATTTTGGCAGTTTACTCTTAACAAAACTTTCAAATTTGGTGTGACAAATATTTTAATAAGACCTTCGTAATTCGAAATACAGTTGTATTTATATGATATAGAGTAAAATGCCAAAATGTTCATTGAGTTTAGGTCACTTTTGCCACTTCATTCCATAAATGAAACCTACTGAATTTGGGTCCCTGAGGTTTCAATTTCGATGCCATTCTCATGCAAAAGATAAATTGGGTAAGAATTTTCTGTTAACCTCCACCTTTTTTGTCGTGTTCCTCATTTCATTGAAGGATAGAATTGTCTTTTTATCCCTTAAATTATCTTAATTAAAAGAGTAAATTGCTAAAATCGTCCCTGAGGTTTGGGCATTTTTGTCATTTTGATCCAAAACGACTTTTTGTACAATATAGGCCTTCACTTTTGAGATTTTTTGCCATTTTCATCCAAACATTTAATTTGTTTTATTTTATTCTATCAAACATTTGGATGAAAATGACAAAAAATCCCAAATCTCAGGGATGATTTTGGCAAAAAAAAAAAAAAAAAAAATCAGACATTTGGATAAAAATAGCAAAAAATCCAAAAAATGAAGGACTATATGGTACGGAAAAATTGTTTTGGATGAAAATGACAAACATACCCAAACCTCAGGGACGATTTTGGCAATTTACTCTAATTAAAATGAGAAACACGACTAAAAATATGAAAGTTAACAGAAAATTCTGACCCATTATACATTCTGGATGAAAATGACATCAAAATTAAAACCACAAGGACCTAGAATCAAAGGGTTTCATTTTGGATTAAAATGACAAAAGTGATCAAAACTCAATTTTACTCTATGATATATTAATAGATTTTTATTATAATTAATATAATCATACGTATAACTAAAAAAGAAAATAAATAGTGATAGCTAAAAGTTACAAAACTATTCACAAATCAAATTTGAGTTTTAGACGTATATATAAAAATTAATTAGTGATAGATAAAAATTATCCTCTAATCCCATCATTTATATATATATAATGCATTTTAGAAACAAATTTCAAGATTTTCAAAAGTTAAAACACTTATTTTTTTTTCTTTTAATGCATACGATGGTAGTTTATGGCATTATTACCTAGTAGCATCTTGAGTGTAGGATAAGCCTTAGGTACCACTAGGGTGTACGGGGCGCATCCGGGAAAGGCTAAGTGTTGACCCTTCACCGGACCAAAACACCGCCGCTAACCCTTGTCCATGCGGTAAACCCAATCGAGTGGGGAGTGTTCACCGATAAGGGAAAAAGAGAGATAGAGGGTTAATGGTGGACCCAATTCTCTTCCACACAATCACACTTTTATCCTTATTTATTTATTTAAAAAAAATGTTTGGGTGGAATTGTAACACCCCGTGTTTCGAAAGTCAAAGTCAAAGTCAAGAATGAAGTCAAAGGGAGAAAAGATTGCTAATTGCGATCTGTCACTCCTTGCTCAATTCCTGTTTTGACTTCTTTGACTTGAAATTAGTCTAATTTTGTTATCGCATTAGTTGTATTATGTGGAGTATCTATTAATAATCGCATATGAATCGCATGTCTGATCGATTTATCGCTTATCGCAATCGCAACTCGAATTATGTGTGTCAAATGTTGTTTTATGTGTGTGTGCTACTTATGTGTTACTTGTGCATGTTATTTATGTTTTATGATGTGGTGATTAATCGAAACGCAATCGCAACTCAATCACAAACGCTAAACGAACGTTAAATAAGGATGATTGTATGTCGATATAGTAGTTGGGATTAAAAGTAATTTAAAAAGGAAACCTTATCGCATCGCAACGCTCAACACTCGAATCAAAACTGCAAAACTCATCGCGCCGTGCACTCGAACCGAGTGGCCAGCCGACCGAGTTGCCACCCGATTGGGCTGCCACCCGATCGGAGTGCCACTCGATCGAGCTGCCACCCGACCAAGGTGCCACCCGACCGAGTTGCCACTCAATCGAGCTGCCACCCGGACGGGCTGCCACTCGATCGACCAGCCACTTACTCCCCTTTCCATTTATGGAAACCCTATAAATACCATCCTTGTCACATCATTTGATGTTGACAACTCTCTCTCCCTCTCCACTCGCTCCAGCCGCTTTTTCTTCAGATTTCTCACGATTCTTGTAAGTTTTCTACCTAAACCTTGTACTTTCTTAATCTACACGCACCCCTACACATTTCTATCTTTTGAATCTTAACTTTTAACCGTGAAATCACTAGATTTGAGGTGTTCAAGGATGATGTCATCATGGCGTTCACAAGAACTTCATGTTTTGGCTTCAATCCACCAAGAACAACTCAGATCTGAATGATTTCCACATGAATAAACAAAGATCTTTCATAGATCTGAACATATTCATGGTGAAAAGGATTGAAAGATGGTTTTCAAGCTTTCTTTCAACTCTTTTACACTCAATGCACTCAAAACCGATAGAATCGGAGCTTGTTCTAATCTTCTACTCCTTCTTGTTGATGTGTTGGTTCAAGATTTGGATTCTATCCACGAGAACACTGATTTCGGGTTAAACATGAAACACCGTCTCGAACAGTTAGCTGGTCGGACTAGGGTGGTTCCTGTCCGATCGGGTCATTAAGTCTTGACGAGGGTTCTGTTGTTTAGCACGTTATCAAACAGTCTCGAGAAAACTTCAAACTACCAAAACAACCAAGGAAGAAGACGACCAGGTCATCTGGGACGGATTGCCGTCCGATCGGATTGCCACCCGACCGGACTGCCACCCGATCGGATTGCACCTTGGGTCCCACATTTAACTTTTCTTCCAACTTGTGAGGTTTGAACATCGAACAGATTGCCGTCCGATCGGATTGCCATTCGATCGGATTGCCACCCGACCATGAGATGTTTGACTTCAACACTTAATCAATTTTTCAACATGTTCAATCCGAACGGATTGCCACCCGATCGGATAGCCATCCGATCGAGTGACTGTCCTGCTGTGAACTTGTTATCAACCTGAGAAGCCTCGCCAATCGGATTATTGTCCGATCGAACAGCCGTTCGATCGACCGCCCTTAAAGGTAGAGATACTTCTCTGTTTTCAAAAGGCTACAACGAAAACTTCAAAAGGCAAGCCATCATACACAAACACATCCATCCCAAACGAGGTAACAATCCACTCGTATGGTCACCCGATCGGATGACCGTCCGAACGGATTGTCACCCGATCGACCGGCCACCCGATCGGATTGCTGTCCGATCCACTAACACGTTGTTTCATTTTACGCGCCGCTTATCGTTTATGCTATCGTTCTGATCAGGCTAATATCCACTCTAGCGCTCCCTTCAATCCATTAACTCAATCGCTGTGAGTATACTCGAACCCTTTTTGCTTTACGCACTTTTGGGTGTTACATACGTTACTTAATCTAAATCACATCGAACACACTACACAATACTTTAACGCTAACCGTTACCGCATGTTATACGTGACTTAATGAATGCTTGTTTGTTATGTTTACACATGGAATGCTGTCTACCTGCCTTAGCAACGGTAGTACTATTTGTTTGGACTCAGCACCTGTTCACTCAGGGGTTGTTAAGGACAATTTGTTACATGGCTCATAGTGGTGAGTGTGTATTACGAACTGCCTTGGGCAGTCAACCCGCAGTCATTGGTATTGATAGGTTCATGTCGATAACCTACGTGCTTCATTTCACACTGTGTACGTGCTGGTTATGCGTAAACGATTTCGAACTCTATTATATCTATCAAACTTGTATGCTCACATTTACACTATGTGTATTGACTTTTACTTTAACGTATGTGGCAGGTGCTTAAGATGTTTAGATGCTTGGCTTGCTGTGAAATCGAGGCTAGGAAAGGTCTAGAAACAAATAAATGAATTGTCTGCATTTGAAATCTGAGTTGTCGGAACAGAACCATTTGACTAGATTTTGTCTGTAATAATTAAATTCTTTTTATGTCATGGTATGGGACGTGATGCTTTAATTAATAATTGGTAATTATAGTTGTTATGGAAACTTCTGGACAATCTGTTTCGCTCAGTGTCACGCCCCGATGATTCCGCCATCGGTTGGGGTGTGACAGGAATGCTGCCAATGTTTGAGCACATAATGAGGAGTGCAGATGGGAGTTGACATGGCAGAGTATGATTGGCTGGGGCGGAGAGGGAAGTACTCCACCCGGGTGGAACGCCCCTCACACTCTTAGGTCCTGGGTTCGATTCGCACAAGAGGAGGGTTTTCCCAGATTTTATAGGTTTCCTCTTGAATTGATGTATCGACATCATAGCCTAGTGAAGATGGATATGACCGGGTGCTTTCGCTAATGGCACCATGATACTATAGCGGTTCGTCAATAATCCAAATTTGTCGTTCAAAATGATGATGATGATGATGGAAAACTAGTCTTTCGAACATTAACTACACTTTAATCCTTTTTATCAAATTACACTTTAATTCTCTCACATTTAATAACATTATAGATAATTAAGTAGTAGTTACATTTTCCCCCTTCCTATAGAATAATAATTCTTTTATTTATCGTCATCATATTTTTTAGACTATGTTGTTTTAAAAACATTCAAAGGTACCATGACGACATGCTCATTTATGTCAACATTTCGATGTTTGTTTTAGTCGATATTGATATGTGGATTAAAATGTAAAAAGGGGTAATGTCTTAGTGTACAAATGCTTATACTAATTTAATTTAAATACTATTAATTTGTAACATGTGTATGCATCTTTGGTTGTATATTATGCTTAAATGTTTGTATCTTGATCAAATATTATGCATCTTTTGTTGTAAATTATGCTTAAATATTTGTCCCTTAATCAAATAGTATGCATCTTTGGTTGTAAATTATGCTTAAATGTTTGTGCCTTAATCAAATAATTTGTATGCATCTTTGGTTGTAAATTGTGCTTAAGTGGTTGTACCTTAATCAAATAATGGTTTCATTACCTTACCAAATTCAATCTGTTTTGTATGCGTGCTTAAGTGGTTGTGCCCTAATCAAATAATGGTTTCATTACCTTACCATGTTCAATCAGTTTGATCCATTCAATTTTGTGTTGTTTTATTTTTAAATTATTATTATTTATAATAATCTAATTAATTTAGCCAAAATCTTATATAAATATAATTTGCAACATATTGATGCAATGGTTGTTGTAATATATGCACTATGGTTTGTATAGAGATTACGATGAACCTGTCAAACGAGAAAAAATAGACATGGGTTCATCGTAACGCGCGAGTCATAGATCAACTTAGTTATTTTATTTTATGTTTTACATTTCGGTTTAATTTTTTCGTATTAACACGCCCTAACTTCAGTGTCGATGATCGCTAGAAATAGTGTGGTATTAGTGCTCGCCCCTGCCGCAACGCGGGGGTGCTTAATACTAGTTGAACTGAATTTAATCATAAAGAAATAATACATACTTCCGAGGAATTGTTTTTTTCTTTTTAGAACATCTCAGAAATTCGGCTTGACCTACACATTAGGTTTTCTAAGATACAATGCAATAGGAATGAGTATTTGGTACCGGGTATTGGTACCGAACCGGTACCCACTTTTCCTGTTTTTCGGTACCGGTACCGAACCGGTATATTCGGCACCGATGTCTACCTTTCCCATTTTTTTCGGATCAAAGGTATTTGCGGCAACATATTCAATGTCGCCGCTAAAACTGTTATCGCTAATGCGTTTTTCTCTTGTAGAGAACGGCGTTCAAAACCCCGTAACACCCCACGAAAATCCACATCACCCTAAGCCTAAGTAAATAATATATGGCCTAAGTTGTCAAGATAATGTTATGTTTTTTTTTTCGAATTCTTTTCCTTTATAATTTGTTTACATATAGTATTTTTAATCCTCCACTTTACATTTTTAACAGTTACTGTATTTTACTTGAAACCTAATTTTTTGTTAATTTTTTTCTATTAATGATTTTGCTTAAATTGTCATTAATGTTTTTATTTCTTATTTATAATTTCTTCCTTTAAAACTTCAAAACTGTATTTATAAAAACTCATATAATAGTTCTATATTTTGTTTATTTACTATAAAAACTCATATCATAGTTCTACTTTTTGTGTATTTACTTAATAATGTCTTCCTTTAAAACTTCAAAACTTTATTTATAAAAACTCATATAAAAATTCATTTTTGTTTGTTTATTTACTTAATTTCCTACATAATTTGTGTATCAATTTTTTATAATACATTCTTAAAATGCCAAAATAAAATAATGTAAACTAAACTTATCGTTTTATACTATATTGTCATTATCTTTCATTATTATATAATGTTCTAGAATTATAAATTTATGATTGCTCCGTTCAAAAAAAAATAAATTTATGATAGCTATATCAACTACGTATCCCTTTATAATTTATGAACATGAACCATTCTATTTAACTGTCATACCTCTCTCTCCCTCTCTCTGTCTCTCTCTCTCTCTCTCTCTCTAAAATGAGCATGTCACAATGGTTAACAAGAATAGGTGGTGGTAACTTAATCAAGAAAATCATATGTAGCAGGCTAACATTGAGCCATTATCAAGCAACTTCTTCTTCTTCTTCTTCTTCATTTCCCTCTCTTCTTAGTAATTCAAGAAATGAACACAGGGCGAATTTCGCATTCTGCAGCTCAACAAATGCTGCCTTTTTTGTGGCTCGCCATTACAACTCTATGAAAACTGAGGGACGGCTCTTATCTGAATCAGATGATGAGGATGGTTCTACTTTAGAAGAGAAGCAGGTAAATATACCAATACTGTTTTTCGTTAATTATTTTTTTGGAACGGCGACTTTCTTGTATTAGGCTATCGCACTCCCTAATTAGAGAGCCTCGTTGTCCTACCCCGGCCAGACTATGTTGCCTTAACCGAACCTATGCTGGCGTCAGAGTTTAGCCTGACGTTCCCCCCGAGAAACTATACCACCGGCTACCACTTAACAATCGTTATGCCACCACAAGAGTAGAAGTGTATAGAGTAAATCATGCACCTTTCATCAGAAATAACTTTATGAAAATAATGATCCAGTTTATTATAAAAAATATTATGAAAATTGTGAAGTGAAATGATCTAGTTTATTATAAAAAAAAATTTTGAAAATTGTGAATTGACTTTATATATTGTAAAAATATATTTTGAAAATTGTGAACTGACTTTAAATGTTTATATACTTATCTTGGTGAACATTACCATTTTTTTTATTTCTATTTGATATTTATTATATATATTATCATCACATTCATATTTATTTACGTTATTTAATTGTAAACATAATTTAGATTTTATGGTTAAATATATATATATATATATATATATATATATATATATATATATATATATATATATATATATATAGGGTAAGGATATATAGAAAACCACTTTTAGCTAGAAAACCCAGGAAACTCTACCCCGCAGTGTGCCGTCGGCGACGAAATTTTTTTTACAGCTAGATCCGTATATTTTAACACCGGGGGTAAAAGTTGGGTTCAAACGGCGCGCCCGAGGGGGTAGTTTTTTACGCCCAAAGTTTGGGTTTTTTTAATTTTTTTAATTTTTCTTTTTTTTTTTACCAAACTTTGGGCGTAAAAAACTACCCCCTCGGGCGCGCCGTTTGAACCCAACTTTTACCCCCGGTGTTAAAATATACGGATCTGGGTGTAAAAAAAATTTCGTCGCCGACGGCACACTGCGGGGTAGAGTTTCCTGGGTTTTCTAGCTAAAAGTGGTTTTCTATTTATCTTTTGCCTATATATATATATATATATTTTTGGCGAAAACATATATATATATTTGACAAAAGATCAAATACAAATACCCTTATCATACAAAACGTACGAATAGGGTGAAAATGTATCTACGAATAGGGTGAAAAGGTAAAAGAACGCCGTGATATTTTCGTAATTATTTACTCTTAGAGTAATTATCAAAATTACCCTACAAATGATCTTGTAGGAAAATTTTGATCTTACAGGGTAATTTTATAAAATGTTCTTGTAGGGTAATTTTTTAAAATGTTCTTGTATGGTAATTTTGATCTTGTAGAGTATCATAATTACTCTACAAATGATCTTGTATGGTAATTTTGTATAGTATCATAATTACTCTATAAGTGTATCAAAATTACTCTGCAAATTTTCAAAATTACCCTACAAGAACATTTTACAAAATTACCCTACAATATCAAAAGTACCATACATGAATATTTTACAAAATTACCCTACAAGATCAAAATTACCCTACAAGATCATTTGTAGAGTAATTTTGATAATTATCCTACGAGCAAATAATTACGAAAATGTCACCGCGTTTTTTTTTTTTATTTTTTCATGCCTCTCGTACGTTTTGTACGATAAGGCCGTTTGTACGTGAACTTAACTCTATATATTTAACTAAAACAAAATTTATTGGGACGAACCAGACTCGTGACAAACCAAACTAAACTAAGTTGGACTAAATCTTAAATGAAACTACTTAAATATTACATACCGGCAAGAAAGGAACAATAACGATCTATTTACTATAAGTTTTCATCTAACCACTTTTAGTTATACCGATTAAGAAATTGAGAATATACAGAAGCTAACGAAAACCCGTATTTGCGAAACTCCGAAAACCTTATGTAACAAACATTTTTTTTTCTAAAAAGTTAGGTCATGTATATAGATATTTTCGAACATTTTGAACAAAAAAAAAACCCCCGAAAGCACAGAGTAGTTTTTTGTTTTTAAAAAAAAATGTTACGTTTTGTATGTTACATTTTTTTAAACATTTACCCAAATATGATTACGTGTAACATAAATATTAAAACTTTTTTTCAACAACTACTCGGCGCTTTGTGAGTTTTATTTTTGGCTTAAAACATTCGAAAATATGTATATGCCTTAATTTTTTTAGAAAAAAAAAAAGTTTGTTACATAATGTTTTTACAAAGGGTTTTCGTGGTTTTTCTAACTCAAATGGATTTTCTCTCTATACTTCCCCTAAGATGACACAAGTTTCATTTTGATTGATATTTATATGCGATTGCCTATCTCTTTATTTCTACACTTACATATAGTTCAAAAATCACTTTTAATTGTATCATTATACGTAATCATCGCAATGAAAAACGCATGTCAGATTATACTTATTGTTGTTGGAGGCTGCAGGGATTCGATTTTCCAGGTGGCAAGATTGCGTATACAACTGAGCTGAACTTTCTTCCTGCTTCGTCTGAGAAGAGGGTGCAATGTTATCGAGTACTTGATGAGGACGGTTACACGATCTTATCTAACATGTCCGAACTAGTAATGATCGATCTATCTATTAGTTAGTGACAACTTGTTTTGATTAGCTCGAATTTATTGTTCATTCCTTTGTTATACTAATCATTAGGTGAGTAAAGAACTTGCATTGAAAGTGTATAGCGGCATGGTTACCCTTAATACTATGGATAAATTCTTTTACGAAGCACAAAGGCAAGGAAGATTATCATTCTATTTAACCACATATGGTGAGGAAGCTATCAATTTAGGATCAGCTGCGGCACTTGGCTCAGACGATATTGTGTTGGCGCAGGTTTGACTAAACTCTCAAAAAAAATGGAAATAAAAAAAATTAGATATTTTGAGCCATTTTTATTTGACAAAATGGAAATAAAAAAGTAGATATTTTGAGCCATTTTTATTTGACAAAATTGTTAATAACTTTTACCCACCTATGAGCCATTTTTATTTGACAAAATTGTTAACAACTTTCACCCACCTATGAGCCATTTTTATTTGACAAAATTGTTAATAACTTTTATCCACCTATGAAATAAATACATCTAAAAGAACCAATCAGACAATGACACGTAAGCAAAGCCTACTAAGAAGTCTAGAATCTAGCCACAAAAGAAATTAAAAGGTATGATGAACGTGACAAAGAAGCCAATAATAACAAAACACGTGTATTAACACACTCACCCTATACACCTAAATCTTAGCCGGTCAATCCACATAAGACCATGTGTAGTGGTTTGGGTGAATAATGCCCCTACGTTTGGGCGTTTTCCGTCATGTGGCAGTACAGTCAGCAAGGGGCATTATTGGACGTTTTTCTAAAATGGGTGTAGTGGGGATGTGGGTATTATGTTAAAGGGAGTAAATAATTAAATAAAAATAAAAAAATCAACAAAAAAACCTATTGGATTAAAAAAGGGAATCTTAAATGCTATTGGCCAAACACATATGTTGAGGGCGTCGTTTAAAACACGCCAAGGGAAATTTTTTTCAAAAAAACGCCCCATGTAATGGGTCTTCGGCGTTATTAGGCGTTTTTTTTGAATTTAAAAAAAAAAAAAACGCCACACTACACATGGTCTAAGTAAAGCTGGCAGGGATATAACTGACACTCTATATACCAACTAAACCTTAGCTCGTGGCTTGAAAACCCATGTTAGCTAGCTCAAGCCGGCTCCCTTTTATCTTGCAAGACTCTAGCTGGCTAACAAGTCCACGGCTAAATTCAAGCCGGCCTAGTTGATTTTCAGTCAATGTCTATTTTGGCAAGGGGGGGGGGGGGGGGGGATTTTAACGCTTGCACACTTGAAAACATGTAGAAAACGGCGCGGGCAATCCATTTATCTAACCGATTCGAACGGGTTGTAAATAAATTGTAATCATCTTAATAGGTTGATAGGTTGAACTTACAAAAAAATGTTTTATGATGTGTTATATGATCAACAAGTTATGTAGATGGCTCAAATGACCTAGGTGCAACAATGGTTCACAATTGCTTATGGTTTAATCATACTTTCTTAACATGTTATACAATATTGCAGTATAGAGAGGCAGGCATTTTGTTATGGCGTGGTTTCACGGTGCAAGACTTTGCAAACCAATGCTTTGGAAACAATTCTGGCCATGGAAAAGGCAGGCAAATGCCAATTCATTATGGATCAAAGAGCCTCAATTTTGTTACAATCTCATCGCCTTTAACGTATGTCACTATATATATATACTCGGTTAGAACCCCGTGTATTACACGGGTTAAATAAATGTATTTTTTTATACTAAATAATAAAATAATATATCTTTAAAACCTCATTTATTACATGTGTTGAATAAAAGTAATTTTATATATTAAGTAATAAAAACATTATATCTTTAAGAACCCTATGTATTTCACGGATTAGATAAATGTAATTTTGTACATTAAATATAAAAGTTATATCTTCAAAAAACCATGTTTTTTTTTAACGGTAGTAAAAAAAACCATGTATTGTACGGGTTGAATACTTAACTAAATCGAATTTCATATACCAAATTATAAAAAAAGTTATATCTTTTAAAACTTTGTGTATTACACGGGTTGAATGAATTTAATTTTTATAGTAAATAGTTAAAATTTTATATCCCTAAGAAAACCATGTGTATTACACGGCTTGAATAAATCTAATTTTATATACCAAATAATAAAATATTATAATTTAATAATCTCGTTTATTACACGTCGAATTCAAAGTAGGATAAGATTTAATATTAGTTTATATAAGATAAGTATAAAACGAAGACGGGAAACTAAATAGTAGATGCCTCCATATAATATTGTTATAGTTATTTTATTTTATAAAAATGACATGTTATGTGTATGTTCCACTAACAAAAAAAGTAATTCTTGTTCCATGTATATCATGTCAAGAATTTATTAATATAACTAAACTAATAATCATCTTACTTATCTACAATTACATGAATTATAAATTATCTATCATTTAGCGAGATATACATCTACAAGTATTAAAGCTATATTAATATGAATTATTTAAGATATATATCACTTAGAGAGACATTTACATCTACAAATATTGAAGCTATATTAATATGAACTAGTGTGATGCCCCGCGCTTCGCGGCGGGCATTCGGTTGCTAGAAGTTCGATTTGGAACGGTATTGCAATCGAAAGAGGAAACCAGAAAAATCGTGATAAACCAATAATTATCAAAAACAGTAAAACAATTATGATTTTATATATCTAAAATTTAATTTTTACGATGTTCCTTTTTTTTATTTTACCATACTCCTATATAACTAAATCTTGGTTTTTATAATTTGCAAAATATATGTACTTAAAAATGTAACACTTAAGTATAATAATAGCATGATTTTGTAAGGTTAAAAGGGTAAAAAACAAAACAAAAAAGAACATAGACTACATTTGTAAGTAACTAAGTATCAACAAACACTCAACCCAAATTCCCTATACAATAATGCATATGATGTATTCTCGTAAATAATGTGAAAAAGGGAAAATAGTCGACCGAGCACTGTTCATTGGAATGTGTTGAATTAATATATATATATATGAATTACAATCAAAATAAAATTCTAATATAATATTTAAATTTTTTTAATTTAAATTTAAATTTATCATTGAATGACATGTGTCACAAATCAGGTTTCTTTTATTATATATATATATATATATATATTTCTTAGTCATACTTTTATTTCTTTATTTAAAGGACAAAGTGCTAACACAAGATACTCACACCAAGATATTGATAATTGCATCTTACCTTGTTAGGCCGGTTCGTTAAGCTTATCAACCTAGGCTAAGGCTTAGGGTCACCAAAAAACAAAGACCTCCAATTTTTTTTTCTTTTCATATATTAGACTTGTTTTGGCCCATTTAAACAATGTTTCTAGGCCCAAATTTTTGGATTATAAACCACGACTGCCCGCGCACGCTTCATTCCAGAATCCAAAAGCAGCGCCGCAACACAGCAACCCTCGTTACTTGCGGCGTCTTTTGAGTAACCAATGTGAAACTAATTGCGGATTAGGCGAAATTAGGGCCAGCATTAGGAAAATATTTTGCTATGGTTATTTAATGACTCAAATCTCAATTGCTGATTTTCTTTATAACAGTTCATTAGGCCTCTGACTTTGTAGTTCGTTTAGGGCTCCAAAAACATTGGAACGGCCATGTTACCTTGTTACCTTTTAGGATAACAGTCCGAAGAATACCCAAGTAGATAAACTTTTTTATAAAGATAATTCATGTCCTGAGATCCTAACTTAGCTTTGCTATTGATAAGATTTACTGAGTAGGATAATGATGATCCGTGTCCTGAAATTAGTATATAATCGTCCATGTAACTAAACCATCATATATCACATCAAATTATATGCATCATTTGTCAAATATACCGATTTCAACTCAAAACACACGAAATAGGAAAACGCCCCAAAAAGTTTTGAATAGACAAGTTTTATCTTATGATAAGTCGACGCCACATCAAAGACAAATTTGGATTTATAGAAGATGCATATTTGAGTGACCAATATATGTATGAATTTTAATCCATGAGTGAACTTAATGAAAAAGTTAAATAAGTGAATAGTGTAATATAAAAACTTCTAAAGGAACTTCTCAATTATATTTTATTATTTTTCCTTCGTAGCACACAACTTCCACAAGCAGTTGGTATGGCGTATTCCCTAAAAATGGATCAAAAGGATTCGTGTGTAGTGGCCTTTTTCGGAGATGGTAGTGCAAGTGAGGTATTATGCACCTCTTTGTTTTTCATTTGTTATATATAATTTATGTGACTATATCTTTTGACTAACGGTCAATGTAATTTTCTTTTGAAGGGTGATTTTCATGCTGGATTGAATTTTGCTGCGGTTATGGATGCCCCGGTTGTGTTCATATGTCGCAACAATGGATGGGCTATTAGTACTCCTGTCACCCAACAATTTAGAAGTAATTGTTTTAACAGTTTTTCTCACTTTTAATAGTGGAATTCCCACGCGCTATGTGGTGGAAATTCGGTCGTTTGGTTTGGTTCATTATGCTATCAGCTACGGCTCGGTTTTGCCGAATCGTACATTAGTATTAACTCGGTAACACTTTTACAAATAAGTACGTCGCAATGGCGAAATTAGAATTTTATAAATCTTATTTTAAAGGTTGTTTGAGAAAAAAAACAGCAACGGTACATCGAAACGTAGATAAAAATGAACATGTCGCACTGATGCGTTTTGAATTTAATGAAACATTATATTTTAAAAGTTATAAGGGTATACGGTGTGGCAGCGGTAAACACAAGTTTACCGAATCGGTGACCAATGCCCACCTTCTTTACCGATCAAACTTACCGAAATTGGGGGTGTTTTCGGTGAAGGTTCACCGAATCGGGGAGAGGGAGGGAAAGGGAGAGAGAGAGGGGTGTGTGGTGGGGTTCATGCCTTCTCAACCAATCACAAATTTTTCCTTTTTTTTAAAATAGTTTACCTATTCCAAAGTGTCTAACCACCACCAACGTTTTTGAGCAAAAGGTAAACAAAATAGGTAAAATGACGTATCACTGTTTGATTGGATGATTTGGGAGTTTACCTGTTAAAAATGTCTAACCACTCCCTACACCCTAAGAAAAAAAACAAGAGTTGTGCGTGAGCCACGTGTGATGACGTGGTTCGCTAAAGCAAAAAAAATGAAAAAGTAGAGTTTAAAAGGCAAGTGTTGCCTATAGTATTATAGCCTAGTAGAATTTTGTGAAATTAAATAAGGTTTAGGGACCATTAGGCATAGTGGAGATAGATATGATCTACTTATCTAGTGGTTCCTTTAGTGACACAATAATACTCTAGTGGTCCGTCAGTAATCTGAATTTACCATTTAAGAAAAAAGGCAAGTGTTAAGGGAACATATTATAACTTTTGAGTTGGCTAAATTCTAAATTTACTATCCATGGTTATATTATTATATATATACAATTGAGGTATCTTCTTAGGAAGAGTACCTCCTTTTCTTTTCTTTTTTTTGCTTTTGTTTTGTAGTAAAAGTCTTTTTTCCTTTTATTTTTTTGAAGTTAAGGTAGTTTACATTTTAAGTCCCTTGAGTTTGTATGTTTCACTTTCAGGTGTTAAGTTTAGTCTTTATGTTAAAGATTCATTGGTATAAATTCGAGTCTGTCTTCGTTTTGTGTCATCTCATGTTATAAGTTTGTCTTTATCTTTGCCTACGTTCTACGCCATGTGGCGACATAAATTCACATTTTTTGTTTTACGATTTCTACCCTACGTTTTATGTCACATGGCGGTATAGATTCACGTTTTTTACGAGTTTCCCTAGGTTTGGCGGTCGTTTGTTTACTACTTAGCACGGTTTTACTACGTACGCGCCCGCAACGCAGGGCTTGAAAACTAGTTGCTTGTAAAATAGTTACTTCAACTATAAGGTTGCGAGGCGACAATTTATTTATTTAGTTTTAAAGGTTTAAAATTGATGTGGGTCCCACTTTTCATCCGCTATTACATTCACAAACCAACAATAACGGACCCCTCAATGGCGCTCACGGTATGGATAGGGGGTGCTATTGATATTTTTTGGTGAGGTGGCATGTGGATGGCACCCATACCGTGTAGCCTAAGTGTGATTTGACATTGTGAAAAATGTTTTTTTGTGTATTCATCAACATGCACTTTTAAGGCCAGGGGGTGTGGTATAGTGCACTTAGCCAAATCACTTTTAAGTTAAAGGGAGAGACTTTAAAACCCCCTATGTGACATGACGTTGATGTGGCGTGATAAAGCACCTATAAACCCCTAGCCAACCTAATTAATATACTCTTGTAGTTAATATAATATAATTCCTTGCCTGTGCACAGGTGATGGGATTGTTGTAAAAGGCCAAGCCTATGGAATTCCAAGTATAAGAGTAGATGGCAACGATGCTCTTGCAGTTTACAATGTTGTTCGTAGTGCTCGTGAGATGGCCATCAATGAACAACGACCAATCCTTATCGAGGTCAATATATACTCTTGTAGTTAACTATAATCATATTTGCTCTTCAATTTAAATATCTTACTTTCCCAAGTGAATTGTTTGTGATTTCTTATTATCTTTTACACACATTGTTATGTGGAAACACAAGGCGATGACATATAGAGTAAGTCACCACTCAACATCCGACGATTCCACAAAGTATCGATCTGTGGAAGAAATCGAGCACTGGAAAACGCTCCATTCTCCTATAACGAGATTAAGAAAATGGATTGGGCGAAACGGTTGGTGGAGTAATAAAGAAGAATCAAAGCTTTATGTTGAGGTGACCAAACAGGTAAAGCGATAATAAATTCATAACATATTTTAGAAATGCAAGTTTGAATCATTGAACTCATAGACAAAAGATCAAATACAAATATGCGTATCGTACGTTTTTTACCCTACGAGTAAAATAATTATGAAAATGTCACCGCGTTTTTTTACTTTTCCACACCATTCGTACATTTTGTACGATAAGTCTATTCAGTGGCGGATCTAGGATTCCGACCAAGCGGGAACGTTTTATAAATAAGCGGTAACGAAATCGAAAAAACGTCAAATTTTTCCAAAATTTACACTAAAAACGTCAAAAATTTTCCGACCAAGCGGTAGCGGAGGCTACCCCTTGGTCTAATATATATCCGCCCCTGAGTCTATTTGTACGGGATCTTTACTCTGAACGCACATTCATGTTCTCATTCTCCGTAAATAGAGTTAAATGCCATTTTAGTCCCCGTGGTTTGAGTCATTTTGTCAGTTTAGTCCAAATATTTCTTTTTTCGCATGTGTGTTCAAAAAGGTTTCATCGTTGCCATTTTAGTCCACTGAGTTAACTTCATCTATTTTTTCTGTTAACGAGAATGATAATTCGGTCATTTATATGGCCGAATTGCCCTTCTAGTTCACAGAATTACATATGAAATGACCGAATTGCCCTTCTCGTTAACAGAAAAAATGGATGACGTTAATCTAGTGGACTAAAATGGTAACGGTGAAACTTTTTTGGACCCACAGGCGAAAAATAAAACCATTGGACTAAACTGCCAAAATGACTCTAATCGTACTACACATTTGCAGGTTAAACTTGCGATTGATGAAGCTGAAAAGAAAGAAATGCCACCACTTAGAGACATGTTCACAGATGTATATGATGAGTTACCTTTAAATCTAATGGAGCAAGAAACAATGCTTAGAGAAACAATACAAAAGCATCCAAAGGACTTTCCTAACAACATGCCACTATGAAATCTTTTTTAGGTTAATTTATTTGCTATATGTAACAAAAAATGTACGAGCTTGATTCAATGTGATCCTTTTAATCTATAGCATATAAGCATATAAATCATGAATCTAGTGAAGTCATGTTTAATTTTCTCTATATTATCTCTTTCTCTGCTTTGTCTTTTTCATTAAAAAATATAAAACTTTGTTTATTGTGTTCTTCATACATGTTAAACTAACTAGAAGGGTGTCCGCGTGATGGGACGGGAAACATAGACATTGTCTGGGTATGCAATGTTCGGTTTGTTCGGTTATTATCCTCAACCGAAGCCGAAGTCATCGATTAGTCTATTTTGTTAACCAATCGGTTTTCGGTTAATTAGTTTGGTGTTAAATTGACGGATTTTGGTTTGATTCGTTTAATTTCAGTTAATAGCCAAAACTAAACTTAGACTAAAACTTTTGTTTCGAAATACATGATATTGATGTATAAATACGTAAAATGGAAATATAAATACATAAAATGGAAATGGAGGTATAAATATGAATACATAAAATGGAGGTATAAATATGAAATACATGAACTAAAGGTATAAAAACTAGAAATATATGAAAATATGAATGGTTCGGTTCGGTTAATTTTGGTTAAACGATGGTACAAAAATCGATAACCGGTTTTGATTAATTTGGTTTCAATTAATTAAGTTTCTGTTTGACTTCGGTTCGGATCGTCTGTTTTCGGTTCGGTTTTGGTTAACATTTCATTATTGCTCACCCTTAGACACTCTTAATCACGTAACATATCAATTTTTTTAATTAAAAAAAACTATAGCAATATCATACTCGAATTAAAGAGAATAAAATACTCGTTTTTATAGTGTAATTTTTTTAAACATTTACATACAAAAAAGTTATGACCGTTTAAAAATCATGGAGGTAGTTAGTTTTTATAAGGGGATGAAATGTAACCACTAACTAATTATCAATAATTTTGTTAAAGATGAGGAATTAAAATATAATTAAGATAAGAGGATTAAAGTGTAATTAGTGTTTGAAAAACTAATTTAGCTTCACTTTAGTTTGTACCTTATGCATTAAAACAAAACAAAATCTTAACTTTTTGGTATTTTAAAATGCTCTCGTATTATGCATTATATACAGAGTACATATTCATTAATAAGTTTTATTCGTATACAACTGTATCCCATGTTTACAAATGTAGCTTATGGTGTGTTCTTCCATGTCCTCGTCTCTTCACTATTCAACTTTCATCAAATGACATTTAGGCCCCCGAACTTCATTCTTACACATTCTTCATGCTTCCAAGCTAACTTCTAAGCCCAAACAAGTCCCGAACAATATCTTTTGCTTTGCTTATCATCTTCAGGCGTTCCACTTCATTTCCGAGCACTTTAATTCCACCGATTTAAGCGATTATCCTGCAAAACCACAATTTCTCGTAGTTATCACATTCAAACAATATAATCACTTAAAACACAATGAAAACCCACAAGATAAATACATAAATACATTAATGCTCGGGTTTTACCCTCTCGATCACATAGGCGGCATCGAGAGGACGATGAAGACAGAGCGATGTGAACGTTGGAAAGAGGGTGATCGTTGTAGATTTGAACGTTGGGGTTTAAAATAAATAAACCCTTTTTTTATAAATACCATTTCACCCTATTTTTATTTACACCACTTCTCCTAATCTCTCTATATTTTTATAAAATCATTTCTACAAAACCCAACCTCTCTTATAAAATTCTTTCACCAAGTTTTCTAATTTATGGATCCATTCAACCTGAATCGAACCCCAATCCGAACACAAACCCGAATGCTAACATCTTCTCGGCTCCCGCCTACTCGCCTACATTCGACCCGCTCGCATCGTCTCCATATACGGGTTTTCAACAGTCTCCCAACGCCTTCCAACAAATGCAAATGCGATTTGGTAATCCATGGAGCATGTTGTTTCCGAGTCAAGCACAAACACCACCGCCACCACAAAATAAGGAGATAGCGCAAGAAAAGCGTCGGTTGAAAGAGAAAAGAAGAGAAGAAAAGCGGTAGTTTAGAAAAGAAAAGACGCAATTGGAGGAGTGAAAAATAATGACGACCGACAACGAGTTGTATCCAGAAAAAACCGCCACATTTTGCAAAAAATGAAAGACGAGATAGCAAAAAAAAATGGGCCTAGACATCGAGTCGTTTCTAGTTATTTAAATTTTTTGTTATGCCGTTTTCAAAATTTTACGTTTTTAGTTATGTAATGTTATTTAAAATCTAGATATTTTAATTTTAGTATTTAATTTAATTTTGTTTTTGTATTTATTTTAATTTAATTAACAAAAAAGGGGCATTCCTATCCACCATTCCTTTGCTCCATCATTTGGGTCATCATCCCAGTAATGACGTAGCTGCTGACATAGATAGAGGTGTTCATGAGCTGATCCGATTCGATCGAGGGTCTGCTCGTGCTCGGATTGAATTACAACCGATTTGATCTGATCGGATCGAATTTGCAAAACCGAGAACAAAAGTGATGCTCATGCTCGGATTGAATTTGAATCAAGCGGATCGTTTTCACTCGGTTTCGCTCGTTTTTCTCAAATCCTAACTAAAATCGAGCGGATCGTTTTCGCACGGTTTCGCTCGATTGAATTATAAGGTTGCGTTCAACAAAAACAAATCCTAACTTAACTAAAACATGTCCAACACCTTACTAACAAAAGCAATACATAACTAAAATCATGATTCTAAAAATATTTTTAACAATATTAATAAGCACAAAATAAAGTGCGAAATACAAATTGTCATTTAGCTCAAAAGCCATAAAATTCTTATTTAAACTTGATCATCTCCATCCACAAAATTCAACTACAAATCAACATATCTATTATATATAATAAATGAAAGTTATTTGGGCCACGTGTCAACACCAGAGAGCCCCTAAATGCCATTTTTCCCGCCCAACAGTGCCACTGCTCTCTTCTATTTATATCCTCCTTCATTTACTCATTCAGGGCTTCTTGCTTTCTTTCTCTCTCTGCTCTGCTCTGTTCTATTTCCGATCGATGTTTATCCTCTCTCATGTTTAGCCTTCTTCTTCTTCTTCTTCTTCTCATATTCATCTCCTCAACAACGTACGGCAGAGGTTACTTCTATTGGATACATCTTCGTTTGAAACCCTAAATCATGTACCGTCCAGTGGTTGAAGAAGAGAATAATCATGTAAGATCTACTTTTTTATCTAGAAATTTTATTTCGTTTTATCTATTTTGTCATACTGAACATGATGAACCCTTTTCTATCCTCAGAAGAAGAAACAGATCTCCTTATCGTACTCGATGAACGCTTTTGTACAACCTCCTCTTAATCGGTGACTCTGGTATGTTTGGTTTGTTGTATCATGTGATTACGAGCAGATTTATTTTGATATGTTTTGTACTTTGTCTTTCCAGACCTTTTTTGTTGGATTATAGAGTTTGTTGATTAGAAGCAACCTCTGCCGGACGGTTGTTGAGGAGCTGGAAATGGGAAAGGTTATACCAGGTGTGTTGATTCGTGATACCAGTGCAAAAGTTTAGGACATCACCAAGGTAACTTAAATTGGTGTGATTTATTTTTTTGGGTTTTTCTAACGTTTTGATTTACTGTTTATTGGTGCATTGATTCATTTGTAATCCTTTGCAGATCTCCCGTCATCTCAATTTGAGCAATTAAACGTAGTTTTGTTAATCACTATCGGTGTTTTAATTACTAGCAGTGGTTAAAAAGTTTTCCATCAGCTATTTGACTTAACAATAGTTTGCGTTATTTATTCTAAATTCATCAGTTTTTGTAGGTAAACTGAAGTTTCCACCAATAGGCACTGCCCAGCTAAGTTTCCTACATTGACAGTGGTTATAATAAGTTAATATGGCACATCACTGATCTGCCTAACAAAGTGTTGAATATAAGGATGGTTGTACATAAAGTTTGATGAACATCATCCACTGTTCAATTATGAAGAACCACTGATCAAGACCAAAGTCCAGACAAGCACCGATCAACTAAATGTGAAACACTCTCCAACAACAGTGGTTCTTCATCAACAAAACATCTTCTATGTTTGTTTATGTTAAAAGTGTTTATTCTATCTTTGTTTATGTTAATAGTGTTTATATGTAACAGAATTTATACTATCACTTCAGTGTTTTGATCTGTACTATTAATTGAACAGTTGTTTCGTCTTTGTACTAATAAAATTCCTATACACTTGGATGAATATTAAGCACCTCATCTTGATTGTTTGAGTATAGTATTCTTGAAATTGGTTCAAACATTTGATTGTTCAAAATATTCCACTGCTGAAATACAACCACTGTTTCTTCAATCTCCATGTTGACCACTGATTGACCAAACATCAGTGTTTTGAAAACTGGTTGGTATCCACTGATCGGAAAAAATCCACCAACTTTATTCTCATCAAAAAATTTAAAGTTAGATTAAAAAAAATTCTTGATGACAATTTGTTTCAAACAAATCACTATTTTAATGCTGATTTCTTGATCTTTTGACATTTGATTAAAGCAAATTTTGTATTTCAATTTGACGGTTATTATATGTTGATTAAAGTTAAAAGAAAATTTAAAAAAGTCATTATGGCATTTGCTATCAAATCAAGTCAGTAGTTACTGACAATATCAGTAATTTTGAAATTCAAAATATGTAAAATGGTAATTTAAAAGACTTTGTTTATATATAACAGTGTTTTCCGCATCAATGTTTTAAAGACTGTTAGGTTGTTAGATGTCATCACCTCAGTGTTTTATATGAAACCATTTTTATGGTATCAGTGTTTATATGTAACAGGGTTTAGTACTTTTGTTTATATGTAACACTATTTATCACATCAGTTCAGTGGTTTGATCTGTATTATTAATTGAACAGTTGTTTCATCTTTATACTAAAAAAATTCATATACACTTTGATGAATATTAAGCTTCTCATCTTGATTGTTTGGGTATAGTATTCTTGAAATTGGTTCAAACATTTGATTGTTCAAGTATTCCACTGCGGATACACAACCTGTGTTTCTTCAATCTCCATGTTGACCACTGATTGACCGAACATCAGTGTTTCAAAAACTGGTTGGTATCCACTGATCGGAAAAAATAGCCGCTGCTCACTTTTACATTGTTGACAACCAATTACATAAGAGTTCCACCAACATTATTTTCATCATAAAATTTAAAGTTAAATTAAAAAATAAAAATAAATTCTTGATGACTATTTGTTTCAAATCAAATCAGTAATTAATGCTGATTTCTTGAGCTTTGGACATTTGATTAAGCAAATTTTGAATTACAAATTGACGGTTATTATATGTTGATTAAAGTTAAAATAAAATTTAAAAAAGTCATTATTGCATTTGCTTTCAAATCAAGTCAGTAGTTACTGACAATATCAGTAATTTTGAAATTCAAAATATGCAAAATGGTAATTTAAAAGACTGTGTTTATATGTAACACTATTTATCACTTCAATTTAGTGGTTTGATCTGTATTATTAATTGAACAGTTGTTTCATCTTTATACTAATAAAATTCATATAAACTTTGATGAATATTAAGCTTCTCATCTTGATTGTTTGGGTATAGTATTCTTGAAATTGGTTCAAACATTTGATTGTTCAAGTATTCCACTGCGGATACACAACCTGTGTTTCTTCAATCTCCATGTTGACCACTGATTGACCGAACATCAGTGTTTCGAAAACTGGTTGGTATCTACTGATCGGAAAAAATAGCCACTGCTCACTTTTACATTGTTGACATTCACTGATATTGACCATCAGCGGTTTCCCTAAAAAATAGTCAGTGCTCACGTTTTTATTTTTGATGTTCTTAATTAGTGATACATTGAAATTATCAAATGAAAACTAGAATTACAATCAAATTACCATTTTACCTAATCTTTACATTCCAATTACATAAGAGTTCCACCAACATTATTTTCATCATAAAATTTAAAGTTAAATTAAAAAATAAAAAAAAATTCTTGATGACTATTTGTTTCAAATCAAATCAATAATTAATGCTGATTTCTTGAGCTTTGGACATTTGATTAACCAAATTTTGAATTTCAAATTGACGGTTATTATATGTTGATTAAAGTTAAAATAAAATTTAAAAAAGTCATTATGGCATTTGCTTTCATATCAAGTCAGTAGTTACTGACAATATCAGTAATTTTGAAACTCAAAATATGCAAAATGGTAAGTTAAATTTTTCGTTCTCTCTCTCTCTTTTTTTATTTTTTTTATTTTTTCCTACAGTGCATATCAGTTCTAATATTTAATTATTTTATTAAAGCAGCATATTACACTACTTTTACCTTTGAAATTAAATCTGAAATTTATGACGTCCAATAACAGTGTCAAACCATAACAGTGGTTCAGCATCAACTTTAGTTATTCTATGTTTCTTTTTATTTGTTTATGTTAACAGTGTTTATATGTAACAGTGTTTTCCGCATCAGTGTTTTATAGACTGTAGGTTGTTAGAAGTCATCACCTCAGTGTTTTATATGTAACCATTTTTATGGCATCAGTGGTTATATGTAACAGTGTTTAGGAACAGTTTTGTATTTCACATCACTTCAGTGGTTTGATCTTTACTATTAATTGAACAGTTGTTTCATCTTTATTTTAATAAAATAAAATTCCTATACACTTGGATGTTAAGAGTGTTTAAGTGTTTATATTTAACAGTGTTTTTCGCATCAGTGTTTATAGTCTGTTAGGTTGTTAGATGTGATCACCTCAGTGTTTTATATGTAACCGGTTTTATGGCATCATTGTTTGTATGTAACAGTGTTTATCACCACAGTGGTTTATATGTAAGCGTATTTATCACATCACTTCAGTGGTTTGATCTGTACTATTAATTGAACATTTCATCTTTATACTAATAAATAAGGTAACACAAAATACACTTGGATGATTATTAAGTTCCTCATCTTGATTGTTTGGGTATTGTATTATTGAAAGTGGTTCAAACATTTGATTGTTAATGACTATTTGTTGCAAATCAAATTAGTAATTAATGCTAATTTCTTGAGCTTTGGACATTTGAGTTAAGCAAAATGTGAATTTCAAATTGACGGTTATTGTTTCTTAATTAAATTTAAAATAAAATATAGAAAAGTCATTATGAAAATTGCTTTGAAATCAAGTCAGTAATTTTGAAATATTGAAATTCTTAATATACAAAATGGTAATTTAAAATTGACGTTCTTTCTCTTTTTTTGCCTACTTTGCATATCATTTCTAATATTTTATTACTTTAATAAAGCAGCATATAAAGATATACACTCCCTGCATTTGAAATTACATTTGCCACTTCATTCAGTTAAAATTTTTATTGGATAATCGGTAAGCTTGAATTTCAACCTTGATATTTTTTTTAAGAACATCCATGCTTATTGTATTATCATATTACGTTTAGCAATACTTATATTTTGCTTATTCTTTTTTTTTATGTACAGGCTTCAAATGGAGGTTGCAAAGGTTAGCATGCTTAACGATCTTAATACATTCTCAAACAACTATTCGATTAGAGTGAAGATTGTTAGCATTTCGAAGAAGATGATGAATGATAACAAAAATGAAATATATCGTCTTGATATGATCTTCATGGATGAGATGGTACCGTATATAGTTGTGTTATAATTTTTTTGGACATATGAATATCCAAATGAATATAACACCTTTTTTATTTAATCGGATGTTTCATATTCTTAGGGAACTATGATACAAGCCAGCTGTTTGCATAAGATGCTAGGAAAATTCAAACACTTTCTTCAGTTGGATGAATGTCTTCTTATCATCAAACCTTCTCTTGCTACTAATAAGTCCTCTGCTAAGTATACCAAGAGAAACGACAAAATATCACTTTATTTCTATACTTCTGTTGAGAAATGCTTTGACTGGTCTGGACCGAAATACCGTTTTAATTTCGTTAACCTCAAGGATGTTGTTAAAAATAAATTTGAAGTTAATACAGTTATTGGTATGTAAATCACTACATGATATATATCTATTGTTTTGTCTTATTGTTTTTTTATTCTTATCACTTCTTAATGCTGTTTTCTTTTCACAATATATTTTTGTTTATAGATTGGATTGGTTATGTGGATGTATGTTTCAATCTAGAGGATACGTCAAAGAAGGATGGGAGCAAGGGCAAGAGACTTAATCTTAGACTTGAAGACCTTGAGTGCGTTCTTTTTATTAAGTTGTTGCATTTTGACGTTTAAACCATTATAAGGTTGCTTGATGTTATTATGTTTTATGTTAATGTTTTAGAGGCCAAAAGTGTCCGGTTACTTTGTGGGATGGTTTTGCTATTGACATGTTTGCTTACATGAATGATAAGAAACGAGAGAAATATGTTGTTATCCTTTGTCATTTTGGTATGGTCAACCTTTACAAAAGTACAATTTTAACTTAATTAGTTTAATTTTTTTATTGTTATAGATTTATCTTTAGATTTACTTATATGTTTTAAATTTGACACTATTTATATTGATCTACATTTGGTTTTAATTTTAAATTCAGGCAAGCGTGGCGTTGCAAACGGCTTTGAGCTAAGCAGACTTTTTATTGACACTGACATTGAAGAGATATCCTCTTTTAGAAAGAGGTATAGTTAGTATGCATATAAACATTGAACAGTATTATTTTGTACCTACATTTATTTTTTACGTTTTAATTTCATCACATGAATCTGTTTAGATATGTAGAGAAAATTTCTGCTTCATCTTCATCAAATGATCATGTTGGTTCAAACGTCATCTCAAGTGTTGAAGATGAGTTTCTTAATAACCCTGATTTCATGCTTATTGGTTTCCTGGGAACCATATCAACGGTGTGTATTTTCTTATAAGTACTCTACATGCTGAGTTTTTTAAAAGTCTTTTCTAAGTGTTATTATTTTTGTTTGATGTTGATAGACAAAGAAGGTTTTGGTTGTTGGCACAATCACAGCTATATGCACTGATAAACTTTGGTATTACAATGGTTGTAACCACTGTAAGTCAGGTGTGGAGGAAAGATTTGTAACGAAAGAAAATCCGGATGGTTTACCTGGTGTTGATCATGAAAAATCGTTGGTGTGTACAAATGATAAATGTGAAGGAGTCGACATCTATTCTATTCCGCGGTTTGAGATTACAGTTTTATTTCCTTATACTAAATACTAATATGAACGACACTTTTGTTTTTAGTAATACTAATTTTTTCATTTGTTTTTAACTTTGATAGGTTCAAGATACCTATCAGGGTGCAAGACTCTTCCGGTACTGTGTCTTTGATACTGTTTGATTTTGAAGCTTACAAGATTCTTAAGAAAACTGCCAAAGACTTAGTTTCAATTCAAGATCAGGTAACAAATACATGCATTCAGTTATTTGGCCATGTACTATATATAATTTAAAATTAATTTTTATAAAATTGTATGTTGAAATTATGGAATCATTCTGCTCATTGTAATTATATTAATTTTTATAAAATTATAGGTTGTTAATTCTGGAGAGATACCGAACCCATATCCTGAGATCTTTGACAAATTGATTGGAAAGAGGTATGCTTTCATCATAAGTGTTAAAGACTATAACATTGAGCATCAGGTTGAAAACTATGGTATTTCAATGGCCACTAACGATGATGAGATCCTTGCCGCGCTCTGCGCCAAATTCAATCTTAACCAGGTCTAAATCTTCATTATGTCATTCTTTTAATTTGATATACATATCCTTTTAAAATATATTTATACCATTGTGTGTATTTTATGTTATTATGTATTATGTACTTAAAGCATGAGCAGTCCGAATCGTTGGATGTTCCAGAATCCTGCAGTTTGTCTACTCCTGTTGACCTTATGAAGGTTATATGAGAATTTCCTTATTTGTAGTAAATTTTTTTAAACGTTAGTACTTATTGTCTTTTTATATCAGGATGAGTTGTCATACTGCGGTGAGAATGTTACACCTGCATCCCAAGCACTTGTAGGCACTAAGAATCCGTCTTCTGATGAAACAAAACGTAATATTCGTGAAGTGTTCGATGTGGATGATGCATTAGGTTGCTCCTCGACAAAGCGCCGCATCAGTGATGAACTCTCTCAGGATGAAGATGTTGGTGTTTCGACGCTTTTGATTCCAAAGATTGAGAAATAGTGTCTTATGTATTTTCAAATACATTTATGTGTTGATTTCATATGCTGTTGCCATGTTGAACTTATGGTTTTCGTTTTGTTGCTTTTGGGTGTTTGGTGGGTTATGTTTTGGACTGATTATGTGGTTTTGAATTCCTAAAAACTTATCTGCTTATTATAATGTATATTGTTAATTAAATATTGAGATGTTCAATAGTTAATATTTATGTTTAAAACTTATGTGTATGAATAGTAGCAACAATTTATAATATATATTGTATATACCCAACTAACAACTTTTTTATCTACAAATATTTCTTATCTTTAAGCAATTTTAATGTTATTATTTTATCTCATAATTTATATAGGATTATCTGTGGATGTGGTTGTTCTTTATTGGTTTTTACCGTTATCACTGCCCACTAAGATTTAGTAAGTATCCGTCATATGTTACAGTTTAAAAAAAATATTTAATTTGTGCCTGTTTCTCCCATTACTTATTTAAGTAATCTCATTCAATAGGTTTTTTATATACTTCAAATTTTCTCTAAGTCATTCAAAGAATGTTGTTTAGAAAAATCGTAACAAAGTATGAAGCGTAAATTCAAACCCATTTTATTTGGTTTTTTGTTTGCTTTATTGATCCATGTTTTATTTTATTTTTTTTCTTTGGTTTATTTGGATAACTGAAGAAAATACCGTTTAACTTAAATAGTTATTAAATAAAGATAGTAATATTTTATTTTAAAAATTATATACAAATAAACCATAAACCTAACCGATGAACATCCGATTTACATTCCACAAAGATTACAAAATTTGTTGTTAAGTTTTTTATCAATGTAATACATTATTTGGAATAATTAATTCAATAATATGAAACAATTTTATTTTACTTTTCATGAAATGAATTTTAATTACAAAATGATAAAATGCAATATTATAATTTATTGAGGTTATGTTTAATCCTTAGGTATTATATATTGTAATTCAAAATTTAAAAACCACTGTTTTCTTCTATTGTTTTAATGTTCCTGATCTTAATACTCTTTCTTCTTTTGAAAGCTTCTCCTTCTTTCAGAATTAACAATGTCAAAGAATTCACGTTCATTTTCTACAACAGCTAATTCATCTCAACGAAATTTACATAGTAAGTGAAATTATAACTTCTTAACTCATCATTTCCGAAATCAAAATCAGCTTTTAGATTCAAATCATAATTCTACTTGGTTTTTTTGTAGGTCCTCTTATGAGAACTCCTGTTTCAGATATCTCTAACAGATCTCCTCTTTCAGATATCACAAATGGTAATAGCTCTTGAATTTGATTATAAGTATTCTTTTTTCCGTTTTATGTTTCTAAGTGGGCTGATTCTTGTGTTTTGAACATATTATACTTTCTATGTTTTTTAGTTATTTCACCGAATGAAAGGCGTAAGCTTCGAAAATTAATACTTGATAATAAGAAATTAAAGAATGCGTGGTCATCATCAGCTGCTAATTCATCTCAACGAAATTTACGTAGTAAGTGTAATTATAAATTCTTAACTCAGAAGAACCCAAATCAAAATCAGGTTTCAGATTGAAATCATAATTCTACTTGCTTTTTTTGTAGGTCCTCTTACGAGAACTCCTGTTTCAGATATCTCTAACAGATCTCCACTTTCAGATATCACAAATAGTAATACCTCTTGAATTTGATTATAAGTATACTTTTTTCCGTTTTATGTTTCTAAGGTGACTGATTGTTGTGTTTCGTACATATTATACTTTCTCTGTTATTTAGTTACTCCACCTAATGAAAGGCGTAAGCTTCGAAAATTAATACTTGATAATAAGAAATTGTTAAATGCATCGTCATCATCAACGAATGTTTGTAGCATCTTTTCTGAGAATGCAAATATGGTTGAATGTTCTGATTCTACGGATCAACATATGTACTCCATTGCGTCTCGAGCAGTTAGAAATGCTACTGGTTCTTTAATTTCAACTACACCAGGTTTGTATTTTGTTTCTTTATTATTTGTTTTGATAAACACATTACTAAACCACATACCGGTCTTAACATCAATGTTTTAATATTGGATGTTCATATAATGGCATTAACATAGGTACACCAGCAGATAGCAAACGTCGATATTCCATTACTTCTAGCATTATTAGCAGCAACAATCAGCCGATATTGGGTAGTAACTCTACGCTTACACGGCTGTCTTCTGGTAAACGTAACCTTGAGCGCAAGAAGCGTGATAATACTCCTGTACGTATGCTCTCTTTGGATTCCGATCAAGAAAATGTGTTCTTGTGCACTGATGAAGATCCTTATAAAGGGATATCTAAAGGTTTTAATCTATTTTATTCTTTTAGGACATTTGTTGTCTTCTACCTGTAATATAACTCTCAATCATTTGTTAACAGATTATTTGGACCATGGTGACCAAGTGCTTACATGTCAGCTTTGTAGTGCAAAGTTATGGGCATCGGAAGGTGGAAAAGGTCGTTTAACTGTAAATAAGCTATGTTATGGTATGTGTTGTGGGTATGGTAAAGTTCAGCTACCGCCTTTAAAGGATGCACATCCGTCTTATCAAAATTTGTTTTCTTCCTCAAATCCAAAAAGCAACTTCTTCCTAAAGAACATAAGGCGATACAACTCTATGTTCTCTTTTACATCTATGGGTGGAAAGCTTGATTCTAATATCAACAAGGGCAATGCTCCATTTATATATCGTATCAGTGGCCAAAACTATCATTGCATGGGGAGTCTCAAACCTCCTGCTGGAAATGAAGCTAAGTTTTGTCAGCTATACATACATGATACTGAAAATGAAATAACAAACAGACAGGCATTATTCAGGTACGAGTGATTTCTAAGTTCCATTTTTATTCTATTAAAGAACATCTAGAAATTTAACTATTTGTAGTTCAATATTAGTTGTTAAGTACCATCACTTAATCCTTAATCACTGATTCTCTATCCAGAGATTGCTACAACAGCAGTTGTTAACCATCAGTGTTTTAATCACCAGCAGTGCTTAAAAGTTTTTTTCATCAGCTGTTTGACTTAACAGTAGTTTGCGTTATTAATTCTAAATTCATCAGCTGTTGTAGGTAAACTGAAGTTTCCTACAATAAGCTCTGCCCAGTTAAGTTTCATACAATGACATTGATTATAACAATTTAATAAGGCAAAACACTGTTCGATATAATTACCTTTGTACACAAAGTCAAACTAACCCCATCCAATGTTCAAGACCAAACCACTCATGCCTACCAAACCACTGTTTAAGACCAAACCACTGAAATGTTACTTTTCTCAACATATTCTAAAAGTTTTGAGTTGTATCAACAGTTGTTTACAACCGTTCTTCCTTAAAAGTTAATTATTAATCACTGATTCTCTATCCACTGCTTATTACAATAGCAGTTGTTAATCTTATGTAGTTCACTATCAGTTGTTAAGTATCATCAGTGTTTTAATTACTATCAGTGCTTACAAGTTTTACATCAGCTGTTTGACTTAGTACTAATCTGTTTTTCTTTAACACTTAATTACTAATAACTGATTCTCTATCCACTGCTTATTAAAATAGTTATGTTATGTTAACGTTTTGTTGTTTTTTTTTTCTTTTAACAGCAAAAGAACCAAACCTTCATCGCCTGCTGATAAAGAACTTGATGTTGAAATGATAAAGTATTTGAGGGCTTTATTAGATTCACAAAATATGTTGGTTAAGACATATAGGATGGTCAGAAACCATTTTCACCAATCTCCAGATGCCAACCTTAGTCTGCGACTAATTTATAGAAGAGAAAAAGACGGCAGGACATATAACTTACCCACCACATCTGAAGTTGCTGCTTTGGTTGTCGGAGACATAGATAAAGCTATAGACCATCGTGATATTGTTGTCCAGACGCAGTCGGGAATGCTGCAGCGTATTAGCGAATTACACCCATCGTATCTTGCTCTGCAATATCCGTTACTTTTTCCATATGGTGATGATGGTTATAGAGTTGATATTCCTCATAGAGATTTTATGTCCACACAAAAGAAAATAAAACCAAAGTGCACAATGAGAGAATTTTTTTCATATAGGATCCAAGATAGAACTCATGGCTTTTCCTTAATTTTAAATGGGCGAAGGTTGTTACAACAGTTTTTGGTTGATGCGTACACAATGATTGAGAGCGAAAGATTAAAGTACATTCGTAGGCAACAAGCGAACCTTCGCTCTGAAACATTTGAGAATCTTCAAAAGTATAAATCGAAAGGTAAGGAAGTTTTAACAGATACTGGAAAGCCTGTTATACTTCCTTCTTCATTTACTGGTGGTGCAAGATTCATGCAACAAAATTACCTCGATGCAATGGCCTTATGTAAGTGGTATGGGTACCCTGATTTCTTCATAACTATAACATGTAATCCTAAGTGGCCTGAAGTAAAAAGATTTCTAAAAGATTCAACCATCAAAGCCGAAGACAGGCCTGACATATTGTGTCGATTGTTTAAGAGGAAGCTTGATTCGTTAATCAAAGATTTTAAGGATTCCAAGTATTTTGGTGAGATTAACGCTGGTGAGTTATTTTTTTTTCACATCTTATCCTCTGATGTATATTTTTTAATCAAGGTTATTAACTAATAAATTTTGTTTATTTTTCCTTTTTATTTAGTTGTTTATACAGTAGAATTTCAAAAGCATGGTCTTCCTCATGCACATATATGCTTATTCATGAAGGTCGATCACAAACTTCCAACCATAGATCACATAGATCCATTTATTTCTGCTGAGATTCCCGATAAAAAAGAAGATCCTGAACTTTATTCTCTGGTGACTGATTATATGATTCATGGTCCGTGTGGGAATGCTAATTTGAATTGTCCTTGCATGGTTGATAAAAGATGTTCAAAAAACTTTCCGAAGAAATTCACACCACATACAAGTATTGATTCAAATGGTTTTCCTGTATACAGAAGAAGAGATTCAGGTCATACAGTTATAAAATCTGGTGTTAGATTAGACAACAGAAATGTTGTTCCTTATAATAAAAGGCTTTTGAAAAGATATCAAGCACACATTAATGTTGAATGGTGTAATCAAGCCGGTTCAGTGAAATATTTGTTCAAGTACATCAACAAAGGTCCTGATATGGCTACTGCGGTAGTTTCTGGTGATACAAGTTCAACCATCAAAGAAAAGCCAAAAGATGAGATCAAGGAGTATTATGATTGTAGATATATTTCAGCTTGTGAGGCATCCTAGAGAATATTCTCTAATGAGGTTCATTATAGGTATCCTGCTGTTATGAGGCTTCCCTTTCATTTGCCTGGCCAACAGAATGTTGTGTATGGTGCTGATGACGATATTGATAATGTTTTAAGCAAGCCTTCTGTTGCTTCTTCAATATTTATGCAATGGATGAAGTTGAACGAGTCAAATAAAGATGCTAGAAAGCTGACTTATGTTGAGTTTCCTTCCAAATTTGTTTGGATACTTAAAGATAGATGTTGGAAGGTACGTAAGTTGTACCAGTGTGTTGGCCGGATTCATTCTGTATCTCCTGCTTTGGGCGAACCTTATTTTTTGAGGATACTACTGAATAAAGTTAAAGGACCTAGATCATTTGAGGAGATACGTACAGTTAACGGTCAATTATTCCCGACTTTTAGAGATGCTTGCTATGCGATGGGACTTTTAGATGATGACAATGAATACGTTGAGGCCATTAAAGAAGCAAGTTTTGAAGGACATGCTGGGTATCTTCGAGCGTTATTTGCTACCCTGCTTTTGACAAATACTCTATCTCGGCCAGAATTTGTTTGGGAGAATACTTGGAAATACTTAGCTGATGATATTGTTTATAGACGTAAAAAAGAAACAAATATTTCAGGTTCTGATCTATTTTCTTTTATTTTACATACTACATTTTGATTTTTTATTTAATAATGTTAATTTTTTTATTTGCTAGGTTTAGTGCTTCCTGAACATCAGATTAAGAACCTTACTTTGTTGAAAATTGAAAACTATTTAATTTCCAATGGTTCATCATTACGAAGGTTTGCCACTATGCCGTACCCTGATGACGATTCCTTACGTGATGCTTCTAATCGTCTGATCAATGAAGAGCTGTCACATGACCTAGATGAAGAACAAGCTGAGTTTAACAGGTTGCATCAATCTCTTACAGATGAACAACGAGCGGTTTTTGACGAAATAATGGAAGCAGTTGTAGGGCGTAAAGGAGGCCTTTTTTTGTCTATGGTTATGGTGGAACTGGAAAAACCTTTTTATGGAAGACTTTGGCTTCAGCTGTTCGATGCAGAAATGGAATAGTTTTAAATGTGGCCTCAAGTGGTATTGCTTCGTTATTACTTTCCCGTGGAAGGACAACTCATTCTCGGTTCCATATTCCCATTAATCTAACAGAAGATTCAATGTGCAATATTAAGCCAAATAATGATATTGCGATATTATTAAAGGAAACCCAATTAATCATATGGGACGAAGCACCGATGGTACACAAACATGCCTTTGAAGCTTTAGATAGGACCATGACCGACGTATTTTCGGAAGGTAGGAGTATTCGTTCGGATATTCCTTTTGGTGGTAAAGTTATTGTATTTGGTGGTGATTTTAGACAAATACTACCTGTTATTCCTAATGGTACTAGACAAGAAATTGTTAGTGCGTCTTTAAGCTCTTCATACATATGGCCAAAATGCAGACTCTTACGGCTGACTAAAAACATGCGTCTAACTATTGGAGCTGAAAGTTCGAATACGAAGTCAATCAGAGAATTTGCAAAATGGCTTATTGATATTGGTGAAGGAAACGTTGGAGATGATAATGATGGTGACGCCATTATAGAGATACCAGATGATTTACTGATCACCGATATTTGTGACCCAATACAAAGTTTAATTGACTTTGTATATCCTTCAATTATTCAACAATTTAGGATTGCTGGATTTTTTTCTGAGCGAGCAATTCTAGCACCCAAAAATGAGGTAGTTCATGAAATTAATGATCGATTGCTTTCGTTATTTCCTGGTGATGCGAAAGAGTACCTGAGTTCTGATAGTATATGTCAAACCGAACAAATTCTTGATTCTTTTCAAGAAAGCTTATACTCAACAGAAAATTTGAATGCTCTTAAGATTTCTGGCTTGCCTAATCACAGATTAGTTCTTAAAGTTGGTGTTCCTGTGATGCTTCTTCGAAACATTGATCAACAGAAAGGGTTATGTAACGGTACAAGGCTTCAAATTACTTTTCTTGGTAAACGAGTTATAGAAGCTGAGGTTATATCTGGTGGGAACATTGGCACAAGAGTTTATATTCCAAGGATTAATATGATCCCGTCTGACAAAAAAATACCTTTTCAATTTCAACGAAGACAATTTCCGTTATCAGTTTGTTTTGCTATGACAATTAACAAGAGTCAAGGACAATCATTATCAAAGGTTGGTCTTTATTTGAAAGATCCTGTCTTCACTCATGGTCAGTTGTATGTTGCATTATCAAGGGTCAAGACCAGAAAAGGCGTTAAAATACTAATATTCGATGCTGATGGAAAACCAACAAATAAGACTTCTAATGTTGTTTACAAAGAAGTTTTTACTAGCTTGTAATCATTGTGAGGAATGTTAAAACGCTGTTTGATCAAAGTCAAACTACTTATGTTAAAAGCTAATTATAATAGATAAAACACAATTTGAGCAATGTTAAAACGTTGTTTAACTAAAGTCTGTTTGACCAAAGTCAAACTACTTTTGTTAAAAGCTACTTGATAAAACACTGTTTGACCAAAGCCTGTTTGACCAAAGTCAAACTACTTATGTTAAAAGGTACATATAATAGATAAAACTAAATTTTCCCTCGGCATTGCTTCTTGAGGTCATGAAACTTACTTATGTTAAAACCTAATTACTATTAATACATGATTCAAAGTATTCAAATTTTATGTTATGTTAATGGTTTTGCTATATGAAAAATTATTTGTCTTTGTTAATTTGAATACCAAATCAATTCAACTAATCATGTACTTTACTCTTGTATGTCAATGTAAATGTAAATAACAAATTTAAAAAGGGGTGTATGTGTAAATATTTTTCATCAGTTGAAAATATGGGAAGAGAAAAACACAACCGTCACTATTTCTTCATCATCATTACACATCAAACATCTATCATCTCTTCTTTCAAAAATCTCTTCTCCCCAGTCATTTTCTAGGGTTTCAATTTTCTTTTCCTCCGTCTTCTACACTTCAATCACCTGAGGTTTGATTATTTTTTCTTCAGCAACTGGTATGTACATTCCTATTGTAATGAACTTTATATTGTTTAATCTATGTTAATTTAAATCCTATCTTGCTACTAATACGATTTTAAATGTTTATTGCTATACATTCAAGATTCAAGAAGGGTTTACTTATGTGTTTGAATCATTTGTTGAGAACATGTTAAAATAATTATTATTTGCAGAATAATTTTAACTCATACTCTGTTTCTATGATTAATTTCACTATATACTCTGTTAATACAAAAGGTTAATGTTCATTTTCGAAGCCAGCTTTTTAATTACAGTCTTTTAACATCTTTACTGATTCAGGTTTTATGATGTATACTACATTTGTTAAGTTTCTTCGTAACCCAGAATCTTTGAAACTGGTATGACATGTTTTTACATACATAATTTATTTGTATTGAGATATATATTTAACAGTTCTTTTATAGTTTATATTTTCTTACACTATTTAAAAATTATATACAGGATGTACCTATATTCTTTGCTAATCAAAAGTGGGGAGATTGTTGGCAAAAAAGTAGGTTGCAAGTATATCATGAGTCTGGTAAAAAATGGGTTCTTAGGGTCAGAACAGAAAATTCAACGCCGATAATAACTGACGGTTGGGACATTGTTGTTAAAGATCTCAATTTGCCGAGGGATACTTTGTTGGTTTTCAAACCGTTAGGTGATTTTGGACTTGAACTTTCATGTTATGTTAATGGCATGTGTGGGGAATCTTATTTCACCTTTAATCGTTATGCAAGATTTGGTTTTACGGTATGAGTATTGATCTTAACTTCAATTCTTTTGCATCTTTAACGTGTTAACACTTATTCTCATAAGATACATACTTCACGTTTAGTATTCATTATTTTTAATTTTAAGCAGGTAATTGAAGACTGCTTCATTGAACAATTTTACGTAAACAGTCCACCGAGTGGGAAATTTCAAATCTGTTACAAAGGTTCGTACTGGAATGTTGAGGTGTCTAAAGTTGATACCCACTTTGTATTTTCTAGAGGATGGCCGGAAATGTGCAACGATGTTGGGATACTTGAGGATGATTTGCTTGTGTTTAGCAGGATTGATGATTTTGTTTTTGAAGTAGTAGTTTATAGAGATGAGATTGAGATTTGCTTTTTGAAGAAACCTGAATCTGATGATGATAGTGTAGTTGAGATATTGAAGGCTGATTATGTTAAAAATGCATTCAAGGTACGTAAGTATTTAGCATTAGCAATAAAAGTTTTAATTTTTTAGCTTTATATTAATTATTTTATTAATGTTGACCAGGACATCTATGAGGATGAAGAAGTTGTTTCTGTAGGTGAAGGTACAACCGTTACTCAGGTACTTGCTAAATTATTAAAATTATTTATTTTTAATTTAACACATATAAGAATTTAATGTTTTTACAACTATTAGTAATGCTGTTTACTGATGTTATATTTATTCAATAATGTATTATTTACAAGAACTTACCAACCAATGCCGAATGCACGTCCAAGAGACGCATGTCTTCACGATTGAACCAAACCCAAGATGTAAGTTTACCATCTTAAAGATTGTTATATTACTATTGTTATTAAATTTACTCTATGACAACAGGTTAAGAAGAAAGCTAAAGTTACTTCTGAGAGAAAGGAGGTCGTCAAGAATAGGACTAAGGGAAATGCTGCCTTACCTGTCGACACAAGTGATCATACTGGATGTTCTTCGTCTGTTCATAAAGTTAAGGTATCTATACTTGCCAGTTAATTAGTATATGTTATATAAACTGTTTTTTTTTTTTTTTTTTTTGTGCATATATTGATCATTCCTTTAATTCACATGTATATGTTTACTTTTTCATCAAGGGGAAGAGAGCTGCCAACGTTCAAAAACAGCTTAACCGTAGAAATAAGATTGCAAAGACTGCAAAAAAACATTCTGGACATCCTCTTGACCCTGAGTTCTTTCATTTTGATCGCAAAGGAGACTATAGGCTGGTATACCATTTTTTATAATAAACTAATGATTTACGTTTATTTGTCTGACTATTATTTTTTTCCACATAATACATGTAGCGTCTTCCTGCTGAAGTTGCGAGACGAGCAGGTCTTTTTCTTGATCTTCATCCTTTGAAAGTTCAAAACATGGTTGGAGTTGTGCAGGTTTATGATGTTAAGTTGGAGTTAAATGAATTGAAGCCACGTTATGCGTTGGAAGGTTAGCGAAAGTTTATGACTGACAATAACTTAAGGTTTGGTGATATGTTGCATTTCACATACGTGTCTTCGCAACAGAAGATAGTATTAAATCAAGTTACATCAGTTTAACAAACACATTTTAAGTCTGTTCTGATATCAGATACTAATTATGAATTTTTTGATGGTGATGTTGTAGGTTTTTTTCTTAAATTATTAAGTTGATGTTTTTGTTGCTATGTATGGCTAAGATGATAAAACACTGTTATTAGCACTTTATGTTTTATATTTGACCAATTAGATTATGTGTTAAATTATAGTTCTTTAAGTCATTGTTCCATTTTCTTGAATTCTATCTAATTTTTTAAAGAACTTCAATAACAAATAGTGGTTTGAACATCTGTTTGCCTTTTGGTCAATAGTTAATGGAAACCTATGTTAGGTTCAACAATGTTTTGAAGAGGAAAACTGTGATAGAAAACAGTAGATCTTAACAAGTTAAACATCTGTTAAGGCTTAAACAGATGTTTGCCCTTTAACAGATGTTTGGCCTTTTATATCAAATGTCTGGACTTAAACAGTTGTTTGACCTTAAACACATGTTTGAACCTTAAACAGATGTTTTGCCTTAAACAGATGTTCTTCTTCTATATCAGATATCTGGACTTAAACAGATGTTTAACCTTAAACAGATGTTTCGCCATAAACAGATGTTTGGTCTTAAACCAAACATTTGTTTAAGCTCAACATCTGTTTGACTATTTGTCAATATCTTATTGACTTTTGGTTAACATCTGTTTCAAATTTGGTCAACATCTTATTTTGTAAAAGAGGTACAAAAACAAAGATTTTTTCAAAATCTCAAATCCCCCTATCATGTAAGTGCATTGATGTAAAAGTGAAAATGATGTTATTCTTATGGTCCTGTTGTGCTTTTGTTTGTCCTCTAATATGAGTTCATGATATAATGCGGTGATTTCAAGACATTTTTGTTGAATTCAATGAGATGGTTGATGTAATGCGGTCGTATTAATAACAAATAGTAATTAATTAATCTAAATAACTTTCCCGAGCCCGGGAAGCAATCCCGGGTAAAAACCTAGTAACATATAAACACAAGCATTAAACAAAACCATTAAGTTCTACACATAACATAACAACTTTTATGATTTGTTAATTATAAAAAATACTTATCAGACCCGTCTAGAGTAAACACATCAATTTCCAATTTTCTTCATCTCTTGCAGCTTGCTACACATTAAAAAAAAATATAAATGTTAATGCATAAACTACAAAAGTATAATTCGAGCGAAACCAAGCGATCGACGAGCGAACGGACCTTTGATCATGCTTGGATTGAATTTGAATCGAACCGATCCGAACAACTCATTTACAGACTGAGTGGGAATCAAACGAGGATTTTTCGAGCGATCGTCAAGCAGTTTGGACAGCCCTAGACATAGAGCTTCATCCTGAAAGATGGAGCAAAACCACTCCTCATACCCTTATATAAATAAAAAACTTAAAAAAGAAGTTAGGTGAACTGTAATTAATTCCAAGGCTCAAAAGGTGGATGAATTATTCCTTGGGTGTGAGGGGCTAACGCACGATGTGTTTTACGTTGTTTAAAGTTGGTTAACAATCCAAGGTGGCATGGGGGCATTACTTCATAACAACTAGTCTTAAGTTTCCTCATACCGAATAATGTTGACCGCATTGTGTTCATCTACAACAAGTCCGATACTATAATACTTTGTTTATTTTTATTAGGTGTCCTAACTACGTTTGTTTTCGTATTTTGCTCTAAATGGATGCTCTTCTTTCACTCTTGACACATAATGTAGTCGTGGATACCTGGATTGATGCAGTTGATACAAATTGTTTTATGTCTATTTAGGCTAGATAGAGATTGAAAGTATAAATCCAATTTTTTTAAGAAAAAAGAGCCTTGAATTTTATTTTGTGTCGAGCCACATAAATAGTTGAGTCATCCCTAAAAAGCGCAGAGGAGCAACACAAAACATCCCAACGGATTAAGTGGTGCTTGGACCTAGGGCTGTAAGTGAATCGAACAAACACGAACAAGGTCTTGTTCGTGTTCGTTTGTTAAGGAAATAAATGTGTTTACGAACTGTTCATGAACACTTATCAAACGGGATTTTTCGTTTGTGATTGTTCATTAAAGAAATGAAAGTGTTCATGTTTGTTTATGTTCGTTCGTTAATTTTTTAGATAATGAACACAAACACAAACGAAACAAGCGTTCGTGAAGAAGAGAAACAAAGACAAACGAGTATATATTAAGTTTTTAATAAAATCGGCATCTTTCATCACAAAGAGACGTCGACGATGGGGAAAAGAAATTCCGAAGGCTGTGAGGCATGTAAGATACAATACACTAATATATATTAAATACGTTATTAGTGAGAATTTTGAAGTACTCAAATAAAATATAAAAAACCCTAACGAACATACATGAACACGTTACCAAACGTTCACCAACGTAAATGATCGAACAAAAGCAACTTTTGTTCATGTTCGTTCGTTTAACCAAACGAACAAAATTTCTTCTTCGTATTCGTTTATATACTATACAAACGTACACATACAAACTTTCTACCGAACAACTTCTAAACTATTTGTTAAACGCTCGATTCATTTGCAGAGTGACATAGAGATATACCATATAGTTGAAATGCGGGAACATGGCTTTATCTAGCATTAGGGCTGTAAACGAACCGAACGTTCAGCGAACAGTTCATGAACCGTTCGGCGGGAAGTTCGTTTATGTTCGTTCGTTTAGTAAATGAACGAACACGAACAAGAAATTTCGTTTGTTAAGTTAAACGAACGAACATGAACAGAGGTTGTGTTCGTTCGTTTATGTTCGTGAACGTTCGGTAATGTGTTCGTTTATGTTCGTGAGCGTTCGGTAATGAGTTCATTTATGTTTGCTTGTTAATATTTATTTGTGTTAGTTCGTTAAAGGTTTTTATATGTTGTATTTTGTATTATTATTTCTAGTTTTTAAAATTTTGAAACTCTAGTTATCTTATATTCCTCTCACAACATCCCTCATTTCACTATTTCAATTTTAATTTGTGTTAAGGCTTAACAAACTCTTAATTTTGTGTTTATCATGTTTTTGTTAATCACGCCAACTCTGTTCGGATAATTATGTTAAGTGTTTATTTATTTTTTGTGGATTCTTCGTAATGTTTGTGATGAAAATGCAGATGTTATTCTAAAATAAATATTGTGTTCATAAACGTCGTTTGTGTTCATTTATGTTCATGAACATTTGTTAGAGTTCATTAGCATATGGTAAGTGTTAGTGAACAGTTCACGAACATGTTCGTTTCCTTAATGAACGAACACGAACAAGAAATCTCGTTTAGTAAGCGTTCGTCAACAGTTCATGAACAAGCTTGTTCATTAACGAACGAACACGAACGAACACGAACCTTGTTCGTGTTCGTTTGATTCGTTTACAGCCACATACATCATTGTCATGCTTTCCACTAAAAACAAAAAACGAAAACGTAATACATATCCAAAAGAAATATCAATAATAACTTTAATTCAAAACCTGAAAATGATGTACTAAGATTCGTCCACAACCTTCACCAAGTGTTATAACTGGACCACAAACCTCTTCTCGAAAGTCGAAACTCCCACAACCTTCCCTGCTTACACGTGGATCCATATGTGTCACCCCTCTTATAAATAAAAACCTTTTTTCTTCTTTCATTTCATGCCTTCTTTCTTATTCTTATCACTCATAAACATAACATCTTCATCTTGGTATCTATTCTTTCTTCTTTATTTCCCATGATCAAATTTTGAAACTAATATATTTCATGACCCTTTGTTAGTATTCATTGATTTTATAATATAATACAAATGGTGTGCAGGGTATATGGAAGGTGGTGGAATGGGTGTTGGGAGGGTGATAACCGACTGGAGTGATATTCCGGTGGAGCTTTTGTTGCGGGTTGTGTCGTCGTTGGATGATCGGACTGTTGTAGTTGCTTCTGCTGTTTGTTGTGGATGGAGAGATGCTATTTGTTGGGGACTTACTCGTATTTCGTTTTCTTGGTATGTATTTGTAATCGTTTGTTTGTTATTTGGTTGAGCGTATATGCTAGATACGCTTCAAAAGTAAAAGTAGAGAGTTAATGCGAATGATTTAGCTGGTGAGAATATTAGAGAGTTGAGGTGACTGATAGATACGTAAAAGTAGAGAGTTGATATGACTGATTTAGCTTGTGAAAATATTTGAGAGTTGATGTGACTTATTTAGCTGGTGGGAAATTCTGGTAAAACAATAGGAGAGATATGTTATGTTGTTGATGTGACTGATTTAGTCGGTGAAAAGGGTTTCTAGTAAAAACAATAGGTGGGATGCACATATACTTGATGAGTTGTGCTAATCGTACTCTCCTATAGCTTTTTACTAGATGTACTTACTCGCTGAATCAGTCATATCATTTCTTTACTTTTTCGTTTCTATCATAGAGGGGTGCGTCAAGCACATAGGTATGTTTGGCGTCAAATTACACGAGTGTGTTACTAAACGTGCCCCACTAACAAAACATGGGAGGGCACACCCTTAAATAAGTATGTTCACTCGAGAGATGGTGCGTTAAGCCACACCCTTAGATATATCCTTCGTCCTTTTCTAAAGAAATTTAGGAGATTGTATATGTGCCTTTTTCTCTACCTATACCCGAATTAACCCGTTTTATATAAATTCGTTTGAATTACCCATCTTTAGCTTTGTAATTCTAACATAATAACCTTTCTTAATCTTGAATTAATAGTATTTTTAGTGATCCTTAATTAGTAACTAGAGCTAGTCATATAACTTTTCTTAATCTTGAATTAGTAATATATCTATTATATCCCTAGTTTTATTTTTTATGTTTATAGCTACACTTAATGCATTATCTTTTGTTCTTTAGTAAAACTATTTGGTATTGTTGTTATGTCTTTTTCTTTCTTGTCATGTTCGTGTTTTGAATTTCCCTACCCTTTGTTTGGTTAGGCAATGTAGATTTAATCAAAGATAAAGCTATGATATAACAAGCGAAGCCGACAAATAGCTGGAAAAATCGGTCTATGTTGCCTGTTGCCGTTAAATTCGCTAATAATAGAGATAGTTGGATGATTAAATAGAATTTCCCTTGTCCTAATTGTGACCGGTTTGTATTTAGTATCAAACATCCTTTTCATACAACCCAAACTTAAAAGATGGTAGTTTTAACTGAATTTATTTTGTCTTCTCTTCCAATAGCACGGGCTACGGCTCAAGTGCGTATTCGAAGTGTATTTTTTTCGGTATTATAATAATATGATTGAAATTGTGGCCTAGTTAGTTAGGTATTTGTTTTACTTTATTTATTTATTTTCGTTTTTTTATATTGTATGATTGCACGGTATTTTTTTTTGGGATACCCCTGATTTAATGGGATAGTTCCGCCATACGGTGCTAATATATGACATTGGCCCTTCTTTTAATCTAATTTAGCTTTTGATTAAAACTAAAATAATGTAAAAATATTATAGTTGTGATGGAATAAGGATACTTTTCGTTCTTTCATTTTTATTATATCTTCGGGTTTTTGTAGGTGTAAAAACAACATGAACAACTTGGTGCTTTCTATGGCTCCCAAGTTTAGAAATTTAACGGGTTTAGTCCTTCGTCAAGATAAACCGCAGTTAGTTGACAATGTGGTTGAAACCATTGCAAATAGCTGTCATGATCTTGAAGATCTTGACCTTAGCAAGAGCTTTAAGCTTAGTGATCGGTCGTTATATGCTTTGGCACATGGTTGTCAAAAGCTTATTAAGCTCAATATCAGCGGATGCTCTTCGTTTAGCGACAACGCTCTTGCATATCTAAGTAGTTACTGCAGACAATTGAAAGTTTTGAATCTTTGTGGATGCGTAAAAGCTACAACTGATAAGGCATTGAAGGTAAACGATCCTTTTGGTTTGTTAGAATTCAACAGGGGAGGCAATTTCAAGCCATTTACTTATGAATGGTTTGGATTTTGGTTATGCTTTAGCGGGTCAAATAAGTAAGATAAAAAGAAGTATAGCTAAAAGGAAACGGATCGAAGGGTTGAAAATCGCGTATCTTTTATATGTAATATGTTTGAAGTTACCCATTGACTTATGGATTGGTAAATAATTTCATTATATTTACTATGAAATTGGTAAAAGTATGTTTATAGTGGTTTAAAAGAAGAAATACAACTTTTATTTAATGCATAGTAATGAAATCAGGGGCGGAGACAGCACATTGGCAGCCGTAGCACGGGCTACGGCTCAAGGTCGTGTTCGCAGTGTTAATTTTTTGTTTTTTTTTCGATTTTATATAAAGGATACCCCTAAAAAATACGAGGATACCCCTATAAAGGATTTTATATGAATACACCGTAAATTTATTTTTTTTTGGGATACCCCTGGTGTTAAAGTCTAGCTCCGCCACTGAATGAAATAATACAACTTTTATTATCATATTCAATTAATAAATTAGTAATGAAATATTACAACTTTTATTATCATATTCAACCGATACTAACTATTTATAAAACGATAAACTTTTGGTCAAAAAGTGGGTTGGGTCACTCAAATCCAAACATACCCATATTGGCTCGTACAAAAATTACATGTGTTGACCCGTTACCCAACCTTTCTTTCCGGGTCATCTAACCCGTTTTGGCTCGTACTAATTTTTTTGTACACGTTTTGACCCGTTACCCAACCTTGCTTTGGCCCGCGTGATTTGCCACGTCTAGATTTGAGTTGATCACGGATGCTTGATTATGTGTGCAGGCAATCGGATACAACTGTAGTCAACTTCAGTCATTGAACCTAGGATGGTGCGAGGAAGTTGGTGACGCTGGAGTAACGAGTTTAGCGTATGGCTGTCACGATCTGCGTGCACTCGACTTATGTGGTTGCGTTCTTATAACAGGTAAAATTGTTATAAACTTGCAACTGCAACATACATTATTTCAAATTCTTAATTCCAACAATTGATTTGTGTGCAGATGAGAGTGTGATAGCCCTAGCAAACAATTGCCTGCATCTAAGATCTTTAGATCTCTACTACTGTCGAAACATCACCGACAGAGCGATGTACGCATTGGCACATATTCGAGTGAAAAACAAGAACCCGATGTGGGATGGGGTTAAAACCGGGGATGAGGATGAAGACGGGCTCATGAGTCTCAACATTAGTCAATGCACCGCTCTAACACCACCAGCGGTTCAGGCTCTATGTGATTCATTTCCAGCGCTTCATACGTGCCCGGATAGGCATTCACTTATCATAAGTGGTTGTTTGAATCTAACTTCGGTTCGTTGCGCGTGTGCTTTCCAAGCGCATCATGAGGTTAACACACTTACTCATCATGCTTATTGAAAATCGGGGGCGGTCAAGTGGTTAGATCGGTTTGGTTCTTCATGTTTTGAGTTTAACCATTGTACATATGTTGTTGGATTATCTAGTCTAATGTTTTTGGACATTGATATTACAATAGATGTGTTTAAACACCCCCCCCCCCCCTTGAACACCCCCCCCCCCCTCCTCTTAGGTTTTAGTGTTTTGTATGACTAAATGACTATTATGTGGGCTCTTGTTTTCATTCAACATTGAGTGATTGACTACTTTTAAATATATTTACATATAACAAATAATAATAGAAGTGATTTTTTTTAACAATTTACATTATTATTACTTTTCTGAACTTAATATTAACATAATATTGTTGTTTCATCATTATACATATTATTAGAAAGTGGTCATGAACAGTAAGAGGGCCTTTTCGTAATTTGCTTATTAAAACCAGCTGTCAGGTGAGTCTCAGGCCACACAGAGAAGATAAGGGAGAGAGGAGGGTGGTGACAGGAGGGTGAACACCACCATGGTCACCATCTGGTGTCTCTGTTTGGTGGGGGTTTTCTGACCTACATACGAACGCTGGGAGCTCTCTATTTACAACGACCTCTGTTTCTCTCTCTACAAATCTCTCTGCCAACGACCGGGAAATTATCATTGTGTCTGTTCGTGGTTTGTTCCGATTGTCCTATTTGGGCGGTCATCCCCCTGGAGACACATGTCTTCCAGCTTTACACCATACCCCTCTTTAAGAGGAGGGTCATCATGTACGGATTCCGACCATCATCGCGGCGGAGAGTTTCAACACAAACCCTCGCCGACGTTTTAGGCGACGGTGGATTGGGTTCTTGCGAGGTTTCGGCCTTACGCCTACTCAACGATGCTGGCTTGCTACTTGGTATGGCAACTTCAGTTGCAACCGTAGCGCCACTGAGCGTGTTCAACGATGATGATGATCTTTTAAGATCTGAGTCGATTGGTGTTGGTTATTTTGTTTGTTCTGTTTTCTAAGTGATAAAACGTTGGGTAAGATGAATAAGGTGTTTTGGTGCTACCTGTTTTCATTGTTGGGTAGCAATCAAACCAAATGTAGGTGATACCTTTTTGTGGTGGGCAACCTCCTCTATTTTTTTATGAATATTATGATGTGTTTTGAGACATCTGGTTTTTGAATTTGGAGCCGCCCTTATATACGACCGAAGGGACAGCAGACAACATTTCTTTCTGAGCTATCAGCATCGCCTCTTTCATTCTTCTCCAGCCGCTGATCGGAAACTTGTATGTATCTCTATCATCTTCATTTCTTACTTAACATCATTCTATTGTTCGTTCTTCACCGTATTTCATATGTTGTAATTAGGTTTTTTCGTCACCAGCACTCGGTTGGTAGATTCATTTTATTGTTTAGATCTGATATTGTAACAATCGGTTTGCTGATAAATCATCTGGTAGCCTCATCAGTTGCATATTCGAATCCATGACTTTTTGCTTGAAAACCTTTTTTTTTTTTAATTTTGTAACTTTAATGACGTTATGTGTTTGTAAATTGTGAGTTAGTTAACAAAAAAATTATCTGATTACCTGTTTAGGAACTGTTAATAATATTCGTTTTTTATTATGTTGTTTTTTTTCAATTTTTTTGTTTTTTGTTTTGAAGATTTGGTCTAAAAGGCAGAGAATATGTTGGGGAATGGGGATTGTAAGGCGGAACATTGGGGGCGCCGGCGGCTTATCTTCTCAGGTAAATGAAATGATGTGGCATCTGGTTTAACAAGCAAAGATATTGTTGTAACGAAAACGGGTTAATGTTTTGTGTTTATTCATGGGTTGGGGAATTATATGATGAGGTTAAGACTTGTAGCGTCAGCCCTGAGGAATTACTCATCTGGGGGCAAAGAGATGATCTTGAGTTTTGGTTTCTATTTGGTCACTGAAGATGGGATCTCTAAACCATACACAAAAGCATATGGACCACCATAATGTGCTCCGGTAGGTGGATGTTCGACTAACACGGCTAAATGGAACAAATTAAGGTAACCTCTGAAATGCATATTTTGTTTGGCGACTTTTAAATCGATGTTAGAAGTCTACATGTTGTGACAGGAAACATGTTATTAGAGAAATCAACATGTTTTTTTCTTTTAAATAACATTGATTTGATGTATAAATTTCGATCTAATAAAAGATAATATATGGGAGTCATAGAGCATTTGGAACAAATTAATGAGCATATCATACTGGCTATTTGGTCTTAAATATCAACAGTGTGTATGTTTAGGAAAAAACATGAGTACTTAATCTGTATTTTATGAAGATTAAATCGGATGATGGTCTTCAATTTTCATTTTGAGCTTGAGATTGTTTTTTTACTGTTCTGTTTTAAGGCTTTGTGTTGACTGTCGCGAATAGTTGTAACTCAATGCTGAAGTGATACTCTTGCCAAATGTCGGTAACTTGAAATTAGTTGTCATCTTCCAAGTTTTTTTCAAATTATGGAGAAACTAAAGATGTTAACTGTGTTAGGGGGGTTTGTTGTTGAATCTAAATCACATGGGCTAGGTTTGGGTTGGGAGTTCTCATTCTAAAAGTGGTCTGTGCAATTACAAAACTTAGTATCAATAGCTGAGATATTAAATGTGAGGTTGTTACATTTCATGATCAAAATAAGCTCACCCTTTATTTAGAGAAAGCATGAGTGGTTAATGCAGTTGACATCTATTTTTGTTAGTTGGTTAATCATTGGGTATTCTTATTGACCGACACGTTTGCAACGTAACGAGAAGAGTTGTAGATTAAGATAGACTAATTATCTTATCTATGATGGCTGGGATTAAAGCTATCAACGTTCACATTACACGAGGAGATCATAATGGCTCGATATATTTTTTAGATTCATGGCATTATTTGGTAAATCTGCATTGAAGGTTTTTTTTTTTTCGCTACATCCTATTATGTTGTCAAACCGAGAACGAATTGGTTTAGCGCGCCGCAAAGCGCGCGGGGTGTACAACTAGTTATTATTATAAGAAAAGAAAATTACCAATTATTAAAAATTTAAAAATGTGTTTCTATTAGTTCTGATTTTAAATCTCTTAATACACACTTCTTATATTACTATTAAAAATTTAAAAATGTGTTTCTATTAGTTCTGATTTTAAATCTCTTAATACACACTTCTTATATTACTTAACATTTGCTCCTATTTAATGAATCTCTTAATATACACTTCTTATATTACTTTTAACATTTGCTCCTATTTATATTTAGACCACTACATGGACAAGCTAGTAATGTGAAACTAATATATTATACATATACATTATATGTGTTACATGAGATCTATAATATGTGTTACATGAGATCTATAATATGTGTTGCATGAAATCTTGGTATTCAATACATAACCAGTTTTCATAAATCTTTATACATAGTGCTAGTCAAATATAGTGGGAGAGAGAGTTGTGTGGTCAATTAAATCTTCTATAGATTGCAGTTAAAAAAATGGATGCGTATATTTATGCGTTTCTTATAGTTCTCTACGTATTAAACAGACTTGAGAGATTTATTTATACGTTTCTTATAGTTCTCTACGTATCAAACAAACGCAGCGCCTTAAATTGCTAACGGAATACTGAAAAACATTCTTCCTTTTTCTTCTTAAAAAAGTACAAATCAAAACTTCAAATGTTCAGTTATATATCAGTGTTGTGTTGTATAAAGAACATTCCACAAAAATTAACACACAATATTCAACCAAATTTACCTCTCTATATCCAGGATATTTGCATATTTAATTTCCTCAGTTTGGGCTTTACATGAGCATTCCACAAGAACACAACATCAACCATCAATCATTTGTTGCTCTTGTAAACAATCTCGTCGTCGTCATCATCCACATCATATGCCGGATTACACAAGCATCTGAATAACCTACCGATTCCCTGTTATATACATCCACCATATACGCAATCATACGTTATCACTTTAGCGTAAACCATGGTTTTAATCAACTTATGTGTTATTATGTTCAAATTTTCAAGATTATGAGAAGATCAAACCTGTGTGATCAAAGGTGCTCGATAACTTAGTGTTCGTGGTGAATCTTCATCGTCGCTACTATCAGATCCGCTGCTTGTATCATCATGAATATCAGAAGCAACTTTCTTCTTTGATGTTCCAACACTTTGTGATTGTTTTTCCCTCTAAATCCAAGAAACATCACTATAAAATCAAGTTCTAAAATGTTATATATTAGAGGGTGTTCGGCATTGCTTATAAAGACCGCTTATTTGTTTATTGTTTTTAGTTAACAGATAAGCAGATACCGGTTTGATGAAGCAATCTCGAACACCATATCAATCATTAACACAATTTAGAAATCCCACCTGAAATATTTTTCCTAAAAGTTTTAGAGCAACCGCCCGAGCTTTAAGTTCTTCCTTCTTGACATTATTTTCATGGAGCACCTGCAAAATAATTCAAATCCTCCATAATCTTACCTTTAAAACAAAGATAACATTATATATTTTCACAAAAAGTGTTGTCAAGTCTCTCAACTTTTATTGTGACTAATGCATGCAGCATGTTTTTGGGCCAAACTTATATATATATGGTAGATTCTAAAAACAAACTACAATAACTCAATCAGTCGTAAAAAAAAACTAAGGGACTTAACCGCACGTTTTATGTAAGTGCTTAGGATTTTTTGTCGATAAGCAGGTAGTTTATAACGTATTTTACTCACCATTTGACAAACATGTAAAAGGGTGACTTCAATATCAACAACATTCAATTTCCAGAGTGAGCTCATGAGTGTCTCCTTGCTGGATTTTAGATGTGATTCAACGTCGTTTATAGGCCCGCTTCCATCCATTTTTAATTGGCGACTTGCTTCTTCTTGAAGTTGCAGCAATTGAAAAGCCCCTAGAGTAATTTCTCACCAATATAAGGTACTATAGTTATTTTATAATTATTAAATGTACTTACTGGCCATTTTCAGGTTAATATTTATGAAAAAAAACAGCCTTCCTACTTTAAGAAAAAGAATGTTTCTTAAATCAAAATTTTTAAAGGTTTGATATGGGACATAAAAAAGTTGGTTAAGATGAAAAAAAATTGATAAAAATTGCTTCTAGTTACCTTTTGCTGCAGTAATTTGTGATTTCCAGAAATGCCCTTTGGTCCGAACCCACTCGGCCATAAATGGTACCCCAAGGTATATCGCTTTCTTTCCGAGCTCTTGTGCGGCTTGTCTTTCGTATATGTATCCGATAGTGTGCAAGATATTTGCTCCAAAAGCTGTTAGAATTACATTTGAAAAGGGTCATATATTCTTTGGGGAAGATACCCTTAAAGAATTGTGGTCAACCTCTCATGATCCAACACATTTGACCCACACAAAACTTTACCTGTTATCCGTTTTGACCCAAACCCGTTTTAATCTAACCCATTTTCCACACCATTATAAGCAAATCCCTTGGAAACCCCGTTTTTTCGCAACAATGGATGCATGCAATACCTGCTTGTGTAAGTCGTTCCACCTCTGATTCAGCTCGGTCTAAAAATCCTTCTTTATCACCTCGAACATATTGTTGAATAAAATTTATCAATATTCTAGCTAATCTTTCTTCCCTTTCCCTCTGGATAATCTACATGATTAAATATACTTAAAATCCAAATAGAAAATAATCATTCAATGGTGCTTATCAAATTCATAACATAGTACTTGCCTTCAACTTTTCATGCAATATTTCGGGGGTGTCATTTTCACCAACTAGTTCCGCAGAAGCCATTGTCGCAACAGCTAGGTGCCCTATGTAGTCTTCAAATAGTTCACTTCCGAAAAGAAAAGCAAAAACCGCAGTCGAATCCAGCATAGTGTCCCTGTAATATGATGAATATTTTATACACAATTAGACAATGTTACTAATTATGGATGCATATGATGTCTGTGATATATTAACTAAATCATCATCATTATCATCATACTCAGTAAATCCCACCAATAACAAAGCTAAGGTAGGGTCTGAGGAGGGTAGGATGTAGACAGCCTTATCTCTACCCCGTAGGAATAGAGAGGCTGCTTCCAGTGAGACCCCCAGCTCAATAAAATAGACAGTTATAAGTTCATTAAATATGTTCAGCATGTTATAGACGGGTACGAGTTTTTGGGCCAATGACTGAAGGTCCATGAGTGTAAATGGTTTTGGGCCAACCAATGGGCCCAGGTTCCATTTTTTTGGGCCTAAAATTTGAAAATTTTCCATAATTTAATTTAATGTAGAGCCCATTCTTACTCTTTTTTTTTTTTTGGATAAAGCATTCTTACTTTGATATGGATCCTTTTCCATTCCTATCATATGCATCTCTCTTCACAGGATCACTCAAAACTTGATAAGCTTCACCAAGCACCTGCTCATAAACAAGATTACATTCTCGTTCATTTTAACAAATATTAGTAATTATGTTTAACAAAACCCGCTCTTTCAAACCATCAAGAAACACAAATATTGTTCGAAACACTTGCCTGAAATCTCTCAGTCGCTTGAGGATCATTCGGATTTTTATCAGGATGAACTTGTCGCGCCTGTTTTCAAACCACATAAATGTTAGTGGCAGCCTTTACGGCTTATTTTGACAAAGCGCGTCAAACTAATAAAAAAGGAAAAGCGTCATACGGGTCAAAAGCAGCACAAAGTGGCTTAAAATTTCAATATCATACTAACTTTAAACATAAATAGTTGAGTAAATTTTAGCAGGTCCAGGTTATGGACTAAATGCGTTAAAAAGTGCAAACCACAGGGACTATCCATGTACTTTTGGCAAAAGTTGTGGACCAAATGCGTTACAAAGTGCAAACCATATGGACCATTTGTGTAGTTTTGGAAAGCTATGGATCAAATCCAAAATTTTGGACAGGGACCATCTGTGTACTTTATTCAAAATAGTCACCGAAAACATGGTATGCATCTAAACAAACTCTAGAAAACAGACCGATCAAAACAACAGCGTCAAATCTGGCTTTCGTTACAACAAACGCACACAGATCGTAACTTATTTACCAACAAGTGGGCTAACAAGTAACGAACGCACCTTCAGATAGTAAGCTTTGCGAATATCATCATCAGATACAAGTGGGCAAACACCAAGAATATCATAATATTCAGTTTCTTTCACCATTAGATGGATCCCTGAATTCCAGGGTACAAAATCAGAGTTCACAGAATAAAATGTGTGAAAAGTAGATAGAGATGATGAATAGAGAGTGAGCTTTCCAGTACTGAAAAATGAGTAAAGAAAGATGTAAAGTTAAAGGGTGTATTTATTTATTTTTTTTAGCAATTTGTGAAAGCTTTTTCGCGGGAGAAAAACAGTATTTTAACGGTTGATATGTGGTGCTAATGATGCTTGCAACTACTTTTTGAAATGCCCATAACTTGCTTTTGCAAATGGGTTGATTGGTGGGTTATGTTTGGCTGTACAAACGCCCCACATGAAGTGGACCGGTCAAGAAATGACACTATCTTACATGGGTTGGGCTCACTCATACATCAACTTAAGATATATATTACAGAAAGTAATGTGTATACTAATACTATACTAATGCAATAAGGGCCACTAATAAACATTTTGTTAAAGGGATGTATCACATCCGTTTGTCACATCAGTCATTTTATCTGATAGGCGCATAGATATGATATACGGGTGTATAGTATCTGATATACGGATGTATAGTTCTTGAACCCTCCTTGGTATAGAGGCATAGAGCCTCTTGTATACGGGTGTATAGCTCGATATATGGGAGTAGATCGTACCCCATAATAAAAGACATGAAAATACGTGTATTCACTTTTTATTGTTTAGATTGATGATCTGATGCCTAATTATATATTGTTGTTATTATTATATGTGGTATTGTATATCAACGCGTCTAAGTAGGCGATGTGAAGCAAGCCACAAATTATTTTGTGTCACGTATGTGTAAAATTGTTGAGGCTATCACTAAATAAGTTAGGGCGTAACAATCTTTTTTGTGAGTTGGAGGGTCGAATCTAAACATGACACAAACCAAAAATTGTGTAAAACACGTAAACCCAAACACAACACGCCGTGGATTGACAATTTGACATGAACCCGGATTTGTTTTATATATTAATACTCTCAACACAAAGATCTATTGAATTTTCCGGATTTATTTTGTATATTAATACTCTAAAAGTAAAGATTTATTGAATTTTAGTTTTGAAGGTTGCAATTATTTTATTGTTTTTTCAAGAGCAAAAAGACAAGAAGTACTAAATAGGTAAAATACAAGAAGACTGAATTCCACTTTATTTGACGCAGGTGTTGTGCACATGTGATTTTGGCTTGATTGTGAAACTACTTGCCACCGTCTCCAATGCAACGGCCTGCATTACTACATGCATCCTAGTCATCACTGGCACATCAGCTTTTTACCCATCTTTTCCACATGCACTCTCTCTCCTCTATTTAACTCCAACTCATCCTTTCCACATGCATCATCTCTCTCCTCTATTTAGACCCACTTTCTCTCTCTGCACTTAAGTGCACTTCACTACATGCAAGACCTATTAAGTGCACCCCACCCCAATGCTTCCCTTGCAAATGCACATGTCACATGTGTAAATGCAACCCCCCAACAAGAAGCGTTGGGGGCAGTCTTAGAAAAACATTAAAATTTGGCTTGATTGTGAAACTACTTGGGGTCAGAAAAACATTAAAATAATAGAATAAACGCAATGGGTCAGGTATTGATAATCCTTGTATGATATCTGCTTGTAAAATTATATCACATACCCGGCCCAATACCAATATTCATCGGGTATGTGTCGACTAATTACCCCTAGGACGTCGGGTATCGGATACACCCATTTAAAAATATATATATGCCTGTCAGGATTTTCAAGTATATTTTATTTAGGGTCTCATTAAAAGCAGTCTCTTTATTCCTACGGGTAGAGGTAAGGCTGTCTATATCTTACCCTTCTCAAACCTTACCTTAGCTTTGCTATTGGTGGGATTTAATGAATGTGATGATGATATTTTTTAACTACAAGAAATCAAAATATTACAAATTATACCAACCATCACTAGTACTCTAGTGGTGGCCACGGGTATTTAAGTTCCACCTATGGTGGGTCCGGGTGAGTTTTTCCCTCCAGGTCTCAAGTTCGAGTCTGGATGATAGGGGTTTCTCATTGAGGGGTTTAAATTGGGGATCTATTGTGCGAGAGGGCTCTCTAGCACGGACCCGGTTAAGACAATGTATGCTAGACCCCCCGACATTCGCGAATAATTCACACCTTTCAAAAAAAATTCTACCCATATCATCATTACCATAAAATGTTTGAAAGATCTAAGATACATAATTTAATAATGATATAAATCTGAAAAGATAATGTCGTGTTTCGTCGCTATAAATATAAATAATATCGTGTTTCGTCGCATTAATAAAATCAGGAAATCGCGCCGGCTATCACCTAATTCCACACCCGGCCCAAACCCGCAAACTATATTTTTTTTATCCTAAAGCTGGCCTCATACCCGAATACCCATCCTAGATGTTTAGAATTTAAAATGACACATAGCAAATATCAAAGAGGAAGGATTGGCCATTTCTCAGCCATACTCATTGAAAACTATCTTGAACTTTGCTGCTTTTCAGAGCCCAACAGTTGATGTTATGCGTTGCTGGTCAACCGTGGAGTTCTTCTCTCATGTATAACCAATGTGTCCCAAACGCGTTGCTGGTATTTTAAGTTGGACATTCCTTATGAACCGAGCATTTATTTTGTCCACGACCGACATGAGATTAAAAAAATTAACAAACACCCCTAAAATAAATTAATATATAACACGAAATCATATTAAAATTATAAGAACTCAAAATAAGATCAAAAAATATTAATATAATGACCATAGTGATTTTACTTTTTCACCAATCAAGTCTTTCAAACAAATATATTTTTGTGTCATGGAAACCAAAAGAAGCAATCCATTAAGATGAAATTTACAGCTTCTTTATGAACAAAGCCTAGACAATTTTGAAACTAAAAGCATAAAAAATAAATAAAAAAAAAACTAAAAATGATCAAACAATAAGTATTGCAGAATATATATATAACCTTTAGCAGCAGGCACTGGTTGATGCATCCGAAACTGGCTTCTGTTTAAATATGTTTCTTTTGACAGCAGTTGATCCCTCAGCAGTGAGACTAGGTGTATCCAAAATCTGCATTTTTACATATTCATATCCAAAAACATTTTATTTTACAAAATAGGTCGATTTGAATTATATTTCATTAATAACAAATCAATAGGTAGAAAAAACTAGCTAAAAAGGAAATGGATCAAACAGATCGAACATTCTTCAAGACCCTCCGAAATATGTTACTCAAACTAACAGATATTATTTTAACAAAACTGCTATTATGATCCATTTAACATATTAATTATTTATGAAAATTGTAGACATGCAATTAGAACATATACCTTCAAAACAAGTTCTTCAAAACACTGCTCCACATTGACCCGAGTTTTTGCACTGCATTCGATAAAAAGGCATCCATATTCCCTTGCAAACTCGATGCCCTCCTTCTTCGTGACAACCCTATCGCTTTCCTACATAATTAATAAAATTTTAGAGCGTATTTATTTTACACATCTAAATGTATAAATCAAGAAATAATTTTAGTTTTATTGATATAGCAATAAACATGTAAATCTACACAATTATGCGCATACATAATTGCATCCCCGTATGCTTACAACATAGATATGAATAAATATATATATACACACACACACACTTTTTATGATATTTACCTTATCAACTTTATTGCCAACAAGCATCTTGATGCAATCTTGATTTGTTGAGTGCATGTCGATTTCTTTAGCCCATACATCTGATAAGTTAGTGAACGTTTCTCTTCGTGTTACATCATAAACTGTTTAAATTTAGCACATGAAGCAATTAGAGAACATTAACCAACTAAAAGATACAAATTTTATAGTAACAAGACATCAAAAAAAAAAGTAGTATCAATCAAAAGAACGATGAACGCACATAAGAGAGTCAGTTTAAGTTTTTTTAAACATACCCATTATAACTCCTTGAGCTCCCCGATAATACGAACTAGTGAGAGTTCTGAATCTTTCCTGGCCAGCTGCAAAATAATTTGTCAGATAACCTTTATGATAATAATTTCTTTCAAAAACAAAAAAACCAATAAGGCCTTTTGTAATGGGCTAACGCCCATGGCCACGTCACCATATTCACGCCCTCCACACCACTCCTGGTGGGCGTTTTTGTGGGCTTGAGCCCTCCTCTATGAGCCGAATCACGGGCATGGGGTGGGAGTTAGCACACAAACCATTGTTAACTAGCTTTTTCACCCAATCAAAACCAAACACATCGCGTTCAATCCCTTTTTTTCTTTATTTAAAATGGTTTAGTGAAATCGTTACACCCCTCAGAGAAAAAAGTGAATGAAAACCCTCTTTCCTTCGTGGCAGTCATTTTTTTAGTGAAACCATTACACATAGTCTAAGGCTACAAATTGTGGGGTAGCGGAGCGGCCAATCCGACCTCACCTAAAACTTAAGTTAAACACCGCACCGTGCTAGTTAAAGGGGGGCGCCAAGAGGGGAGGCGCTACCCCCTTAACGCCTGTGAGAGAATTGTGAGACGGGGTTCACCCAGTAGTTGTTAATAGCGAATAGCGACAAAAGACCTATATGCTACATAGCGAATAGCGACAAATAGCGATACACTAGAAAAAGAATTTTGAAAATTTTTTTATGTATATTATATCAAAATACACTGGTATATATGTTATTTTACATGTATATTTATCAAAAAAACCTATAATCCAGCTATTTTATAGCTATATCTAATTGCTATTTATATCAAAAAAAAAATTAACTTTCGCTATTCTCGCTATCAGTCGCTATAACCCTAATAGCGACACTACATCGCTTCGCTACGTAGCGCGCTTATAGCCGCTATTGACAACTACGGGTTATGCACTTTTTAGTTAAACGACAATAGTATAACAAAATCACATGGCTTTAACTGTTTTACATGAACCTAATCAATTAAAAAAAAAGTAAACAAATGGGTACAAAATGGAATAAAAATAGTTTACCAGTATCCCAAATAGCAAGCTTCAACTTCTTCCCATTAATGGTGACATATTTCACCTTAAAATCCACACCTACAAACAATAACATCAATCAACAATGTGATGTGAAACCACAACATGAAATAAAAAGCAATTAAATAAATAAATAAATAAAAAAAGATTACCAATTGTGGGAGAAAGATCTTCAATGGCATTATCAGAAGTAAAACTCAAAAGAAGAGAACTTTTACCAACCCCTGAATCCCCAATCAACAACAGCTTGAATAAGTAATCAAAATCCGAACCCGAACCCGAAGACTGATCCATTTGCAAATCAAGAATCAACCACGAACCCTAGAAACCAAATTAATGTCACAATTGTTTCATACCCACAAATTAAACGCATACAACAGCATTGATGGTGAAAGAGATTACGTTTATGTGCTGGGTGGATCTAATTTGGCGATCTGGGTCGATGAATAGCGTGATTATGAAGCTGTTGGTGAATAGTTGGGATCTTGAATGTAAAGTTAATGGAGTAATTGATGATTGAAAGAAAAAAGGTTATTCGATTTAAGAAAGTTTATATGTACAAACGCCATGGATTGTTGATTGGGTGGACCTTCGGTGTTACGTTTACGCCGGATTTGTAGAGAAAAAGAGAAGAAAGTTTTAAGTTACATACATGAGAGATCACAATTCACAAACAAATAAACAAACAAATATTTTTTATTTTTTTATTTTTTTTCCGATCTCGCAACTTCTGAATGGGTAAGTAGTGAACAAGTAAGAGGCCTGAACCATTAAGTGTTGAACCGTAAGAGGTCTGAACTATTAAGAGCCAGTATAACGTTTAACCGTTCAGAAGCAAATATCTAACCAATTCAGATTAGATGTTTTAACCATTCAGACTTAGTATAATGCTTGACTATTTAGAGGCAAATGTCTGTAGCATTCAGACAACTGTTCGCGAAACAAACAGTTTGAACCATTAAGTGTTGAATCAGTAAGATGTTTGAACTATAAAAGCCCTGTTAAGAGCTAAATAAACAGCCTCCTACTTGGTATAGGCTTAGTGGAGCCCGTGGAGGGTTTTAGGTTCAATTCCAAGAAAAGGTTATAATTTGATGTAATTTAGTAGTAGGAGTTGTGTAAAAGTTCTTTGAAAGGGGGTTGCGAGAGATATGATGTTGGTGATATATACACACAGGGTGATCTCATTATACGAAATCTGTATACTTATAAATGAAAATAAGTACATTTGGCTGTAAATCAGCCCACACCTTCAATTTTCTCCTACCTTTGTAAAGTAACTCGCTGCCACGTGTTGTTTTTTACACGTGTCATCTTGACTTCTTTCAACCCTAAACTCCTCTACGCTTTCCTGCTGTTACACGTCATTGCGAAACCCTCCCCACCCTTCTCCTTCCTTCAGCCGCTTCATCATGAGAACCCTAAGACCAAGCGGTATGGGGGCCGGCTTAGGCCCGGCGCCGGTCCCCTACACCGCCCCCCTCTTCCCGGCTTGTGATAACCGGCTCCCTCACGACGAAGATGACGGGCCTGATCTCTCTCTCTTCTTTCTCTCTCCTGTCTCTCTCTTTCTCTCTCTAAATAATCAAATAAATTATATTTTTTAATTGTTTTTATAAATAGTGTGGGGCCCAATCCTCCACCCCCTCAAAATACAAGGAGGCCAATCCTCATGAGGATGAGCCTCCCCATACCCTCTAGTCTAACGTGGTGTTTGTTTTTTCAGATGCAAAAGGTCTGCAGTCTGCGGACCACATCTGCATGCATCTGCAGGAGAAGAGGTGGACCAAAGGTCTGCAGTCTTCAAGGAGAAGAGAGTTTGTTTTTCTAATTCTACAAAAACCACTTCACAATACACACACAACACTCCTTTCTCTCTGCCTTCATCTACCACCGCCACCACAACCATCCGCCACAACCTCCTCCACCGTCCATCTGCCGCCACCACCTCCTCCACCGTCCATCTGCCGCCACCACCTCCTCCACCGTCCATCTGCCGCCACCACCTCCTCCACCGTCCACCACCACCGCCCCATGTCTCCTACCGCGAAGCCAAGCACCACCGCAAACCCTAGCCCCCACTCCAAAGCCCCCACATAACCACCACTATCACCGTCTCTCCAAAGCCTCATCACAATAAATTGAAGCCATACAGTTTCTGATTATAAGAATTGATTGTGGGTTTAAGATCTGAACCTTAAAATGAACAAGGTGCACATAATGGTACCTGTGATTGACGCTGAAAGGTGGAAAACGAAGTAGCCGGAACCCTTGTAATTCCGACGGAGATCCAGGGACGCGCAGGAGAAACAGAGTTGCCGGAACAGACGAGAGGAGAAGAGAAGGAGAGTAACCGAGGGGGGCGATGTTTCCACTGCCGCCGGAAACGTTGCCGGACGCCGTGGCTCCGTCGCCGGAGGGTGGTGGCCGGTTGTTTTTCTCCGCCGGAACTGAGAGAAACGAGAGGGTGAGGGGAAAATTTGGTCAGGCAGTTTGTGTGGTGATGGGTAAGAAGAGGTGAGAAGAGGTGGATTTATGTCTGCGTGGGGAAGATGTAAAAGGTGAGAAGTGCTTCTGGAAAACAAACAAGCTGCATGACCCAAAGGTCTGCGCGTGTCTGCGCGACGCAGACATAAGTGGCCAGAAGTGCTTCTGGGATGTTCCTTTCATCTTAATCTCCATCCCCTTATGTCAATAACAACGATTTCACCCTTTTCTTTTCATCTGAATCTCGATCTCTGTTTCTACAAATTCGCACCCTATGATGATATACCCTAAATTAATAACACCTCTCGCCTTTATGATGAACACACGAATAAAGCTTAACGGTCATGCCTATTTTCTTTCACCCACTATAAACAATCCCATCGCCAGAAGCTTCAACCGTGAACCCTAGATCGATAATCTCCTATCCAAAATTATGTCTTTGTTCGCCAGCAATATGAATCAACGACATTGTTATTCGACCGCAAAAATTCATCTTTGGGGGCTTCCATTTTTTTCAGTTCTTATTCAGAGAAGGTATACTTTGCAGCCTACAGACTTTGTTTTGTAGAAAATTCTTATTTAGAAGTCATTTCATGTTTAGTTTGATAGAGAAACACAAACCTAACCTTTTTTATTCCGTTATACTTGATGAATAAACTATGTGTACTTATTTTGTTAATGAATGAACTCATATACTGCTATCCTCTATAAGATTATTGCAAACGAACATACATGCCTTGGTGCTTGGATATAAGCAAATTCTCCTGCAAGATAATCCAGTTTTCAAAGCCCGCTTTGTTTTTTACTAGCCCACGCATCCATTATAGCCACCCAGTAAACAAGGTTAACAATTATTATATACATCATTAAAAATACAGGTAAAGGATCATGTATACACGCATTTAGAAACCAAAACCTTACAATTCTTCATTACTTTTGCAACCTATGTTGTGTTTTTGCTCCACTAGTTAACAAAATGAAGCAGTTCGTTAGTAATTTCATGTTTCTAAACGAAAATAAAATTCAATCTTTCAATCTCAATTTGATCCTGCTTCTTTTCCTCCACTTCGTTTGAAATCCTGCTCCCCTTCTTTTGAAATCCTCCTTTTTCCTCCACTTCGTTTGAAATCCTGCTCCACTTCGTTTGAAAATGCTTCTTTTCCTCCACTTCATTTGAAATCCTGCTCCACTTCGTTTGAAATCCTCCTTTTCCTCCACTTCGTTTGAAATCCTGCTCCACTTCGTTTGAAAATGCTTCTTTTCCTCCACTTCGTTTGAAATCCTGCTCCACTTCGTTTGAAATGCTCCTTTTCCTCCACTTCGTTTGAAATCCTGCTCCACTTCGTTTTGAAATCCTCCTGCTCGTTTGAAATCCTCCAAACCGCGCGAATTCGGAAGAGATTGTGCCACGTTTGTGCAGAGATTATACCTTTTTGTTTTGGTTATGGGGTGACACGTTTGTGCAGGGGCGCTTTTGAGGGTGGGCAATTTGGGGTTGCTACCCTTCCCCGGCGTATGGAGGGTCTTTTCTTTTGCTCCCTCTGTTTCTTTTTCTTTTACCACTAACTCCCCTCGAGTTACCGGTTTATTGTGTTACTTTTCTGTTTGCGTTTGATTTTGTGCATGGCCCCCGCGCGTAGAGGTAGAAGCGTCAAGACTGTTGGGCTGGCGTCAGCATGTGATAGTGGGTTAAGGGCTTGCCCCCTAAAGCATTTCCACGAATGCAAGGATGGTAAACCGGGGTCTAGTGGGTTTTTTCGCCTTCTTGAACACATGCAAAGCACCCACCTTAAGACTGAAAACAGGAAGACCTATGTGAAGGAGGCTATCGCTAAGGATTTGGACCTTTTTTCTGGATGTGGGGGAAGTCCTAAGGGTAGGAGACAAATGGTTATGTGGGGAGTGCATGGTTTTGCATGCCCTTAGTAGGGGGTGCAAACATGGTGATGAGATGGTATCTTTTACTCAAATCTCGAGAGACGTGGACGATTTCATTGTTGGGATTAGGAAGCCATGTCAAGTGGTTGCCGACCCTCTTACACTCTCCCCGGAAGGGGTGGTAACCGATGTTGCCCTTCTCGAGCGTGTTTTTTCACTCCGTTTTCAAACCGTTAAATGCATCCCCCCAAGTTGTCGAATGGCGTTCGCTCAGGTTTTAACGGGTGCCTTACGTAAAGTGATGGCGTCTCCAGGCTCTGTTGAAAATTGGGTTCAGTTGCTTTTGTTGCCGTGTTGTACACTGAGGGTTGTCAGGCCTTCTTCCAGGCAAGAGCGGAGATCAGGAAATAGAAAATCCCTGCAGTGCAGAAGCATCTTGCAGGCGCTTGCATTGTGGAAAGATGGGTCTCGTTTTACAGATCTGATCTCTTCTCTCTTGAGCAGTGGGGGGACTCTGAGGTGCCTAGGAGGGTTTCCGGGAGGGGCGAAGACAATAAAAAGGATCCCAATATCAAGCAATGCCTGCGAAAGGTCAGGGATGGGCATTTTACGGCGGCGGTCAAAGTTTTATGTTCTAGTGGGGTTGCCCCCTTTGGAGAATCAACCATGAAAGCTCTTATTGATAAACACCCGGTGATGCCACCCCCATCACTGCCTTCCAACCCTATTGTCCAACCCACTATTATTACAGCAGAGGATTGCGTGCTCAAATGTATCCAATCCTTCCCTAGAGGGACATCTTGTGGCAGAGATGGGATGCGGGCCCAACACTTGTTGGACGCTATTGGTTGCGAGGGGTCGGTAAGTTCCTCAGGTCTGCTCACAGCTATTACTGGAGTCGTCAACCTATGGCTTGAAGGGCTTTGCCCTAAGGAGTTGGCAGAGTTTGTGGCCTCAGCTCCCCTCACCCTCTTATTGAAACCTGATAATGATATTAGGCCTATCGTCGTGGGTGGCATCTGGCGTAGGTTGGTCTCTAAGGTGGCTATGAAGAAGGTTGGGAAGGACATGGCCCAGTATTTGGGGGATTTTCAATTCGGGGTTGGTACACCAAATGGGGCGGAGGCGGTGCTTCATAGTGCGAACAGGTTCCTTAACTCCTTTCATGAAGATGGGTCCATGGCCTTACTTACGGTAGACTTTACCAATGCTTTCAACATGGTTGACCGCTCAGCGTTCCTCCAACAGGTCCACCAACGTTGCCCATCTATCTATAGGTGGGTCCAGTTCCTGTACGCCCAACCCGCTCGGTTGTATGTTGGCAGCGAGTGTATTGGGGCCACCACTGGAGTGCAACAGGGAGATCCCTTGGGGCCCCTCCTCTTTGCCCTAGCCTTGCACCCCCTTATTCTCCGTGTGCAGGGGCACTGTAACCTCCCCTTTCATGCTTGGTATTTAGATGATGGTACGGTCAGAGGTAATGCAATGGAAGTTGCTAAAGCCTTGGACATCATCAACACGGAGGGACCATCCATAGGGCTCCATCTCAATATTAAGAAAACAGAAGTGTACTGGCCATCGTGTGACGGTCTCAAGGTGCAGGACGGCATTTTCCCGAGAGGGATATGTAGACCTGTGAGGGGGGTTAAGCTCCTTGGGGGGCGGTTAGCCGAGACTCTGGTTTTATTGGAGAATTAGCAGGGCGGCGGGCGTCGACAGCGGTTGACCTTATGAAACTCTTGCCCTGCTTACAGGACCCCCAGTGCGAACTCCTTCTTTTAAGGTCATGCATGGGGGTAGCTAAGTTACTGTTTGGGTTGCAGACCTGCCAACCTCACTTGATGGCAAATGCGGTATCCTGTTTTGACGATGGTCTCCGAAAGGCTATTGAAGACATTGTTGTTTGCGGGGGGCCCTACTTTGGTGAACTTCAGTGGCGTTTGGCATCTTTGTCGATGCGCCTGGGTGGATTAGGCCTCCTCTCAGCTCGGGATGTTGGAGTTTATGCTTTTGTGGCGTCTAGAGCTCAGTCGTGTGTATTGCAAGACCACATTCTCCGGAACAGTGGGGTTGTTAAGCTTGACGTAGACTACCAACAGGCCCTCGAGTATTTAAGTGTCTCTCTTCCGGACTTTGACATTGGCGGTTTCTCTAATATGGACACCGCCCCCCCCCCCCCCCAAAGCCACAAAAAACTTTGGCGAATGCTCTATTTGAGAAAATCGCTCGGAATCTGGGAGAAACACTTGATCTGTCTCCCCGCCAGAAGGCGGTGATTGAGTGCTTGAAAGGCCCCCATGCGCAAGACTTTTTGACTGTTATCCCGATCTAGGGGCTGGGGCAATGCATGTCGGCTGTTGAGTACAGGGCTATCCTCAAAGACCGGCTGATGATCCCTATGTATCCAGAAGACGAAACCTGCCCCATCTGCCGTAAAGCCTGCATGGATAAATACGGGGAGCATGCTGTTCATTGCAAGGAGCTCCCTGGTTTCAAATACCGGCATGACTGGGTGAGGGATGTTTTGGGGGACATCTTGAGGAGAGCGGGGATTTCTGCCAAGAAGGAAGCCCCTGTGAATTTCCTTACAGACCCCATGGAAGGGAGATCTACATTGAGACCAGCGGACCTGCTCGTCTTTGGCTGGGCGGGAGGGAAACATGCTTGTGTAGATCTCACAGGAGTCTCCCCCTTAGCTGGTTTAAGGGAAAACGGGTTTGTAGCAGGGCAAGCGGTATAGAAAGCAGAATCTAAAAAGGTGGATAAACACGCTAAAGCATGTGCTGATAACCAACATGCATTTGTCCCCTTCGCCTTCGACACCTTTGGATCCCTAGCTCAAGAAGCTATCCGTTTACTGACTAGGGTCCAACAGGTTGTCCACAGCAGTGGCTCATCAACAGGGGGGCAGGGGTTTGTCTTTAATAGGCTAGGGTTTGCTATCTAGAAAGGGGTAGCGGCGCAGCTTGTTGCTCGCTTACCTGCGATATTGATGTAAAATGCATTTTGAGATCTTGGTATAATATTCTCCAAGGATCAAATAAAAACAAAATTAACGTATGAAACGTACGAATTGAGGGAAAAAGCAAAAAGTGGCGATGTCATTTTGGTAATTATCAGCAACTTCAAATTACTGCGGAAAAAGCAAAAAGTGGCGGTGGCAATCTGGTAATTATCAGCAACTTCAAAATTACTCTAGTAGAGTAATTTTGAGCATCTGTAGAGTAATTTTGGGAAATGTAGGGTAATTATCAAATTACTCTAGTAGAGTAATTTTGACTTCTGTAGAGTAATTTTGGAAAATGTCTTGTAGAGTAATTTTGTTAGCATTTAGTTATGGGGTTTAGCTTTAGGCCACACGGGGTGGTCCGTTATGGAGTCACCATAACGAGTGATAGCACTTGGAACACCGCCGCCTCCACTTCCATAACGAGTGATAGGGTATAACTCGTTATATATATATAACGCGTTGAAGATATTGGGTGATGAATGTGTATCTTGTACATTGTGCATTAATACTTGTACATTGGAATCCCATCACTAGTGATACCACCCCCACTACATTTCTATCACTAGTGATAAATATTGGGTGATGACATGGCATGATTTGATTGGATAGTGGGAGTGATAGAATCCTATCACTAGTAACCACCCCCCCCCCCCTCCCCTTATGGTTTAGTTTTTAGCTTTTAGTTGGGAGGGGGGGGGGGGTTAGTTTATTTTTGATAATTACCCTACAATTTTGATAATTACCCTACACGACCAAAATTACTCTACATGAACATTTACAATGGTTTAGGTTTTTTTAGGTTTTTTTTGGGGGGGGGGGGGGGGTAGTGTAATTTTGATAATTACCCTACACGGCCAAAATTACTCTACATGAACTTTTACAAAATTACTCTACAGAAGCTCAAAATTACTCTACTAGAGTAATTTTGAAGTTGCTGATAATTACCAAAATGCCACCGCCACTTTTTTTTACTTTCTTTCAATTCGTACGTTTATTTTATTTTTAGTTTTTTACGTGAACTTAACTCTAAAAATACAACCAAAATTGAAGCTGCTTATACCCTAGAATAATAACTTCAGGTTTTAATTTGTTTACAACTGAAGTTTGCGATTGTTCAGGTAATCATGTTTAGCTTTTAGTTTACATTCAAGTTAGAATAACTAGATTACTGGTCTTTCTTAGTTTACGATTAAAATTTTCTTTGGTTATTACTGGCTTCAAGATTAGGACTACTATCATACAACTTCTTATCTGCTATAGGGGCGGATATAGAGTGTAACAAGGGGTAACCCTCGTTGCCCCTTGACGCTCCGGGGTAGTGTAAATTTTGAAAAAATTTGACTTTTTTTCGATTTCGTTACCACTTTAGAATATTTTTTTTGAAACGTTGCCCCTATAATGATTTTCTAGATCCGTCAGTAAGTGATGGTTAAAAAGTTGGTATAATTGGTCATGGGAAGAAATGAGAATAAACGAGCCTCTTGATATCCCTCCCAATTAACAAATGACATCTTATATCTCACTAACTAAACCTGCAAGCTGTGAGCTTAAAGTAAGCTATCAAAAATTATAATATTGTTATTTTTAATTAAGCTAACAGGGTAGGGAGAGATTTATGAACTTCATAAAAGTTGTGTTTAACAAAAGGAACAACCATTTTTATGATAAGAGACTATGATCCACCTACTCGATTGGTCCAACAGTAAGCATCGGTATCATTTAACTTCAAATTTTCATCTTCAATCCAACCAAAATCCATAATAATCCAAGTGATTGATTAATTAGTAATAATATGATTTAGTGGTTTTATTCCTCAGGTGATGCTATGCTAGGTAGTATATAAGACCTATGTAGATACAAAAAAAAACAGCCAAAATCTCTGCACAATTGTTTCTTTTAGTTTTTTTTTTCTGCTAGCTTGCAGGTTTTTTTTAATTTTCTCTTTAAAATAGTTTTATAATTTCTGAAAACAATATTATAGTTACTGATAGGTATTTGATAGACTACAAATACCAAAAGGGTAGTCATCTGATCATTTATATTTGGAATAATGGATTTTAATAATCCCAACTATTAGCCGTTGGCCGGTAACGGTCCTAATTTCAAAAATAGCCAGTAGCGGTCTCACTTTTTCATATATTGTAAACAAATGGACCTTTACTAAACCAAAAAGGATAAAGGACAAAAAGAAATTAAGGTTCTGTTAGTAAAGGTCCATTAGTTTACAATACGTGAAAAGGTGGGACCACCACTGGTTATTTTTGAAGTTCGGACCGTTGCCGGCCAACGGCTAATAGTTTGGATTATTAAATTCCATTATTCCTTTATATTTTTAAATGTTTATGGGTATTTAATTATGGTTCAGAAAGACGCAACGGTTTAGATGAGAGCAATAAACTGGGATTGGAAAAGGGAAGCGAACAGCATACAGGGACAGGAGGAACGGGCCCGGTCCCAGCGGTTGGTGGACAGGTTACCAAACTATTGGGACAAGATAAATGGGAATGGTCATTAAATTCCAGCGGGGAGTTTTCAGTCGCTTCTTGTCGGGATTTACTTGGGAAACATGTGATTTCATTCTACCCATACGAGTGGTTTAAATGGGTTCCAAAAATATTAATGTCTTTGCGTGGAGACCGAACAAGACCGTCTTTCTACACTCAAAGGGCTGCAGAAAAGGAACATGCTTAGAGGTCCGGTTTCATATCGACTATGCGGGGAGTTTGCTAACACCTTGCTGGTAACTGTCACACCCCGACCGCGTAAAACAACAAATCGCGGCGGAAACATCAGGGCGTGTTGCAACAGAATTAATGTTTCATAACCATGGATATCAAAAGTGTTTCGTTTTATTAAACATTGAGTAATTACATCGTCTGGAAATCTAAATACACTATTTAAACATAGTCTATCATTGTTATTGAGTCACTAAGGCCTTGTCCAGTCCTATGTGAGCATGCATCTTATCAATCGATATCATTCAACAATACCTGAAACATATGTGAAAACGAGGTCAGCAAAGAAATGCTGGCGAATACATTAGTTTTGTTGAAAATAAGTTTCATGACTTCTGTTTGAGAAAATGTTTAGTCATGAACCTTGTAATTTGCTTTGTCTTTGTAAATCATTTGAAAAATAATAAGTTCGGATGATAAGTATAAATAAGAGAATAATGCATGATTAAATGAATAACCATGTAAAAATGAGTTTGTGTAAGATAAGTTGTTTGTAAATAAATGTCTTGTGAAAAGTATGTTACTTGTATAAAATGTTCTATGTCTCAAACTGAAATGATTCAAATAACACTACAATATGTAATACCATACAAACACTTATATATAGGAAGTACCAGCGGCGTATCCACCATGTTTGTATCATATTACACACGCATCGTTACTTAATCACTTAATCAAACCAAACCAAACAATGTAAAATGTCTATGTTTAAATCAATTGTCAAATGTATTGAATAATATGTCAAAGTATTCATGTCAAGATGTAATTCATGTCAAAATGTCTATGTCAAATATCCATGTCAAATGTCTATGTCAAATATCCATGTATGGCAAGTGAAATGTCTCAACTAAACCATATGCACAACAACAAAGTATTGAAGTAAAACTTGGTTTAAACCAATACTATGTTTCGTGTAAATGCATGATCAAATGTAAATCATGTACAAATGTTTACCCAATCGTTACCCATTCGTTCAAATCGTTCTTGTTTTAATCGTTCTAATCGTTCTTGTTTTAATCGTGAACTACTTTATGATCGATTCTCTAATAACATTCAAACCTTCTTGACGCGTTCCTCGTTCCAACTCGCTCTCGTTCTTAACAAACCCTTACCAAAGGATAAGTTAATAATTACAGATTCAGTCGCTACCCACAACACCCACACATAACAATGGGTGCAGTAAATAACGGGATTTGTCATATCCTATGGTACCATAACCTAATACTGGTCGGCTTGATCATAGCTAATGAATGTCATCGGTCATGTAACTACAACCAACAAGTTCGTTCACTTTATTGAAATTGTTATTAGTTTTTGAAATCATTGTATTCGTTCTTGAAATCATTGTTAGCGTTCTTGAAATAATTGTTATTGTTCTTGAAACCACATTGTAATTGTTCTTGAAATCATTGATAAAACATTTAGCACATATGAGTCACCCCAAAACAGTTGAAAACAGTAAAAGAGGGGAATAATGTACTCGCCTGGGAGTGCTTAGGAGTCTTGAACAACTACCAAGTAAGCTAGAGGAGTCCCGGAAATCAAACGGTACCTAATATAGGTAATTACATAATTAACCCGGACCTAAATCGGAAGACTGGGTAGCAGGAGGGTTTGTAAACCAAATGAGTGTAGGAACTCATATGATATGGTTTAACAAAGCCTACATACTAAATGAAACTTAACCTAAGTATTATCGACCCATCGCGACCCATTAAGGTAACTTATGCTACTTTAACGCGTCGTGTGCGTGAAACGCGTTCGGACCGTCTAACTAGTCCTATGACAAGTGTTATATGCCTAAACATGTTACATAATCAGTTATGTGACAAAAGTTTAGGTTACATATGCTTAATTACCAATTATACATGAAAAGGGTATTCTGGTAATTTACCTAAGGCATATAAACTACCTATCATACAACTACTTAAACGATGTGACCATAGGGTATAACCTCGGAAGGTTATGCCCTATACTAGGGTCACCTAATGTATTTGGTCGGATCCTAATGATCGACCAAACTGGGTCGGGCTCGAAGGTATAGGCGATTTATTAGATCGCCTACCCTACGACCCTAGACAACGTGGTAATCAGTGGGCATAGTCCCAAGGGACTATGACCAACGTGATTACACTCACGTTGCGAAGTTCAAACGAACTTCGCATTGACCATTACTGGTCAACGCTGAAAGTCAAACAAAGTTTGACTTTCTGACTCGAAAAGCAATAAAATAAGGAAAAGAACGAAAGAATACTTACGAAGGGTCCCCGAATGCTAACCTCGATTCAAAAATCTCAGGTATGAAACAATAGTTTCAACTTAGAGTTTCTCAAATCAAAGTTCTAGTGATTTTAGCAATGGGGGTGGATGGGTATTTATAGGAATACCCGAACCGTTAATATCGTTTCATGGAAAACGTGCCTTAATCCCATCCGTACATGTGTTGAAATGTCATGGTGTTTAGGTGTTTAAATTCCATCCATACATGTGTTGAAATGTCATGGTGTTTAGGTGTTTAAATTCCATCCATACATGTGTTGAAATGTCATGGTGTTTAGGTGTTTAAATTCCATCCATACATGTGTTGAAATGTCATGGTGTTTAGGTGTTTAAATTCCATCCATACATGTGTTGAAATGTCATGGTGTTTAGGTGTTTAAATTCCATCCATACATGTGTTGAAATGTCATGGTGCCTAAATTCCATCCTTATCCGCTGACTAAGCAAGTTAGAATGTGTGGTTGTGAATTAAACAACGGCTAATACATCGAATCTGGTCCTGAATGCGAAAAACGATCCAAATGACGTGACGAATGGATTTTTCTTATGGCGAACACTAAAATAAAATATTTTAGTGCTAACATAATTTTTTTTGGATGTCCGGATGTATTCAGAACGTAAGTTATGCGCGAAAATGCAAACTTGTGCACTTTTTGACACTTTTAGTCCCTGAATGACCCAAAAGTTTATTTTAGCACACCGAACCCCTCAAAGCCTATTTCTAAGCTATGTAAAGGATATTTATGGTATGTTTAACTTATGGTCATGTTCCGGAAGGTCTGTTACAGTTCAAATTGGCATACTTTCGCAGTTTGTCAAATTTAGTCCCTGTAAGCGATTAAACTTGATTTAGCCATACCAAAGCCTTCAAAACTTATTTCTAAGTTATGTAAAGGTTATTTAAGGTATGTTAAGCCTATGTCACTATTCCGGAGTGTTTGTTGCATTAAACTGGTTATATTTACGCATTTGTGCGCGTATAACCTTCCAGAAAGCGATTTAGAGTTTGAAATTGAACAAGAATTGATATGTGCAAATGATACACATATTTTTACAAATCCCTAGTATGAAATATAATATTTCATTGGTTTGGTATTTGTTTGATGGCCGTGGAGGCACAGGTGTTACAGTAACTATGGCCATGTAATATTTTTTTGGTGATGAATGAATGCCTTTTGCCGATAAAAAAAAGGTATTGTTGTCTACATATAACATTTTAGAGAACCAAAGTTTTTTTTTATATATACATACCAAATTTTTTAAAATAAATATGTGAAAGGAAGGTTGACGTGTTAATATTTTAAGTTTAATTAACCAATCACATATAACAAAAACGAGTTGGCTTGTATATTTTTATGAGTCGAGCTCGACTATATTCAAGTCGATAAAATAAACGAGTTGACCAGAGCAAGCTCGTGAAAATTCGAGCTCGAACTCAACTTGGCTCGGATTGATTACAGCCCTACATCTCTGTAATTGGTAGAGGCGAAGCCATAATCCTAGAGACAGTGGCTGCAATTATGGAGGTTAAGATTCAAAATAAAAGTTGTGTATGGTTGATGAGGATACACCAAACCACTGGTTTAGTAGGTATATCTCCTACAGGTGAAGTTATCATGTCTTTCAATACAACTGGTATGCTCGGAGCTTCTACTACTGAAGATGAGTTCATGGAGGTTGTAATTTGGAAATCTGAATGATAGTGATCACTTAAGTGTTAAATGTTTAAAACGTCGTTGAAAGCTTCTTATGTTATGGACACATTTGTTTTATTTATATGTGCCAATATGATTTTAGAATCACCCATAGTATGCTTTCTGAATTACTTTTACATTTTTTGTTTTATAAGTATTAATTCTAATTACAATTTTGTTTTATTTTATTCAATTTTCTATCTAGTTTTTTAAAACATCTATCTATTTACAAGATATATTAGTTCAGCCCGTGTATCACACGGGTAACTAACCTAGTATATGATAGATCGAAAAATGGTTATATTGGTTGTATACAGTGACGGACCTATTGTCATGGTTTGGGGTGAGATTTTTGATCCTACCTTTTATAAATATGATTAAACCCTCGTATCATTACCTCTATAAAAATAAATTCTGGGTCCACCACTGGTTGTATGACTTTGTAATTGGTCCTACTTACCTTTGTGTTAGTTTACCATATCATACGTGTCGTATAATACAACCAAAAATGTATATGACTTTGTTAGTGGTCACATCAGTCATTTTTTGTCAGTTAAACACATCATAAAAGTCTTATGATTTGGCACTTATACGACCTATTTAATCATTTTCACCTTTTCATACACTCCAAATGAATATAATATGGCATGTTTGATAATTTTGTCCTAGCATACGACTGTGATTTGTATGAGACATCAGTGGTGTTTGAATAATGTATCAGTAGTGTTTGCATATTCTACCCTTTTTTTTAAATTGACATAAAGAAACCAAATCAATACTTGTGTTTAATTAACTAGCAAAGAAATTTGATACTTCAAACAATAACTTACAAACAACAAACTTTGATCTAAGAAACTAAAATAGAGAGATTTGGGGTTATAAACATTCATTAAATAGTGTGTATGCTATTATTATAACAAGACGCTTTTCAAAGAAGGATTTCTATCTAAATCTATGACGAGTGCATGTGGCATGTGGCCAATGAAATTGTGTAGTACACACGTTGTATAACGTATGTTCAATGATAAGGTGGTTGGGGGTATGATCATGATTCATAGACCAATAAGATAACAATTGTACAGTCGTGATATGTCACAAGGTGCCGTGGCTTTATATACGAGTGTCGGGTTGTTTGTTTAATCTCTTAATGAGGCTCTGGTTCAGACATCTTACTGATTCAGCACTTAACGGTGCAGATGTTTGTTTCACGAGCATTTTAGGGGGTGTTTGTTTACCTCTTAATGGTTCCATTAAGAGGCAAGCATCTGAATCGGACAGACATACATGCAAAGAAAAAGAAAGTCTGCATTACAGAATCCATCCAGTACCCCAACTCATTACACCATTATGGTACAACAAGTCAACAATATATGCAAAAATTACAAATCAACAAGCGTTTCAACTTTCAATTTTCAAACCTGATTAGACGGAGGTTGAGGGCGTCCAAGTTGAATCTCCTCACCCGATCTAGGATACACGATCGTCTCCGCCATATAAACACTTAAAAACGTCGATAAACCCACCTTAGCAATCGCTTCCCGATGATACGACTTACACACCAGATATACCACCGTTTGAGTCACAATAAACACCAACAACAACACCAAAAAAATAACACCGCATAATATTCCCATCATCACCCTCCAAATCAACACCCATACAAAAACCTATCCGTACTCCACAAACAACAAATACACCACAATCAACCCTACCAAAAATCCGTACAACACGAACGCGATTCCCATCCCACTAACTTCTTCCCGTTCTCCAGATCCTTACCTTTCTTCAACACGTTAAATCCATAAATGTTTTCAAGAACATTAACAACACTAGCGAGCTAACAAACAAGGCTCAGGTATAAAAACGCAAACACGAATAACATGAGGATCACACTCATAACAATTAAGCTGGCACTCGTAAAACCTAATATCGCTCTTAAAATAGCCATAACAACACTAACAATTACATTGTAGATAAACAACACGATGTATATAAATATGAAAGTGATGCAAAGGTGTTTCCATACATTAGGAATGACTTTTATGACGTCGCGAAAAACAACTTCAAGTTGAATTTCATGTCTTCTTCGGTTCGATCCATGGCCGATTTCAAGTTGATTGTTGATCAAGATGTTGAAGGTGAAGTTGTTACGTGTGAAATGTGGATGTAATGGATTTTTATTTTTTTGGTTTTTTATAAATATGTTTGGACGGGGTTGTGAAAGATATTTTGCTCAAGGCAGAGGCGAGCAAAGTGGCAAAACATGAGAAAGCCTGCTTGGAGAATCAACATGTGTTTGTCCCGTTTGCGTTTGATACCTTTGGTGGTCTCGCTCCTGACGCTGTGCGACTTTTGAATCGGGTTCAAAAAGTCGTTAATAGTAATTCTTCGTCGCTAAAGGTTTCAAACTTTGTATTTAGTAGAATTGGTTTTTCTATTCAAAAGGGGTGGCGGCGCAACTTGTTGCCCGACTACCTGCCATTGCTTTGTAATTGCCCTTTTTCGTGTGGAATGATATTGATGTTTACGTTTAAAAGCCCAGAAAAAAAAAGTTTATAAGATTAAAAAAAGAAATAGTAATTTTTTTAATAGGGATATGGATAATGTGTACACAAGTGAGTCAACATTGGTTGTACCTAGCAATGATGGATAGCGAAGCAAGTGGATGGATAGTGGATGCTTAGGGTGTGGGGGCACCTGCGGGGACTTCCTTCGGGGACCCCTCTTGCCGATTAGGGGAGACACCGCCATCAAGGCGGTGAGGTAGAGAGAGGGAGGAAAGCGGTGGGAAGTTACCGAAGAGAGGGGGAGGAGAGAGGGAGGAGAGAGGATGAGTGGACCAATCAAAACTTTTCTTTTTGATTTTTTTTTTTTAAATAAAAACCAAGTCACCTAAGAGGGGAGTGCCGCCATCAAAATGGGGTGTTAGGGGAGTTTAAGAGGGGAGTTGACGTGGCACACGAGGATTGGTGGTGTGTAAGAGAGGGGACTCCCCTCTTAGGGGAGTGCCCCTCTCACCCTTAAACCAACCACGATCGGGTACACTTGATTTTCTGAGTTAGTGTGCCTAAGATTTCTCTAATTGTCATTTTTATATAGAATATTAAATAATTCAAATTATTCGTTGTTGATCGTCAACAGTCTCAACTTCTAAAATAACCACTGGCAGTTCCAACTAATAACACATTGGTCTCTAATGGATCCTGACTAATAGAACCCTAACACCTTTATATATAATCTTACCTTCTTAGCCTTCTTTCCTTTTCATATGTTCTTCATGGAGTTAACGGACTACCTTCACCAATCAAAATGATAGGAATACGAATGTATTTGGTTCACAACTGTGAAATCTATGCGAAAGATCCTCTCAGGTAATAACTTAGATCCTTGTGATTTTGTCTTTGATTGGAATAGGTGGGTACCACGCAAAGTGAACATTTTTGGATGGAGGATGAGCTTTGACCGGTTTCCCACAAGAAAGGCGCTTGAGAAACGACATATCAGCATACCCTCGGTCATGTGCCCGTTATGCAACAAATTGGATGAAACAATTGAACACTTATTTACATCTTATTTTGTTTGCTCGGTCGTCTAGCAAATGATTTCATCATGGCTCTCCATTCCACCTTTATACGCATACACATGCAATGATCTCTTGGGGTTGCATTCAAACATGTCTGGTCCAGCTTCAAAGAAAAAGATTGTGCAAGCTATTATGTTGATAGCATATTATTATACAAAAACCTATAAATTTGTGTTGTATTTCTATGTTGTATAACATTTTTGTGCCGGATTCTTTTACTATATTTTTGTGTTAGATTTTTGGACTAGATCTTTTGTGCTAATTTTTTACTAGATTTTTTGTGTTGTATTTTTCAAAACAACTTATTGGCTTATTGACTTTATCAAAAAGCCAATAAGTTGTTTTTGTGTTTGGCTAAGCCAAAAGTCCTTTTAGAAATGGCTTTTTGCAAAGAAGAAAAATGAGGTTTCAAGAAGTCACAATATTGTGACTTCTTGGCCAGCTTTTAACTTTTCAAACTACAAATTACCAATATACCACTTCTTTACCCCCTTATATCTAAAAGAATGTCCATTTTAGTCATTTTACATCAATAAGCTAATCCAAACACTTTTTTTTTAAAACTCCTTTTCAAAAAATCCTTTTTCCCAAAAGTCATTTTTCAAAAGTCCTTTTTAACTATAATAAGCTTAGCCAAACATGCCCTTAAAAACAAAATGGTAAAAGTTTGTGTTTTATGACTAAAATGTCATTTCATCCTATTTACAGGAAATGTCACATGTCATCTTCACAATCCTTCTTATACTACTTAAGCAAAACCCGTATCCTTCCCCTACAACATATAACACTCGGATACCATTATACGTATTGTGTTTATATAATTCTCTCGTTTCTCTATCTAAATTTAGTTGTGTACTAAACGTGCCCATACATTCGTAGAAAGTATCAAATAAAACGTGATTTTCAATACATGGTACACGGATAATTTTAGGGCTAACACAAACCCCTCATTATTTTTATCTTAAGAGCAAAATATGTCAAAAAAATTGGTTCTCCTTCATTATGAACTAACCACAAATAAAAAGATGCTCATATCTCTACTTCTATTTCCCATATCACAGTTTTTTTTTCTCTCGACGATGAAAAAACTTTCAAATTCATCACCATTTAATGTTGACAATGTAACACGTTAGAATCGATTTTGGAACTGGTGGCTTTAAGCTTACTTTTTGTCTAAATTTAACTAGAATCGATTTTGGAACTAAAGGTGGCTTTAAGATTACTTTTTGTCTAAATTTAACACGTTAGAATCGATATGTGGTTTTAAGAAAAAAATATGTTTGAAGTGTTATTGTCTTGAGTAAATTACGTTTTTGGCCCCTGTGGTTACATCACTTTTACTATATAATTGCCCAAAATAAGAATTTTTAACATATCAGCCCCCATAGTCTCTATAACTAACCATTTTGGCCCCTAAGTCTAGAGATCATGGGGGCCAAAATGGTTAGTTATAGAGACCATGGGGGCCAAAATGGTTAGACTTAGGGGCCAAAATGATTAGTTATAGAAACCATGGGGGCAGATATGTTAAAAATTCTTATTTTGGGCTAACATAGTAAAAGTGATATAACCACAGGGGCCAAAAACGTAATTTACTCTATTGTCTTTTTAGAATGTTGTTCTATAATTATTTACTAGGTTATTCACCCCGTATATTACACGGGTTGAAGAAAAAAAGAAAATATTAATAAAAAGTACTTACGAATCAAATTTCACAAAATGTGAAGGTATAATATGAATATAAATTATAATACTTCTGCGAAAAAAAAGTAACATATCTATGATGTCTTTAAAATGCAGTTGAATATGGACATGGGAATAGGTGGCAAGATGATGGTATGGTGATTTAGATCAGACTTGTATTATACATATTGTTTTGGTCAAAAATCAAGCAATGACAATGTAACCAAACTTTCTGTTGTGAGGTATGATGCTTGAATTGATGGACAATAATAAGGATCACTATGAAGTGTAATGAACAAATGACACGAAGATTTATACGGGGAAAAAGCCCTTGATCAAGAGTTGATCTCCGGCACAAAAAACCCCGGGTGATGGAAACTACCGATCACCAACTCAAATTAAACAAACAATCTGTTACAACTTCGGATGATAGCGAGCTAAGTACAAGGATCACTATAGTGTAACGTGTAGAAATGTATGAAAAATGCTAAGTATTTGTCGAGAGCCAGTGAGAGCGGTTGTATGAGAGTGTGTGTGTAGCCAAAAATAGCTAAGTGTCCCTAATATAGCTCGCTACCCCTTTACAAATAGAAAATATCAAGCCTAACTAACATTCCGCAAAAGGTGCAAGTCTTCCACGACTCCACAACGTCCATTTCTGGCCAAGCACGTGCGAAATACAATAAGAATATTCTCCAGGAATGTCGCCAAGACTCAGTCCAAGTTGATATTCCTGCAAAACATTTACGAATTCAAAATAGACAATCGTTAGTACTGGGATCCTTATAGTTATCCATGATCCTGATCCTGATCCTGCAACACTTCTGAGGATCACTACTTCAGACAGAATTGAGGATCACTAAAAGAAATCAGCAAATAAGGATCACTGGTCATTTAGAAATCCACCCCTAACAATTGCCCCCAAAATATAAGGAGTAAATATGTAAATAAACGAGTTATATTTTGTTGATCTTATCCGTAGCAAACTAACGGATAACTAGCCGTTGAAGACGGACTAGCCGTTGCAAAGCTGACGTCACTGAAGTGACAATCCTGCAAATCATCATTATAAATAGGAGTTAGAGATAGGATCAATATGCATTTAAATCCGAAGAAACTCCCTTTAAATTCTCAGTCGAAGATCAATCAGGTATCTCTTCTCTTACTTATCCTTCTCTTACTCTGTTTTTCTTTCTTTACCATCATCTCGTTAAGAATGATGCTCCGGTCCTCCCCCGCCAAGGATCACCAGAAAGATAGCCCCTTGAAGAGTCAAGGGATCATCAAGGACTCAGTGAATGAAAGGTGTTGCTTTACCGATGCTCAAATAGATAAGATCCTTCATTGCTTTCCGGCGAACGCCTTTTTCAGACCTTCCGATCCTACGGTTCTGAGCGACTATGTTTCTGAAACATGGGTTGCCTTTCCAGCTACTCCATTCACCATAGGATACACCTATCCTTTTCCAGACTTTACCCAATCCTTCTTTTCCCTTACCGGCATCTCTTACATCCAAGCTATGCCGATGATTTGGAGGGTCTTGTATACCCTGGAGAGGATCATAGAGCAGGAAGGGATTGATTTAGGAATGTCAGAACTGACAGAGATGTATGATCTCACGAAGTTTGGATCCCATCGATATCTGTTTAAGCGAAAACCCGGCGAAGAACATCCCATTTTTAAAGCCACCAAGAATGACACAAATTGGAAACGACGCTTCTTCTTTGTCAGGAGGGATACCATTCCAAACGGAAAGCATTTACCCAGGAAGTGGTCCACCAATGGTAGGACAGAGAATCCTGAGAAGGATCACCAGGTAATCTTACTCTTGTGAAAGGATCACTAACCCCTTTTTGTCTTGTGTTATGCAGCTATCTCTGTTTCGCACCTTATCACAACACCCGCAACCAAGGAAAGGCTTGCTACTTTTTGGAGGCTTGATCCTGAAATAAGGTCATTCAAGATAGACACCCAAGACTCACAAGAAGTATCCTCAGGTTCCATCACCATGTCAAGTAAGTATCCTGCTTTTTGTATAGTTGAATATTAAGATAAATAGTTAAAGTGAAATAGGATAAGGATACTTATCTTGCTTTAAATATGTAGGTGCCGGAAAATCTTCCAAGCCTGCCTCCCAGTTCAACACGGCCGATCTTGATGCTGTTCGATCCAGGAAGAAGAGGACCACTGCCAGTCCTAGCGTCTCCATTCCCAAGGTACCCACTGTTTTGGTCAAAAAATCTGTTGAGGATATTGCAACCAAACTCTATGTTACGGGGTATGATGCTAATAATGTAGAACAATAACAAGGATCACTTCAATGTAAATTGCTGAAATGACACAAGGATTTATACGGGGAAAAAGCCCTTGATCAAGAGTTGATCTCCGGCACAAAAAACCCCGGGTGATGGAAACTACCGATCACCAAGCTCAAATAAATGAATAAATGTTTACAACTTCGGATAGTAACGAGCTAGGTACAAGGATCACTATCGTGAAATGTGTAAAAGTGAGTGAAAACGAATGTATGTTCGTCGAGAGCTTCAAGTGTGCGAGTATACGAGTGTGTGTAGCTGTAAAAATGACTAAGTGTTTTTCTACTAGCTCGTTACCCCTTAAAAATAGAAATTTAACTACCAAACTAACTATCCGACTTTTGTGCCAAGCCCCCACGTTCTCCATAACGTCCATTTTTGGCCAAGCACGTGCAGAATAGTTTGGGAATATTCTCCAGGAATGTCGCCAAGACTTGGTCAAGCTTGTTATACCTGCGAGATAGTACAAAACATAAGTAAACAATCGTCAGTACGAGGATCCTTAAAGTGATCCATGATCCTGATCCTGAAGCTCTTCTAAGGATCACCACCTGTCACAGAAGTAAGGATCACTAATGAGGATAACGAATAAGGATCACTAATTGTTAGAAAATCCTCCCCTAACAATTGCCCCCAAAATATAAGGAGTGATATGTAAAATTAGCGAGTTATGTTTTCTTGATCTTATCCGCAACTAACTAACGGATATATAGCCGTTAAAATAGAACTAGCCGTTGTGATCATGACGTCACGGAAGTGACAATCCTGCAGAATCATAATTATAAATAGAGATATAGATAGGATCAAATGCATTTAAATTTTCAGAAAGACTCCCTTTATAATCTGCATTCCGAAGACGATCAGGTATTCTCTCTCTCTATCTTCTTCCCTCTCTTGCTCTGTTTTCGTCTCTTTCCATCAAAGATGTTGCTCCGAAATTCCCCAGCCAAGGATCACCCAAAGAACAGTCCTCCGAAAAGCCAGGGGATCATTGAAGACTCCCTTAAAGAACGCTGCTGCTTCAATGATGCTCAGATAGATAGGATCCGCCACTGCTTCCCGGCGAACACCGAATTTAGGTCTTTTGACCCCAATGCCCTGAGCGATCATATCTCTGATAAGTGGGTTGCTTTCCCCGTCACTCCTTTCACCATAGGCTATACATATCCTTTTCCAGCCTTCACCCAATCTTTCTTTTCCCTAACCGGCATCTCTTATATCCAAGCCATGCCGATGATTTGGAGGGTTTTGTACACCCTTGAAAGGATCATCGATCAGGAGGGAATAGATCTAGGAATGGCAGAGCTGGGAGAGCTGTATGATCTTACCACCTTTGGTTCTCATCGTTATCTGTTTAAACGTAAACCCGGTGAGGAACACCCGATCTTCAAAGCCACCAAGAATGATGCTAATTGGAAACGGCGTTTCTTTTTTATCAAGAGAGATTCCATCGAGGATGGAAAGGATCTACCCAAAAAATGGGCTACCCATGGTAGGGTGGAGGATCCTGAGAAGGATCACCAGGAACTTTCTTTTGATGTAAGGATAACTTATATTTTTGCTTTCTTGTTATGCAGCTATCACCGTCTCACACCTCAAACTGTCCCCTGCTGCTAAGGAGAGGCTCCTTGCTTTCAAGAAACTTGATCCTGAGACAAGAACTTTCAAGACAACAACCCAAGATTCACAGGAGGTATCCTCAGGCTCTGTCACAATGTCAAGTAAGTATCCTTGTTTAAAGTTTAAATAAATAGTGAAATATGAATTAAGAAAAGATACTTATCTTGTTTTGGTTGTGTAGGTGCTGGAAAATCCACCAAGTCCGCTTCCAAGTTCAATGTTGCTGATCTCACCACTGTCAGATCCTCCAAGAGAAAAGCTCCTACCAGTCCGACAGCTTCGGTCCCCAAGGCACCCCTCAAAGGGAAGGCAATCAAGAAGAGAAAAGCCTCTGAAGCTGGGGATCTGCAGGGTCTGCCTCTGATCCGTCATCAATTCCTTGAGTACTTTAATGAGGTGAGGATCACTGTCTTTGCTCGTATATCCTGTTGACATATCCTGCTGGTATATCCTGCTGATTACTTGATCCTGACCTTATCCTTTTTACAGAAATTCGCTGAGATTGAGGACTATGTGGGCCACGTTGAGGATCAAGATAGGAAGATTTCCGATCTCCAGCAGGTTGCGGTGCTAAAGGATCTCACGATTGCTGATCTTCAGAAGGAAGTCCGGGATACCAAACAGCAGATGGCCAAGGTGCTGGTTAATGTTGACTATGAGAAGAGTGAGATCACCGAAGATGCCAAAGTCTCTGCCGCCATTACAATGTACAAGACCAAGCTTCAAATGGCCTTGGAAGCTCAGGATCCTGCTTTTGACAAGAGCACCTGGGATATTGAAGGTTGGAAGGCAAGGCTGGCTGAACTGGACGATGAAGAGGCTGAGGAGGTTGAAGAGATCCTGACAATTGAAGCTGGAGGCAAAGGTGAAGGTGGTGAAACAAGTGGAGCTGGAGGTGGTGATGCAGCAAAAGTTTAGGCTGCTTGATTGGGCAATGATGGACATTTCTAGACGTAGCCGGAGCCCAATTTTTTAAATCTGGTGGTTTGTTTTTTGTGGTTGTGATGTTTAAAACAATTTCATGGTTTGTACTTAAACAATAGGTTCTAGGATTAAGGATCATGTATGATCCTTAGGACAATAGGCAGGATTGCAATTGGTGGAGGGATCCTCTGTTTGGGGGATGAAGCCATTGTGATCCTGCCGCCTTTATATTCCTGCACTACTCTTGAACTCATTATCATGGACACCCTTTACCTACCCCAGCGGACGGGCCACGTTTTGCTGGTAGATGCTCGGGTAGGTAATTTTGACAACCTTTTAAGGGTTAGTCTTTTGTTAATAAATAAAAACTTAACCTTTTGTCGCTTATCTTGTGTTGTTATCCTTATGTTTCTTCGATTTTCCTTTGTTTTGATACACATTTATTGAATAAACAATTTTGAACAAACCAGACTGAAAATGTTTAGGATATGATGCATGATCAGATATCCTTTAGTTAAAGAATCTTACAAAGCAATATGTTTTAAGGATCACAAGTCTAGTTGTCAAACTTTAAGGGTTCTTCAAATCAATAATGAATAGAATAAAAGATAGTTAAGGATCATACCTGAGGGTCCAAGTTAGGATCCTAACCATAATAAGGATAACTGTAAAATAAACCTTAGAATAAAGTAAGGATCAAGGGTCCCTAGTTGCCTATCTTCAAGAACCTGAAATAGAGCATAACTTGGGACTAAGCCAACATAAGAAAAGAGTTAGCAACTGGGGACAAGCCCAAGGATAACTGGGGACAAGCCCAAGGATAACTGGGGACAAGCCCAAGGATAACTGGGGACAAGCCCAAGGATCGTATGTAAACTGGAGTATGGCCCTAACTGGCGACTATCCAAACTTAGTGACATGAAAATGCCAAAACCTTAGCTAACGTGAAGACGTTAGAAACCTTAGGAACGGATGTATGGTACGTCTACCATTATACGTAGGATCCTAGGTATAGCCAGTACAATGGAATTATCAGCCCCTAAAACGAGTATTGGTCCCAATGCCTTGAACTATACCAGGATCATCGTGCGCTACAGGCGGAACTGGGGTCAAGCCCAAATAACTGGGGTTAAACCCAAGGAACGGATTGCTTCAGCAGATAACCAATGTTATGCTAAGGATACCTGAACTTTCAAAACTTAAACTCATGTGAGAAATGGATAAAGGATACATGATCCTTATCCTTATATGAGAAAATAAAGAAATGAAATAGTTCAAGTTTAGGATATTACCTAAGTAAGGATCACCGATACTTTGAGGATCCTTTAAGGATATCCCTATCGTGAGGATCATCTATGCCATGAGGATCCTGCTCACATGAAATATTTCTTCAAATGGACAGCATTCCAAGCTCTTGGTAGCAAATCACCTTCCATGGTTAGCAATCTATATGCCCCCTTTCCTGCTTCAGCTTCAATCAAATAAGGGCCTTCCCATTTTGGAGCCAATTTTCCATCGGCAGGATTGGTGGTATTCTGAAATGCTTTCCTTAATACCATATCTCCAACTTGAAACTTCCTGATCCTGACATTTTTGTTGTAAGCACCAGCCATTCTTTGCTGATAACTGGCCATCCTTATCTTAGCCATATCCCTGATTTCTTCAATAGTATCCAGGTCTTGAGCCAAGTTCTCATCATTCTCATCAGGATCACAGGTACTTGTTCTTGCAGTTGGAACCACCATTTCTGTTGGGATCACTGATTCTGCCCCAAATACCAAAGAGAATGGCGTTTGACCAGTAGCATTCTTGGGGGTAGTCCTATCAGCCCAAAGCACATAGGGTAGTTCTTCTGCCCATTTCCCTTTCTTGGATCCAAGCTTCTTCTTCAAATTGTTGATGATGATCTTGTTGGATGATTCTGCCTGACCATTAGCTTGTGGGTGGACTGGTGTTGATGTTATCATCTTAATCCCCCAGCTGTCACAAAAGTTAGTGGTTCTGCCCCCAATAAATTGGGAACCATTATCACATATAATCTCAGAAGGAATTCCAAATCTAGTTATAATATTTCTTTTAATGAAGGATATAACTTCCTTTTCTCTGACTTGGGCAAAAGCTTCAGCCTCTATCCACTTGGAGAAGTAATCAGTCATAGCTAGCATGAATACTTTTCCACCAGGTGCCTTCGGGAGCTTTCCAACTATATCCATACCCCATCTCATAAATGGCCAAGAGGAGGATATAGGATGCAATAATTCAGCTGGTTGATGAAGGATATTGCTGTGTCTCTGACAAGGATCACATCTCTTAGCATACTCCACAGCATCTCTCTTCATGGTTGGCCAGTAGTATCCTGTCCTCAGGATCCTTGAGAATAATGCCCTGCCCCCAGTGTGGTTTCCACAATCTCCTTCATGGAAGTCTTTTAAAACTTCTTGGACTTCAGGATCCTCTATGCATCTCAAGTATGGTCCTGCAAGAGATCGTTTATACAACATATTATTTAAAATTGTGAATTGAGATACCTTAGATTTGAAAGCCCTAGGGTTTTCTCCTGTAGGAATCTCTCCATGTTGTAAGTATCTCATAATTGGTGAGATCCATGATCCTGATCCTGAATGGGATCGAGTATCCTCACTAGGGATCACTGCAGAATCATTTCCTATCTCCATAGCCACATGATCCTCAATAGCCGGGTTCAGGATATGGATAATAGGGATCTTGATATCCTCCGGGATCTTCAAGGATGATCCTAAATTAGCCAATGCATCAGCTTCTGTATTTTCTTCCCTTGGTACCTGTGTCAAACTAAAGGAAACAAAAGAGAGTGCCAAACTTTTGACTATCTCTAAATATTTGATTAGCTTTTCACCTTTAACAGCATAGGATCCATTAAAGTGGTTTGTAATTAACAATGAATCTACATGTACCTCAAGATACCTGATCCCCATATGCTTTGCAATTTGCAAACCAGCAATTAAGGCTTCATATTCAGCCTCATTGTTAGTGGTTTGGAACTCACAAGCTATAGAGTGGGGTATTATGTCCCCCTGTGGCGATTTTAGTAGTATTCCAAGCCCTGTGCCTTTGACATTCAAGGATCCTTGGTCTCCTCTAGCTGCTGGACTTCTAACTCAGCTTCTTCTTGTAAATCACTACTGAAATCAGCTACAAAGTCAGCTAATGCTTGGGATTTGATGGCTGTCCTAGGCTCATATCTTATATCATATGCACTCAGCTTCACTGCCCACTTAGCCATCCTACCTGACATCTCTGGTTTCCTGAGGACATTCTTAATTGGAAAATTAGTTTTCACAATGATAACATGAGTTTCAAAATAATGTCTTAACTTAGTAGATGCCATAATTAATGCAAGAATAAGCTTTTCAAGGTGTGAATACCTGGATTCAGCATCAAGTAAACTTTTACTTACATAATAGACAGGATGTTGTGTACCTTCATGATCCTTAACAAGGACCGCACTTACTGCTTTTGAGGATACTGCAAGATATAAGGATAGCACATCGCCTTTTTCTGGTTTCATCAAAGCCGGGGCTGAGGATAGGTAATCCTTGAGGGATCTTAAAGCATTTTCATGCTTCTCAGTCCACTCAAATTTCTTGTTCTTCCTTAGGATATCATAGAACTCTTTGCATTTCTCTGAGGATTTGGATATAAATCTGTTCAAAGCTGCTATCCTGCCTGTTAGCCTCTGAACATCCTTAGCATTGGCCGGAGATTTGATGTTCACTATTGCTTTGATTTGTTCCGGGCTAGCTTCAATGGCTCTCTTTGTCACCATATATCCTAAGAATTTACCTGCTATAACACCAAAGTGACATTTTGAAGGATTAAGTTTCATGTTATATTTGTCAAGGATATCGAATGCTTCCTTCAAGTCTCTTAGGTGATCCTCAGCTTTTATGGATTTTACCACCATATCATCTATGTAAACCTCCATAGTTTGTCCAATCTGATCCTTGAACATCATATTCACCAGCCTTTGATATGTTGCACCTGCATTTCTTAATCCGAACGGCATAGCAATATAGCAGTATATACCAGTTGGAGTCATGAAGGCTGTATCCTCTTGGTCGGATGGTTCCATTTGGATTTGTTGGAATCCAGATGAAGCATCCATAAAAGTTAACAGTTCATGACCCGCAGTTGCATCCACCATGGAGTCAATGTGGGGTAATGGGAAAGGATCCTTGGGACATGCCTTATTTAAATCGGTAAAATCGACACATACCCTCCACTTTCCGTTTTTCTTTTGAACAACAACCACATTGGCCAACCATCTTGGATACTTGACCTCTCTAATCATACCTGCCCGGAGCAATTTCTCTACCTCTTCTTGGATAATGGCATTCCTTTCCGGTGCAAACTTTCTTCTCCTTTGATGGATTGGTTTGAAGGATCTGTCTATGCCGAGTTTGTGAGTGATAACATCCTTGGATATACCAGTCATATCTTCGTGTTTCCATGCAAAGGTAGTCTTTCTCCTTTTGAGGAAGGATACGAGGTCTTCTTTCATTTCGCCAAGGATCCCTGATCCGATGAATATTTTGGATTCAGGATCATCAGGGTTCATGAGGATTTCTATCACATCCTGCTCTCTTGCCTCCAAGATATCCCTTGGAGGATACTTTGATTGCTATTGCTCCCTTGACTTCGAGGCTGGTTTCATCGATGAAGTGTAGCAATTCTTAGCCTCCTGCTGATCACTATCAATCTTCACTATTCCCCAAGGACTAGGGAGCTTCACACATTGATGGTAGGTAGATGGGACTGCTTTCATATCGTGTATCCAGGGCCTGCCAAGGATAACATTACAACAAGATAAACAGTCAATAACACAAAACTTTTGATAAGAGTGTAGGCCTTCGATATATATTGGGAGTTTAATGTCCCCCAGGGTATTCTTGGTTTCGCCACTAAATCCCACGAGCACGGAGGATCTTGGTATGATCTCTGATTCAGGGATACCCATCTTCTTCAGAACATCAAGCTGGATAATGTTCACTGAACTTCCTCCGTCTATAAGGATCCTGCGGACAAAATGGTTAGAGATGAAAAGAGTAATAACTAAACCATCGTGATGAGGATCCTGGATATCAACACGATCCTCTTCATCAAAGGTTATAACTTTTCCTTCGGAGACACTTGATGTTCGAACTGGTCTTTCTCCATTATCCATTTTAGTTTCCTTTGCATGCCTTTTAGCTGTTGAGAAAGATGTGCCACAAATGTCTGATCCTCCAGAAATAAAGTTTATCACTTGTGCATCTGCTGGAGGGGCTGGAGCCTTCTCAGGGATCCTTTCAGGATCCTGAGTCCTTGACTTTTTTCTTCCCAACAATTCCTTCAGATGCCCTTTGCTTAACAAGTATCCAATTTCCTTTCTTAATGCGATGCATTCTTCTGTGAGATGCCCAAAATCTTCATGATATGCACACCACTTTGATTTATCTCTGGTTGCAGCTGGCCTATCATTTTTTCTCGGCCATCTAGCTTTATCATCTAGGTTTTGCATCGCAAGGATTAGTTCGTTGTTATCAACACAAAAACAATATTCAGAAATTAGAGGATAATCTTCATCATCCTCTTCTTGATCAACGGAATGCACGTTCTGGTTATCAGATCTGTTATAGGATCTGAACTTGTTGTTCCTGAATGAGGATCCTTGCTTATCCTTCTTTGAGGATCCTGCTAACCTCTCCTGGATCCTCTTGTCATCCTCTAGCTGAATGAACCTAAGTGCTCGGGTTCTTACCTCATCTAAGTTCCTGCATGGTGTCATAACAAGATCATCATAGAAAGACGAATCCCTAAGCAATCCCATTTTAAAGGCCTCAACAGCCGTGGCTATGTCTAAGTTGGGAATGTCTAAGGATTCTTTACTGAATTTGGTAATGTAATCCCTTAATGATTCATTATGACCCTGGGTTATCCTATATAGATCGCTAGTTAATCGTTCAAATTTCCTACTACAAGAAAACTGATTATTAAATAGATTAACCAGATTAGCAAATGAGGTAATAGAGTAGGGGGAAGACTTAGCAGCCATTTGAGAGCTGATCCAGTAAGAGTGGATCCGAATCCTTTGCACAGGCATGCTTCCTTTAATCTTTCTGGGAATGGATTGATCTCCATCCTCTCCCTGTATTGTGCTATGTGTTCTTCAGGATCCGTCGAACCATCATACAGCTTCATTGTAGGCACATGGAACCTCTTGGGTATCTCAGCATCACATATTGGTGGTGCGAAACGAGATATCTTGTGGCTCCCATCTGCAATCTCTGGGATAGGTTTGACCACTCCCGGAACACTTGATATCATATCCTTTAGCTTTTGCAATTCTCTGGCCATGGCATGATTGATACCTGGATCCTGCATAAGACCATGGTTAGTAGTATGAGAATTATTAAAAGTGTTACCTCCCATTGGATTCAAGTTAGGAAGAATGGATGTTAATCCATATTGTTGGGGCTCTGGAACAATCGAGGGACCAGTAGAAGCATTGGTCTGCATTGGAATAAAATCTCCCTGATGGACATCTGAACTTTCTGTTTGCAAACTCCTCAAGGATCCTGGCATCTGGAAGGATCCCTGAAATTGGGACGATCCTGGAACAAAGGAGGATCCTTGAACCTGGGATGATCCTGGAACAAAGGAGGATCCTTGAACCTGGGATGATCCTGGAACAAAGGAGGATCCTTGAACCTGCTGCATTCCTGAATATCCTCCTGAATTCGTGAGGGATCCCATATGCTGAGGATAGGATCCTGCTGGCTGGAAATATGAGCCTGCTGCCTGGGTGATTGTTGTTGTTCCGTAGTGCACTCCTTTCGGTCCACCCACATAATGAACGTCTGGAACCACTGATGGCTGAGAAGTAATCACCGGAGTATCAAAATTCAAGGATTTCGGCACCAGTGGGGAATGATCCTCTGCCGTTGTCTTTTGTTTCTTGAGATCTCCGATTTCTTTAAGAATCCTCTCATTGGTCTTATCCTGTTGCCGTATCTGATCCTTCATCTGCAAAATCAAAGTAAACATGTCACTAGTAGTGGGAGTGTAAGAAGCAGAAGAAGTTGGAGGTTTTGAGAAAATGGGAGTTGGTTTCTTCGCAGCATTCTCAGCATTCTTCTGGGATCCAGAAGGTGGTGGAGGCAAAGGGGGAACGCCTTGAGAAGAAGTGAATGAGGGCATCAAATTTGAAGCATTCTTCGCTGAGGAAGCCATTTGCTTGGTTGTAGTGAACCGGAATGAGCACAGAAATGCGAATTTTTCTAAGGACGAAGCACCAATTGCCCCACGGTGGGCGCCAAACTGTTTTGGTCAAAAAATCTGTTGAGGATATTGCAACCAAACTCTATGTTACGGGGTATGATGCTAATAATGTAGAACAATAACAAGGATCACTTCAATGTAAATTGCTGAAATGACACAAGGATTTATACGGGGAAAAAGCCCTTGATCAAGAGTTGATCTCCGGCACAAAAAACCCCGGGTGATGGAAACTACCGATCACCAAGCTCAAATAAATGAATAAACGTTTACAACTTTGGATAGTAACGAGCTAGGTACAAGGATCACTATCGTGAAATGTGTAAAAGTGAGTGAAAACGAATGTATGTTCGTCGAGAGCTTCAAGTGTGCGAGTATACGAGTGTGTGTAGCTGTAAAAATGACTAAGTGTTTTTCTACTAGCTCGTTACCCCTTAAAAATAGAAATTTAACTACCAAACTAACTATCCGACTTTTGTGCCAAGCCCCCACGTTCTCCATAACGTCCATTTTTGGCCAAGCACGTGCAGAATAGTTTGGGAATATTCTCCAGGAATGTCGCCAAGACTTGGTCAAGCTTGTTATACCTGCGAGATAGTACAAAACATAAGTAAACAATCGTCAGTACGAGGATCCTTAAAGTGATCCATGATCCTGATCCTGAAGCTCTTCTGAGGATCACCACCTGTCACAGAAGTAAGGATCACTAATGAGGATAACGAATAAGGATCACTAATTGTTAGAAAATCCTCCCCTAACACCCACTAAAGGAAGGGGTGGCAAGAAGAGGAAAACTTCTGATATAGAGGACCTACAAGGCCTACCACTGATCCGCCACCAGTTCCTCGAATACTTTAACGACGTGAGGATCATCAATTCTGCTTAGGTATCCTACTCATTTGAGGATCATCTGATCTTGAATTGCTTTGTCTTTTTCTTTGCAGAAATTTGCTGAGATTGAAGATTATGTGGGAAACGTCGAGGAGCTGGATAAGAAGATTGCTGACCTCCAACAAGTTGCAGTGCTTAAGGATCTTAAGATCGCTGATCTTGAAAAAGCCCTTCAAGATGCCAAGACTAAGACAGCTAAAATCTTGATCGACATCGACTACGAGAAGCATGATCTCATAGAAGGTGCAAAGGTCTCCGCTGCTGTTAGGGGAGGATTTTCTAACAATTAGTGATCCTTATTCGTTATCCTCATTAGTGATCCTTACTTCTGTGACAGGTGGTGATCCTCAGAAGAGCTTCAGGATCAGGATCATGGATCACTTTAAGGATCCTCGTACTGACGATTGTTTACTTATGTTTTGTACTATCTCGCAGGTATAACAAGCTTGACCAAGTCTTGGCGACATTCCTGGAGAATATTCCCAAACTATTCTGCACGTGCTTGGCCAAAAATGGACGTTATGGAGAACGTGGGGGCTTGGCACAAAAGTCGGATAGTTAGTTTGGTAGTTAAATTTCTATTTTTAAGGGGTAACGAGCTAGTAGAAAAACACTTAGTCATTTTTACAGCTACACACACTCGTATACTCGCACACTTGAAGCTCTCGACGAACATACATTCGTTTTCACTCACTTTTACACATTTCACGATAGTGATCCTTGTACCTAGCTCGTTACTATCCGAAGTTGTAAACGTTTATTCATTTATTTGAGCTTGGTGATCGGTAGTTTCCATCACCCGGGGTTTTTTGTGCCGGAGATCAACTCTTGATCAAGGGCTTTTTCCCCGTATAAATCCTTGTGTCATTTCAGCAATTTACATTGAAGTGATCCTTGTTATTGTTCTACATTATTAGCATCATACCCCGTAACATAGAGTTTGGTTGCAATATCCTCAACAGATTTTTTGACCAAAACAGTTTGGCGCCCACCGTGGGGCAATTGGTGCTTCGTCCTTAGAAAAATTCGCATTTCTGTGCTCATTCCGGTTCACTACAACCAAGCAAATGGCTTCCTCAGCGAAGAATGCTTCAAATTTGATGCCCTCATTCACTTCTTCTCAAGGCGTTCCCCCTTTGCCTCCACCACCTTCTGGATCCCAGAAGAATGCTGAGAATGCTTCGAAGAAACCAACTCCCATTTTCTCAAAACCTCCAACTTCTTCTGCTTCTTACACTCCCACTACTAGTGACATGTTTACTTTGATTTTGCAGATGAAGGATCAGATACGGCAACAGGATAAGACCAATGAGAGGATTCTTAAAGAAATCGGAGATCTCAAGAAACAAAAGACAACGGCAGAGGATCATTCCCCACTGGTGCCGAAATCCTTGAATTTTGATACTCCGGTGATTACTTCTCAGCCATCAGTGGTTCCAGACGTTCAATATGTGGGTGGACCGAAAGGAGTGCACTACGGAACAACAACAATCACCCAGGCAACAGGCTCATATTTCCAGCCAGCAGGATCCTATCCTCAGCATATGGGATCCCTCACGAATTCAGGAGGATATTCAGGAATGCAGCAGGTTCAAGGATCCTCCTTTGTTCCAGGATCATCCCAGGTTCAAGGATCCTCCTTTGTTCCAGGATCATCCCAGGTTCAAGGATCCTCCTTTGTTCCAGGATCATCCCAGGTTCAAGGATCCTCCTTTGTTCCAGGATCGTCCCAATTTCAGGGATCCTTCCAGATGCCAGGATCCTTGAGGAGTTTGCAAACAGGAAGTTCAGATGTCCATCAGGGAGATTTTATTCCAATGCAGACCAATGCTTCTACTGGTCCCTCGATTGTTCCAGAGCCCCAACAATATGGATTAACATCCATTCTTCCTAACTTGAATCCAATGGGAGGTAACACTTTTAATAATTCTCATACTACTAACCATGGTCTTATGCAGGATCCAGGTATCAATCATGCCATGGCCAGAGAATTGCAAAAGCTAAAGGATATGATATCAAGTGTTCCGGGAGTGGTCAAACCTATCCCAGAGATTGCAGATGGGAGCCACAAGATATCTCGTTTCGCACCACCAATCTGTGATGCTGAGATACCCAAGAAGTTCCATGTGCCTACAATGAAGCTGTATGATGGTTCGACGGATCCTGAAGAACACATAGCACAATACAGGGAGAGGATGGAGATCAATCCAATCCCAGAAAGGTTAAAGGAAGCATGCCTGTGCAAAGGATTCGGATCCACTCTTACTGGATCAGCTCTCAAATGGCTGCTAAGTCTTCCCCCCTACTCTATTACCTCATTTGCTAATCTGGTTAATCTATTTAATAATCAGTTTTCTTGTAGTAGGAAATTTGAATGATTAACTAGCGATCTATATAGGATAACCCAGGGTCATAATGAATCATTAAGGGATTACATTACCAAATTCAGTAAAGAATCCTTAGACATTCCCAACTTAGACATAGCCACGGCTGTTGAGGCCTTTAAAATGGGATTGCTTAGGGATTCGTCTTTCTATAATGATCTTGTTATGACACCATGCAGGAACTTAGATGAGGTAAGAACCCGAGCACTTAGGTTCATTCGGCTAGAGGATGACAAGAGGATCCAGGAGAGGTTAGCAGGATCCTCAAAGCAGGATAAGCAAGGATCCTCATTCAGGAACAACAAGTTCAGATCCTATAACAGATCTGATAACCAGAACGTGCATTCCGTTGATCAAGAAGAGGATGATGAAGATTATCCTCCAATTTCTGAATATTGTTTTTGTGTTGATAACAACGAACTAATCCTTGCGATGCAGAACCTAGATGATAAAGCTAGATGGCCGAGAAAAAATGATAGGCCAGCTGCAACCAGAGATAAATCAAAGTGGTGTGCATATCATGAAGATTTTGGGCATCTCACAGAAGAATGCATCGCATTAAGAAAGGAAATTGGATACTTGTTAAGCAAAGGGCATCTGAAGGAATTGTTGGGAAGAAAAAAGTCAAGGACTCAGGATCCTGAAAGGATCCCTGAGAAGGCTCCAGCCCCTCCAGCAGATGCACAAGTGATAAACTTTATTTCTGGAGGATCAGACATTTGTGGCACATCTTTCTCAGCAGCTAAAAGGTATGCAAAGGAAACTAAAATGGATAATGGAGAAAGACCGGTTCGAACATCAAGTGTCTCCGAAGGAAAAGTTATAACCTTTGATGAAGAGGATCGTGTTGATATCCAGGATCCTCATCACGATGGTTTAGTTATTACTCTTTTCATCTCTAACCATTTTGTCCGCAGGATCCTTATAGACGGAGGAAGTTCAGTGAACATTATCCAGCTTGATGTTCTGAAGAAGATGGGTATCCCTGAATCAGAGATCATACCAAGATCCTCCGTGCTCGTGGGATTTAGTGGCGAAACCAAGAATACCCTGGGGGACATTAAACTCCCAATATATATCGGAGGCCTACACTCTTATCAAAAGTTTTGTGTTATTGACTGTTTATCTTGTTGTAATGTTGTCCTTGGCAGGCCCTGGATACACGATATGAAAGCAGTCCCATCTACCTACCATCAATGTGTGAAGCTCCCTAGTCCTTGGGGAATAGTGAAGATTGATAGTGATCAGCAGGAGGCTAAGAATTGCTACACTTCATCGATGAAACCAGCCTCGAAGTCAAGGGAGCAATAGCAATCAAAGTATCCTCCAAGGGATATCTTGGAGGCAAGAGAGCAGGATGTGATAGAAATCCTCATGAACCCCGATGATCCTGAATCCAAAATCAACATCGGATCAGGGATCCTTGGCGAATTGAAAGAAGACCTCGTATCCTTCCTCAAAAGGAGAAAGACTACCTTTGCATGGAAACACGAAGATATGACTGGTATATCCAAGGATGTTATCACTCACAAACTCGGCATAGACAGATCCTTCAAACCAATCCATCAAAGGAGAAGAAAGTTTGCACCGGAAAGGAATGCCATTATCCAAGAAGAGGTAGAGAAATTGCTCCGGGCAGGTATGATTAGAGAGGTCAAGTATCCAAGATGGTTGGCCAATGTGGTTGTTGTTCAAAAGAAAAACGGAAAGTGGAGGGTATGTGTCGATTTTACCGATTTAAATAAGGCATGTCCCAAGGATCCTTTCCCATTACCCCACATTGACTCCATGGTGGATGCAACTGCGGGTCATGAACTGTTAACTTTTATGGATGCTTCATCTGGATTCCAACAAATCCAAATGGAACCATCCGACCAAGAGGATACAGCCTTCATGACTCCAACTGGTATATACTGCTATATTGCTATGCCGTTCGGATTAAGAAATGCAGGTGCAACATATCAAAGGCTGGTGAATATGATGTTCAAGGATCAGATTGGACAAACTATGGAGGTTTACATAGATGATATGGTGGTAAAATCCATAAAAGCTGAGGATCACCTAAGAGACTTGAAGGAAGCATTCGATATCCTTGACAAATATAACATGAAACTTAATCCTTCAAAATGTCACTTTGGTGTTATAGCAGGTAAATTCTTAGGATATATGGTGACAAAGAGAGCCATTGAAGCTAGCCCGGAACAAATCAAAGCAATAGTGAACATCAAATCTCCGGCCAATGCTAAGGATGTTCAGAGGCTAACAGGCAGGATAGCAGCTTTGAACAGATTTATATCCAAATCCTCAGAGAAATGCAAAGAGTTCTATGATATCCTAAGGAAGAACAAGAAATTTGAGTGGACTGAGAAGCATGAAAATGCTTTAAGATCCCTCAAGGATTACCTATCCTCAGCCCCGGCTTTGATGAAACCAGAAAAAGGCGATGTGCTATCCTTATATCTTGCAGTATCCTCAAAAGCAGTAAGTGCGGTCCTTGTTAAGGATCATGAAGGTACACAACATCCTGTCTATTATGTAAGTAAAAGTTTACTTGATGCTGAATCCAGGTATTCACACCTTGAAAAGCTTATTCTTGCATTAATTATGGCATCTACTAAGTTAAGACATTATTTTGAAACTCATGTTATCATTGTGAAAACTAATTTTCCAATTAAGAATGTCCTCAGGAAACCAGAGATGTCAGGTAGGATGGCTAAGTGGGCAGTGAAGCTGAGTGCATATGATATAAGATATGAGCCTAGGACAGCCATCAAATCCCAAGCATTAGCTGACTTTGTGGCTGATTTCAGTAGTGATTTACAAGAAGAAGCTGAGTTAGAAGTCCAGCAGCTAGAGGAGACCAAGGATCCTTGGATACTCTATACTGATGGATCCTCGAATGTCAAAGGCACAGGGCTTGGAATACTACTAAAATCGCCACAGGGGGACATAATACCCCACTCTATAGCTTGTGAGTTCCAAACCACTAACAATGAGGCTGAATATGAAGCCTTAATTGCTGGTTTGCAAATTGCAAAGCATATGGGGATCAGGTATCTTGAGGTACATGTAGATTCATTGTTAATTACAAACCACTTTAATGGATCCTATGCTGTTAAAGGTGAAAAGCTAACCAAATATTTAGAGATAGTCAAAAGTTTGGCACTCTCTTTTGTTTCCTTTAGTTTGACACAGGTACCAAGGGAAGAAAATACAGAAGCTGATGCATTGGCTAATTTAGGATCATCCTTGAAGATCCCGGAGGATATCAAGATCCCTATTATCCATATCCTGAACCCGGCTATTGAGGATCATGTGGCTATGGAGATAGGAAATGATTCTGCAGTGATCCCTAGTGAGGATACTCGATCCCATTTAGGATCAGGATCATGGATCTCACCAATTATGAGATACTTACAACATGGAGAGATTCCTACAGGAGAAAACCCTAAGGCTTTCAAATCTAAGGTATCTCAATTCACAATTTTAAATAATATGTTGTATAAACGATCTCTTGCAGGACCATACTTGAGATGCATAGAGGATCCTGAAGTCCAAGAAGTTTTAAAAGACTTCCATGAAGGAGATTGTGGAAACCACACTGGGGGCAGGGCATTATTCTCAAGGATCCTGAGGACAGGATACTACTGGCCAACCATGAAGAGAGATGCTGTGGAGTATGCTAAGAGATGTGATCCTTGTCAGAGACACAGCAATATCCTTCATCAACCAGCTGAATTATTGCATCCTATATCCTCCTCTTGGCCATTTATGAGATGGGGTATGGATATAGTTGGAAAGCTCCCTAAGGCACCTGGTGGAAAAGTATTCATGCTAGCTATGACTGATTACTTCTCCAAGTGGATAGAGGCTGAAGCTTTTGCCCAAGTCAGAGAAAAGGAAGTTATATCCTTCATTAAAAGAAATATTATAACTAGATTTGGAATTCCTTCTGAGATTATATGTGATAATGGTTCCCAATTTATTGGGGGCAGAACCACTAACTTTTGTGACAGCTGGGGGATTAAGATGATAACATCAACACCAGTCCACCCACAAGCTAATGGTCAGGCAGAATCATCCAACAAGATCATCATCAACAATTTGAAGAAGAAGCTTGGATCCAAGAAAGGGAAATGGGCAGAAGAACTACCCTATGTGCTTTGGGCTGATAGGACTACCCCCAAGAATGCTACTGGTCAAACGCCATTCTCTTTGGTATTTGGGGCAGAATCAGTGATCCCAACAGAAATGGTGGTTCCAACTGCAAGAACAAGTACCCGTGATCCTGATGAGAATGATGAGAACTTGGCTCAAGACCTGGATACTATTGAAGAAATCAGGGATATGGCTAAGATAAGGATGGCCAGTTATCAGCAAAGAATGGCTGGTGCTTACAACAAAAATGTCAGGATCAGGAAGTTTCAAGTTGGAGATATGGTATTAAGGAAAGCATTTCAGAATACCACCAATCCTGCCGATGGAAAATTGGCTCCAAAATGGGAAGGCCCTTATTTGATTGAAGCTGAAGCAGGAAAGGGGGCATATAGATTGCTAACCATGGAAGGTGATTTGCTACCAAGAGCTTGGAATGCTGTCCATTTGAAGAAATATTTCATGTGAGCAGGATCCTCATGGCATAGATGATCCTCACGGTAGGGATATCCTTAAAGGATCCTCAAAGTATCGGTGATCCTTACTTAGGTAATATCCTAAACTTGAACTATTTCATTTCTTTATTTTCTCATATAAGGATAAGGATCATGTATCCTTTATCCATTTCTCACGTGAGTTTAAGTTTTGAAAGTTCAGGTATCCTTAGCATAACATTGGTTATCTGCTGAAGCAATCCGTTCCTTGGGTTTAACCCCAGTTATTTGGGCTTGACCCCAGTTCCGCCTGTAGCGCACGATGATCCTGGTATAGTTCAAGGCATTGGGACCAGTACTCGTTTTAGGGGCTGATAATTCCATTGTACTGGCTATACCTAGGATCCTACGTATAATGGTAGACGTACCATACATCCGTTCCTAAGGTTTCTAACGTCTTCACGTTAGCTAAGGTTTTGGCATTTTCATGTCACTAAGTTTGGATAGTCGCCAGTTAGGGCCATACTCCAGTTTACATACGATCCTTGGGCTTGTCCCCAGTTATCCTTGGGCTTGTCCCCAGTTATCCTTGGGCTTGTCCCCAGTTATCCTTGGGCTTGTCCCCAGTTGCTAACTCTTTTCTTATGTTGGCTTAGTCCCAAGTTATGCTCTATTTCAGGTTCTTGAAGATAGGCAACTAGGGACCCTTGATCCTTACTTTATTCTAAGGTTTATTTTACAGTTATCCTTATTATGGTTAGGATCCTAACTTGGACCCTCAGGTATGATCCTTAACTATCTTTTATTCTATTCATTATTGATTTGAAGAACCCTTAAAGTTTGACAACTAGACTTGTGATCCTTAAAACATATTGCTTTGTAAGATTCTTTAACTAAAGGATATCTGATCATGCATCATATCCTAAACATTTTCAGTCTGGTTTGTTCAAAATTGTTTATTCAATAAGTGTGTATCAAAACAAAGGAAAATCGAAGAAACATAAGGATAACAACACAAGATAAGCGACAAAAGGTTAAGTTTTTATTTATTAACAAAAGACTAACCCTTAAAAGGTTGTCAAAATTACCTACCCGAGCATCTACCAGCAAAACGTGGCCCGTCCGCTGGGGTAGGTAAAGGGTGTCCATGATAATGAGTTCTAGAGTAGTGCAGGAATATAAAGGCGGCAGGATCACAATGGCTTCATCCCCCAAACAGAGGATCCCTCCACCAATTGCAATCCTGCCTATTGTCCTAAGGATCATACATGATCCTTAATCCTAGAACCTATTGTTTAAGTACAAACCATGAAATTGTTTTAAACATCACAACCACAAAAAACAAACCACCAGATTTAAAAAATTGGGCTCCGGCTACGTCTAGAAATGTCCATCATTGCCCAATCAAGCAGCCTAAACTTTTGCTGCATCACCACCTCCAGCTCCACTTGTTTCACCACCTTCACCTTTGCCTCCAGCTTCAATTGTCAGGATCTCTTCAACCTCCTCAGCCTCTTCATCGTCCAGTTCAGCCAGCCTTGCCTTCCAACCTTCAATATCCCAGGTGCTCTTGTCAAAAGCAGGATCCTAAGCTTCCAAGGCCATTTGAAGCTTGGTCTTGTACATTGTAATGGCGGCAGAGACTTTGGCATCTTCGGTGATCTCACTCTTCTCATAGTCAACATTAACCAGCACCTTGGCCATCTGCTGTTTGGTATCCCGGACTTCCTTCTGAAGATCAGCAATCGTGAGATCCTTTAGCACCGCAACCTGCTGGAGATCGGCAATCTTCCTATCTTGATCCTCAACGTGGCCCACATAGTCCTCAATCTCAGCGAATTTCTGTAAAAAGGATAAGGTCAGGATCAAGTAATCAGCAGGATATACCAGCAGGATATGTCAACAGGATATACGAGCAAAGACAGTGATCCTCACCTCATTAAAGTACTCAAGGAATTGATGACGGATCAGAGGCAGACCCTGCAGATCCCCAGCTTCAGAGGCTTTTCTCTTCTTGATTGCCTTCCCTTTGAGGGGTGCCTTGGGGACCGAAGCTGTCGGACTGGTAGGAGCTTTTCTCTTGGAGGATCTGACAGTGGTGAGATCAGCAACATTGAACTTGGAAGCGGACTTGGTGGATTTTCCAGCACCTACACAACCAAAACAAGATAAGTATCTTTTCTTAATTCATATTTCACTATTTATTTAAACTTTAAACAAGGATACTTACTTGACATTGTGACAGAGCCTGAGGATACCTCCTGTGAATCTTGGGTTGTTGTCTTGAAAGTTCTTGTCTCAGGATCAAGTTTCTTGAAAGCAAGGAGCCTCTCCTTAGCAGCAGGGGACAGTTTGAGGTGTGAGACGGTGATAGCTGCATAACAAGAAAGCAAAAATATAAGTTATCCTTACATCAAAAGAAAGTTCCTGGTGATCCTTCTCAGGATCCTCCACCCTACCATGGGTAGCCCATTTTTTGGGTAGATCCTTTCCATCCTCGATGGAATCTCTCTTGATAAAAAAGAAACGCCGTTTCCAATTAGCATCATTCTTGGTGGCTTTGAAGATCGGGTGTTCCTCACCGGGTTTACGTTTAAACAGATAACGATGAGAACCAAAGGTGGTAATATCATACAGCTCTCCCAGCTCTGCCATTCCTAGATCTATTCCCTCCTGATCGATGATCCTTTCAAGGGTGTACAAAACCCTCCAAATCATCGGCATGGCTTGGATATAAGAGATGCCGGTTAGGGAAAAGAAAGATTGGGTGAAGGCTGGAAAAGGATATGTATAGCCTATGGTGAAAGGAGTGACGGGGAAAGCAACCCACTTATCAGAGATATGATCGCTCAGGGCATTGGGGTCAAAAGACCTAAATTCGGTGTTCGCCGGGAAGCAGTGGCGGATCCTATCTATCTGAGCATCATTGAAGCAGCAGCGTTCTTTAAGGGAGTCTTCAATGATCCCCTGGCTTTTCGGAGGACTGTTCTTTGGGTGATCCTTGGCTGGGGAATTTCGGAGCAACATCTTTGATGGAAAGAGACGAAAACAGAGCAAGAGAGGGAAGAAGATAGAGAGAGAGAATACCTGATCGTCTTCGGAATGCAGATTATAAAGGGAGTCTTTCTGAAAATTTAAATGCATTTGATCCTATCTATATCTCTATTTATAATTATGATTCTGCAGGATTGTCACTTCCGTGACGTCATGATCGCAACGGCTAGTTCTATTTTAACGGCTATATATCCGTTAGTTAGTTGCGGATAAGATCAAGAAAACATAACTCGCTAATTTTACATATCACTCCTTATATTTTGGGGGCAATTGTTAGGGGAGGATTTTCTAACAATTAGTGATCCTTATTCGTTATCCTCATTAGTGATCCTTACTTCTGTGACAGGTGGTGATCCTCAGAAGAGCTTCAGGATCAGGATCATGGATCACTTTAAGGATCCTCGTACTGACGATTGTTTACTTATGTTTTGTACTATCTCGCAGGTATAACAAGCTTGACCAAGTCTTGGCGACATTCCTGGAGAATATTCCCAAACTATTCTGCACGTGCTTGGCCAAAAATGGACGTTATGGAGAACGTGGGGGCTTGGCACAAAAGTCGGATAGTTAGTTTGGTAGTTAAATTTCTATTTTTAAGGGGTAACGAGCTAGTAGAAAAACACTTAGTCATTTTTACAGCTACACACACTCGTATACTCGCACACTTGAAGCTCTCGACGAACATACATTCGTTTTCACTCACTTTTACACATTTCACGATAGTGATCCTTGTACCTAGCTCGTTACTATCCGAAGTTGTAAACGTTTATTCATTTATTTGAGCTTGGTGATCGGTAGTTTCCATCACCCGGGGTTTTTTGTGCCGGAGATCAACTCTTGATCAAGGGCTTTTTCCCCGTATAAATCCTTGTATCATTTCAGCAATTTACATTGAAGTGATCCTTGTTATTGTTCTACATTATTAGCATCATACCCCGTAACATAGAGTTTGGTTGCAATATCCTCAACAGATTTTTTGACCAAAACAGCTGCCATCACAATGTATCAGACAAAACTAAAGATGGCCCAGGAAGCTCAAGATCCTAACTTCGACAGAAGCAGCTGGGATGTTGAGGGCTGGAAAGCGAGGTTGGCTGATCTTGAAGATGAGGAGGAGGCTGAGGAGGTTTTAGCGATTGAGGCTGGAAGCAGTGGAAAGGATCTGGTGAAGGATACCGAAGCTGGAGGGGATGAAGATGCAGCGAAGGTGTAGGCTGCATGATTGGGCAATGATGGACATTCCTAGACGTAGCCGGAGCCCAATTTTTAAATTTGGTAGTAGTTTTTTGTGGTTGTGATGTTTTTAAAACAATGATGGTCTGTAATAACTAAACATTAGCTATTAGGGTTAAGGATCATGAATGATCCTTTGGACAATAGGTAGGATTACAACTGGTGGAGGGATCCTCTGTTTGGGGGATGAAGCCATTGTGATCCTGCCGTCTTTTGATTCCTGCACTTGAAAAACCTATGAACAATGGACACCCTTTACCTACCCCAGCAGACGGGCCACGTATTGCTGGTAGATGCTCGGGGTAGGTAATTTTGACAACCTTAAAAGGGTTTAAACTTTTGTGAATAAAATGACTTTAACTTTTTGGCTATATCCTGTGTTGTTATCCTTATTGATATTTTATTTTTCAATTTATTGTGACGTCCATGTCGTTTAAACTTATCAAGTAAAGAAAAAATTTAAAAAATATCCCTTAAGAATTAAGGATATGACCAAGGATCACATAAAAATAATTTAAGGATCACAATTCCAGTTGTCAAAGGATAAGTGTCACTCAAACACATAACGAATAAAATCAAAACAGTTTAGGATCATACCTGAGAACCCAAGTTAGGATCCTATCCTTCAACACTTAAAATTAGGATAACCCAAGATACAAACCTTAGTTGAAAGTAAGGGTCGAGAATTTTTGGCCATTTATCTTCACAAACCTGAAATAGGATATTGCTTGGAATTGAGCCATCATAAGATGAATGTTAGTGACTGGGGACAAGCCCAAAGGATAACTGGGGACAAGCCCAAAGGATAACTGGGGACAAGCCCAAAGGATAACTGGGGACAAGCCCAAAGGATAACTGGGGACAAGCCCAAAGGATCGTATGTAAACTGGAGTATGGCCCTTACTGGTGACTATCCAAACTTAGTGACATGAAAATGCCAAAACCTTAGCTAACGTGAAAACGTTAGAAACCTTAGGAACGGATGTATGGTACGTCTACCATTATACGTAGGATCCTGAATATAGCCAGTACAACGAAATTGTCAGCCCCTAAAGCGGGTACTGGTCCCATTGCCATGAACTATACCAGGATCATCGTGCGCTACTGGCGAAACTGGGGACAGGCCCAGACTGGGGACTAGCCCAAAGATAACTGGATACTTCTGTGGATACTCAATGCTTAGTTAAGGATGCCTGAACCTTCAAAACTCAGAAATCAAGTAAAAGGAGGATAAAGGACGCAGGATCCTTATCCTCGTAAGAATAAAAAGAATGAAATAGTTTAAGATTGGAATGTTACCAGAAAGAGGATCATCTATCAACGGGGATCCTTCAAGGATACTTGCCTGGTAAGGATCATGGATCATGATCAGATGAAATATTTCTTCAAATGGACAGCATTCCAAGCTCTAGGTAGCAAATCACCCTCCATTGTTAGCAATCGATATGCCCCCTTTCCTGATATTCATATGCTTTGCAATTTGCAAACCAGCTATCAAGGCTTCATATTCAGCCTCATTGTTGGTAGTTTGAAATTCACAAGCTATGGAGTGGGGTATTATGTCCCCCTGTGGCGATTTTAGTAGTATCCCAAGCCCTGTTCCATTCACATTGGAGGATCCATCAGTAAATAGTATCCAAGGATCCTTGGTTTCTTCAAGCTGTTGGACTTCTAGTTCAGCTTCCTTTTGCAAATCACTACTGAAATCTGCCACAAAGTCAGCTAATGCTTGGGATTTAATGGCTGTCCTAGGCTCATATCTTATATCATATGCACTCAACTTCACTGCCCACTTAGCCATCCTTCCTGACATTTCAGGTTTCCTGAGAACATTCTTAATTGGGAAATTAGTTTTAACAATAATGGCATGGGTCTCAAAATAATGTCTTAATTTAGTAGATGCCATAATTAATGCAAGGATAAGTTTTTCTAAATGTGAATACCTGGATTCAGCATCAAGTAAGCTCTTACTTACATAATAAGCAGGATGTTGTGTACCTTGGTGATCCTTAACAAGGACCGCACTTACTGCTTTTGAGGATACCGCCAAATATAAGGATAACACATCTCCCTTTTCTGGTTTCATTAAGGCTGGGGCTGAGGATAGGTAATCTTTAAGAGCTTTAAGGGCACTTTCATGCTTCTCAGTCCATTCAAATTTCTTGTTTTTCCTCAGGATGTCATAGAACTCCTTGCACTTTTCTGAGGATTTGGATATGAATCTGTTCAAGGCTGCGATCCTGCCTGTCAACCTTTGCACATCCTTAGCATTGGCAGGAGATTTGATATTCACGATGGCCTTAATTTGCTCTGGACTTGCTTCAATGCCCCTCTTTGTTACCATATATCCTAAAAATTTACCTGCCTTTACACCAAAATGACACTTAGAAGGATTTAGTTTCATATTAAATTTATCAAGGATATTGAATGCTTACTCCAAGTCCTTAAGGTGATCCTCAGCTCTTTTGGACTTAACCACCATGTCATCAATATAGACTTCCATAGTGTATCCAATTTGTTTTTTGAACATCATATTGACAAGCCTTTGGTAAGTAGCACCTGCATTCCTTAATCCAAATGGCATAGCAATATAACAGTATATACCAGTTGGGGTCATAAAGGCTGTATCCTCTTGATCGGATGGTTCCATCTGAATTTGTTGAAATCCAGATGAAGCATCCATAAAAGTTAACAACTCATGACCCGCGGTAGCATCCACCATGGAGTCAATGTGGGGTAATGGGAAAGGATCCTTGGGACATGCCTTATTTAAATCTGTAAAATCGACACATACCCTCCACTTTCCATTTTTCTTTTGAACAACAACCACATTGGCTAACCATCTTGGATACTTAACCTCTCTAATCATACCTGCTCGAAGTAGCTTATCTACCTCTTCTTGGATAATAGCATTTCTTTCAGGTGCAAACTTCCTCCTCTTTTGATGAATTGGCTTGAATGACCTGTCAATGCCAAGTTTGTGAGTAATTATATCCTTAGATATACCTGTCATGTCTTCATGTTTCCAGGCAAAGGTGGTCTTCCTTCTTTTGAGAAAGGATACTAGCTCTTGTTCAATATCGCTGAGGATCCCTGACCCTATGAAGATCTTGGATTCAGGATCATCAGGATCCATGAGGATTTCTTTCAAATCCTGTTCTCTTGCCTCCAAGACGTCTCTTGAAGGATACTTTAATTGCTATTGCTCCCTTGGTCTTGAGGCTGGTTTCATTGATGAGGTATAGCAATTCTTGGCCTCCTGTTGATCACTCTCAATTTTCACCACTCCCCATGGACTTGGAAGCTTTAGACACTGATGATAGGTGGATGGGACTGCCTTCATATCATGTATCCATGGCCTGCCAAGGATAACGTTACAACACGACAAGCAATCAATAACACAAAACTTTTGATAAGAATGCAATCCTTCAATATAGATTGGGAGTTTGATGTCCCCCAATGTATTCTTTTTTTCTCCACTGAATCCCACAAGTACTGAGGATCTTGGGATAATATCGGACTCTGGGATATTCATTTTCTTGAGAACATCCAGCTGAATGATGTTCACAGAGCTTCCTCCATCTATAAGGATCCTGCGAACAAAGTGGTTAGAAATAAACAATGTAATTACGAGACCGTCATGGTGAGGATCCTGGATGTCAACACGATCATCCTCATCAAAAGTAATGACTTTATCCTGTGTGACAACGGAGGTCCTGACGGGTCTGTCTCCATTATCCATCTTGGTTTCCTTAGCGTGTCTTTTTGCTGCTGAGAAGGATGTACCACAGATGTCTGATCCACCGGATATGAAATTTATGACTTGTGCATCTGCCAGAGGAGCAGGAGCCCTTTCCGGGATCCTTTCAGGATCCTGGGTTCTTGACTTCTTTCGTCCCAAGAGTTCCTTTAAATGCCCCTTGCTCAACAAATAACCAATCTCCTTTCTAAGTGCAATACATTCTTCAGTGAGATGCCCAAAATCCTCATGATATGCACACCACTTGGATTTATCCTTTGTGGCAGCTGGTTTATCACTTTTCCTTGGCCACCTAGCTTTCTCACCTAGATTCTGCATCGCAAGGATTAGTTCATTGTTATCAACAGAGAAACAATATTCAGAAATAGGAGGATAATTCTCATCATCCTCTTCTTGTTCCACTGCGTGCACATTCTGATTATCAGATCTGTTATAAGACTTGGATTTGTTGTTCCTGAAGTAGGATCCTTGCTTATCCTGTTTGGAGGATCCTGTCAATATGTCCTGGATCCTTTTGTCATCCTCTAGGTGGATGAACCTAAGGGCCCTAGTCCTTACTTCATCAAGATTCCTGCAAGGTGTCATAACAAGATCATCATAGAATAATGAATCCCTAAGCAATCCCATTTTAAAGGCTTCAACAGCCGTAGCTATCTCCAAATTGGGAATGTCTAAGGATTCTTTACTAAACTTAGTGATATAATCTCTAAGTGATTCATTTTGACCTTGTGTTACCCTATATAGATCACTAGTTAATCGTTCAAACTTTCTGCTACAAGAGAATTGACTATTGAACAAGTTAACTAAATTAGCAAATGAAGTAATAAAGTAAGGGGGAAGACTTAGCAGCCATTTAAGAGCAGATCCTGTAAGTGTGGATCCAAATCCCTTGCATAGACATGCTTCTTTCAATCTTTCAGGAATTGGATTGATCTCCATCCTCTCCCTGTACTGAGCTACATGCTCTTCTGGATCCGTTGAACCATCATATAGCTTCATTGATGGTATCTGGAATCTTTTAGGTATCTCAGCATCACACAAAGGTGGTGCAAAACGAGATATCCTATGGCTACCATCCGCAATCTCAGGAATGGGTTTAACCACTCCTGGTACGCTGGATATCATATCCTTAAGCTTCTGCAGTTCCCTAGCCATGGCCTGATTGATACCTGTATCCTGCATAAAGCCACGGTTAGTGTTATATAAGTTATTAAAAGTGTTACCTCCCACAGGATTCGAGTTTGGAATTGCGGATGTAAATCCATCTTGTCGAGACTCTGGCATGATTGAAGGACCAGAGGAGGCAATGGTCTGCATTGGTATGAAGTCTCCTTGATGGACGTCCGAGTTCTGAGGTTGCATATTTCTCGAGGATCCTTGATTTTGAAGGGGGTTGGATCCTTGGAATTGCGATGATCCTTGAACCTGAAAGGGTCCTGGGACCAGAGAGGATCCTAGGACCTGAGAGGATCCTTGGACCTGGGAGGATCCTTGGACCTGGGAGGATCCTTGGACCTGGGAGGATCCTTGGACCTGGGAGGATCCTTGTACTTGGGAGGATCCTTGTACTGCATGCATTCCCACATATCCTCCTGACGTGAAGTATCCCTGTTACTGAGAAGAGGATCCTACTGGTTGAGAAGAGAATCCCTGAGGCTGGAAGCAAGAGCCAAATGCCTGACTCATTGTTGTTGTCCCGTAACGCCTTCCTGATAGTTCACCCAAGTATTGCACGTCCGGAACTGCTGAGTATTGTGAGGTTATGACCGGAGTGTCGAAGTTCAGCGATCTTGGCATCAGAGGGGAGTGATCCTCCACTGATTTCTTCTGTTTCTTGATTTCATCGATTTCCCGGAGGATTCTTTCGTTGGTCTTATCCTGCTCTTGTGCATGATTCCTCATCTGCAAAATCAAGGCATAGAGGTCATTAGTAGTAGGATTAGTTGAAATAGAAGAAGTAGGTGGTTTTTGGAAAATAGGAGTTGGTTTCTTCGCAGCATTCTCAGCATTCTTCTGGGATCCAGAAGGTGGTGGAGGCAAAGGAGGAACGCCTTATGAGGAACTGAATGAGGGCATCAAACTTGAAGTATTCTTCACTGAGGAAGCCATCTGTTTGGTTGTAGCGGATCGAAATGACCACAAAAACACGAATCTTTCTAAGAATGAAGCACCAATTGCCCCACGGTGGGCGCCAAACTGTTTTGGTCAAAAATCAAGCAATGACAATGTAACCAAACTTTCTGTTGTGAGGTATGATGCTTGAATTGATGGACAATAATAAGGATCACTATGAAGTGTAATGAACAAATGACACGAAGATTTATACGGGGAAAAAGCCCTTGATCAAGAGTTGATCTTCGGCACAAAAAACCCCGGGTGATGGAAACTACCGATCACCAACTCAAATTAAACAAACAATCTGTTACAACTTCGGATGATAGCGAGCTAAGTACAAGGATCACTATAGTGTAACGTGTAGAAATGTATGAAAAATGCTAAGTATTTGTCGAGAGCCAGTGAGAGCGGTTGTATGAGAGTGTGTGTGTAGCCAAAAATAGCTAAGTGTCCCTAATATAGCTCGCTACCCCTTTACAAATAGAAAATATCAAGCCTAACTAACATTCCGCAAAAGGTGCAAGTCTTCCACGACTCCACAACGTCCATTTCTGGCCAAGCACGTGCGGAATACAATAAGAATATTCTCCAGGAATGTCGCCAAGACTCAGTCCAAGTTGATATTCCTGCAAAACATTTACGAATTTAAAATAGACAATCGTTAGTACTGGGATCCTTATAGTTATCCATGATCCTGATCCTGATCCTGCAACACTTCTGAGGATCACTACTTCAGACAGAATTGAGGATCACTAAAAGAAATCAGCAAATAAGGATCACTGGTCATTTAGAAATCCACCCCTAACACATATACCTCTTAATTTCTGATCTATAAATAAATACTGAATGAATACTAATTATAAATAATGGTGGTATGGTTATTATATAAATGATTTATGTTTTATTTGGTAAATTTAACGTAAAAAAATATTTTATAATTTAAGAAACAATAGATAAATGTCACTAATTTAATTGTATATTAATAAAGTCGGTGACCAAAAATAACCGACATGCCTGTAACTTCAAAGTGATTTCTCTAGTTCTCAAAAGGAATTATAATTGATTCGAATTTAACTGATTTACAAATGAAGATATAAAGTTATAACATAATAACACGCTTTACATTTTTCTTGCTTTGAGTGATGGCCTTGACCAATGAAATTTAACATGATAATTGTTTATCATTATAATTATACATCGAATATTTTGTTTACGATTTAATTTAATGATAACAGAGATGGGTGGTGTAGGATAGATGAAGTGATAAACCAATATATCATATTTGTTATATCAGATTATTTCAATTGAGAATTTTCAAAGGATGTACAAACCATGTTATCTATGATTTATATATTTTATATGATTTATAGAAAGGATATGTTGTTGACAAGAGATATTTTTTGAAATTTATGAATAATATTTTTAAAATCTTAGAGGAGGAGGTTTTGCCATGTGGCATTATTTGAAGTATTTTATTATAAGCTAGCTTATAAACATGTGTATTACATGGTCAACTATCAAAAAAAAAAAAATAGATTGACTATTATATTAATTTATAGGTGCTACAAACCCATGTATCATATAGGTCAGATATCGAAAAGAATGTGAATCATAAACTTCTATATAGGGGTGAGCAAAGGTCGGTTCTGTTCGGTTTTGAGCCGAAACCGAAACCGTAACCGCTATAATCGGTTTTTACATTTCTATAACCGATCGGTTTCGGTTATTTCGGTTCGGTTTTTTTCGGTTATTTTTCGGTTTCGGTTCGGTTTCGGTTATTTTTGTTAAATAACCGTTTTTTTTTTCTTTCATTACTAGATGTGCAGTGTGCTATCATATGATTGTGTACTAATTAATAAATACTTGATTTATAATTTAACTAGTTTTTACCAACTACACAATACATCAGTAGATTATGTATATTATATCATCAACTAAAAACTAACATGCAAGTAACAACTAACAAGGATTTCCATTAATAGTTACAAACTTTTGAACTTCATTTGATTATTAGGCCATGTGTGTTTTTATTAATGTTATGTATTGGGCTGGGCCTACTAGGATGGGTTAAAGACTATAACATATTAACAACTAGTGTGGGTTAAACTGTTAAAGGATTAAGGCTAACAAGTTAACAACTTAAACATAAAACATATGTATCGGGCCTTGTAACCTATCGGTTCGGTTCGGTTTTTTTTTGTTATTGGAAATGGATATCCAAAAACCGAACCGAAATTTTCGGTTATTAAAAATTCGAAAACCGAACCGTCGGTTTTTACTTCGGTTCGGTTTTTTCGGTTCGGTTTTGTCGGTTTTTTCGGTTACGGTTCGGTTATTTCGGTTTTCTGCTCACCCCTACTTCTATATAATCTTTATCACACGGTTAAAAAGTCATCTAAATATTTTATATTATAAATAATAATAATAATTATAATTAGGATAAGGATCAAAATATATTTTTAAATAAAATAATGTAAATTATGAGGGTGAGGGAGAAAGTGACACGTGGCATTTAATGGAGTCTTTTATTAGTATTTAGATTAGATGTATCATTTACGTTTGTATATCAAAGGCTTGTGTTGTGTACTGTGTGTAAGAAAAGTAGCATAAATTTGACTGAATTTCAAGGATTGTCCTTTATCTTTATACCTATTTTCAGGCGTTGTCCTTTATGTTCAAAATTGATGAGTTTTGTACTTTATGTTTTAAAATCCATCACGTTTTGTCATTTAGGCATAACCCAGTTTGTTTTTTCAGTTAATGTGACCATATACAGGTCACATGAGGATAGATATGTCATTTAATGTCTCTCTCTGAACATTTCCCTCAGTATTAAATAAATCCGACCCTAATTTACAAACTTCCCCCAAATTAAAATCAGACTTCCCACACATGTGCTTAATTCTAATTACCACACAATCTTATATTCCAAGCATCTTTTTGTAATAGTTAGTCCAAGCATCTTTTTTCTAATAGTTAGTGGTGTCACTTTTCTTAAGAAACACTACCATGAGAAAAGAACAAGTAATTGCCTCAACTTTTCTTAAAATTAAGTAGACTCCACAAAATTTCGCCTTCGTTTCTTGGAAAGAACAACTCACTCTCCTCTCTTTAACCCTACACGTGCACTTTCCTTTTCTTGTCTCGGTTAAGTAAACTTCCTCCACTCTCCTCCCTTTGTCCACACTCCACATATGTCAAACAATAAATAAATACAACGTATTAAAAATACTTTTAGTGGTATACGAAACATATATAGTATTTTTTCCAGCTACGTTACCCGTATTTTCTTCTGTAACAAACTTTAACTACATCATTTTATGCCAAAATAATTGCATGTCATATATGACATGCACATTCAACGGTAGTTTTTTTTTGTGCAATCCGTATGACCATCCATCATGTATTAGCTTTTCATTTTATCATTGGTGAAAGAAAAATAGTTACGACCACCGTAGTGGGGTTTTTTAACGTTTTTTTCTTAAAAAAAAAAAGCCTAACAACACCGCCTGACCGCCCCCAGGGGGCTTTTTTTCAAAAAAAAAATGGAGGAGCATGCTTTTTAAACGTCTTCTTCTTTTTGTTTGACCAATAACATTTTTTTATTGTTTTTTTATTTAATTTTATTACGCCGCTTTTAACATAATGTCACACAAAGCTCACATCCCCACTACACACTTTCAATTAGGGGTGTGCATGGGTCGGTTTTGACCAAAAAACCATAACCATAACCGCTGTCGGTTATGGTGGTTATGGTTATTCGGTTTTGATGGTTATAGCGAGTCGGTTATGGGTGGTTAATCGTGTATTTAGCTTATCTAAAAATAGCTTAATTTTTTTTAACATTGAATAAATTGTTATTGCATATTTGTATATATTAGTATGTTACATAGTATTAAAAAATACATATCATCTATAATATTAATACCAATTATTATTGAATATTCAAATAAAGTGATATGATACATTCCATAGATTCAAATAAACATTCAACCAAAACTACAAAATGATATGAAAAACCGATAAGTACTAAAAATCTTCAGTCAAAAACATCAAATATTAAAAATATGGTGAAAAGTCCTAGATCCTACAAAGATTTATTACATGTTGGTTCGGTTCGGTTATGGTAGGTATGGAAAAAATGATAACCATAACCAATCCGCTACTTTCGATTTTCAAAAAAACCATTAACCGACCCGCCGGTTTTTTATTCGGTTCGGTTTTATCGGTTTTTTTGCACACCCCTACTTTTAATATAATGTCCACACAATGCAAACATGCTGACAGGACCGTCACATGACGCAAAGTGCCCAATGGCTTCCCCCTCCCACTACACAACTACACATGGTTTAAGGTAGAAATCAATTATCAACTTTGATTGTAACAATCATAAGGCCACACGGGGTGGTCCGTTATACCACCCCATCACTAGTTGAACCATCACGCTACACCGCCGCCACTCTTTCTATCACTCGTTAAAAAAATAACGAGTTGAAAACATAATGCGTGAAACTTGAATGTTTCAATTGTTTGCATGTTTGGCATGTTTGACACCTGGACCCATTGCATGTCCTGTTGACCAACTTCAATTGTTTTGCAGGATTGAAGTTGGCTTCAATTGACACGTGTTGACCCACTGCAATGGTTTCAATTGTTTGCATGTTTGTGACGGTTAATATTTTTAAAATTTGGGAGTGATAGAATTCCATCACTAGTGATACCACCCCGCCTACGTTTCTATCACTAGTGATAGAATATTGGGTGATGACATGACATGATTTGATTGGATAGTGAGAGTGATAGAAACTATCACTAGTGAACCACCCCTCCTCCCCTAACGGCTCACGTTATTATAATGAGTATTTATAGTAAACTTTATTATTTGCAAGCAAAAAAATATTGGCCACACGGGGTGGCATCGTTATGGGCCGTGATACAATAGTATTACTCGTGGAACACCGCCCCGCCCAATTCCATCACTAGTGATGTAGTATAACGAGTTATATATATAACGCGTTGAAAACTTTAGTGATGAATGTGTATCTTGTACATTGTGCATTAATACTTGTACATTGGAATCCCATCACTAGTGATACCACCCCCTACATTTCTATCACTAGTGATAGAATATTGGGTGATGACATGACATGATTTGATTGGATAGTGGGAGTTATAGAAACTATCACTAGTGAACCACCCCTCCTTAGGGGTGGTGTAACAAACATAAAAACTCTATATCCGTGTTGATATCGCGTATTTACTTACCAACCTTTATCACAAAACAAACTTTATGTAAACGATACACGGGCACTAGGGATCGTGTAACATATTTTCTATATAACTTCAATAAAACAAAATGGGACCACCCAAAAAATAAAGATAACACACAGGGTTTCTCGTAATTTCTGCATCATATAATGGGCCACATTGTCTTATAAAAAAAACAAACCCTCCATTGAAGCATCTTCATCTTCACCACCAAACTTCATCTTCAACCTCTGGATTCAATATTATCAAAGAAACCGCCATGAATACACCAGAAGAAGCAATGAAAGACCTCGGATTCTTCGGCATCTTCAACCACACATTCAAAGCAATCTTCTCACGAAAAAAACTCTTCACACAAATCACTCTCACTCTAATCCTCCCTCTCACACTCATCTTCTTAGCTCACTACCAAATCTCCAACCGCTTCTTCTCCAGACTCGAAAACAGTTACATAATCGCCTACGATACAAGCTACCGATCCATAACCGTCACCGATTGGCTCCACTACTGGCTCTTCAAAATCATCTACTTCACTATCCTCCTCATCTTCTCTCTCCTCTCCACCGCCGCCGTCGTCTTCACCGTCGCCTCCGCTTACGCCGACCGTGACGTCACTTTCCGTCGCCTCATCAAAATTGTCCCTAACATCTGGAAAAAACTCTTCATCACCTTCGTATTCATCTACTTCACTTTATTCATCTACAACGTGTTAACCGGCGTCGTTTTGTTCATCTTCAGATCTATTTTCGGTTACACTGTTTTCGGATCTGTTATCATGCTAATCATCCTGTTAGTCTATGTGCTAGGTTTTTTGTATCTATCCGTTGTGTGGCAACTGGCTAGTGTAGTTACAGTTCTGGAAAACGTCAACGGATATAGATCGATGCAGAAAGGGAAACAGTTGGCGAACGGGAAGAAGGCGGTAGGGATGGGGATTGCGTTCGTGTTGTATGGTTTATTGTTAGGGTTAGTGCTTGTGTACCAGCTTTTTGTTGAGTATGGTGATGATGTGGCTGGATTAATGATGATTTGGAGGGTGTTGATTGGGGTATTATGTGGAGTTTTGTTCATGAAGTTGTTTTTGGTGTTTATTGTGGCGCAAACGGTGTTGTATTTGGTGTGTAAATCGTATCATCGAGAGGTTGTTGATAAGGTGTGTTTGTCGACGTTTTTGAGTGGGTATGTTGGGGAGACGGTTGTGTATCCGAAGCCTGGTGAGGAAATTCAGCTTGGAAGAGCTCAGCCTCCTCAAACTCCAGCTCAAATGGTGTAAAAAGGTGTGTTAAGTAGTACGTTATGCATATTTTGTTGTATTTTAGTGTGGGGAGTAACTATGGGTTTATTCGGTAATGACTTGTGGATCGGTTGCAATATGTGTATCTTTATGCATTTAATACAAAAATTACCGAACTGGGCATGTTTGATAAGAATTTTCCAAAATAGAAATTGATTTTTAGCATTTTACAAAGTTGTGTTAGCCAATGTTTTAAAATCCGGTTTTTATACCGTATCGGATTTGGTTCAAAAACGGTTCAACCGGGTGTACTGGACGGTTAACCGGTACAACCGGCTGGTTTGAACCGGTATCTAAAAGCGGGGTTGAGCTAGCGCTCCCCCAAAAACGGGGTTTCGCAAAAAGGGTAGGCTAAATATTAGTAGTGTCCATGGGCCGGCGGTTCTTAGAAGGCTTCTGGCAGGGCCACGGCCCGGGCAAGTTTTTCGGCCGTAGTGCTAATTTTCTCCATTTCGATCGAAATTTTTTATATATACTATAATTGGCCCGGGCTTGCCCAGGCTTTTTTTAGTGCACGTGTCTTTCGGCCCTGGCACGTTCAACGGGCAAGATCCGCCACTGGTAGTGTCCATTATCTCGCTAAAACTGTAGGCCAAATCCTAGCTGTCATGACCGGTTGAGCTGTCAGGGGCGGATCTAGTGTATAACAAGGGGTAATGCCCGCTACCCTTTGGCGCTCCGGCGGTAGTGTAAAATTAGTGTAAATTTTGGAAAAAAATTGACGTTTTTTTCTATTTCGTTACCGCTTATTTATAAAACGTTACCGCTTGGCGCGAATCCTAGATCCGCCACTGGCTGATGTGATAGCTTTTGATTAGAGGAAATGAGATGAAGGCTAAATTTTCATGTATACATTGGAAAAAAGTTTGGTTAACATGATAATTTAGGTAAATGGTTTGGTATTTTTCCAAATCGAACTTGAATTACATTTTAATCAGTTATGATTAGGGGTGTTAAATGGATCGTGTTCGCAAGTTGGCGGGTTCAGCCTGACCCAAAATGAAAATTTTAGACGAACTCGAACATGAACCGAACCTGAAAATTGTGCTTGTGCCCATATAAACCCGAACACGATACAAATATTCGCGGGTTGACCTGAACACGACTCGTTCAACCTGATTTTTTATTTTTTTCCTACAAATTAATATATTAAAATTTATTAAAAAACACAAATGTATATAATAACATTACATTTAAATTAAAAAAAATATTATGTCAATTTATCTTTTAGAGTTATATTTATGACATAAAATACACACCTAATTTAATTTGTAACATAAAACATATTGTAAAAAAATGATATAATTAGTATAAATGGCTTCAAAGGGTCAATCCGCTAACCCGATTGGGTTGACTCGAACTCGACCCGTTTAGCTAAACGGTTTTGCAGGTTCAACTTGAAACTGACCTGAGCCCGTTTAGACTAAATACAAATCCACAAATTTCGTGTTTGGGTCGGTTCATTTCAGAAAATCACACCCTACAAATGATCTAATGTCTAGTGGTAAACAACAAAAAGTCAAAACTGGTATGAGTTTAAATTCTTGTAAATGCAATCTTTTGTGGTACTTAAATGTAAAAATTGCTGTTAAAATGTTTAATCAATGTTTATTAGACCATGTGTAGTGGTGAACAAATATAATGCCCCCACCATGGGGCATTATCCGACACGTGTCATCCCAGTCAGCATGGGGTGTTATAGCAAAAGTGGCGTAGTGTGAATAATGCCTAATAATGCCCCTTCCAATTATTAAACAAAAAAAGAAAAAGCAAACACTTGTTGATTGCCTGGTCAAACCCTTGGACACATGCAAAAGAAAAAGCAAACACTCCCATTGGCCACTCTCTTTTCATATCAGCGTTATTATTAAAACGCCAAACTTCAATTTTTGATTTTTTTTTTAAATAACGCCCCATGTAATGGTGGTGGGGGCGTTTATGGGCGTTTTTTTTCAATTTTTTTTAAAAATAACGCCCCACTACGGATGGTCTTATGACAGTTAATGGAGTTTCATCATTTTTGTTTAGCACATGTGACATGTCGTTACAAACCAAAGATGACAATTAGTTTGGTTAGCTTAAGAAAATTGTTAAAGAGCAAGTGGTTGGGTTTCAAGATGAAGTCACCGTCAAAGATATAATAATAGAATAATTTGACGTTTTATTCATTAATGTTTGACTACATGTTGTGAGTTAAAACAAATAGGTTAATAAAGTACCAAGTTGGCCGTTTGTGTAGGATCGGTACATGCCGACAAACAAATTTTGTAAACAAACCGTTGTATATCTACTATTTGACCCAACATGGTGGCGGTCAGCAACAACAACCTTCAATAGCAAACTTTCAAAACTCCACACCATCAACACCTCGTGTGTGCCGTATAAACCCCCTAGAAGCTTTATCACGTCACATCAGCGTCATGTCACATAGGTGACTTTGAAGCTACTCACTTTAACTTGCATACTGTAGAAATTTATGATTCAAACACAAAATACAAAACAACACAAGAAATAGCGACAAAACAGGTGACAAAATCTTATTAAACCAACCCAAAAGGTTTTCCCCACAAATACCCAGAGATCTTACAATCGTAAGATCAAAACAATACAAGATACAAAAAGTATCTAGATGATCATCCATTGACTGATGATCATCAACAGAACAATACAAACAATACAACTAGACAATCTCTCAGATACAGATGAGAGATTGTTTATAAAAGCTCCAAATGAAACCCTAGCAGAGAGAAGAAAGAAAGGATACAAGTTACAACTAAACAATGAAAGAGATGAACAAGGCTTTTATACAATGAAACTTAGAAGTTTCACTTTAGTCCAAAAATATAGCTTGAGATGATCGGAGTCCCTTGAAAGTTACACTTAAGCCCTTGAGATATTTTGATCTGTCGCAACAATCATAACAACTAACAAACTTATCAGTATAGAGAGCCCAATATCTGAGCCCAACATATGTAAGCCCAAACATAATAAATAACAACCCAATGAATGACCAAATATCACAACATTTTAACATCCCCCCTTCATTCATTTGGCTTAAACATATCTTTTAATCCCAGTTTCTTACAAAAGTCTTCATGTTGAACAACACTAAGACCTTTGGTAAAAATATCTGCAAGTTGACTTTCTGAGTCAACTTTAGTGGGACTAACCAATTCAAAGTGCTTGGTCCTTTCATGAAATACTGGATTAGCTGCTATTGACATAGCAGCTTGACTATCACATTTTAAAATCATAGGTAAAACTATAACTAACAGACAACTCAGATAACAAATTTCTTAGCCACATAAGCTCACAAGTAGCAGAACATATTGCACGATATTCAGCTTCTGCAGTTGACCTAGAAACAGTGCTTTGTTTCTTGCTTTTCCAAGAAACAAGACACCCTCCCAAGAAAATACAAAAGCCAGTTACTGATTTCCGAGTAGACAAGCACTTTCCCCAGTCATAATCAGCAAACCCATACAAGTCTAACTTTGACACTTTTCTTAAAACTTAGTCCTTTACTAGGACTTTGCTTTAAGTACCTTAACAATCTTAAAGCCAAATTTAAGTGCACTTCTTTTGGACTGTGCATAAACTGGCTTAAAAACTGAACGGTGTAACTTATATCAGGTCTTGTTAGAGACAAGTATATTAGTTTCCCAATCAGTTTTTGAAAACCAGTTACATTTTTAAGTAACTGTTGATTTTTATCAATTTTAGAAGTGACCAAGTAACTTTGTTATATTGCTGTATTAACAGGTTTGCAACCTAAATATCCAAACTCATTTAAAAGTTCCAAACAATATTTTCTTTGACTAAGACAAACACTCTTTTTATCATATAACACTTCAATACCAAGAAAATATTTTAACACTCCTAAATCTTTAATTTTAAAGGTTTCATTCAAGACATGTTTAATTTTTTTAATCTCATCATCAGAATTACCTGTTACAACAATATCATCAACATATACTAACAAAAACACAGTCACACTCTTTTTAGACAAGATAAACAAAGAATAATCACATTTGCTTTGTATAAAGCCAATGTTTAACAAGACATCAGTCAACCTTTTATTCCATTTCCTAGGCACCTGTTTAAGTCCATACAAGGACTTAACAAGCTTGCAAACTTTAGACTCATTCTTAGAATAATACCCTTGGGGTAACTTCATATACACATCTTCAGTAATAGTGCCATGCAAGAAAACGTTATCTACATCAAGTTGGTATAAAGGCCAATCAAAATACACAGCTAAGGTTATAACAGTTCTAACAGTTACCATTTTGACCACAGGTGAGAAGGTCTCTCCAAAATCAAGACCTTCTCTTTGATTAAAACCCTTAGCAACTAATCTGGCTTTAAACCTTTCTACTTCTCCACTTGACTTGTATTTAACCCTAAATACCCATTTACACCCAATAGCCTTTCTGCCTTGAGGAAGATCAGTTAGAACCCAGGTATTATTTCTGAACAAAGCTTCCATTTCTTTGTTCATTGCCTCTACCCACCTGGGATCATTAGCTGCTTCCTCATAACTAGAAGGCTCAACTGTTTTATTCAATGAAGTAGTAAAGCACAGATTATCAACAGACAAACATGAATAATTAACAACTTTATCCAAACTATACTTAACCTTACTATTTAGCACAAAATTTTCAAATCTTTTTGGCAAAACAACATTTCTATTTGACCTCCTAAGAGTAGAAACAGTTCCCTCAGATGGGTTGATCTCATCATTTGAAGTACTAGTGTCCTCTGCCCTACCAGATCCTTCACTACTACTACTTTCATCTCCAATTCTGGAATGTTGATGTTCAACATTACTTGGAGTGGCAGATGTAGAGGGGATTAGTTGCTGATCATCACCAGTAACCTCATGAGATTCATGACTCCCCTCTTCATCATTGGGAATTATAGGATTAGTGGTTAATGCTTCAATACTATCAAAAAAATTCAAATGATTCACATTATCAGTTAAAGTTTTATCTTGATTGGTTAACCGATTTGATTTATAAGGAAAGACAGTTTCATAAAACTTTACATCTCTAGAATAAAATTCTTTTTTATTATCTAAATGTTAAAATTCTTGTATTTATCCAGTATAAATGTGCCTTTTATATTTCCTTTATGTTTTTTATTTCCTTTTATTTTTAACCTTTTATTTATTTTGGTTGTGAGGTTTGGGCTATCAAGGACGGGCTGCTGGCTTTGGGTTCTATCAAGGTGGATTGCTGACTTGGGCTTATAGCCGTTGCGTCCTGTTGGTTGCCAGCCTGGGCTCCTGTGTTGTCGCTTAGGGTTTGGCAAAATAAAAGGAGGGCTTGGTCCCTTGGCTTATTCATTCGAGCATCTCATTCTCTTGCTGATCATTTCGCTGCTCTCTGGCTTGTCTCCCTATTCTCACACGTACATTCGTGAGTCTAGGGTTTGTCTATTACTTGTACAGATCATCCTGTTGGAGATCTTTTTACTCTTTGTTCGTTGTTAATCTGTGATGACAGATTCGTTCAATCATTGTAATTGATACTGAGTTTTCATAATAAAACCATTTGATTCTTGAGTTCTGACATGGTATCAGAGCTCCGAGGTTGAATTGGTGCTCTGGTGTTCTTCCGCTGCTTCTTACTTAATCAACAGGCTTCCTTCCTCTGTGCTGCATGGTTGTTCTCCTTATGAAATGCTTTTTGGTTTTAAACCTTCTCTTGATCACTTGAAAGTGTTTGGTTGCCTTTGTTTCTTCACCACTTTAGACAATTCTGATAAACTTGAGGAACGTGCTGAAAAATGTGTTTTTATGGGGTATTCTAACTTTAAAAAGGGGTATAAGGTTTGGAGTTTGGACCAAAGAAAATTCATTTTTTCCAGAGACGTCAGTTTTCATGAAACTGTTTTCCCTTTTAAAAATAAGTCTCCTGATCAAATTAATACAAACTTGTTAAACCAACTAAACTTTTTTGACAACCTTGATCCTTCAAGTGATACAAATCCCAATGATGAAGAGAAGGGTGCCGCTGACTCAACTACTGTGACTCAGCAACACAGTGATGCAGTTGAGTCAACTATTGATAGTGACACTCAACAATCATCAGGCATTGATGATGTGTCTGGGCATAATGAGTCTATAGGTGTTACAACTGAACCTGTGAGGGCTGAGTCTAGTAGTGTTCATGATGAGTCAAACCTTCCTGAGGGTACTCAAAACATTAGAAGATCTACTAGGTCTGCCTCGGCCCCTAAAAGATTTGATGACTTTATTGTTGGGAATGCTAAATATAGTTATGATAAAGTTGTTGATTATTCCAATCTGCCTAGGGAAAATGTTTGTCTAGCTGCCAATATAAATAAAATTATTGAACCACAAACTTATAAAGAAGCTCTTAAAGATAAAAGGTGGATTGATGCTATGAATGATGAATTGTCTGCTCTATATAAGAACAATACCTGGGATATTGTGGATATCCCTAGTGGTACTAAACCTATTGGTTGTAAGTGGGTGTTTAAAGTAAAGTACAAATCAACAGGTGAAATAGATAGATTTAAAGCTAGGCTAGTGGCTAAGGGATTTAACCAACGTGAAGGGATTGATTTTGAGGAAACATTCTCCCCTGTTGTCAAAATGGTTACAGTTCGATGTGTTATTAGTCTATCTGTTCAAAACAACTGGCCCCTATACCAACTTGATGTGAACAATGCCTTTCTTTATGGCAATCTTAGGGAAGATGTCTATATGAAACTACCAGATGGATTAAATATTAATCAACAAAATAAAGTGTGTAAGTTGAACAAATCTTTATATGGGTTAAAACAAGCCCCTCGTATGTGGAATGAGCGGCTTGTTCAAACCTTAGTCAAAATTGGGTTTGTGCAATCTAAATGCGACCATTCCATGTTTATTAAGTCCGAAAAATCTGTCTTTATTGTCCTCTTAGTGTATGTTGATGATATTGTGTTAACAGGAAACTGTGAACAGGAGATAAATAAAATCAAGAGTCTTTTGAAAAATGAATTTTTGATCAAAGATCTCGGTTTACTAAAGTACTTTCTTGGAATAGAAGTAATCAAATCTAATAACGGTGTTTGTCTTTCTCAAAGAAAGTATTGCATGGACTTGTTAAATGAATATGGGATGAGTGGTAGTAAGCCCAATAGTTGTCCCATTAATCAAAACCATGTTTTGACCAACATGACACTCAATAACTCAAAACCTGTTGATACCACGCAGTATCAAAAACTAATAGGTAAACTCATTTACCTATCTCACACTAGACCAGATATTGCTTACTCTGTTCATTATTTATCTCAGTTTATGCATAAGCCTACTGAGGCTCACACTCAAATCGCTTTCAAAGTGTTAAGATACCTAAAAGGTGCTCCTGGCACTGGGATCCTGTTTACAAAAGGCAACACTTTCCAGTTAACTGCGTTTGCAGATTCAGACTGGGCAAAATGTATGGACAGCCGAAGGTCTGTCACAGGTTTTTGCATCTTTCTTGGTGGATCATTGGTTTCATGGAAAAGCAAAAAACAAAGTGTAGTTTCTCGGTCCTCTGCCGAGGCCGAATACAGGTCCATGTGCAGTGCCACGCGCGAAGTATTGTGGCTGCTGAATATCTTAAGAGAACTTCATGTTGATGTGAAAATTCTGGTTGTATTGAAGTGCGATAACACTGCAGCATTGTCCATTGCTGCCAATCCTGTCTTTCATGACCGAACTAAGCACTTCAAAGTTGATTTATTCTTTCTAAGAGAGAAAATTGCATCAGGGCTGATCAAAACTCAAGGTGTTAAGACTGAGCATCAGCTAGCTGACATATTTACTAAAGGCTTACTCCCAAAGACTCATTTTGAAATGTGTAAGTCGCTAGGTCTGTCCAATCTTTTTGCACATTTAAACTGAGGGGGGGGGTGTTAAAATTCTTGTATTTATCCAGTATAAATGTGCCTTTTATATTTCCTTTATGTTTTTTATTTCCTTTTATTTTTAACCTTTTATTTATTTTGGTTGTGAGGTTTGGGCTATCAAGGACGGGCTGCTGGCTTTGGGTTCTATCAAGGTGGATTGCTGACTTGGGCTTATAGCCGTTGCGTCCTGTTGGTTGCCAGCCTGGGCTCCTGTGTTGTCGCTTAGGGTTTGGCAAAATAAAAGGAGGGCTTGGTCCCTTGGCTTATTCATTCGAGCATCTCATTCTCTTGCTGATCATTTCGCTGCTCTCTGGCTTGTCTCCCTATTCTCACACGTACATTCGTGAGTCTAGGGTTTGTCTATTACTTGTACAGATCATCCTGTTGGAGATCTTTTTACTCTTTGTTCGTTGTTAATCTGTGATGACAGATTCGTTCAATCATTGTAATTGATACTGAGTTTTCATAATAAAACCATTTGATTCTTGAGTTCTGACACTAAACTCCACAATTTGTAACCTTTTTTAACATTTGAATAACCAATCAAGATACACTTTTCAGCATTAAAAGAAAACTTATCCAAATCATTTAGAATAGTACTAAAGCATAAACAACCAAAGATCCTAAGGTGAGCAAGAGAGGGTTTAAAACCAAACATTAATTCATATGGACGTTTTCCTAGAAGCACAAATGAAGGTAACCTGTTGATAAGATAAACAGCAGTCAACACACCATCAGACCAGAAACTAAGTGGAACACCACTTTGGAACAACAGAGATCTTGCCAAATTTAAAAGATGTCGATGTTTTCTCTCAACCACACCATTTTGTTGTGGTGTGTAAGAGCATGATGTTTGATGTAAAATGCCTTTAGATTTACAAAAACTATCCATTTTACTATTTACAAATTCAGTGCCATTATCACTTCTAAAGATCTTGACCTTTTTCTTAAACTGAGTTAGTATTAACTCATAAAAGTTTTCAATATTTTCAAAAACCTCCATTTTATTTCTTAACAGATAGCACCAAACAGTTCGAGAATAATCATCAACTACAGTTAAAAAGTATTTGAACCCATCTCTACTAGTGACCTTATAAGGTCCCCAAACATCTAAATGAACAATGTCACCTACATTTTTTGTTTTATGTTCACTTAATGGAAAAGGAACCCTGACTTGTTTGGCCCTATGACAAGTTTCACATGGATGTTTAACAACATCAGCAACACCTAATTCACCTTTTAAAATCGACAAGATCTGGTCAGCAGGATGCCCTAACCTATTATGCCATAAATTACTGTTGTTCAGACTATTAAAACACAAATTAACAGAATTACCATCTTTATTAACAAAGTATAGACCATTATCCTGTTTACCAGTCACCAGGATTCTCCTTGATTTCGAATCCTGAAGTAAACAAGTGTTTTCATTAAAAACAACAGTGATTTTACTATCTTTAGACAATTTATACACAGATAAAAGATTAACACTGTAATCAGGAACAAAAAACACATCATTCAAAATGACCCCTTTAGCAAGCTTTATACTACCCATTTTAGACACTTTAGCTTTAGTTCCATTAGGATGAGACACAGTTAAGTCATATTCAGACACATCAATACAATCAAACATATCTTTATCAGTTTTGACCATGTGCTGGTTAGCACCAGAATCAACAATCCAATTATAATCGAAACCAAAATTAATTAAGCTAGAACAACATACAAATTTGCCTAAGGAATTAAAAAACATAACTAGACTCACCTCCCATATTAGAACTCTGAGGATCAGTACTAGTTTTTTCACCAACAAGACTCAAAAGTTTAGCAACCTGTTCTGGAGAAAAAGGAGATACAGAAGGTACAGAAGACACATTTGATTTGTTATTTGAAAATTTTTTCCCAACCTGACCTCCAGACTTCTTTTTGAACCCTGGAGGGTACCCAACCAACTCAAAACATCTATCAACTGTATGACCAAGCATATTACAGTGAGTACACTTAAGGTTAGGATTAGGACCTCTAAACACCTTCTTTTTTTGCTCTACAGATTGATTAGCTTTTGAAACAAAAGACACATTTTGATTTTTTGTTCCTATACTTGCATTTCTATGTGATTCTTCTCTGGATACAATTGAGAAAGCAACTTTGACTGAAGGTAATGGCTCTCTAGTTAACAAGTTTGTTCTTACAGGTTGATAGACATCATCTAAACCCATAAGAAACTGCATTAGTTTAATTAAGGTAGAAAAGTCATTATAGTCTTTTGCAGCTTGACAAGAACATGTAGGCAGTTGAAGCACAACATTAAAATGCTTCCACATTGTATTTAGTCTATGATAATATTCAGAAACAGAACTACCACTTTGAGTAATACAATTGATTTTTTTTATACAAATCATACACTATAGAGCCATCAACTTTATCATAAGTTTCTTTCAGATCTGTCCAGACTTCAGAAGCTAATTTTGAAAAAACTTGTCCTAAGTATAATTCTTCAGAAACAGAATTTAACAACCAACTTAAGACAACTGAATTGCATCTGTCCCACTGACCACTTAAAACAGCATCCTCAGAATTCTTTTTACATTTTCCATCTATGAAACCAAATTTGTTTTTGGCTTCTAAAGCCAATTTCATAGCACTAGACCAGACCCTATAGTTTTCAGTTCCTTTTAATTTTATACCAACAATAGTCAAGGAACTTGAGTCACTAGGATGTAAAAACAATGGATCTCCTATATCCAACTTACTAATCAATGTCTGAGAAGGACCAGCATTATCACCCATGATGACAAAACAAACAAGATACAATCACAAGCACCAACAAGATACAACCAAGATACAGACAACAGAAGTTATTAACAAATAACAACTCACAGAACAACAGACAATATAGATGCAAACAAAAATACCCTAGGGCGAAGCTGTATCAGTGTCCAGATTCCAGGTTCATCACTTATAGTGCCTGGACAAGTCTTAATACAGGAGCCACACACTAAGACAATGAACAAAAAAATAGCTGTGAATAGACAAGAAATCAACAAAAACAGATAATAAACAGCAACAAAACAAACAAGTACTCACAGAACAGACAAGAAGTCAACAATAACAACCAATCAAAGGTGCCGGTCCTCACTACCCCGACTTCAGCTAACCAACAACAGAAATAAAAGGAGTATAAGAACAATCTTACAGTGGGAGCAAAAAAACCTTCAAATAATATCAGATCTGTAAATTAACAGATCCAATATAGACAATAACCAAACAACACTGCTGGTCAGTTTGCCCTAAATCTTCAAGGATTTAGAGACCAACGCAGAGTGTGAAACCGTCGGAAGAGGAGAGATCTTCCACAAGAACCAAGAAACCCTAACTAGGGTTTCAGTCGCTCGAGTACAGACAACAGCGCTCCCAAGATCCAGAAGATCTATTCTACACCAACAACAGATTTGCAACCTTAGAAAGATCAGAAGCAAACCTAACACAAGAACAACACATAAATCAGATTAACAGCGGAAATAAGAACAGATCAAGAGCATTTAGCTCTGATACCATGTAGAAATTTATGATTCAAACACAAAATACAAAACAACACAAGAAATAGCGACAAAACAGGTGACAAAATCTTATTAAACCAACCCAAAAGGTTTCCCCCCCAAATACCCAGAGATCTTACAATCGTAAGATCAAAACAATACAAGATACAAAAAGTATCTAGATGATCATCCACTGATGATCATCAACAGAACAATACAAACAATACAACTAGACAATCTCTCAGATACAGATGAGAGATTGTTTATACAAGCTCCAAACGAAACCCTAGCAGAGAGAAGAAAGAAAGGATACAAGTTACAATTGAACAATGAAAGAGATGAACAAGGCTTTTATACAATGAAACTTAGAAGTTACACTTTAGTCCAAAAATATAGCTCGAGATGATCGGAGTCCCTTGAAAGTTACACTTAAGCCCTTGAGATATTTTGATCTGTTGCAACAATCATAACAACTAACAAACTTATCAGTATAGAGAGCCCAATATCTAAGCCCAACATATGTAAGCCCAAACATAATAAATAACAGCCCAATGAATGACCAAATATCACAACATTTTAACAATACAATGGTTTAAAGCTTTCATCATCATTTCCTAATTATTATTTTTTATTTAAATTTAAACATTATTTAATTTTGATATATTAATTTAAATTTAAATAACATAAAAAATATAAAACTCATAATTTAAATAAAAAAAATACAATGTCACTAGAAAAATACAATGCTTAAAAGGATAAACTAGGTTAAACTAAAAATACACATCATCACTCGTCGTCTTGTAAGGACCTGCAAAAATGTCCATAAACGACCCGTAAGTGAAAACCCGGACCCCTGAAACCCTAATCCTCATGAAAAACCAAGAAAACCAGAAAATTTGGTTTCTGGCGGGCCGCGTAAACCATGAGGCAAGGTTACGCGGGCCGCGAGAGGACATCTGGAAACCAGGACGCGTTCCAGGCCACGTGTCGCACACGTGGCGGACCTACAGGTGACACGCTAGCCCTACACGTAGACTAGGGGCCCTCGCGGGCCGCATAAAATATATGTTAAGGTTTACGCGGGCCGCGTAAAACCTAAAAACTTGCTATAAATTGCCTGTGCATGGGACTTCCTTCTGTGTTCGAAATTTCAGTTTCAAAACGTCCCAATTGTGCTGAAAACGAGTATTACAATATCGAGGCGCTGCTACGAATACAGGGTATTAACTCGATCACTGCTACGATACAATGTCCGATCGATTGAAACCGATCCGATGGATGTTTAAGTGCTGCCCGTATTTGGGCTATACTTTGTCATTCGTCGTAAGGGTTTTGATTTCGTGAGTTTATCGTAAAAGAGTTGTATGAAGTTACTGACCTAGTTTCGTATCCATTGTTATTTTAACTAGGTTACACGGCTAAAATCAGTAGGCACGGTTCTGTCCAAACTAAACTTGCAATGTGAGTCATTCTCTTTTTATCAAGTTGTTTTCCCAAAACTCTATTTGTTTTCAAAAGTTATAATTAGAAGGATTAAGTCTTGGTTATCTTGAATCACTGGCAAGTAGGGTATTGTGCACATTACTAATCTCTCACGGTTAGGTTAACAAACCTAACAGTGATAATCATCACTACTTGGGTGAAAGAACCCAATAGTGGTATGACCATCGTCACCAGGGTGTGACACGGCGCCAGATAAAAATAAGATAATAGCCATTGTAATCGCTCTTATGCTGTAATTTATAACTATGTGTCGTTTTATTAAAATCGAGTGACTCGCCAGTATTTCCCCGCTGATAAAATATTTTTAAACATGTTTCAGGTGACTTACTGTGAATCAAGGAAAAAGTGCTACGGAGCACGGACAAGCTTGAAGTGGTGGCTTAGTAAAATAAATAAACATGTTTTGTAAAACAAGGGATTTCCTCGTGAAATTACCTTTACTGTAAATTATGGGGTTTGTCCCAATTTGTGAAATAAAATAATTGGGCATTTTCAAGTTTTAAAAGATCCTGTAAAACTTCCGCTGTCAAATCAAATAATAAATACCACGGGTTTTCTGTCCCGCGGCTCCTGGACCGGGTCACACCAGGACGGGGGTCGTGACAGAAAAATGTGGTATCAGAGCCACTGATTTAAGCCAATTAAGTATTTAGAAATACTTAATTTTCTGATTGTCATTTTGTGATTCTGTGAAAATTTAACTTACAATAAATAAAATTTTAACTTAAATTTGTGTGTGTTTCTTCATGTATATTATCAGCATGAATGAACTGTCAGAGGCACTCCAAAACATTTCTATCCATAGCACAGATATGGATACCACAGGAAACCCATCTGGCTATCTGGCAGATACGGAGGAACCACTAACTTTCCAGGCCCAGGAGAAACCAAAGCCGAAAAAGAGGAGGAGGATTTTGGACTGGAAACGTGGGCGCATGAAGAAACCAGCTGCACAGAAGATTAAAAAGACTGAGGACCCAAAGGATAAAGGAAAAGGAAAAGAGATCGCGTGAAAGTTCCGGGCAAGCTCAAGAAATGCCACCATGGGAGGAGCTAGATCGCAAGCTGGCAAATAGCGACCTCATCGGACCTGCCGATGAAAATCTCTTTAATTACCCAGCTGAATCACAATTTCCAGTTAATTTGGAACCTGCTATCCCCGATCCTTTTGTCAACCCCCGACCTCTACAAGGAGAGCTGGAAGAATGGTGGACAACTGACTGGCAATTTCAGAATCTCTTGAATAACCCTAACACCTATTTCCCCCAGTTTGACCCTGAGCCTGCACCAAACCCACCTATGAGCACAGAAAACTTGGCTGAACTCCGTCATTACGGCGAGGAGCTGGTGGAGGCAGGAAATAGAATTAGGGATGCGGGAGAGAGAATCACCTGGAAATACGACGAGAGGGAACGTTGTTTCTGAGATGCCAGCTGATTGGGGTGGTGTGGTTGTGCGACTGTGTGTTTAATAATAATAAAATAACAAATAATAAAAATATAATCATGTAAAATAACTTAAAATAAAACTTTTGTAATATATCGGGTGTGTACGGATGCATACTAAAATATATATAAAATACGAAAGTCGCAAAGTCGACAATTTTGGGCTATACGTGTTGACGTGCTTATGTGTGATTGTTTTATTATGTCTGGTTGTTATTTATTTTGTGCTAATAACTTATATATATTGTTAATTATCAGATGGACCACGCTGTTAATGAACCAGTTAATGAAGTTAACCCATCCGAGCAAAACAATGAGGATCACTTTCTTAATAGGCAAGATATAGAAAATATCGTCGCCCAGGGAATAGCCAATGCTATCCCAGCAATCGTCGCTGCTGTTAAAAGCCCTGTTGAACCTTCGCAAGCTAACCCCAGTAAACGCACGCGCGACGATAATTTCAGTAACAATGTTAACGGAGGCGGCAATAATAACGACAACATAATTCAGGCTCCAATACTTAAGAAAATGAAAGTTGCAACACCTGGTTGCACTTACAAGGAATTTCTTGCCTGTAAACCAGTCGAATTTGCAGGCAACGAAGGGGCAACTGCTGCACTGCGTTGGTTAGAGAAAACCGAGGCAGTAATTAAAATAAGTAAATGTGCCGAGGAAGACAAGGTCATGTATGCGTCTCATCTTTTTAAAGAAGGAGCGTTAGAATGGTGGAACACAGTACTACAAGCCAAAGGAAGTGATGTGACTTATGCCATGAATTGGGAAGAATTTAAGAGTCTAGTGGAAAGAAAATTTTGTCCCGAATATGAAAAGGAACAAATGACAAATAAGTTCCTGAATCACCGGATGGTGGATGTTGACTGTCGAGGGTATACTTCGACATTCTTCGAATACGCTAGAATTGTACCAACTCTGGCTTCGCCAGAACCGGTACTTATTTCTCGCTATATTTGGGGTTTGATTAGCGAGATTCGGGATATCGTCAAAGATGCGAGACCCCGCACTATTGACGATGCAGTGGAACTAGTCAACACCTTAACTGACGGGCTGGTACGCACGAGAGAAGAAAATCAGAAGAAGGAATTGGCCCAAAAGATTACCCAAGGATTCCGTGTGGGTAATAATAGTAGTAATTTCAAGAAAAAGGGAACTGGGCAATCTTTCACTGCTCCATTTTGCAGTACCTGTAAAAGGAAGCATTTTGGAAAATGTAAGGGGTACTGTAACTTCTGTAAGATTCTGGGGCATCAAGAAGAAGATTGCAGGAGGAAGAAATCAACAATCTGCTTCAATTGTGGAGAAGCTGGACATTTTAGACCAGACTGCCCTAAACTGGTCAAACCAGCTGACAACAAGGCCAAACCAGCTGAAGTAACTAATAAGAAGAACGCAAGAGCCTTTCAGCTGAGTACGCAAGAAGCAGAACTGATTCCCGACGTAATAGCTGGTACGTTTCTGGTAAACGACGTTTATGCGAAAGTATTATTTGACTCTGGTGCAAACCAAAGTTTTAAAAACACTTCGTTCTGCCAAGCTCTTAATATACCTTTAACTAAACTTAGGCAGATTTTTACGGTAGAAACCGCAGATGGTAATTCTGTTCACATAGATAAGGTTTTGCAAAAAGGAAAAATAGAACTCTTAGGCCATAAATTTTCTGCAAATCTGTTACCTATGAATTTAGCTAGATTCGATGTGGTGTTAGGAATGGATTGGTTAGTAGCCAACCATGCTCGAATCCTCTGTGATAAGAATTCCATAGAAATTCATACACCCACAGGAGAAATAGTGGTGATTACAGGAGATAAGCCACGTAAGCCAATGAAATTCATTTCAGTAATGAAAGTGGCCAGTTATTCAAGAAAACAAGGATTAGTGTATATGATTTCAGTAAACATTAACGCTAAAAGTAAGGAACTTAAGGAAATTCCAGTAGTATCAGAATACCCGGATGTATTCCCAGAAGAACTACTTGGATTACCACCCGATAGGGAAGTAGAATTTAGAATTCATCTAATTCCTGGAACTACACCGATAGCCAAGGCACCTTATCGGTTAGCACCCACCGAAATGTTAGAATTGAAAAAGCAGTTAGATGAATTGCTCAGTAAAGGATTTATACAACCTAGTTCATCCCCTTGGGGAGCCCCAGTGTTGTTTGTGAAAAAGAAAGATGGTTCAATGAGAATGTGTATTGATTATAGGGAATTAAATAAGGTTACCATTAAGAATCGATACCCATTACCTAGGATTGATGATCTTTTCGATCAACTTCAAGGAGCTAGATACTTTTCTAAGATAGACTTGCGATCCGGGTACCATCAGTTGAAAGTACAAGAAGAAGACATACCTAAAACTGCTTTCAGAACTAGGTATGGTCATTACGAGTTTACAGTTATGCCATTTGGACTAACAAATGCTCTTGCAGCATTTATGGATATGATGAATAGGATCTGTAAACCGTATTTGGATAAATTCGTAATTGTCTTCATCGACGATATACTTATTTATTCCAAAAGTCAGGACGAGCATTGTGAGCATTTACATGCACTCTTAACCCTGTTAAGAAAGGAAAAGCTTTACGCCAAATTCTCGAAGTGTGAATTTTGGCTACAGGATGTACAATTTTTGGGACACATGGTGAATCACGAAGGTATTCACGTAGATCCCTCCAAAATAGAAGCAATCACCAAATGGAAGGTCCCGCAATCAGCTATGGAAGTTAGAAGTTTTCTAGGATTAGCCAGATACTATAGACGATTTATTAAGGATTTCTCTAAGATAGCAGTACCATTAACTAAGCTAACCTGTAAAACAGTTAAGTTTGAATGGGGACCTAAGCAAGAAGAAGCTTTTAAGATTTTAAAGCAAAGGTTAACAAATACTCTAATTCTAGCCTTACCAGAAGGGACAGAAGATTTTGAAGTTTAATGTGATGCTTCTAAGCTAGGATTAGGATGTGTGCTAATGCAACGCAAGAAGGTAATTGCGTACGCCTCAAGGCAATTGAAGAAGCACGAGGAAAATTATACGACACATGACTTAGAATTAGGATCGATAATTTTTGCCCTTAAGATTTGGAGACACTATCTGTATGGAAGTAAGTTTACTATTTATACAGACCATAAAAGCTTAAAGTACATATTTGGGCAAAAAGAACTGAACATGAGGCAAAAGAGATGGATGGAAATTCTAAGTGACTACGACTGTGATATTCAATATCACGAAGGAAAAGCAAATGTAGTCGCAGATGCCTTAAATCGTAAGTATCATGAAAAACAAAACTGAGTTCGTGCTCTTAGATTAAATCTACAGTTAGATTTAATGGAACAACTGAAGAACATTCAAGAAACAGCAATCAAGGATGATGCTGAAAGAATGAAAGGAAGGATAAAAGAATTAGAACAAGGAACTGATGGACTTTGGAGATTCCACAAGAAAAGAATTTGGGTACCTAAGCAAGGAAATTTAAGAAACAAAATTTTAGAGGAAGCCCATAAATCTAGGTATACCATGCATCCTGGTAACAATAAGATGTACCAAGATTTAAGAAACAATTTTTGGTGGATCGGTATGAAAAAGGACATAGCTAGATACGTTTCTAGGTGCCTAACTTGTTCACAAGTTAAAGCAGAACACCAGAAACCCTCAGGTCTACTACAACAATTAGAAATGCCTGTATGGAAATGGGAACTAATAACCATGGACTTTGTTACTAAGTTACCCAAAACCAGAAAAGGTAACGACGCAATCTGGGTGATTGTGGATTGGTTAACCAAATCAGCCCATTTTCTACCCATGAAAGAAACCTTTGGCATGGAAAGATTAGCAAAGTTGTACGTAGACGAAGTAGTATCACTACATGGAGTCCCACTCTCCATTGTATCAGATAGAGATAGTCGCTTCACTTCACATTTCTAGACAAGTTTCCAGGAAGCAATGGGGACCCGATTGAACTTAAGTACTGCATACCATCCCCAAACAGACGGACAAAGTGAAAGGACGATCCAAACCCTGGAAGACATGCTTAGAGCATGTGTTATAGATTTTGGTGGAAACTGGGATGACCACCTACCTTTAATTGAATTCTCCTATAACAATAGTTATCATGCAAGTATTGAAGCTGCCCCGTTTGAAGCACTGTATGGACGAAAGTGTAGAACTCCAGTTTGCTGGGTAGAAATAGGAGAAAGCCAATTATCAGGTCCTGAAATTGTACAAGAAACCACCGACAAGATAACTCAAATCAAGGAAAGACTGAAGACGGCTCGAGATCGTCAGAAAAGTTATGCAGACAATCGATGCAAGCCGCTGGAATTTCAAATTGGAGACAAGGTACTCTTGAAAGTTTCTCCTTGGAAAGGGGTAGTCCGATTCGGAAAGAAAGGAAAGCTAAGTCCAAGGTATGTAGGACCCTTCCCAGTAATCCAGCGAATAGGCCCGGTCGCCTATCGCTTACAACTACCAGAAGAGTTAGCCGGGGTACATGACGTATTTCATGTATCCAACCTCAAGAAATGTTTATCTGACGAATCCCTGGTAGTACCTCTTCAAGATATAGAGGTAAATGAAAAGTTAAAATTCGTAGAGAAACCACTTCAGATAGAAGACAGAAAGATTAAATTCCTTAAACACAAAAGATTGGTACTTGTCAAAGTCAAGTGGGATTCGAAAAGAGGACCCGAGTATACCTAGGAGCTGGAATCGGAAATGAAGCGAAAGCATCCTCACTTATTTCTATAAATCTCAAGGACGAGATTTTAAATAAGGTAGGGAGGATATAAGGACCTGCAAAAATGTCCATAAACGACCCGTAAGAGAAAACCTGGACCCCTGAAACCCTAATCCTCATGAAAAACCAAGAAAACCAGAAAATTTGGTTTCTGGCGGGCCGCGTAAACCATTAGGCAAGGTTACGCGGGCCGCGAGAGGACATCTGGAAACCGGGATGCGTTCCAGGCCACGTGTCGCACACGTGGCGGACCTACAGGTGACACGCTAGCCCTACACGTAGACTAGGGGCCCTCGCGGGCCGCGTAAAGTATATGTTAAGGTTTACGCGGGCCGCGTAAAACCTAAAAACTTGCTATAAATTGCCTGTGCATGGGACTTGCTTCTGTGTTCGAAATTTCAGTTTCAAAACGTCCCAATTCTGCTGAAAACGAGTATTATAATATCGAGGCGCTGCTACGAATACAGGGTATTAACTCGATCACTGCTACGATACAATGTCCGATCGATTGAAACCGATCCGATGGATGTTTAAGTGCTGCCCGTATTTGGGCTATACTTTGTCATTCGTCGTGAGGGTTTTGATTTCGTGAGTTTATCGTAAAAGAGTTGTATTAAGTTACTGACCTAGTTTCGTATGCATTGTTATTTTAACTAGGTTACACGACTAAAATAAGTAGGCATGGTTCTGTCCAAACTAAACTTGCAATGTGAGTCATTCTCTTTTTATCAAGTTGTATTCCCAAAACTCTATTTGTTTTCAAAAGTTATAATTACAGGTATTAAGTCTTGGTTATCTTGAATCACTGGCAAGTGGGGTATTGTGCACATTACTAATCTCTCACGGTTAGGTTAACAAACCTAACAGTGATAATCATCACTACTTGGGTGAAAGAACCCAATGGTGGTATGACCATCGTCACCAGGGTGTGACACGGCGCTAGATAAAAATAAGATAGTAGCCATTGTAATCGCTCTTATGCTGTAATTTATAACTACGTGTCGTTTTATTAAAATCGAGTGACTTGCCAGTATTTCCCCGCTGATAAAATATTTTTAAACATGTTTCAGGTGACTTACTGTGAATCAAGGAAAAAGTGCTACGGAGCACGAACAAGCTTGAAGTGGTGGCTCAGTAAAATAAATAAACATGTTTTGTAAAACAAGGGATTTCCTCGTGAAATTACCTTTACTGTAAATTATGGGGTTTGTCCCAATTTGTGAAATAAAATAATTGGGCATTTTCAAGTTTTAAAAGATCCTGTTAAACTTCCGCTGTCAAATCAAATAATAAATACCACGGGTTTTCTGTCCCGCGGCTCCTGGACCGGGTCACACCAGGACGGGGGTCGTGACACGTCTCCTCCTTGCTCACAATCAAACCATAGGTGCTCGGTCAGGTCAGCTTGAAAGTTAAGGTGTGTGTACCTGTCACGTATCCTCGCTCGGATAACTTCTTTTTGAGCGTATGTGAGTAGTGGGTTTGTCGGTTGGTTACATTCATTATAACTCTCTGCACAAAACGCTCTGCCTGAGTCCTCTAATATAATGTTATGCAAGATGATGCATGTATACATGATGTTCTCATTTTACTCTTTTCAAGTATCTTCGACGGTTGTGTCCAGTGGCGGACCCAGGAATTTTTTTCCTGGGGGTGCAGAAATTTGTTAAGGATTGTAGGCCCCTAACTATATAGTATTTTTTTCGGTTCGTTGCGGGTCGTATCGGGTCGGGTTAAAAGGATCAACACGAACCCAACTTGTTTTTAAAACATGTCAACCTGAACACCATCCGGTTTTTTAAAAACAGATCGTGTTAGTTGACCAAAACTTGTTTTTCGTGTCGTGTCAAGAATTGCCAACCATAGTAATATATTCATTCTCAAGTGGGTAAAGATTTCTAGTCCAATTGCAAACAATGATGTAGATAAAATTATAAATAATAAAATGTTTTGAACCTATTAAAAATAAAGATACTTAAAAAAATTGAATATACTGTCTTATCAATTCATTATGACAAAGAAGGTAAAAAATATTATAATTATAATTAAATGCTTGAATCTAAATACAATATAGGTGTGTGGGTCCTGTTAAAAAGCACCACAACCCAAGATCATCATCAACTTCTTTTCCAATATCTTCTTCATTTTAGATATGGCACTTGCAAAGCTTTCCTCTGTAAATAATTTTTCCGGTGAACTTTTTTTTTGTTTTTGCCTCACGTATGCTCCATCATGAAGATTTCAAGGGGTGCGACTACAAATTTTCAAGGGGTGCGAGTGGGATTTTATGCTTAAAAGTTACACTATTTTTGTTTTTCAAGGGGTGCGCCCGCCCCCTTGCTCATAACATAGGTCCGCCGCTGGTTGTGTCACACCCCAACCGATGGCGGAAACATCGGAGTGAGACGAAATAGATTGCTCGAGACTTCATAACACTAATATTTGCGACAAGTATTTAAATAATGAATATCATTTTATTTCTAAAAGTCAATTACATGGATTGGAATCAAATACAACTTGAAATAAAAGAATTACAATACAATCAATATACAAAATTTTGTTGGATCGTTTCCGTGACCCTAAACAGTCAGTAAAGGCAGTTCATCATCATTTACTAAGGCGGAATCAAAGTAAACAATGTCACACAGCTTGTTTCCTTTTCAGTTCTTCTCTATTACTGATTTCCTGAGTCTTTACAATGAATTCTGATGAAATTTTGGCAGCACCTCGACTCTCACACACAGTCCGGTTCGCTTCAAATGACACCACACACGACCTATTTATAGCCGTAGCTAGTTCGCTTGAGATGACACATTTCGGTTTCAAGCGAACTCACATGAGTTGGTTTCGCTTGAACATGACATGATGTCATTTCAAGCGAACTCACCTACAATACCATGTAAACCCTAAATTCTAACCCAATGTGTGTTCGTTCATCCTATCTAGACATAAGACTTGATTAAGACAAAGTTAACAGACATTCAATGCACCAACAGACTCCCCCTTGGATGTTGACGAAGTCTTCGGCGTCAAGTCTTCAGTCTTTGTCTCTCTCCAAATAAATTTATCATTGTAAAAGCTCTCTTCAATCTTTATCTTCAACATTAATCTTCAATCTACCCTTTCATTGTTGATCCAGAATCTTACTCCCCCTTTCGCAGACTCCCCCCTCGATCAGCTAGGGCTCGAATTCTGGTTCAAACTTTATCATTTTCATTGCCATGGGGATTCCTGTTACCTGCATATACTCTACCTAAATATAAGATATATGACAATAACAGTATCAATCCAAACTTACCATTCAACTTTCAGTGTTAGAAATCCACTTAAGTATTCAGGTCCAAGTTAATGACCCTGATTACTCAATTTATCTACCAAGTCCTACTTAATGACCCTGGTTGATCAGCGATAAATCACACTGACATTCAGTTCAATTTGCTTTTCTGAAAATTACAAGTTTCAAGTTAATAAACTTGCTTAAACTTTTCAACTTTCACAAACTAATCATGTTTAGCTCCAAACTCATCATCCAGCCCAGAAACTTCCTGCATCTGCTTCAGTTTGAATCTGAAGATCAACTCTCCACTTTGGTTTGTCAAAAATAAAGCAGAAGTGTAAAATCTTTTTGGATTTTGAATAAGATTCTAAACTAGAAATGAAATACAGAACTAAAATGCAGTAAACATAAACTATTTACAAATATATTTTTGTTTTAGCGTGTTAGGGAATCATATCAGCTATTCGACAAGTCACAAGTACCGTTAAGCTTTTATTTCATATTCAGAATTAAACAATTCGCTTAGATTGTCGATATACTGATCCACTTTAAATTTTCACACAATTTTCAATCTGTCCAGGATACGAATTTAGTGTTTTAGAGACTTAAACTTATACGTGTGTCCCACCTCTTGAATATACTCCCGTATCCAGATCCCAATATTCTGTCTTACAGGTGAGTATACCACAAATGATATCTGTAAGGGAATAAATTATGATCGAAACCGTGAGAGCTCAGGTCAGAACTACCGTTCAGCAGAGAGATCACGAATCGATTTGGGTGTGTCCCCTTTAGAGGATCATTTTTACAACAGCATTGCTAAGCAATTTTATTGTCTTATCATATATGCTGAGGGTGATGCTATGTTTCAAGCATTGCAGAAAGTATTATTCGAGGACTAGGCCAGAACTTCCATTCAGCAGAAGTCCTGGAATAATACCCCAGATATCACTGAGTATAAAGACCTAGTATATCAGAAAAAGGAATCTTTCAAACAAGATTTCAGGGGTTACCTATATATCCAAGTAGTGTTCCCCACGAAATAAGTAAGTAAAGATTTAAGTTTATATCCCGAACAAACCTACTAAATGTGTAAAAACCTATCGGCACATCATCAGCGAGACTGTTTAACATATTTAAACATTCCATTTCTTTAGCATACTGTAACTGTCAAGCCAATGTACTATCATTTTCCCTTTTTACACAAGCTCTTTTCTGGTTTTCTAATGTTTTTGGATTTTAAAAATATCTCATGTTTTTGTATTTTTGTTATTTTTTATTGTTTTTGTATTTTCTGAAAAAAATTACCCTATACCTCCCCCTAAATACCAAAACAAGTAAAAAATCGACAAACCATTGCAGATTGCTTCTCAACATCATCTACAATGTCTCCTTCATCAACACCAATAATCTCCTCCAACACCGATAAAAGCTTCATACTGTCACACCCCGGTTTCCAAGTGTGACCGGTGGGCCCGGTAGGGGAGTATCGTGACGTAGTTGTTATCATCATAGTCAAACAACACAATTTATAAATGCACAGCGGAAGCAAAAAGATAAATATATTACAATCCGAATATAAAGTAATATCCAGTATTACAACGGAAAGTAAAAGATCCACAGGCGGATCGAAATTAAAATGAAATGTTGTTCAACAGACTTTGGACGCCTAGAACGTGCAAGATTCCTTATTAACGCCCTGAGCAGCTTCCAGCCTATTACGTACTTGTACCTGTCACTTAGACTTTGGAAAATACGTCAGTTTTCACTGGTAAATACACTCAACCGACTCATTTGAAAATGTTTATGAAAATGGTTTAGGTGCACAAGGCACGAAAATATTTCGACACTTTGATTAAAATGCACAAGGCAAAATTAATCTTTTATACTTGGGACAAACTATATCTCATGTTATCAGTTTTACATAACTTGCTCTACATACGGGGCCCGGTTCTATGTCGGCTCAAGATTAACCGACACACTACTATTCCCTTATTGGGAATCCCATATTGGGAATCCCATATTGGGTATAATTAATTAATAAGCATATATGTCACACCCCGACTTTCCACGTGTCACCGGTGGGCCCGGTGGGGAGTATCGTGACGTGGTTGGCAACACAATAGTCAAACAACACAATATATAAATGCACAGCGGAAGCAAAAGATAAATATATTACAATCCGAATATAAAGTAATATCCAGTATTACAATGGAAAGTAAAGGATCCACAGGCGGATCTTAAAATACAAATATTGTTCAACAGACTTTAGACGCCTAGAACTTGCAAGGTTCCTTATTAACGTCCAGAGCAGCTTCCAGCCTATTACGTACTTGCAAGGTTCCTTATAAAAAATTGGGAAAATAATAAAATAAAATAATATATATTGTCGTACTCTTTCTGGGGAAGAGTACTCCAGATTCTTATGAAAGGATTATCTCCGAGGATGGGAGAGAGGGTCATTAAAGATTCCGTTGGTAAATTATACCTCATTTTTAATATCGGAAGTTCTTATGAATGAAATCAAAAGCTTGCTAAGCTTATGTTTTACTACAGGTTTATTATCCCTTGCATTAACGTAAAATACTGAGCAGATACAATCGATGCTAAAGGGTAAAGACGTACCTAATGCTATTATTGGGATGCACTGTCTCTGGCATTCAACCGTTAGTTTAGGCGTTTTCTTTCTTATCCATCCCAGACTTAGCTGCTCCTTCCTTGGCAGCCTCAGGGCAATTTGTACTGATGTGGCCCTTTTCACCACAGCTGAAACAGTTTGCATTCTTTATGTCCCTACATTCGTGGGACTGGTGGCCAGTTCTTTTGCAGATGCCACATTGCTTTATCTTTTGGCTTGATCGACACTGTCCCCAGTTTCTTCTTTTGTAGGTTTTGCAAGTCGGCTTCTTGTTGGAATCCAGTTGGTCATTGTTGAACTCGGATTTGCTCTTCTTGGGATTCTGGGAGTTATCCTCCTCCCTTTTACGCTTCCCATCTTCAGAGGCCTTGGCAGCCTTGTTTCTAACCACATCGAGTGTGAGAGATAGCGACAGATCTGCCGCTGACCTGAATGTAGTAGGTCTCGATGCTTTCACACTTGCCTTTATTTCTGGGGATAGACCCCCAATAAAGCGAGCTATTCGTTTTGGTTCCGGTGTGATCAAATAAGGAACCAATCGAGACTTGGTATTGAAACTTGAAAGGTATGCTTGAAAATCTAGGTTCTCCATGACTAATGTCAAGAATTCAGTCTCGATCTTCTCAACTTCATGTTGAGGACAGTAATTTTCTTTGATAAGAGCAACGAACTGATCCCAAGTCATGTTGTACAAAGGGATCTTCCCGGTGGCTTGAATCAACGATCTCCACCAGGCTAAGGCCTCACCCTTAAATGATTGCGACACAAACTTGACCACATCCCTCTCAGCGCATCCGCTGATATCCACAACTGTATCCATCTCGTCTAACCACGTCATACAATCTACAGCTCCTTCCTCCCAAGTGAAATCCCGGGGTTTACATGAAACAAAGTACTTGTAGGAGCAACCCTTATCACGGGGTCCTTGATTCAGTATGATCTGTTGAGACGGATCACTGTGATGATTAGAAGAGTGACGCTCGTCATCTTCCTTCTTGGGTTTATCCTTCTTGGACGGAGGCTTCGAATGCTGTGTAGATAGGGTCCTACTCCGAGTCCCACTATACTCTTCGTACTGCCGCTCTAAGGCCTTTGTAACTGCGTCGTCTACTAACGCTTTTAGTTCAGCACCCGTTAAATTAATTCGGGCGTTATTATTGTTCTCCACTGGGTGGCTATTAATTTCATCTGAGCCAGCCATTTAATTGAACTGTTACATAAAACAAGGACAATAGTTTACTTGGGAGTTTATTATGGAATTGTCTTTTATGGCAATTCATTAACCATGGTAACGGAGACCATATTTGGTTAATTTATTAATCACATTTATTTAGGATTTCTATTATAATTTATCCTAATTATAAAAACAATAATAGTTTTATTAGTGGCACGAAAGGCCTAGTCGCAAGGACATTTATGAAAATTTTAAGCTATGATTTCAGAGAATCAAAGCATTTAGGTTTGAACATAGTTCATTACCTTTTTCGGACAGGGAGTCATCGCTACCACTGTCTTTTGGCTCATGTAGAAATGAGCAAGGCCCGTAGGCACTATATTACCAACGTATGGTCAAAATATGATCATCTTAATTGATGATTTAAACCCATGATTCAGAGATCATTAAGTTGGGTTAGGAATCTTTTGAAGAATCCTATATAAGAATGACATGTGTGATTTTAATGAATCACGTCTGCCAGGAGTGTTAACACATTTTCAGGTATTAACAGGGATACGAATCTTTTAAACAGGTCTTACCATCTTGGCCAGGTCTTTATAATGACACTCAGGCTAGGTTTCACTCTTAAGATTCTTATTCATATGTATACTGGCAGGGAAGGAAGGATATTTATTTTTATTCAGGATCTTTATCATAAATCCTAATTTACAAGTTAATAATAACACAAATGGCCTAGTCGCGTAGACAAGTTTAATTTATAAGCCACGATTTCGGAGAATCGAGGCATTAAGGTTTGAATCAAAGTTCATTACCTTTTCTTGACAGGGAGTTGTAGGCTACCACTGTCTTTAGTCTCAGAGGACATTAACTATAGCCCGTAGGCACTTCCCTTCCAAGGGATGTTTATAATATGATCATCTCATAGGATGATATAAGCCATGATTTCAGAGAATCGAGGCATTTAGGTTTGAATCAAAGTTCATTACCTTTTCTTGACAGGGAGTTGTAGGCTACCACTGTCTTTAGTCTCAGAGGACATTAGTTATAGCCCGTAGGCACTTCATCCTTAAGGGATGATTATTTCAAATAAGGGGATTTAGATTAACCCCCTTTTTTTTAAAAGATGGCCTGTGTGACTTTAACGATTCACAGTTTACCAAAAATGTTAACATACTTACAGATGTTAACAGGGACTGGAATCTTTTGGATAGGTTTTACCGTCTTGGCCATGTCTGCAATGACATTTAGGCTAGGTTTTACCATCTTGGCCATGGCTGTATTGACATTTAGGCTAGGTTTTACCATCTTGGCCATGTCTGTATTGACATTTAGGCTAGGTTTTACCTTTAAGATTCCTTTAATATTTAACGCAGAACAAACCTAAATTGAAATGTTAACAAGGATCTGAATCTAATTGTGGAACTACCGTCTTGGCCCTGTCTTAAAATGACACATGAGCTAGGTCTTGTCCCTTTTAGATATTGTCATTTTATTATAATGGTAGATTTTTATAATATAGGAATGATATTTTTAATATAATCGTTCCTTTAAGATTTAAACAAGTATATGGTTGCCCTAAACGGGTCTTCTAACAGAAAAATGACTTGCCCATGCAAGAGCTAATCCGAAAATAACAAAGGAACCAAATAAGGACAAACAAAACGAATTTGAATTTGTCATATGTTCTTGTCTAGACTCAAGAATGTGCAACTGTGTAACTGAGATTAAACACAAAAGCTAGTGTTTAATTCACTCAGTGTTGGCTCTGATACCAACCTGTCACACCCCGACTTTCCACGTGTCACCGGTGGGCCCGGTGGGGAATATCGTGACGTGGTTGGCAACACAATAGTCAAACAACACAATATATAAATGCACAGCGGAAGCAAAAGATAAATATATTACAATCCGAATATAAAGTAATATCCAGTATTACAATGGAAAGTAAAGGATCCACAGGCGGATCTTAAAATACAAATATTGTTCAACAGACTTTAGACGCCTAGAACTTGCAAGGTTCCTTATTAACGTCCTGAGCAGCTTCCAGCCTATTACGTACTTGTACCTGTCACTTAGACTTTTGAAAATACGTCAGTTTTCACTGGTAAATACACTCAACCGACTCATTTGAAAATGTCCATGAAAATTGGTTTAGGTGCTCAAGGCACGAAGATGTTTTGACACTTTGATTAAAATGCACAAGGCAAAATTAATCTTTTATACTTGATTAAAATGCACAGAGGCAAAATTAATCTTTTATAACTCGGGACAAACTATATTTCATGTTATCAGTTTTACATAACTTGCTCTACATACGGGGCCCGGTTCTATGCCGGTTCATGATTTAACCGACACACCACTATTCCCTTATTGGGAATCCCTTATTGGGTATAATTAATTAATAAACATATGGCATCTGTCAGGTGTATGCCTACACCCCGTGCTTAGGTCGTGGCCATTGCATTTAATGAGTCAAGGATATCCAGGACACGGTCGCATTAATCCCCAATGTTTCAGTCAAGCAATACGAATTAAAACAGGTTATTTGGATTTCCCGACTTATTGGTCTTTGAATCCCATACCTGACCATGCGGTATTTATATTACCGTATCCCAAGCCCGTAATAGGGAAAATAAGTTAAGAGTATTTACCTGAGCTAGCTCCTGTCTTAAATAGCAAGAATTACAATAACTCAGTCGTATTCACTTAAGTAAGCGTAGGTACAATTTACCGAAAGGCTCTAGTCTGGAATGATGGTATAAATAACCAATTAGAATGCTAACGGGTCTTTAATTAAGCCTAAGCTTAGACCGGTTAGTCTTACCGAAAGATACGGTTCAAACGCATGATTAAGCGAAGACCGGATAGAAGGTGATTTAGACCCGACAAGTTCAGAGACTTGCTTAATATGGGTATTTCATACACATTCTGGATTTTGAGATAAAACCGATAAGGTTTGACCCGTTTAGGCTAATTTATGTAAACTAGTTACATAAACTGAACCGAACGCGTAATAAGCGTAACGGGTATACATATGAGCCATTTACAGGTTTCCTAAGTTAATATGCTTCATATATGTTGTGACATCTGTAAGATGTCTTTTATTATGCCCGAAACGAATTTAAACACAAACTATGCCCCGTAGGGGTAGTTTGGTCATTTAAAAGGTTATAAAAGAGTTTAAGTATTTACCTGAGTTACAGGTCTGATGTAATCAGCAAAAATACTTATTTTACTAAGTTATAACAGTAGGGTAAATTATATATGTGAAATTTATCAATCATAACCAAACTATGCACCGTAGGGGCATTTTGGTAATTTCACATAAGTCGTAAAGCTCAAAACTGAAGTCTGAGTTAAACAACTTTTGCTTACTATTAAAATATTATAATTTGCCCAAAATATCAGTAGGTATCAACCCTTGTATGTTTAAAATAGTTCTAGTACATACTATGCGTTAAAAACGCTTAAAAAGGCGATTAGAAGCCATTTCTGGGTTCTATACATAAAGCTGATATTTTTATTATTCCAGAAGGCTTAACATAATTTATTTATCATATGTAATCAGTAGGAAAAGGTTTGGAGTCAATTAGGTATGTAAAACTCATTTTATAGCTCGTAAGGGCAAAACCGACAATTACTGGATTAAGCCTACGACTATAAGTTATGCTCAGCCTAAAATTAATTAAAAATCTTCAAAAATCCCAAAATAATATATTACATCAGTGGGTAATAAGTTTGATATCAAAAAGTAGGCTTAGATAGGCTATACGCTAATTATGTCGTTTAATTAACATAAAGCTTTCAATTTACGCTAATGAGCATAACTCTCAAACTACACCTCAAACTGATGTCAAACTTTGGGTACAAGTTTATATATCAGTGACTAAGGTTTCTACATTTTTACATTCCCAAAAATCGCGTTTTATGGTAATAAGGGCATAATGGTCAACATATGAGCAATTAATGGAATCATGCGTATTAATCGGTTAACTAATGAACCATGGTGTATAATCACAGAGGGTTATACTAGCATGTAACCTGGTCCAAATGAAGCTCTTAGGTATTTCTACATCATACCAAAATGGGTCAGAACTGCAGTCAAAGCAAAAGTCAAAGCTTTGCGACTTTCGGTTCCGAACCGGGTCTAAACAGGAAATTGTCGGGTTGAACATGTTTAGACATGTTCTTACACTAATTACCAAGTTATAATAATGATCAAACAGGTTGTATGTGTTCTATATTGCTAATTATGCATAAATTAGAAAATGAACATTCTGTTGACTTTTTAATAACAAGTTTGACCCGACATTAGACCTAGTTAGAGTGGGAATCAGGGGGAACCCTTTTAAGGGTTTATTACCCACATAATTACCAACTTATAACTACTTTCAATTTGACTAATCACTGGACCATTAGTGATTAATCTTGAAGTCAACCGTTAATCATGACGGTTTGACTTTTAAGCTAAAACTAAGTAAAAACTTAACTAAGGAAGGTCAAGGGTGCTTACCAAAGTCCTAATCACGATTAGGGATGCTTGGTGTCTGCTCTTGAGCTCCAGAAAGTCCCACAATTGCAGATGGAATGGATGATCAAAAATGTTGCAAACAATGGCCTTTTATAGTGATCTTGATTCATTTAGATGATGACAAATCATGCTATACATGATCATGGATCAGTAACAAGTGTCCCTAAAGTCTAAAATTCAGTTTAGGCGGCCTTTGGTGATGTTAAGGGGCAAGATAAGTCGTTTGCAAGGCTGAACAGCCATTTTAAACGAGTTTCTGCATCTGGGAACTAGCTTACGGACCGTAACATCCACAGTGTTGAGGTCCGTAAGGACCTGGTCAGCCAAACAAAGTTTCATTTGTTGACAGTTTTAGTCCCTGCACTTCCAAATGCCATTTCCGACTCATCTAAGGCCCGTTAAACCATTTTCAAGGCTCTACAATGATGCCTAAGTATGGGGAACATGAAACATGCTCAAAAATATGCCGGATGTCGGTTCGTTTGGTCGTACGGTTACGTTGTTCGGTTAATTACGACGAAACACGGACAGACGCGAAAAACGAACCAATTGACGCGACGAATGGAATTTTATCAAGCCAAACACTAAAATAAAATATTTTAGTGCTTACATAAATTTTTGGGTGTCCGGGGATATCCAGAACGTAAGATATGCGCGTAAACGCAAACATGTGCGCTTTTTGACACTTTTAGTCCCTGCATGACTTAAAAGTTTATTTTTGCGCACTAAACACCTCAAAGCCTATATCTAAGTTATGAGAAGGATAATTAAGGTATGTATAACTATGGTCATATTCCGGGAGGTCCGATAACATACGAATCGGCATACTTTAGCAGTTTGACGCTTTAGGTCCCCCTAATGCGCAAACTTGCGTAAGTCATCACTTAATAGTATTGAAGCCTCATATAATCCATATTAGGCATTCTTGAAAGTATTATTAAACATTATAATGCTTCGGGCTCGATAAAAGGTCATTCAGAGGTATAATTAAACATATTGACACTTTTAGTCCCTTATACTTGCAAAGTTGCGCGTAACTTCACTTTTGGGCATAAAAGCCTTGGATTGCCAATGATTGGCATTCCCGAGAGTATAATCAAATATCATGAGGCTCTCGGTTTGTTAAAAGGTCACTCAGAGGTAAGAATTAACATGTTGACGCTTTTAACCCTTTATTGCGCAAACTTTCAATTAATTACACAAACGGCTACACTTGATTAACAAGTGGCTCACTTGTGAATATAAAACCGTAAAAGGTTATTTAGAACTTATTTTAGGTATGTTAAGTCTAGACTCAGAAGGTCAAGGAATGTGCTAATGTGTCATTGAGATTAAACACAAAAAGGCTAGTGTTTAATTCACTCAATGTTGGCTCTGATACCAACCTGTCACACCCCGGTCACACGTGGAAACCGGGGTGTGACAGGTTGGTCTTCTTTTTTTCCACGTGTGACCGGTGGGCCCGGTAGGGGAGTATCGTGACGTAGTTGATATCATCATAGTCAAACAACACAATTTATAAATGCACAGCGGAAGCAAAAAGATAAATATATTACAATCCGAATATAAAGTAATATCCAGTATTACAACGGAAAGTAAAGGATCCACAGGCGGATCGAAATTAAAATGAAACGTTGTTCAACAGACTTTGGACGCCTAGAACTTGCAAGATTCCTTATTAACGCCCTGAGCAGCTTCCAGCCTATTACGTACTTGTACCTGTCACTTAGACTTTAGAAAATACGTCAGTTTTCATTGGTAATTACACTCAACCGACTCATTTGAAAATGTTTATGAAAATGGTTTAGGTGCACAAGGCACGAAAATATTTCGACACTTTGATTAAAATGCACAAGGCAAAATTAATCTTTTATACTTGGGACAAACTATATCTCATGTTATCAGTTTTACATAACTTGCTCTACATACGGGGCCCGGTTCTATGCCGGCTCAAGATTAACCGACACACCACTATTCCCTTATTGGGAATCCCATATTGGGTATAATTAATTAATAAGCATATAGCATCTGTCAGGTGTATGCCTACACCCCGTGCTTAGGTCGTGGCCATTGCATTTAATGAGTCAAGGATATCCAGGACACGGTCGCATTAACCCCCAATGTTTCAGTCAAGCAATAAGAATTAAAACAGGTTATTTGGATTTCCCGACTCATTGGTCTTTGAATCCCATACCTGACCATGCGGTATTTATATTACCGTATCCCAAGCCCGTAATAGGGAAAATAAGTTAAGAGTATTTACCTGAGCTAGCTCCTGTCTTAAATAGCAAGAATTATAATAACTCAGCCGTATTCACTTAAGTAAGCGTAGGTACAATTTACCGGAAGGCTCTAGTCTGGAAGGATGGTATAAATAACCAATTAGAATGCTAACGGGTCTTTAATTAAGCCTAAGCTTAGACCGGTTAATTATACGGTTCAAACGCACGATTAGGCGAAGACCGGAATAGAATGTGATTTAGACCTGACAAGATTGAAGACATGCCTTATATGGGTAATCTAGGCACATTCTGAATTTTGGGGTAAAACCGAGAAGGTTTGACCCGTTTCGGCTAATTTATGTAAACTAGTTACATAAGCCGAACCGAACGCGAAAGAGGCGTAACGGGTAATCATAAGGGTCCTAACCAGGTTTCCTAAGTTAATATGCCTCAAATATGCTGTGATATCAGTAGGATACCTTCCATTATGCCCAAAACGAACTTAAACACAAACTATGCCCCGTAGGGGTAATTTGGTCATTTATAAGGTTATAAAAGAGATTAAATGAAGTTCTGAGATTCGGGTCCAAATACCTCAGTAAAATAACTTATTTTTAATAGGTCATATCAGTTGGTAATAGGTCTTATATGACAAAATGGTTTTAAACCCAAACTATGCGTTTAATACGCGTAAAAAGTCATTTTAAGCGATTTCCGGGTTATACCGGAAATCTGAGTTTTCTGATCAGGTTATAAAGTTCAAAATACTATATTTATTATATAAAATCAGTAGCAATTGGATTGGTGTCAAAATACTATGTAAAACTCATTTTATGAATGAAAAGGGTATATTGGTCAACATTAGGCATTTAACGGAAACTTGTAAACGAATCGGACAATCAACGATCCAACCACGGAGGGTTATACTATCATGTAACCTGGTCCTAAGGAAACTCTAAGGCATTTTCAAACCCTTCTAAATCGGGTCAGAACTGAAGTCAAAGCAAAAGTCAAAGTTTTGCGACTTTCGGTTCCGAACCGGGTCTAAACAGAAAATTGTCGGATCAAACAAGCCTAGATCAGTTCTTATACTTATTACCAAGTTATATGAGTGATAAAATAGGTTACATGCCTTCTACATTACTAATTACATGTTAATTTGCAAATTAAGCTTCTGTTGACTTTTTCTAAATAACTTTGACCCGACATTTGATCTAGTTAGAGTGGGAATCTGAGGGTGCCCTTTTAAGGGTTTATTGCCCACATAAATACCAACTTATAACTACCTTCAATTTGACTAATCACTGGGCCATTAGTGATTAATCAATAAGTCAAACCTTAATTACGACGGTTTGACTTTTAAGCTAATAACTATGTAAAACTCAATTAAGGAAGATCAAGGATGCTTACCAAGGTCTAATGCACGACCAGGAATGCTTAGAGGATGACCTTGAGTTCCAGAAATGATCAGATGATGAGTTGAGAAGGAATGATCAAAATAGCAAACAAAGGGGGCTTTATATAGTGTTCTTGATCCAACAAGATCATGACAAACAAGGTTAGGAGTGATCCCTGATCATTAACACATGTCCCTAAGCCCTAAAATTAGTAGGGGACGCGCATGGAAGTGAAAAAGGGCAATACTTGACGTTTGAATGGGCTGAACAGGCAAAATTTACGAGTTGCTGCATCTGGGCAACACTTACGGACCGTAAGGTCCTCAGTGTTGAGGTCCGTAAGGACCTGGTCAGCCAAACAAGTTTCATTTGTTGACATTTATAGTCCCTGCACTTCCAAACGCCATTTCCGACTCATCTAAAGCCCGTTAAACCATTTTTAAGGCTCTACAATGATGCCTAAGTATGGGGAACATGAAACATGCTCAAAAATATGTCGGATGTCGGTTCGTTTGGTCGTACGGTCACGTTGTTCGGCTAATTACGACGAAACACGGACGGACGCGAAAAACGATCCAAACGACACGACGAATGGAATTTTATCAAGCCAAACACTAAAATAAAATATTTTAGTGCTTACATAAATTTTTGGGTGTCCGGGGATATTCAGAATGTAAGATATGCGCGTAAACGCAAACTTGTGCGCTTTTTGACACTTTTAGTCCCTGCATGTCTCAAAAGCTTATTTTTGCGCACCAAACACCTCTAAGCCTATATCTAAGCTATAATAAGGATAAATAGGGTATGTTTATCTCATGTTCATATTCCGGAAGGTCCGATAACATACGAATCAGTATACTTTAGCAGTTTGACGCTTTAGGTCCCTCTAATGCGCAAACTTGCGTAACTCATCATTTAATATCATTGAAGCCTCAAATAATCCATTTTAGGCATTCTTGAAAGTATTATTAAACATCATAATGCTTTGGGCTCGATAAAAGGTCATTCAGAGGTATAATTAAACATATTGACACTTTTAGTCCCTTATACTTGCAAAGTTGCACATAACTTCACTTTTGGGCATAAAAGCCTTGGATGGCCAATGATTGGCATTTCCGAGAGTATAATCAAATATCATGAGGCTCTCGGTTTGTTAAAAGGTCACTCAGAGGTAAGAATTTAACATGTTGACGCTTTTAACCCTTTATTGCGCAAACTTTCAATTGATCACATAAACGGCTACACTTGATTAACAAGTGGTTCATTTGTGAATATAAAACCGTAAAAGGTTATTTAGAAACTTATTTTAGGTATGATAATACTTCCAGTTCTTTCATAATCAAAGTTTTTGATTTTTCGAACAATTAGTCCCTTAAATTCAACGTTTGACTTCATTAGGGTTTATTACACGTGTCAATACTTCATTGGACGTGATTTTTCGAGGTGTTACATCCTCACCCCCTTAAAAGAAATCTCGACCTCGAGATTTTCTTAAAGTAAAGGAAGTACTTTCTGTCGTATCATGGATTTAACTTCCATGGTATATTTGGGCCTCCAAGGGTATCCCAGTTGACCTATAAAATAGGTGCATACTTCCTTTTGGAGCTTCTTAACCTGTCGATTCTCAATCGACATAGGTTGCTCATATAATCATAGATCTGCATATCATTATGTGATAGTGCTTTTCGGCTTATTGGCGAAACACATCCTTCAGTCACTAGTGTGCAATGTATTGCGAGCTCCGCCAAGCTCCTTAAATAGGTTTTAGCTTATAAGCTACTTGATCTTGATACATTCGATTTCCTTCGAATGATTCTATATATTCAGAGCTTAACTAGCCTGAAAATTTAACAAATTTGGTACACCCTTCCTGGGTGATACCTTTTGTTGAACCTTATTCCTTAACAAGAATTTAGGAGGTTTGATATTTTCATTAATCCTTGATTTTCTGCCGAATAATGGCAACTTACAGATAATTAGGGATTTGTATGATCTTATTCAATGTTTCCAATGCAACTTTCAGATCCAGATAAGTGGACTTTCCAAGGTCTCGTCTATCCAACGGATGTTTTGATATTTCATCTATACAAGGTCTCCAAAGGAGCCACCTTGATACTTATATAACAGCTATTATAGAAAAGCTTATCTTAAGGTGAGATGGTTATTCCAACCATTGTTCAAAATTGATCTTAAGGAATAGCTAATCCTTACAGTTAGTCGAACAAATCGATGATCCTGGGCAGCTGATGGCAATTCTTAATTGTTGCCTAATTAGGGTTGCGGTAATCAATGCATAAGCAAAATGAATCGTCTTTCATAATAAACTATATCGAATCCTCAGGATATTGGGTTAGGCTATATGAACCCTCTATTTTAAAAATTTAGTTAATCAGGGTTTCGATTCTTCCAATGATGGTACTAGCCGTCTTGGAGATTTCATAATAGTACAGCCTTAAATGGGATATAAACCTTAACTCTTCCTGTCTCTCAGGGATAAACAGGGTAATCTTAGGAGGAGATAATCAAGATACAAGGAGGTTACAGAGATTTTCCATATCTCAGGCTCCAGTTCACCCATCCTTGCTTGTGTCAAATGAGTGACACTTTCATGTTATGAGTCCACAGATTCCTTTACCAGGAAAAAAAATTCTATTTTCTAGATATCTTCTTTGAATGCCATTAGCTGACTTTAGTACCATATGATCATTGGGATATCTTTGTGGTTCCATGCATTAAACCTCTATACTGATCAGGCATGGAAGCAATCTATGGAACATATTAAGATACACCAATCCTCATATGGCGCTTTTGTCATACCATTTGGTATTCGTAATCGATAGAGATCATAGAGATATCAATTACATATGCTGACGCACTTCCTCTATAGAGAGGATACTTCTAAAATTTTATGATTGAAGGGTTCTGACGGGAACAGAAGAAATGGTTCTTATGATTTCGCCTGTAAGTTTTTCCTTACACTTAATGTATGGGGTTCTTATGGAAAATTTTCTAAAAGGGTTGCTAAGCTTATGGTCTTATGAGAGACTTAGCAGCACCTGAACCCAATCATAACTTTTAGCAATAAATCACAATAAGGGATTTATCCGGTGTCATTATCAATGTGAACTGCTTCTAATCATTTATTAGGAGGGTTAAACACCTCCATTCTTAATCCCTTCAAACTTAGCTGCAAAAATCTTTGACAGATTTTAGGACAGACTCAGCTTTAACTGGCTGTTTCTTAATCTATATAACGTGAGTAGCTGAGGTAGATCCATAATGGGTTTACAATAAGCAGGCTTTGAAACCTTAATGTGCCCTCTTGAGTATTCATTTGAGAGCTTCCAGCTTTGGCCTTCTTAGCCTTTCCAGGCTTCTTGGTTTATCTGGCCGAGCAGTAATAATTTATTTAATTGTAGTGAATTGTCGAACTTGATGATTAAATAGCCATGGTACAAATAAACCATATAGGCCAATAGATAGTATTTAATTTATTCGATTATGTTTTGCCTAGGTTTTTTAAATAAACCATCTTTGGCGTTTAAACGGAATATAATTCTTCATATTTATTAGACAGGGGACATAAGTCACGACTGTCAATGTCGTATCGACATTTTATATAGCACAAGGGCTTTTCCAAAGGACTTTTGATGGCACAGAGGCCTTGTCACTAAGGAAATTTTAAAACATAATCAATGATTCCTTTGGATCGGAAAATTTCATAATTCATTGTCTTGACGAGAAGTTATGAAATAAAACTATCTTTTCATGTATACATCTTTGCCCGTAGGTATACATCCCCTTGGATGTTTTGATGTGTTCATCAAGTTCAACGTTTATTAGCCATGATTCCTTTTGATCATTTATGCTAAAATAAGGGGTTTGGAAAAATTTCCTAATATAAAGATGACAAGTGCGATTTTATCGCATCACTGTTGCCAGGAGTGCTAACACATTTTCAGATGTTAACAAGGATCTGAATCTCTTTTTAAACAGGCTTTACCATCTTAGCTAGGTCTTCAATGACATTCAAGCTAGGTCAAACCCTTTAAGATTCTCTTTTAATATTTATACTGGCAGGAAAGGAATGATATTTATTTTTTATTCAGGATTTTTATCATAAATCCTAATTTACAAGTTAATAATAGCACAAATGGCCTAGTCGCGTAGACAAGTTTAATTTATAAGCCATGATTTCAGAGAATCGAGGCATTAAGGTTTGAATCAAAGTTCATTACCTTTTCTTGACAGGGAGTTGTAAGCTACCACTGTCTTTAGTCTTATATGACAATGGATATGACTCGTAAGTATTATATCCCTAATTATAATTTAATAATAGCTCAACAGCCTAGTCACATGGACAGATTTAATTTATAAACCAGGATTTTATAGAATCGAGGTATTAAAGCTTTAATCAAAGTTCATTGCTCTTTTTAACAGGGGTTGTAGACCACTACTGTCTTTAGCCTCAAAGGACGTTAATTATAGCCCGTAGGTATTTCCCTTCTAAGGGATGTTTATGGTATGATCATCTTTTCAGAAGTTATTAGTCGAGATCGTATGGATCCTACCGACTATTATGTTTGGACGTATTCCAATATCTTTAGACAGGGGTCAAAGACCACCACTGTCGTTGTCTTATTGGACAACAAGTTTAGCCCGTAGGCACTTCATCACTAACGGATGTTTATAATATGATCATCTTATTAGATGATATTAGTCATGATCACATTGATCATATAGACTAATAGGCTTGAGCATAGCTCACCACCATAGACAAGGAATCATAAAGATCAAAATGTCAATGTCTCAAATGGACAATACATTATAGCCCGTAGGCAAAACATCACTAGGATGTTATATGATATTAGTCATGATCACATTGATCATATAGACTATTAGGCTTGAGCATAGCTCACCACCTTAGACAAGGAATCATAAAGATCACAATGTCAGTGCCTCAGATGGACAATACGTTATAGCCCGTAGGCGAAACATCACTAAAGGATGATTATTTCAAATAAGGGAATTTAGATTAACCCCCTTTTTAAAGATGGCCTGTGTGACTTTAACGATTCACAGTTTACCAAAAATGTTAACATACTTACAGATGTTAACAGGGATTGGAATCTTTTAGATAACGCAGAACAATCCTAACTTGAAATGTTAATAAGGATCTGAACCTAAATTGAGGAACTGCCATCTTGGCTGGGTCTTAATAATGACCCGAGGCTAGGTCTTGTCCTTTTTAGATTTTGCCATTTTATTATAATGGTAGATCTTATAAAAAGAATGTTATTTTTTATTTATTTCATATTTCATGTTTAGAATGAAAGTTTAAATTTAATCATTCCACTATATAAAAATAAAAGTACAGAGTTGCCCTAAGCGGGACTTGAAAGGAATAATGTTGTCCTCGAAGGAACTAAAAGATAAATATGTCCTTATAAGGACTATTAAGGAAACGATCTTCAGCAAGAGGAGTTTCTTCTTCATTTTATTTCTGAATGTTCTCTCCCTGGATGCTCGTTTCATTCTAGCCGCGGTACGAAGCTCAGCATTTCAAGGCTCCGGATGTGGAGAATTTCTATTACAGCATCTTCGCTTGGCGACGTATATATAAAAATTTGGAAGCAAAATTTTCCAGATTAGGATTGAGAATATTCCTATGTTAAGTCTAGACTTAGAAGGTCAAGGAATGTGCTAATGTGTCATTGAGATTAAACACAAAAAGGCTAGTGTTTAATTCACTCAATGTTGGCTCTGATACCAACCTGTCACACCCCGGTCACACGTGGAAACCGGGGTGTGACAGGTTGGTCTTCTTTTTTTCCACGTGTGACCGGTGGGCCCGGTAGGGGAGTATCGTGACGTAGTTGATATCATCATAGTCAAACAACACAATTTATAAATGCACAGCGGAAGCAAAAAGATAAATATATTACAATCCGAATATAAAGTAATATCCAGTATTACAACGGAAAGTAAAGGATCCACAGGCGGATCGAAATTAAAATGAAACGTTGTTCAACAGACTTTGGACGCCTAGAACTTGCAAGATTCCTTATTAACGCCCTGAGCAGCTTCCAGCCTATTACGTACTTGTACCTGTCACTTAGACTTTAGAAAATACGTCAGTTTTCATTGGTAAATACACTCAACCGACTCATTTGAAAATGTTTATGAAAATGGTTTAGGTGCACAAGGCACGAAAATATTTCGACACTTTGATTAAAATGCACAAGGCAAAATTAATCTTTTATACTTGGGACAAACTATATCTCATGTTATCAGTTTTACATAACTTGCTCTACATACGGGGCCCGGTTCTATGCCGGCTCAAGATTAACCGACACACCACTATTCCCTTATTGGGAATCCCATATTGGGTATAATTAATTAATAAGCATATAGCATCTGTCAGGTGTATGCCTACACCCCGTGCTTAGGTCGTGGCCATTGCATTTAATGAGTCAAGGATATCCAGGACACGGTCGCATTAACCCCCAATGTTTCAGTCAAGCAATAAGAATTAAAACAGGTTATTTGGATTTCCCGACTCATTGGTCTTTGAATCCCATACCTGACCATGCGGTATTTATATTACCGTATCCCAAGCCCGTAATAGGGAAAATAAGTTAAGAGTATTTACCTGAGCTAGCTCCTGTCTTAAATAGCAAGAATTATAATAACTCAGCCGTATTCACTTAAGTAAGCGTAGGTACAATTTACCGGAAGGCTCTAGTCTGGAAGGATGGTATAAATAACCAATTAGAATGCTAACGGGTCTTTAATTAAGCCTAAGCTTAGACCGGTTAATTATACGGTTCAAACGCACGATTAGGCGAAGACCGGAATAGAATGTGATTTAGACCTGACAAGATTGAAGACATGCCTTATATGGGTAATCTAGGCACATTCTGAATTTTGGGGTAAAACCGAGAAGGTTTGACCCGTTTCGGCTAATTTATGTAAACTAGTTACATAAGCCGAACCGAACGCGAAAGAGGCGTAACGGGTAATCATAAGGGTCCTAACCAGGTTTCCTAAGTTAATATGCCTCAAATATGCTGTGATATCAGTAGGATACCTTCCATTATGCCCAAAACGAACTTAAACACAAACTATGCCCCGTAGGGGTAATTTGGTCATTTATAAGGTTATAAAAGAGATTAAATGAAGTTCTGAGATTCGGGTCCAAATACCTCAGTAAAATAACTTATTTTTAATAGGTCATATCAGTTGGTAATAGGTCTTATATGACAAAATGGTTTTAAACCCAAACTATGCGTTTAATACGCGTAAAAAGTCATTTTAAGCGATTTCCGGGTTATACCGGAAATCTGAGTTTTCTGATCAGGTTATAAAGTTCAAAATACTATATTTATTATATAAAATCAGTAGCAATTGGATTGGTGTCAAAATACTATGTAAAACTCATTTTATGAATGAAAAGGGTATATTGGTCAACATTAGGCATTTAACGGAAACTTGTAAACGAATCGGACAATCAACGATCCAACCACGGAGGGTTATACTATCATGTAACCTGGTCCTAAGGAAACTCTAAGGCATTTTCAAACCCTTCTAAATCGGGTCAGAACTGAAGTCAAAGCAAAAGTCAAAGTTTTGCGACTTTCGGTTCCGAACCGGGTCTAAACAGAAAATTGTCGGATCAAACAAGCCTAGATCAGTTCTTATACTTATTACCAAGTTATATGAGTGATAAAATAGGTTACACGCCTTCTACATTACTAATTACATGTTAATTTGCAAATTAAGCTTCTGTTGACTTTTTCTAAATAACTTTGACCCGACATTTGATCTAGTTAGAGTGGGAATCTGAGGGTGCCCTTTTAAGGGTTTATTGCCCACATAAATACCAACTTATAACTACCTTCAATTTGACTAATCACTGGGCCATTAGTGATTAATCAATAAGTCAAACCTTAATTACGACGGTTTGACTTTTAAGCTAATAACTATGTAAAACTCAATTAAGGAAGATCAAGGATGCTTACCAAGGTCTAATGCACGACCAGGAATGCTTAGAGGATGACCTTGAGTTCCAGAAATGATCAGATGATGAGTTGAGAAGGAATGATCAAAATAGCAAACAAAGGGGGCTTTATATAGTGTTCTTGATCCAACAAGATCATGACAAACAAGGCTAGGAGTGATCCCTGATCATTAACACATGTCCCTAAGCCCTAAAATTAGTAGGGGACACGCATGGAAGTGAAAAAGGGCAATACTTGACGTTTGAATGGGCTGAACAGGCAAAATTTATGAGTTGCTGCATCTGGGCAACACTTACGGACCGTAAGGTCCTCAGTGTTGAGGTCCGTAAGGACCTGGTCAGCCAAACAAGTTTCATTTGTTGACATTTATAGTCCCTGCACTTCCAAACGCCATTTCCGACTCATCTAAAGCCCGTTAAACCATTTTTAAGGCTCTACAATGATGCCTAAGTATGGGGAACATGAAACATGCTCAAAAATATGCCGGATGTTGGTTCGTTTGGTCGTACGGTCACGTTGTTCGGCTAATTACGACGAAACACGGACGGACGCGAAAAACGATCCAAACGACACGACGAATGGAATTTTATCAAGCCAAACACTAAAATAAAATATTTTAGTGCTTACATAAATTTTTGGGTGTCCGGGGATATTCAGAATGTAAGATATGCGCGTAAACACAAACTTGTGCGCTTTTTGACACTTTTAGTCCCTGCATGTCTCAAAAGCTTATTTATGCGCACCAAACACCTCTAAGCCTATATCTAAGCTATAATAAGGATGAATAGGGTATGTTTATCTCATGGTCATATTCCGGAAGGTCCGATAACATACGAATCGGTATACTTTAGCAGTTTGACGCTTTAGGTCCCTCTAATGCGCAAACTTGCGTAACTCATCATTTAATATCATTGAAGCCTCAAATAATCCATTTTAGGCATTCTTGAAAGTATTATTAAACATCATAATGCTTCGGGCTCGATAAAAGGTCATTCAGAGGTATAATTAAACATATTGACACTTTTAGTCCCTTATACTTGCAAAGTTGCGCATAACTTCACTTTTGGGCATAAAAGCCTTGGATGGCCAATGATTGGCATTTCCGAGAGTATAATCAAATATCATGAGGCTCTCGGTTTGTTAAAAGGTCACTCAGAGGTAAGAATTTAACATGTTGACGCTTTTAATCCTTTATTGCGCAAACTTTCAATTGATCACATAAACGGCTACACTTGATTAACAAGTGGCTCATTTGTGAATATAAAACCGTAAAAGGTTATTTAGAAACTTATTTTAGGTATGATAATACTTCCAGTTCTTTCATAATCAAAGTTTTCGATTTTTTGAAAAATTAGTCCCTTAAATTCAACGTTTGACTTCATTAGGGTTTATTACACGTGTCAATACTTCATTGGACGTGATTTTTCGAGGTGTTACACATACCATTCAGTTTTAGCAAATATTGAAAACGTGTTTTATCAAATGCTTTGGTATGTAAATCAGCTTTTTGATCGTCAGTGTGGATTTTCTCAATTCGTATCAACTTCTTCTCGAAACAATCGCGAATGAAGTGATGACAAATTTCAATGTGTTTCGTTTTAGCATGATGAACTGGATTTTTAGTAATGTTAATCGCTGCCTCATTATCAACAAAGATAGGGGTGTTTAGAAATTGCACACCGTAGTCGCGCATCTATTGCTGGATCCACAAGATCTGAGAGCAGCAGCTGCTAGCAGATACATACTCCGCTTCACATGTGGATAAAGCCACAGAGGTTTGCTTTTTGCATTGCCAGGTGACCAATCGTGATCCAAAAAACTGACACCCTGCTGTTGTTGATTTAGCATTAACTTTGCAGCATCCGAAATCGGAATCGGAATACCCTTCGAGCGTGAAATCGCCTTCTCTTGGATACCACAACCCCAATGATGGAGTTCCTTTCAGATAGCGTAATATCCTTTTCACAATCACCATATGCGAATCTCTCGGGTTAGATTGAAATCTTGCTGCGAGGCAGGTTGGGTACAAGATATCGGGTCTTGAAGCTGTCAAATACATCAGCGATCCGATCATGGAACGATACATCGTTTCATCTACCTTCTCTCCGGTGAGATCAGGGTTTATCCCATGATTCGTTGCTAATGTGGTGGAAGCTGGAGTAGAACCTGACATCCCGAATTTCTCCAAGATATCATGAACGTACTTCGTTTGATGTATGAAAATTCCTTTGGATAGTTGATCAACCTGCAATCCCAAAAAGAATTTCATCTCACCCATCGATGACATTTCGAATTTCTGCTTCATCACTCTTTCAAAATCTTTGCACAAATTTTCATTTGTTGACCCAAATATGATGTCGTCCACATAAATTTGAACTATCAGAAGATGTCCGTCGACCTCTTTGGTGAAGAGAGTGGCATCCACTTTTCCTCGGATGAAGCTCTTGGCTAGTAGGTGTTGAGACAATGTCTCGTACCAAGCTCTCGGGGCCTGGTGTAAACCATACAGTGCTTTGTCTAACAAATAGACCTTGTCTTTATGGATTGGATCGGTGAAGCCCGGTGGCTGTCCGACATATACCTCCTCTTTTACCTTCCCATAAAGAAACGCCGATTTTACATCTAACTGATATACTTTGAAATTTTTCCAAGATGCAAATGCTAGGAAGATTCTGATCGCTTCTAGTCGAGCTACAGGAGCATACACTTCGGTAAAATCTATACCCTCCTGCTGACTGAAACCCTGGACTACGAGTCGAGCTTTGTTGCGAACTACAACTCCTCTATCGTCTCTCTTGCATTTGAACACCCACTTGGTGTTTATCTTCCTTTGACCATCAGGCAAATCCACTAACTTCCACATGCCTAACTTCTCGAATTGGCTCAGTTCCTCCTGCATTGCATTGACCCAAGAATCTTCAGTAAGAGCCTCTTTATAAGTCCTTGGTTCAACCTGCGAGATAAAACAACTCAATGAGAATTCAGTTTGTAAAGGAGCAACTTTTGTATAAAAACATGTAAGCCCTTTATCAAGCTGTCTTCGAGTGCGGACGCCTGTTTGCAATTCTCCAATGATCAATTCCTCTGGATGATATGAAAGAGTTCGTGGCATCACTTCGCCTGGAACATCTACATCACCTTCCAGATTAGTAACATTTTGATTTCCACCTTGTTCACTGACTGGGTTTATTTGACTTGAAATCTGAATTTGCTCCCCCTCAGAATCTGAATCACCACGATCAAATACTGGCATGTTCTCAGATTCTTGATTATCATTCTGTGCCGACTGATTATCTTGAGCAACTTCATTTTGTTGGATATCATCATGTTCTCCAGCATTGCTTGGACCTGCTTCATCATCGTTTGAAGTTTGTCGAGGTCGCCTTGAATATTCGGCTGGGAACCTTTCCTGCGATTCTTCATACTCTCTCAGAATATCCAACTCGTCAAAGAAATCTTCTTCTTCTTCTTCCTTTTCTTCTTCCATGTCAAACGAATCCCACAATTTATCATAATTAAAACGCCATGAGTCACCGGGATTCTGAGGCGGCATAGTATACCCCTGACACTCAACATGTTGTGCTTCGATGATCTGCTTCAGGCTTGGAACAAAGACCCGTCTTTGTGGACTTGAGTAACCCACAAATATTCCTTCGATACTCTTTGGACCAAACTTACCAAAAGGCTCTAGAACTGTACAAGGAGACCCAAACAGTTCTAAAAACTTCAGGTTCGGTTTGCGGTTATTGATCAACTCAAAGCATGTCTTGTTGAATTTCTTCACAGTGAGAACCCGGTTGAGTGTATAGCATGCGGCGGAAACTGCTTCTGCCCAAAAATTTATTGGTAGCTTTGAATCAGCAAGCATTGTTCTGGCCGTTTCAATTAGCGTCCTGTTCTTTCTTTCAGCTACTCCATTCTGCTGCGGAGTGTAAGGCGCGCTAAATTCATGCAATATACCTCTTTCATCACAATAGTCTTCCATCTTGTTGTTCTTGAACTCAGTACCATTATCACTTCTGATTATTTTGATACGCCTTTGGTACAAATTTTCAATTTTCCTGAACAACACCATCAAACTATCAAACGTTTCATCTTTCGACTTCAAGAATGATACCCACGAAAATCTGGAATAATCATCAGTAACCACAAGACAGTAGAGATCCCCTGTAATACTTTTGACATTTACTGGACCAAACAGATCCATATGTAGTCTCTCTAACGGTCTGGAAACTGAATTTACTTGCTTTTTAGGGTGTGACTTTTTCTTCTGCTTGCCTTTGATGCAATGATGTGTCTAAAATTATACACATCTTATGCATCGAATTCCTTACAATTTAATCTATTTGAATATGGTTTTCCCGCGATATTGGTACTTATTTAGTTATTTGTTATATTTACAGGAATTGGTGAAATAACCGAAGATTATGCGAGAAAACGGAGAAGGATCGACGAAGGAAACAATACATGGGAAATGTTAATGGATTGAAAATGAAGATATTAGAAGATGGCATGATAGAGGGTTGAATTACGAAGACGTGGGCGAAAACGGTGCGTAAAACGGAGTTAAAACGAAGAAGATATGAAGAAATACGCGCCAGAAACAGTCAGAACTTCATCTGGACATATCCGGAGCTAGGAAATGAGTTACGGGAGCCATAATATATGCTTTTGGGGTAGCTCGACGAGAGGAATCCAAAAATGAAGTTTGTTTTAATTGAAGAAGACTTACGGACCGTAAGGCAGCCCTTTACGGTCCATAAAGAAGCTTGAAACAGGTCCTCAAATGGCAGTTTTGAGGACCTCAGCATATTGTTAAGACTTACGGACCGTAAGGCCTGACTCTTACGGTCCGTAAAGGACTGTCGGCAGAAACAGTAACGTCCGTAAATGGAGCAGGTGCGGACCGGTCAACAAACAGGGGCTTACGGACCGTAAGCCATGGGCTTTACGGTCCGTAAAGCTGTGTCGGCAAACCACTTTTCGTCCGTTTTCGGAGCAGTTGACCTGTGTCGCAAAACGTGGGCTTACGGACCGTAAGGCACCACTCTTACGGTCCGTAAAGAGCTACAGGAACTCAAAAATTTCACTATAAATAGGGCTGCAATCCTCATTCGAAAACACACCATTTTTTACACATTTCTCACTACGAAATATCAGTTCTAAGTCCGTTCTAAGGCGAGTTTTAGCACCCGGAAGTGCCGGTGAAGTCCCTCGGAGCTCTCGAGAAGTCTAGAGGCCGACGGTTCTAATCCTAATCGATCCGAGTCGGTTAATATTCGTATTTTCCATTCCAGTAAGTATTGTTATCATGTTTTTAGTAGTTGTAATGATTTATGTAAGTGTGTTATTGTGTAATATGTCTAGCTAAACTTTGAAACTATCTAGGTTATGATGAACACTCGTTAATATGTAATTTTTACCGGGTATTGTGTGATTATGGTTTGTTCTTGTTAAGTAAATAATTTAAGTTAAATGTTTTGGTGTTTATGCATGTTTTAACTTGGTTTATACTTTGATCATTTGTTTCACATAAATTCCGGTGAATTTGTTTTCATAAAAAGAATTAATGTTGATATTCAAGACTTTGCGGTTTGGGTAATCTTATGGTGGATTGTAAAATAAACCATAGAACTAGTGATCAAGAATTAATCCGGTTTTAATGTTATACTATTTTTAACACTGTAAGGTATAAAAATATTAATAGATCGAATTTAGTGTATTATTAATATTGTGTTTTGTAAGAAACCAGTTTTAATTAAATTGTCACTAATTTATCTATTAAACCAAATCAAGTTTTCTTAAATTGCTTTAGACTTATAACCGAGAGGAAGTCAGTCTTTCCAAGCACTTTTCTAGAACATTAGATAACTGTAAAGAAGTCTAGTAAATCGGTAATAAAAATAAACCTTTCAAGTTATAGATAACTGTAAAGAAGTCGTCTTTAAAGGTTTAATATCTAAAGATCCCGGTTTCATATCACACAATTACCCGGTAGAAAGCATGTTATTAACAAGTGGGATTCTAACCTAGATAGTCCTTTATTATTATCGAATCTTCGTGATAAACTGTTTTAATTTACTTTTATTAATTAGTTTTTAAGTAATTTATTTTTCCAAGCAAAACCCCCCCTTTAATCAAAAATAAAAAAAAAAAAAATATTTACTCTTGTGTAATTTTTAGTATAAACAAATTATTTAACATAATTCAACTGTGTCCTTTGGGTTCGACATCCGGACTTAATTTTACTATACTATACTGATCGGTACACTGCCGGTTGTGTGTTTTAGTTTTAAGATCGAGTCTAAGTATAAATTTAAAGCTTAGAGTGTCTAGTTAAGGTTATTTTAAAAGTTTATTTTTTTTAGTAGTTTTTATTAATCACTTTAGCACACGTCACAAGTTTTTGGCGCCGTTGCCGGGGACCTACTTTGCAATTGTGTTAAATTAGTTTGTTTATATATTTCTTTTTATTTTTTTAGTCTAAAATTCATTAGTGTAAATTTTATTACAAAATTTAATTATTTAATTTTTAGTCTTTATTTTTTTTTTTAGATTGTGTTTACTTGTTTATTTCCAATTCCTAGTTTAAGTTTTCCTTAGTTTATGCGACATACACGTTCCCGAGGACCACCTGAATACGAACCACAAGACGATCCTGAACATTTGTTCAGCCAACGTATAATTAATCAGGAAGGAGAAACAAGTGAATACCAAGTTTTTCAAAATCCTTACTTTGAATCCGAAACAACCACAGAAACCGATTCTTTAGAAATTTCACGCTCTCCGAGTCCAGAAACCAAAGCACAAATGGCTAACCGCACTGTTTACCAACAAGCCACAACCGGTTTCACCGGTGAACTTTCACCCATCACTCTTCCCACGATTCAAAATGATAGATCTTGGCAAATCCCATCCTACATCATGACGGCTATCACTAACTCTTGCCAATTCCATGGCCGTGACGATGAAGATGCACCCGCTCACATAAACCGTATCACACGTCTTTGTACCACTTATTCTATCGAAGGTGTAAACCTTGAAGCCCGTTACCTTCAAGTCTTTCCATTTTCTCTCGCTGGACGCGCAGCAATCTGGTTCGATTCACAACCAGCAGGAACTTTCACCACATGGGCAGGTCTTCGAGACGCCTTCTTAGCCAAGTACTTTCCACCAGCCAAAGCATCTCGCCTTTGTGATCAAATTCACTCCTTCCGTATGGAGCATGACGAGCCGTACCACTTAGCATGGGAACGTTTTCAGACGCTTCTCTCTCGTTGTTCGCAACATGGTTTGTCTGATTGGGCGTTGGTTGAAAAGTTTTACAATGGTCTTACTCCTGAGATTAGAGCTCGTTTTAACACTTCGGCTGGAGGACAGCTTATGGGAAAGAAAACAACCGCTGAGTGTAACGACCTTTTCGAGAGCTTTGCCCATTCTGATATGGATTATAGCACTGCCAGCAGGAATTCTATTCCTGTGACTAACACCTCTTCGACCACTCGAGGGGTGAACCAAGTTGGCTTGGATTCATCGGTAGTTGCTTATCTAGATCGGATGGAGAAGACTTTCACGAGAGAGCTTGATGAGATCAAGAAAAAGGTGGATAGATGTGAAGTATGCAGAGGAGGGCACGATACTGGAGATTGTCCAACACTCACCCTAGAACAAGTCGAGTATATAGCAGGTCAAAACCGTGGTCCCACCAACCCATTCAACGCCAACACATTCAATAACAACTCTAATTGGCGTAACAATTACCGTTCGTCTGGAAATCCTCCTGGATTTTCTTCCGGTCAATATCAAAGTCGAGGACCAGGTTTCTATTCTAATAGTAACCCAAGTCAAGGGAATCAATTCGGAAATTCAAACCAAGGAGGTCAATTTGGAAGCTCAAGTTCGGGTAATCAATTTGCTACAGGAAATTCATATCAAGGAGGTCAAGATAATGGAAAAAGTTCAGAACCAAGTCTAGGAAGAATTGAGGAGATGCTTGCTCAATTAATAGCGAAAGATCAGGTTAAAGAAAAAACTCTAAACGAACTTAGTAACTTCAATAGAAATCAAGAACAATTCAACAAAAACATAGAGCTTCAATGCAAAAATCAACACTCTTCTCTCTTAGATCTTCAGAGAACAGTAGGTGATATCTCAAAGCAACTACACCAGAAACCTCCTGGTCAGTTTTCGGGAAACACCTACCAGAATCCAGCTAATCATTCAGCGAAAGCTATTACTACTCGTAGTGGCAGGATTCTAGGAGAAGATACTCAAGAGAAATCAAAAACAGAGGATGAAGACAAAGTCGATGAAGAAATTATAATGGAAACTCCCGGAAAGGTGCAAGAGAAATCAGATCTAGCAAGTACCGCACAAACCAGAGAGCCCCAAGTTCAAGAGAAGCCAGAAAATCAACCAGTAGGAGTTAAGCCATCCCCTTTGGTTGATCATTCACGTGTCCCATATCCAGCTCGCCTTAAGCAACAACAGTATGCTAAGGAATATGGACACTTCCTAGAGATCTTTAAGCAATTAAAGATAAATCTTCCGTTCATCGAAGCACTTCAAGCCATGCCTAAATATGCCAAATTTCTTAAGGACCTCCTTAAGAGAAAAGACAGGTTAGGTGAACTTTCAAACATTCCATTGACTGGAGGTTGTTCTGCGGTAGTCTTGAATAAGCTACCTGAGAAATTAACCGATCCAGGCACATTCACAATTCCATGTTTCTTCGGAGGAACCATTGCTCCCGCCAATGCATTAGCCGACTTAGGTGCAAGCATTAATTTGATGCCATTTTCACTCTACGAGAGGCTAGGTTTAGGAGAACTTTCACCCACACGCATGTCACTGTCATTTGCCGATCGTTCAGTTAAATATCCTCGGGGGATTATAGAAAATTTGTTAGTCAAAGTTGATAAATTTGTATTCCCCGTTGATTTCGTTGTCCTTGACATGGAAGCTGATGAGAAAGTTCCAATCATTCTAGGCCGTCCGTTCCTTAGAACCGCTAAAGCAGTCATTGATGTCTATGACGGTAAAATCTCACTTCGTGCTGGTGACGAGATTGTCACATTCGAGATAGAACGAGCCATGCAACATCCCAATGATTTCGATAATGATGATTTTGATACTTATCAGTCTGCTTACTTTCTAGATTCCTTCATTTCGTGCATTCGTGGAGCCGATCCAGTTGAAGACGAGAATGAAGTAGAGGATGAAATGGAGATAGAAAATGATCCGGAGCCGATTCCGGAATCATTGGAGCTGTGTGAAATCAAGGAAGAAAATGAGAGCAAACCCATAGAGCCACCTCTAGAGCTCAAAGTCCTTCCTTCCGACCTTGAATACGTTTTCTTGGGAGATGATTCAAGTTTGCCCGTCATCATATCATCTAAATTGACGGAGGATGAGAAAAGCAAGTTGATTGAGGTGCTACGAGAGCACAAAGAGGCCATAGCATGGAAGTTGTCCGATATCAAGGGAATCAGTCCCACTTTTTGCACACACAGGATTCTCATGGAGGATGAATTCAAACCGGTAGTACAACCTCAAAGGCGTTTAAATCCTAACATGAAAGAGGTGGTTAGGAAAGAGGTAATCAAGTTGATGGGAACCGGGCTAATTTATCCTATTTCTGATTCTGCGTGGGTTAGTCCAACCCAAGTCGTTCCTAAGAAAGGAGGAATGACTGTTGTCATGAATGATAAAAATGAGCTTATACCTTCCCGTACAGTCACCAGTTGGCGAGTGTGTATCGATTATCGCAAGCTTAATGATGCCACTCGAAAAGACCACTTTCCACTCCCGTTCATCGATCAAATGCTTGAACGCCTTGCAGGCCAGCAGTTCTACTGTTTTCTCGATGGTTTTTCCGGCTATTTTCAAATTCCAATCGCACCGGAGGACCAAGAGAAAACCACTTTCACTTGTCCATACGGTACATATGCGTACCGACGCATGCCTTTTGGATTATGCAATGCACCGGCGACATTTCAACGGTGTATGGTTGCCATCTTTCAAGACATGATTGAGAGGTCCATGGAGGTGTTCATGGATGATTTTTCTGTGTATGGAGACTCTTTTGAGCAATGTTTAGCAAATCTTGAGGAAATAATGAAGAGATGTATTGAAACAAAGCTAATGCTGAATTGGGAAAAATGTCACTTCATGGTGACAGAAGGAATTGTGTTAGGACACAAAATTTCACGAGCCGGTATAGAGGTTGATCGAGCAAAGATTGATACCATCAGTAGGTTACCTCCACCGACAAATGTTAAGTCCGTTCGCAGTTTCCTTGGTCATGCGGGCTTTTACAGACGTTTCATCAAAGATTTCTCAAAAATCACTCGTCCCATAACACGTCTCCTTGAAAAAGACATATCATTTGTCTTTGGCGAGGAATGCCTGAAAGCCTTCGACTTTTTGAAAGCAAAACTTGTAACTGCACCGATTCTTATCTCACCCGACTGGAGCTTACCTTTTGAGCTCATGTGCGATGCTAGTGACTATGCTGTAGGAGCAGTATTGGGTCAAAGAATCGAAAAGCACTTTCATCCGATCTACTACGCGAGTAAAACTCTTAATGATGCACAAGAGAATTATACCACCACTGAGAAAGAGCTTCTCGCCGTAGTGTTCGCATTCGACAAGTTTCGTTCATATCTCGTTTTATCCAAAACCATCGTTTTCACTGACCATGCTGCCTTGCGTTATCTTTTCAAAAAGAAAGACGCAAAACCCCGTCTCATACGGTGGATTCTACTCCTTTCCGAGTTCGACATAGAAATCAGAGACAAAAAGGGAGCAGAAAACACAGCTGCTGATCACTTATCACGATTGGAGGATCCCGAGAGAGAGGAAATTCGAGAGGAAGAAATTGGTGATAAATTCCTTCATGAGCACATAGATTTCATCACAGCTGAAAAAGAGGGTATGCCATGGTTCACAGATCTGGCAAATTACCTAACGAGAGGGGTGGTGCTGAAAGGTATGACCACCCAACAAAGGAAGAAATTCTTCAGGGATGCGAGGAGGTACATTTGGGATGATCCCTATCTTTTCAAGATAGGAGGAGACAGGATTCTGAGAAGATGCGTGAGTAAGGAGGAAGGTTTAGAGATTCTGAGGCACATACATGAAGGATTAACAGGAGGCCACCATGGTCCACATACTACCGCACAAAAGGTCTTCGATTGTGGTTTTTATTGGCCTTCAGTAGTGAAAGATGCGGTAGAGTTTGTGAGGAGCTGTGATCGTTGCCAACGTTCTGGAAATATCTCATCCAAGGATGAGATGCCCCAAAACCCAATTCAAATTGTCGAAATTTTCGATGTTTGGGGCATTGACTTCATAGGACCATTTCCCTCATCTCGAGGAAATCGATACATACTTGTGGCGATAGACTACGTTTCAAAGTGGGTGGAGGCACAAGCTCTTCCTACAAACGATGCCCGAGTAGTAGTTAAATTCCTAAAGAAACTCTTCACATGATTCGGTACTCCTCGTGCTCTTATAAGTGACCGTGGCACTCATTTCTGTAACGCAATCATGGAAAAGACATTAGCTCGCTACGGTGTCACTCATCGCTTCTCCACTGCCTACCATCCACAAACTAGTGGGCAAGTCGAAAATGCGAATCGAGGAGTGAAAAGAATTCTGGAGAAAACCGTAGGAAAAAGCAGGAAAGATTGGTCAGAAAAGCTTGATGATGCATTGTGGGCGTTTCGAACTGCCTACAAAACACCCTTAGGCACCACACCTTTCATGATCGTCTATGGCAAGGCTTGCCATCTCCCCGTTGAGTTAGAGCACCGAGCACTTTGGGCTCTCAAAACTGTTAATCTCAACTTAACGGAGGCCGCCAAGAGACGATACTTCCAAATTCATGAATTGGAAGCTTTGAGAGACGCCGCGTATGAAAGATCATGGAAAATCAAAGAAAAGACAAAGGCGTTACATGATAGGAAGCTTAAAGGGTTGAAAGAATTCAAAATAGGCGATAAAGTGCTTCTTTACAATTCACGTTTAAAACTGTTTGCAGGAAAGCTGAAATCTAAGTGGACAGGACCGTATGTCGTAAACGGAGTTTTTCCATACGGGACAATTGAGCTGAAGAACGAAGCAAATGGAAGCACTTGGAAGGTGAATGGACATAGGTTGAAACATTACCTAGGGGGACCAATTAACACCACCGAGACTGAGGAAACTCGTCTCGGTGTCCATCCAATCGCCATCGTTTAAAATCTTGAGTGAAAACTCAAGATTAGGGTAGATAGATAGTTTTTGTGTGTTTTAAGTTATTGTTTAGGAGTCTAAATTAGAATAAATTGAGTCTTTAATTTTAGGTATTACTTGGAATTTTGCTTGTTTTTGTATTTGCAGGTTTGAATCGCACCACCCGTACTCAATCTCCATTCGGGTGATTTCGGAACTGCTATCAAATTCAACAACATCTCCAAGCGTGTGATCTAGATTTAAAATGCATCCATTTGATTTTAAATTGCTTTGTTGTTTAGAATTTGCAAAACCAGGATTGCCTGTAGATCTTCGGGAGAAAATCTTTCTCCTAACCGCTGAAGTTAGAAAAGAATGGCATAGAAAAGACCAAGTACCCCCATTTTGTGGAACATCCAAAAGTGCAATGAAAAGACGAGCAAAACGCTACGACAGATGCATGGGATGTGGAAATTGGGCACACACAGGAAGATGTAAACGAAGTCCTACTGAATCCCAAAGTGAGTACATACAACTAATGAGGGTGGGCGCTATTAGGCTTGAGGCTGAACGGTCCATTAGAGTTGGGAGTTATGTAGACTATCGGGTAAAGGAAGACATCGAACTCATCTTCGAAAAAACAGGTCTTGATAAACAGACGCTACAGAAATCCCTCGGTTTGTAAATTATTTTTTTTAGTGTGTTTCATTTTTTTTAGTGTGTTTCATTTTTTTTATTTTGCTTTAACTTTTGTGTGACTAATGATGTTTATTGTGTTTATTTCCTATGATGCGTTTATTTACAATGTTGCAAGTATCACAAAAACAGGAATCAAGGCAGAATTGACATAAAGTGGTGCTGCAACATTTAAACACGACATATCACAACACATCAGGGAAGTAACATTCTAAATTTCAGTGTGCATTTTATTTTACAATTTCAGTGTGCTTTTATTTTTTTTTTATTTTTTATTTTTTTCATTTTCAAGTGTGCAAAATATTTTCTTATTTTCACACATTGAGGACAATGTGTCTTTCAAGTGTGGGGATGAGGGAATATTTAAAAAAAAAATAAAAAAAAATAAAAAAAAATAAAATAAAATAAAATAAAATAAAATAAAAATTTTTTACTTGTCCCAGTCTTTTAAACGCATATAAAACATGAACATTTTTCAAAAACGTCTGTCTAAAAGCAATTTAAATGTTTAACTTACAAAACCAAAAACACATGTTTCTTTAAGTTGCGGGATAGTAGATTGATTAATTCAAGTTTTTAGTGAAATAAAATTTTTTTTACGGGATACCTAAGATAATAGTTCGAACTGGAAAGTAAATTGATTATGCAATGTCAAAATCCATAACCCTTGTTCCACATGACGGTAAGATTTGAGCCTATAAGTGTTTAATACAGAAAACACTACTTTCGTTTCATGTGTGTTTACCGACGTGTTGCATTACTTTAGAACTTGTACGTTTTGATACATTTCGAGACCTTTGGTTTAGACTTTGATACAAATTTGATAAAGAGATATTAGGATCACCTTTTATGTAAAAATTCACCATATTCCTTTAGACACCACTTTGAACCTGAAACCTTCTGTTGTTACCCAAATTAAACCGGAACATATAATATTGTGATATTATTGTTATCTTTGTGAAAAAAAAAAAAAACTAGAGAAAAAGAAAAAAATAGAATAAAGTATGGTCAAATGACCAAATTGTTGTCAATTCTTATCTTGTGTTTTTCCGGTTTATTGTAAATTTCCTTTTAGCCACTTTCACTCAAATAAACAACCTACCTTTTACCCTTACCTATCCACAATAAAAGTCCTCTTTATTTGTATCAATTTCTAACAATTAGGTGGAGATCTGATTGACGTACAAGCTTATAATAGTTAAGTTTCACAGTTCGGTTTTTGAGAGTTCACCTGAAATTACATATATATTAACCGAGAGATGAGTGAATTTCGTGAGGGGTTTTTGATATTGCATAAATGAATTACTTGAAGGTAAGAAAAGTTTGATTAGGTATGCTCGGTTTCTCATTTCATTCTCTTGAATTATCAAACTTTTGAACGATGTAAGTCTTGGGAAACATCTGTGTTTATTAATTTTGTAGTTAACATTTCAATTTGCTCAATACTTGCGTTTTTGTTAATCATTTATGTTGGACATGTTGTTTAGGATTTTGCTTAGGGACAAGCAAAAGGTTAAGTGTGGGGATATTTGATGTGTCTAAAATTATACACATCTTATGCATCGAATTCCTTACAATTTAATCTGTTTGAATATGGTTTTCCCGCGATATTGGTACTTATTTAGTTATTTGTTATATTTACAGGAATTGGTGAAATAACCGAAGATTATGCGAGAAAACGGAGAAGGATCGACGAAGGAAACAATACATGGGAAATGTTAATGGATTGAAAATGAAGATATTAGAAGATGGCATGATAGAGGGTTGAATTACGAAGACGTGGGCGAAAACGGTGCGTAAAACGGAGTTAAAACGAAGAAGATATGAAGAAATACGCGCCAGAAACAGTCAGAACTTCATCTGGACATATCCGGAGCTAGGAAATGAGTTACGGGAGCCATAATATATGCTTTTGGGGTAGCTCGACGAGAGGAATCCAAAAATGAAGTTTGTTTTAATTGAAGAAGACTTACGGACCGTAAGGCAGCCCTTTACGGTCTGTAAAGAAGCTTGAAACAGGTCCTCAAATGGCAGTTTTGAGGACCTCAGCATATTGTTAAGACTTACGGACCGTAAGGCCTGACTCTTACGGTCCGTACAGGACTGTCGGCAGAAACAGTAACGTCCGTAAATGGAGCAGGTGCGGACCGGTCAACAAACAGGGGCTTACGGACCGTAAGCCATGGGCTTTACGGTCCGTAAAGCTGTGTCGGCAAACCACTTTTCGTCCGTTTTCGGAGCAGTTGACCTGTGTCGCAAAACGTGGGCTTACGGACCGTAAGGCACCACTCTTACGGTCCGTAAAGAGCTACAGGAACTCAAAAATTTCACTATAAATAGGGCTGCAATCCTCATTCGAAAACACACCATTTTTTACACATTTCTCACTACGAAATATCAGTTCTAAGTCCGTTCTAAGGCGAGTTTTAGCACCCGGAAGTGCCGGTGAAGTCCCTCGGAGCTCTCGAGAAGTCTAGAGGCCGACGGTTCTAATCCTAATCGATCCGAGTCAGTTAATATTCGTATTTTCCATTCCAGTAAGTATTGTTATCATGTTTTTAGTAGTTGTAATGATTTATGTAAGTGTGTTATTGTGTAATATGTCTAGCTAAACTTTGAAACTATCTAGGTTATGATGAACACTCGTTAATATGTAATTTTTACCGGGTATTGTGTGATTATGGTTTGTTCTTGTTAAGTAAATAATTTAAGTTAAATGTTTTGGTGTTTATGCATGTTTTAACTTGGTTTATACTTTGATCATTTGTTTCACATAAATTCTGGTGAATTTGTTTTCATAAAAAGAATTAATGTTGATATTCAAGACTTTGCGGTTTGGGTAATCTTATGGTGGATTGTAAAATAAACCATAGAACTAGTGATCAAGAATTAATCCGGTTTTAATGTTATACTATTTTTAACACTGTAAGGTATAAAAATATTAATAGATCGAATTTAGTGTATTATTAATATTGTGTTTTGTAAGAAACCAGTTTTAATTAAATTGTCACTAATTTATCTATTAAACCAAATCAAGTTTTCTTAAATTGCTTTAGACTTATAACCGAGAGGAAGTCAGTCTTTCCAAGCACTTTTCTAGAACATTAGATAACTGTAAAGAAGTCTAGTAAATCGGTAATAAAAATAAACCTTTCAAGTTATAGATAACTGTAAAGAAGTCGTCTTTAAAGGTTTAATATCTAAAGATCCCGGTTTCATATCACACAATTACCCGGTAGAAAGCACGTTATTAACAAGTGGGATTCTAACCTAGATAGTCCTTTATTATTATCGAATCTTCGTGATAAACTGTTTTAATTTACTTTTATTAATTAGTTTTTAAGTAATTTATTTTTCCAAGCAAAACCCCCCCTTTAATCAAAAAAAAAAAAAAAAAAAAATATTTACTCTTGTGTAATTTTTAGTATAAACAAATTATTTAACATAATTCAACTGTGTCCTTTGGGTTCGACATCCGGACTTAATTTTACTATACTATACTGATCGGTACACTGCCGGTTGTGTGTTTTAGCTTTAAGATCAAGTCTAAGTATAAATTTAAAGCTTAGAGTGTCTAGTTAAGGTTATTTTAAAAGTTTATTTTTTTTAGTAGTTTTTATTAATCACTTTAGCACACGTCATGCAACTAATGCACTCCCCTTCCAGATGAAAACCTTTGATATTAACTCCAAGAACTAAATTGTTGTGCACCAAGTGATTCATTTTTCTAAGATGTATATGCCCCATCTTCCGGTGCTACAACTTTGATTCTTTCTCTGTTGCTCTAGACACAAAACAATGAGCCTGACCCGTGGTTGTAGTAGCTACACTCATGTCCAACACGTACAGATCATTGACTCTTGGTGCCCTCATGATAATCCATTCTTCAGGGATAACAAATCCTGGTTTCAAGATCAAACATTCTTTGTCAGTAAAGTGAGTGGTATACATCCTGTCACAAATCTGGGAGATACTCAGCAGATTATTCTCCAGCTCAGCAATGTAGTTAACTCTTTCAAACGTAACAATCCCATTGGATAACGTTCCTTCACCAACAATTCTACCACCTTGATTTCCTGCGAATCCCACATAACCACCATTGAAATTTCTAACATCGTACAACAATGCAGTCTTTCCTGTCATATGTCGAGACGCTCCACTATCCATAATCCATCGTGAAACAACTCTCGGAAGTTCTTGCACATATCACAAATTGATTTTAAAAACACATTTCAATAAAGATGCCGATTCATGCTTCACAATTACCAACTAGGAAGCTCCGGCAAGTCCAAAATCTTTAGTGAGATTTTGATGCTACCCAAGCCTTTTTTGACTCGGGTAACTTGACTTTAATGTGAGTTTTAGCAGTGAAAAGTGGCGGAAAATTTTTATCATTCATTTTTAAGCTTTCATCTGATCCAACCTCAACCTTTTTGTATAAGAAAAACTCATCTATCTTAAGTTGACCGGTCGGTTGATCTTTCTTTTGAACATTCTTCTTCTCTGTTGGAGTAGAAGATTGTTTCTCCAATTTCTCATAATAATCCAAAGGAACATTCATCTTTACCGGTGTGGTAGAAGACGATTGTTTTTCTTTCTCTAAAACCTTTGGTTTAGATGAACTTTCTTTCTTGTCAACCAATTTTGGCTTCCATGTTTGTTGAGATGAAGCAACCCGTTTATAAAATTTGTCATTTTTGGTTACCACATTCTTAACAGGTTCAATTTTGACTTTTGTTTTCTCCTTTTTCAAAACTTTCTCAACAACCATTGGAGCTTTTCCTTTTGCATCAACCTTCTTCTTTCGATTTTCAACAACTTCAGTCTTAGGCTTGAAGTTGGTGCAATTTCTTGCAATGTGACCAACATTGTTGCATCTAAAGCATGTACGAGTATCAACTACCCGACTTGTGCCTTCAGACTGAGGTTGTGAGGCTCTCTTCTCAAAAAATTCTTCATTTGATTTTGAAAAAATTTCATTTTCCTCATCAGAAAGTGAACTTGAACCGTTCACAAACACCTTCTTTTCAGCAAACCTTTTGTTTTGAAAATTCTTTCTTTCCGACCAATTGTTTCGATTGTTGTTATAAAAACGTGGTGGAATAACAGGTTTCTTGTAGTAAGCTTTATCTTTCTCAAAATTCATTCGCCTTTTTGCATTTTTCAAACTTTCAACTTCTGACACATCAATCTCAACCAACTTGAAAACATTTTTCAATTTGTTCACATTAACATTCTCTAATGGAAAATCACAATCCGAATACAACTTATCAGATCCAGCCATCTTGTACATCACAAGACCCGGTTCATCACCTAAGTTGTTTTTGGATTTTGATTTTGGAATGTAATTGCTCAGAAAACATTCATCATCCTCAGCTGAATCACTATCCAAAACACTTTTAGCCATGCCTTTAACAATCTCAGTTTGAACACTATCATCAGATAATGATGAAGAAAATGTCACATCAATTGAATCAGGAAGTTTCACTTCATTTTCATCTTCAAGATTAACTAACCCAGATTGCTTTTTTGAATAATTGTCTAGAACTGGTGGCGGAACTTGATGAAACCCGACCCCAGTTCCATCACAGTATACATCTTCGCCTGCTTTGTTTTTCCCGATGGGTTTGGGAACAATGTGTTGCAAAACAAAGCTTGCAGAGTTGTAACTGTTCAATTTCAAATTGATTCGCTCATTCTCAATCTTAGCTTCTTCAAACTGAAGCTTCAATTTAGCAATCTCATCCAATTGTTTGTTGATTAATTCTTCTTTGATCCTCAAAACACTTTGTAAGTGACAATTTTCTTTGTATGTTTTACCGTTTCTATCATCATTATCTTTAACCGTGCTTTTAAGCTTCTCAAATTTTTCAGTGATCTGACGATTTTCAAGAACTAACCTTTCATTTTCTTTCCTAACCTTTTCTTGGTCAATTTTATCATTCTCAATTTTGTTAGTTAATTCTTTCAATCGTTCAGTTGAAGCTTTCACCATTTTATCACGATAAAGGATTTGATCCTCAACACTTCTGACTCTTGCAGTCAGATCATTAACCTTCTTACCGTTGAGATAAGTGACTGTACTACAAACTTTGCATTCTTTAATGCAATTTTTGCAGTCAACATCACCATTGACTTTCTTACCTGACTCATCCGTTGACGCGTTTGAACTGACCTGGCTTTTAGACTCAGAGACGGATTTAGAATCTACCTCAAGTGCCTTAGCAGCCAGCACCTTGTCAGCCATCTTTCCCATGTTTTCAGCATTCAACTTTTGAGTCGTGTCAATGATTCCAGTATCAACCTTCTTTGACTTCTCTTTTTCTTTCTCTTCTTTCTCTTTCTCATCTCCGTTTCCCCACCATTTTCTTTGCCAATAATCATCTTCTTCTTTCATTTCTTTGATTATGGTTTCCATATCAAGAGTGTTATGATCAATGGCTATATTTCCATCAGGGTCAAGATAACATTCTCTGTCTGGATCCCATCTCCTCGCTCTTTTTGCTTCAGTATAAATAGCAGATATTCTGATCATTCTTTCTTGAGCTATCATCTTCCTGTAAGCATACCTCTTTTCTTCAGGTCTGGTGTCTTTCCAAGGAATAGGTTCAGATTTTGCCATGAATGCATATCCAACCGCATCCTCCTCAGGTAACAACTCGCTCCAGTCGAAACCTTCATCGTCATGAATCACCGCAAGAGCTCTAGATTTCTCTTTGTTATCCTCAAGCTGCTTCATTCTCGGCGGCTCCGATTTATTCTGATGATAAATCGCTTTCTTGTAGTAATCTTCTCTGAACGGGTTTTCAGACTCATCAGCATAAGCATTTCGGCATTCACGCTTAAAGTGACCTTTCTGTTTACACTTAAAGCATGTCACTTTAGACTTGTCAAAGCTTAACTTGGTAGATGGTCCACCAATAGACTTTCTTCCTGTGATCTCCATGAAACGCTGTGCCCTACGAACTGCACTGGCCATACACCACCTTATGTCGATCAATTCCATCTCCTCAGGATCTATTTGATCGTAATCTTCTTTTGTCAGGTTGGTGTTGCCAATCTTCCCTGCTACAAGGCTTTCATACGATTCTAGCACAGATGCTAAGAAAACCATCTGTTGCTTTGCCGACTCCTCGCTGAAATTTTGAGCGTTCTTTAAGTCTACAACGATGTTGCATTGAAATAGATTCTTTGCATCAGATTGACTTGAATGTGACGACGAACCACTGTGAAATCCACTGCTTTGACTCTCTTTGCTTGAAGTGTTGGAATTCTCAGCAGAAAAAGCTGTCTTGGGAGAAGTATTCTTTGGCATCATACTCTTTGGATAATACAAATCCAAGTTCTGTTGATAAGACGAGTGATTGACTTTGTGTGTTTTCTTTAACTCCAGCTCGTGACTCTCTAATCTTTCAATCAGCAAATCTACAGTCAACACTTCTGGCGGCTTGATAGTATTCTTCAACATCAATGCATAATATTGCCAATCCATCTCATCTGGCAATGAATCAAACAATTTATCGACTAGCTCTTCTTGAGAATAAAAAATTTCATGTCTCGCCAGTTCCAGCTTCAGGTGCCCAAACCTCTCAATCATTTTACAAACTGATTCATTTTTTAAACAACCAAATAAATCGAATTCTTTTCTAAGTAGTTTCTTTTTGTTTTTCACTATTTCTGCACTTCCCAAACATTTAGCTTTCAATTTTTCCCAAAGATCTTTAGAACTGTCATACTCGATCAAGGATATTATATCTTCAGATGTAGTCAAACTTTCACCCTTTTTGCCTCCATCAGCGTATCCATTCTTTAGACTCTTCCAGCTAGGATATGCAAAGGCCATCAACCAATCTTCAAACTTCTTGGCCCATCGACTATACTCTTCGATAGCCATCAACTTTGGGGGTTTGTTATAAGTTCCAAAAGCACTTTCTACACTTAGAGCATCCGATAAACTTTTCTTCATATTCGGCGTGTTCTCATTGGTGTTGCTAGGCGAAGTATCATCTTCAGAATTTCCAGCAAAGGCATACATATCGCTAAACGGATTCATGAATATATCATCCATCTTGTACGTACCTGAAAAATCAGCCAACACTTAGAAATTTCTTGATTTTGAAAAATACAGATTCAAGCGGAATCTGTTCAAGCGAGATCAGCTTTAAAGCAATATAGCTTTTCAAGCGAAATGGCAATACAAGTTCAAGCGAAACACCACTCAAGCGAACTCAGACAAATATTAATACTTCAAGCGAAATGATTTATAACTTTCAAGCGAACATAGTTTGAAATATATTTTTCAAGCGAAACCAATCAGTAAATTCAAGCGAATTAGGGATTTTAAAGAGTTTCGCTTGAAAAGTTTCAAGCGAGATCTGATGATGTCAGCATTTTCGAACCAGTTTTCAAGCGAAAAGTCAAATTTTTATATGAATTTGATCGATTTTAAGTCCAATTCACTCAGGGATTAGTTAACAATGTATTTCGCTTGTTATGTGAGAATTTCAGGCCATTTCAACCGTGAATTATGTCCGAATCAGAAAAGAAAGGGTAGAAGTAAGAAAATCCGATGATTTCAAGCTGCAATGGTATGAACTCCTTGTCCTGAGCTCTGATACCACTTGTTGGATCGTTTCCGTGACCCTAAACAGTCAGTAAAATCAGTTCATCATCATTTACTAAGGCGGAATCAAAGTAAACAATGTCACACAGCTTGTTTCCTTTTCAATTCTTCTCTATTACTGATTTCCTGAGTCTTTACAATGAATTCTGATGAAATTTTGGCAACACCTCGACTCTCACACACAGTCCGGTTCGCTTCAAATGACACCACACACAACCTATTTATAGCCGTAGCTAGTTCGCTTGAGATGACACATTTCGGTTTCAAGCGAACTCACATGAGTTGGTTTCGCTTGAACATGACATGATGTCATTTCAAGCGAACTCACCTACAATACCATGTAAACCCTAAATTCTAACCCAATGTGTGTTCGTTCATCCTATCTAGACATAAGACTTGATTAAGACAAAGTTAACAGACATTCAATGCACCAACAAATTTAAAGTGTGTTTCTAGGCATCCTACTAAGTTCCATGCATCATCAATAACCTGCAACATGTTAAAAAGTATAGTTCAACACAAAAAACATTGACCCAAAGGTTGCTTTTTTTTTTTCATTTTTAAATCTCCATCCCCACTTGGAGAGTAAGGCGATATTGGTCGTTTTCAATTTGCATAGCCCGAGCCCTCCCACACTTTTAGGAGAAGCCACCCTATCCCACGACACCTGAATCATCTTATTCGAATCAAGGGAACCTCCCCATAGGAATTTCCGAATTATTTTCTCCAAATCTTTTATAGCTTTGATGGGAGCTTTATATATAAGGAGAAGTAATAGTTAGGAAGGCTCTCCAAAACGGATTTTATGAGAGTCAACCTACCACCTATGGATAAAATCAAAGCTTTCCAAATCGAAAGTCTAGCTTCAAAAACCTTGTAAACCGGCCTCCAATTGTTCACCCGGTTCATATTGGCCCCCACGATCAAACCAAGGTACCTGAAAGGAACAGATCTCGCTTTGCAGCCAACCACCGAAGCCAAATCCTCAACCCTCGCCCCTTCCACCCCAACCCCATATAAATTAGGTTTAGAGAGGTTGATTTTTAACCCCGAGCACACATGAAAACACCGGAGAAGACGCACCACATTAACAATGTTGTCCCTAGACCACTCCCCAAAAATGATAGCATCATCGGCATAAAAAAGATGCGAGACTAATGGTCCATTATTAGGGAGCCGAATACCATCAACATCCCCGCCCTCCACAGCTTTAACGAACATACATGACAAGGCCGTCATCACAACAAGGAACAAAGGGGAGAGATATGATCACCTTGTCTCATTCCTTTGAAGCATTGGAAGTCAAAAGTCGTAGCCCCATTAACAAGAACCGAGGCCCTACCTGAATCCAAAATATCATAAATCCAATTGCACCAACGATTCGGGAAGCCCATTTGAGACATATTGGAGACCAAAAATTTCCATTTGACGTTGTCGTAACCCTTTTCAAAATCAATCTTGAGAATAAAGCTTTCTTCTTGTTCTTCTTGATCCACGTGCACACCTCATTCACAATGAGCGGCTCGTCCAGAATGTATTTCCCTTTCAAGAAGCCCGATTGGGAATCCGAGATCATGGAGTCGAGCACCCCCTCAAGGTGATTCTTCTAGTTGTGTTGGCGCTTAAAAGTCATCAAGTTTGCAACTATCCAAGTGATTCAAATCTTTTTTTTGAACGGTCAACGAATCCTCCAAATGGGCTACTGACGAAATTCACCACATCGGGATACACTCGCCTCCGAACCGGGGAAAACCCTCACCTAGGGCCGAAGCCCGTGAACACTCGCCCGAAGGCACGACAGTGCGGTGAGGTAAAACCCGCTCAGTTCAAGGATCGAACTAGCGATCTCCACCTATTCGTCTAGTCTCCCATCATCACCAGGTGCCGCAGAAAATAATGGGGAAGGCAGGAATCGAACTTGGGTCTCCTAGAACACCAAGACTCTACCTTACCACTCCACCACCACCTCATTAGCAAGTGACTCAAATCTTGATTCTATAAATTGTCAACACTGGATATCTTGGGAGTTGAAGACTAGACTACGAGAGGATCAGAGGTTGGTCATGATAAAAAGCGAGTTTTGTTAGTGTCGGGAGTGGAGAAAGAGTCAACTTTTAAGCATAAATTAACTTTGCATTAACCCAACTATGTTAATGGTGTTAGATTAGAGAATATTATTAAAATATAATTATTTCATTTATGTAAATAAAAAATTAGCTTTTTAGATATTTATAAGTTTATGTATAATATAATAAATTTAGATCATCCTCCGTTGGCCCCACTTCTATAATCATAGAATCCTCGTTGTTATAAAAACTAGATATTGCATAGGGGATGTTTGTTTCAGCTCTTAATGAATTTTAATGATCCAGACCTTTTATTGGTTCACCACTTAATGGTTCAGACATTTGCCTCTGAATGGTTAAGCACTATACTGAGTCTGAATGGTTAAGACCTCTAATCTGAATTGGTCAGACATTTGCCTTTCAATGATTAAACATTATATTGTTCCTTAATGGTTCAACACTTAATAGTTTAGACATCTAACTGGTTCAACACTTAGATACTTTTATGAAAATTGTATATACAATAATATTTATTGTGTAATATAGATTTTTATATTAAATAAAAATTATTAGCTTTATATCATTATATGTATAACACCCTTGTATAGGCTCGTGATCAAAATTCATAACTTTGCCGGAGAGAGGTGTTAAACTACTAGGAGGGGCAGTCAGCTGTCACGGCCCCCGACCCGGTTTGACCCGTTTCAGGAGCCGCGGGACAGAAATCCCGTGGTTTTTAATTCACAGCGGAAGTTTCTTCAGGATCTTTTTAAAACTGAAATATTTCCCGCTTTATTTTATTTCACAATTCGGGATAAAACCCAGTAATTTACAATATTAAGATTTCACGAAGAAATCTGTTATTTTTACAAAACATGTTTCATTATTTTATACTGAGCCACTTCCTTAAGCTGTTAGTGCTTCACGACACTTTTCCTGGATCACAACAGATCACCTGAAACATGTTTGAAAAAGGTTTTGTCAGCGGGAAATACTGAGTGAATCATTCATTTTACAAAGATGACTCTTTTATTAAAATTCACAGTATTAAGAGAGATTACAATGTTTATTTCAACCAAATACCCACAGTACTTGTCATCGACTCGTTTCGGTGACTGTGGTCATATTACTATTGAGTCCGTTCACCCAATAATAACGAGTATCATTAATTAGGTACGCCCACCTAAATTGATAAAAACAGTAATGTATACAATACCCCACATACCGGCTGTAATTTGGTGACTACATAAACTTAATCACTATAATTATAATCTTGAAAATAAACATGCTTTTGTAAACAGATTTGATAAAAAGAGAATGACTCACATTGTAGATTTAACGAGCAGAATATAAGCCTACTGATTAGCCGTGATTAACCTAATTTAAATAACAATGCACACACAAACCGGTTAGTAACTAATACAGCAGTTACGACAATTCACGAGATTAAACCCTCACAACGATTTATTAGTGCAATACTGAACAATTCAGCGGATTCACAACGAATGACAGAGTATAGTCCGAATTCGAGCAGTACTCAAACATTCAAGTCGAAATCACAATGAATTAACAAAGTATAAACTCAATTTGAGCGGCACTTAAACAATCGTTGGATAGTTATAATCGATCGGACGTTGAATCGTAATAGCGATCGAGTTATTACCCTGATTGCGGCAGTGTTTTGAGATTAGTGTGTGTTTAGTGGACTGTTTCTGTTATAATTCATCCTACGTAAACTGAATTTACGTCGTTTCAAAGACAGATTTCAAGTTCCAAGGCCTAGTATTTATACGTGAAGTTGGACTCCCCCGCGTGTCGCGGAAGAAGTCGTGACATCGGTCGCGACTCGCCTGGGGTGCACACCTAGCCTAGAGTAGCCTTGTCACTAGTATAGGTTTGCTGAATTGACAGTTCGTTAATTCTCGTTATTGACAGCACATTTTCGAAGATAATTATCAATTAGGGTTTACCCCCTCTGAGTTTTAGGGGCCCTAATCCTAATTCCAAAAGTTCTGAAAATTTGAGGGATTATACAGAATCACTTGGGTTTCTCAATTAGGGTTTCCTAATTAGATAATTAAAATAATAAATAGTACTTTTAGATGAGAGTTGTTACATCAGCCGTGATGCCAGTTTTATTAGTGGTCTAGCAGCTAAGAGGGCAACGCGAGCTGTTGACATTATGGGACACCTTCCCTTGTTGCGGGATCCTCAAAGCGAACTCCTCTTGCTTAGATCATGTATGGGGGTTGCAAAGTTGCTATTTGGTTTGCGAACTTGCCAGCCCCCTTTGTGGATGATGCTGTTTCATGTTTTGATAAAGGTCTTCATGCGGCAATAGAAGACATTGTCGTATGTGGTGGGGCTTATTTTGGTGAACTCCAGTGGCGGATCGCGACTTTGCCGATGCGGCTTGGTGGGTTGGGCCTTCTCTCGGCCCAAGATGTGGCTGCCTATGCTTTTGTGGCTTCCAGGTCTCAATCTTGGGAGTTGCAGGATCACATCTTACGTAACAGTGGGGTTGCTAACACTGACTCGGATTATGTCAGCGCCTTGGAACGCTTGCATAAATCTCTCCCAGACTCTGATCTCGGCGGTTTCTCTAACAAGGACACCGCCCCAGAAAGCCACAGAAAACTTTGGCGAATGCCCTATGTTGTCAAATCGCACAAAGTTTGGGAGAAGACTTCCATTTATCCCCCCGCCAGAAAGCCGTCATTGAATGCCTACAGAGGCCTCACGCCCAGGATTTCTTAACTGTTATTCCTATTGAAGGTCTAGGTCAACGTATGTCAGCGGTGGAGTACCGGTCAATCCTTAAGTACTGTCTGATGATCCCCATGTTCCCAAATGATGAAACTTGCCCAGTCTGTCGTAAAGCGTGCCTGGATAAATACGGGGAGCATGCGTTACACTGTAGAGAGTTGCCGGGGTTTAAGTATCGTCATGACTTTGTTCGAGACGCGTTAATGGATATTCTCAGACGAGCAGGGATCTCAGCAAAGAAAGAGGCACCGGTTAATTTTCTTACAGACCCGACGGAAGGGAGGTCCACCCTACGCCCGGCTGACGTGCTAGTTTTTGGTTGGGAGGGCGGGAAACATGCTTGTGTCGATCTCACAGGTGTATCCCCACTAGCCGGGTTTCGGGAAAATGGGTTTGTGGCGGGGCAAGCGGTATTGAAAGCAGAGTCTAAGAAAGTGGAAAAGCACGCGAAAGTTTGTGAGGATAATCAGCATGCCTTTGTCCCCCTAGCGTTTGACACGTTCGGCTCCTTGGCGTCGGAGGCGGTTCGGTTCTTGGCTAGAGTTCAGCGTGTGGTCCACAGCAACCTTTCGACCCCTCAGGGGCGATGCTTTGTTTTTAGTAGATTAGGGTTTTCCATTCAGAAGGGGGTGGCGGCGCAGTTTGTTGCCCGTCTACCTGCTATTCTTATGTAATTTGCCGTGTTAATTGGAATGAAATATTTGTCCATTTCCATAAAAAAAAAAAAAAAAAAACAACAATGATGTGCCATTCATCGAATTGGAAGACGGATATCTACAACATAAGTCTTGTTCTCGTTTGTACCTTTTCATACCAAATCCAGTTTGATATTTATTTTATAATTGTGGCTTTAGGGGGGAGGACACCCGTGCGCAATGATGGTGAAAAACCCACCGAGGAGGGTTTGATCCTGAGCGTCACCCCGGTTTTAATCCGGCTGTTACTCTAGCGAGGCAACTTGTGTAGAGGCAGTACGGTTTCCGGGGGAAAGCCTTCGACCCAAGGTTGGTAAACCCAGCGCTGGCCTTGCTATCTGGGCCCTTAATCTTGGCGAGGGCCCGCGATTTGCGGGTGTGACAATGGTCACCATTATGAAGTTCACCTTTCAAAAAAAAAAAAAAAAAAAAAAAAAAAAAAAAGGTCCTTCTATTAAAAAAAACTATTATTTCTTTATAGGCCCATCTTTTAACAAGTGGAAACTTGAAGAGAAATATCTTTAACGTAGGACCATGGTCACAGCTCGCAAATACATGTAATATCTACAACTTTTGAAGAGAAGTATCTTTGTTTAACGGCATTTTGCCTTGTATATATAACTAGTTAGATGCCCCGCCCGCGTTGCGGGGCGGTGGACGAATAATGAGCGAGTGTTAGGCAGCAGCTCATTGACACGAAAAACAACTAAATCGAGTCAACCAATAAAAAAACAAACTTTTATATTTTTGAAAAAAAAAAAACTAAAACAATGGCAACATTGTAATTTTTAACTGAGGGAAAGTTGTATTTTTTGACTGGGGTAAAATCGTAAATTGCCAAAACCTAAAGTGATGGCAGTACTGTAAATTTGAAGGGGGGGGGGGGGAATTTGAAATTTTAATAGGGACAAAGTCGTAATTTTGCACCTAGGGTAACAGCGTAATATAAATTTCAACTACGGGCACAATCGTAATTTTAAGCTGTAGGCAAAAGCATAATTTTATTTTCAACCGAGGGCAAAATCGTAATTTTGAGTTTGGGGCAAAAGCATCATTTTATTTTGAATGGGAGAAAAACGTAATTTTCAACTGAGTGCGAAATCCTAATTTTTTTAACGGGGAAAAATAACATTTTTTACCTGAGGGCAAAATCGTAAATTTTAGCTGGTGGAAAGAAAAAAAAATTATTTGGGACAAAACCGTAATATTATTTTGAGCTGGGGGTCAAAACCGTCATTTTAAAATGGATATAAAATAATAAACTGGTTCGTCCAATGGGAGAGTGGCAGACCAAATCTTAATTTTCACTTGAGGGCAAAATCGTAATTTTGAGATGGAGGCAAAAGCGTAATTCTAGTATGAGCTAGGAGCAAAACGGAAAAAAAAAATTAAAAAAATAAATATGGCAGCCGCCCATTTTGGCCAATGGGAGCAGGCTGCCGACATTGTCTTTTGTAGTGTATATAATACATGTCATAACTCACAATTCACTTCACACCTTACAAATTCATCTTCAACAATCCACTAGATCGAAATCGTCATGGATCGAACCGAAGAGGATATGAAACTCGTCGGGTTCTTCGGCATATTCACACAATCACATGTGTATATAAATATATGTATATTGTCAAATCTTGAATTGTGTAACACATGTGTATATAGTCAATTTTAAATTATACATATGTGTATATTACGAAAAACATAGGGAAAATGTGTGGTCCAGAATCCTTCTCAAGTTTCTCAATTAGCCTAGTGCTTCTCACGTGATCCTAACCAGGGCCGGCCCAAGGGTAAGTAAACCCAAGCAAGAGCTTTGGGCCACCATTTAAGAAAGGCCCCAAATTTAAAAAAGGCCGCTAGTTTTTGTATATATGATTAAATTAGGACAATTAAACATAAAATAGTATGTTGATTGAGTGGTAAACTTCCTCTCTATTTACAAGTAAGGTATGGTTTCGAGACATTGTTAAACCGCTTTTTTCATTTGTTATTTTTACATACAAAGCATAAAATCCAATTGCTACAAGTCCAGCAAAAAGAATCTCATTTAGTAGGCCCCAGATCTCTAGTTCGTTTTGGGCCTCTAAAACGGTTGAGCCGGCCCTGATCCTAACCATATATATATATAGAGAGAGAGAGAGAGAGAGATAGACATAGAGCAAATTTGCATTCCAAGTTCAACTACAACTATGCGATTCATCTTTGTTGTTGAAAGTTGAAGTGTAAACCACATTGATGATACTCAGAGATATATACACACGGTATTAGCAGAATTCTTTTGTTATATGAGTTTTAGGGGCTGTTTGTTTACCTCTTAATGGGGGCTCTTAATGGTTCAGACCTCTTACTGGTTCAGCGCTTAATGGTTCAGACTTGTTTGTTTCACGAGCAGATGTCTAAATGGTTCAGACATTTGCCTCTGAATGGTTAAGTTTTATACAGAGTCTGAATGGTTAAGACCTCTAATCTGAATTGGTCAGACATTTGCCTCTGAACGATTAAACATTATACAGGCTCTTAATGGTTCAGATCTCTTACTGATTCAGCACTTAATCGTTCAGCACTTAACCATTCAGATGCTGCCAAACAGCCCCTTAGGTTGTATATTTGCAAGTTTTTGTTACATCCACTAAAATGTTTTCATTGTATTATATTGTTGTAGTCATCTAGCTGTATTGACACTTCAATACACCATCAAGTTTGCAAGGATCCAAAAGACTGAAATCTTGATTCTCTAAATTGTCAACACTGGATATTTTGGGAGTTGAACACTATAGACTACGAGAGGATCAGAGGCTGATCTTGATAAAAAAGTAAGTTCTGTTAATATCAAGAGTGGAGAAGGAGTCAACTTTGCATTAACCCATTACCCAACTACGTTTTTTTTAACGTCCAACCGCCCATCACAGTTGACTCTTGTGGTGGATTTATGGAGAGAAGCAACTAGAGAGAGTAGTTGTGGTGGCTGCAGATTCATCTTCAAACCACCACCACCGTCATCGTTACCGCTGATTTTACCATGAAACCACCACCACCACCGTCATCTTGAGGCTGGAGAGATAGAGGGGAAATTTAGAGAGAGAGAGAGACGTGTGCAGAGTTTTGTTTATTTTTTTTATTTTTATTTTTTTTTAGTTTGATCACTTTTTTTTATTTATTTAATCGTTAAAACATCATCATTATTTATTAAATCATCAACAAATTACACCAAGATAGCCGGTAAGCAGGCAACAAGCTGCGCCGCTACCCCCTTTTGAATAGCGAAACCTAACCTAGTAAAAACGAAACCCCGATCTCTAGGAGACGAAATGTTGCTGTGAACAACCCGTTGGACCCGTTCAAGAAATCTGATGGCTTCTGGGGCTAGCGAGCCAAAGGTATCAAAGGCAAAAGGGATAAAGGAATGTTGATTATCCTCGCAGGCTTTGGCATGTTTGTCCATTTTCTTTGCTGCCGCCCTTGCAATCGCCTGACCAGGGACAAAACCTGTATCCCGAAAGCCTACAAGGGGGGAAACCCCGGTAAGATCAACACAAGCGTGTTTACCTGCATCCCACCCGAAAACTAAAACGTCCGCGGGGCGCAATGTGGATCTTCCTTCCCTCGGATCTATCAAAAAGTTTACGGGGGCTTCTTTCTTCACCGAGATCCCCGCCCGTTTGAGGATGTCCCCCAAGACATCCTGCACCCAGTCGTGCCTATACTTAAAACCCGGCAGTTCTTTACAGTGCAGAGCATGCTCCCCAAATTGGTCTAAGCAAGCTTTCCGGCAAATCGGGCATTGCTCATCATCAGGGAACATAGGAATCATGAGCCGATATTTGTAAATCTTTTTTTAAATTTTTTACACAACAATCTCTTACTATAAGTTGTTTTACATAATAGTCCCGGAGGATGTCAAATGACAAAAATGTCCTCGTGTGGAAGATCCATGACCATACTTAACGAAAAAAATTAGCTGGGTTAGGCTTAAAGGACATACCGTGCAAGTTTTTGAAACATTAAGTACGGAACTTGTCAACTTTTACGCCAAAGGACAACGCCTGAAAAATGGTATATAGACAAAGGACAAAACTTGTATTTTACTCTAATTTCTAAGTCCGCCGTTGCTAGCATCTTAATATAAAAATTACAATTAGAGAAATATTAGGCACACTAACTCAAAGAAAATCAAGTGTACTCTATCATGGCTTGTTTAGTTGTTTAAGCATCCACTATCCATCTATTGTATTCGCCATCCATCATTGCTAGGTACAACCAATGTTGACTCACTTTCCATATCTATGTAGACAACTAGGTTTTGCCCTGTCCGCGTTGCAGGGCACTAAGCCAAATATTTCTCTTTCATATACGTCTGTGTTTCGGTTACTTGTACATACTACTTATAACACGATCTCAAAAAACATTACATCGAGAAAACCAATTAAAACAAAACACGATCAATACTTTTGCTAAAAAAAAACTAAAACGATGGAAAGACTATAATTTTTAACTGGGGCAAAATTGTAATTTTTGCGAACAAATGAGCGTGTGTCACGCAACCGCCTGACACGAATAAAAATTACACCGAGTCAACAATTAAAACAAAACACTACCATAGATTTGTCAAAAAAAAAAAAAAAACTAAAACGATAGCGTGACTGTAATTTTACACTGGAGGCAAAATCGTAATTTGACAGGAAAAAAACAAACACATTGGCAAACCTATAAATTTGAAACCGAGGGAAAAATCGTAATTAGGATGGACGGGAAAAAACAAAACCAATGGCAAAACTGTAAATTTAAACGGGGCAAAATCGTAATTTGGCTGGACCAATGGGGAAGTGCCAGGCAGCTGTGGGAACAAAATCGTATTCTTTGAAATGGGAACAAAATCATAATTTTGAACAAAGAGCAAAAGCGTAAATATATTTTGAACTGGGCGCGAAATTATAATTTTAAACTGAGGGAAAAATCATAATTTTGAGCTAAGGGGAAACATAATTTTGTTTTGAACTGTAGGCGAAAACGAAATTTTGAGCTGAGGGCAAAATCGTAATTTTTTGCTAAGGGGAAAACATAATTTTATTTTGAACTGGGTGCAAAAACGTAATTTTAAACGGAGAGCGAAGCCGTAATTTTAAACTGAGAATAAAATTAAAAATGAGTTTTTGAACTGAGGGAAAAGCGTAATTTTGAGCTAGAGGAAAAAATATAATTTTATTTTAATTTTGGGGCAAAAACGTAATTTCAAACGAAGGACGAAACCGTAAATTTAAACTAGGAATAAAATTAAATTAAAAATAGATTGGTCCAATAGGGAAGTGCCAGGCAAGGTGTATGTAGGATAATAACTACACATCTAGAAAAACATTTTAATAGTAGGAATAAAATTAAATTAAAAATAGATTGGTCCAATAGAGAAGTATCAGGCAAGGTACCTGGCATTGTTCCCTCAACTCCTTTTTGTATATGTAGGATAATTAGACATTATCCATATACTTATTAAAAAAATACTATTTCTTTTTTTAATTTTATAAAAAACTTGAAGCAAAATATCTTTCACAAAAAGCAAAGTAGGACCATATTCATAATTACTAAAAAAAACTCTCATGCACCACCCCATCCAAACAAAATCATTTAAAAAAACCATTATACATCCACATTTCACACCATACACCTTAAAACTTCGTCTTCAACATCTTGATCAACATCAACAATCAACCAGAAATCGCCATGGATCGAACCGAAGAAGACATGAAATTCGTCGGATTCATCGGCATATTCAACCAATCATTCAAAACAATCTTCTCATCAAAGAAAATCTTCACACAAATCACTCTTTCCTTCATCCTTCCTCTAGCAATCATCTTCATAATTCAATTTGAACTCACACAACACGTCTTTTGGAAAATCAACAACAACTCGTTACCATACGACACACACGACTCGCGTGAAGCAACCGCTATCGAGTGGCTCTACTACGCGCTTTTCACATTCGTGTACTACATTTTCCTCACCCTCTTCTCTGTTCTATCAACCGCCTCGGTCATCTTCACTGTCGCCTCTATCTACATCAACCGTGAAGTTGTTTTTCGCGACGTCTTAAAAGTCATTCCTAACGCATGGAAACGCCTTTGCATCACTTTCATATTTATATACATTGCATTGTTTATTTACAATGTAATTGTTGGTGTTGTTATCGCTATTTTAAGAGCGATATTAGGTTTTACGAGTGCCAGCTTAATTGTTATGAGTGTGATCCTCATGTTATTCGTGTTTGTATTTTTATACTTGAGCGTTGTTTGTCAGCTCGCTAGTGTTGTTACTGTTCTAGAAAACATTTATGGATTTAACGCGTTGAAAAAAGGTAAGGATCTGGCGAACGGGAAGAAGTTAGTGGGAATGGGAATCGCGTTCGTGTTGTACGGATTTTTGGTGGGTTTGGTTGTTGTGTATTTGTTGTTTGTGGAGTATGGAGATGAGGTTTTTAAATGGGCGTTGATTTGGAGGGTGATGATGGGAATATTATGTGGAGTTTTGTTTCTGGCGGTGTTGTTGGTGTTTATTGTGAATCAAACGGTGTTGTATCTGGTGTGTAAGTCGTATCATCGGGAAGCGATTGATAAGGTGGGTTTATCGACGTTTTTAAGTGCTTATATGGGGGAGACGGTCGTGTATCCTAGATCGGGTGAGGAGATTCAACTTGGACGCCCTCAACCTCAGTCTAATCAGGTTTGAAAATTGAAAGTTGAAACGCTTGTTGATTTGTAATTTTTGCATATGTTGTTGATCTGCATTTAGTTGAATGATATTGTAAACAGGGTACTTTTTTATTGGATTGGTTATTCTAAACATGTATACAAAGATAATATAAAGTCAAGTGACATGTGTACATGTTTCTTGAGGGGAATTACGTCTACTTGTAAGTTGTAATGGTTAGATATGACTTTGTAATATAAAACGTACTAAAAAGGGTGTTTGTGTAGTGTAAAGTCATTGAAACAACGTAGTTAAACGCAAGATGTAATTTGACGAAGTACTTAAATGGTATTCGTGTCAAACATTTCTATGGGTATTAGATTCACGATCTTAATTTTAAGTATTTTAGTGGCATCTAGAGAGGAGGGACAACGACCTTATTTTTTGAACTAGGTTATGTACCCGTGATTTCACGGGTTATGCGTTGTTTTATAAAAATTTATATTTACAACACCACTTTCACGTCTTATAGTTGGATAATCTCTTCATACTAACACCACTTTAACGTCCTTTCTACCACGTGTTTTTCTTACCGTGCCATGTTGCTAACGTGACGCTTAATGTCTCCTATTTATACCCTCCCACGCTTAATATTATATACCCGTGAGTTTCATGTGTTATGCGTGAGTTTCAAACAACCGATAACCCGTGAAATCACGGGTATATAATGATATTTCCATCACTACAACTGAATTATTCTTGAACAGTTGAACACCCCAAATCAAACTACTCATATCGGAAAACGATCTACATTGCCAAATTTAACAGTAAATAACGGGTTACATACCTCATAAAAGAAGGTTCATAGATAGGGTTCGAATATGTTTATTGTATTTTTCTTCTCTTTAACCGTACACTCTCATCACACATAAACTTTTTAACTTTTACTTTTCAAACCATATGGCTAAAGCTTTACTCAACCCTATTTTGGGAAGTTGGACTTCAAGTTCCCAACATAGGGTTTAGCGAAACTCTAGCCATATCATTTGAAAAGTAAAAGTAAAAAAACCAAATTTTTTATATTTGCAAAAGAAAATTTTTTATATGATCTCTCTATTATAAATTATAACACTTGTTTTTTTTTTTTTTTTGGGAGGGGGAAACATAAAAAAAGGATCACATTATATGTGGGTGGGTTTTATTTGTTTGGATGATCCAAAGGTTGAAACGGATCCAAACACTTCAACACTACCAACAGTCACAAAAATTAAAAACACACCAGACTACTACTCGCTTCCCCCTAGGGTTCTTCAACACTCCCACTCGCTTCCCCTAGGGTTCTTCAACACTCCAACACTCTCACCACTAAATCTCTGCGTTCCGTATCTTCAACATCCAGACAAACCCTATAATCTCTGAATTCCGCATCTTCTTCAACATCCACAGACGCGATTTCACGATTTCACTCACGAAAAGGTTATAAACTAACAGTTATCAGAAATCACTGGATTCGGTAACTTTTTTTTGAACTGATTTCTTGCTTTTTCACAGATTTCGTAGTTTTATTTGTTTAATAATGTTAAATAATGAGAATCTAAGTGTCGGAAAACAAAATAACGATGACCAGAAGTTCAATCGTTTGTGTTTCATTTTTTTTCTTCATTTGTTTTTCTATCTAAGTAATGTTTACATTATGTTTCGTTTTTCATTAAACCCTAAAACCTTGATACTGATCAAACCCTAAATGTTTTGTTAGTGGTTGTTGATTTTCATTTTAAACCCTAAAACAGAGATTTTGATTGTTTGTGCTTGATTAATGCCCTGGTTTTTTAGAAATTTGACACTTTTTGGTATTTGATATAAGATTTCTGGTTAAAATGATGGTTTTTAGGGCTATGATTGATAATGGTGATGTTTTTATGCTAAATTTTCATCGTGATGTTTCTATGAACTGTTATATGAATTTTCAAGGTCGTTGTTGATTTTCTTTACTTCAAACCATAAAACGGAGATTTTGATATATGTTTCAAACCTTTAAGTTCTGTTTTAGTGTGGTAATTGAAAATTCTTACGAGTGATCATTGTGAATTAGATTGCACAAACTGTATATGAGTGTTTTTACACTGTTTTGGGTCAAAAATCTTACACTGTTTGAGTTAAAATGATGGACTTTTTTTGGTTAAAATGTTGCTGGTGAAAGTTTGCTAATGTAAGAGGCTCTTCTTAAAGTGGTTTTCATGTTGTTTTGATGTTCATAGTTCAAGGTACTCACTCACTTTAACTGTTATTGCATTCATTAGATACCCACCGGATTTCGTATGGTTTTTATATGAATGCTATAAAAATCCTTGTAAAAATTTCTTATTATTTCAGTGTTCTATTTTATATTCAAGTTCTGCATATGCTAGTGTATTTACCTTCCTAATTGTAAGTATCTATTTCATTCTGTGCAGATATGGATTCAAGAAAAAACGCTCATTCATTCATAGCATTTCTTGATAAAGAAGAGCCTATCTTAATGGTAATTTTTTTTAATTTCGTTGGACTGTTATATGAATATTTGAGGTTATCATTTGACATGTTTGTTATTGCTTTATTAGGAGATACCAAGTGATTTTGCTTATAATCTGTGGGGCGATAAAATACCATATTATAAAACTGTTGAAATAAGGGATGGTGAAAAACTGAGAAAGATGCGTATTAGAAAAAAAAATGATGGGCCGGTATTTACAGATGGGTGGATGTTGTTAGTTAAACAACATCAATTGAAATACAAAGATGGCGGCAGTTGGGAAGTTGAAGTTTGAAGTTTTGTGTTTTAAAGATTTGGTATGTCAGAACTCGTATATTACAGCACAAATTGAATCAGAACTTGGAATGTCTGTAAGTGAATTCATATTAGTTCAGTACTCATTTTAAACAAATTTTTAATTTTTTGAAATTGTATAGTAATAATTTGTTGAATTTCTTTTATAGGTAATGCCAGATAAATTTTATCATGAGTTTTACGGCAACAATTTCAAAGGTGGAATGGCGAAGGTTTATTTTGGAGAAAGATTTTGGAACGTAAGACTGGAAGGAGGCTCGGACGGTGGTTATTTCAAGGATGGATGGCGTAAGGTGGTTGAAGAGGTCCCTATAGACAATGATTATTTCTTGGTTTTTACCAGCCTGGATTCAGTAAGCTTTGATGTTTCCGTATTCGATCCTGACACCGGAACAGAAGTTTTTCTAAAAAAGGTTGACGGGTTGTTTTAAAAGTATATATCGAAACATATTAATTAAAACTGTTTATAATTATACTGATTTTTGTCTGATGTTTTTTAAATTTTCTAGTCTACTGCGGATGATGATATGATAGTTGAACCAAAGTTGCCGGCTGATGTGTGTGAAGATGATCTGGAAGGAAATTAAAAAGATGTAAGTATTCAGCTTGTTCATTTTGAAAGTGTTTTATATGTTTAACAATTTTGAATTTATTTATTTGAATTATTATTTAACTTTTACGTATTCATGCTTTATTAGACGAAGATAACTCCAAAAGTGTTTTATATGTTTAACATTTATGAATTTATTTATTTGAATTATTATTAAACTTTTACATAATCATGTTTTGGTAAGAAAGAATGAAAATCCAAAACATTATTTATTTATTCGAATTATTATTTAACTTTTACATATTCATACTTATTGTTTTTATTGTGAAGGTTAAAGGCAAGTCCAAGGTATATGAAACTCAGGTATTTAAAACCAAAAATGAATACCGCTCAAGTCATTTATCGTTTTATATTTCATAGTAACATCTTTATTTAAAAGTTATTACTTATTTGTGTTACTTTTGATACAGACACAACGAAATCTTCGGAGCAGAATTAAAAGGGTTGATGCAGCAGCAAGCACTGGTTCTCCGGTCTTGAAATCCACAGACCTGGTAGAAAACCAAATTGTAATTTTTTTGACATTTACGGTTTATATTTCATAGTAACAGATTTTTATAAAAGTTATTAATTATTTGTGTTACTTTTGGTACAGACAAAACGAAATCTTCGAAGCAGGATTAAAATGGTTGATGAAGCGCCAATCACGGGTTCTCCGGTCTTGAATACCACAAACCTGGTACAACACCAAATTGTAACTTTTTTTGACATTTTTTATTGTTTACATAGTTCATATATCTTAATTATGTAGTGGCTTTCGGTCAATATGGTTTCTACAATAAATGGGTTTGGGTTTAAATTGTTTGGTTATAATATAGCCGCTATTTGTTTGGTTATAATATAGGCGTTATTTCTTAATTGATAAAATAGTGGTTTGTTCATTTCTTTTTGGTGATAATACATGCTTTATTTGTTTCATGATAATATAGTCATTTGTTCATTTGGTTTCGTGATAATATAGGTGTAATTCGCTTCATGATAATATAGTCATTTGCTAATTTTGGTTTGATGATAACTTAGGAATTATGTGTTTCCTAATAATATAGCTGATAGTATTGTTTTGCATGATAATATAGTCTCAGGTTCCTTTCGTGATAATATTGTTTTTAGTGATAATAGAGTCTCGTGTAGTGGTGTTCAAAATTAGTGGAGGAAGCTGTAAACATCCTAAGAACGAAATAGTACTTGTATTTGTCTCATTTTTTTTTGTGTGTGTTTAGGAAATCGGATATCCGAACTTCGGATATCCGAAATTTCGGATACGGATTCGGATAGTGATATTGACTATCCGAAAACTTCGGATATCCGGTTTTGAACACTCGTGTTTGTTTCGTGATAATATATAATTTCTATAATATATATCTAGAATATGTTCTAGTTAATTCAATTATGTTCAGACAAAGTGCAAGAAGACAGTTCAAAAAGTTAACCCACAATCACCGGTTTTGAACTTCACAAGATTTGCGGAACACAGAATTGTAAGATTTTATAGATTTTTTAGTGTTTCTTTGTTCAACTTTTTATCCAAAGGCTATATTTAATGATGACTGTAATATGTTGTGCTTTTCAGCGACTACCAGCAAAAATGTCATCTGTGTTGGACCTATCTCCTGTTCATCTCAAAGAAGTCAGTGTTCAAAACCTGACAGGTGAAGTCAAGAACATCATGACCAGATCGGAAAAACATCGCAAAGGGTTCCGGTATGGATTTGTTGGATGGTCGAATTACTTGAAGGCTTGGAACATCAAAATTGGAGCAGAACTGTTTTTTGAGTTCAACAACTCAAGCAAGGTCTTGACATTGACAAAGGTTGTGGAGAAGCGTTTGGTTAAGAAGAAGAAATTGCGTGCATGACTGGGAAGTCTGCTTGTGGTTGTGGTGGTTTTTATAAACAATATATGCTACTTTCTTTTGTTGGGCTTTAGAGTCCTAGTTGGTCTAGAAAAACTTGGGCCTAAATTAGACACGTTTTGGTTTATTTTGGGTTGGGCTTTTATGTAAATCAAGGTTAACAGGTACATGCATGGTTGGTTGTTCTTTTTGGGTACAATATATGGTAGTTTCTTTTGTTGGGCTTTAGAGTCCTAGTTGGTGTAGAAAAAATTGTGGCTAACTTAGACACGTTTTGGTTATTTTGGATTCGGCTTTATGTAAATCAAGGTTAACAGGTTATTGCATGGTTGTTCTTTTTGGGTACAATAGGTTGACTAATTTGGATAGTATGTGTTATGCTTAATGGTAATAGACAATTGATAATTTATTAAACTTTAGTCTCGTCATGGTGTTGTGTATAATAGATGACGAATTTTCGTACAAGTTCATTTTTGTTTCAATTATTATCGATATGTTTGTAAACGTTTATGTGTTATACTATGAAACACTAATCAACTATAGTAACATGTGTTATGCTATGAAACAATAATATATAAAAACTATGCGTTTGATTGCAAAACAAATTACATATACAAATACAAATTACAAGTAACTAAAAACTTCTTTGTATACAACATTAGATGTCCTATTAGTAAGGTTACCATCATTATCAAGAATTGATAATTTGAGTCCATCTCTGCTCTTGACTCTCGACAAAGCAACATAAAGTTGACCATGAGAAAATACTGGATTTTTCAAATACAAACCAACTCTGCATAATGACTGGCCTTGACTTTTATTAATTGTCATAGCGAAACATAAAGCAACAGGAAACTGTCTTCTTTGAAATCTAAAAGGAACCTTCTTATCCGACGGTATTATACCAATTCTAGGAAGAAAAATTCGAGCACCAATGTTGTTTCCAGATAACACTTCTGCTTCAATAACGCGATTTCCAAGTGATATTACCTTTAAGCGAGTTCCGTTGCACAGACCATTTTTTTGATCAATATTTCTGAGGAGCATGATCGGAACACCAACCTTTAGTACTAATTTGTGATTTGGAACACCAGAGATTTTAAGACCATTTAGTACGTCAGGGGAGTATAAACTTTGATCAAAACCATCATGTAGATTTTCTGTCTCACAAATACTATCGGAACTTAGGTATTCCTTGGAATCGCCTGGGAACATGAGCAACAACTGAGAATTAATTTCATCAACAACTTCATTTGTCGGTGCAAGAATCGCTCTTTCTTGATAAAAGCCAGAACTTTGGTAATTTTCAAGAAGAGAAGGATAAACAAACTCTATAAGACTTGAAATTGGATCAACGGAATCCATGATTAAAAGATCATCCGGTATATCTATAATCGCATCACCATCATTAGATCCGCCTAGTTTCCCTTCACCCAAATCCAACAACCACTGACCAAACATTCGTATTTGCTCAACATCATGCATTCCACTTCCTGCAGTCAACCTCATGTTCTTAGTTAAAGTGAGTACTTTGCAGTGGTGCCATATGTACGAAGAAGTCAACGAAGCATTAACAATGTCTTGTCTACTACCACCTTGAATGACAGGAAGAGTTTGTCGGAAATCTCCACCAAATACGATTGTTTTACCTCCAAATGGACTTTGGGAATTATGAGAACCATCACATTTCAATATGTCTTTTAGAGTTCTATCCAAAGCTTCAAAACCATGTCGGTGTACCATTGGCGCTTCGTCCCATATAATCAATGATGTTTTCTTTAATAGATTTGCAACATCACTGTTAGGGATTATAGTACACATTGAGTCTTCATTCAAATTAATCGGAATGAGAAATCGAGAGTGAGCTGTCCTACCTCCTGTAAGAAGCAAAGATGCAATCCCACTTGAGGCAACATTTAAAACAATTTCCCCTTTTGATCTTAGAGATGCAGATAACGTTTTCCAAAGAAATGTTTTACCGGTACCTCCATAACCGTAAACAAAAAAAACACCACCTTCATTGTCTTCAACCGCTTTCATGATATCATCATAAATAAATCTTTGTTCATCGGTTAATGAAACTAAAAGGTTCTCAAACTGCTCTTGAAGATCAATTCTATCATAATCCAGCTCTTCAGTAATCAAACGATTATTTGAAGTAGAAATCAACTCATGATCGGGATAAGGCATTGTATTAAAATTTCGTAAGCTGGAATTATTACGAATTAAAATCTTCTCAATCTCGTACAATGTGAGATTTTTAACTTGATCATCAGTGAGGCATAAATCTGAAAAAAACACATTAAAGATATATTTTTTAGATTTATATAATCCAATCTATAAGAAACAAATATTTGTTAAAATCTAAAAGGAATCATTGGATAAAATAAAACATTTTAACATGATTATATATATATATATAAAATATATGTGAATGTGAATTATAAACATAAACATTATAAATAAACATATAAATGAGTAATTGTCATAAAATAGTTGTACCTGGACACTTTAAAATCTGACGTTGTTTATAGAGGATGCCATCTGATAATAATTCCCATGTTTTTGCCATACACGTTCCGGCAAAGACAGAGTCTGGCACGTCAACATCGTAGCAAAGAGTGTGCGAAGATAATAACCGGAGCCTGAATGACTTGCTTCTTGGATAGCTTCTATATATTCCATGTCATCATCTAGTAGACCGTGAGCATAACATGCTTCTCGAAAGGTATTAAATTTACGACCATTTACAATGAGGATATCATCAAAGGATCGAGGACCTTTAAGTTTGTTTAAAAGAATCCTAAAAAAATGCCTCCCCAAGAGTAGGAGAAACAGCATGAATTCTTCCAATTGCAAAACTACCCGGTTTCCGACGTTTCCAACAACGTTCATCCTTTTTAAACACAAACTTAGTAGGGAATTCAACATAAGTAAGCTCTTGGGCAACTTCATCTCTTTGGTTACAATCCATCCAAGCTGAAAACATTGAACAATTCATTGACGGCCGATTGAGGACTAAGTCAATATCATCGTCTTCACCATATACAACATTTTGTTGGTTCGGAAGATGAAATGGGAGACGAATAACAGCTGGGTGCCTATAATGAACATCAAATGCGAATATACGCCATGATGCCTCACATGCAGACAAATATCGACAATCATAGTATTTTTTTAATCTCATCAACCAGTGGATCAGGTTCGTTTGATGTGTTACTTTCAACAATGGAAACGGTAACACGATCAGGCCCTTTGTTGATATATTTAAACAAATACTTTATAGATGCAGCTTGATTGCACCATTCAACATTGATGTGGGATTGATATCTCCTCAAAAGTGTTTTGTTGTAAGGAACAACAAATCTGTTATCTAGCTTAACTCCAGATTTTTCAACAAACATTCCTGAATCTCTTCTTCTATAGAGAGGAAAACCATCGATGTCCACAGACGTATGTCACACCCCGATTTTCCACGTGTCACCGGTGGGCCCGGTGGGGGAGTATCGTGACGTGGTTGGCAACATCATGGTCAAACAACACAATATAATAATGCACAGCGGAAGCAAAAGATAAATATATTACATTCCGAATATAAGTAATGTCAAAGTATTACAACGGAAGGTAAAGGATCCACAGGCGGATCAATAAAAGAAAATTGTTCAACAGACTTTAGGCATCTAGAACTTGCAAGATTCCCTAGTGACGCCCTGAGCTCCCAGCCAATTACGCATAGTACCTATCACTTAACCTTTTGGAAAATACGTCAGTTTACACTGGTAAATACAATTAACTGACTCATTTTGGAAAAAGAGTTTGAAAAGTGATTCGAGTGCAAACGGCACAAAATATCTTGACACATTGATTAAAATGCACAGAGGCAAAATTAATCTTTTATACTTGGGACAATTTTATTAATAAAAATCTTGTATCCGATTTACATGGTTGTCCAACATTTAGGGCCGGTGATTATACAATACAAGCCGGACAAGATTAATCGACACACCACAAATATAATCTCACAAGAAGATACCCTTACGAGTGAGTATACGTTATACATATGCAACAGGAGGTGTTATGTCTACACCTTGTGCTTACGTCGTGGCCATTCACTTTTTAAAATGAGCCAAGGATATCCAGGACACGGTCATTAACCCCCAATGTTATTTGTTATCAATCAATACAGATTAAAACGGGATTATGCAATTTAATCATCTCCGATTAAAAGGTTTCTACACCCGACCAAGCGGTATTTTTATAATACCGTATCCCAAGCCCGTATAAGGGAAAATAAGTTAAAAGTATTTACCTGAGCTAGCAATGCAATTTACACTCAGCCGTATATCTTAATCAGCAAGCACAAGTACTTCTACTGGGGCTCTTAATCTGGAACGAAGGTTTTATTAACCTATTAAATTCCTAACGGGTCTTATTTAAGTCGTAACTTAGACCGGTTAGTTTTAAGGAAAGGTTTACGGTTCAAAACGCATGATTAAGCGAAGACCGGAATAGGATCTGATTTAGACCCGACAAGTCTGGAGACTTGTATAATATGGGTAAACTAAACACATTCTGGATTTTGAGATAAAACCGATAAGGTTTGACCCGTTTCGGCTAATTTATGTAAACTTGTTACATAAACCGAACCGTACGCGTAATAAGCGTGACGGGTAGTCATGAGAGCTATATACAGGTTTCCTAAGTTAATTATGTCTCAAATATGTTGTGACATCAGTAAGGTGTCTTTCGTTATGCCCGAAACGTGTCTAAACACAAACTAGGCCCCGTAGGGGTATTTTGGTCATTTAAAAGTTTATAAAAGAGTTTAGGCGATAACCTGAGTTACAGGTCTGATGTAATCAGCAAATATACTCAATTTTCTAAGTTACATCAGTAGGGTAAGGCATGTATGTGAAACTTATCATTTATAACCAAACTAGGCCCCGTAGGGGTATTTTGGTAATTTCACATAAGCCGAAAAGCTCAAAACCGAAGTCTGAGTTAATCAACCTTTGCTTATTGTTAATATATGATAATTTGCCTCTCATATCAGTAGGTATCAACCCGGGTATGTCCAATATGATTTTAAAACATACTATGCGTTAAAAACGCTAATTTAGGCGATTAAAGGCCATTACCGGGTTCGATACTTAAATCTGATATTTTTATACTTCCAGAAGGCTTAAAATAATTTATTTATCATAACTAATCAGTAGCAAAAGGTTTGGAGTTGTTTAGATGTGTAAAACTCATTTTATGGCCCGTAAGGGCAAAACCGACAATTACCGAATTAAGCCTACGACTATGAGTTATGCTCAGCCTAAAATTAATTAAAAATCTTTAAAAATCCTAAAATAATATATTATATCAGTGGGTAAAATATTTGATATCAAAAAGTATGTTTAACTAGGCTATACGCTAATTACGCCATTATGTTAACATAAAGCATTAGTTTTGCGATAATGAGCATAACTCTTAATCTACAAGTCAAACTGATGTCAAACTTTGCATGCAAGTCTATATATCCATATTTAAGGTTTCTACACTTTTACATTTTCATAAATCACATTTTAAGGTAATAAGGGCATAACGGTCAACATACGAGCAATTAACGGGAACATGCATATTAATTGGATAACTAGTGAACCAAGGTGTATAATCACAGAGGGTTGTTCTAACATGTATCCTAGTCCAATTAAAGCTCTGAGGCATTTCTAATACATGCCCAAACGGGTCAGAACTGAAAGTCAACGTGAAAGTCAAACTATGTGACTTTCGGTTCCGAACCGGGTCTAGACAGGAAATAGTCGGGTTGAACATGTTTGGACATGTTCTTACACTTATTACTAAGTTATAATAATGATCAAACAGGTTACAAATGTTCTAGATAGCTAATTATGCATAAATGACATTTTAAGCATTATGTTGACTTTTTAATTAATCGTTTGACCCGACATTTGAACTAGTTAGGATGGTGATCAGGGGAAACCCTTTTGGGGTTTTATCACCCACATAAATACCATCCTATAACTACTTTTAAATCGAGATATGACTGAGCCATTAGTGACTAATCTCGAAGTCAAACCGTAGTTACGACGGTTTGACTTTTAGCTAATTAACTAAGCTAAAAGCAATTAGAGGAAGATTAGAACACTTACTGAAGTCCTATGCACGAGATATGATCACTAGGAAGCAAGCTTGAGCTCCAGAATCAATCCAAGAGTGCAGGAGAAGTTGTGAGGAAAATGTGTAACATTGAAGGCCTTTTATACTTGTTGCACTCACCATAACAAGTTGACAACAAAGTCTAGGATCCTTCCACAACTGATTAACACTTGTTACTAGTGCCTAGGGAAGTCTAGGGGTCGCCCACAAGTGAGGAAAACCGGTTTAGTGGGTCAAAATCGCGCAAAACAGGCAACAGCCTGTTTTCTGGTGCTGGGGACATGGTAGCGCACCGTTACATGTATATGGTAGCGGTGCGCTACCCCTTCTCAGATGCTGAAATGTTGTTGTTTGTTGAAGGTTCGAAAGGGCAATCCACTTGCATGAATTTGGGGCCTCAATTATCAATTAGGGACCTTTTAAATGTGCCTTATACAGTTCTAAACCTCACCCTTATGTATTGTTTCGTTTGAATCCATAAACGAGACCCGAAACAAAAGGGTTACCGCTCTTTTTCTTCGTAGGAGTCCACCATATCAATTTACGAATTATTCAATGTTATAATTCACTGAACTTTTGTACATATATTAGATGTTGTTAATATGTTTTGAGTCTTGGGATTTATAACGAGGTCGTTCAGAGGTGCAAAAGTTAACATGACGACACTTTTAAATCCTGTCAAACATTTTTATTAAATCCGAGTTTACAACGCGTTTTGTCATACATGACACGTGTCGTTTTATTATTGAACCCGAAATTTTCGAGGTGTTACATCCTCACCCCCTTAAAATAAATCTCGGCCCGAGATTTACCGAAATAAAGGAAGTATTCTCTGCCTAATAATGGCAACTTACAGATGATTAGGAATTTGTATGATCTTATTTGTTGTTTCCAATGCAACTTTCAGATCCTGAATATTGGACTTACCAATCTATTGTCCTAATCAATAGATTGTTTAATATTTCATTTATACAAGGTCTCCAAAGGAGCAACCTTGATACTTTTATACCAACTATTATAGAAAAGCTTCTCTTGAGGTGGTTATTCTTAATCGTTGTTAAAATAGGGTTGCGGTAATTAGTGCATAAGCAAAATGAACCGTCTTTCTTATCTAACAACATCAAACTCTCAGAATATCGAGTTAGGCTATATGAATCTATACCTTTATTACTTACTTAACCAGGGTTTTTGATTCTGCCAATATGGTACTAGTTGTCTTGGGGATTTCATAATAATGCAGCCTTTAAATGAGATATAAATCTTAATCCTACCTGTCCCTCATGGTAAACAGGGTAATCTTAGAAGAAGATAGTTAAGATACGAGGAGACTACAGAGAGTTTTCATATCTCAGGCTCCAGTTGTCTTAGAAGAAGATAGTTAAGATACGAGGAGACTACAGATAGTTAAATGAGATATAAATCTTAATCCTACCTGTCCTTCTGAAACTCCACCGTATAAACAACTACAAAAGGTAAAGAAAATAAAATATTAAATGTTTGTATTCAATTTTTAAATATTAAGAAGAAATGAAGCTTAATAGTAGATTTGTAAAAAATACCTGCTGAAACTTTGCCAAATATTGAGTTATCCTTCAAGTCTTTAATCAAAGCATTGAGCTTGATTTTAAACAATCTAGAGAGGATATCAGGCCTGTCTTCAGGACTTAAATTGGTGTCCTTAAGATATCTTTTTATTTCAGGCCATTTAGGATTGCATGTCACGGTTATAAAAACATCTGGATATCCATACCACTTACACAGAGACATTGCATCCAAATAGTTCTGCATCATATACCGAGCACCTCCAGTGAAGGACGAAGGCAGTATGACACGCTTTCCTGTGTTGGATACATTTATATTACCATGGTTACGTAAATTGGAGAGGTTCTCAAAAGTATCACATCTTAGAACCTTCTGTTGAAAACGTCTGTAATTTAGTCGCTCAGTTTCAATCATGGTATACGCATCAACTAAGAATTGTTGAAATAGGCGACGTGAATTTAGAATTAATGAAAAAACACCATGCCTATCTTGTATCCTGTATGCAAAGAATTCTCTCATAGTGACATATGTTCGTTTGGTTGATGTAGAAGGAGTAACACCTCTATGAGGAATATCAACTCTGTAGCAATCATCACCATAAGGAAACAAAAGTGGATAATGGAGAGCAAGATACGATGGATGTAACTCACTAATACGTTGTAGACCACCAGATTTCGTTTCTACAATAATATCTCTGTTTTCTAACGAATCGCCAATGTCACCAACAATTAAAGCTGCCACTTCAGAAGCAGTTGGTAAGTTGTATGTTCTTCCATCTTGTTGCCTTCTTCCAATGAGCCGCAACTTTAGCTCAGCATTACAGTTATCTTTAAAAAAATCTCTTACCATGCGATATGTTTTAACCAAAACATTCTCCGAGTCTAACATATTCTTTATATGTTGTATAACTTGAAGATCAAGATCCAAAGATGTTGATGAAGAAGCTCTATTAGATTCACTAAAGAAAATCAAAACATATAATATTAATTTAAAATTAAAAAAGATTCTTAAAAATTAAAATAGTTACAATGAATACGTACCCAAAAGCAGATTGTCTATTTGAAAGTTCATTGTCAGTATCATATATATAAAGCTGGGAGAATTTTGGCTTAGATCCATCCACTGGTAGAAGACTTCCCATTCTATGGTAATTCTGACCACCCAATCGGAATATATAAGGAGCATTGCCTCTGTTAATGGATTTATCAACTTTTCCGCCAATGGAAGTAAATGAGAACATGGAATTGTATCGACGGATGTTATTGATGAATGACTTGCTTTTTGAATCCAATCCATTAAAAAGAGACTGATAACTTCGTGGTGCTTCCTTCATATTAGGAAGTTGAACTTTACCATATGCACAACAAATTGAATAACTTGAACTAAATTGGATTTTTGTATTCCCTCTACGAGCTTCAACATCCCATAATTTTGCTTGACATATTTGGCAAATGACATTTTGATCTAAGTGATCAACATAATCTGTTGAAAAATATTTAGACAATATTTGTAAATTTGTAATAAGCAATTATAAAGTTGGAAGCAATTTCAATTAAAATAATTTTTTTGTATATTGTATATTTATGTAAAATGTACCTTTTGAGATGCCAACAAATTCGTCTTTTTTAGTATCACTTTCATTCGATCGTCTTTTATCCAAAACAGTCTTTCTTAAATTTCGCCTTTGTTGACTGTTAAAATTGTCCATGGAATTATTTAAACCTGTAACAAAAAAAATATATAAAATAATGATGCAAAATAAAATATAAAAAAATGAAAATATTATGGTGTTACCATTTAAGTATTCTGCTGTAATGTCAGAGACAACACTTCTAGTATTTCCATTGGTAAAAGATAATGAATTACATAAACGATTCTCTTTGATGACATTCTCTTTGTTGTTAGCCTTTCTTGTATCCAAATACAATTTTCGTAACTTTCTCCTATGATGACTCTCAATATTGGTAGAGTTTGTGTTTAAAACTGTACAAAAAGATAATATTTAAGATATAGGAATTTATTAGAAAAAATTAATAAAACATTAAAGAAAATAATTACTGGGACGGTTATTAGATATTGGTGTTAAATTCCCTCCTGGTGTTGTATTTGTGCAATTATTAAAACCTGTAATAAAATTATATACAAACAAATCATGATTAAAAAAAAGAAAAAAAGTATATGGGATAATGAAAAAATAATTTGGTAAGCGGTATATTTGTAGATTTGTAGAGATTTTATAATAAAAGTTTTTAATATAGTACCTGTTGTAATGTCAGACAAAGGGCTTATAATACTTCCAATGGGAGAATTAGTAACAGATATTGAATTACGTAGAAGATTGTCTTTGATGACATTCTCTTTGTTATTAAAAACATTCTCTTTAACACCGTTGTTAGCTTTTCTTCTATCCAAATACAACTTTCGTAACTTTCTCCGGTGATGACTCTCAATATCCGTAGAGTTTGTGTTTAAAACTGTAAATAAAAAAAATTAACATGTACGAAATTATGTGAAAAAAATAATAATAAATCATTAAAACAAAATTATTGGGAGTGTTAGTAAATATTCGGGAAACATTCTTTAATGTTGTTAGCCTTTCTTGTATCCAAATACAATTTTCGTAACTTTCTCCTATGATGACTCTCAATATTGGTAGACTTTGTGTTTAAAACTGTACAAAAAGATAATATTTAAGATATAGGAATTTATTAGAAAAATTAAATAAAACATTAAAGAAAATAATTACTGGGACAGTTATTTGATATTGGTGTTAAATTCCCTCCTGGTGTTGTATTTGTGCAATTATTAAAACCTGTAATAAAATTATATACAAACAAATCATGATTAAAAAAAAGAAAAAAAAAGTATATGGGATAATGAAAACATAATTTGGTAAGCGGCATATTTGTAGATTTGTAGAGATTTTATAATAAAAGTTTTTAATATAGTACCTGTTGTAATGTCAGACAAAGGGCTTATAATACTTCCAATGGGAGAATTAGTAACAGATATTGAATTACATAGAAGATTGTCTTTGATAACATTCTCTTTGTTATTAAAAACATTCTCTTTAACACCGTTGTTAGCTTTTCTTCTATCCAAATATAGCTTTCGTAACTTTCTCCGGTGATGACTCTCAATATCCGTAGAGTTTGTGTTTAAAACTGTAAATAAAAAAAAAATTAACATGTAGGAAATTATGTGAAAAAAAAATAATAAATCATTAAAACAAAATTATTGGGAGTGTTAGTAAATATTCGGGAAACATTCGACAATGGTGTTGTATTTATATTGGGATAATAATGTATATCTCATATAATAATAAAAAAAAGTAAAAATTTATATCTTACCTTGGAGGAAAATAAATTCTACTAATAATTAAAGTTAAATCATAATTCATAATCTGTTTAATATTACAAAGTTGATTCAATTCATTTGGTTTTAAAACTTCAAAAATGAAATGGAAAAAATAAAAAATGTTAATTTAAAACACAATTGAAAAAAATTATATATATGTTAATAACAAAACTAATTTTAACACAATTTTAACACACATATAATAAAAGTAAAATTAACACTGCTCAAACAAAAATTTAGAAATCTAAAACCAAGGATAAATTTAAATAACTAAATCCAAAAGGCAAAGCCATCATTCCTACATCAAGTGACTTAAACAACATAAGTTTTCAAAAACAAATAATAGATATCCTAAACATGGAATAATAATTGTCTTAACAATGGATAGCAGTGATCATTTTTCCTTCTTGGGAATCAAAAGGGACTTAGAGCCTTCATTCAAAGATAAAGGATCTTTACTTCCAGAGTCGTCACGATCATAATCTTCCGCAAGAACACGCTTCAGCTCAGGTTGTGCCTTCATCTTTCCTGGCCTTTTGTTACGCAAAGCCATACCACCAGCACTTGAATCAATCAATGAAACCGGAGTCTCATAAACATTGTTCAATGGTATAGAATCCTTCAAATTCAAGTAAATAGATTTGTTAAAATACAAAAACGTTTGTATTTAGAAATAGGAATGTCTTTAAAAAAAATAGATAGTACCTTCTGGTTAGTAGTATGTTTTCTCGTCTTGCGCTTCTCTTTGCTATAAGTGCTGAATTCTAATTTAAATAGAAAATATGGATTAGAAATATAGAATTACAAAATCCAAAAGATTGAAAAAACAAAAAGAAATAAAATGCGGACCTTCATTGAAACCTAAAGCAGCTTTGGTTGCTGACTCGTCATGATCATAAGACTCCGCAAGATTACGCTTCAACTCGCAATGTTCACTTATCATCTCAGCATTTTTGGTAGCCAAAGATATTGATCCAGCACTTGAACCAACCAGTGACATCGGAGAATTATCCTTAATATGGAAATGAATTGAAATGAAAATAATATATTATTATAAACAATAATAGTGAAGAATAAGAATAAATGAATAAATAGATTTTGTCATATACTTTGTTTAAAAATAATACCTTCAGATCGACAGTATCAACACTTGCAAAATCAGCAGATGAGAGATTCATAGAGTTTGAAACATCAACCTACATTATAAACAAAGAAGGCTATGTTAAATTGTTGAATAAAGAATGTAGGTAAAATATATTATAACTGTAAAAAATTAACAACAATATAATTAGATAGTTACATGGTCAATCCCTATCTTTGATTCAAGCTGAGAAATGATTTCAGGATCATCAGAAAATCTTTTGACAGTGAATGACTTGTAGTGATTCTGCACATTAAAGGGAGAAATCTCAACCTTAAACGCCATCTTTTTTCCAACCAAATTACTAATTTCATCCGGTAGCAAATTATCCGTTTCACCCTACATAATAATTTAAGATGTAAAAACAGTGTTACAATATGAGAATGTATAAATTATATAAATTGGGAAAATAATAAAGCGAAAAGAGATACATCAAGAAACTTATCAACCAACTCTTGAGAACTCTTTCCAAGTAATTTTCGAGCTACATGATCTAAGCAAGTTAAAGATCCAATACCAGTAGAGTCTTGTAACCTAAGTTGAAGTTTCAACCTAAAAAAGAATAATAAAATTGGTACTAATATAGTATTGAAATATAAAATTTTAAAGTTAAAGTTATCATAAAGTTAGAACTTTACCGGGGAACCACAGAAACACCTTTTTCATTGCAAACGTCATTTATGCATCGAATTGTCTGCTTCTCCTCAGTTAAATCTAATCCATCCTCTCCATCACTTATAAAATACAGCACACTAACCTTCTTCATACAATCCTTACAAGAATTGTAATACCACTCAAGACCAGGAGGGAAACTTATCACTGTACCAACCACAATCACATTCATTGTCTCCTGAATTTTATTAACTTCATCTATCGTCTTGAAATCAGTTCCAACCAAAAAATCATCATGAACAGTTTTGCCAACTTGAGATGAACCAAAAGGACGGCTTGAAGAACCAACATCCAGTCTTCTTTCAACTAACCTTCAAATTATAATAAAATTAATTAGTCTATTAGTCTATAAATTATAAAACATTTCAACAATACGACATAAAATAATACACTTAAACAAATAATAAAACAGTTAATTTGAAAAAATATGTACGTCTTACCTCTTTTGGAAATCAATTAGCTCATCAATGCTTTCGTTCAGATACAAATTGTTGTTTTGAAAAGAACTGGACACGTATGCCTTACCTACATATTTGACAAAAAAATTCTATTCAAAAAATTAAGCATTGATAAGTACAACAATAGAATGTAAAATATATACAATTTTAATGACAAAGATAAAAGTAATTAAATAAGTATAAACCTTCATGAAAGCTATATCTTCCAAACTGCAGTATCACAAACACATCACTCGGTTTCTGTTCCAAAAGCTTCGACATTTGCACCGCATATTGTCCCCACAAAGTCAGATAAACATTAAGGAACCTACAAATAACAATTTTATAAAACATGAACTAATTGATAAATATATAAAGGAGATCAAAGAAATAAATAAATTATAACTCTAAGTCACGAAGTTGTAAGCTCATTTTTTTGTTCATTCTCCCATTACTGCTGGTATGATCAACCATAGGAAACCAACCATCAACATAACCAATGATATCTATAAACAAACAAAAGAATAAATTAGAACAACAACAATGGCGTAATATAAGTAAATAAAGATCAAAAGAACATATTTTAAAATACGGTGGCCTTACCAACAGGAGAGTCTTGCGGAATAGCACGGTTACGAAGAACATCGAATGCTGTAAAAGAGAATCCATGAATTGAACCACCAAAGTCATCAATGTTTCTGATGTCAGTAGAGAAATTGAAAAACAGTTTATGTTTGTGGTTGGTTGGGCGGTACGGAGACACGTTGTCACCAACATCAAACTTAGTAACCATGACACAACTCTTTTCTACCAGTAATCTTCCATACTTTACAAGATAATTACCACCAACACTTGCTTGAATTTTGGTACCCTATCAAACAAATATAACCTTTTAAGATGAAACATAGGATATAAAAAAGAATTTGTTATAAACTGATAAACTACCTCCTCATCCATGAGGATCAGTTCGACCGCATGAATAGCATTCTTGACTTTAAATGATAGTAGCTTCCATAGCTTAAGTATACGAACTTTAATAGTCACGTCTGTCTTCGTTACATCCAATTCATTAAGAGAAATGATGGGAGGGTTCTCCATTGACCTTTATAGTTAAACATATATTTTAGAAAACAAAATCTCTGATTCATAAACAAATTTAAGTTTTTAAAAGACTATATCAATTGTCTGAGGGTCTTTAAATGAACAATTGTTGTGAAACATTCAATGAGTTTTTGGAAATTTTGAAATATCTCTCTATTATAAAACACTGTATCAATTGTGTGAAGGGGGAATATTTACGGATGCATAGATCATGTTAGTTAGACATCATCATTTGAAATACAAAAATGGGGTATTGATTATTATTATTACTTTTAAAAGTAATTAAATAATAAGAATTTGCAATATTCAAATACTTGATAAAAAGTTAAACATATTTAAAACACTAAGAAGTTAAGTATAATTCACAAAAATCTTATAAAATTGATAAATCAGTCCCTAAATAACATGTATATCAGGAAAAATATAAATCAAACACCAACACAGTAGCTGAAAAACATTGATAGCTAAATTTATCCCTAAAACATCATAAATCAGTAAAACAGTCACTAAGAGATATTGATTGTATAATTCAAAAAAAATCAGTTCAAAATCAGTCACTAAAATGTGTCCCTAAAACAGCAAGAAATAGTGTATAATTCACCAAAAAATTACTACTTAAACATCTTTAAAATTTATAAAACAGACCCTAAATAACATGTATATCATGGAAAAATCTAAATCAAACACTAAAACAGTCCCTAAAACACATTGATATCTAAATCTGTCCCCAAAAAATCACAAATCACTAAAACAGTCCCTAAGAGCTATTGCATAATTCAGTCCCTAAAACACATTTATATCTAAAAAAAATCCATAAAACAGTGCCTAAAACATGCCATAAAACACAGTTTAGCAGTGACAACATGAAAAAGTATCTAAATCACACAACTAAAACACGTTTATATCAAAATCAGTCCATAAAACACATGTAATGGTTCAGTTCAAAGCTGAATTACAACTATGGAAAACTATAATATATCTAAATCAGTCACTAAATCAGTCCATAAAACACATTTATATCTAAAACAGTACATAAAACAACATAAAACAACATAAAACAGCAAGAAGTAGTGTATAATTCACGAAAAATCATAAGAAACTATAAAACATCATAAATCTCTTAAATCACCAGATTAAGAAACATAATCCAAAAAAAATTACAACTTAAACATCTTTACACATAAGAAGTTAACAATTTATGAAAGTTTTAGTCATCTTCAAAAACATTGTGACTAAAACACTAAGAAGTTAAATATAATTCACAAAAAAACTTTTAAAATTGGTAAAACAGTCCCTAAATAACATGTATATCAGGAAAAATAAAAATCAAACAACAAAACAGAAGCTGATACATGTATATCAGGAAAAATATATCTAAATCACTCACTAAATCAAACACCAAAACAGTACCTGATACACATTGATTGCCACATCTGTCCCTAAAACATCATAAATCAATAAAAACAGTCCCTAAGAGATATTGGATCTAAATCTGGGAATTATGCCCTAAAACACATTTTAGCAGTCACAAAGTGGAAAACTATCTAAATCTGTCCCTAAGACATCATAAATCTCTTTAATCAACAGATTAAGAACATAATTCACAAAAAAATAACTACTTAAACATCTTTAAAATTTGTAAAACAGACCCTAAATAAAATGTATATCATGGAAAAATCTAAATCAAACAATAAGACAGTCCATAAAACACATTGATATCTAAATCTGTCCCCAAAAACTCATAAATCACTAAAACAGTCCCTAAGAGCTATTGCATAATTCAGTCCCTAAAACACATTAATATCTAAAAAAAATCCATAAAAACAGTGCCAACATGAAAAAGTATCTAAATCACACAACTAAAACACATTTATATCAAAATCAGTCCATAAAACACATGTAATGGTTCAGTTCAAAGCTGAATTACAACTACGGAAAACTATAGTATATCTAAATCAGCTGTAAATCAGTCACTAAATCAAACACCAAAACAGTACCTGATACACATTGATATCTAAATCTGTCCCTAAAACATCATAAATCAATAAAAACAGTCCCTAAGAGATATTGGATCTAAATCACACAACTAAACACACAACTAAACACATTTTCATCAAAATCAGTCCATAAAACACATGTAATGATTCAGTTCAAAGCAGAATTACAACTATGGAAAACTATAACATATCTAAATCAGTCACTAAAACACATAAAATGAAAGTTAGGTTAAAAGGTGAATTAGACATACCTGATTTCTTGAAACAACAGCAAACCTTTCTTCAATCAATAACACCCTGTATAAAAATCAAGTTCGGAAACAACAAAAAATTCAGTTCAGAAACCACAAAAGATTAAAAAGTAAAGAAAATTTAACAAAAAAAGAATTAATACCGGAAGAACAAAGCAGATGCACAACAGAGAGGGAAGTAGAAATGGTTTGTCTTTAAAGACTTCATCGGAGGATGAGAGCAAAGAAGAGGAACACAATTTCAAACCTCAATCCGTGTGAATGATGATCTATATCGTCCGATTAACTTAAAAATTCAAACACAGCCGTAGGATCTGTGTTTGTTCAATAAACTTGGATTTTTATGCGAAGATGGGACTGAAAAATCTGTCCTCGTTGAACAATAGGGATACAGTAGGTGCGATTGTGAAATCTTGATTCCAAACTCGAAATGGTAGGATGCAGAGAAGGAAAGAAGGAGAGAAGAAGAAGACCGCGAGGATAAGGAAACGTTGGGGATTAGGGTTTTGGATTGTTGTTTTGACCTGCAGAGGAAGAGTGAAGGTGACTCTCTCCCTTCATTAATGCGTTTAACCTTTAGCAGCAATTAAAAAAAACGGAAATGGGAGGATGGCTGTGGGAGTGACACGTGGACAAAGTTAATGAGGGTGTGCCAAATAGGAGAGAGGTAATGGGGGTGATTGTGGGAGTGACACCTAGGATAAAATTACACTGATTTATTATAATAGAGATTAAATCCACTCAAAATACCCAAAAGCTAAATAGGTAGGAACACAATCCAAAGTTCAATATGCTACTCGAGACCATTGAACAGCTAATGACCAACGTTCAATATATTACTCGATTCAGTAACATATACCCAACCCCCCACTCGTGAGTGTTGATCAGTTCTGTTTAAACATGAGAGAACATGAAAACATACATGTTACAGCAGACAATGCAGTTGAGAATCCAGTGAGAGAATAAGCCATTGAATTCGACATCTTTGTCAAGGTGATCTGGTTCCTCCTTAGGGTGCAAACTAATGATGGTGATGATGAAAACCGAAAAGGGTATCGATTGAGGAGAGGGAGGCTGATTTGATGTTATTGGAATTAGGTTATGTGTCTAACCTTAGAACCTCTACATAAGTCTCCTTATATATGCACCCAAGAGGAAACCTAATTAGTTAATAAGGGTAATATGGTCCATCAACAATTAGCAACTAATTATTTAATAGGTTATTATAAATTTTGATCTATATAATGTAAATAATTATAATGGCTAGTAGATTAAATATTAAATCATAATATATTTAATCTTACAGTGAGCCCTATCCGAACACCTTGAGGTGGTATAGCCGCACTACCCGAGCAACCCGAAGGGTGCCTCCAGTACCATAAACGATTCCATTTTTAATGTGTTTTGGTTAGGAAAGAGATTGGAATTGGAGTTGAATTTAAGTCCTTCAAAATCCTTTGTATAAATGACTTCAAATACTATCAATATGTGAAGTAATTTTAACCAAAGTTATTAGAATCTTCAACCACTAACCGTCTCGTCGCATACACCATCTCACATTGCCAACTTCCACCGCCAATTCGGACCGCCTCCCCGACCTGGGCCCTACCTTTGACTCTGATCGCCTCCCCGCCTGCTTGACCCGATTGCCGACTTAGACTACCCACCCAACCTGGATCTGACCCACCATTGACTCGGATTGCCTCCCCAATACAGACCGACGACCTGACCCGATCGTGGCCTGACCTGACCGTCGACTCGGACCCAGACCCCCCCCCCCCGCGTCTACCTGGAACACTTTTTTGGCCCTGACCAGAGCACCGACTCGAACCGCTAGTCCGAATCAGACCCATTCGCAGACCCATATCGTTGCCCCGCTCCATATATGATATTTTTTTGTTTTTGTTAGTATATATGAATTTCAAGTTTGAAAAGGTATATATGAAATTAATCTTTGATTCTAATTCCTTTAAATTCCAATTACTTTTGAAATGTTTAAATTCAAATACAATTCCTTCAAATTAATATTCTTCTAAATAGATTCTGCGAACCAAATGCACCCTTAGAATCTTGTATCAAAAGTTATAGAGATGATAAGTCCTAACAATATATGTACGGTAGGAGGATTACAAAACACTAAATTATTTATGAAGAAAAGGAACAAGTCTATATCATATATTTTGTTGATCAATGGTTAGTTAGTTATATGCTTTTTAAATTTTGTACCATTTACTTACTATGCTGGGAGTTGGTTACAAAGTCTATTTTTTCTACAAAGTGTAAAAAGTCATAAAATACCATAATGTCAACCATAAAACACACTCAAAACCCACAAATAACATAGTGGAGATTACTAAAACACCATATTTGTGGGTTTTGTGTTGTGTTTTGGATGATAAGACTTTGATTATCGAATGACTAACATTAGTGTATTTTATGTTGATTATCAGGTTGTGTTTTATATTCATAGTTGCATGATGACGTGTTTGAAGTTTTTAAGAACTGTTAGGGTTTGTACATTGTGTTTTAGTGATCTTCATTATGTTATTTGTGGGTTTTGAGTGTGTTTTATGGCTAAAGTTGTGATGTTTTATGACGTTGTACATTTTGTCAGTAGAGGATCTAAGAACTTTTTTCACTGGGTTCCTTTTGGTAGATTCTCACGAATTCTCACTATTTTTTTCCAAATCATAAGAGGTTCTCACTAATTTTCTCCATTTTTTTCCAAACCGAATGGGTTCCTAGGAACTCATAAAAGTGGCCTAGATCCGCCTCTACATTTTGTAGAAAAAATGGACTTTGTAGCCGAACGCCACCTTACTTAGGGGCTGTTTGACAACTTCTGAATGGTTAAGTGTTGAACCAGTAAGAGGTCTGAACCATTAAGAGCCAGCATAATGCTTAACCGTTCAGAGGCAAATGTCTGACCAATTCAGATTAGAGATCTTAACCATTCAGACTCAGTATAATATGTAACCATTCAGAGGCAAATGTCTGAACCATTCAGAGGCAAATGTCTGAACCATTCAGACATCTGCTCGCGGAACAAACAATCTGAACCATTAAGTGCTGAACCAGTAAGAGGTCTAAACCATTAAGAGCCTCATTAAGAGGTAAACAAACAGCCCCTTACTAATAGCCTACATGTATGTTGGTTATATAGGTAAATGAATAATCAAACTAATTTGTTCAGATTTCTTTCTAGAGTTATGGGTGAGAAACAATAATATTAGTGTGTGTATATATATATATATATATATATATATATTATATAGGATAAGGATCATGTGAGAAGTAGTAGGCTAATTGAGAAACTTGAGAAGCATTCTAGACCACACATTTTCCCTAAGCAAAAAAATGCAAAAAAAAATGTAAAACATGCAAAAAAGTTTTTTTTTTTTTTTTTTTTTGAAAAATCGGAGCTTTTTCTTTAAGGTTTTGTTTTTTTTTTAATTTTGGGATTTATACACATGTGTAGATTGTTAATCTTTTAACTATACATATGTGTATATTGTCAAATATACATATATGTATATACATGTTTAAAATTGAAAAATAAGTGTTATTTAGGGTTTAGCATTAGTATTTAGGGTTTAACTTTAGGGTTTAGCAATAGTATTTAGGGTTTAGCATTAGGGTTTAGCTTTTGGGTTTAGCATTAGGGTTTAGCTTTAGGGTTTTTGCTTTACTTTTGGGTTTAACTTTAACTTTAGGGTTTGCATTAGGGTTTAGCATTAAGGATTTAGCTTTAGGGTTTAGCTTTAGCTTTAGGGTTTAGCATTAGGGTTTAACTTTAGGGTTTAGAATTAGGGTTTAGCATTAGGGTTTAGGGTTTAGCATTAAGGTTAGCTTTAGGGTTTATGGTTTAGGGTTTAGCATTAAGGTTTAGGGTTTATAACACTTATTTTTCAATTTTAAACATGTATATACATATATGTATAATTGACTATATACATATATGTATAGTTAAAAGATTAACAATATACACATGTGTATAAATCCAAAAAAAAAATAACAAAAAATTAAAACCTTAAAGAAAAAGTTCCGATTTTTCCAAAAAAAAATTGCATTTTTTCAACTTTTTTTGCATTTTTTGCTTAGGAAAAATGTGTGGTTCAGATTGCTTCTCAAGTTTCTCAAATAGGGTAAACTTCTCTTAGGATCCCTACCCTATATATATAGGGTCGGGATTTAGAGAAAACGGTGAAAACTGTAAGAACGGAGAGAACGGTTATGGATCGTCAGATCAAAACAATCTATGGACTAGATGACGCGGTGGCGTTTTCGTAAATAACATCACTTTTATTAGTGTGGCACGCTTCATTAAGGGTAAAAAATTCTTTTGACTTCTCTACACAAAACGCCAAACTCATGAATAAAACGTCATTAAAATCTCGCCTTAACTCACATAGCACACATTATCCTAATCTAAACGCTATTAGATATAAAACGCCAAACTTTGTTTTTAAACGATAAAGCTGAACAAACAGTAACTGAAACGACGGGACTTAATTACTATATTTATTATAATAAAATCCCGCCTAAAACAACCGCCAAAAACATCCGATATATACAACATCTCAGACGTTCCATTAAACACACCAAACCCAAAACGTCATATTTCATATATACCATTCATCTTAGAAACGCCAAAAAACCCAAACATCAAAGATTCCTAAAACAAAACGTTTCTTTGAAATTCAGTTTGGTTGTCGGTAATGTTTCGCTCAATGTGATGGACAAAATCCTTAAGTGAGGATATTGTCAATCTCATTGAGTAAAATTTTATTGACTTTATCCTCAACTTCCATCCAATTTATAAACGCCAAAACATACATAAACCACAAAATTGCAAAAAACGTAATTTCTTAGAGATTCAGTTTTGTTCTCAATAAAGTTTAGCTGTATGGGGTGGACAACATTGTTAGACATCTTTCTTAGCTGAGGATTAACAATGTTGTTCATCTCATACAGCAAAACATGATTGAGTTTAGCATGACCAAAATTAGAGGTTTAAGGTACTTTTATTTAGTGGCGTTCTTTTTCTCGGTAAAATACGAAAAAATTAAAAAAATTAAACATCGTTCCTTGGATATTCAATATTGTTCTACGAGAAGTTTCGCCGAATGGATTGTTAGCTGAGGGGTGTAACTCAATAACATTTTGCAGCATGAGATTGACAAATCTTCAAGAAAAAGAGTCTGATGTCAGACTTATGTCATTTTCTGTGCTTTGTTCTTGATGAATATTATAATGGCATGAAGAGACGGATGACACTGATATGTGAGTTGAAGATAAAGATGAAGATATAGATGAACTTCAAACAAAAAACTCATGTCATTTGTGCTTCCAAACGGCGACCAAAAAAACTACTTCAAAACAAAAAAACAAAATGAATCATACGAAAGTCGAAACAGCCAGTTAAGATGTTTCAAAAGAAGAAAGAGACTGGTGACAGTGAAGATTTGGAAGATCAATTGTTTATATATATATTTTTTTAATTTTCTTTTTCAGTTGATTGTTATATAATAACAACGTCATATATAATAAAAACGCCACATAGACAAATGCTTGTGAAAACGCCATCATGCCATAAAACGCCCAAAACTCCCAAACTATAATAAAATTACCTTGGACAAGTATTATAAAAAACTAAAAAAAAAGTATAAAAAACAAGGTACAAAACAACATTTATTATAGAGTAAACTGCCATTTTGGTCCCTGAGGTTTGGTCACTTTTGCCACTTTAGTCCAAAACTCAAACCTTTTGCATCTGGGTCCCTGTGGTTTTAGTTTTATTGCCATTTTGGTCCAAAAATGAAATCTGGTCATACTTGTCTTATAAAATCCTGCAATTTTGTCATTTCCCTCATGGGCAAATCAGGTCATATTTGTCTTATAAAATATGGTATTTATTTATAAAAAATAAATGATCATTTTGCCCCTGCGGAAAATGACAAAATAACAAGATTTTATAAGACAAATATGACCTGATTTCATTTTTGGACCAAAATGGCAATAAAACTGAAACCACAGAGACCCAGATGCAAAAAGTTTGAGTTTTGGACTAAAGTGGCAAAAGTGACCAAACCATAGGGACCAAAATGGCAGTTTACTCTTTATTATATTTAAAAATAAAACGCCAAACTTGAAAGATGGGACGTATTACAGACTTTAGAGATAAAGCTTATCAAAAACAGTAATTACAAACAGTAAACTGAAACGACGAATACTTTATTATAATAATACCCCGCCTAAACTACGCGCCAAAGACATCCTATAAAATGATACATCTCAGTAACTTCCATTTGATCACACCAAAAAAACAAACGCCAATGTTCCTAAAATACCACTCACTGTAAAACGCCAAAAATTTTAAAAAATCAAAGATGGCTAACATGCTTTATTGCATATTCAGTATTGTTAGCATGAAGTTTCACTGAATTGATTGTTAGGTGAGGGGAGTAACTCAGTAAAGATTTTGCTGCATGAGATGGACAAATCTTCAAGAAAAAGATGTTGATAACAGTCATATGTCATTTTGTGTTCTTTGTTTTTGAAGAAGGCTTGGATGAGGAGAAGAGATCAATGACACTGAAGAGTGGGATGATTATAAAGATGAAGATAAAGTTGAAGAGCAAAGCGAAAAACCTACCCACACGTCATCGATCTATGCCCCCCAACATCCACAAAAGCCACTTCAACAAGCGAACAAACAAAACAACCAGACTGATAGGTTTGTTAAGTTTTACATAAAAACGCCATATATTTGGTGACAGTTCTTGTAGTACTAAAGAAGATAGAGACTGATGACAGTGAAGATTGTGAAGAGAGATCTGATTACGATTTTAATTTATTTTTTTCGCTTCTATTTTTTCCCTTGTGGTTGTAATATAATTTTCCGCTTGTAAAACGCCAAAAATATATAAACAATAGAGTAAACTTCCATTTTGCTCCCTGTGGTTTGGTCACTTTAACGGTTTTGCCCCAAACCTTTAAAAATAGCCATTTTACTCCCTGATGTTATGATTTTATCGCAAGTTTGCTCCACGTGCTTAAATCCATCCATAATGTCTATTACAAGGAGGGGTATTTTAGTAATTTTATAGATAAATATTTAATTATTTTAATTATTTATTCCTAACATCTATTCATAGTCATCATCATCCCAACATCTATTATATATGTGGTTAAATTAACAAGTAGAACAATCTCTGGCTACTGTTCATCATCATCTCAACACATGCCACCACAACCACCTCTGGCTGCTATTCCTAACATCACCACAACGACCTCCGGCTGCTGTTCATCATCATCCCAACATCTGTTCATAGTCATCATCATCAAACCCCAACTTTTACCATCAACCACCACCACTCCCACCTCCGGCTGCTGCTAATCGACCACCATCACCATCCCACCGCCACCACCTGCCATCACCACCATCCTCCACCGCTTAATTTTCTTTTTCTTATGAACCCAAATATTCATCTTCCTCAAACTAACCCAAACTGGAAACCCTATCCCTTTAATCAATAAATTCAAACACCACAGTTGATGTTCAATGAAATTATGAGAGGGGTTTTGATCCCCTGAGTAAACGAAACTCAATGATGTATTGAAACATTACCGGTGTGAGATTTAACTGTTTTTCCGACGGGACGAGGAAGAACTCCGGCGGCTCCGGCGATTCTCTGATGTAAATGTTCGGATCTAAACGTTCAAACCCTAGCCGTTCGATTAGGGTTTCAAACACGATGGCGATGAAGGTTCTTATCGAGAGTTGAGTGGTTGGTTCGAAGTAGATGGGGTTTGGTGTAGGTGATTTCGATTTTGCATTGTTGGACTTTTATGGGTGGCAGAGGTGGTGTAATGGTGGTGCTCGGAGGTGACGGGGCGGTGCCGTAGTGGTGGTAGGGTTTGGAATGTGTGGAGGTGGTTTATGGTGGTGATGGTGCATAATGGTTACGGTGTATGATGGTTGTGGAGGTGGTGGTTTATGGTGATGGAGAATGAAGATGAATATGTATGTTGAGAGAGAGAGAGAAGAGTGAGGAGAGAGAAGATGGAGTTGCAGGTGGGTTTGGAGGAGATGATATAGCTGTCTTTTGTTGGAGATTTGGGGTAGTAGTAGTATATTTAAATACAAATTACCAGAATGCCCTTATTTTTATCTTAAAATTACCAAAATGTCCTTTAAGTTAACAGACATTATGGATGGAGTTAAGCACGTGGAGCAAACTGGCGATAAAATCAAAACATCAGGGAGCAAACTGGCTATTTTTAAAGGTTTGGGGCAAAATCGTTAAAGTGACCAAACCACAGGGAGCAAAACGGAAGTTTACTCTAAACAATAATAGAAAAATGGTCTATCTTGTCTAAAAACTAGGGCTGCAAACAAACCGAACGAACACGAACAAGACCTTGTTCGTGATCGTTTGTTAAGAAATATATGTGTTCGCGAACTGTTCACGAACACTTATCGAACAAGATTTTAGGTTCGTATTCGTTTGTTAAGGAAATGAACTTGTTCGTGTTCGTTTGTGTTTGTTTGTTAATTTTAGGCAACGAACGTTGACGAACACAAATGAATACAAACTAATGCTCATGAACACAAATGGAAACAAACGAACACAAACAATCGTTCATGAACAGAATATATAATACACTGACATTTATTATATATTTAACTTGTCGGAATTTTGAAGTATTTAAATAAATATAAAAACTAAAAACACTAATGAACTATTGAACACAAACGAACACGTTATTGAACATTCACGAACATAAACGAATGAACACGACCTCTGTTCATGTTTGTTCATTTAACTAAATGCACGAAATCTCTTGTTCGTGTTCGTTTGTTTAATAAACGAACGAACACAAACTAACTTCCCGCCGAACGGTTCACGAACTGTTCGCCGAACGTTTGGTTCGTTTGCAGCCCTACTAAAAACGCCAGTGAATCTAAGAACAGACAATGGGCCATCATCCTAAAAAGTCCTGGCTATACTTAGTATAGATGAAGCCATTCAGATAGATATTCTGGCCCCTTGGGGTTCCAATGGCCGACGATTTGGAAACGCCAAAAATATTATCTATCTGAAACAAAAAGAGTAATACAATGAGACCATTAAAACGCCAGGTAATTATTAAATTTGGTTAACGCCAAAAAATCTTAAACGCAAAAAATGAAGCAGTATTGTGACACCGAATTGGAAAAGCGGAAGATAAATTGACAAAAAAGCCCCTACGCCCTAATTATATCGCGCGCCACGTGTTGGGCCGGGATGCGTTCTCACCGTTCTCACACTTTAGGGCGTTTTCTCCTGATCCCGTACATATATATATATATAGAGAGAGAGAGAGAGAGCAAAGTTGCATTCCAAGTTCAACCACAACTATGAGATTCATCTTTGTTGTTGAAAGTTGAAGTGTAAACCACATTGATGATACTCAGAGATATACACATGGTATTAGCAGAATTCTTTTGTTTTATGAGTTTTAGGTTGTATATTTGCAAGTTTTTGTTACATCCACTAAAAATGTTTTCATTGTATTATATTGTTGTAGTCTTCTAGCTGTATTGACACTTCAATACACCATCAAGTTTGCAAGGATCCAAATGACTGAAATCTTGATTCTATAAATTGTCAACACTGGATATATTGGGAGTTGAACACTAGACTACGAGAGGATCAGAGGCTGATCTTGATAAAAAAAGTGAGTTTTGTTAATATCGAGAGTGGAGAAAGAGTCAACTTTGCATTAACCCAACTATGTTCATAATTTTGCATTAACCCAACTATTGTTTTTTAAAGTCCAACTAAATCATCAGATAAACGAAGTCAGGATGCCCTCAATTGAGCAAATGCATCCCCTACTCCATAACGGTTACAGTTGGATGCATAGCCGAGCCATCAAACTACCAGTTTTAGGGAAAACCCGCCCGAAGGCCCACTGCGGTAAAACCCAACTATGTTAATAATGTTGGGTTAGAGAATATTATTAAATTTGATATTTTATTTATGTTAATAAAAAACTGCTTTTTATGTATTTATAAGTTTACTAGGTTATCACCCGGAAGAGCTTTCCGGGCTCGAGAAATATTTATATTAATTATTAACGATTAATACATAATTAAAATCTTACAAATAAATTGACATATTAAACTATGAGACATAAACAAGTTTATAAATATTTGTTGGCATGCGTGTTTCATTTGATTCAGCCCGCTAAATGACTCGAAACTATTTATTGTGTAAGATTCTTATATTAAATAAAAATTATTAGCTTTATATAAATAACATCCTTGTTTAGACTCGTATTTATAAACGAACTTGATATATGAATCCGGCCTTATTTATTAAAATACTCAGCTTGATTCAAGCTTTTAATAAACAGATCTACATATAGTTTTTGTTCTTATTTATACCTTTTCATCCCACATCCAGTTTGATATTTATTTATGTGGTCCTTTTGTTTAAAAAAAAAAAAGTATTATTTGTCATCGAGTTAAATGTCATTTTAGTCCCTATAGTTTGGGCTATTTTGTAAGTTTAGTCCAAAGATTGCATTTTTCGTCTGTGGGTCCAAAAAGGTTTCATCGTTGCCATTTTAGTCCACTGGGTTAACTTCATCCATTTTTTCTGTTAACGAGAAGAGCAATTCGGTCATTTTAAATGTAATTCTGTTAACTAGAAGGGCAATTCGACCATATAAAATGACCGAATTGTCTTTCTCGTTAACAGAAAAAATGGATGAAGTTAACCCATTGGACTAAAAAGACAATGACGAAACTTTTTTAGACCCACAGGCAAAAAATGAAACATTTGGACTAAACTGTCAAAATAACCCAAACCAGAAAGACTAAAATGACATTTAACTCTCTCATTATAGGCCCATTTTTTAACAAGTGGAAACTTGGAGAGAAATATCTTTAACGTAGGACCATGGTCACAGCTGACAAGTACATGTCGTAATATCTACAACTTGAAGAGAAATATCTTTGTTATAACGGCATTTTGCCTTGTATATATAACATATGTCACAACTCACAATTCACTTCACACCTTACAAATTCATCTTCAACAATCCACTAGATCGAAATCGTCATGGATCGAACCGAAGAGGATATGAAACTCGTCGGGTTCTTCGGCGTATTCAAACAATCATTCAAAACAATCTTCTCATCGAAGAAAATTTTCGCGCAAATCACTCTCGCTTTCATCCTTCCTCTCGCAATCATTTTCCTAACTCAAATGGAAATCTCACACCGTTTCTTTTGGAGAATCGACAACAACTCGTTACCATACGATACCAACGGTTCACGCAAAGCAACCGCCATCGATTGGCTCTACTATGCGCTATTCACATTCGTGTACTTCATTTTCCTAACCATTTTTTCTCTCCTATCTACCGCGGCGGTAGTGTTCACCATTGCCTCAATCTACACAACCCGTGAAGTCATTTTTCGCAACGTAATGAAAGTCATACCGAAGGTATGGAAACGACTTTGCGTTACTTTCGTATTCATATACATTGCGCAATTTATCTACGACGTAATTGGTGGTGTTGCTTTGGCTATTATTGGAGTTATATTCGTTTATTCGGGTATAGTCGGGGCCGTGGTTTTTATCATCATTTTAATTTTATACGTATACGGTTTTTTATACTTGAGCGTTGTTTGTCAACTGGCTAGTGTTGTTACGGTTCTTGAAAACATTCATGGATTTAACGCGTTGAAAAAAGGTAAGGTTCTGGTGAACGGGAAAAAGAAGGTGGGAATGGGGATTGCGTTTGTGTTGTATGGAATTTTGTTGGGGTTAATATATGTGTACAAGTGGTTCGTTCAATACGGGGATGACATTTCTGGATTAGGGCTGATTTGGCGAGTGCTGATTGGGATATTATGTGGAGTTTTGCTTATGAAGTTGTTTTTGGTGTTTATTGTGACTCAAACGGTGTTGTATTTGGTGTGTAAATCGTATCATCGGGAAGCGATTGATAAGCTGAGTTTATCGACGTTTTTAGGGGCTTATATGGGGGAGACGGTTGTGTATCCCGGACACGGTGAGGAGATTCAACTCGGACGCCCTCGACCTCCATCTGAACAGGTTTGAGAGACGCTTGTTGATTCGTACCTTTTGCATATGTTGACTCAATTTGGTGTAACGATTTTTTTTTTTTTTGGAATGAATATAAAATTTAATTTGGACATAACTACCTCGAAATGGTCAAAATCCTTGCATTTAATTTTTCATTATCTCTTTCCATTATAAAAAAAACAAACCATTACCCAAAAAAATGAGGAAAAACAACAACAATATTTTATTCAAAGATTTACGAATTATATAATTTATATTAAACTATCATTTTATAATTTATAAATATTTATTAATAATAATTTAATATTTTATTTATTCAACATGCGTAATACACGGGTAAGTAGAGCAATGAGCCGAGAATTTATAATATTAGTCTCATACTCGTTTGTAAATCTTTGTTCCATATCCGCCTAATACCCGTCGGGTATTGGGCACACCCTCCGGGTTCATGTATACCTATTTCCTAGATGTTTCAGGTTTCGAATTGTCTCATTAGGTTTAGGTTTTTCTATCATCCGTGCTATACACGGTTTCTAACATAATAATGAAAATAAAATAGTAAATACACGAGAGTATTTATGTGTATCTAAAGTTATATTATCTTTGCATCCTAACTTTCATGAATTATCCCATAATGTTAATTTGACCGTCATTGCTTTTCATCCATGATATGAATGGATGTTATAGATTTCTATTTGTGGTAACCTTATGTTAAACTAATAAATTTTCACGCGCGTTATGACGGGAATTCAGTTAGTATAAGTTCGGTTTATCACCGTATGGGCACGATACCAGCACTCGATTTAACTAACGGAAAAGGAACCCCAAAAAATAAAGTTATGATGTGTTGAAATGGATGACCAAATGTGTTTTATATTAACCGTAAACAATAAAAAGAAAAGTATTCCTCTCGCTACGTGGCGACCAATAACCATTTTATATTAACCAAAAACAATAAAAAGAAAGGTATTCCTCTTGCTACGTGGCACGCTTTTGGTCAGTACCAGTCCATTACCATTTTCATAACCAGACCGGATATCGAATCAATCACCCTAGTGAAACCTTTTTAATTAATTTAATTAATGATTATCATATTATTTTCTATAGGATGTATATTTTCTTATAAAATGATTGATCTTTTTCTTATTTAAAAAAGTAAAAATACAACCAATAGATAATAAATGCGATGATCTTAAAATGGAAACAGATAAGGTAGGGATATGACAACTGAATAATATATAATCTGTTCATCACACCATTAATACATACCTAACTCCTTGCCAACCAAATTTGTCGTGCAATCAATTTTTAAAAAAGAATACAAATTTGATAGATCCTTCATTTTTTACGAAATTGATGTTCAAATCACAGATAAATGCTTCACATAACTAATTATGTAAAGTTACCCCTTAAAATAAAATCATCCATATCGATTTTCAAATGCTTCACATAACTATTCAGAGTCAAATGTTTGAATCATTCAGATATCTGCTCGCAAAACAAACCGTCTGAATCATTAAGTGCTGAACCAGTAAGGGACCTGAACCATTAAGTGCATCATTAAGATTTAAACAAACAACCCCTTACCCCTTAAAATAAAATCATCCATAACTAGTCCTGAAAAATTTAAAGTGTTTATATATAAAAAAACAGAAAAACTGCTACAAAATACACGAGGGATTGAAGTAGGGGTATGCAAAAAATCGAATTAATTGAGCCATAACTGAATTAACCGACAAAACAAACCGAAAATTCTGAACCAAATAAAAAACCAGTGGGTTGGCTAACTGTTTTTTTGAAAACCGAAAGTAGCGGGTCGGTTATGGTTATTAATATTTCCATACCTCTTAATGAGTTTTTTAATGGTTCAGACCTCTTACTGGTTCAGCACTTAATGGTTCAGACTGTTTGTTTCACGAGCAAATGTCTGAATGTTTCAGACATTTGCCTCTGAATGGTTAAACATTATACTTGAGTCTGAATGGTTAAGACCTCTAATCTGAATTGATCAGACATTTGTCTCTGAACAGTTAAGCATCATACTGACTCTTAACGTTTCAGAACTCTTACTGGTTCAACACTTAATGGTTCAGACCTCTTACTAGTTGAGCACTTAACCATTCAAAAGTTGCCAAACATCCCCTAAGTCAGTGAGCTTCCTCACGAGATGAGGGTTAACGCTTTGTCACAGAGAAGGGTGGTGTTCACGTGAGTGTGGTGCTTACATGGAGAGCCCCACTCACGCCCACCCACATACTCTTTTTTTATTTTATTTTTTTTAAAATGTACAATTTTTCTTATTATTATTTAAAAATGTATAATTATATTCACACAAACAACAATAGAGACATGGCCCAAAGCCAAAAGGCAAGGAGCCACAACCGAAAAATAAACCAAACAACATACTACATGAACGGGAATTACATTATTTAGACCAAACTATGGACTTAAATATAGATCTGGTCTTGTTCTTAACCATAACAACCCAAAAGACTTTATATATCCACATATATCTTGGATATTAATTCTTTGCCCAAGAAAAGCTTCTTATTTCTAGCATTTCCATATTCTTCGGCACGCAACAATCACGATCCCATGAAAGACACTTCCCCGAGCCTTAAAAATTCATCAAATCCCTTACTGATAATCATTTTCTTAATGAAAAATGTTCGGATATTCAAACTTTATGTATATACTTTATTCGTCCAAAAATAACTGTTCACTACCGTGTTTAATGAAGGACAAGTATTATAACTTTTTTTTTTTAATTTGATTCTTTTACTGGTAAAATATTTTGAACATATAGTAGTTTTTTTTCTTTAAGTTTAATGGTAAATTTAAAGGGTAATATGGAAACTTAAACAATTATACGTTCTAGGTACACATAATGACTTAACGTGAAATCGACCTTGTTAATTAATAATGTTGAAATATAAAACCCCAGTACGTTTATTAAACGTTCTTGTCAACCATTTATATGACTATGAGATCAAACCTATATTCTTAATTAGCTTAACTCATGAGGATTAGAATATAATAGGAAGTTTATTTGGCTAGGAAGAGTATGAAGTAATCTTGATCATCAATTAATTTAATAAAGGGCTAAGATTAAATGAGGGAAATTGAAGGGAAGAAAAAAGGCGTGTGGGTTTGTGTGAGGGCATTGTAGTCAATCCAGGACAATAGTTTCTCTCTCCTCCAATTTCTCCCCATTTTTTTAAACGTTAATAACTTTTTCATACGACATTATTTTTTTTATAAAAACTGCACAAAAAACGAGCGTTTTTTATCTTTAAAACGAGTATACTATTGCTATGTTTTCGAATTTTTTTTTGAAAACCCAGTTGTGTAAAACGCAATGAAAAAAAAAACGTAAAAAAATGACTTTTTCTAAAACGAAATGTACAAAAAACACAAAGAAATGTCTTATTTGTAAACGCAATGGCCAGAAAACACAAAGAAATGTCTTATTTCTAAAACGCAATAGCCTAAAAACACAAAAGAAAGTGTACTTTCTAAAATGCAATGGACTGAATGTGTTTTACCTAAAACACAATGCACAAAAAAACACAAAGAAATGTCCTATTTCTAAAATGCAATGGCCAGAAAACACTTAAAAATGTCTTTTTTTCTAAAACGCAATAGCCTAAAAACACAAAAGAAAGTGTACTTTCTAAAACGCAATGGACCGAAAACACATAAAAATGTGTTTTACCTAAAACGCAATGCACAAAAAACACAAAGAAATGTCTTATTTGTAAAACGCAATGGCCAGAAAACACTTAAAATGTCTTTTTTCTAAAACGCAATGACTAGAAAACACAAAAATGTCTTATTTCTAAAACGCAATGGCCTAAAAACACAAAAGAAACTGTTCTCTCTAAAACGCAATGAACTGAAAACACATAAAAATGTGTTTACCTAAAACGCAATGACTAAAAATACTTCAAAAATGTTTTATTTCTAAAACGCAATGACTAGAAAACACTTAAAAATGTCTTATTTCTAAAACGTAATGGCCTAAAAACACAAAAGAAACTGTTGTTCACATAACCAGGACCCCAGCCAGGGGCTCTGCCCCTTGGACCCCGCCAAGGGCTGCCGCCCCTTGGACCCTGCTCCCAGGGGTGCTGCCCCCGGACCCCCGCCAAGATTGTAAAATGCAATGACTAAATCAAAAACCCAGATCGTAAAAATGAAATTAAAGAATTTCTTACATGGATCGAATCCGATTTCTTCAACGATTGACGAAATTTGAATTATAGAAACACTTATCAGCAATCGAATCGAACGGATCGAGTGATTATCTTCAAAATCACGGGAAAAAAAATGAGAGATTATATGAAATTAAACTGGGTTTCTTCAAAAAAGCTGAAGAACACGTTGATCGGGTGTTTGAATCATTGATTGGTGATGAAAATCACACTATAATGTAGTGATTATTGAGATAGAAAGTGAAGAAATGGTTGAAGATGGTAGGTTTTGAAAATGGTGGGTTTTGAAGTTACTGGGGAGAAGAAGAAAGAAGAAATGATACGATTGACTAAAATACCCATCATCTTTATTTTAAATGTTGCCACATGTTATAATCCTATTGCTTCATATCCTTCTTAGCCAAAATAAATTCCTATTTAATCCTCACCCTAACTCATGATACATAATACATAATCAATATTATTAGTGTATTACTAGTTATTTATGTTTATATGCTACGCTAGTTTATATATTTTGTAGTTGGATGTAACATGAGGTAACTTTGTAGAAATGTAATTAAGTTGTCAACTGTTTCAATTAAGTAACTGAAGTTTGGTTACTTTAGAGTTTAGATCGCACGGTGTGCAGCGTGGCTGCATGGAGGGCTCAAGCACCATGCTTGGCGTGGAGAGGAGGGCAGGGAGAGTTCCACTGGCGTGGAGGAGAGTGGATGTTTGATGTGGCGAAGCTTGAGATTTCCGACCGGGAGGGTCGAAAACGTATATACCCAAAAATTTCTATACGAAAACTACATACTCTCCACTACTGAGTGAAAAGTTCGGGGGGGGGGGGGGGGGGGGGGCTCCCGCCCCCACTATGTTGCGCCCCTGGATGTGGCGGCTCTTGGTTGGTTGTTGTTGAATGGGTTTGTTTTGATTGGTTGTTGGATTTTAGTTGTTTATGTATTTATATTTAAAAAACGCCACTTTCAAGCCCTTTTCACCTCGTGTTTTTTTATTAAAATGTCCCTGCTAACGTGGTTGTCACATGACGCTTCATGCCCCTTCCACACCGTCTAGTCAGGGCCACCAAAACATTAAGGCCTCCAAATTTTTAGAAAATTTTTATATATAGTTATAAGTATTATGACCAAATAAATACGTTTATTTCAAAACTAAACAGGTTTTTCATTGAACGAGTCCAAAATAAATATTGTTTGGCAAAAAAATGGCAAGTTTCAAAGTCCATTTCGCCTTGATTTCCAGCTATTACAACACAACCACCATCAACCTAATCATCATTATTTAGCGGCCTAAAGGCCCCAAAATACAGCCGCAATCATCGTTCCCATTTCCCATAGCAACCTGCTTTCAATTTGTAGGCTATCGGCTATCACTAGCCGGAAAAAGTAAGGGTAATCACCTATGGCGTCGGGATTGGAGGAGATTTTGTCGGCGAAATTAGGGCCTCCACTTTATAGTTCGTTTAGGGTCTTCAAAAACGTAGGAACGTTCCTGAGTCCAGTCTTAGAGAGACATAAAAACTTTGAATGAATTAATTGAAATACTCGATAAACTTACGTGACATTTTCCCATGTCTTGTATTTGATTCATGGTCCTTTACGTAATAAGACACGTATTAGTGAAGGTCGATTTCAATGTATACTCTTTGGTGGTGCCTTGTTACATCCGCAATATCATTGTTTGAAAAAAAAAGCTCCACTTTTATTTGTAATCCATCATTTGAAAACGAAAAGCTCCACTTTTATTTGTAATCTATCATTGTTGGTGACTTTATCCTGCATTTTATATTTGTTTTGATTTAAAAAAAAAAAAAAAACTAATTCCATTATTTCCTGAATCTCACAATTCCTAAATTAGTTCATTTAAACAAAATATGGTTTCAAATTAACATGATCAAACTTAGCTTATCTATATGAGTACTTCATTATGGTAAAAAAAAAAATCGTGTTTCTTATGTATGATGGTGACTCATAGCTACTTCGAAAGCTCATAAAACAATTTTTGTTTAGCATAAACCCAAGGCATTATGACTTGTTGTCTAGCCTGAGCCTAGGTCAAGTGACAGTCGGTGGTACGGTTTTCCGGAGGAACGCCTAAGCCAAACTATGAAGCTAGCGTGGGCCCGATTAAAACAACATAGTCTGACCGCAGTGAGGCGTCAGAGCTATCTAATTTAGGGAGTACGAATGTACGATAGCCTAACACAAGATATTCGCCGTTCAAAAAAAAGGGGAAATGGCCTAGTGGAACACTAAATCCATACTTTATCCTCAAAAAAAAATGTGAGACCGTTGGGTTCAATATTTAGTTTCAAACTGTAAATGGAACTAAACTGAAACCGTTTATAACCGAACCATTATATTTACATAGTTTTAATTCAATTTTAATTTTAATTATTTCAGAGTTAAATAGTCTTTAATACGGAAATACAAAGATGGATATTTATTTTGGTTTTATCGTATAATAATATCAGGAGTTAATTACACAGATGGTGTCTCTATTATGGTCCAAGTAGCGTTTTTGGGGTCTAACGTTGCAAATTTGTAGTTTGATGTTTCTGTAACACCCTTGGGTTTTAAGGCTAACGTCTCTTAACTTTGAACGAGTGACGGTTTTATTGTTTAATAAGTTAATAACTACGTAGACCAATTATGTAAAAGTTATATTTTAAATACAAAGTAGTCTCCATTTATGTAATTTGTAATGTGTGGTCACCGACAAGAAAAAATGTTCAAAAGTCGATACACGATTGGGTTCACAAGCTACTTCCATCACATAATCCAACTTCATATTTCAGTAGTCTTTTTATTAAAAAAAAACTATTATTTGTCTTATTAGGTTTATCCTGACTATTTATAAAGAAATGTATTTTAAGTAGAGGTGTCAGTCGTGTCAGGTTGATGGGTTGACGGGTTGATGAGTTGCGGGTTGGTGGGTTGAAATGTTCAACCCAAACCTGACCATTATGGTTACTCCGGTCAAAGATTTCAATCCTAACCGGCACACATCGGGTCAACCCGACCCCGACCCGTTTAACCCGTAGTTTTTAAACAAGTTATACAAGTTGACGATATATAAGCGAGTTATCGGGTTTTAAACGGGTTATCGATAACATGTTAAATGATGAGTATGAGTGTGACAAGTATATTATATAATGTGTTAAAACTAACATTATTTTGACGAACCATATAAAATAGAAACGGAAAAAGAAAGTTTATTTTTTCTAAATAGTTAAACGGGTTAATCCGAACCCGACTTGTTTTTAATACGGGTCAACCCGAACCCGACCCATTTTTTAAACGAGTCATGTTAGTTGACTCAAACCTGTGTTTTTTCGTGTCGGGTTGGCGGACGATGTTAAGAACTGCTGCCCCTAATTTTGAGTGGACACTTGAAGAGAAATATCTTTAAAGCTGGACCATAGTCGCAGCTCACAAGCATGTGTTGCAATGGACCACCAATACATCCAAATAAACTTATCAAAATCCACATTTCACTTCACACCATACAAATCACAACTTGATCATCCTCAAACAATCCACCAAAAATCGCCATGGATCGAACCGAAGACGATATGAAACACGTCGGGTTCTTCGGCATATTCAACCAATCATTCAAAATAATCTTCTCATGGACGAAAATTTTCGCGCAAATCACTCTCGCCTTCATCCTTCCTCTCGCAATCTTCTTCATACTTCAAATGGAAATCTCACACCATTTCTTTTGGAAAATCGACAACAACACGTTACCATACTATGCCAACGATAAGCGCGAAGCAACCACCAAGGACTGGCTCTACTACGCGCTATTCACATTCGCATCCTTCATTATCCTCCTCATCCTCTCTGTCCTATCTACCGCTGCGGTCGTGTTCACCATTGCCTCCATCTACACAACCCGTGAAGTCGCTTTTCATAACGTCACGAAAGTCATTTCGAAGATATGGAAACGACTTTGCATCACTTTCGTATTCATATACATTGCGCAATTCATCTACGACGTAATTGGCGGTGTTGCTTTGGCTATTCCTAGAGCTATATTTGGTTATTCGGGTTTAGGCGCAGTTGTTATAATAATTATTTTGATTTTATACGCGTACGGATTTTTATACTTGATAGTTGTTTGTCAACTGGCTAGTGTTGTTACTGTTCTAGAAAACATTTATGGATTTAGCGCGTTGAAGAAAGGTAAGAATCTGGCGAAAGGGAAGAAGGCGGTGGGAATGGGAATTGCGGTCGTGTTGAATGGGATTTTGGTAGGTATAATTGTTGTATACTTGTTGTTTGTGGAATACGGACATGAAGTGTATAAACTGGCGTTGATTTGGAGGGTGGTGATTGGAATAGCGTGTGGACTTACGCTATTGGTGTTGTTTTTGATGTTTATTGTGACTCAAACGGTGTTTTATCTGGTGTGCAAATCGTATCATCAGGAAGCGATTGATAAGTCGAGTTTATCGACGTTTTTAGGTGCTTATATGGGGGAGACGCTAGTGTATCCTAGACCCGGAGAGGAGATTCAACTCGGACGCCCACAACATCCGTCTGAACAGGTTTGAAATGGTTGTTGGATTGTAGTTTTTGCATATGTTGTTGTACTCTTAAGGTTTGAAATGGTTGTTGGATATTGTTTTTTAACGTTTGTGCGGAATTAGTTACTTATATTCGGGTGATTATTGTTTATATCAAAACTCTTCACTTTTCGCTCAGTAGTGTACGGTATGTAGTTTTCGTATACAATTTTTTAAGTATATACGTTTTCGACCCTCCGGTTTTATAAGTTTTTAGGTATATACGTTTTCGACCCCCCGGTCGGAAATCTCAAGCTTTGCCACTGCGAACGAGGCTTGATTTGATACATGTGTCATTAAGCGGAGAGAACCAACTGGGCGCTATTGACGTGGCTTCGGGTTTTGGGTGAAGTCTGCAAGGGTAGTCGGATTCCCGGACTTTGTTCAGATGAAGATAGTGGACGCCTTTGTGACGCAGAGCAGAAGCAATTAAATTAAAGAAGATTATTTGAAGAAAATTGATGGATTTTTGAATACCCAAATTATTACCATAGGCTTCCGTTTTATAGAGTTTTTCTAAATTTGGCAGGTTTGCCACATTTTTTAAATTACAATTTAATAAAAATAATTTGAAATTAGCACCATAAATAAGAGTGTAAATCGTGCTAATCGGATATTCACGACTTAGACCATCTCCAATAAGGATTTTTTTTTTTTTTTTTTTTGAGTGCCTAGTTGGCAGTTTTTGTATTTTTGACTATTGGAGCACATTAGTTTTTAGGCATATTTTGGTCTTGCATTTTTATACAAGAACATGAAAAAATAAGTTGGTGGTGGGCTCATTTCAGTTTTTTATTACATTACCGTTTTTTTATTAAAGGAGCCCAAATAAAAATGTTGCATTTGACCGTTGAACATCCATGGTTTCCTCTCGTCAATCCATATATTTCTCAATTCGCTCGGTGAGTTTATCCATAGGTTGTGGTGTCGACTTTGATTTTGACCTCGCATTTGCCTTCGCCTTCTTTTGACCACATTTGCCTTGGCATTCTTTTGGACAAGGAAATTCTTTAAATTCGTCCTCTAGGTTGATCCCAAAATTCACAATTGAGTTTGGAGTGTCATAAGCGTAGAGTTCGACACTTGTTGTGTTCGCATTCGCAGTGGATGTGCTATAGTCGTTGGGATTGGATGTCTTGGTCTTCTTTGGGTGGAACGGGACAGGTTCGTGCCATTTTGGCTCGTTTTTTACAATATTCCACATGTGCTCATACTTGAACGCGTTTTGCTTTTCTTCAGCGTATTATCTTTTGGTGCGACCCATAATTTGATCCTCCGACCAACACTAAAAAACATTGCCATATCATTGCTATTTTTCATTTTAAATACTTAACTCTGTATATATATATATATATATATATATATAGAGGATAAGAATCATGTGAGAAGTAGTAGGCTAAATGAGAAACTTGAGAAGCATTCTGGACCACACATTTTCCCTTAAGCAAAAAAATGCAAAAAATTTTTTTTTTTTTTTTGGAAAAATCGCAGCTTTTTCTTTAAGAATTAAAATTTTTTTTTTTTTTTTTTTGGATTTATACACATGTGTATATTGTTAATCTTTTAACTATACATATATGTATATTGTCAATTATACATATATGTATATACATGTTTAAAATTGAAAAATAAGTGTTATTTAGGGTTTAGCATTAGTATTTAGGGTTTAGCATTAGGGTTTAGGGTTTAGCTTTATGGTTTAGGGTTTAGCTTTAGGGTTTAACATTAGGGTTTAGTATTAGGGTTTAGCAATAGTATTTAGGGTTTAGCATTAGGGTTTAGCTTTTGGGTTTAGCATTAGGGTTTAGCTTTTGGGTTTAGCTTTAACTTTTGGGTTTAGCTTTATCTTTAGGGTTTGTATTAGGGTTTAGCATTAAGGGTTTAACTTTAGTGTTTAGTTTTAGCTTTTGGGTTTAGCATTAGGGTTTAGCTTTAGGGTTTAGAATTAGGGTTTAGCTTTAGGGTTTAGCATTAGGGTTTAGCTTTAGGGTTTAGCTTTAGGGTTTAGCTTTAGTGTTTATGGTTTAAGATTAACAATATACACATTTTTTCAATTTTAAACATGTATATACATATATGTATAATTGACAATATACATATATGTATAGTTAAAAGATTAACAATACACACATGTGTATAAATCCAAAAAAAAAAATTTTTAAATTTTTTTTTTAATCCTTAAAGAAAAAGCAGCGATTTTTCAAAAAAAAAAAAAAAAAAAAAAAATTTTTGCATTTTTTTCACCTTTTTTTTGCATTTTTTGCTTAGGGAAAATGTGTGTTTCAGATTGCTTCTCAAGTTTCTCAAATAGGGTGGACTTCTCTTAGGATCCCTACCCTATATAATATATATATATAGGGAGCCGCTAAAATGAAAACCACCCCCAGTTATGAAAACCATGAGAACCAGTATCCACCAATCAAATTATGCCACCCAAAAGGGTAGTTTGGTCATTTACCCAAAATGTCAAATCTTCTCATCTCTCTCTTCATTTAAAGCCATGAGACTTTTATCACTCTCCTCATTTTGATTCCTGTCACCTTCTCTCTCCTCATTTCTTCAATATCAAAGAGACCTTCATCTTCTTTGATTCAAAACCATAACCCACCACCATCTTCTCCAGACAAGACACACCCACATCGCCCTCCTTCTCCAGATCTGAGTTTTACGTATATGGAACATTGTGCGGGTGCCGGAAGACGGTGCCGGAACATTGTGACGGTGTCGGATGACGGTGCCGGAACATTGTGACGGTGCCGGAAGACGGTGCCGGATGACGGTGGTGGGGCAGGTGTGTTTTCCAAAGTCGGTGGTGGGGCAGGTGGTTGGTGGGGAAACGGTGCAGAAAGCTACAGATCTGAGTTTTACATATCTGGAACATTGTGCCGGTGCCGGAATCTAGTTTAGGCTGTTTGTGTGGGAGTCGGCGCCGGAATCAAGTTTAGGCTGTTTGTTTGTTGATTCGGAATTGTTAACTTATCTGCAGACGGATCTGGAAACTTTTTTGCCGGTGGTCCCGATAACTGTTTGTTTGTTGATTCGGAATTGTTAATTAATCTGCACACTGATCTGGAACATTGTGGGTATGATGAGTTTCTTTTGATTTTGGGTATGCTGGGTTTCTTGAATTTTTTTTGCTGGGTTTTTTTGATTTTGGGTATGCTGGGTATGCTATGTTCTTGATTTTTCTGGTGATTTTGGGTATGCTGGGTTCATCAAATGCAAGTAAAAATGTGCAGGGGTTCATTTTTTTATTCAGTTGGGTTTTGATTAATTGTGTTTTAATTCAGTTGGGTTTTTGATTATTTGTGATTTTGGACCCAATCTTTGCTGTTTGCAGGTTGTTCGGATGTGATTTTGGATATGGGAAAACTGAGTTTCATTTTTTTGAATGTTTGGATGTGTTTTTGGATCTGGGAAAACTGAGTTGCATTTGTTTGAATGTTTGTTGAATGATGCAGGTTGTTTTGAATGATGCATTTTGTATTCTTTGATTCTCCCGGGATTTGATCTGTTTTGGGTTGGGCGGCGATGATGATGCAAAAAAAAATCGTACACTTTGATGACGATGGCGCGGCAAGGTCGGCGGAGGGTAGGTTTTTTGAACCTGCAACCCCACTTTTGCAGCCTTTTGATTATCCGTTAATCTGAGCCAAACCCCGTTTTTTTTTTCGAGATAGACTTTGTTTTGATGTTGTTGGTTTTTGATTCCCCCCCCCCCTAGTCGATGATGATAACGATATATCTGAGACATCTCCCGAGTTTGCGATTTCTGGGTGCGTTCGTTTTTGCGTAAAGAAGTTTTTGTAAAAAAAAAAGTTAACCCGTAAACTTTTTAACGTAAAACGTAAAAAGTTTTATGTAAAACGTAAAAAGTTTTCACGTAAAACGTAAAACGTAAAAAGTTTTTCACGTAAAACGTAAAAAGTTTTTAAAGTAAAACGTAAAACGTAAAAAGTTTTACGTAAGAACGTAAAACGTAAAAAGTTTTTCGTAAAACGTAAAACGTAAATGTTTTTTCGTAAAACGTAAAACGTAAAAAGTTTTACGTAAAACGTAAAAAGTTTTACGTAAAACGTAAAAAGTAAAAAGTTTAACGTAATACGTAAAAAGTTTAACGTAAAACGTAAAAAGTTTAAAAAGTTTAACGTAAAACGTAAACTTTTTAACGTAAAACATAAAACGTAAACCTTTTTCTACGTAAGTTGTAAAACGTAAAAAACCGTGTGATAAAACGGCGCCTAAACAAGGGGCGTGAATGTGGCGCGTAAAAAAACGGCGTGTTTAAAATAAAGACGCTTGAAAAAACCCGGAGTAAAAACGGCGCGTCAAAAAAACGTAAAAAGTAAAAAGTTTTAACGTAAAACGTAAAAATTTTAACGTAAAAACGTAAAAATTTTAACGTAAAACTTAAAATGTAAAAAGTCTAAAAAGGTTAACGTAAAACGTAAAACGTAAAAAGTGAAAAACGGCGCGTAAAACCGGGAATAAAAAACCGCACGTAAAAACCCGGTCGCAAAAAACGGCGTGAAAAAACGGGGCGTAGAAAAACGGCGCGTAAAAACGGGACGCTAAAACGGCGCGTTAAAACGAGACGTAAAAAATGGGGCGCAAAAACGGCTTGTAAAAAACGTGACGTAAAAAACGGCGCGGCAAAAAACGGCGCCTAAAATCGGGCCTAAAAACGGCACTTAAAAACTACGGTCGCAAAATCGGCATGAAAAAACGGAGCGTAAAACGGGTCGTAAAAAAACGCGCGTATAAAACGGGTGGTAAAAAAACGCGCATAAAATTTTTTTATATAAAAAATCTGATTTCAAAATATTTGTTTAATAAAGAAATCTGATTTTAGAAAAAAATAATTAATGTAATAGGACAAAATTGTAATAAAAAACAATAAACTTAATAAGACAAAAAAAACAAAATTACTTAAATACCCTTTTGGATTATAATATTAAAGACATAATAAGACAAAAACCATTTAATATTAATTTTTGTTACTTTTAATCTCATCCATCTATGAAGTTGATCTAAGGGCTAATAAGTGGTTCTCATAACTAGAGGTGGTTTTCATTTTAACGGTCCCATATATATATTAACATACTAAACATACAAATTGAAGGAAAACTCAAAAAGACAAGGTGGTATTTTTGTAATTATCTATAACTATCAAAGTGACTCTACAAATGTATCTAAAAAACTTAAAAACCTAACCCCCTCCCCCCCCCCCCCCCCCCCCAAAAAAAAAAAAAAACCTAAACCAAACCCCCAAAAAACCTAAAAAAATCTTAAAAAAAACACACAAAATAAATTTTTTTAATATTTTAATAAAAAAAATCGCTACTTTTAGTAGCAAAAAAAAAAAAAAAATTATACAAAATGTAGGGATTTTTTATAAAAAATATTAAAAAAAAATTTGTGTTTTTTTAGGTATTTTTGGTTGAGTTCACATTTGTATAGTAACTTTGATAGTTGGTGGTAATTACAAAAATGTCACCTTGTCTTTTTTACTTTTCCTTCAATTTGTATGTTTAGTATGTTAAGTTTATTTGTATTTGATCTTTTGCCTATATATATATATATAGGGTGGGGTTCTAGAGTGAACACTAATGTATTTGCGAACTGAGTGAACAAATCTTGGCCATTGATTTACACACGTGAATGACTAAGATTGATTTACTTTGACATTGAAACATGTTCCTTCGGCTTCATCCTTGAGAGCTGTCTAACATCATCGATCTTTCGCCGTTAAACTTATTCTAAACCCAAAATTTTCGTTTAAATTGATTCATACAACATCCGATTCGACCCGACATGTATCAGATAAAAAATTCTACAATGAAGTGGTAGACTTCCTAACACCAAAAAGGACCGTTGATTTTTTTACTTCGCCTAAGGCCCACATAATCGTTGAGCCACCCCTTTATACAAACCATAGCTAATCATTAAGAATTTTTTTTTATTTATAACTCATAATCATTAATATTTTGTTGACAATTTTTCGTGTTATGAATTTACATCGAGATAGTTGGTACGATCTTAAAATAGTGGGATAAGAACAAACCTTTCTTTTATATAAGGAAGTACAAATTCTGCTCTCAGTGACAAATATATATACATTTTTTTTTGAAGTGTACAATATAGTAACCTAGACAATATAAAATGTGTGAGAAATGAAGATAAATAATAGAAAATTTGTGAATTATGAGAGTTGCATTCCATATTTTAGTGTTTTTACAAGATATTTCTCCAAGTTTTTCTTTATTAAAAATCATTTACTTGTCATTTAAGTCAATCTATCTTATTAAAGTGTATTTTAAGTGGAAATTTGAAGAACAATATCATTAAAGTAACCAAGTAGGACAATATAAAAATTGTAACACAACTCTCTATTGATCCACATTTCACACCTTACTTACAACTTCATCTTCAACAATCGACCACAAATCACCATGGATCGAACCGAAGATGACATGAAACTCGTCGGGTTCTTCGGCATATTCAAACAATCATTCAAAACAATCTTCACATGGAAGAAAATCTTCGCGCAAATCGCACTCGCTTTCATCCTTCCTCTAGCAATAGTCTTCATAGTTCAAATGGAAATCTCACACCATTTCTTTTGGAAAATAGACAACAACACATTACCATACGATAGCAACGATAAGCGCGAAGCAACCGCCTTGGATTGGCTCTACTACGCGCTATTCACAATCGCGTACTACGCTTTCCTCACCTTCTTCTCTGTCCTAGCTACCGCTGCGGTCGTGTTTACCATCGCCTCAATCTACACAACCCGTGAAGTCGTTTTTCGTAGTGTCGTGAAAGTCATTTGGAAGGTATGGAAACGACTTTTAATCACTTTCGTATTCATATACATCGCGCAATTTATCTACGAGGTAATCGGTAGTATTGCTTTGGCTATTCCTAGAGTTATATTCGATTATTCGGGTCTAGGTGGCGCGGTGGTTATGATCATCATCTTGATTTTATACGTGTACGGGTTTTTATACTTGAGCGTTGTTTGTCAACTGGCTAGTGTTGTTGCTGTTCTAGAAAATATTTATGGATTTAACGCGTTGAAAAAAGGTAAGGATCTAACGTACGGGAAGAAGAAAGTGGGAATGGGAATCGCATTCGTGTTGTACGGTGTTTTGGTATGTTTGATTGTTGTATACTTGTTGTTAGTGGAATACGGACATGAAGTTTACGAATTCGCGTTGGTTTGGAGGGTGGTGATTGGAGTATTTTGTGGAATTCTGCTTTTGGTGTTGTTTTTGATGTTTATTGTGACTCAAACGGTGTTGTATCTGGTGTGTAAATCGTATCATGGGGAAGCGATTGATAAGCTGAGTTTATCGACGTTTTTAGGTGCTTATATGGGGGAGACTGTCGTGTATCCTAGACCTGGCGCCGAGATTCAACTCGGATCCCCGCAACCTTCCATTGAACATGTTTGAAACGCTTGCTGATTTGTATGTTTGGCATATGTTGTTGTAAGGAGTTTTTTTTGGAGTGATTTTAAATTGGATATTGTATTTTTGTATTTGTAAGTAGACACTTTATATTCTATAAAAAATAGAAACAAAAAACAAATTATTTTCCAACTACTATGCAACTTGGCAATAGTCAAAATAGTTGTTGATTTTTAGTTGACTATACACAGGGTGTTACTTTGACGACTCTCTTTCGTCTACCGACGGAAGTGGAAAGTGTATACAGGAGTATCATGACACAATCACAAATTTTTGTCATTTTACAGCCACTAGAAAACTAACCCCCATCTACGCTAGTGATTATTCGAGAACGAAAGTGTAAAAGTTAGGGACTCTAACTGTAACTTTAAAAGTGTAGGGACTAAAAGCGAAAACGGAGCAAACCATAGGGACTATCCAGACGTTTTTCTCTAATGAAAATTACCCATGTATCCTTAACTTTGATAAACAAAAATATGTGATAATAAAAACCTAACATACCCTTCTTCTATGTGGATGTCGAGAACAGATGTTCGTAGGCCATATGATAAAGTCTACGAACACCTCACCCCCTTATTCTTCGTCATCATCATCACTCGTCCCTCCCCGCATTTACTTGCGTCAACTCTAATCAGATACACCTTTGCCGATTTAGAAAGAAACATTAAATTGATGTCTATGGTCGATTTGAATCCGACTCATACTTTAAAAAGATAGCAGCTCTACATGTTTATATATAACTTTAATTGTTACAAACTAAGTTATGCTAGATTCATGTCTTGTTATAAATTATAAATGTGTTTTTAGTTATTTTGTAGTTGGATAAATGTTGTGTCTTATATTCAGGGGTGTAAAGAATTCGATTCAGATTCGAAAAAATCGAAATTCGACTCAATTCGAATTCGACTAATAATGTTCGAATTCGAGTTGATTCGTATTCGACTCCAGTAATCGAATTCGAATCGAATATGAATTTATGATTTTCTATTCGATTCGATTCGAAATTCGAGTTCCATTGATATATAATTTAATAATATATGTTTATACACATACAAACATATACACACATACAACTTCTAAAGTGGGCCAAAATATGAACTTCATCTATAAGTAATAAGATTATTATTAATAACATTACCAAACCTATTAACAAATAACCCATACTACTTATTTCTAAATTTTTACTTAATTTAAATCACTACCTGTAACCAACATATCTTCTAAATTTTAGTGTTTTGACATATTAATAGTTAATTTTACATATTATTATATTTTATTATTAGTTTGTAGTAGTTTTAAGAAATGAAAGTAAAATAATTTATTGTTTAGGGTGCATCTGAATTAAATCGAATTTATTCGAATTCAGTTCGAATTTGAATTCGAGTTTCAAAAACTGATCGAATCGAATTGAATATGAATTCAGGTAAAAAAATTAAAAATTCGAAAAATTCGATTTGAATAATTCGAAAATTAGTTAAGGGTTGTTTGTTTACCTCTTAATGAGGCTCTTAATGGTTCAGACATCTTACTGGTTCAGCACTTAATGGTTCAGACATTTGCCTCTGAATGCTTAAGATTTATACAGAGTCTGAATGGTTAATACCTCTAATCTGAATTGGTCAGACATTTGCCTTTGAACGGTTAAGCATTATACAAGCTCTTAATGGTTTAGACAACACTTAATGGTTCAGACCTCTTACTGGTTCAGCACTTAACCATTCAGATGTTGTCAGACAGCCCCTTATTCGATTTGATAAAGACCCCTACTTATATTTAATTCGTTACATGGTCGTTTATGTAATAAGACAAGGATTAGTGAAGGTCGATTTATGTAATAAGACAAGGATTAGTGAAGGTCGATTTCAAACTTATACTCTTTGAATTAAAAAAAAGCCTCCGCTTTAATTTGTAATCCATCATTGCGGGCAACTTTATCCTGTATCTTATCTATATTTTGATTTAAAACAATAAAAAAATCTAATCCCATGATTTGTTGAATCTAACATGTTCTTAAATCAGTTAATAATGTCTCTTGTATGTGTATACATGCATAGTTGCATACGTAATAATTTTCAGTAGATGATATGGATGTGTATAAGTTAGTTTGGGTCGGTTTTGGCTCTAAACCACAATCATAATTGAGATATCGGTTAATGTCTCTTGTATGTGTATATATGCATAATTGCATACATAATAATTTCGGTAGATGACAGGGGTGTGTATAAGTTGTTTGGGTTAAACGAATATATCAAATGTGTCATGTTCGAATTGACCTATTTAATAAAACGTATTATGTTAGATAACCCAAAACCTGGATTATTTAGTGTCGTGTGTTCGGATCGTGTCAAGAATTGAAACCCCTAGTTAAAACAAACTGAACAATCTAAATCGAAACAAGTCGGCCGGTTTAAGAACAAGACGATTTGGTTTCGGTAGTTTGGCGATTTAATTGAAAGTTGGAACCAGACGTGTAAATTCAATCGAACGTTTAATGATCGTATTACGTATTAAATCCCCGCTTCCCTACATGCAATATGAGTTACTACTTGTTTATGCCATAAGGTTAAGTATGATTAAGGTTCCACCATTCACTAGGTCACTCCTAGCTTGTCTAACTCTAGCTATGATGGCTCAAGCCACACAACAATTCCATTAACATAAACATCACCTAGCCCCCTAAAGGCTCATGTTTATGAGCTCTCTAAGTTTGTGTTAGTCGTTTTTGGAGTCGTATACCTTGATTGTGATCGATGTACAACTATCTCTTGCTCATCTCAACGGGTCGCTTAGGTTTCATTAATATGAATGAGGGCCATTCAAAATTCTAAAGATAAGATCGATCATTTGTATTCTGAGATGTTCATCGGTCATTCTTCAATCTTGAGTCATGTATTGAGTAGATTCAGTCTTGGTTGTGTTGAATTGACTTACATTCTACGTATTCTTGTTTGTTACAGCCAACCCGCTATTGATTGTTCTTGTAATAAGTAGTTCAATAAATCGAATCATTTAGTTTTTTGATAGGACTCAATGTCTCAATGATACGTCTCAAACCTGTGTACACCTGCTATAGCCGGTAAACCATGGCCCACTATGTCACCAAATTTGTATTCTTTTTTTAGTTTTTAGAATCTGGTCCCCCCTCCCCCCCCCCCCCTCTCTCTAAACCCTAACAACCGTTAATCCTAAACCATTCTCCGTTGCCTAAGTTTGTGTCGCAACCCCCGTCCCCTAACAAACCGGGAACGGGCGGCCGCGGCCAGTTTCGGTGGTATCCTGGTTTTTATCATTTTCGCAGCGGAAATTACATCAGAACCGTAGTTAGGAAATATTTTATCAGAGTAAAATACCACGCTTTCATAATATTAAACACATGGAAAAATCCCAAGTTTCAAGTACACACATTTTGTCACGGCCCCCGTCCCGGTTTTACCCGGTTCAGGAGCCGCGGGACAGAAACCCGTGGTATTGCTGTTTAATTTGGCAGCGGAAATTTTAACAGGATCGTGAAAACTGAAAATGCCCAATTATTTTATTTCACAATTTGGGGCAAACCCCGTAATTTACAATAAAGGAATTTCACGAGGAAATTCCCTGTTTTACAAAACATGTTTATTTATTTTATTTACTGAGCCACCTTCTTCAAGCTGTAGTGCTACGCGGCACTTTTTCCTTGGTTCACAGTAAATCACCTGAAACATTTTTAAAAAGATTTTATCAGCGGGGAAATACTGCGAGTCATTCATTTTGCACAAAACGACACATTGTTATAAATTACAGGACTAAGAGCGATTACAATTGCCACTATCTTATAATTATCTGGTCCAGTGACACCCTCTGGTGACGATGGTCATACCACTATTGAGTCCTTTCACCCAATAATGATGATTATCTCTGTTTAGGTTCGTCCACCTAAACGAGAGAGAATAATAGTAATGTGCACAATAACCCACTTACTGCCAGTAATTTAAGATAACAAAGACTTACCCCCTGTAACATATAACTGGAAAACATTTAGGTATTGAAAACACTGTTGATGAAAAGAGAATGACTCACCTTGCGGGTTTAGTTGGACATAATCTTGCCTACTGATTTTAGCCTCGTAACCTAGTTTAAATAACAATGCATACGAAACTAGGTCAGTAACTTAATACAACATTTACGATAATTCACAAAATCAAAACTCTCACGACGAATGACAAAGTATAGCCCGGATTCGGGCAGCACTTAAACATCCATCGGATCGGTTTCAATCGATCGGACATTGTATCGTAGCAGTGATCGAGTTAATACCCCGTACTCGTACCAGCATTTCCCTACTTAAAATTTCGAATTTGAGCAGTATACTTCGTCTTTGAGAAAGTTTTACGAACACAGATGAACAGGCCATGAACTGCCCCATTTATAGCAAAAATTTGGGTTTTACGCGGCCCGCGTAAACCCTCACAACATCTTACGCGGCCCACGAGGGCCACCTAGGCTACGATTAGGGCTAGCGTGTCACGCGTAGGTCCGCCACATGGCTGACACGTGGCCTAAAGCTTATCCGGCCGAATCACCTAGCTGTCGTGGCCCGCGTAAGCTTCCCTTAAGTCTTACGCGGCCCGCAAGAGACCCTTAAATTTTGATTTTCTTGATTTTCAATAAGGATTAGGGTTTTAGGGGTCCGGGTTTCTACTTACGGGTCGTTTTGGGACATTTTTGCAGGTCCTTACATCCTCCCCGCCTTATTTAAAATCTCGTCCTCGAGATTTACCCGAATAAGTGAGGATACTTTCGCTTCATTTCCGATTCCAGTTCCCACGTGTACTCAGGTCCTCTTTTCGAATCCCACTTGACCTTGACCAGTACTAGTCTTTTGTGCTTGAGAAACTTAACCTTTCTGTCTTCTATTTGAAGTGGTTTCTCCACAAATTTTAACTTTTCATTTACCTCTATATCTTGAAGAGGTACTACCAGGGATTCGTCAGATAGACATTTCTTGAGGTTAGATACATGAAACACGTCATGTACTCCAGCTAATTCTTCTGGTAGTTGTAAGCGATAGGCAACTGGTCCTATTCGCTGGATCACTGGGAATGGTCCTATGTATCTTGGACTTAGCTTTCCCCTTTTTCCAAACCGAACTACTCCTTTCCAAGGAGAAACTTTCAACAGTACCTTGTTTCCAACTTGAAATTCTAACGGCTTGCGCCGATTGTCTGCATAACTCTTCTGGCGATCTCGAGCTGTTTTCAATCTTTCCTTGATTTGAGTTATCTTGTCGGTGGTTTCTTGTACAATCTCGGGACCTGATAATTGGCTTTCTCCTATTTCTACCCAACAAACTGGAGTTCTACACTTTCGTCCATACAGTGCTTCGAACGGGGCAACTTCGATGCTTGCATGATAACTATTGTTATAGGAGAATTCGATTAATGGTAGGTGGTCATCCCAGTTTCCACCAAAATCTATGACACACGCTTTAAGCATGTCTTCCAGGGTTTGGATCGTCCTTTCACTTTGTCCATCTGTTTGGGGATGGTATGCAGTACTTAAATTTAGTCGGGTCCCCATTGCTTCTTGGAAACTCGTCCAGAAGTGCGAAGTGAAACGATTATCTCTATCTGACACAATAGAGAGTGGAACTCCATGTAGGGATACTACTTCGTCTACGTACAATTTTGCTAACCTTTCCATGCTAAAGGTTTCCTTCATGGGTAGGAAATGGGCTGATTTGGTTAATCGATCCACAATTACCCAGATTGTGTCGTTACCTTTTCTGGTCTTGGGTAACTTAGTAACAAAGTCCATGGTTATTAGTTTCCACTTCCATACATGCATTTCTAATTGTTGCAGTAGGCCTGAGGGTTTCTGGTGTTTTGCCTTAACTTGTGAACAAGTTAGGCACTTAGAAACATACATAGCTATGTCCTTTTTCATTCCTATCCACCAGAAATTATTTCTTAAATCTTGGTACATCTTGTTATTACCAGGATGCATGGTATACCTAGATTTATGGGCTTCCTCCAGAATCTTATTTCTTAAGTCTCCTTGCTTAGGTACCCAAATCCTTTTCTTGTGGAATCTCCAAATTCCATCAACCCCTTGCTCTAGTTCCTTTATTCGCCCTTTCATTCCTTCAGCATCATCCTTGATTGCTGCTTCCTGAACATTCTTCAGTTGTTCCATTAAATCTAATTGTAAACTTAATCTAAGAGCACGAACTCGTCTTTGTTTTTCATGATACTTACGACTTAGGGCATTTGCTACTACATTTGTCTTTCCTTCGTGATATTGAATATCACAGTTGTAATCACTTAGAATTTCCATCCATCTTCTTTGCCTCATGTTTAATTCTTTTTGCCAAAATATGTACCTTAAGCTCTTATGATCCGTATAGATAGTAAACTTACTTCCATATAAATAATGCCTCCAAATCTTAAGGGTAAAAATTATTGCTCCTAATTCTAAGTCATGAGTCGTATAATTTTCCTCGTGCTTTTTCAATTGCCTTGAGGCATACGCAATTACCTTTTTGCGTTGCATCAGTACACATCCTAATCCTAGTTTAGAAGCGTCACAGTAAACTTCAAAATCCTCTGTCCCTTCCGGTAAAGCAAGAATTGGGGTGTTTGTTAATCTTTGTTTTAAGATCCTATAGGCCTCTTCTTGCTTGGGTCCCCATTCGAACTTAACTGTTTTACAGGTTAGCTTAGTTAATGGCACAACTATCTTAGAAAAGTCTTTAATAAAGCGCCTATAGTAACCAGCTAATCCTAGAAAACTTCTAACTTCAGTGGCTGATTTCGGGCCTTCCATTTTACGATTGCTTCTATCTTAGAGGAATCTACGTGAATACCTTCATGATTCACCATGTGTCCTAAAAATTGCACTTCCTGCAGCCAAAATTCACACTTTGATAATTTGGCGTAAAGCTTTTCCTTTCTTAACAAAGTTAAGAGTGCATGTAAGTGCTCACAATGCTCGTCCTGGCTTTTGGAATAAATAAGTATATCGTCGATAAAGACAATTACAAATTTATCCAAATACGGTTTACAGATTCTATTCATCATATCCATAAATGCTGCAGGAGCATCTGTTAGTCCAAATGGCATGACTGTAAACTCGTAGTGACCATACCTAGTTTTGAAAGCGGTTTTAGGTATGTCTTCTTCTTGTACCTTCAGCTGATGGTATCCGGAGCGTAAATCTATTTTTGAGAAATATCTCGCTCCCTGGAGTTGATAGAAAAGATCATCAATCCTTGGTAATGGGTATCGATTCTTAATTGTTACCTTATTTAATTCCCTATAATCGATACACATTCGCATCGAACCATCTTTCTTCTTTACAAACAATACTGGCGCTCCCCAAGGGGATGAACTAGGTTGTATGAATCCTTTATTTAGCAATTCATCTAATTGCTTTTTCAGTTCTAACATTTCGTTGGGTGCTAACCGATAAGGTGCCTTAGCTATCGGTGTAGTTCCCGGAATTAGGTGAATTCTAAATTCTACTTCCCTATCGGGTGGCAATCCAGGTAATTCTTCTGGGAATACATCCAGGTATTCTGATACTACAGGAATTTCCTTATGTTCCCTACTTTTAGTGTTAATGATTACCGAAATCATATACACTATTCCTTGTTTTCGTTCATAACTAGCGACTTTCATAACTGAAATGAACTTCATTGGTTTACGCGGCTTATCTCCTGTAATCATAATTACTTCCCCTGCGGGTGTATGAATTTCTATGGAATTCTTATCACAGAGGATTCGAGCATGGTTGGCTACTAACCAATCCATTCCTAGCACGACATCGAATCCAGCTAAGTTCATAGGTAGCAGGGTTGCAGAAAATTGGTGGCCTGAAAGTTCTATTTTTCCTTCTTGAAGAACCTTATCTATGTTAACAGAATTACCCTCTGCTGTTTCTACTGTATAAATCTGCCTAAGTTTGGTTAAGGGTAGCTTAAGAGCTTGGCAGAATAAAGTATTTATAAAAATTTGGTTTGCACCAGAGTCAAATAATACTTTCGCATAAACGTCGTGTACCAGAAACGTACCAGCTATTACATCCGGAATTAGATAGGCTTCCTGCGTGGTCACCTGGAAGGCTCTTGCGTTCTTCTTATTAGTTCCTTCAGCCGGTTTGGCCTTGTTATCGGCTGGCTTGACTAATTTCGGGCAGTCTGGCCTGAAGTGCCCTATTTCGCCGCAGTTGTAGCAAATCGTTGATTTCTTCCTCCTGCATTCTTCTTCTGGGTGCCCCGGTTTATTGCAGAAATTGCAATACCCTCTGCATTTCCCAAAATGCTTTCTTTTGCAGGTACTGCAAAATGACGGGGTGGAGGATTGCCCAGTTCCTCTTTTCTTGAAGTTGCTACTAGTATTACCCCCACGGAATCCTTGGGTAATTTTCTGAGCCAATTCCTTCTTCCTGTTTTCTTCTCGTGTACGTACCAGTCCGTCAGTCAAGGTGTTGGCTAATTCCACCACATCGTCAATTGTGCGAGGTCTCGCAGCTTTAACGATATCACGAATCTCGCTAATTAAACCCCAAATATAGCGAGAAATAAGTACCGGTTCTGGCAAAGCCAGGGTTGGTACAACTCTAGTATATTCAAAGAATGTCGAAGTATACCCTCGACAGTCAACATCCACCATCCGGTGGTTTAGGAAGTTATTTGTCATTTGTTCCTTTTCATATTCGGGACATAATTTTCGTTTGATCATCCGTTTCGTAGTTCGTGCGACAAGATGAACGACAGGAACTCTTTAAGTTGGAACGCCATCGAAAGTATAAGAATTCCCTTGCGATTATTGACGCATTAGGAAACCTGTAACTAAAAGTTGTGTGAAGACACAACACATCTAAACACTTACGCTAATAATTTTACTTTCCTTAAGAAATCTTGAGAAGATAAGAATCTCACAACATAGAGAATAGTTCTGGTCAAAGTAAAGCAAGGACCAGAATATACCTAGAAACTAAGTTAACTACAAATATTCGTCCATATTTCAGGGAATCTCGAGGACGAGATTTAAAATAAGGTGGGGAGGATGTAACATTCCCAAAAATTTTATTTATATATATATATATATATATATATATATATATCAACTTATGTTATTAAAAGAATACATCATGGGTAAGTTTACCAATGGAAATATGAGGTACTTTGGGTAAGCATAGGAACCATTTAATAATTTAATTATAAAAATACATTATATTTGAACCTACTATGTTTTTAATGAAACTTGGTTCAAAATGTAGATAAAAATATGCTCGTCCTAATGGCATATTCATTATTTTATAAAACGTCATATTTTACAAGTTATAAGCGTCAAATAAGTGAAGCAGTTAAATTAATATATATATTAAATAAAATAATAAAATAAAATCAAATTAACACATTAATGCTAAAGTGTACGTGCGTGATGTGTGATCATGAATTTAGAATTGATGTATGTTGTATACACGTGTTCTTTCAAGATTCAAAAGGAATCTTGTGTAGCTTTTTGTTCAAGAATTGAAAAGCTATAAATAGAGTAGGATATCTCAAAGGAAAAAAATTACGTATCCTTTCCTAGTCCTCTCTCTCTCTCTCAAAATTTCCGTATTGTCTATTTTTAATAATAATAATAATAATAAAACCCTGCCCCGTTTTAAGTATTTTAACCCCAGATCACCGATACCCTATCCAAGTGACGTAGGGCCCCGTAACGTATGTCAAGGCTTTGGCTAAATTCGTTGGGGTTCTGTCTCGTGACGTAGGGATAAGGTAGAATTGGGTCACTATACTTAAAGTGAGTGCACTATATTTTATTAAATAATCCAGGATTTGTACCAAGATATATCAACCCTCCCGAATATTTTTCTGACACCCTAATATATTCTAAAATATCCCAAACTGTTCCAAACTACACCCCATATGCGAAAACGGGCCTCAAATATATTAGATAGTATAAAAAAAATAATAAATAAAAACTTAATATTTAAGTTAAGGCGGGCCGCGTAGACCCACCCTAACTCTTTACGCGGGCGGTTTCATGGTGGATACCTGATGTCGTTGATTTATAAGTTAAAGCGGGCCGCGTAAGGTTCCCTTAACATTAACGCGGGCCGCGAGAGACTAAAAAGGTGGCGCAGCCCTGGGCCGCCACCTGGCTCAACACCCGTCAAGCCTACACATCGACTCAGCATAGCTATACGTTGACTGGAGGTCAACGCGGGCCGCGTAAGACCTGCTCTCATGTTACGCAGGCCGCGAGAGAGTCCAGTGTCAGCACTAAATAATGGAGGCCTCGGGTTTCAATTCAGTTCGTTCATTTCTCAATTCTCAATCACAATTTCTGTAGTAGGCTTATTATACTCGGGTATTATACCCCTAATTAGCGAGGTTCTGCTCCGTTGTAAGTATTATAACCCAAGTTTCGTAATAGTTACGCTGCCCGATTGATTTAGGGTTCCGTAACAACTGTCGTGGTTCTGCCCGACGTAGTTGTTGGAATGCCGTCTCGGGGAGGGTATCATTAATATTTTCAAAGGGTTATGATACTAATCAATGTACCTTTGTATAAATTATAGATTATATCCAGGAAACCCTTACGCGAAGTCTAAGATAACAATGTGAGTTTATCCTCTTTTTGTTAATGTTTTTGGAATATTTTACAAAACCTTAATTGTTTTAAAATGAAATTAAGCGGTGATTGAGTCTTTGTAGTTCTTCAATTACTGCCGGTATTTGGGGTTTTGTATACAAAATTTATTACTTGCGAGTTGTAAGTCGGAATGACAGTACGTTACCATTGGACGACGAGTAGCCAATGTGTAATATGACCCACAAGTCAAGGATTGACAGTACTGAATGAGTAATTGTGTAGAAATAAACAATGTGATCGCTCTCAATACTGTTTTAATTGATAAAATGTTTCTTGATTAAACTGGGATTCACTCACCAGTATTTCCCGCTGACAAAATAATTTTAAAACATGTTTCAGGTAACACAATGTGAAAGCCAACTGGGAAAAAGCCAGCTCGAGAGCACTGACGACTTGGAAAATAAGTGGCTATAAAAGTTACCAAATAAACGATGTTTTAAATTCAATAAAATAGGGTTTATCCCTATAAGTATGTTGTAATAAGAAACTTGGGTTTTACCCATATGATTATTAAAATAAAATATGGTGGTTTTACTCTGATAAACATTTCCTAACTACGGTCCTGATGAAATTTCCGCTGCAAAATTAATAAACAATGATACCACCGCCACTGAGTTCGCGGCCACCCGTTCCCGGGACAGATAGGGGGCGGGGGTTGTGACAGAAGGTGGTATCAGAGCCTAGCCACTGGTTCAAGCCAAAGAAGTGTTCTGCTGACACTTAAGTTTTAAATTCTGTGTTAGGAAATAACTTATGTGATTATGTGTTTTATATTATTTGACTATTTGTTAGTCTACAGTATGGGTAAGCAAAGAGTTTCGGACATTTATCGTCAACTAGATAGTTCACCAAAAGATAAGGGAACCTCATTTCAACCAAATCCCTTAGGATACTCAGCAGATACTGAAGAATGAATATTTATTCGTAAAGCACAGTCTGAGAAACCATTTACCACTAAGAAAAGAAATTGGATTATTAGCAAAAGTCGAAAGAAAATAAAGAAGTCACAACAAAAGGGAGCGATAATCAATCAGGAAATAAATGCACAAACTCAGGAAACAGGCAATAACCTACTAGGGAAAGATGAATTAGATGGACAATGGGTAAATCTCCATATGTTAGCCACTACAGCAGTAAATGCTAACTTATATTAATTAGTTGAACGGCCAAATCAGTACCAGTACCCATGTCGCCTATGAGCTAGAAACTTTAAAAGGAACTTTGCCTATTAGATAACAACTTAGTAGAGACAGGAGATAGAATAAACTTTACATAAAGGCATGTTGAGCATAATACTCCTATAACATAGATAGATTAAAATAAGTTACGGATGCATAATCCCAAGTTTATTTTGAATTCCAGTTGTAGTTTGTAATAAATACATATATATATATACATATATATATATATATATATATATATAGCGGTTAACATACATTACGAGTAATCGTACTTCACGTACGCGACGAAACTGACCGTCAGATCAACTTATCACGCATGGATAATTAATCACGCATGTAGCACTTATCACGCATGATGATCAAATTAACTTGCGTGATTTTTCCTTATAACATGCGTGATTACCATCATCATTATCATCTTCAACCTCCAACCTGGTTTCAGCAATGGACATGAACGACGAACTATCCGCATTCGATTTCATCAGGCAACCCCTACTCGATGAAATCGAAACCACCTCTCCTCCACCTCTATTTCCAGATTCGACTTTCGAACAGAGTATGCAGAAACATCGTTATATTTTGATCATCGTTCCGTAGAACAGAGTACGGTTACATATAACAGAGTAAAATTTCAAAATTCATCGTTGATTTTGATCATAGTTGAGTTTATAAACGTGCGTAATTTTCAAATGCACTAGCGTAAATTGGTCGCGTACGTTATGTAGGTTAAGCCGTGAAGTACATTATACTTTCTCTCTCTCTCTCTCTCTCTCTATATATATATATATATATATATATATATATATATATATATATATATGATTCGCAATGTTTGCCGTTTTTAATCAATCTATTTTATGATTGTACCCAAATGTTTGTGCTAGAAATTTGTCTGTGATGATTAATACCACCTACTCAATTAATATCAAACTAAGTTAGTTGTTAACAAAGCTCATGACTTTCTTTTGGAACCAACCATTTACTTTGGTTTAAAATACATATTGAAATATATGGTATAAAGCTTTAAAACTTTGTAGTTTTAATAATATTGTTTCAAAATAATTTATATTCCAATAAATAAAACCGAAGCTATTAAATTAACCGAAAGGATTTTAAGAAGTAATAAAATCTTTAAAAGATTGCTTTAGTGGATAGAGCCAAAGCAAATTTTGAAACCCAGGTGTACCAATTTCTCACTCCATGTTATCCTTTCTGGTTTATAACTAGTTGACCATAAAACTTCATACTTTCATGAATTAACTGATATTGGGATTACTTGTAAAGAATTCTATTAAAATACTTAGCAATACAATAAATGGTTAAATAAATGTGATGGGTATTCATGATTAAAATCATTTAAAATTTTTTAAGAGATTTGGGTTGGTTGAACTATGTAAAAAGGCCTAACTAAATGTTGAAAATATTTCTACAAATCTTTAAGGTATGTCCAAGATAGGTCTTATGCCCGAAAATAATTAATATAAGATTATAAGATTAACTAGCCATATTAGTTACAGGATTGTGTATCCTAAACTATAAAGAAAAATATTCGAGTCAGCTGGCTGATGTATAATAGTTAAATAATACAATATTAGTAATTGAGTGGAGTTGATAAATTGGATGTTAAACTTACCCTAAGTAGTTGCGAAGTTTTTGATTTTGGTTTGTATATTAGCACATGGTTTGTTGGCTTTCCTAAAACCATAAATTAATTATTTTTATTAAGATGTTCTTTCTCAAAATAATTTATTAGATTAAACTTAAATTTATTTTGTAGTACATCTTTGGAGTATCTTTAACGAAATACTTGAAAAAAAAATATATTCATTTTTCAAACAGGTGTTAAAGTTTGACCAAAGATAGAAATCCACTAGTACATATGGTTATCTATCCTACACGGTTTTCGGTTGAAAAATAATTTGATATCTAAAATCTAATATAAATTTTCCAATATTCGACTCGTACAGTAAGTCAAATACAATTTTTTTTATAACTCATAATATTTGAGTTCATCCGTACCTTTTATGTTATTAGTATAATGATAAAACATTTTACAATGATATATGAATAGTATATTTTACTATAAAATAGTACAGTAAGTAAAAGATATATTTTATATCTAAAATTTTAATAAAATATCATGGTGTAATAAATTCTAATAAGTGTAAAATAGTATATGCACTTATGTTATAAGTCCGTCGCGGGTTATTAAAATGTAACAAGGCTATTAGATCTTTTTACTAGAATATGTATACAAATCCTATTTTCTCATAAGTATAAGTATATTATACTATACGAAAATAATATACTGTATATTTTTTTGATCCTTGCACATTTACTTATGGTAAAAGATTAGATAATTAAAATTTTTAGAAGTAAGGATATTGCAACAGTGAAAACATCTTTTCTTATCCTACTTAAATCAATAATTTAGTATCTATTTATTTATTTATTTTACCTGGCACGTTAAAATGTTCCTAAACATTCATTTTTCTCACACTAGAATTAAACATGAATGCCCCACATAAGAATAGTTGACTCAAATGTGTGTTTAGTACGTTTGTTCTTTATAAAACTTTATTTAAAAAAATCAGATTACAATTTTAATATTGTAATATCTTTAAATAAATTATTATTGTATGGGATATACATACATATTCTAATACATGTGTATTACTCAAATATAGTTAGAATCAATTTTTAGAAACGTCAAACTCTGTATTATTTACCATAAGTACTTCTTTGAATAAATAATATAATATACAATAAATTGAGAGTTAAGTTTTGATATTTTGAATCCATATGGTTCAACCCACTAGTTAAAAGTAAATTCCCATGAGTCCAGAAAATTCATATTTTGAGTAATTCATTTCTTTAAATTTTTATTGATCCATCCTTAAAACTCCAAAATATTGTATTCAATAAATTTAAACAGAAGTTTATTTCAATATACTACTTTTATCAAAGGATAAAATAAAGTCATGGAAATAAGTTTGATGATGGGTACCATCGGATGTATAGTATTATTTTTATAAAATAATTTAGTATTATATGTGTGTAAATATTAAGTAAGTTTAATATTAACTAGAAATTTGAAAATTCTATACACATATATGCATATACCTGATAGAATTTCCTTACCCAATATAATATCTTCTGTGAGATAAAAATAAGAGAAAATGTCATTGGTAATTCATATGAAAATATGAAGTTATTATAAGAATAAACCATGAAATCTACTATGTTTTAAAATGCTATCTGTCTCAATAAAATATTCCTTGTAACGGAATCTAAGATTATATATACATAAATAGAGTTAGCTGTAAGCATACTTATTACATTGAACCTAGCTATAGTATCAATGGAGACAATGATATATTTGAAACTCCATTCTCCAACCAAAAGAAAACCACAACCATAATAATATCTATGCTTAAATGAAAGAGTTGGGATATTGATATTCACTGATAACAACCAGGACAATATTTAGACTTGAACCTAAGAAGAATACCTTAGTATAAAGCTTTGAGATAAGCCAATTACTTGCATAGATAAAGTGTGATGGTTATTGGTATCCCGTGAGGATAATGACTAGAACGGTGCCTGTATGATAAATAAGCAATAACAACTGGCCACTGTTATTTCTTGTTTATTAATACTACTCGGTTCTAGAATATTATCCAACATGAGAATACTGATTTCCTTGTTCCTTGATACAAGCCATAATAAATGATGTACTTCTGAAATCATTATTTGAGAAAATTCTATTTATGGGAAATACAGTGATAACTACCTCTCCGGCAAGACTGGGTATGGTGCGGTAGACTTTCCAGCTTGTCCGGGTGAGATGGGGTTACCTCTCTGGCGAGTCCGGGTGAGATGGGGTTACCTCTCCGGCAAGACCGGGTGAGACGGGGTATATGTTATGATAATGAAATTCCCTAAATAGTACCATGATTTGATGTTTGACCTGTTTTTGGAAATATGAATCTGTTAAATACATTGACCTTATGAATGGTGTGTATATTACAGTATGTGAAGTATATGATTATATAGACATGTATGTCTATGAGAAAATTCAAAGACCATAATGATTGACAATTAGAAATAAATCACGAACAAGTGTGTCAATGATAATTTTAGATTTAGTTATTAGGAATCTCTTGTATATGTCTCTAAATTCCGATATCAAACACTATTTCGTTTGATCATCCGTTTCGTAGTTCGTGCGACAAGATGAACGACAGGAACTCTTTAAGTTGGAACGCCATCGAAAGTATAAGAATTCCCTTGCGATTATTGACGCATTAGGAAACCTGTAACTAAAAGTTGTGTGAAGACACAACACATCTAAACACTTACGCTAATAATTTTACTTTCCTTAAGAAATCTTGAGAAGATAAGAATCTCACAACATAGAGAATAGTTCTGGTCAAAGTAAAGCAAGGACCAGAATATACCTAGAAACTAAGTTAACTACAAATATTCGTCCATATTTCAGGGAATCTCGAGGACGAGATTTAAAATAAGGTGGGGAGGATGTAACATTCCCAAAATTTTTATTTATATATATATATCAACTTATGTTATTAAAAGAATACATCATGAGTAAGTTTACCAATGGAAATATGAGGTACTTTGGGTAAGCATAGGAACCATTTAATAATTTAATTATAAAAATACATTATATTTGAACCTACTATGTTTTTAATGAAACTTGGTTCAAAATGTAGATAAAAATATGCTCGTCCTAATGGCATATTCATTATTTTATAAAACGTCACATTTTACAAGTTATAATCGTCAAATAAGTGAAGCAGTTAAATTAATATATATATTAAATAAAATAATAAAATAAAATCAAATTAACACATTAATGCTAAAGTGTACGTGTGTGATGTGTGATCATGAATTTAGAATTGATGTTTGTTGTATACACGTGTTCTTTCAAGATTCAAAAGGAATCTTGTGTAGCTTTTTGTTCAAGAATTGAAAAGCTATAAATAGAGTAGGATATCTCAAAGGAAAAAAATTACCTATCCTTTCTTAGTCCTCTCTCTCTCTCTCAAAATTTTCGTATTGTCTATTTTTAATAATAATAATAATAATAAAACCCTGCCCCGTTTTAAGTATTTTAACCCCAGATCACCGATACCCTGTCCAAGTGACGTAGGGCCCCGTAACGTATGTCAAGGCTTTGCCTAAATTCGTTGGTGTTCTGTCTCGTGACGTATGGATAAAGTAGAATTGGGCCACTATACTTAAAGTGAGTGCACTATATTTTATTAAATAATCCAGGATTTGTACCAAGATATATCAACCCTCCCGAATATTTTTCTGACACCCTAATATATTCTAAAATATCCCAAACTGTTCCAAACTACACCCCATATGCGAAAACGGGCCTAAAATATATTAGATAGTATAAAAAAATAATAAATAAAAACTTAATATTTAAGTTAAGGCGGGCCGCGTAGACCCACCCTAACTCTTTACGCGGGCGGTTTCATGGTGGATACCTGATGTCGTTGATTTATAAGTTAAAGCGGGCCGCGTAAGGTTCCCTTAACATTAACGCGGGCCGCGAGAGACTAAAAAGGTGGCGCAGCCCTGGGCCGCCACCTGGCTCAACACCCGTCAAGCCTACACATCGACTCAGCATAGCTATACGTTGACTGGAGGTCAACGCGGGCCGCGTAAGACCTGCTCTCATGTTACGCAGGCCGCGAGAGAGTCCAGTGTCAGCACTAAATAATGGAGGCCTCGGGTTTCAATTCAGTTCGTTCATTTCTCAATTCTCAATCACAATTTCTGTAGTAGGCTTATTATACTCGGGTATTATACCCCTAATTAGCGAGGTTCTGCTCCGTTGTAAGTATTATAACCCAAGTTTCGTAATAGTTACGCTGCCCGATTGATTTAGGGTTCCGTAACAACTGTCGTGGTTCTGCCCGACGTAGTTGTTGGAATGCCGTCTCGGGGAGGGTATCATTAATATTTTCAAAGGGTTATGATACTAATCAATGTACCTTTGTATAAATTATAGATTATATCCAGGAAACCCTTACGCGAAGTCTAAGATAACAATGTGAGTTTATCCTCTTTTTGTTAATGTTTTTGGAATATTTTACAAAACCTTAATTGTTTTAAAATGAAATTAAGCGGTGATTGAGTCTTTGTAGTTCTTCAATTACTGCCGGTATTTGGGGTTTTGTATACAAAATTTATTACTTGCGAGTAGTAAGTCGGAATGACAGTACGTTACCATTGGACGACGAGTAGCCAATGTGTAATATGACCCACAAGTCAAGGATTGACAGTACTGAATGAGTAATTGTGTAGAAATAAACAATGTGATCGCTCTCAATACTGTTTTAATTGATAAAATGTTTCTTGATTAAACTGGGATTCACTCACCAGTATTTCCCGCTGACAAAATATTTTTAAAACATGTTTCAGGTAACACAAAGTGAAAGCCAACTGGGAAAAAGCCAGCTCGAGAGCACTGACGGCTTGGAAAATAAGTGGCTATAAAAGTTACCAAATAAACGATGTTTTAAATTCAATAAAATAGGGTTTATCCCTATAGGTATGTTGTAATAAGAAACTTGGGTTTTACCCATATGATTATTAAAATAAAATATGGTGGTTTTACTCTGATAAACATTTCCTAACTACGGTCCTGATGAAATTTCCGCTGCAAAATTAATAAACAATGATACCACCGCCACTGAGTTCGCGGCCGCCCGTTCCCGGGACAGATAGGGGGCGGGGGTTGTGACACCAGTCCAGGATTCTCCTCCTCTTTTTCGGTTTTGGTTTCTCCTACGGCTGGGCCTGGAATTCCATAGGTTCTTCAGTGTTGGCCTGATAACCGGAAAAGCCCCCGGGAACTTCCATGTCAGCAGAATGGATAGTGAGGTTCTGAAGAGCTTCAGACAACTCATTCATGCTATTAATATATAAAGAAACACAAAAATCCTAGTAAGAATGTTATTTATTTCAAATTAAATTTTCACATAATCACAAAATGGAAATTTGGAGATTTAAGTATTTTTTAAATACTTAATTGGCTTAAATCAGTGGCTCTGATACCACCTTTTTCTGTCACGGCCCCCGTCCCGGTTTTACCCGGTTCAGGAGCCGCGGGACAGAAACCCGTGGTATTGCTGTTTAATTTGGCAGCGGAAATTTTAACAGGATCGTGAAAACTGAAAATGCCCAATTATTTTATTTCACAATTTGGGGCAAACCCCGTAATTTACAATAAAGGAATTTCACGAGGAAATTCCCTGTTTTACAAAACATGTTTATTTATTTTATTTACTGAGCCACTTTCTTCAAGCTGTAGTGCTACGCGACACTTTTTCCTTGGTTCACAGTAAATCACCTGAAACATGTTTAAAAAGATTTTATCAGCGGGGAAATACTGGCGAGTCATTCATTTTGCACAAAACGACACATTATTATAAATTAAAGGACTAAGAGCGATTACAATTGCCACTATCTTATAATTATCTTGTCCAGTGACACCCTCTGGTGACGATGGTCATACCACTATTGGGTCCGTTCACCCAATAATGATTATAATCTCTGTTTAGGTTCGTCCACCTAAACGAGAGAGAATACTAGTAATGTGCACAATACCCCACTTACTTACAGTAATTTAAGATAACAAAGACTTACCCCCTGTAACATATAACTGGAAAACATTTAGGTATTGAAAACACTGTTGATGAAAAGAGAATGACTCACCTTGCGGGTTTAGTTGGACAGAATCTTGCCTACTAATTTTAGCCTCGTAACCTAGTTTAAATAACAATGCATACGAAACTTGGTCAGTAACTTAATACAACATTTACAATAATTCACGAAATCAAAACCCTCACGACGAATGACAAAGTATAGCCCGGATTCGGGCAGCACTTAAACATCCATCGGATCGGTTTCAATCGATCGGACATTGTATCGTAGCAGTGATCGAGTTAATACCCTGTACTCGTACCAGCATTTCCCTACTTAAAATTTCAAATTTGAGCAGTATACTTCGTCTTTGAGAAAGTTTTACGAACACAGATGAACATGCCATGCACTGCCCCATTTATAGCAAAAATTTGGGTTTTACGCGGCCCGCGTAAACCCTCACAACATCTTACGCGGCCCGCGAGGGCCACCTAGGCTACGATTAGGGCTAGCGTGTCACGCGTAGGTCCGCCACGTGGCTGACACGTAGCCTAAAGCTTATCCGGCCGAATCACCTAGCTGTCGCGGCCCGCGTAAGCTTCCCTTAAGTCTTACGCGGCCCGCGAGAGACACTTAAATTTTGATTTTCTTGATTTTCAACAAGGATTAAGGTTTTAGGGGTCCGGGTTTCTACTTACAGGTCGTTTTGGGACATTTTTGCAGTTCCTTACACATTTTATAGGGATAAAACCCTATTTTATTTAAATAAAACATCTCTTTATTTTAGGTAACTTTATAGCCAGTTTTCCAAGTCTTTAGTGCTGTCCAGCTGGCTTCTATTTGGCTTTCACATTTTGTTACCTGAAACGCGTTTAAAAACATTTTGTCAGTGGGAAATACTGGTGAGTGAATCCCAGTTTAATCAAATTAAGTAAAACCATTGTATAGTATTGAGGGCGGTCACGCAATTACATTTGTTTCCATCTAATTTAATTACCACCCACGGTACTGTCAACCCGACTTGTGGTCATGTTACTACTCACAATGTAGTAACAAATTTTGTATATAAAACCCCAACATAATGACGATAATTGTAGAATACAAATACTCAATCATTGTTTAAATATAATATTAATTAATTGAGGTTTTGTAAAAACAATTTGCAAAAAGGAGATTACTCACATTGCTGTCTTAGGGTTTTCCTTAAGGATTTCCTGGTGATTATCCATTAATTACACAAATGCATACGCGTTAGTATAATAACCCAATATTTACATTAGTAATACTCTCCCCGAGACGGCATTCCAACGACTACGTCGGGCAGAACCACGACAGCCGTTACGGAACCCTAGATCAATCGGGCAACGTATCTAATACGTAATCGGGGTTATGATACTTACAACGGGGCAGAACTTCATTATTTAGAAGGGTATTATGCCCGAGAATAACTTATACTATATGAAATTTCGAGAGAGAAAGAAAATGTGTGAGCGAGTTGTCGACTGAGCCCCTCGTTGCTATTTATAGGGTTGTTCAGGGGTTTTGTCGCACCCCGCGAAGACCACACCAAGGTCTTACGCGGCCCGCGACATAGGGTTGTAGGGCCTAGCTATGACTAGTCAGCACTCGTAGCCTCCACACGCGCCCTGACACGTGGTAGCACCGGGTGCCGCTCTGGTGACTGACTGTCACGCCCCGCGTAGCCCGAAGGCAAAGCCTTCGCGGCCCGCGAGTGACCCCATTTTCTTGTTTTTATTTAATTTTTAATTATATAGGGTATTTTGGGCTCGGTTTTCGCTTACGGGGTATGTGTTAAGACATATTGGGATATTTTAAATATATTAGGGGTATCGAAAAAATATTTTGGAGGGTTGTTATATCCTCCCATCTACTGGAACAAGTGTGGATATTTCCTTTGCATTTCTGATTCAAGCTCCCAAGTGTATTCTGGTCCTCTTTTGGAGTCCCATTTTACTTTGACCAGAACTAGTCTCTTGTGTTTGAGATTCTTGACTTTCCTGTCTTCAATCTGTAGAGGTCTTTCTACAAATTTCAACTGTTCATTTACCTCTATATCCTTAAGAGGTACTACCAGTGATTCATCCGCTAAGCATTTCTTGAGATTAGATACATGAAATACATCGTGTATTCCTGCCATTTCCTCTGGCAGTTGTAGCTGATAAGCTACAAGTCCTATTCTTCTAATAATCTCAAAAGGTCCAACATACCTGGGGCTTAGCTTTCCCCTTTTGATGAATCTTACCACTCATTTCCAAGGAGAGACTTTCAATAACACTTTATCTCCTATCTGAAGTTCTAATGGCTTTCGTCTGTTATCTGCATAGCTCTTTTGTCGATCACGTGCTGCTGTCAGTCGTTCATTGACTTGAATAATCTTGTCGGTTTTTTCTTGTACTATCTCAGGTCCGGATAGTTGCTTTTCTCCAATTTCTGCCCAACAGACTGGCGTTCGACATTTCGTCTATAAAGTGCTTCGAATGGTGCAGCATTGAAACTTGTGTGATAACTGTTATTATAAGAAAATTCTATCAATGGTAAGTGATTGTCCCAATTACCTCCGAAATAAATTACACAAGCTCTAAGCATGTCCTCCATTGTCTGAATTGTCCTTTCACTTTGTCTGTCCGTTTGAGGATGATAAGCGGTGCTTAGATTCAACTTGGTTCCCATTGCTTTTTGGAAACTTGTCCAAAAATGAGAGGTAAAACGGCTATCCCTATCAGAAACAATTGATAAAGGAATTCCATGCAAAGAAACTATTTCATTTACATACAATTTAGCTAATTGTTCCATATTGAAGGTTTCCTTCATAGATAGGAAATGAGCTGACTTGGTTAGCCTGTCTACAATCACCCAGATTGTATCATTACCTTTTCTTGTTTTGGGTAATTTAGTAACAAAATCCAATGTTATCAATTACCATTTCCAAACTGGCATTTCTAATTGTTGCAACAATCCTGAGGGTTTCTGATGTTCAGCTTTAACTTGTGAACATGTTAGACACTTGGCAACATATGCTGCTATATCCTTTTTCATTCCTATCCACCAAAAATTCTTTCTTAAGTCCTGATACATCTTATCACTTCCAGGATTCATCGTATACTTAGACTTATGAGCTTCTTCTAATATATGGTGGCGTAGGTTTCCTAATTTAGGTATCCACATTCTTTTCTTATGGAATCTCCAAATTCCATCTGTTCCTTGTTCTAGTTCCCTAATCATTCCAATTTTTCAGTATCTTCCTTGATTACTGATTCTTGTGCTTTTCTAATTTGTTCATTTAAATCTACTTGCAGATTTAGTTTAAGTGAACGTACTCTTTTTGGTTTTTCGTGATACTTTCGACTTAAAGCATTAGCTACTACGTTTGCCTTTCCTGCATGGTACTGGATATTGCAATCATAATCACTAAGTATCTCCATCCAGCGTCTTTGTCTCATATTCAATTCCTTTTGCCCGAAAACATACCTTAAACTCTTATGGCCGGTGAAAATGGTAAACTTACTACCGTCAAGGTAATGTCTCCAAATCTTAAGGGCAAAAATTATAGCTCCTAATTCTAGATCATAGGTTGAATAATTTTCTTCATGATTCTTAAGTTGTCTAGATGCATAGGCTATAACCTTTTGACGTTGCATTAACACACATCCATAGCCTAACTTAGAAGCGTCACAATAGACTATAAAGTCTTTAGTTCCTTCTGGTAACGCTAATATGGGTGCATTGGTTAGTTTTTGCTTAAGGATTCTAAAGGCTTCTTCTTGTTTTGGTCCCCATTCAAACTTAACGGATTTACAGGTTAACTTAGTTAAGGGAATGGCTATTCTAGAAAAATCTTGAATAAATCTTCTATAATAACCGGCCAATCCTAAGAAACTTCTAACCTCGGTTGGTGACTCAGGGGTTTTCCATTTAGTAATTGCTTCGATCTTGGTGGGATCCACATGAATTCCTTCATGATTAACTAAGTGTCCAAGAAACTGTACCTGTTCTAACCAAAACTCACACTTCGAAAACTTAGCATAAAGCTTTTCTTTTCTTAATAAACTTAGAAGTGCGTGCAAATGCTTTGCATGCTCCTCCTTACTCTTAGAGTAAATGAGAATATCATCTATAAAGACAATTATGAATTTATCCAAATATGGTTTACATATTCGGTTCATCATGTCCATAAATGCAGCTGGGGCATTGGTTAAACCAAATGACATGACAGTAAATTCATAATGGCCATACAAGTTCTGAAAGCGGTCTTAGGAATGTCCTCATACTATACCTTCAATTGATGATATCCTGACCGTAAATCGATTTTAGAGAAAAATCGAGCTCCTTGCAATTGGTCAAACAGATCATCGATTCTCGGTAATGGGTACCGATTTTTAATTGTGACTTTGTTCAATTCACGTTAATCAATGCACATACGCATTGATCTGTCCTTCTTTTTGACGAATAAGATTGGTGCTCCCCAAGGTGATGAACTTGGTTGTATAAATCCTTTCTCCAACAATTCGTCTAACTAGTTCTTCAGTTCCTGCATTTCTGCAGGTGCCAAACGGTAAGGTGCCTTGGGAATTGGTGTTGTTCCTGGTAGCAGGTGGATTCTGAATTCAACTTTCCTGTCCTGAGGTAGTCCTGGTAGTTCTTCGGGAAACACATCTGAAAACTGAGATACTACTGGAATATCTTTCAGTTCTTTTCCCTTAGTGTTAGTGATTATAGAAATCAAATACACTAATGATCCTTTTCTTACATAACTGGCTGTTTTCATCACAGAGATGAATTTCATGGATCTAGACGGCTTATCTCCTTTAATTGTGATCTTTTCACCTTTCGGTGAATTTACTTTAATTGACTTTTGATCACATAGAATACTGGCTTTATTGGCTATTAACCAATCCATTCCTAATACAACATCAAATCCTGCCAGATTCATTGGGTAAAGGTTTGCAATAAATTTTTGATTTAAAAATTCTATTCTTGCTCCCTGCAAGATTTCAGAAATCTTAATGGTTTCTCCATTTGCTGTCTCTACTAGACATTCTTGTGGAAGTTTAGTTAATAGTCGATTGAGAAGTTTGCAAAATGAAGTATTAATAAAACTTTGGTTTGCACCAGAGTCAAATAATACTTTAGCAAAAACATCATTAACTAAAAACATACCGGCGATCACGTCCGGGATCATCTTTGCTTCTTCTGCGGTCAGAACAAATGCTCTAGCATCTTTAGTATTCTTGTTGTTCGTGGCTGGAGCTAGTTTTGGACAGTTCAGCTTGATGTGACCCTTTTCTCCACAGTTGAAGCACATTCCATTATTAGGTTTCTTCCTGCAATCTTCTTCCTTGTGTCCTGGTATCTTGCAGAAATTGCAGTAAGTAGAGCATTTTCCTGAATGCTTCTTCTTGCAAGCCTTGCAGTACGGTGCAGAGGTAGAACCTACATTTTTCCCACGGTTGGAATTTCCATAACGAAATTCTTGGGTAATCCTTTGAGCTAGGTTTCTCCCCTGATCCTCTTCTCGTGTACGCACTAATTCATCAGTCAAGGTGTTTGCTAGTTCTATGGTTTCTTATATAGTTTGAGGTCTGGCTGCCTTGACTACATGCCTAATTTCACTAATTAATCCCCAGATATAACGGGAGATTAATACAGGTTCAGGTGATGCAAGGGTTGACACTATTCTAGCATATTCAAAGAATAACGTAGTGTACCCCTTATTATCCACTCCAGTCATTCTAAGGTTTAGGAACTTATTTGCTATCTGTTCCTTTTCATTGGGAGGGCAGAATTTCTTTTCTACCATACTCTTAAATTCCTCCCATTCCATATTGTAAATTCTATCACTTCCCCTAGTCTGGAGGATAGTGTTCCACCATTCTAGTGTTGAATTCTTAAACAGATTGGAAGCAAACATTATCTTATCCTCTTTAGCACACTTGCTTATTTTTAAGACTGCTTCAGTCTTTTCTATCCAGCGTAGAGCTGCAACGGCCCCTTCGTTACCCGAGAATTCCATTGGTTTACAAGACCAGAATTCTTTATAAGAACAACCATAAGACATGGTTCTTCTTCTTTTAGGAATGGGCACTTGAAGTATGGGTCCATTGTTTACGCTGTGTTCAGGTTCAGTTGGTCGCTTACTGCCATTGTTACTTTTATTATCTGCTTCCCTAACTGTTTTAATAATATATGGCATTGCGTCTATAATCCCTTGTGCCACTATGTGTTGAATGACACTGTTATCCACTTGGTTTCCATTATTATCATTGTTCGGGTTATCGTTGTTATTCTGGTTTTCATTATTCTGGTGTTCCTGGTTCACTTCGTTGTCCATCTGAATTTTAAACATTTGCCACATATTAATATCACAAGTTAATATTTAATCAATCACACAACACACATGTTGATCAAAATAGTCGAACATTGGGACTTACTCTTTCTTGTATAGTATGCATCTAATACAAACTGATACTGGAATTTTAAAATTATAATACTATCATGCATCCATAACTACTATCTAGATTTTTTTTTCTTTCAAACATACACACATATATTATTATTATTATTATTATTACTACCACCATCACTGATATGGGTTCATCCAGAACTCCATATTACGCTCGTCATACTTCCAGACGAGTCGTTCTCCGACCTGTCTCATCCTCTCGCTACTTTCTAGAATCTCCTCACCAAAGGTTCGGAGTTCTTGCACATTCTCTGCACTTATTGGGGGTGCAGGTGCTGGTACTGGATCTGGGTACTGTGGCATGGGTTCTTCCTGGGGATATGGATTCTCTAGGATTTCCCTAATGTATTCATCATTATCATAATAGGGATCTAGAGGGTCCAGACCTGGGTAAGCAGCTAGGTTTGGCATGGGTTCTTCTGATATTGGGTAGCGTTGCTGATAATCCCTAAGATCGTCAAACCATGGGTCGTAGTCTGGGTCTAAGGGATTGGGTGCTGGTACTCTAGGTATCTCAGTTGGGTCAAAGGCTGGTGTTGGGATTTGGTTTTCTGGATTGACTTCAATCTCCATTGGTTGTGTGGGAAACAAGGGTAATGGTTGTGGTGCTATGAGTTGCTCCAGGTTTGGGTCGACAGATGTGGTTGCTAAAATATGGAAGTTTGCTAAACTCCTATTAAGCATATATTGGGTGTGAGCATCTGTTTCTCTCTTAGCGGCTGCTAAAAATCGCTGTTGTTGTAACGTTTTCATTCTCTTCCTACGTTCATGTGCTCCCTTACTGAACCATCCTCTCTTTTTAGGAGGGAATGGCTCATCAGATTGAGCCTTAAACACGATTATCCCATATTCATTGTCAGCTGAATACCCTGAGAGGGTAGGCTGTGAAGAGGTGCCTTCGCTCCTAGGTGAGCTGGACAACTGACGATAGGCGTCGGGTCCTTGATCGCTCATACTGTAAACTAACAAATAGTCAAATAACACACAACAGATATGCACGTATTTCTGTAGATTATTTCCTAACATTTTAAATAATATATTGGTGTCAGCAGAACACTTCTGTGGCTGAATCAACGGCTTAGCTCTGATACCACCTTCTGTCGCAACCCCCGTCCCCTAACAACCCGGGAACGGGCGGCCGCGACCAGTTTCGGTGGTATCCTGGTTTTTATCATTTTGGAAGCGGAAATTACATCAGGACCGTAGTTAGGAAATATTTTATCTGAGTAAAATACCACGCTTTTATAATATTAAACACATGGGAAAATCCCAAGTTTCAAGTACACACATTTTTATAGGGATAAAACCCTATTTTATTTAAATAAAACATCTCTTTATTTTAGGTAACTTTATAGCCACTTTTCCAAGCCTTTAGTGCTGTCCAGCTGACTTCTATTTGGCTTTCACATTTTGTTACCTGAAACGCGTTTAAAAACATTTTGTCGGTGGGAAATACTGGTGAGTGAATCTCAGTTTAATCAAATTAAGTAAAACCATTGTACAGTATTGAGGGCGGTCGCGCAATTACATTTGTTTCCATCTACTTTAATTACCACCCACGGTACTGTCAACCCGACTTGTGGTCATGTTACTACTCACAATGTAGTAACAAATTTTGTATACAAAACCCCAACATACCGACGATAATTATAGAATACAAATACTCAATCATTGTTTAAATATAATATTAATTAATTGAGGTTTTGTAAAAACAATTTGCAAAAATGAGATTACTCACATTGTTGTCTTAGGGTTTTCCTTAAGGATTTCCTGGTGATTATCTATTAATTACACAAATGCATACGCGTTAGTATAATAACTCAATATTTACATTAGTAATACTCTCCCCGAGACGACATTCCAAAGACTACGTCGGGCAGAACCACGACAGCCGTTACGAAACCCTGGATCAATCGGGCAGCGTATCTAATACGTAACCGGGGTTATGATACTTACAACGGGGCAGAACTTCGTTTTTTAGAAGGGTATTATGCCCGAGAATAACTTATACTATATGAAATTTCGAGAGAGAAAGAAAATGTGTGAGCGAGCTGTCGACTGAGTCCTCGTTGTTATTTATAGGGTTGTTCAGGGGTTTTGTCGCACCCCGCGAAGACCACACCAAGGTCTTACGCGGCCCGCGACATAGGGTTGTAGGGCCTAGCTATGACTAGTCAGCACTCGTAGCCTCCACACGCGCCCTGACACGTGGCAGCACCGGGTGCCGCTCTGGTGACTGACTGTGGCGTCCCGCGTAGCCCGAAGGCAAAGCCTTCGCGGCCCGCGAGTGACCCCATTTTCTTGTTTTTATTTAATTTTTAATTATATAGGGTTTTTTGGGCTCGGTTTTCGCTTACGGGGTATGTGTTAATACATATTGTGATATTTTAAATATATCAGGGGTATCGAAAAAATATTTTGAAGGGTTGTTACAGTTTGAACCTAGAACCTACTCTCTAAGAGGCATATGCCTCTTAACAAGTGAGATAACTTTACATTGACGGGTATAAGTGGATTATATGAGTATTTGAAAGTAGGTTAGTTTTCTGATTAAAAAAACTAAAAAAGGTAATAAACACAAACATCTAAATGAACAAGTTATCTTGTTTGTGTGGTACGTTAAATAAATTTTTTTGTTTGTTTTTATTTATTTTAGATGATATATAAACATACACTAACACAATATATTTTTAATTTTAGACGATATATAAACATACACAAACATAATACTTTAGATGATATATAAACATACACGAACATGATACATTTTACATAGCTTATCGTTGAATTTCTTGATAAAAAGGAATCAAGATATTAAAGAGAAATTTTTATTTTCAACTACTACATTTACAAGAGTCGGCACCGACAGGCAATAGTGCCGGTACTTTATTGGGCTGAATGGGCGGCGACTTCAATAGTGCCAGGCAGCTGCCTGGCACTCCCCTATTGGCCCAACAAATTTACGATTTTATCCCCCTTTAAATTTACGATTTTGCCATCAGTTAAAAATTATGTTTTTGCCCTCACTTAAAAATAAATTTACGCCTATTCTCCCAGCTAAATATCTCAATTTTGCCCCCGGTTAAAAATTACGATTTTGCCCCGTTTCAATTTACAGTTTTGCCATCAGTTTTTTTCCCTTAAAAATACAATTTTCCCCTTCAGTTCAAAATTATGTTTTTACCCCCACTTAAAAATAAATTTGCGCTTTTGTTCCCAGCTAAAAATTCCAATTTTGCCCCCGGTTCAAAAATTACGATTTAGCCCCGTATAAATTTATACTTTTGCCATTAGCTTTTTTTCTCACAGCCAAGTAACGATTTTGCCCTCAAATTAAATTTACATTTTGCCCATCGTTTTTGTTTCTTTTCCTGGTGACATTACAAGTTTGCCCCCAGTGTAAAATTACAGTCGTGCCGGCAACTTCCTGGCACTCCCCCGTTGGTCCATTTAGTTTACGCTTTGTCCCCGAATTAAAATTATGATTTCGCCCTTAGTTACAAATTACGTTTTTCCCATCGTTTTAATTTTTTTTACCAAAACTATAAACGTTTTTTTTAATTGGTTTACTCGATTTAATTTTTTTTCGTGTCAAGGAGTTGCCTAACACTAGCTCATTAGTCCTGAAAATTTACAGTTTTTCCCTCAGCCTAAAATTACCGTCTTATCATCGTTTTTGTTTTTTTTTCCTAGCAAAATTATAGTAGTCTTTTTTTCATTGGTTGAGAATTATTCGGCCATCGCCCCGCAACGCGGGCGGGGCATCTACTAATTTAAGGACAAAGAAGAAACTTTCTAGACTTTATTCTTAACATCCTTTTAAAGGTATTTTTTACAGAATAACTATTCACGTCACCAAGATAGATAAAATAAAATAAAATAAAATATAAAATAAAATAAAATAAAATAAAATAATAATATAATATAAAACAAAACAAAACAAAACAAAACAAAACAAAACAATACAATACAATACAATACAATACATTGTAAAGCTTGGCAGGGTCGGCTCCATAGGCTTGGTAACCTAGGCACGGGCCTAGGGCTACCAAACAATTAGGGCCGCTGAATTTTTAGAAAATTTTTATAAATAGTTATATGTATTAGGCCCAAATAAATACGTTTGTTTCAAAACTAAACATGTTTTTCATTAAAGGAGTCCAAAATAAATATTGTTTGGCAAAAAAAAGGCCAAGTTTCAAAGCCCATTTCGCTTTGATTTCCAGCTATTAGAAGTTTAGAACACAATCACCATCGACCCAATAATCATTATTTAGCGGCCTAAAGCCCCAAAATACAGCTCAATGGCAGACTTATAATGTTAGTAGGGGTAGCACGGGCTACCTCTCAACCCCGTCTTCGTAGTGTAAAAATACCCCTTAACTCCGTTTCCGTAGTGTAAAAATACCCCGCAACTTCGTCTCCGTTATACAAAGGATACCCCTGGTCTAAAATAAAAAATTGGGATACCCCTAAATATTTGGGCTAGTTCCGTCGCTGATACAGCCGCAATCAAAATTCCCATTTCCAATAACAACCTGCTTTCAATTTCTAGGCTATCACTAGCCGAAAAAATAAGGGTAATCACCCATGGCATCGGGATTGGAGGAGAGATTGTTGGCGAAATTAGGGCTCCCACTTTATAGTTCGTTTAGGGTCTCCAAAAACGTAGGAACAGCCCTGAAGCTTGGTATTTCTTTTATTCCATTTTAGCAACTTTAAGTATTTATTTCTTCAAAAATTATAACCATTAGTCTACTTAGATAGGCTCGCTCAACCAATAGGGTGAGGATCTATTGACAAAAACAAAATCTGGAAACACTTTGCATTTAATAAGGAGAGGTCTTGGATTCAAGCACCACATATGACGGGTTTAAAATAAATTTTGCCATTATTAAAAAAAAAAAGAAGATAGCCTCTCTCAATTCAATGGGCTCGTCACTGGGCTGGACTATAAGAAAACAAAATTTGAGCGCACCTTTAAACAAAAACTTTTAAATTTAGCCTGGCCGCAATAATTTTTTATGGCTTAGTGAATTATGATTTCACAATAAATAATCGTCACCGTCCGATCGAAATATACAGTCGGATTTCAAATATAAAAAATACGCATAATCTTTTTACAAGTGTCACATGATGTCTAGAACATATGGGTCCGATTCTCATAATTTTCTAGTTATAAAAAAACAGGGAGACAACTTTGTAAATGTTCCACAATAATAAGTTAAGTTTCCTAAAACAACAGGCCCACAAAATGTGAAGATTTCAATATATATATATATATATGTTAAATCAGCACACAACATTTATCACACATTAGGATAAAACAACTTTTTTTTAACGGCGTATGGTTAGGATATCGTTAACCGGGTTAGTAGTTAGTATGTAGATAACTTCTACAAAACTTACGAAATTTCGAAAGTGAATGGTTTCATTTGTTTCTTGGTTTTAATCTATACATATAATAAAAGAAACCTATTATAGGACAGGTGTCATGTTCTGAGGCCATGCCCGTTTCTTTTACCCGCTCATTTTTTCACACCCATTTAGGCTAACCCCCACGTTTAATGAACCCGACCCATTACCTTATCACCAAAATCGTGTACCTACTTTCTCCGCTACTTTCCCTCCTCATCCTCCAAAACCCTAATGGCGATTTTAACAAAAACCTTCCTCCGTTTCTATTTATACCAGTGAAGATACATGTCCGAGACCGGACATGATCCTTGGGACGAACCAAACTCCACTTGGACGGACGTCTGAGACATGTCCGTTCCATATCGAATATCTCCGAAGACGAACCTCCATTCAAGTGCGTCTGGACGAATGACGTCATCTCAGTTGACTATTATAAATACCCCCCATCAAGTACAAAGCCAAGTACGATTTTCTGAACCGTCGTCCTTACTTTCTCTCTCTACTCTCTCTCTCAACCAATACTTATCCTCACGCCGGAGGGTGGTCGCAGAGGGGCCCTCCCATCTCTGCGGCGAGCCTAACGGTTTTCTGTTTTGCAGGACTGTTCCTCAAGCCCTTTTACAAGATCCAAACCCTCGTTTGCAGGCTCCGGCCTAAACGCGATTCTTTGGTTCTTCAATTGGCGCCATCCGATCTCAAAGCTCTTAGTCCTTCACTCTGGTGAATTTCTTGAGCAAAGAACTGACAAATGGCGGCCTCAGGTTCTGTGAATCTGGGATCTACAACTGTTAGTACACAAACTACAGCACCAGCAAGTACTGCTCCCGCAATCTCAGCTGCCTTAAGCTCGGGACCGGGAACAACCTTGCCATTTATTCTGCTTCCTACTTAGCAAGCATCTGAGTTTGATGCGGAGTTTCTCTCTAAAAATGCAAGTCTTCTACGAAGATTGAAAGCACAACAGGCTAGAGATGAGCAAATCCTCGGTTTACGAACCAGGTTGTTTCAGGAAGAAGCTCCGGTAAGGACTATGGGTCCTACAATGTTCACCCCTCCTACTTTCTCCACAGTTGTTACTTCAGAAATTTATAGTGGGTATGTGCAGGGATCCTCCGGACCATCTCCAGCTATGACGATACGAAATGAAGCTGAAATAATTAATGATCCGGATCTTACCAAGCCATACCACCCAGTTTCCATGACTGCCAAGTCCAAGTTCAGCGCCCGCATCACACACGCCAAGCTACCTCCGAAGCTCAAAATGCCAACTACAGTTAAAAAGTATGATGGCACTACCGATCCAGATGATCATATGTTCGATTTCGACGGAGCTGCACGAGTCGAACAGTGGCCAATGCCGGCGTGGTGTTTCATGTTCGCACAAACACTAACCGGGGCTGCCCGGGTGTGGTTTGATGCTTTAAATGAAGGAGAGATAAATGACTTCGAGGAGTTTCGAAGATTATTTCTCCAGAATTTTAGCCAGCAAAGGCACTATTCAAAAGAAATCACCGAAGTTCATAACATCCGGAGAAGGGATGGGGAATCTCTGGATAGCTTCATCGACCGGTTCAACCGGGAAAGTATGCAGATCAGTGGTATAGTTGATCAGTTGAGGATCTCCGGATTCTGTCATGGTGTCCGGAACAACCAGTTAGTCGAAAAGCTGCACGAAAATCTTCCGAAGACAATGGAAGTACTCATGGAGCGAGCCAGAGCTTTTGCTCGAGGAAAAAACGCATGTAATCCAGCTCCGGAGTCAGATCATAAGATGTCTTCCTGGAAGAAAAACGGAGGGTCCGTATTCTATAAAGCCCCGTCCGGTAATAGAGGACGACCACATCCTTACAGCAGAAACGACAGACCTCCACGTGGAAGAAGCTCCGGGTCAAGGTTTTACAACTTATCAGACCTTTCCAAAACTCCCAGTGAAATTCTCAGTGCGGAAGGAGCAAACTTCCCTACTCCACCAAAACTTCGAAACCCGGGTGATAAGAATTCCAAGAAATATTGTGATTACCATCATGCTCGAGGTCACAACACAGACGATTGCTGGTCCCTGAAGCAAGAAATAGAAAAAGCAGTACGATCTGGAAAGCTGTCGCATCTAGTAAAAGAGGTAAAGGAAGGAAAATCTTCGGGAAATTCGGGAGATAATCCGAACAACCAGCCGGCGATCTGTATGATCAGGAGAGCAAACAACCAAGGCATCAAGCGATCCAGCCATCATATGGCCGCTTGGATGCAGCAGCCCATTGCGTTTCCTCCTATTAATCCCAAAGAAATCAAGGACGGACCGATCATAGTGTCTGCGATCATAGCAGGTCACAAGGTCCGGAGGATTTATGTTGACAGCGGAAGTGCCACCGAAATCATGTACAAGCAGTGTTTTCAACAGCTAGCCCCACAGACCAAGGCAAAGTTGATCCAAGTCTCAATGCCGTTGGTAAGTTTCTCCGGAGAGGTGGTACAGCCCATAGGGCAGATTACTCTGCCAACAACGTTGGGAGAAGGAAGTCTGGTCCGAACAGTTAACTTGACGTATCTGGTGGTAGAAGCAAGGTCCGTTCATAATATCATTCTAGGGAGGCCCGGTATGTGTGCCTTCGGTATCATCAGTTCTACCATTCATGGATCGTTAAAATTCCCCACCGAAGCAGGAGTGGCAACTCTGCACTCCGAGTCAACAATTTGCGTAGCTGAAATACGACAAAGCAATGGTACTGACAAGCCTCCGAACCTCCTCACAGAGGAATGGGCTATCCATCCGCATTTTCCGGAGCAAAAAATTGCGGTCGGAGCTCAACTTCCTGAACGTACCAAAAAGAAGTTGTGGAAGCTCTTGTCTAATTCGCTCGACGTATTCGCTTGGCAAACCTCAGACATGGTTGGAGTTCCTCGGTGTTTGGCCGAACATAAGCTGAAGGTGTCGCATTCAGCGAAACCAGTAGCCCAAAGAAAAAGAAACATGGCTCCAGCCCGAAACAAAGCAATCTCCTAGGATGTACGAAAGCTGTTAAATGCCGGAATCATCCTGGAAGTACGTTACCAGACCTGGGTTTCTAACCCAGTAATGGTCACCAAGAAAGATAAAACCTGGAGAATGTGCGTAGACTTCTCCGATTTAAACAACGCGTGTCCGAAGGATTGTTATCCCTTGCCGGAGATCGATCTAAAGATTGACTCTCTTTCCAGCTTTCGTCTCAAATGCTTCTTAGACGCATATAAAGGCTATCATCAGATACAGATGGCTTTAGAGGACGAAGATAAGACCGCGTTCGTAACCAATGAAGGGCTTTTTTGTTATACCAAAATGCCGTTTGGATTGAAAAACGCCGGAGCTACGTATCAGAGGCTGATGGATAAGGCATTCAAAGACCAGATCGGAAGAAATTTGGAAATTTATGTGGATGACCTGGTCATAAAAAGCCAGGCCGAAGACAACATGATCGATGATATACTCGAAACCTTCACCAGGCTTCGGAGTATCAATCTTAAACTTAATCCTAAAAAATGCTCCTTTGGTTTAGAAGAAGGAAAGTTTCTTGGTGTTTGGATAACCCAGTCCGGAATTCAGGCGCATCCGGATAAAATCAAAGCGGTAGTCTCCATGCAGCCTCCGAAAACGGTTAAAGAGATCCAATCATTGAACGGAAAACTGGTAGCCCTCCATCGATTCGTCTCAAAAGCCGCTGATCGCACCATCCCTTTCATGAATGTCTTAAAAAAGCGAACTGGAAAAGGTCAAATAGAATGGACACCGGAGGCTGATTCGGCGTTCCAAGAATTGAAAGTTTGTCTTGGGTCCTTGCCCACCCTAACCGCTCCAATTACCGGAGAAACCGTCACAGTTTATCTCCCCGCCTCTCATTTCGCTATAAGTGCAGTCCTTGTGGTGCATCGGAATCAAGCACAAATTCCGGTCTACTATGTAAGCCGCATCCTGAAAGATTATGAAACTCGGTACCCGATGATTGAAAAGTTAGCACTTGCTTTGGTACATGCTTCTAGACGCCTCCGAAGATACTTTCAAGCTTTCAATATAGAGGTGCAAACTAACCTCCAGATCCAGCAAATTCTCAGAAAGCCAGAAGTCTCCGGACGTCTTACTAAGTGGGCCATTGAACTCAGCGCTTTCGATATCACCTATCGTACCAGAGGACCGGTGAAAGGCCAGGCAGTAGCAGATTTCCTCACGGAGGTACCAACCGGAGAGAGCACCAAAGAAAAATCCGCCTTGCCAAGGGTATGGAACTTATATACGGATGGGGCCTCCAGCAAAGAAGGATCGGGGGCAGGGTTAATCCTAATAGATCCAGAGGGGATAGAATACACTTATGCTTTACGGTTTGAGTTTAAAACCTCAAACAATGAAGCAGAATACGAGGCTCTCCTTGCAGGTCTCCAAACCGCGGCCAAAGCCGGCGCCACCTCCGTACTAGCACATGTTGATTCATTATTGGTAGCCAATCAAGTCAGCGGAGAGTACGAAGCACGAGAGGATAACATGGTTCGGTATCTCCAGCAAGTTAACAGCTTAATCTCCTCTTTTGACTCTTGCAAGATAGTACACATAACGCGGAGCAAGAACAAAAAGGCCGATGCCTTAAGCAAGCTCGCATCCGTAGCATTTTGTCATTTATCCAAAGAAGTTCTAGTCGAAACCCTGCAAACCCCGGCCATCCAGCAGACAGGGTCAGTCATGTCAGTCTCCACGCTTGAAAACTCTTGGATGACTCCGATTGTGGATTACCTGAAAGAAGGGACGCTCCCAGAAGACAAAGCTCAGGCCCGGAAGCTAAAGGTAAAAGCGTTGCAGTATCAGATTCATGATGGGCAGCTTTACCGTAAGACCTTTTTAGGTCCGCTCCTAAAATGCTTAACACCGAAGGAAGCCAGCTACGTCATAAGAGAAATCCACTAGGGAATATGCGGCATCCATGCCGGACCGAGGATGGTCATAGCTAAAGTCATGAACGCCGGATATTTTTGGCCGGGTATGCATCAAAGCGCGGTTAACGAGCTTCAATCATGTGAAGACTGCCAGAGGCACGCTCCCATTAGTCATCGAGCCAAGAACAACCTCGTTCCCGTAACATCAGCATGGCCGTTCCAGAAATGGGGGATTGACATTGTAGGTCCTTTCCCTGTTTCCACCGGAGGGGTAAGATTCCTGCTGGTTGCCATCGACTACTTCACAAAATGGGTCGAAGCCAAACCCCTCCGGACCATCACAGGAGATCAAGTGCTGAGGTTTGTCTGGGAAAACATAGTGTGCAGATACGGAATGCCACTATGTATAGTCAGTGATAACGGGAAACAGTTTGCAGAGAAACCGTTCAAGACATGGTGTGAAAGAATGCATATTGAGCAAAGTTTTGCTTCGGTCTCCCATCCCCAGGCCAATGGGCAAGTAGAAAGGGCCAACCACAGCATTGTGGAAGGCATTAAAAAGCGCTTGGGGAAGGAGGGCGTCTCCTGGGCAGATGAGCTCCCGCACGTCCTATGGGCCCACCGAACGATGCCGAAGACGAGCAATAGGGAAACTCCCTTCAGCTTAACATACGGTACCGAAGCAGTCATTCCCGCCGAAGTAGGGATACCTACTCCCCGCATGCGGCTAAGTCAAGAAGAAAATGAACAAGAACTCCTTCTGAACCTGGATCTAGCCGAAGAAAGGAGAGAGCTTGCGGCGATCCGAGAGGCGAAATATAAAAAAGAGTTGGAAAAACATTACAACTCAAAAGTGAAGGAGGTCCGGTTCAAAATTGGGGACTACGTCATGCGGAGTAATGAAGCAAGCCTGGTTGAAGGCACCGGAAAGATGGCTCCAAGATGGGAAGGTCCCTACCTGATCAACACCGCAGGAAAGGACGGTGCATATACACTCAAGAAAATGGATGGAACCATCGTCCCGCGCACGTGGAACGGAACGCACCTAAAGAAGTGTTTTCTTTAAAAACAAAAGTTCTTACTTTAAAAATAAGATTGTAAAACGGAAGCCACGGCCTCCGTCACTCCTTTTATTTCCATGTAAAGCGGATGGTTATGCCCGCACCAAACAATCTATAAATTCTAAGAACCGTGGAAGGTTTTACCCACGGATTATTTGAAATGTTTTTACCATATGATAAACCAGAGAAGTTTAAACTCCGGATTAGATAAATAGATTAATTTTTCTATCAACAAAGTTGCAACACAAATACATCTTCGGCCGAACTAGGGATCCTAACCCTAAGAGGTAAGAACGAACTGGTTCCGTTCGTACTTTTCCTTCACTTAGAAATTATCCTAATAAAATAAAAATAAATCGGATCCGTGCTCTAAAATGAACGTTCTAATAGAAAATGTAAAACACAAAGCATGGACGCATGTGAAAACAAGTGTTTACATCAAAAATTTACCGGATTTATGTAAACCGGAAACCACAAAGTCATTTACAGAGGATAATTGTCAAAACACTGGTAAAAGCATCATTACATTCATTCAACAGGGTGCATATCCCAAACAACCGGATATGTCCACCCTCTAAATAGCTAAACATACTAAGAATTCTTAAGGTGCATACCCCAAAGAACCAGGCATGTCCACCTTACTCCTACGGAGACACGTCATTCGCAAAACGTAGAACTTTCTTAATTTCGGAAAGGGGCGCGTCAATAAGCTTCGGAAGATCTTCTATCACCGAAAACTTAAGAGTATCGAAGCAAGCAACTGCCGCGTTTAACTCCTCCGTAGCATTACGATTCAGTGATGGAACCTCTTTATAAGGGGTCTTCTTCTGCAGAGCATGGACATATCCCTGATGAAGGCCAGAATTGATACCGATAGAGCTCATTGCATTATTAATTGCGGCCACTGCAGCAGTCATTTCCGGACCCTTATGGATGTTTTTGGCCAGAAGCTTGGCCCCCTCCGAAAGCATCCAAACCTTCGTCGCTTGAAGATCTTCCACCTTGGCTTTCAGGGAAACATTCTCCGCCCCAATCTCTTCTTCACGCCCTTTCATCTCCTCAATACGGTCCTTTAGATCGGCCTCACCTGATTTAAGCGCATCCCGCTCTGGAAAAAGTGTTAGAAAAACAGGAGAAATAAGAAACAATTAAACCAGAAAAAGGACGTACCAGCCATCATGCTCTCATAAGCAAGACGAGCCTTACTAAGAGATTCCTCCATCTTCGACAAAACTATCTTATGCTCTTCATCCTTCTGCTTCATCGATTCAGAGAACGCCTTAAACTCCGAAGAAATCTTATCTCTGTCTTCCGCAGCAGCAGCAGCAGTCGCTTGGGACGATTGATTCTGGGCGACCAAGGACTTAACCTTTTCTTGCTGAGCTTGAAGATCTTGGGTCAGCTGGGTGATTTTCTTCTCTGCATCCGGTGACCTTGAAACCTTCCGCTTCAAAGAGCGAGTTTCTTTCTCCAAATTCTCCCGAACCGTCTCCGCCTCTACCCACCGACGATAAAGCTCCGTCACAAAGATATTCGACTGAGCTTGGTTAGTCAAAACCGCAGCTCCCAAATCTGGGTTCTTCATCTTTCGGCTCCTGGCATGATCTATCGGAGTATTTATGTTAAAAAGCATCGTTCTGGCAATCAAAGTATCCATCACCGAGTCTTTGTTCCGGATGTCCCAATCAGGAATAAATTTTTCTTCAGCAGTTGCTGGGTCAATCTCCATATCATCCGAAAACAAATCTGCATATCGAAAAAAGGACGTCAACTCAGGTCCGAACCAAGATGAGGGAAGCGAAGACACTTGATCTTCCTCATCATCTATAAAATAGTCCGGACCCAAGGATGAGCCCAAACGCGTACCTGAAAAAGTCACCACCTTCGGCTCACTATAAGCTTTTCCCTTATCCGTATCCACCGGATTCTCCACTTCCATGCTTTCCACCTCACTATCAGGTACAAAGCCACTTGAATAAACAGGAGTCGGCTTATTACGAGCTAATGCGGCCTCCTCCCTAGAAAACTTACCTCCGGTAAGATGCTCATCCAGCTCTTCCATTACGTTACCTTCGGAGTGGGAATCCTTCTTTGTTTTCTTCGACTTTGGCAACGGAAGAGGATCGGTGGAACGTATCTGAATCGGCTCATTTTTCCTCTTACGAGATCGAACCTTCAGGTCCGCACCCAGCTCAGTACCCTTATTTTTCAAAGCAGAAGGCCGATATTGAAGCGCCTCGTCCAAACTGCGAAACTCTGGATCACTATCCACGTCATCAAGAATTGATCTTTTAACAGACTGGGATCCGGACGAGCCAGCAGCTTCCTTCGTAGATTTCGGAGCGGAAGAAGCAGTCTCAGCAGCAACTTGTTCAGGAATATCCTGAGGAATAGAAGAAGTTGCTTCGGCAGTGGAGGGCCCAGTCGCGTCTTGAACAACCTCCGGACGGATCGGGAGAGCCGAAGACGCCACTTGCTTCATCAACGGAACATCCTCCTCACCTTGTTCCTCAAAGTCAAAGTAAAAAACATTCGTGTTCGGAACCTTTAAAGCATCAAGAAGAGACATTGCTGCACCTACATTCCCAAAACAAAAAGAGAGTTAGCAAAACAAATAAGTAATGGTGCCGAAGGGGACGTAAAGGGCCGAAACTTACGATCACGCTTTCGGCGAATAATCGGCCAATCCCTATCCCCTTGGGCCCAGGAAAACCTAACTCGACCTAACCAAAGGAAATGCTCGGGAAGGGGACGAATGGGGGATTGATGCTCAAATAGGGCACGGACTAGACTCTCGTTAAAAACAAAGTCTTCACCAAGATCAAAGGACATCGTCTGGTCTTTAAAACGCCATCTCATGTCCTCCGGTAGACAGCGGTCATCGAGCCAGAAAAAATTGTCCTTCCAATTTTTTAAGCTAGACCGCTCATTGGAGGACGGGGAAGGAACATTCTTCCGATGCGCGAATGTATACCAGTCCCCGGCCGTGATAAATTCGTAAAAATATCGAAAAACGTTTAGGTCCGGCTTCTGATCTAAGGCTCGGCAAGAAATTTCAAAATGGTTGATGCGGCTAAGACCGAATGGGTTAACCTGACAAATATGAACCCTAAAAAATTGTAGAACCCTAATAAAAAAGCGAGAGAAAGGAACCCTATAATTCGCGAAATTACAGACGCGAGTGTAAAAGGGAAACTTCCCTTAACGGAATGGATATATGGCTTCCCTTTCGGAAGGAAGGACCGGGTAAAGATCTAAGGGAATCCTATATTCTCTAACGAACTTGTCCAACTGACGTTGGGTAAGCACACTCACACTATCCGCAAGATTATCCTTACCAGGGGCCATGTTTTAAAGGTAAAAGGAAAGGAACGCACCTTTCTCTGAAGAAGAAGAAGAAGAGATAAAAGAGGATCACAGTAGAGAAAGTGAGAGAGATAAGAAAAAGTGAAAAAGTGAAAAACCAAAAAGTGAATTTATAGAAATTTTTGAGTCGGTTAAGGGATGTCAAATCGAACCGTCATTTCAAGTATGCTCCCACGAATTCCAATACAGGATTTCGCAATAGTTACGGATGGGTGACTGACGGACAAATCACGTAAGTCACCCACACCACATCACCACCACTCAAAACATGCCACGTCATTTACTCGTACCATTCCAGCAGCGACACGTCATCCGCATAAGACAAAAGCTCAAAGCAACAGTTTGCAAAGTCTCTACCGAGACTTAACAAACTGGGGGGCTTGAAGATACATGTCCGAGACCGGACATGATCCTTGGGACGAACCAAACTCCACTTGGACGGACGTCTGAGACATGTCCGTTCCATATCGAATATCTCCGAAGACGAACCTCCATTCAAGTGCGTCTGGACGAATGACGTCATCTCAGTTGACTATTATAAATACCCCCCATCAAGTACAAAGCCAAGTACGATTTTCTGAACCGTCGTCCTTACTTTCTCTCTCTACTCTCTCTCTCAACCAATACTTATCATCACGCCGGAGGGTGGTCGCAGAGGGGCCCTCCCATCTCTGCGGCGAGCCTAACGGTTTTCTGTTTTGCAGGACTGTTCCTCAAGCCCTTTTACAAGATCCAAACCCTCGTTTGCAGGCTCCGGCCTAAACGTGATTCTTTGGTTCTTCAACCAGCAAATAAATCTTGTGGCAGATTAAACAACAGTTTGGTAAGTGCTAATTTGTTAATTCCTAAAACTCCATCACAAACCCTAATGGCGAAATCAAAGATGTGAAGTTAAACTCCTAAAAATCTAGTTATCTACTCCATATTCCACCATTAATGCATTCCCTAAGGTTTCGTAATCCATTAGTTTTGTTTTGTTTATGTTTTTGCATTCTATTGTAATAATTTTAAACCACTGTGATCAGATTTCTATTTCTAGGGGCATTTCACGTTCATCTAAATTTCGATTTCATCAGATGGCACGCCGTACAGGTAACTGATTCTAACCTTTAGCTTTGTATGCCTAATATTGGACTTTCAATTGATGTTTAGTATCAGTAATCTTCTAGGATTAGTGTTTCAATTTTAGGGTTCATGCAAGAATCACTACTATTTTATAGAACACTATTAGGCTTTTACGGATTTGGGTAAAAAAAATCTTAGCTGATTTACTTTACTAATATACTTTCAAACCGCTAGAGATTAAAACTATTTAGATCATATCTTGATTATGTGAAGAAGACAAATAGGTGAGTATCCCTGACTTCAGTGGCAGATCTTGTCCGTTGAACATGCCAGGGCCGAAAGACACTGGCACTAAAAAAAGCCCGGACAAGCCCGGGCCAAACATAGTATATATAAAAAATTTCGATCGAAATGCGGAAAATTAGCACTACGGCCGAAAAACTTGCCCGGGCCGTGGCCCTGCCACGGCTATACTAAGAACTGCCCCTGCATGACTTTCAGATTGAATACCATATTTATTTGTTTGTTAATTTATTTATTGTGTATGTATATGGTTGGGATTTTAAATTTTAATCTTTATTGATGTTCCATGTATGTATTCTGCATAATTTTTTTGTTTTGTATAGATATTAATCACTTTTTATCTTAAACAAGTTCTTAGTTTTGTCTGAATAAGACTGAATAGACGCCCTAAAAAACCATAGCTTGGACCGACATGCTTGCAGGTTAGTTGCTTTTTGGTAGCTTCGTTTTGAAATCCTTTAATGAAAGTTGCAGGTCAAATAGTCCTTATTCAATCAATTTGAATGAAAGTTCCATTGATAGAAGATTCTATCAATGATCACTATAATGATCACGCACCGCTAACTTAAATGTCTATTACGTTTTTCTCTCTTGGTTCATAAAAAAGTCGATGTTGGACTTCTGGCATCTGATCATCCCAATTGTTACCTCTAAAATGCATTTGCAAATTTTAAATAAGTTCAATGAAAATAAATTATTTTGACTTGTGACTAATGAAGATGTTAGAAGCATCAAACTTGAGATTGAGATAATGACAAAGTTATCTGGGCATCCGAATGTTGTTGATCTCAAAGCAGTTTATGAGGAAGAGGGTTGTGTTCATTTGATTATGGAGTTGTGTGTAGGCAGAGAACTTTGTCATCAGTTGAAACATCAGGGGAGGTTTTCTATTAGCAACCGAAGCATCCTCTTCGCATATAAAGTTGGCTGATTTTGGTATTACTACTTACATCAAGCGAGGTATGTACTAATCTCTCATCTAATATATTATGTTTTTGTTGTAAAATCTTGAATTTAGGATATTGTATTCTATGTTGTTTAGTGTGGTGGAAATTGTTATGAGCAACAGGAAACAATAAATTTAGTAATTTACTCTCTTAAAGTTTTGTCGTTTTTCTTCTTTTGCATAAAAATCTCCATATGGGCCTATGCCCTTTTAGTCTTTTATTCACTTGTGAAAACATACAAAATCTTTATTAAGATGTCAAAATAGCAGCGATGTTTGATTTTCTATTTATGAGTTGTGCATTTCGACTTATTTGTGGAGGAGTTGGTTGGGCTTAAATCTTATACTATTTGGCTAAAACAGGTCAAGGTTACATGGAATTGTTGGGAGTCCGTTTTATATAGCTCCAGAGGTGCTTATGGGCGGGTTACAACCAGGCAACCGATGTTTGGAGTGCGGGTGTCATTTTGTAAGATGTTAGATGAAGTAGTTATTACTACGAGGCATATCATAGATAGATAGATCATCCCAATAGTTTGAATCTTAATGAAATTTGAGTTTTTTTTGTATAATTTTCTGTATTTTTAACTATCCATTGGTGTACAAGGAAATATTACTGAAATTTGAATTATTTTTTGATTTTTTTCTATTCTATGCATTTTTAAGTTTATTTTATTAATATTGAATAATATTTCATTTTATTTTTATTAAATTCGATCAAATTTAAAGTATTTTTATTTGTTAAACCGCGTGTATACGCGGGCTCTAACCTAGTGATATATAAAGTAGGGCCAATTTCATGTATCCCCCTCTAAACTTACAAAATATCATACATCCTTAGATCATGATTGAATAACATTGTACATTATGCATTGAAAACATATGTTTTGGAGAAATATAATATTTTGCAACTTCAACATATGTGAAAATTCCCTACAAAATATAAAGGAAGCCAGGTTTATAATATTGTGTAAGCTATTAGAGCATTCCCAATGTGAGATTCACATAAACCTTAGGGGAGACATGGATGTAGGATAAGGAGTTCGGAATGAGGGTGGAGCGCCACGTAGAATAACACGATTGCGATGGATGTGATGGTTGTTCTGGACGGGATGGAACGTGAAGAGCAAAATGGTACAAATCGGGACAGATCGAGGATGCCGGTTCCATGGCAATCGGTTCTGAGCCAATGTTTAATCTTGAATGGGACGACGGGAATGGGTTTTGTATCGGGGGTTTGGTTCGCGGAATATTGGAATTGGAATTTGCATAGAAATTAGAATTTGAAGGAATTGTATGTTGAATTTAAATATTCCAATTGGAATTGGAAATTGTTCGAATTGGAATATGTTTAAATGTAGGTGAAAAACTTTGCATACATTTCATATGGTCTTAACCATCTGTTAAAGTTATATTTAAGAGTGATTTACGTCTAATATTTTCTTGAAGACGTCTTGGAATGAAAGTAGATACTCAAAATGGACAATTTAATAAATCGGAATTTTTGAAAAAAAAATCCAACGATATCGCATAAAAGTTCGGTTAAATCGCGCTTAGGCCATGTGTAGTGGCAGAGACCCATGGAGCCCCATATTGTGGGGTTATGTGACAAGTGACGAAACGCGTAAGAAAGTTGGATTATATAATTTGAGTGTGTAGTGAGGATTATATAGATGTGAGGTTATACTATGTATGTATGTATGTATGTATGTATGTATATATATGTGTGTGTAGCACCGTGTCACCATAGCGGGCTTCCAAAATTTCAAGCCGCGCCAGATGGACGGTGTTCCCCGGCGCTATTGGGCGTTTTGGGTGGGTATGGCGCCGGAAAACGCTCGACTACCGGAAGGTCTTATTCTTTGATTATCTTCTCTCTTTTTTATGTTCATCCCCTTAATTAAATGGCAAAAGTGTAATAAGTTAAAAGGAACCAATTGTTTTAAAGTCATTGATTATTTAATTTGTTGAAAAAGTATATAATAAATATAACAATTTTAGATTTTAATTAGTTTTAGAGTTTAAAAAATTACAAAATATTTAAAGTACATATCTCACTTCAAGTAATTCTCTTACCCACATAAACAATAATTTAAATAACTATTTAATTATTTTTAATTAATTAGTATTATAAATAATTTTGAGCATATTTTGTTTTATTCTTATACCTTTTAAAACATGTTTTTAAAAAACTTTGAGTATGCCTGCGATGTGTCTACTTTTATCTACATGTCGATATATTTTTTTTTATCGAAACCAAGTTGTAAATAATAATATATAAGTAATTGAAATACAAAAATATTGGTTCTAATAAATCATTTAAAAAAAAAATATCTCCTCCCGGAGTCAAACACAAATGACTGAAAACGTACTATAAATGTCTTTAGCTCATGCTAACATTATTCCATATATAAGTTTGTCAAGGTCGCGGGTTCGATCCTGAGTGGGAGAAGGTTTTCCACATAGCTTTGAGATTATTCCAAAGTCTGTGGCGGGTTCCTGCTCGGGTGGCTAAACGGGTTCGAGTACTAACCGGTCGCCATGCTGGTGAGGGCTGGACCTTAGGGGGGGCTCGGGGCTCGAACTCGGGCGGTGGCAGTTCCGTTGCGCCATGTGTACCGTTAAGCCATTCAAAAAAAAAAAAAAAACAAAAAAAAAATATATAAGTTTGCAAGTTTTTTTTGCATAACAATTGGTACATTGTGCTCTGTGAGTTTTACAAAAAAAATTGATTTTTTACTTTTAATCAAAAGATTTTTACCTTTTTCAATTTTAACCATACATAATTTGTTTTTTAAATTTAACCCAAAACTTTTCATTATTTGCAATTTAACTTCGCAACTTTTGTCACTTATACTTTTCATCTTTTGCAAATTTTCGTTTTACGTATAGTTCTAAATTTTTCGAGTTAATATGACGCAACGTGCATGTGTGGTTCAACGTTTTAACCTCTATTTTTCCATGTTTGACATGTTCGTCGCAACACGCATATCCTAGGTCGAGTCAGTGTTGGTGGTCGATGACGGTTGTGTGACATTAGTACTATTTGACACACCGTTTTACGCCCCGCCGCAACGCGGGGTGTGCTTTAGGGGTTTTCAAAGAAAAAATGGTTATGCATATGGTTGTCGTAACATTGGCTTTGGAGGTTTTCCAAAAAAAATTGATTTTTTTTTACTTTTCAACCAAAAGTATTTCATAAATTACTTTTAACCCAAAACTATTTTTTTTTACTTTTAACCCAAAACTTTTTATCTTTTGTAATCTATTCTCATAACTTTTTTTACTTTCAACTTTGATCATTTATAGTTTTCATTTTCCACAAATTTTTCGCTTTATGCTTGGTTCTAAATTTTGTGACTTAACACATCGCAACGTGCGTCTTTGGTTTAACGTTTTTACGTTTCGTTCTAAATTTTGCGAGTTAACACGACGCAACGTGTGTATGTGGGTGAACGTTTTTACATCGTCTAATTTTTTCCCGTTTGACAGGTTTAACATAACGTGCGGGTCCTAGATTGACTTAGTTATAACTAAAGAATCCCCGCCACATTGCGACGGGTCGCAATCATCGTTTACTTTAAACATAAAAAAAATAATTCATTAATTTACTCTAAACATAAAAAATAATTATCAAACGAAACAAAACAAATATATTCTAAACTTTTTTGATGTGTGAATATATAGTTTTCATTGATGAAGGTCGATCAAAATAAAAACTTAAAACAAAAAAATTCAACTAGTAAAACATAATAAACTCGGTTTGTAACCCATACAAAATATTTAACTTAGAATAAATAAATGTAAAAGATCACTTTGATAACCTTTGAGGTGTCTACAACTCAATATGATAACTTAAATGTTAAATCCCATCCCATAGAAAATAAATGAAATTTAAACCTTGGTAGATATGAATTGACAACTAAAAACATACATCATGTGATTCCTAGGATTATTAATTATTTTCTTACAAAATTGCATAAAAGTAATTCGACTGGGTCCACTTTTACTTTCAAACAAAGTTCTCCGAGTCAAACTCAGATATCATAAACAAAGACCACACATATAAAATTTAAAATTACACTTTTTGTATATCTTAAAAGCTTTAGAAAATGATGAGAATATTACTTTACTTTTTCTTAAAATACTTGTAATAATATCATATAAGATTTACCTATGTAATAAATGAATACGTCAATTATTTTTCAACTATTTATCATAAATACTTCACTTGTAATAATATCATATAAGATTTACCTATGTGGACAAGATATTCTCATACCAATAAATAAAATAAAATAAAAATAAAAAAGTTTGTAAGTTATAAAATAAAAAGTTTGTAAGTTTTGTATATTTTAAAATATTTCTAATGAGATGTAATCTGATTTTTTTAACAACAATTTTTACACTTAAAAACTATCTAACTAAATAATCTTTACATATTTCATTTTTGTTAGACTAACAATAAGATGTAAATATAACCAAAACAACAATTAACCTCATAGTTTTCTTAAAAGGTATCATCAATGATCCAACCATCCCATAAAGCTCTATACATCAAATATTTTTAACCAACAAAACATATCATAATCTAACCATAAACCACCATTAAACTTGAGACACTAGTTGATTTTGAGGCCTTCCAAGCTGAATATCTTCACCAGTTCTAAAAACTGGACGCGAATCGCTCAAATAAGAACTCAAATATGTCGACAAACTCGTCGGATCAATAGTCTCACCATGATGCAACTTGCAAACCAAATAAAGCACGGTTTCACTCGCTACAAATAGCAAGAAGATGACCACAAACAAAAGCCCACATATGATCCCAATCGCCACACGCCACACAGGAGCCAGACCCGCGTTGTTGTACACAACAAACGCCATATGCACATACACTACACATACCAAAAACTGATACAACACATAGGAAACCGCTAACGCGGTTTTCCTTTTCCCATTCATCAGATCCATTGCTTTGATCATTGCCTTTATCCCATATGAACTTTCTAATACAGTCACCACCGAAGCGATCTGCAAGATGATACTCAAATACAAGAACCAGTAGATATAAATGATTCCATAGATTAACATAAACACATTTCCTGGCCCTTGAGTAACCACAGAACTACATATAAAGATAGCTACTGAAGCAATCAAAGCGTAGGCGAATAACGATAGGTACATACAAAGGAGAGTTAGGGCGAGTCGCTTCCAAACCTTTGGGACAACTTTCATGGACTTAGTGTAGGTGACTTCACGCCCAGTGTAATCCGATGCGATCGTGTAGACGATGCAGGCGGTTGATAGAACACATAAGATGGTGATGATGGCCAGAGTGATGAATTTGAAGAGGAAGTAGCTGCGCCAGTCGTCTGCGGTGGTGGTATTCTGGTTGTAATATGATTTGTAACTGTCGAATGCGCCTAGGAACAGTTGGAATGGGTTGGGTTCGATTTGATCATAGAAGAAGTATGAGAATTGCATGTGAGCAATGAAGATGAGTGTGAGAGGGAGGATTAGAGTGAGGGTGATTAGGGAGAAAGTTTTTTTCCAAGTGAAGATTGTTTTGAAGGAGTGAGAGATGATGCTTGAGAATCCCATGAACTTCATCTCTTCCATTCTTTGATCCATGTGGAGTGAATGTGAATGTGAAAGTGAATGTGAAGAAGATGGATGATAGATGATAGAATTGGATTCTAGCTATATATAACCAAATGTTGGAAAAGTGGACTTGGTTGAAATTTGTTGAATAAATTAACCATGGTTGGGTGTATATCATTATTTTGATTTATTTCTAACTTTTTTTTTCAAAGAATAAATGTTTTTGAGTGATGGTGTGGTTAAGGTGTATTAAATATGTTATATGCTATGTTATATTTTCTTTTTTACACTTGAAAAATAATAAGATTTAATTAAAGTGGAGTAAATGATTTATATTTTAGTATAAATGAAAATTTTTATTGAAGAGAAATGTGTAATTCAAAATCATATTTAAATAGAGAATTTTAAAGATCGTGAGAATTTGATAGATAACTTATTGGCAAATTGGATTTAAATAATCATAGATTTCTTAATTTGGCCGATAATAATCCCAACTCAGTTATTGGCCGATAATAATCCGAACTGGTCCCCTTTTGGCCGATAATAGTCCGCCATTAAAAATAGATTAACGGAGTTGAGCTTTTTCGCCAACTTGAGAAAGCTGTGATTATTTAAATCCAATTTGCCTAACTTATTTAGCTGTTATTTTCTTGTGATAAATAATACTGATTTTTTTTCGCCACTGTTATAATTATCTTACACATAACATACGCTATTTGCAAGTGTTTATGCGATATTAATGATTCTCTGCTTAAAATTTGTTTTGATGTAATTTCTTATACAAACTTTTGTCATACATATTGATTTGTAAGGACAGAAATTATTTTAACTTTGAAACAAATAGGCTAGCGCATTATCTAACATCTATGCTCTTGGTCTCACCCTTTTTCCATATTTAGGAAATATACGATTTTGATAGTGAAATGTGTTACTACCTTTGGCATTAAGTTTCATTACTTAAGTAAATGGACTTTCTAGTTTCTACTAAAATATGAGTTAATTGCTGCTTAAATGACGTTTGTGTAAAATGACTTTTACTTTTTGAAATAATGATTTTATCTTTTCAAATACCATACAGATTCCTAATTTTTTAATTGACATATCTATATATTTTACAAAATACCAATTAAAACATGTATTAACTTAACATATGCATCTAAGTTGAAAACACACACTGACTTGTGATCGCTTACTAGCTTTGTTCATCATCTCTTGCCATAACGCCTTATTGTTCAACATCATCACAAGTCAAATCGTGACCCATGTTGACCATTCGCCCGCTATATAGTCCTTATCCTTTTGTCGTTCAAAAAAATATAATTCTTATTTTAAACCCATCTAACGGGTTGTTTGTTTAGCTCTTAATGATTCAGACCTCTTATTAGTTCAACACTTAATGGTTCAGAGTGTTTGTTTCGCGAGCAGATGTCTGACACATTTGCCTCTTAATGGTTAAGCATTATATTGAGTCTGAATAGCTAAGACCCAAAATCTGAATTGGTCAGATATTTGCCTCTGAATGGTTAAGCATTATACTCACTCTTAATGGTTCAGACATCTTATTGATTTAACACTTAACCATTCAAGTGTTACCAAACATCCCCTAACTCTCATGAAACTCAAATAAACCACCTACTTCTTCAACTCTCTTTATTTGAAGTATTTAATTGAAATATTAAGCCAATATTTACTTGAAGTTATGAATTTAAGGATGATTTTTGTGAGTTTCACATAATTAAAAAGAACTAAAAACATAATACTTTATAGAACAAAAAAAGTGATGGTTTATTCAATTTATTTCATTTATATTAATGAGGAAAAAGGCCATACAACACTAAATCTTCTTCCTTTGTGAAGATTGTTTTAAAGGAATAGAGATCATGCCTGAGAATCCAATGAACTTCATATGTTCATTGTTTGATCCATGGTGGAATTCAGTTGCAGAGATTGAAAGCAAGTAATAAATCATAAATGCAAATGTGAAGAAGATGACTGAATTGGATTCTAGCTATATATAACCAATTGTTGGAAAAGTGGACTTGCTTGAAATTTGTCAAAATATTAACCATGGTTAGGTATATTTTAACCCTTTTTTACAAAAAAAATAAATGTTCTCGACTTAGTGTGGTTGAGATGTATTAAATATGTTAATTAACTTTTCTTTTTCGCATTTTAAAATACATAGAATTAATTAATGTGTATTGAATGATTTTTTTTTTCATTATAAAGGCCTAAATAGTTCATAAAAATGACGAATATGATATGAGTGAGATGTTAAATACAAATTGGTTGAAAGCACGAGAATCATATAGAGGGTTATACATGTAGTTTTAACTATTTGTAAATGTTTATTCGATTTTTATTGTTCTCTACTTCTCTTAATAAAATTGGTTTTGTATTACTCTATGGATCTTCATCAAATGTAAAGCTAGTAAGTGTTTAAAATGTGATATAATTCTTTAAATTTGAAATATAAAAAACTCTAGTTATACATCTCATATTGATGTTTTAACTTTTAAGGAGAGATTATTTTGTTTTTAAAACATATATCCAACCACATTATCCAACACCTATGACTTTCACCACATTTCTAAATTTAGGCTATATATATATATATATTTGAACGGTGAACTTCATGTATAAGGTTACCACACTCTTCAAATCGGAGATCCCTATATTGCCCCACTCTAACCAGATTATTCTGTCTTAACCGGGCTCACAATGGCTTCAAAGTTTGGCTTTTTCGGGCGTTCCATAGGGAAACCATACCGCTAGCTACCACTTGACAGTCGTCGTGCCACCACAAGAGCAGAAGTCTTTGGCGTAACACACGGTAGGAAGAAACCCGATTGGGCTCGGGAATCGAATTGACAATCTCACACAAGGCCTAATTCAAATCATTTATTGTTTATATTCACCCCATATAACACAAGTGGAAATTGCACTTGAGTCTCTATTGAAAAACTCAAGCCTTATACCACTAGGCCACAAGTGTAAGGACAAATTTTGGCAATATATGATTGTGCTTGCTTTGTTATGAGGTGGACACCACGAAATGTGTTACTACTTTTGGCAACAAGTATCAATCCTTAGGGTGTAAGGGGCACTCCTCTAAGTGGGGAGTGACCTCTCTTACACACAGCCAATCAGCACGCGCCACGTCAACTCCCTACTTAACTCCCCCCAAACCCTCAATTTAATGGCGGCACTCCTCTCTTGGGGGACTTGTTTGTTTTTTAATTAAGAAAATATCGTTCAAAAAAATCAAAAAGAGGAAGAAGTTGTGCGGTGAACACCCACCGCTCCCCACTCCCCGCTAAGAGTCCCCGAGGGGTCGGCGGCGGTGTTCCCGAGCCGGGAAACCACTCACCGCACCCCTCCCCGCAAAGCGCCCCGTTCGCAATTAAGTAAATGGACTTTCTACTTTGTACTAACCATATAATAAGTGAGTTAATTGCATAACTGATGTTTGTTTGCATATGATTGGGAAATAATTTTAAAAATGACAATTTTACTTTTTTTTTTAAACTTCACCCACTCCTAAACCATTTTTAAAGTGACTCTTAAAACTTTTTAAATGGCGTAAATACATTGTCATCTCTAGTCATCATTGCCCATCGTTCAACATTGTCACAAGTCAGATCGTGACCCTTGCTAACCCTGTGCCTCGCTATATAGTCTTTATATTTAATCCACTTAACTCTTATAAAACTCAAATAACTACCAACTTCTTCAACTCTATAATATTTTTGTTAAAACGAATATTCATTTTAAGTTATGAATTTAATGATGATTTATGTGATTTCACACAGGAGAGTTATAATATTTTTTGAAACACAAGTGATGCTTTATTTATTTATTTTTATTTATTTAGATTGACCATAAAAAAGGCCACACAACACCAAAGTACCAAATGGCTCAATTTAAACTTATTCTATCCATGCTTTTCCTTATGTAAACTTTTGGACAAAACTTATCTATACAATATAATACAAGAAACCGGTTAAGAGACACATGTCATTTATTGGGGATATCACAATATATGTTTCCGGCTAAAATATGTTATTCAAAAAATTGATAAATTAGTTTTGCTCCTTAAATCACTCCCATTCGATCTCTTATCACCTCATTCAAATTTTTAATCAATCTTATTTAATTAAATGGTTAATTTTAATTGTGTGTTTTTAAATCTTTCCATTGCCCCTATTTTATCATCCGAGCTACGAATTGGACTTCCATTGCTCAAAATTACTTTAATTGTCCCTAGATTCCTAATAAAATCTCTATTTTTGGTCTTTAATACTTTAATACACGAATTCGTAGTACTTTAATTGACTCTACAAAGTAAAATTCTTCTATTTTTAGATTTCCAATGCCCCTAGATTTCTAATAAAATTATTATGTTAGTCGTTAAAAAACCCTTTAAATTAATTAATGTGATAAAATAACTAAAGAACCGAAGTCCAAAAAAAAAAAAGAGAGCCTACTTAACCAATATATGCACGTTTGGAATCTAAATACGATGTTAATTGTGTTAGATTATTAGGATTTTGGATTGACGTTGGAAGGTTCAACTGTTAAACACGAACTCACTCATATATCTATTTGTAGCCGGTATGCATTTAAAATCATGTAAACTAAACACGATCCATGTAACCCCTTCATCTAAATGTTGGTTACCGGGTAGCAATGAAGTTGTAGATGTATTAATCGGGTCGACTGATTGTAGAACATTGGTTAAATAGGTTATGCTTCATCTTAGGTGTCATTGTCTATAATAAGTTTAACAAGTTTTCTTTGCTCATTGACTATGATGAGATTTTCCAGTTTCATATGTTGTTTAGTGCCAAAATACAATCTAATTAGGTTGTTAGAATGAGCAAAACAACATTAATACATCAAATATTAACTTTTATTTAATGTAATATGTAATTTATTTATAAAACTATGACTTTTATAAAATTTTATGGTTCAACCCGTGTAACACACGGGAACATAACCTAGTTGTAGAATAAAAACACCAAAAAATTCAATACAACACACAGAATTGATCTTTTATTCAATATGAAGATAAGAACTAAAAGAATTACAACGATTACAAGAAGAAACCCAGAATTGATTTGAAACAACCTAAGTTTCAATTAGGCAACATTAGTCCATGAACTTTTCTAAACAAGAAACCTTAACTTCTCACTATGAAACTAACAGTCCCTCCACTTCTAAACTTATCTAAAACAAACATAACATGATGTAGACTTTAACCAGTATCCTATCAATCTCCACCTTTGGATAAAGTCTATCCAACATTTAGTAAATGTAAATAAAAGACAAACTTTGAACCTAGCACATTCTCATTTGTTACGATAAAACGTATCCTGACTTATGCACTACTAGTACAAACTATGCGGATCATGCAACAACCAATATAATCGCGGGTGCACACAAGATTATAGTGGTAGGCGCATGAAAACCATAGGGTGTTCTACCGTGTATCGTAAGACACGGAACGTAACATGACGCTGAATAGCGAAACGGACGTAACATAGTTAGAACATGGTTGATACGCCGTTGGTACTTCCTATATATAAGTGTTCCTACCATATTACCAAACTTTCGTAAAACGTGCCATGCGAAATTCGATGTTTTCTGAGACCTTATTAAACGTGATTAAACAAACTTAGTAACTCACAAACGCACTGCGAAATGCCCCATACCCGATTATCCATGACGAAACCTCATCCTCAAAATCATTAGCCATAACGGCTACAACTATCACTAGCATTTCTCAACGCCTCATATTCGCATTAAATCCGATAATCATACCATTCCTACCCTTGCATTCATCTACCGAATCGTTCATTCACTCTCATACCATGATTATTCCCAATTATTCCTTTAACATTTCACCCAAACCTTGTTATAGTATGTCTGCCTAAATGTCCTATCCATTTTTAACAAACATTTGTGCTAGCTTAGTTCTGTCAAAATACTTCTTTACTTTTTAAAACTATCTTCCATTCTTTATTACGCACAAACTTTACTTAGTCGGCCGATTACCATCAAAACCTTTTGAAACCATAAATACCTACCATCCCAGTTTCTCACCAATAAGCAATTTTCTACAAGCATGTAATTTTACTAATACGCCTTCGAACCGATAAAATTTTTATTACAACCTACGGTGCAAGCTGCACTTTTCATAATAATACATTCTATTTTATACAAAAAAAACTTTTCTTATTTGGTAGGTATTTTTTATTACAACCACCACCACGCAAGGACCATCAGACCAACCAACCTCCACCACACAACGATCGTCGTTATATCTGTTCGATGCACCGTCGTCGTCGCCTGATTTGCTCAGATCTGGACACACGAGTTTGCTCGAACCACCACCACCGTCATTTCTGTTCGAACCACCGTCAATTTCGCCCGATTTTCTAAGATCTTGACACTTGTGTTGTTTCTGTGTTGGTGGTGAGTAAATATGGGGCTAAGTGTTTTTCTTAAACCATTTATCCTTTTCAACAAATTTTCCTCTATCAGAACTGAACCTGGTAACGAGGAAGTTAGGTCACATGAAGGCGATACTGGAATTGACCTGAATTCGGGGGCAGATCCTCTGTTCGTCGGAAGTGTGGATTCGGAAGGGGATACCCTGGTGGATGATACTCAGGAGAGAAGGATTTCCGGTATGGGGGACCTAGATGAGCTGAAGGAGACGGTTCGAGTTGGAAACATGGTCGGTGTTGACCTTACTGGTCACAATGTTCTGGTGCAGGAGATCATGGCAAATGAAGGCATCAATGTGGTGAGCAAATGAATTTTCTGTCTATTAATGTTAGAGGTATTGGGGGTTCTGTGAAGGAGAATTGGTTAAAGGATTTAAGAATTAAAAACAAGGTTGATTTTATGTTGATTCAAGAGACTAAACAAGCGGATTTGTCAAAGTTTAATTTTACTAAGATCTGGGGAAATAAAGATTATTGTGTCGAATGTGTGGACGCGTCTGGATTGTCTGGGGGTATTCTCTGTATTTGGGATAATGGGATTTTTAAGGGTTCTAGCTTTGTGAAAGACAGAAACTTCCTGTTGATTAGCGGTGTGATTAAAGGATCTCATGATAAAGTGAACATTGTTAACGTCTATGCCCCCCAGAAAACTCCGGATAAGTTGATTCTTTGGAACAAACTTAGAGAGGTCATGAATGGGGTCGATGGGAAGTGGTTGATTGCTGGTGATTTTAATGCGGTGAGATGTCAAGAAGAACGCAAAAATTCTAGCTTCAAAAATACGTGTGCTGGGAACTTTAATGATTTCATATACGACTGTAATCTGCTGGAGTACGAGCTTAGAGGCAGGAAATTCACGTGTGTTCGTAATAACGGAAAGAAGCTTAGCAAGATTGACCGGTTCCTTGTCTGTCCAAATTTTTTCAACTCTTGGCCAGAAGCTTGCTTAAGAGGTCTATCTTTCTCCCATTCGGACCATTGCCCGCTGATTCTCACTATTAACAAAAAGAATTTTGGGGCTAAGCCGTTTAGAATTTACAACTCTTGGTTCGGGAAAGAGGGGTTCAACGAAACAGTTTTGAAAGCGGTGGAGCAACACGTTAATAGTAGTGAATGTGCCGACATCAGATTAATGAAAAAATTCGCAGCCATTAGAAATGCCCTTAAGGAGTGGAGATTGGTTAGTGTGGGAAAAGAAGAAGAGCTTGCTAGTAAGGCAGAAGAAGAGCTGGAGATTTTAGAGAAATTTATGGAGGAACGGGATCTTACTGAAGTGGAGGAATGGGAGTTTGTGGAGAATAAAAAAGTGATTCTCAACCATGACATGAACAAGTGTGAAGATATGAGGCAAAGGTCGAGAACGAAATGGGCTCTTGATGGTGATGAGAATTCGAAGTTTTTTCACTCTCATGTCAACATAAGGCGGGCTGTGAATCAGATTCCGGGGTTAAATATTAATGGCAGTTGGGTTTCGAAGCCGAATAAGATTAAATGTGAAGTTATGAGGTTTTTTAGGAATCGGTTCACTGAAGAACACCATCATAGGCCTACTATCTCAAGTGATAACATTATGAGACTTAACCAAGAGGAAAAGGACTCTCTCATTAGATCTTTCTCCTTATCGGAGATTAAGGAAGCGGTTAACGATTGTGGTGACGATAAGGCACCAGGGCCAGATGGCCTCAATATGAAATTTATTAAAAAGTTCTGGGAGTTATTTGAGAAGGATTTTATTGACATCATGGATGAATTCTTTGTTAATGGTTCGATTAGCATTGGTTGTGGTAGCTCCTTTATTACGCTTGTCCCAAAATCTAAGGATCCCACCGAGCTTAGCGGATATCGTCCTATAAATCTCGTAGGTATTATCAGCAAAGTAATTTCTAAAGTGCTCGCCAACCGCCTCAGGAGGGTGTCACACCCCAAATTTCCACGTGTCACCGGTGGGCCCGGTAGGGGAGTATCGTGACGTAGTTGGCAACATCATAGTCAAACAACACAATATTTAAATGCACAGCGGAAGCAAAAGGATAAATATATTACAATCCGAAATAATGTACATCAAAGTATTATGACGGAAGTAAAGGATCCACAGGCGGATCATAAATAAAATAACACTGTTCAACAGACTTTAGGCATCTAAGCTTGCGAGACTCTTTATTTATGCTAGGAGTAGCCAGCCAATTCCGATTAGTACCTGCACTTAGCATTTTTAGGAAAATACGTCAGTTTACACTGGTAAATACAATCAACCGACTCATTTTGAAAAGAGTTTAAGAAAATGGATTTAAGGCACAAGGCACAAATAATAATTTTATAACTTGGGATACTTATCTAATATATAAACTTGTACAGGATTTACATGTTTCTTATGCGTTCAGTAGCCCGGATCGAGCCGGGTTAAAGATCAATAGACACACCACATTTAATTATGAGACACCGACGGCGTACGCCTACGCCGGGTGCTAAGGTCGTGGCCATTTCGTAAAATGATGCCAGGGATATCCGGGACAACGGTCATTAACCCCCAAAGGCTTTAAGTAAACAAAACAAATTAAACGGAGACATCTCAATAATTTAACCATAATAAGATTAAATATTCAACGCCCGACCAAGCGGTATTTTATACACCGTACCCCAAGCCCGTATAGGGAAATAAGTTAAAAGTATTTACCTGAGCTAAATATAAATTCAATCCCAGCCGTATCAAATCAGCAAGTACAGATAGCTTTTACTGGGCTCCTAAATCTGGAACGAAGGTTTTTAATAACCTATTAGAATCCTAACGGGTCTTTGAATTAAGCCTTGACTTAGACCGATTAGTTTTCAAAAGGAAAATACGGTTCAAACGCATGATAAGGCGAAGACCGGAATAGAATGTGATTTAGACCCGACAAGTTCGGAGACTTGTATAATATGGGTATATTATACACATTCTGGATTTTGAGATAAAACCGATAAGGTTTGACCCGTTTCGGCTAATTTATGTAAACTAGTTACATAAACCGAACCGAACGCGTATGAAGCGTAACGGGTAACCATAAGAGTCCTAAACAGGTTTTCTAAGTTAACATGCCTTAAATATGTTGTGATATCAGTAGGATACCTTCCGTTATGCCCAGAACGAGTTTAATCTCATATTAAGCCCCATAGGGGTATTTTGGTCATTTTATAGATTATAAAAGGGATCAATTAAGCTTCTGTGATCCGGGTCTGAATAAATCAGTAAAATAGTTTATTTTAACTTGGTATATCAGTTGGTGTTAAGTCCTATGTGGCAAAATGGTTTTAGACCCTTACTATGCGCTTAATACGCGTATAACGCCGTTTTACGCGACGTACGGGTTAAAATAGGATTCTGAGTTTTCTGGTCATTTAAACAGGCTTAAAACACTTCATTTATTATTTAAAATCAGTAGCAATTTGATTGGTATCAAAAGGATTTATAGAACTCATTTTATACCCTAAAAGGGTATATTCGGTATTAACCGAATTAAGGCGCTAATCCTAGCTTATGATCAGTTTAAAAATAATTAAAAATATTCAAAAACCCCAAAATATTATTTAACATCAGTGGGTAAAAGTTTTGGTGTCAAAAATTGGGTTTAGATAGGCTTTACGCTAATGACGCCGTTTAATTAATAAAAGTGTTTATAATTACGTCATTAAGCGTAACTCCTAATCTAGACTTCCGATTGACGTGAAAATTTACAGACATGTTCAATAATCAGTAACAAAGACTTTTATACTTTCACATCTTCAAAAATCTCGTTTTATAAACATAAGGGCATTATGGTCATTATTTAGGCATTTAACGGAAACGTCGGATAGTTAAGGATTCGGGTAGTATAAACGCAGAGGATTATACTAACATGTATCAAGGTCCTAATGGAACTTTAAGGCATGTCTAAACCTATCAAAACCGGGTCAGAATCGAAGTCAAAGCAGAAAGTCAAACTATGCGACTTTCGGCTCCGAATCGGTTCAAAACAGAAAGTTGTCGAATCAAACAAGCGTAGACAAGTTTTTATACTTATTATCAAGTTATATGACTGATAAAACAGATTATACGCCTTTCATATTGTTAATTATGCGTTAAACGATTCTGTTGACTTTTTCGGACAATGTTTGACTAGACAAACGACATAGTTAGATCGGGAATCAAAGGGTGCCCTTTTAAGGGTTAATTGCCCACAATATTACCAACTTGTAACAACTTTCGTTTCGACAAAACTCTGGACCGTTTATGATTTATCGCCAAGTTAAACCGTAATTACGACGGTTTGACTTCTAGGCTATAAACTAAGCATAACCCAATCGAGAAGGATCAAGGGTACTTACATACGTCTAATGGATGATTTGGAAAGCTTGTATCAGTTCTTGAGCTCCTAAAAATGTCCAGAAGTTGAAATGTGCATGTATCTTGAAATATGAGACTTTTATAATAACTTTGATCTTTCCAAAATGATGCCAAATGAGTCTAGCAATGATCCAAGATCAGTACATGTGTCCACTAGAGTCTATATACCACTTTAGGAAGCCCATAGAATCGAAAAACCGAGTTTAAAGTCGGTTACAAGATGAAAACAGGCACCTGTCAACGATTCTGCCGCTGGTAGCTGTCACGCGGCCCGCCTGAGGTATTGTCATTACTTACGCGGGCCGCCTGGAGGCTGACTTCAGGTCTTGAACTTTCCTTTAATTGCATATTCAGTCCCCGGTCCTCCTAAACGTCGCTTTCACCTTCATTCTTGCATTATAAACCTTTAAAATTGACATTTAGGGGCTTTAAGGTTTATACTATCTTTGTGAAGTCCTCGGGTAACTTTGTGATCACCCGAAAAGCCCTAATTTTCAATGTTGACGATTCTAACCCTCACACACGAATTTTATCACAACTTTCTCATACGGTAACGAAACTTGGTGAAATTTTTATGGTGCCTTCTAGTGAGCATAATTAATCGTTACAAGGCTTCGGGTTTGCTATAAGGTCACTCAGAGGTATATCTTTAACATGTTGACACATTTAACCCCTGTAGTTTGAAATCTCTCACTTTCTTTCACAATTCGCTTCGTATGATCCATGATCCATTCGTTTAAGGTTATAAACATCATGTAGGGTTATTGTAAAGTATCTTTATTCATTGTTGACACTTTGAACCCTTATATTTACACAGTTTCATTGTTTGTCAACTTTAGTCCTTCAAGAACATTCTTTCACACGTTCAAAGGTTATGACACGTGTCAAGACATTATAGGACGTAAATTTTCGAGGTGTTACATCCTCACCCCCTTAAAAGAAATCTCGACCTCGAGATTTGTTAAAATGCTGGAAGTACTCTTTGTCGCATAAGGGACTTAACTTTTATAGCATATCTGGAGTCTTTCCAAGCTCCCAAAGTGGCTCTTATATTAGGCGTGTGTATCCTTTTGGAGCTTCTTGACCTGTCGATCCTCAATCGATACAGGATGCTCATCATGTCATAATTTTTGCATATCATTATGTGATAGTGCTTCTTAACTTATTGGCGGAACACATCCTTCAGTCACTAGTGTGCAATGTATTGCGAGCTCCGCCGAACTCCTTAAGTAGGTTTTAGCTTACAAGCTACTTGATCTTGATACATTCGATTTCCTTCGAATGATTTCCATATATTCAAAGCTTAATTAGCCTGATAACTTCACAAATTTGGTACACCCTTCTTGGGTGATATCTTTTGTTAAACCATATTCCTAAACAAGAACTTAGGAAGTTTGCTATTTTCATAACTCCTTGATTTCTTGCCGTATACTGGCAACCTACAATCGATTATGGATTTGTATGATCTTATTTGTTGTCTCCCAGGCAACTTTCAGATCTTGATAATTGGACTTACCAATTCTCTATCTAACAATAGATATTTAAAATTCCATCTATACAAGGTCTCCAAAGGAGTAGCCTTAATACTTACATATCAATTATAATAGAAAAGCTTATTTTAAGGTGAGATGGTTATTACAACCACTGCTCAAAACTAATATTAAGGAATAGCTAATCCTTGCCGCTAGTCGAACAATTCGACGATCCTGGGCAGCTGATAGCAAATTCTTAATCGTTGCCCAATTAGGGTTGCGGTGATAATGCATAAGCAAAATGAACCATCTTTCATAATTAACTATACCGGATTCACAGGATATTTGAGTTAGGCTATATGAACCCTCTATTTTAACTTAGTTAATCGGGGTTTCGATTCTTGCAATGATGGTACTAGCCGTCTTGGAGATTCCATAGTAACACAACCTTAATGGGATATAACTCTTAATTCTACCTGCCTCTCAGGGGTAAACAGGGTAATATTAGGAGAAGATAAACAAGATATAAGGAGGTTACAGAGATTTTTACAAAATCTCAGGCTCCAATTCATCCACCATTGCTTGTGTCAATTAAGTGACACATTTATGTTATGAGTCCAAGAACTCCTTAATCGGGAACATTTACTTGGACAATTCCATTCTGGATATCTCCTTTGAATACTACTAGTCGACTTTAGTACGATATGACTATTGGGATATCTCAGAGGTTCCATGCATTAAACCTCCATACTGATCAGGCATGAAAGCAATCTATGGGACACACTAGGATACGCCACTCCTCATATGGCACTTTTATCAAACATAGTTTGGCATTCGCAGGCGATAGAAAACAAAGAGAAAATAATAAAATAAAATAATATACATTGTCGTACTCTTTTTGAGGAAGAGTACTCCAGATTCTTATGAAAGGATTATCTCCGAGGATGGGAGAGAGGGTTATTAAAAATTCCATTGGTAAATCATATCTTATCTTTAATATCTGAAGTTCTTATGAAATCAAAAGTTTGTTAAGCTTATGGTCTTATGAGAGACTTAGCAGCACCTGAATCCTAAACGTATCTTCTAGCAATCATGTCACAATAAGGGATTTATCCGGTGTCATTATTAATGTGAGCTACCCTTAATTATTCATCAGGAGGGTTAAACGCCTCCATTCTTTACCCTTTTTAAACTTAGCTGAAAATCTTAGACAACTTTAGGGCAGTCTTAGCTTTGACTGATTATTTCCTAATCTATGCAACGTGAGTAGCTGAGGTAGATCCATAATGGATTTATAATGAACAGGCTTTGAAACTTTAATGTGCCTCTTCTTAGCCTATGCTAAATCATCAATATATATATAGTGCATTATGCTTAGATTCTAGGTTAACTGAGTGAGAGCATTATTTCAACCAATGAACCTAGGTTTACATCATACTGCCAATAGTTTATAGCTCTTATGAGGGAGTTGAAAAACTCTTATTCCATCTTTTTCCATTTCGCGGCGTGGATAATAGGTCTTCTAATAAGGTCCTTAGAATCTTGGATCATTCCACAATGTATAAGAGGATCTTTCTCGAGGATTTCATTAATGTCCTCACTAATTTAGGGTATTGTCATCAAATGACTGTAATGTATACCTTACCATGTTCTTTCTAGCATAACCACTGATATACTTAATGGTTTCTACTTTATCCTTTCTAGAGTTTAGTCAACATAAGCAAGCCAAGAGTAACTAAAACATAGAGGTAAAATCTTGGATTCTAAAACGTAGTCAACATAAGGAGGATAAGTAGTTGACTTATAGTAAGAAGTAAGGAAGTTATTGTACATGTGCTTATAATTAATTAGGTTGGAAATTTTCACAAACTAGGCACCTAGCTCGGTTGGCTAGGCGCGCGAAAGGGTGCGGCCTAGACCCAGGTTCGATTCCGGGGACGGCCGGTTCCACCATTTTTTCCCTGGGAGCCTGACGCGGGCCGCGTAAGGTATCACTCAGGCCTTACGCGGACCGCCTGAGTCTTCTGATTAGAAGAAAACTTTCAAAATGACAGTCTTGGTCCCTGTTATGCATTAAAGCCATTTCTAATACGTTTAAAGCTCGTTAAGTCAACTTTAAGGCCCTAAAATGATGCCTAAACATTATGGACATGAAACATGTAATTATGAGGGTTGTCTCATAAGGATTTTTGATAATTAATTGCTTCTTATCACCCACAGTATGGGCTTGGTCACTAGACGACCAATCCTTCCTATTACTATCTCGAGTCCTCCTATTAATAAAACAAGGACAGTGGAGAAGGGTAATTCCTAATGGATATAAAATATCCATTTAATATTGCTGAGGCAGTCTCTGAGGTACTATCGGTTAATTTTACTTCATTCATAACGCTTAGAGTTTTAACAAGCAGATTTAATGATTTACAAAATCTATTGTCTACGAGAGACTTATCTGCACCTGAATCAATTAGTACTCTAGCATGAGCGTTATTGATAAAGAAAGTACCTGTTGTGACATTGTCATCCTGAATAGTCTCTTAAACATCCATTTGAGAGCTTCCAGCTTTAGTCTTTTTAACTTCCTCAGGCTTTTTAACGTATTTAGGGCAGTTGGTCTTAATGTGCCCCTTTTCTTGACAGTTGAAGCATGTTGCATCTTTTATTTTCTTGCACTCTATCGTCTTGTGTTCTTTAGACTTGCAAATTCCACAGGGTAGAGGCTGAACTTCATATCTGCATTTCCCGAGGTGATATTTCCTACAGGTTTTGCATTTGGGCTTTTTACCAGTCTGTGGTTTGTCCTTCAAATCCTCCCCAGACTTCTTGGTTTTATTAGGGCAATTAGTTTTGATGTGCCCTATTTCATCGCAACCATAGCAGATTGCGTCCTCCATCTTCTTGCAGTCCAAGGTCTTATGCCCCTTGGACTTGCATATCCCACATGCAAAAGTTCTCGCCTGCGTATGCGAGTTCGATTCGTACTTGCACTTCCCGAAGTGCTGTTTCTTGCAGATTTTGCATCTGGGTTTTTCACCCGACTGTTGGTTGTTTTTCAATTCCTTGCATTCAAGGGTCTTGTGATCCATTTCTTTACAGATACCACATCCCCTGATCGGTTCATATATACATTTACTGAAGTGCCTCTTCTTCCCGCAATTCTTACATTCGGGTTTAGCCTCCTTTGGCTTGGACTGGTTATAGTTTGAACCGGTCTTACCCTTCTTACAACCTTGAATTGGGGTATCATTGCCCTTTCGTTTGTGATCCTTCAGTACATGATCCACAACGTTATTCATGGCTGTATTTAACATAGCCTTTAACTCGGTGCTTGTTATGTTCAGTCTTACATCATCATTCTGATCAACTGGCCGTTGGTGAGCTTCAGAGGAGTCAGCCATGGTGAAGCTTTGAAGGCAACAAACCAAGTAGTAATAATTTATTTAATTATGTGGTGAATTGTCGAATTTGATGACTAATTAACCATGGTGTAAATAAACCATATAGGCCAATAGATAGTGTTTAAGTTAATTGATTCTGTTCTGCCTAGGTTTTTAAATAAACCATCCTTGGCGTGTAAACAGAATATAATCCGTCATATTTATTAGACAGGGGACATAAATCACGACTGTCAATGTCATACTGACATTTTATATAGCACAAGAGCTTGTTCCCAAGGACTCTGGATGGCACTGGGCCTTGTCACTAGGGAAAAATCTAAAACATAATCGATGATTCCTTTGGATCGGAAAATTTCATAGTTCATTGTCTTGACAAGAATTCATGAAATAAAAACTATCTTTTCATGTATACACCTTTTCCCGCAGGTATACATCCCAAATGGATGTTTTGATGCGTACATCATTTTCGACGTTTACCAGCCATGATTCCTATTGATCATTTACGCTAAATAAGGATGTGGAAAATTCCTAATATAAGGATGACAAGTGTGATTTTATCGCATCACTGTTGTCGGAAGTGTTAACACATTTTCAAATGTTAACAATGATCTGAATCTCTTTTTAAACAGGTTTTACCATCTTAGCTAGGTCTTCAATGACATTCAAGCTAGGTCAAACCTTTTAAGATTCTCTTTTAATATATATACTGGCAGGAGAGGAAAGATATTTATTTTATTCAGGATTTCTATCACAAATCCTGATTCACAAGTTAATAATAGCACAAATGGCCTAGTCGCGTAGACAAGTTTAATTTATAAGCCATGATTTCTGAGAATCAGAGCATGAAGGTATTCTGGCACAATAGGCCTAGTCATACGGACATTTATAAATTATAAGCTATGATTTCAGAGAATCAAAGCCTTGAGGTTTGAACCTAGTTCATTAACTTTTTCTGACAGGGAGTCATAGCTACCACTGTATTTTGGCTCATGTAGAAATGAGTAAGGCCCGTAGGCACTATATTACCACGTATGGTTAAAATATGATCATCTTAATTGAAGATGTAAACCCAGGAGGATTGAGAATATTCCTATGTTAAGTCTAGACTCAGAAGGTCAAGGTATGTGCTAATGTGTCATTGAGATTAAACACAAAAAGGCTAGTGTTTAATTCACTCAATGTTGGCTCTGATACCAACCTGTCACACCCCAAATTTCCACGTGTCACCGGTGGGCCCGGTAGGGGAGTATCGTGACGTAGTTGGCAACATCATAGTCAAACAACACAATATTTAAATGCACAGCGGAAGCAAAAGGATAAATATATTACAATCCGAAATAATGTACATCAAAGTATTATGACGGAAGTAAAGGATCCACAGGCGGATCATAAATAAAATAACACTGTTCAACAGACTTTAGGCATCTAAGCTTGCGAGACTCTTTATTTATGCTAGGAGTAGCCAGCCAATTCCGATTAGTACCTGCACTTAGCCTTTTTAGGAAAATACGTCAGTTTACACTGGTAAATACAATCAACCGACTCATTTTGAAAAGAGTTTAAGAAAATGGATTTAAGGCACAAGGCACAAATAATAATTTTATAACTTGGGATACTTATCTAATATATAAACTTGTACAGGATTTACATGTTTCTTATGCGTTCAGTAGCCCGGATCGAGCCGGGTTAAAGATCAATAGACACACCACATTTAATTATGAGACACCGACGGCGTACGCCTACGCCGGGTGCTAAGGTCGTGGCCATTTCGTAAAATGATGCCAGGGATATCCGGGACAACGGTCATTAACCCCCAAAGGCTTTAAGTAAACAAAACAAATTAAACGGAGACATCTCAATAATTTAACCATAATAAGATTAAATATTCAACGCCCGACCAAGCGGTATTTTATACACCGTACCCCAAGCCCGTATAGGGAAATAAGTTAAAAGTATTTACCTGAGCTAAATATAAATTCAATCCCAGCCGTATCAAATCAGCAAGTACAGATAGCTTTTACTGGGCTCCTAAATCTGGAACGAAGGTTTTTAATAACCTATTAGAATCCTAACGGGTCTTTGAATTAAGCCTTGACTTAGACCGATTAGTTTTCAAAAGGAAAATACGGTTCAAACGCATGATAAGGCGAAGACCGGAATAGAATGTGATTTAGACCCGACAAGTTCAGATACTTGTATAATATGGGTATATTATACACATTCTGGATTTTGAGATAAAACCGATAAGGTTTGACCCGTTTCGGCTAATTTATGTAAACTAGTTACATAAACCGAACCGAACGCGTATGAAGCGTAACGGGTAACCATAAGAGTCCTAAACAGGTTTCCTAAGTTAACATGCCTTAAATATGTTGTGATATCAGTAGGATACCTTCCGTTATGCCCAGAACGAGTTTAATCTCATATTAAGCCCCATAGGGGTATTTTGGTCATTTTATAGATTATAAAAGGGATCAATTAAGCTTCTGTGATCCGGGTCTGAATAAATCAGTAAAATAGTTTATTTTAACTTGGTATATCAGTTGGTGTTAAGTCCTATGTGGCAAAATGGTTTTAGACCCTTACTATGCGCTTAATACGCGTATAACGCCGTTTTACGCGACGTACGGGTTAAAATAGGATTCTGAGTTTTCTGGTCATTTAAACAGGCTTAAAACACTTCATTTATTATTTAAAATCAGTAGCAATTTGATTGGTATCAAAAGGATTTATAGAACTCATTTTATACCCTAAAAGGGTATATTCGGTATTAACCGAATTAAGGCGCTAATCCTAGCTTATGATCAGTTTAAAAATAATTAAAAATATTCAAAAATCCCAAAATATTATTTAACATCAGTGGGTAAAAGTTTTGGTGTCAAAAATTGGGTTTAGATAGGCTTTACGCTAATGACGCCGTTTAATTAATAAAAGTGTTTATAATTACGTCATTAAGCGTAACTCCTAATCTAGACTTCCGATTGACGTGAAAATTTACAGACATGTTCAATAATCAGTAACAAAGACTTTTATACTTTCACATCTTCAAAAATCTCGTTTTATAAACATAAGGGCATTATGGTCATTATTTAGGCATTTAACGGAAACGTCGGATAGTTAAGGATTCGGGTAGTATAAATGCAGAGGATTATACTAACATGTATCAAGGTCCTAATGGAACTTTAAGGCATGTCTAAACCTATCAAAACCGGGTCAGAATCGAAGTCAAAGCAGAAAGTCAAACTATGCGACTTTCGGCTCCGAATCGGTTCAAAACAGAAAGTTGTCGAATCAAACAAGCGTAGACAAGTTTTTATACTTATTATCAAGTTATATGACTGATAAAACAGATTATACGCCTTTCATATTGTTAATTATGCGTTAAACGATTCTGTTGACTTTTTCGGACAATGTTTGACTAGACAAACGACATAGTTAGATCGGGAATCAAAGGGTGCCCTTTTAAGGGTTAATTGCCCACAATATTACCAACTTGTAACAACTTTCGTTTCGACAAAACTCTGGACCGTTTATGATTTATCGCCAAGTTAAACCGTAATTACGACGGTTTGACTTCTAGGCTATAAACTAAGCATAACCCAATCGAGAAGGATCAAGGGTACTTACATACGTCTAATGGATGATTTGGAAAGCTTGTATCAGTTCTTGAGCTCCTAAAAATGTCCAGAAGTTGAAATGTGCATGTATCTTGAAATATGAGACTTTTATAATAACTTTGATCTTTCCAAAATGATGCCAAATGAGTCTAGCAATGATCCAAGATCAGTACATGTGTCCACTAGAGTCTATATACCACTTTAGGAAGCCCATAGAATCGAAAAACCGAGTTTAAAGTCGGTTACAAGATGAAAACAGGCACCTGTCAACGATTCTGCTGCTGGTAGCTGTCACGCGGCCCGCCTGAGGTATTGTCATTACTTACGCGGGCCGCCTGGAGGCTGACTTCAGGTCTTGAACTTTCCTTTAATTGCATATTCAGTCCCCGGTCCTCCTAAACGTCGCTTTCACCTTCATTCTTGCATTATAAACCTTTAAAATTGACATTTAGGGGCTTTAAGGTTTATACTATCTTTGTGAAGTCCTCGGGTAACTTTGTGATCACCCGAAAAGCCCTAATTTTCAATGTTGACGATTCTAACCCTCACACACGAATTTTATCACAACTTTCTCATACGGTAACGAAACTTGGTGAAATTTTTATGGTGCCTTCTAGTGAGCATAATTAATCGTTACAAGGCTTCGGGTTTGCTATAAGGTCACTCAGAGGTATATCTTTAACATGTTGACACATTTAACCCCTGTAGTTTGAAATCTCTCACTTTCTTTCACAATTCGCTTCGTATGATCCATGATCCATTCGTTTAAGGTTATAAACATCATGTAGGGTTATTGTAAAGTATCTTTATTCATTGTTGACACTTTGAACCCTTATATTTACACAGTTTCATTGTTTGTCAACTTTAGTCCTTCAAGAACATTCTTTCACACGTTCAAAGGTTATGACACGTGTCAAGACATTATAGGACGTAAATTTTCGAGGTGTTACATCCTCACCCCCTTAAAAGAAATCTCGACCTCGAGATTTGTTAAAATGCTGGAAGTACTCTTTGTCGCATAAGGGACTTAACTTTTATAGCATATCTGGAGTCTTTCCAAGCTCCCAAAGTGGCTCTTATATTAGGCGTGTGTATCCTTTTGGAGCTTCTTGACCTGTCGATCCTCAATCGATACAGGATGCTCATCATGTCATAATTTTTGCATATCATTATGTGATAGTGCTTCTTAACTTATTGGCGGAACACATCCTTCAGTCACTAGTGTGCAATGTATTGCGAGCTCCGCCGAACTCCTTAAGTAGGTTTTAGCTTACAAGCTACTTGATCTTGATACATTCGATTTCCTTCGAATGATTTCCATATATTCAAAGCTTAATTAGCCTGATAACTTCACAAATTTGGTACACCCTTCTTGGGTGATATCTTTTGTTAAACCATATTCCTAAACAAGAACTTAGGAAGTTTGCTATTTTCATAACTCCTTGATTTCTTGCCGTATACTGGCAACCTACAATCGATTATGGATTTGTATGATCTTATTTGTTGTCTCCCAGGCAACTTTCAGATCTCGATAATTGGACTTACCAATTCTCTATCTAACAATAGATATTTAAAATTCCATCTATACAAGGTCTCCAAAGGAGTAGCCTTAATACTTACATATCAATTATAATAGAAAAGCTTATTTTAAGGTGAGATGGTTATTACAACCACTGCTCAAAACTAATATTAAGGAATAGCTAATCCTTGCCGCTAGTCGAACAATTCGACGATCCTGGGCAGCTGATAGCAAATTCTTAATCGTTGCCCAATTAGGGTTGCGGTGATAATGCATAAGCAAAATGAACCGTCTTTCATAATTAACTATACCGGATTCACAGGATATTTGAGTTAGGCTATATGAACCCTCTATTTTAACTTAGTTAATCGGGGTTTCGATTCTTTCAATGATGGTACTAGCCGTCTTGGAGATTCCATAGTAACACAACCTTAATGGGATATAACTCTTAATTCTACCTGCCTCTCAGGGGTAAACAGGGTAATATTAGGAGAAGATAAACAAGATATAAGGAGGTTACAGAGATTTTTACAAAATCTCAGGCTCCAATTCATCCACCATTGCTTGTGTCAATTAAGTGACACATTTATGTTATGAGTCCAAGAACTCCTTAATCGGGAACATTTACTTGGACAATTCCATTCTGGATAACCGGAACGAAGGTGGCAGTTTAAAGTGGAGATGGAAAAGGCCTATTAATTCGGAAAGTGAGGTTAACGATCTGGTCGCTCTTGTTTCGATGTTGCTGAATGTTAATCTTAATTTGGCTCGAGATAAATGGTACTGGCTGGGGCTCGAAGATGAGAAAGAGGAGGAATACTCGGTGAAGTCAGGTAGGTTGATTCTTGACAGATGCAGAAGTCAAGCGAATGTTTATGTCCCGGATATATGCAAGTGGATCCCGAAAAAAGTTAATGTTTTCATTTGGCGGGCGGAGTTGAATAGAATTGCAACCACAGATGCTTTGTTTAAGCGAAATATTGATGTTGGTAGCTTGGCTTGTGGGCTGTGTGGAGAAGGTAACGAGTCTGTTGAGCATTTGTTTACTTCGTGTTACTTCGCTGCTATGCTTTGGTCTTGGTTAGGGAGCTGGTGCAAGTGCAAGCCGCTGGTGGTGTTCACCTTTAGGGACCTCCTGGACATTCATAAACACGTGGGTCTTGCCGGAATGAAAATGGAAGTTATTAAAGGTCTGGTCAGAATCGGGTGCTGGGCGATATGGAGGATGAGGAACGAAACAAGATTCAAGAACAAAGAGGTGAAGCTCGAGTACATCTGCGGCGAAGTGAAGAATCTGGGCTATTTATGGTGCAAAACTAGGAATAAAGGTTTTGAAACGTCTTGGAATGATTGGTGTAAATTTGTAAATATTTAACGGTTGTAGTTGTTTGGGCTGCCTTGGTTTGAGGTAGTGGTTGTGTTAATAAAGTTTACCTTTCAAAAAAAAACAAATTTTCCTCTGATAAGATCCTACAACATAATTTCTTCATACTCCACACTCCACACGTGTTCAAATTGTTCAAAATTCACCTCGATTTCATCTTGCGTGTATGGTTGTATGTATATTTTCATTTACAAATAACCCAATACCTCATTTAATCACTCAGTTATATTTACATGTTTACAGTTCGTGTTTGGATTGAATTTTAAAAGATATTATTACGATTGAATTGGCGGTGGTGGTGGTCTGGTAATAAGAGAGAGAGTGTGTTGATGTTGGGTGTCGAATCCAGCAAATAAATATAAAATAAACCTACTTGACACACTAAAAATTGTATGAATGGAAGTTAGGTTCGTGTCCACAGGGATACAGATTAACGAATTATGCCAAAACGTTTTAAACACAAATACGGTTGTGTTGCAAAAGGGGGTTTTTAGTTGAACTAAAATGTAAAAAAAAAAACAATTTATAATTTTTAGATTAAAAAGAAAGCTAATGAAAGTGGTTGGAAAAATTCAGATGTTAAAAACTTATTTCAACACCAGGGCAATTTCTTGATTCGGTTCGACTTATGATCATTAACGATCACGGTGCAATGATCCTTTTAAATAATAGTTTGTATCAATACTAGATGTCACGCAGTTCGGACATCCACTCCATCTAATGTCTAACCAGGCGCAATTCGTCGGTTAGAGCCAACCCGCTACTCTAAGCTCACGCCGTTCGGATCTTAGTGTGCGGGTTGCGTGATAGAAGTATCGATTATAACCAAACACACACGTCGTTCGGTATGTTTAACTAGATTGTATGATTCTATAATAAATTCAAATTCATAGACAAACTTGAACCATTATTTGTTCCTTTTACCAAAACTTAAAATCTGATTAGAGATTAAAATATTGATGAACTTTATTAGAAAAGTTAATAAATTGATCAGGTTTACTAACAATCTAATATTTTCCGGATCGAATCCGTATTAAAAACAAGAATCATACAAACAAACCACTAAAATAATCGAATCTAACATAACAGTTTCACATAAGGCTGTGAACCAAATCAAAGAAAATAAACCTTAATGTTGAAACTATAAAGGACTAGCCAGCCAGACATGGTGGCTAGTTCAATCAATACAAATAAGAAACAAAACATCAAAGTTCGAAACTTACGAAAACCAAAAACAAACTTTTTTTTTCTTCTAGACAATCACTCAAGACCAAGAGAAATGCTTTTTCTTTTTCCTTTCGACTTGTTGCTGCTGTCCCCAAAAAATCCCCCAGAATTCGTGATGATTGTTGTTGTTGTTCCTTTTTTTTTTCAAGTCTTCTCTCTTTTCATAATAGGTCTCCCTCCCCCAAAGTTGTTGGATTTCTTTTCTTTTTTAATTCCGTAGCCCAATTTTCTTTAAGCCTACTTTGCAATTAACCTTCAGCCCATTTATCTTGTAAACAACCCAACGACCAAAACAATTTCTATTAATTGTAGCCCATCTTCGATACTTGTTGGTCTCCAATATATTTTGCAATCAACTTCCTTTTATACCATCTTTAAAAGACTCTTTAAATCACCAGCTTCATAACGAATCCTTTCAAATAAATCCCCTTGCCGTTCCTCGCCATCGCTCCATACATGCAAAAACAATTTAAACAAACCAAAGTAGATTCCATTCTACAAAAACAAGTGTTTTGCAAAATAACGAGGTATGACTACGAAATATGCATGATATGTGGTGAATTTTTAACATAAATATGCTATAAAAACGTGCCTAAAAATGCAACTAACAGTTGACTATTGAGATAGAGAGAGATGGGGTTTGTGTGTGTTTGTATATATATTAGGATAAAATGACCAAAATACTCTTATGTGGGGTCTACTTGGCCAAATTTAACCATTATAATTAACTGAGTTAGGGTCAAAGGACATAATGTGCAAAGAGTTTATAAACATCGAGGACGTTTTTGTACTTTTTGAAAACAAATGACACATTTTACAATCTGATGTTAACATAAAGGACGACTTTTGTAATTTACTCATACAAGAGTGGTGAGTCATCTATTGTCTTGCAACCTGAATTTTACGTTTTTAGTGAGATAAATTTACCCAACATCCTATATGTCTCGTGAGGACTTCTCATGCTTTTCAAAATTTAATACAAAATAATAAATTCAATTTGGTATTTTCACCCAAAAATTTGTATTTTTATGCACACAAAAACATCACTTCAATTTCTTCATGTGTTTTTTAGTGTTTAATTATTTACATATACATAACTTATGTATGTTTAGACATTATAAAGAGGAAAATGCCAAAATGGTCCTTAAGATTTAGTCATTTTTGCTTTTTTCATCCAAAATGACATTTTTTTATTCATTTGAGTCCTTTATATTTGCGTTTTATTGTCATCTTCATCTTTGAGTTTGACAGTTTATTACGACTTTCGTCCATCGAAATTTGGTCCTCAAGGATGAAAATGACAAGATTTCATTTTTTTTGGATAAAAATGACATCTCATGAATGAAAGTCGTAAAAGTGGACAAACCTCAGGGATGAAAACGACATTTTACTCTTAATAAATAAACAAATTTTGTTCATATTTTTTCTATAATAAGAATAGATGAATAGACATTGCACTTTCATAATTTTCTTTTGTTTTAAAAGTTTTTAAGATTGAGAAAATGAATGGTTTGTTTTGTTACATTACTAACTTTAAACAAGAGTAGAAAAAATGCAACTTAAACTATAGATGGGTATATTATATATGAATGTTAAGGAGGCACAACATGATCATATGAATTAGATAGAACCAGATTCAGACTTGATATTGCTCCAGTTGAACATCTTTCCCAATCAAAGGCTCATAATCACCAAGATAACTTTCGAGATGATTCGACAAATCTCCTTTATCGATGTTTTCGTGATGATACGATTTGCAAACGAGATACAATACCGTATGGATCACAAGCCCAAAGAGAAAGATAAACAAAAGCAATATGGAACACAAAGCACCAAACCCTACCCTCTTCCATACTTTCAAAGAGCTTCCATGCACAACAAACAACTCGAATACGAATTTTATGATAAAATATGACAAACCCAACAAAAAGGAAACTGAAATAGCCACTATTTGGTTTCCCTTGATCAGATTCTTGCTCTTTGTCATAGCTTGAAACCCGTATGAACTCTCAAGAACCGAGACCACGCTTGCTAGTTGCCAACAAACGGTCATGTACACCGATCCAATGAAGTATACAATCAAGAGCACATAAACAAGGATGATCCCCAAAGGATGAGGAAGCAAAATTAAAGAAGATACTATGATCAATATGGCTAAGAAGTTGTAAACAAAAAAGGCTGCAAATACGCATAATAAGGTGATAATGAGTTTTTTCCAAACTTTTGGGACGACGCTCATGACAGTCTTAAAAGTCAACTCGCGTCCTGTGTAGATAGATGCAATCGTGTAGACGACTGCAGCTGTGGATAGAAGGGATAAGATGAGAAAGATAGCGATGTACACGACCTTGAAGAGCAAAAAGGTAATCAATTCGGATGAGAGCGTGTTAGATAGATTGGTGTATCTTTTTGTACCGGGACGTGTGAAATGCTTTTCGAATTCTGTATGTTCGATGTGTTGAAATAGTGAATTCGAGATCTCGAGATGTGCTAGGAAGATGAAGGTTAGAGGAAGGATGAGGGTTAGGGTGATTTGGGTGAAGATGTTTCTCCATGAGATGATGATTTTGTAGCTTTCTTTGAAGATGCCAAAGAGGCCTAAAAATTGCATTTGCTCTTGTTCTCTATCCATTTTTCACTGAATAATGAGAGTGGGGAGTGCAAATGATCCAAGTGGTCTTTAATAATCTAACCATGAGGTTGACTTTTGACTTGGACTTTTCAGCAATTGCAATGCACCTTCTCATTTTATCATATATTCATTCATATTTACAAGATGTGCCACTTGCTCCTTTTATTTTTTTTCTCAAACCAATAATGTTAGAATCATATTAAAAGAAAAAAACATTGATTAACCAATAATGTTAAGAATCATATTAAAAAACCATTGATTAACAAAACAATTCGATTATTCCTTTTTAGAAAAAGAAATTATTATTATTATTATTATTATTATTATTATTATTATTATTATATGAGAAGTAAAATTATTATATGATAAGTAAATTCCCATACAAATCATAATATTATTTGCACATAGTTCAATTTTTAAAATATGGTATGGAACTTATGCAAAGAATGAACATCTATAAAGAACTAGTGTTCAAACAATTTTTGTCAAACCAAATGAGTCAAAGTATTTTATATTTTATTGGAGATAATTATAAAAGTGTGTCATATTTTGATATAAAAGTTACGGTATTAAATGACCTAAATGTCCTTGTTGGATAGTGTTGTAATTTAATCGCAATCGAAGGGTATATGAGACGTGTACGCGGGGTTGATAAGGTCGTACACGACAACGACTTAGAATGAAGCTTTGAATTAGTCTTCATCCCACCATACGGTGACAACTTAGTATCATTATTATTTTTCATTACATGTTTTAAAATATAAACCCAACTGATATTTAGGATCTGTGCTTTACGGTAATACTGTTAAACTGAACAAAAGGTAGACGTAAAAATATTGAACCACACACGCGTGTTATGACGTGTTAACTTGCAAAATTTGGATCGAAATTTAGAACGTAGAAAAAATTAACTAAGTGGTTTAAATGGTTTAGTTGATATTTAATTATATGTACTACTCCCGTCCCATTAAAAGTGTCTTATTTTGAATTTTCAAAGTCTTTATTTATAAACTTTGACCTTAAATAATTTTGTTTGTGTTAGATAATAGTTGATGAAAGTTATATGATTTGATTGTGTTTTACAAGTGTTTTTATCGGGTTAATTTTCATCAAGTTTTATATAACACAAAAAATATATAATTAAACTCTTTAATGGGACGGGGGGAGTAACATATTAGTTTGAATATTGGGCTTCCCTTTTTATCTTGTTTGTGGATATAATGAAAATGAGTTAAGAGATATTAGGATGGGTTGAAGAATTTAATTTGATTCTCTGATGTTAAGAGTTAAGACCTAAACTGCTAAGAAGAAAGCATCGTTAGCCAAGGGCGGAGTTTTACTTGGGCCCAGGTTGTCTCTACCGATTTCTTTCTCGTATTGCTAATTTTACCGAAAAATTTTTAATACTTTTTTTAGTGTAAAATATTGGATTTTTAAGAGTACAACCCCCACTGATTTGGAATTGAAAGTCTGGCCCCACCGAGTTTTCTTTCAAGCTCCGCCACTGTCGTTAGCCTCGCTCATGAGGGGAACTCTTATGAACTAATGTGAGAATAATAATGGGTTAAGATAGCGAAAGTGAGTGTTGTAATTGATGTTAAGTGAAATAAGTATGAGATGAACAAAATGCATCATTTAAATTTTAATGATTGCCTCGCTTCGATCAACTATCGCTACTTCTCATCACAGGGACATACATATTAACTTCTCGAAGGATTACACTCAAGCAAGTTAGCACTCGACTGGGAAGGTCCTAGTCGTTCTTTCGTCCATCTAGCTTCTATGCGAAGGTCGGTCAACGTGGTCCATTGTACCACATATGTCATTATGTCTCATGTTTATATCAAATACACGCTACAACATAATATTAATAATTTTTAAGATTGAGAAAACAAATGATTTATTTTGTTACAACAACTATATACAAGAGAAGAAAAATGTAACTTAAACCATAAATGGGTGTATTATGAATGTAAGGAGTCACAACATGATCATATAAATTTGATATAACCAAACTCAAACTTGATATTGCTCTAGTTGAATATCTTTCCCACTCAAAGGTGCATACTCGCCTAGATAACTTTCGAGATGATTCGACAAATCTCCTTTATCGATGTTTTCATGATGATACGATTTGCAAACGAGATACAATATCGTATGGATTACGAGCTCAAAGAGATTAACAATCAAAAGCAATATGAAACACAAAGCACCTAACCCTACCCTCTTCCATACTTCCAATGATCCATGCACCACAAGCAATTCAAATAGTATGTTTATGAGAATAAATGACAAACTCAACAAAAATAAAATTGTAATAGCCACCATTTTGTTTCCCTTAATCAGATTGTTGCTCTTTGCCATAGCACTAAACCCATATGAACTCTCAAGAACCGAGACCACGCTTGCTAGTTGCCAACAAACGATCATGTAGAGCGATCCCACAACGTAAATGATTAAGAGTATGAAGAACAGGATGGTACCAAACGGGTAAGGAACCAAAAACTCGCAAATAAACATGAAAAGTATGGCGAAGAAGTTGTATATAAAAAAGGCCGTAAATTTGCACAAAAAGGTGACAATGAGTTTTTTCCAAACTTTTGGGACGACACTCATGACTTTCTTAAAAGTCAACTCACGTCCTGTGTACACAGATGCAATTGTGTAGACAATTGCAGCTGTTGATAGTAAAGATAAGATGAGAAAGACAACAATGTACGTAACCTTGAATAGTATAAAGGTTATCCATTCTGATGAGATCTTGTCAGAAAGATTGTCGTACCTTTTTGTAAAACGTTGCGTGTCTTCCTTTTCAAATTCGGTATGTTCGATATCTTGAACTAGCAAATTTGAAATCTCGATTTGTGCTAGGAAGATGAAAGTTAGAGGAAGGATGAGGGTTAGGGTGATTTGAGTAAAGATTTTTCTCCATGAGATGATTGTTTTGTAGCTTTCTTTGAAGATGCCAAAAAGGCCTAAAAATTGCATTTGCTCTTGTTCTCTATCCATTCTTAAACGATTAATGAAAGTGGGAGTGCAAATGATTCAAGTGGATTTTTATAGTGTTACCAATAGGTTGACTTTGACTTTCCACCAACTTATATAGTACATATATACCATTTAATTTCATCTTAATTTCCAGATGTGTCACTAGCTATCTTTATTCTCTTTCAAAACAATAATATTAAGAATCATATTAAAAAAAAAAAGTAAAATGTCATTTTTATTCCTATTTGACTTTCTTCCTTGAGGGTTATTTTTTAAGGGACGAAAGTCGCAATAAATTGTCAACTTCAAGGATGAGAATGACAAAATAAAAACAAAAAGGCGAAGAACGTCAATATATAAAAAAAAGTTATTTTGAATGAAACATGCAAATATGACCAAACCACATGAACGATTTTGACATTTTACTCTATTAAAAAGAAAAGACAATTCTAGTTTTTTTTCTTTCTAGAAAGATAAAATATAATGATTATAGCACAACTTTAAACCAGATTCTAATCCATTGTTGATTTTTCTATAACTAAAAAAAATTACATCGGTTTCCATGGGTAAAGTTATTCTATAAAATCTCTTAGAAATAAAAAGTGTATAAAGACACAATGTATCGCAAAATATAACACAATACCGAAGAAAAAAACACAATGAGTCAGAAAAATGACACGATGACGCAAATATAAAAAACACATAACGATAAATAAAAACACAGAATGGAATAAACATAAAGTCTAAAATCTACAAACTAAACATTTAAAAACAAAAACCTAAAATCTTACGTCGTAGAGTTTGATGAGACGGTTCCAATGCCGCTTGAATAAGGTCAAACGGAGTCTATTTGATGCCCTTCTTACGACTTCTTATCTAAACAGTCCTTGTTGGATGGTGTTGTAATTTTATTGAAATCCGAGGGTATGACATCTAAGCAGGGTTGAAAAGGTCGTACACCCCACGATCCAGAACGAAACTTCGAATTAATTTACTAAAGTCTTCGTGCCACCATACGTTGACAACATAATACCATTATTAATTTATTTTTAAATATAAACTCATCATTAACTCAACCATTTGAAATCGCTTGCTTATTTTTCTCAAATACAAAAATGATAATTTCTTATCAAGGGATAATATAACACAGTTTGAATATCGGGTTTCACTTGTTGTCTCATCTTTATACCAGATACATTTTATTCTACAACACAACATTAAGAGTTAACTACTATTTTCGTTCCTGTGGTTTATCCAATTATGTCAGTCTAGGACAAATTTTAAATTTGTATCATTTCCGTCTCTGACATTCTTGAAACATGTCAGTCTATTCCAAAAAGTTAACAATCGTTAACTTTGACTGTTAATTGAGGGGTAAAGGCTAAAGAGTTTTTATTTAAGTATTTCAAATTTTCACGGTCGTTAACTTTGGCTACTAAACACAAAATAATTAATTTTAAAAAGAAAACAAAAAATGGAAATTACCTTTTTACCCCTCATTTAACACTCAAAGTAACGACCGCTAAATTTGGATTAAACTGGCATGTTTCAAGAATGTTAGGGACGGAAATGGTACAAATTTGAAATTTTGCCTAAACATGTATAATTGGACAAACCACGTGGAAATGGAACAAACATGAATTGTGAAAATAGGTGCCGGCATGGGTCAGTTCGCATATGCCATAAAACCAAACATATTAACATTGGCTCGGTTTTGGATTTTCATAATTGATCATTTTTTTTATTTACGGTTTGGTTAACTCGATTAACCTGCTTTTCCGCTTTGGACATGAGTCGATTCAAGTCAGGTTAGTTTCAACTAATAAAGTTAACTGTATTTTGGGACAATAAGTGATCATTTTTATTATAAGCAGAATAAGCGACAACTAATATGTTATTTATAAATTATTTATAAAAAGTGATAAAAAATATATATGAAGTTTGGTTTTGGTGTCGGTTCATTCGGTTATTAATTATAAAACATATAACCATGATCGAACTATGCATTTCTCTACTAGTTTAGTATTTTACTTATGTTAATTATTCAATTTTTCTGCTCACCCCGAGAAAAGAAGTAGAGCAGCGTATCTCATCTCCTAAAATAATTTTAAAATTTGTAAGAAAAAAAAAAGTTTCACATAATTCATCAATACAGATAAATGTAAAAGAAAGTAACAACATTATTTATATTTATACATATTAAAACCAACTTCTCATGAACAGTAATCAACTATTTTTATAATATTATTAATACTTTTAGTTATTTTATTATTTTATTACTTAATTGATTTATATGATTTTTATTATATATACTTAATTTATTATTTTTAAACTCTACAAAAATAATTAGATTTTGGAACCAAATAATATAACTTAAAGCGTTAAGTTTATAGGGGTAAAGTGGTGGTGAGTCGACAACGGTGATTTAAGTAAACAGTGGTGGTGACGAAGAAACTCCATGTGCTGTGGAGACACAAATGGTATAACGATATAACATTGGTACATGTACCGATATTCATTTTTAATAATTTTTTATGGATATAAAACACATGTTGATATATAATTTTTTACCGATATATCTCTTTCGGTTGCTATACCGTTTGTCGGTACCGTAACACACTGAATAGATACTGACCGAAAACCCAATGAATTGAATCGATACTAAAGGAACCCAACCAATACCGACCGAGTTCCCACCGCCTAGCGAACCGATACAGATCGAATACCTGCCGCATCGCGCAGGGAGAATCACACTAGTTTACATTTAAATCGATGTAATTTGCACTAAGTCTAGTAAAAAAATCATTTAAAAAAATTAATATGAATACTTTTAGCAGGTATATTTGAAAAATTAGTTGGAATTTAGCATTTAGCAACATCCAAACATAACATGTGTGGAAAATATGTACTTGAATTTTGGTTAGGATGTATGGTGGGCCGGCCCACCTTTATGTTAAAACAGGCTACCTTTTTAGGCCCTCAAAATTTCAAAACCCATTTAAAAAAAATGAAGTAGATAGTATAGTAAGGGTACTAGAGGGACCCTTTGGGTTGCTAGGGTAATACAACTACACTAGAGGTGCACAAAATAACCGGTTTATTAACCGAAACCGTAACCGATTAATAACTGATCGAGGAATAACCAGTTAGTGGTTATTTTTAACCGTATGTTAGTAACCGGTTATTGATATTCAGTATCGGAACCGGCTTTTAACTGGCAGACCGGGTATCCAAATCTATGTTTAAACAAAAATGTATGAAAAAAAAAACTATTGAGTTTCAACAAGAAACATCATTGTCATCACTCATCTAGAACATTAATATCAAGATTATAATAGTCACTTTCTTGACACTAGTGTTTCTAAATCATGTTCATTAACTTTATAATCCAAAATTCATACATAACGTTTTAAACGATCTGCAATATCGCATTGCTTTATAACAAATAGACCGTCTATATTATCAACTGTATGTAATCGCGTCTATACAACCCTGAAAGAATCGGCTATTTTCTTCAAGTCCTGATTGTGTCTCTTCCACTGCAAACCTACAAACATCGAAACATTCATGTTACATTTCAGATTTCATAACTTCATATGCATACATTCGAACAACAACTGTGAAGACAATTATGGGTTCGTTACCATTTGCAAGTACACTAAACAGGTAAAGACGGTTTCCAGCAGCAGTTGCTGTGATCAAACAGTGCGGTGGCTCTAACTCGAACTGATAATACTTTCTTCCATAATATTCTTTAACTTCGCTATTGACCACTTTACCCTCTACATTCTCTCCGATTACCTCTGGCCCAAACGCGTTAATCACTTTTTCTGGAGGCCCGATTTTTTCTATCCGTGCATCATCTTCTAGATCTGTTTATGAGAATATATAATGGTATCTTTAGTTGAATAACAGGAATCTTGAACTACTGGTTTTGTTAAATGATAGACTCACAATCTGCAAATCTTAAGACGGGTGCAACGATGACAAAAAGTCTTCCTTCGCTTGTGTTACTAAATCTTAGATCGATCTCTGTTCCTCCGAGATCAGCAATTGATACCGGTGTCTGAAAAAAACATGATAAAAGAGTATAAATTATAGGTGGCATAATGTATATAATATATCGAGCCGGGGCTCTCATTGGAAGCAGCCTCTCTATTCCTACGGGGTAGAGGTAAGGCTGTCTACATCTTACCCTCCTCAGACCCTACCTTAGCTGTGTTATTGGTGGGATTTACCGAGTATAATGATGATGATGATGATGAATAATGTATATAATATAGTATCCCATTGAAAAAATGTTACCAAAATATTAATCTATATTTTTTTTTCAAATAAAACCTATTCAGGAGGTTGCAATCGTTCAAATCATGGTTGTAAAAATCACGGCTAGCCTCTGACTAGTCACCGATTAACCGCTATTCCTCGGTTCACCGAGTAATTTTCATCTAATCAGCCAATTAATCGCTAGGTGGTCAACAGTGGTCAAATCCGGTCCTAGTCGGCCAAAAATCAGTGGAAATCTAGTGATTCCGGCCAAATTTTGGCCAAAACCTGTAAATTTCGGCAATGAATCCTATATACTTCAAAATATGGGTCGAAGAAGGTGTTAAAACATGTCTACTTAAAAAAATACATATAAAAATGTGTGTATATGCATATAAAATCTAAAATTAGATATAAAATCTCAATCCGATTAATCGCTAGTTGGTACCCCACCGGCTGACTATCGCCTAGCGATTCTTCCAACACTAGTTCAGATACACTATAGTCAATTTTCAAACCATTGTTCATAACTTTTTTTTCTTATTTTATAATCTATTCTATTAGACATAAAAAAACTTAACTAATATCAGTTATTTTTAAGCAAATAGGTTGATAATATAAACAAGTTTTTGGAATACAGTATTACCTCTTCCCAACCATCAGGTACTTGAAAGATATACGGGATAATAGGACTCCACCCGACACCATGTCCTCCTGATTTCTCATCCGGTCTCCTATAAGTCCTCCAACCTGTCTGATTATCGTTTTAACCTCGTGAAGATGACGAATGAAAAAACGGATAAAACAATTACATGTCATTGTGCTTGTTTAAGGAGCGTTTACGATTGTTGTTTATTTAAACAACTTATCTGCTTATTGCAAAAAAAATTTAAAGCAGAGAAACATTTTCAGTAAGCGGTTTCAGTTAAATTTACATTTATAGCAATAATCAGCTATGTTTGCAGATATTTCTTTCCAATTATCCCAATTTGGTAACTATAACATACATAATTAAACAATCACGATAATCGCATCAGGCGCGCATAATGCGTGATGCACTTGATGCAATTCCATTATGCGCATGTGATGCAATCTAATGCAATGAGACAGGTTGCGGGCTGACGTTGTGCCTTATGCAGTTGACCAGTATTTGACACATCGATTGCAATGGGTCCGAATTTTCAAATCTGACTGGGTATTTGAACAAATTAGATCATCTATTGTTTTAGAGTTAAAAACTTAACAATTCAAAATATTAACTAATTATATTTCTTAGTAATTTTTAATAATGAACGCCTCACATACATGATGCACGTGCCTAGCATATTGGCTTTTGGGATCAAAATGCAACGAAGCGCCTAGGGCTGCAAATGAACCGAACGGACACGAACAAGACCTTGTTCGTGTTCGTCTGTTAAGAAATATATGTGTTCACAAATTGAACATGAACACTTACCGAACGAGATTTTACGTTCGTGTTCGTTCGTTAAGGAAATGAACTTGTTCGTGTTCGTCTGTTTTTGTTTGTTATTTTTTGGAACAAACGTTGATGAACACAAATAGTAAGCACTAACTAATGTCCATGAACACAAATGAAAACAAACAAACACAAACAAACGTTCATGAACATAATATATAATACACCGACACTTATTTTTTTTTTAATTTTTTTTAAATATAAATTATTATTTTTTTAGTTGCAAGTGTGATTCATTTATCATTAAAAACCCAAAGTAACAAATTACAAACAAGTGGTAGGTAAACGGGCAACAAGCTGTGCCGCAACCCCCTTTTGAATTGCAAAACCAATCCTACTAAAGACGAAACGACACTTATTAAATATTTTATTTGTCAAAGTTTTGAAACATTTAAATAAAATATACAAACTAAAAACACTAATGAACCATTGAACACAAACGAACAATAACATGTTACCGAACATTCACGAACATAAATGAACGATCGCGATCTTTGTTCATCCATCCATTTAACTAAACGAACGGAATTTCTTGTTCGTGTTCGTTTGTTTAATAAACGAACAAACATAAACGAACTTCCCTCCGAACTGTTCACCTAACGTTTGATTCGTTTGCAGCCTATGCCTAGCATCTTTATAAACCAAGTAATCTACATAATCATTATATCATAATTTGGTAATTTCACATTTACAACAACCAACCTTGTTCATTAGGTTCAGATAAGCCCGGAATCCGACCGGCTAAAAGTCCCTGTTTAACAACAGCCAATCCATCTTTTGGAAACCCAAACAAAGTTGCTGAAGAAACCAATGAAACCCCAGACACAAGTGCAGTTCTTCTCCCCAAAACCTTAACATTTTCTTCTGAATCTGCATCAATCTTTGTTGCAGCAATAACAGAATGTGTTGTATGAACCTTTTGCTTGTTGGGTTTTAAACAAAACCCAAAATTTGCAAATCCAATTGTTCCCATTTGTGTTCTAAGATCTTTAATGGCTGATGATTGAGTTAGATGAAATGTTGTGAGAGAAGATTTGAGGGTGTGTTTTAGTTGTGTTGTTTTGTACTTCTGTTTTTTGTTGATTAAGGTACAATGTTTTATGCATAATGTATTAAGTTATTTTAGTTTTTATGGTTTTGTTGTGTTTGAATTTTGCAAGGTTGAAATTCATTTATCTGTAAAAGAGATTGATCTGGCTAGGAATTGGCCACGTGTTTGATTCTGGTTGGATGCCAGATTGCTAAGAAAGAACTAGAGTCTTGGTTAAGTGTTCAATAATTAAATTGTGGCTATAAACATCAATTTTGGAAAACATAAAAAGAATTGTGTAAGAATTATACCATATTTGAGTCACTAAATATAATACAAAAAACCCTAGGACTTGTCTCAGTGGTTATGCAATGAAGGGTTAAGGCTTGGGACCTTATGGTCTTAAGTTTGAATCTTGGAGCACATCCGAGTTCTGACTTTTGTGGAGGATGCAACTGCCGAGGATGCCGGTGGGCTCTGATGCCAAGCGTGAGCCCAGTTAAGACAACATAGTCTTGTGCCAGAGTGGGGTGGAGGGCCTGCTAAGCGGGTGCGACACCTATCGTCTGTTGTAGAATATCGCCGTTCAAAAAAAAATATAATACAAAAAGAATCATGGCCCTTTTATTAATAAATTAGCAGGATTCAACCAGCGCATTGTTACAGGGATGTGATAGAAATTCGAGCGGTGTGGATTTGGTTTGTTATGGTACCGACACATACTACAGAAAGTAAAGAAGAAAAAAAGTTATAACATACCCAAAACAATATCTACACATGTTTGATTCATTGTAAACACCGATATTTATAATCTAAGCGTTGCGGCGGGGATATTCAAATTTGTAAGGCTCGGTTTCTAGGACTACAAAATATAAGTTTATTTACAATGGTTTCACTATATAAAGTTGCATGATGTAACTCAAAAAATAAAGTCGTGTTTTATCGATCGAAAACCATAAAAAAGAGTAAAAACCATAAAAAAGAGTATTGATACTTGATGAAACAGTGGTTAACCAAGAGAGGTTAATTCACTGGTCTCGTCAAATAGGGTTAATCCCTTCTTTCCGAGGATCGGTGGCTGGATCGTCCGCTGATCTGTCTCCTGCACAAGGGAAACACACCATGACTCGTAACAAGGAGGAAGGGGTGGGGGGTGCTCCTTGTTACCACTCTCCGGCGTGAGAATCAGTAATTTGCTTGTGAAGCAAAGTGTGTGATAGTAGTAGCAGTGAGAGAGTTGATAAGCGATACCTCAAACCTGGTCTGGGATGTGTATTTATAGCCGAGGAGTGAAAGAGGGTAATTGAGTGGCTAGACTGACAACGCGCAGCCCCTATGCAGGTGTGTTAGGCTTGTCGGTTGTGGAGGTGAAGCTACGTCCTACTGCGGTGTCAGTTTGTTGCTTACGTGTGGGCTGACAGGCGACTGTCATTGGCGCCACTTGCTCTGTGGTGTCAGTCCCACTTGCCTCGTGGGCAGGATACGGTGCCATGCCGCATCGCTGCTCGCGGTAACTACTGTTGTTTCCGCGTCCTTGCTCTGGCCAAGACATGTGCGGGATGCGGTGCTAGGCCGCATCGCCACTTGTGGTGACTGTTGCTGTTGTCCAGATCCCTTATCGTGACGAAAATGTTCACAGGATGCGGTGCCAGACCGCATCACTATGTGTAACACCCATTTTCATACACAAGGTAAGTCTTCTCATCACTTGACAAATTGGATTCAACCGCTGTGTTCGCGCGTGCCCGCATGGACACATATAAGTTCTTGCCGGTGGGGGTTTTTGATAAGGGTAATGGTCACTCGCGGCCATGTTGATGTGAGATCTAGGACCATACCCCTTCAATACTAGTTCCTATAACATCTTATTCTAAAAAAAAAAAACTAACGAGCATGAGAATAGAACTATTGGTTTTAAAGTGTATATTACTTAAATTATATGGGCTAGATTGAAACTTTATAAAAACTACACAAAACAACATAACCAAAAAAAACTACACAAAACAACAAAACCAACATAGCATATTTATATTTATATTTATAATATAATATAATTAATGAAGAAATAAGACAAATTAGATTAAAATAATCTCAACTTTTTCAATTTGGCCGATAACAATTTCAACTCACTTATTTGCCGATAATAATATGAACTGATCCACTTTTGGTCGATAATAGTCCGCCGTTAAAAATAGCTTAACGAAGTTAAGTTTTTTTTTTCCGAATTACAAACCGATGTTTTAGGGATTTTGATCAGAACAAGAATACGAGTCGATTTGTGTAAAACTTACCTTGAAACGGTGCTCCAAACGGCTTGATTTTTGTTAATTGAAAGTTTAAACACCCGAATTGAAGCACCTTTTTCATCGTTTGGGACAATATTTCGAGGTAAATTTTACATCAATAAACTCAAAACCTAGTTCTAAACAAAAGCCCTAAAACATCGATTTGTAATTCGGAAAAAAAAAAACTTAACTCCGTTAAGCTATTTTTTACGCAAGCTATTATCTACCAAAAGTGGACCAGTTCGGTAACTGAGTTTGGATTATTGTCGGCAAATAACTAAGTTTGGATTATTATCGGCCAAATTAAGAAAATTGAGATTATTTAAATCCAATTTGCCAATAAATAAATGTTAAGAAGGATGAAAATCATAAGCAAGCAGTTTATGATACCACAAACCAATAAAACTAACACTATTCAATAAATTTTTTAAATCAAATTTAATTTAATGTGCCAAAAATATTACAACTTGTGTACTATATAATTTATACCCATTAACAAAGCATCAACAACAAGAAAGTGAAGCATAATGTTAAGGCAAAGGCATGGGTGGTTTCCATTTATAAAATTCAACCAAGTCTCTATTAACAATAGATCCATTATGCAACCAAAATGTTTCAGGTGAATGATGAAATCGCCGTGTTTTCCTTTGTAATTCCCACAATATCGCGCTAAATGCAGAACAGGGTTCTGAATCGGGACCATAGACCCATAAGCATCGTATCTTTCTGCCACGAGCTATCATTTCCTCTATGCGTTTATCTGTACATATTATAACCAAAAGGGTTAATTACATTAAAATGTAATGTGTGTCGAATTGACCCGATGCACCTTTTGTCCAAAACTTTACTTTATCAATAAAGTGAATTAACCAATTAACTTGAATGCTGAAAAACGAACCTGGTATGGACTCTAAATACTCCAAAAGTTGAGTACCAATTCTTGAAGATGGCCATTTAATTGATATTTGGGAATAATCTACAACATTCTGAAATGGTAACTCCGCATGATCTGATAAAAGCACGGGAACACACTCCTGTTTGCATGAAATTTTGGTGCAGACAATGAGCCATTTTGTGAATGCAATAAAACACACGTCACACGTACATACAAGGGTGGATTCAAACAAGAGCCACTATATATTTAGGAACCAAATATATTCACATGTGAATATGTATATGTTCCTAAATATATTTGGTGGTTTCTATATATCTCACCCCTATATACGCTGCAAACGAACCCAACGAAGTTAAGGAAATAAATGTGTTCACAAACTGTTCATGAACACTTACCAAACGAGATTTTTTGTTTGTGTTCGTTCATTAACGAAATCAACGTGCTCGTGTTTGTTTGTGTTCGTTCGTTAATTTTAGGTAATGAACACAAACGAACGTTCATGAACACAAACGTGAACATAAACAATAACAAACGAACATGTATTAAATTTTGTAGGTACATATGTATGAATATATATTATGTAATATACAATACACTGATTGTTATTAAATATTTAATCAGTGAGAATTTTGAAGTATTTAAATAAAAATACAATATTTTAAAACCCTAATTAACTATCAACACAAACAAACACAAAGGAGCATAAACGAACGAACATAAATGAACGAAATTTCTTGTTCGTGTTCGTTCCTTTATTAAACAAACTAACACAGACGAACTTCCCGCCGAACGGTTCAGGAATTGTTTGTTGAACGTTTGCTTCGTTTGCAGCCTACGGGTGAGTTCAAATGAGAAACACCAGATAGTTAGGAACTAAAGTGGTTCCTTTGGTTTCTAATTATTTAACGGTTCTCGTTTGAACCTCCCTCTATATATGTGTGTAAATATATAGATAGAAAGGGAGAGAGAGAGAGGGACCACAAAAAAGGACTCGTAAAAGCGAAGGGTCCAAGATGACTCGCCACGTGGAGCCAAACAGAATTTAGCATTGCGTAGATGTAGAAAGTAATCAGTTTTTCCCAATTTTTCGGGCCCGCTAAACTTCAATTCTGGAGATTCCAACTGTCAACAAAACAAACATAAACATAACATGTTAATAACATAAACATATAACAGAGTCATTGAGTTTCATTTTATGCTTCATCACATAACAAGTATATGTTAAAAGTTGAGGTGGCAAAATTACATAATAATATTTTTATTATTAATCAATACCTTATCTGGGAATTGTTTAGCGAGATCTATTAACTGAAGGCGTCCAATCTTTCCTTGTGCACGGCCCAAGTAATTAGCCAAATATTTCCGCTTTGATAACGGCAACGGATCTACAAGCCGAATTCCGTTAGTTGTCATACCATCATCAACATTCCCAGGGATAATTATGTCTTTCCATGTATTAAATGCACTCGTGTCCCGCTTATCTGTTCGGTCCCCCTGTAACAAGATGTAACCGGAACATACACATGCAACTCAAAAAGACGAAAACAGAAAATCATCGCAACTTTATACATATCCTTAAGGTTCAAAAGTTCATACATATCTTTCTTAGTGTCATATTTACCCTTTTAAAATATAAAAAAAAATACACAAGTTACTCAAAAAAACTGTTATAATAACAGACCGGTTCACTAAATAATGAAGAAAACGTTATGCAGTGAGATGACTCGATGCAATGACGTTTTTGTATTTGTTCATTCAGTGTAACAGACTTCCAACATAACTGATTTTATTTAGAGTTAAATGCCATTTTCATCCTTAAGGTTTGGATTAGTTTTGCGACTTTCGTCCAAAGGTTTATTTTTCCACATCTGGATCCAAAAGGTTTGAAATCTTGCCATTTTCATCCGGCTCGTTAACTCCATCCATTTTCCGCATCTGGATCCAAAAGGTTTCAAATCTTGCCAATTTCATCCGGCTCGTTAACTCCATCCATTTTTCTCCATTAAGTCAATGGGTATTTCTGTCTTTTTTGTTAACTTAAAGAGCAATTCGGTTTTTTCAGGGGTACTCGGTCTTTTTACATAAAGTGATTTTATTTAGAGTTAAATGACATTTTCATCCTTAAGGTTTGGATTAGTTTTGCGACTTTCGTCCAAAGGTTTATTTTTCCACATCTGGATCCAAAAGGTTTGAAATCTTGCCATTTTCATCCGGCTCGTTAACTCCATCCATTTTCCGCATCCAAAAGGTTTGAAATCTTGCCAATTTCATCTGGCTCGTTAACTCCATCCATTTTTCTCCATTAAGTCAATGGGTATTTCTGTCTTTTTTGTTAACTTAAAGAGCAATTCATTTTTTCAGGGGTGCTCGGTCTTTTTACATAAAGTGAAAAAGACCGAATTGCCCTTTAAGTTAACAAAAAAGACGGAAATACCCTTGACTTAACGGAGAAAAATGAATGGAGTTAAAGAGTCGAATGAAAACGGCAAGATTTCAAACCTTTTGGATCCAGATGCGGAAAAGTAAACCTTGGACGAAAGTCGCAAAACTGACCAAACCTCGGGGACGAAAATGGCATTTTACCTTTTTATTTAATATGAAATGGATCTATATATATTTTTTAGTGTTTTGAAAGGATAAATATGAAGTATAAAAGGATATACATAATTGATCGTTTAAAAGGATACACAAAAAAATGAACTTTGTGCAAGCGTTACTTTCAATTCATTTACATTTATGCATTAGGAGGGAAAGAGCACTAGCCTCAGGAGTTAGAATTATCGAACGGTTTATATAAGTGGCCCATGATTTAAATAAGTGGGCCCCTGCGCCACTGCCATGCAGTACAAGTTGTTAGTAACAATATAAATAGTAAAAATGGTAAAGCTTAGTTATAAAAAGTAAGCAATCACACCTTGGAAAGACAAATATGTGGTCACGACCACCTGATAATCTGAAATACGGCATTTGGCTTAAGACCTGAAAGCAATAAGACATGAACAAACTATCAAAAATGATGACATGGAATCAGTCAACCTAATATGAAGTACAATTTACGTAATCAAATTACATAAGACAATAATTACACTGTACCTTCACATAAGCCTGGTTAATCTCTTTATCGTTAAGACCACCCATCATTCGAACACATTTAACATAAGATGGAACAAAAAACAGATCTGCATCCCCTTTGTTGCGTGTACGAAACCTTGATTTAAGAAAAAGTCTGTGTATCTTAACCTACAATTTAATATCAGTGTCATAAGAGAAAAATTAGCATACCTTTAAACAAAAAATAGGCTACAAGAATACAAAGATCATTTATCTGGAAACGGGTTAATTTGGGTTTTTATTCTATTACTTACTGGTTAAGTTGGTAAACTATCAACAATTTAGCTCAAAGGAAATGGGTCAAACAGGGTCTCAAGTTGCCAAATTGCATTCAAATGCTTACAGCTTCTTGAAACAGTTTGTACAGAAATATTGGATTGTTATTTTGATATTATAGGTTTGTAATCATTTTAGTATATTACATATCTACAACTTTTTTTAACTATTGACAGAAATGTGTTGGCGGGTTGGTCAAACCCAACCCGACCATATTCATATTCAATATATGCCAATGTATTGTATCAAGCTCTGTAAATTGTAACCATTAAGGATTAAGGATGATCCCTATTCTACTTTCTATATCCCTTTAAATATACATCATGGGCAGAAAGTTAGGTCATTTCATGCTAATCGTAACACTGTAGCAATTTACAGAGCTTGATACAATACAATGGCATAAATGCATTATTGACAGAAATTGACACTTGCAGAAATTCATGCACCTGACAGAAATTCACCCACATATAAAAGTCAACTTGTTATAATCTCAGAAAGGTTGAAAGAACATGCAGCCTATGTTATAATCATGTTATAGGCACTGAAGCACAGCCCAGCGCACCATATGCGCTGCGCCCTGAAAGGCATGGTTGCAATCACTCACTGCACGTTCAGAGCATTTTCCGGCCAAAATGGTAAAAAATAAACAACCTTAATAAGAATGATATTAATCTAAAATAGCCTAAACTAGCCTAAAACATGTCTAAAACTCCCCTAAAAATGTTACTTTATACTATGCGTCTAGCTTAAAAAAAGCCCTCGCTTTTTAAGCGCCTAGGCTCCGGTCTAGGCCTATACGCCTTGATTGCGCCTATGCTCCTTGATGACATACCAAGCAGACATCATATATCAAGAAATATAAAAGGTTATTCGTCTTGATCCGAAAAAAATAGCCTTCCATTACAAATTGCAGCATTGGTTTATAAAGTTCCACACTTCTTACATGATTTACATCTGCAGAAATGCCAAGCTTTTCTGAAAGTTTGACATAGTAATGGTATATCACAGTTCAAACCAAAAGACAAACCTTGCACTTCTTGAATAAAAACTAACACAAACTGCAGCCTTATATCCATAAACTAGTTCCTTTACTTTAAAATAAAAGCACTGTACAAGCAAATCAAATCGAGTAACTACAACCTACAAAATTCATCTTCAGAATCAAACATATGAATATGTTTACCTTACAACTTCTAACTTTCCAAATCTCATTACCAAAATGATAAATCATAAACACAAATCATAACAACTTTAATCTAATTATCCTATGTAGTTAATATCCCGATATATCAACCGATATATCAGTGATATATCAGTTATCAGCCCCCTGCCGAGATAGCGATACAAAATATTGGTTAGAATATCGGTACCGATAATATCAGCGATATGCCGATATTGTCCGATATTTGACCGATATAGGACCGATATTTGATCGATAAATCACCGATTTTCCCGATATCAGTACCATTCTAATTTCTACCATTCACTTTTCTTCTTATTGCTGATATTAGTGTTTTAAGTCTTAATTTCTTACTTGTTACAATTATTAGTGTTAAATTGCTAAATATATAAATTTAACATGATATTAAAATTACGATATCCCACCGTGATAACCGATATCTCAAATATCGGTCCTTGACCGATATCCGATATTTTACCGCATTTAACTACTTAGTAATTATCACAACCTAAACAATCAGCAACATAATCATCCAATCAATCGACTTCAACACGATGAAAACAACCAACTTATCGAATCTATAAACTCAAGTAAACTCAAATCTCATAACCAAAATAACAAATCACAATAACTTTAACCTAAACACCTTCAGCAACACAAACAAATCAAAACAAAACGACGACGTATCGAATCTATAAACTTAAATTAACTCAAAATACAAAATCAGACTACCTGAGTGCCCCATTGGCCTTTGAGACACGCTTCCGGCGTTATCCTACCGTCACGTCCGTACAACAGCTCTTTAACGCCGTCAATTTCATTCTCATCGTAAACATAGATCTTGAGATCGATCTCATCACCGTATCCACGGCGGGGCCAGCGTACGGAACCGTCGTCGTTGCCGGAGAACCGAACGACGTCGGATTGGAATTGGTTGAAGTGTGAAGTGGAAGGTGTGAGTGATTGGTCCAACAGTCTGGTGGTGAAGAAGGTGATGGCGATGAGAGCTAGGGCTCCGATCTGGTGTGTGCGAGTGCAGGGAGTGGAAGATGGGGGAGCGAAGAGTCTGCTCTTGATGTTGCTTGTGCTCCCCATTGGTTAAAGAGTGAAAGCAGGTTTAAGTTCGACTGTATGTGGAAGTAAGATTTGGAGGAAGAAAGGTTCTACGACGTCGTTTCGGCTATCTAGTTATAATGAAATTACGAAATTACCCTTGAACTAAATTGTTTTGGAATTTTAGTTATAGAGTTAAGTTCACGTAGAAACAGCCTTATCGTACAAAACGCACGAAATACATGAAAAAACAAAAAAAATGCGGTAACATTTTCGTAGTTATTTGCTCGTAGGGTAATTATCAAAATTACTATACAAACGATCTTGTAGGGTAATTTTGTAAAACGTTCTTGTAGGGTAATTTTGAAACTTGCAGAGTAATTTTGATACACTTGTAGAGTAACTAGTGGTTTCCACCCGCGCTTCGCGGCGGGGCAAACCGAATCCTTCCCTGATGAATACCACCCCCCAAAAGATATAGGTCCCCCCTTCAGGTCGTCAAACGCCGACTTCCCTGGGTTGTCGCCAGAGCACAGCCGTAACTCCACCCTTTCTCTCTGGTTTTGTCAGAGATGGTGGCTGTAATTTGGTACCTGCAATAAGGCATGTATTAGCGGTTTATGTATGGGTGTTTTTTTTTTTTTTTGCTTAATTGCTTGCTTACATGTGGTTTGGTGTGGCGTAAAGTAACCTATACACTTTTTCATATATGAGGTTTTGTATGTAGCATTTTATTTTTGGTGAAATGAGCTTTTTGTCCTTTGAAAACGAATATAATTACCTGGAAGTAGTGGTGGCAAAGTGGGCAAGTTGGATGGGTTTGGGTTAGGATGGGTATAGGTCAGGATGGGTATTTTAAAAAAAAGGTCGGATGGGTAATGGGTCAAGATGGGTTTGGGTTAGGATGGGTTTAGGTTAATATAGGTTTGGGTAAAGATGAGATGAAAAAAATAATTAAATAATTAAAAAAAAAACAAAAATATAAAATTCTAAAAAAAATCAAAAAAATAAAAAAAAAAATCAAAAAAAAATTCTAAAAAATCTTAAAAATTCAAAAAAATTCTAAAAAATACAAAAAATGTTAAAAAAATTTATAAAATAAAAAAAAATTTGTAAAAAAATCTAAAAAGTAAAAAAATTCTAAAAAATTAAAAAAAATTCTAAAATATCCTAAAAATTCCAAGATTTTAGATACAAGGATCTCAACTAGAAAGGGGGAATCCAGTTTGCAACTTGAAACCTTAAGATTAATTTGTTAGATGATCCATATAGATACTTTAAGCTCACTAGTTTGATAAAGTGAGCTTTTGTCACAACACCTGTAAGCAAATTATGAGAAAACTTTAAATGATTTAGGTATTCTCTTAGTGAGTTGATTTCCAGACAAGTCGAGGCTAATAAAATTTTTAAATTTTGAAGGGAATCTAGAACTGAACTTGAAATACCACAACCTCCAATATCTAACGAGATGAGATTACTACTGGACAACTCTTGAAATATTGAGGAAGAATTCATGAAATCATTCACGCCGACATGAAGCAACTCAAGAGAAGTCAGATTGCGGAAGCTAGGAACACGACCATGAAAATCACACCAAGTTAAATCCAATGAAACTAGACTAGTTACACCTCTTGTATCAGTCTTTGTATGCAAAGATAGTCCAGTCTCCCTAATCCTTGCTTTGTTCCGGCTTTGCTCACTAAGATTCACTTTGTTATAATTCTCTTTAGCCTTAAGCATACTAACCAACTTGCGCCTTTTATACCGTTTCCAAGCAGCTTGTATATAAGAAGCAGCCCAAGTCCTCCACTGGTGTGAGTGAACCCGAAACGTATGCCTCAGCAACTGATGTGACTGTCCGCGTAGACAATGGTAGGATGTCGGTTGAACGTGTCCAGCGCCCATGTCAGCAGCTCCTCCCCACAGAAGTCCCCGGGCCCAATCTGGCATTGGTTCCAAAAACCCGTTCGGCCTCCACCTGTGGTGTAGGAGTCTAGCTGACCATGCATAAGAGGTGCATATCAACTCATTTTGCAAACTAAATTGCAATGTTACTAACGGTTAGGTGAAAAATACTAGTGTTAATTAACCCGACATAAACGGATTTGAACATAATGAATCAATTAAAAGAACACAAAACACTACATGTTTCATCAGTTAATCAAATTCACCCAAGTTTACATTTAAAAAATCATGTAATTTTCATACATGCATTTTATCGAACAGGTGATATGCATACATTCAAACTTGATACAGTTTGTGTCCATTTGTTCAGTTCAGTACCAAAATCGAAAGTTTATACAATGATTATCATGAATTCTAGGATCCAATCTCATCATTATTAACATCTTTAATGAATAATGAACATAAAAATTCAATTTCCAAATCACAAACATATAAGTCTTACCACTTCCATGTTCTAGAGATGAACTTAGGGCTGTGGAATACTTCAATCAGATACGAAGAAGAAGCAAACAATTGGAGATGAAGACGAAACTGAACAATTGGAGATGAATACGTGTTACGATTTTTGAACAATCAGCCTATTCGGAGATGAAGATGCGTTCTGATTTCTGAACAAATGAATCGATTCTGGAGTTTGAAACGAATCGTTGATGAGTCCAAACGATTCTGTGAATGAGGCACAGGATAACTAAAGTTTGAAATGAAGTTGGAGTTTTGAACTTGAAGACCTGTTTGTTTTTTTAGGTAATTAACTAATTACCCATCCTGACCCATTGTCAAGTTTCAGCAAACCCATCCTGACCCACGAAATTCCTTTTATAATTTATAAACATACCCAGTTGGACCCATTGGGAAATAATGTACAGCCCATAACAACCCATGGCCTTAAATTAAAAGTCCATTTTAACCCATTTTTAAGTGGGTGGGTTTAAATTGCCAGGTCTACCAGGAAGCCATAAAGCTGCACATTAGAACATAGCAGCCTGATTTCAACCTGATATCGGTTGCAATATGCTTTCCAAAAGTTTATGCCGGTTACTGGATCAACGTAGACAAAACGGAACAATCTCAATTTAAGAAAAACTTTGATGAATAATGACTCACATTTTGTTTGTTCGCCAATTCAAGAAAAACTATGACGAATAATGACTCACATTTTGTTGTTTGCGAAACAACAGTTTATAAGGACCTAGAAGTTTGTAGCATAGGCAGGCATAGATTACCCAGGTTAATGGGTGTTCGTATATGATAAATGAGAGATGTTGATCCACCTGCTACATACTATATATATAGTTTAGGAAATTACTTTTTTATATATATAAAATGGAGTATGCAGAGAATGGAAAATAAAACGCAAAACACATTCCGGGCTTATGTAAGTAATGTGGAACCATGTGACGATTATGCTGTTGATTGTTGTCTATGGATAAACAGGTGAGGTGTATGGGTGTACCTCTAGGTCGACCAGCACATAGCGTGTTTCGTTCTCCCTAAAGGCTGGAATCCACTTGCATACAACGCGTACCTCAACTGCTGATACAGCTCCCTCTGGTCTAAGGGCTGATATGCCTGCGTCTTACATCTTCTGCGACCTGTTTTCAACAGAAACGAAAGAATATTAATAGAGTTTTTTGAGGATAAAAACTTATATTTACTGCTGTTAACATCTTTTCACATATGATTTGTACCCAAACCGACAATACAAGGGTTGTCTACTAAACTTTTTGTACCTCATTAACAGCGGACACCACAACTAAATGAAACTTGCAAAAAACTTTTCATCAAAAACGTCATCCAAACAAAGTACACCAAAATCAAAGCCTAAAACATATGCATACATTCGTCCAAATCAAAGACTATTGCAACCTTAAGTAATAGTATAACCTGTTCGTCCAAATCTAATCCCTCAATATCCATAAAATTGAAACCATTAACAATTTAGTTTATGCCAAACATTCCCAAATCAAATTACAACACTCATCCACTAAATTTATACAGGTTCCAACCACCATATGTACGATCAAGAACTTAAATAACCGAAAATAACACGATTAGCTAATAGCTACCAATGCGACATGTTAGCTACTGGCATAAAATAACACGATTTAGATCTCTGTTGAGCACAAAAAATATATCTAAAACAAAATGTTAATTTCTTGTTTATTACATAGACCCGTTTGCGGTGAACTTTCAAGTAATCATTCTTAATAAGAATGTTCTCAAACTTCTTTCTTTTGTTCTAACTAAATTTAAGACCATATTTTGCTCTAAAACCCAATGTAATCATATTAGATTAAATTCTAACCAAAACCCATATGAAGGCTTCTGTGGAGTTTCTTACGAATCCATATTGTTGAAATCTCATGGCTAATGTTTTAAAGTCCAATAACATCTTTGGTCATGACCATGTCTTAATCAGTAGTCGGTAGCATAGCAATCAAAGTAGCGTGAAGTTATGTCTATGCGTGGCCGTTGCATGTCGCCGGGGAAATCATCTGGATGCTAGATCAGCTGTGGGATACGGTAACCGTTCGGAACCCTAGTTCCAGTTTCCGCCGTCACGGCCGCCGATCGACCTCGTACACCACCTAGACCATGGGAATAGAACCACCGTCTAATGTCACCGACGGCGCGACGCCGTGTCTCCGCCGTAAGGATAAAGGCTCCTGACTCTCTCTCTCTCTCTCTCTCACGCTTTATCGTATTCTCTCTTTGTTTAGTCTCTTCCTTATACCAAGCACATGGCAGAAGCGTAATTAATATTCTGTTTTTGTCCAAAAATTATACTGTTCCTAAGAGCTACGTTAATTGTTATAGGCCTGGTCTATTCGCACACGCTGTTTGTCTTGTCAGTCCTTGTCTGTTGACCATGGCTGTAACACCCTAGATTTTTATACTTGAATTAATTACTAATTTATACCAAAAGATGATATCTTGACATAAGTTTCAAAAAATATATCATATACCTTAGTCATCTAATGACTAGGTTAGAACATACAAGAACTTTTTGTTTTTAAAATTTCCTTAAAACCCTATTACAACCCTTTAATAAATTTAACACATAGCGGAAGCTTCAAAATTCGTGTTCGGTTCTTCAACATAGCTTGTCCATCATCCGTAAGATCCACTTAATCACCTAGGGTCAAAACCATTAAGAACATTAGTTTTGACTTAATTACATAGGACATAGCATAGAATTAAAACATCAATTTAAATAATAAAAAAAAAATATAAATTTCTGTTCCACCGTAAATTACGGCTTTACCGTAATTTACGGTGAGTCTTAAGTCTTCTTGATGCGCCGTAAATCAGGAGCCTTGCACCGTAAACGATTCCCATTCACCGTAAATTACGGTACTACCGTAATTTACGGTAGTACCTGGGATTTCCATGTTTTACTTTGTTAAGTCTTTTACATCAAGACTCCAATCCTGGAAATTCAATTTTCTTCTATGATACTAAACAATAAAATACATCTTGAAATTCTGATATGTTATGTAAGAACCAATTCAACAATCAACCTAACCTAATCAAGAACACTAGTCATGCCTTGCTTAATTATTCGACCCGTTCGGCTTGTCTATGGAATTTCTTCCTTTTTGACAACTACCAACGAGTTCAATCCATCTTTCGACCGAATATTCAATATAGCAATATCATAGCTTTAATTTATAACAACTTATATCTTATACTTCGATTTAACCAAATACATTAATCAAATTTTTACTTAATGTAACGGGTCAAGTTACATACCTTAGCGCACTCCCTTCAACCGTGAGTCTCCACCGGCTTGTCCGCTTGACGTTCCGGTATCTTGTCCTATAGAGTTCAATCCAACACATGTTTAGAACTCTTTTCATATCATCATTCGCATAATACACCGGACATCATGATTATGCGTTTTAACTCGAATTTTCAATTTTTCAAGCCTTCATAGAGGCATTTCAACAAACACTTCATATGCAGAATTTTTATATCTTTAAAATTCAACTTCTTAGCTTGCTAATTAGCTATCTTGACAACAATAGAGCCCTCCTATAGTGTTTTAAGCATCATATCTTTCTGGAATCATTTTCAACAATCAAATTACACTAGAATAGCCTTTCTTAACCCTAGTGTTCATCATCTTCATGTAAAACCCACAACCCACCTTCAAGGTGTTCATGGAACTTTCTGAATTGGGTCATGATTTCTCAAATAGTTAACTAGGTTTTACTTCTAAACACCTAATCAACCTTAATCTAACCAAATGACACACATGCAAGCATCTAATTTCAGTTTTACAAAATCATGAGAATTTCAAGTTGATAGATTTCATCAAATTTCACATACCTTAGAATCCTCTTGTAGTGAGGATTACGATTCTAGGCTCAAAATTCAGTTTGGACCAGATTTGCTCCTTCAATTGTGGATTTTAGTAGAGTTCTAGGGTTGATTCATGGTGGGTGTCGCCCCTGATGTTTTCTGGTCGACCAGGAATTGAAGTGGGGGGTTAAGTTTGGGTTTTGTTTGTTTATTAGACTTTAAATTTCAGTTTTAACAACTTTAACCCCTTCACTTTGATCATTATTGATTTTAGTAAGCTTTAACTCTACTTTATGGTTATTTCTAGTCTTTTAACTAATTAGGTTAAATTTCCTAGTTAGTAAATTCTCGTTTATATAAACCTTACTAATTCCAGTTTAAGGTTTTAAAATTTTCGGGGTGTTACAAGTCCACCCCCCTTAAAAAGGGTTTCGTCCTCGAAACCGCAATACGTACCAAATAAAGTAGGGTGAAGACGTCGCATCTCCTCTTCGGACTCCCATGTAGTGTCCGAACCCTTCCTATGCTCCCATTTGACTTTGACTTGTTCGATTTGTTTATTTCGTAAACGTTTGACCTTTCTGTCTAAAATTTCAACCGGTCTCACCACATAATTTAGACTATTATCCACTTCGATATCATCGTAATGGATATAGGTCGTTTCGTCAGCTAGACACTTTCTTAATTGCGATACGTGAAACGTGCCATGAATCCCACTTAGCTCCTCCGGTAGTTCAAGACGGTAAGCTACCTTGCCAACTCTCCCGATAATTTTAAATGGCCCGATAAACCTTGGGCTTAACTTCCCCTTCTTTCTAAATCTAATAACGCCTTTCCACGGGGACACTTTTAGCATGACCATGTCACCCACTTGAAATTCAATTGGCCTTTTCCTTTTATCTACATACGCCTTTTGCCTGTCTTGAGCCGCTTTCAAGTGTGCTCGAACTTTATCGATCTTTTCGTTCGTGGCTCTTACTATATCTTGATGGGCGAGTTCGCGTGGACCCACTTCACCCCAACAAACCGGGGTTCGACACTTCCTACCGTAAAGCAGTTCGTATGGTGCCATTTTAATACTAGATTGGTAACTGTTGTTATAAGAAAACTCAACTAACGGTAGGTGAACATCCCAACTGCCTCCAAAGTCGATTATACACGCCCGTAACATGTCTCCTAATATTTGTATCGTTCTTTCACTTTGTCCATCCGTTTGAGGATGGTACGCAGTGCTAATGAACAATTTGGTCCCCATTTGTTCTTGGAATTCACGCCAGAATTTCGAAGTAAACCGGGTATCCCTATCGGACACGATGGACACCGGCACTCCATGACGTGCTATGATTTCATTGGTATAGACTTCTGACATCTTTTCTGACGTATAAGTCTCACGAATCGGAATGAAGTGAGCACTTTTCGTCAATCTATCCACCACTACCCATATGGCATCAAAACCACGGTTTGTCCTAGGCAGTTTGGTTAACAGGTCCATTGTAAGATGTTCCCATTTCCAAACCGGAATTTCCAACGGTTGGAGTTTGCCATAGGGTTTCTGATGCTCCGCCTTGACTTGTAAACATGTCAAGCATTTTTCCACATACTTCGCCACATCCCTCTTCATTCCGGGCCACCAATAATTTTGTTTCAAATCATTGTACATCTTGGTCGCACCCGGATGAATTGAATAACGGGATTTATGAGCTTCATCAAGTAGAAGCGCCTTTACTCCACAGGTATGTGGGACCCATATCCTTCCGGATCGAGTCTTTAACCCGTGATTCCCATCCGACAAGTCTTTCAACTGCCCAATTATTCTTTCCTTCTTCCAATTCTCTTCTTTTACTGCTTCTAATTGCGCTTCTCGAATGCGTTCAAGTACACCCGAGGTTACCACGAGTTGCATCGACCTTACTCGTATTGGGAGATAATCCGCTTTTCTGCTTAGAGCATCCGCTACCACGTTTGCCTTTCCGGGGTGATAGTGTATTTCACAATCATAGTCCTTCACCGTTTCCAGCCATCGCCTTTGTCGCATATTTAACTCCTTCTGGTCGAAGAAGTATTTCAAACTCTTGTGGTCGGTGAATATGGTGCATTTTACCCCATACAAGTAATGCCTCCATATTTTTAATGCAAATACTACCGCTGCCAACTCGAGATCGTGCGTGGGGTATTTCTTCTCGTGTATCTTCAATTGTCTCGAGGCATAGGCTATTACCTTGCCCCGTTGCATCAACACGCAACCGAGCCCCGATAATGAAGCATCCGAATAAACCACCATGTCTTCGACTCCGTCCGGCAATGTCAGTACCGGAGCTTGAGTTAGCCTTTCTTTTAGCGTCCGAAACGCTTTTTCTTGATCGACTCCCCAAACAAACTTTGCTTTCTTTTGGGTTAGCTTTGTTAGCGGCGATGCAATCTTGGAGAAATCTTGAATGAATCTCCTATAATATCCAGCAAGCCCCAAAAAGCTTCTAATTTCCGAAGGGTTCTTCGGAGGATTCCATTTTGACACCGCCTCTATCTTTGACGGATCCACCAAAACTCCGTCGGCATTTATGACATGGCCGAGAAATTGTACCTCTCGTAACCAAAAGGCACATTTAGAGAATTTTGCATATAACCTCTCTCGTCTAAGTGTCTCTAACACTTCCTGTAAGTGGTGTGCGTGTTCAGCTTCATTTTTCGAGTACACCAAGATATCATCGATAAACACAATGACCGACTTATCTAACATTGGCTTGCAAACCCGGTTCATGAGGTCCATGAAAGCCGCGGGCGCATTTGTCAGCCCAAACGACATCACGAGAAATTCGTAATGTCCGTATCTTGTGCGAAAAGCCGTCTTCGGCACATCTTCTTCTTTGACCTTTAGTTGGTGATATCCCGACCTAAGGTCAATTTTTGAAAACCAACTCGCGCCTTGAAGTTGGTCAAATAAGTCATCTATCCTCGGGAGCGGGTATCGGTTCTTTACCGTGAGTTTGTTTAACTCCCGATAGTCGATACACATGCGCATGCTCCCGTCCTTCTTTCTCACGAACAACACCGGCGCGCCCCAAGGAGACACACTCGGCCTTATAAATCCCTTGTCAAGCAAATCTTGAATTTGGGACATTAGCTCTTGTAATTCCGACGGTGCAAGTCGGTACGGGGCTTTTGCCACAGGTTTCGCGCCCGGAATCAATTCGATCCCGAACTCTACTTCCCGTTCAGGCGGTATCCCCTGCAAATCTTCCGGAAAAACATCTTCATAATCTCGTACTACCGGTACATCTCCAATCTTCCGTGATTCTTTCTCGGTCTCATTTGCATAAATTATGAATGCCTTGCATCCTCGCTTCATGAGCTTGTGAGCTTTCAACATCGAACATACTATGGGGTTGCCTCGTTTTTCGCCATATATGGTGACGTGTTTTCCGCTCGGAGATGTTAGTTTTATCTCTTTGCGAAAACACACGACCTTTGCATGATATTGAGATAGCCAATCCATCCCCACAACTACTTGAAATTCTCCCATCGACATCGGGATTAGATTTATCAAATATTCTTCATCGTCGATGCTCAGTTTACAATTTTCACATACATCACAAACAATAAAGCTTTTGTTATTACCTATCTCTACTTCTAAAGGCACAGGTAATTTCGTTAGAATAAATGAAGGATGTCGAATAAACCCATATGAAACAAAGGATTTATTCGCACCCGTATCAAATAACACGTGTGCGGGAATTGAATTTACAGCAAATATACCTGAGACCACATCAGGTTCAATCTTCGCTTTTGCGGCAGTTAGTTGGAAAGATCTTGCCTTTGCTTTCGGGGCTTCATCCTTCGATTCTTGCCCATCTTTCTTTCCGACCAGTTCCGGGCACTCCGACTTTTTGTGACCCGTTCGATAACAATTGTAACAAACCGTCACCTTCTCCGGGCATGACATAGCCATATGTCCCTTTTTCTTGCATATGGGACATGGCTTATCCTTGTAACGACATTCGCCCTTATGATTCTTCCCACAAATTTTGCAACCTGATGTACTACCTTTAGCATCTGATTTCTTTGCGGATTCATTCGTTCTTGCTTTCTTAGCAGGGCTTGGACTCACATCTTGTGCCCTTCGTTCACCCCGTTCTATACTCTTCTTCAATTCAATCTCCCTTTCCCGAGCAGCATTGACAATCTCGGTGAGGGTCTCATACTTTGAAGGGGTTATGAATTCCCTATACTCCGCGCTTAGCATATTATGATAATAATAGACCTTTTGCTCTTCATTCGTTATCAAATCATCACAGAACTTCATCTTGTCCATAAACATTCCCGTGATCTTGTCTATGGATTCACCTTTGTGTCTGAGTTGCATGAACTCTTCCTTGATCTTGTTTATGACCGCTTTGGGGCTATGGTGTTTAAGAAACGGCGTCTTAAACTCCTCCCAAGACATGGCCTTAGCCGCTTCACTTCCAATCTCCTTCTTTTTGTTATCCCACCAATCTTTCGCTTGACTCCTTAGTTGACCCGTACCATAGGCTACGTAGTCTTCTTCGTCACAATGGGTTCTCTCGAATACTCCTTCGATGTCACTTAGCCATCGTTGGCACACTATTGGGTCAACCTCCCCATTATATGTTGGTGGTTTACAAGCCATGAATTCCTTGTATGAACAAGGCTTTCGTCCTCCTCGCTTCTCCTTTGCTACATTTGAATCATCTTCCAGTTTCTTGATTCTATCTTCTACTATTGATAAAACCGTGTGTTGGATTTTATCAATAAAACCCGACAAACTGTTTTCGATCGCCTTTCCAACTTCTTCGGCAATCACTTCCCTCACTTGTTCGGTGACTCTTGGCACCGCGTTATCATTGCCTCCATCAGCCATCTCGATTTCTGAAATGTTTACATAAATTGTTAACATTCCATTTATAACACATGCTTTACTTGTTTTGATTTAATCAAGTTCGTAACTTGATTTTATAATTCTTGTTTCTATTCAATCAAGTCCGTAACTTGATTTGATCATTCTTGTTTCTATTCAATCAAGTCCGTAACTTGATTTGATCATTCTTGTTTCTATTTAATCAAGTCCGTAACTTGATTTGATCATTCTTGTTTCTATTCAATCAAGTCCGTAACTTGATTTGATCGTTCTTGTTTCATGCATTTCTTGTTTTTGAGTGAGCTTACACACTCTTTTCATGCATATTGTTCATTTCTCACTCTATACATAGTACATAATCTATTAACAAAACAAGTTAATTCTTACCGGACGATCGATCAAGCTTGAACCGAACACTTATTGACAACCTTGAGCTCTGATTACCAACTTGTAACACCCTAGATTTTTATACTTGAATTAATTACTAATTTATACCAAAAGATGATATCTTGACATAAGTTTCAAAAAATATATCATATACCTTAGTCATCTAATGACTAGGTTAGAACATACAAGAACTTTTTGTTTTTAAAATTTCCTTAAAACCCTATTACAACCCTTTAATAAATTTAACACATAGCGGAAGCTTCAAAATTCGTGTTCGGTTCTTCAACATAGCTTGTCCATCATCCGTAAGATCCACTTAATCACCTAGGGTCAAAACCATTAAGAACATTAGTTTTGACTTAATTACATAGGACATAGCATAGAATTAAAACATCAATTTAAATAATAAAAAAAAAATATAAATTTCTGTTCCACCGTAAATTACGGCTTTACCGTAATTTACGGTGAGTCTTAAGTCTTCTTGATGCGCCGTAAATCAGGAGCCTTGCACCGTAAACGATTCCCATTCACCGTAAATTACGGTACTACCGTAATTTACGGTAGTACCTGGGATTTCCATGTTTTACTTTGTTAAGTCTTTTACATCAAGACTCCAATCCTGGAAATTCAATTTTCTTCTATGATACTAAACAATAAAATACATCTTGAAATTCTGATATGTTATGTAAGAACCAATTCAACAATCAACCTAACCTAATCAAGAACACTAGTCATGCCTTGCTTAATTATTCGACCCGTTCGGCTTGTCTATGGAATTTCTTCCTTTTTGACAACTACCAACGAGTTCAATCCATCTTTCGACCGAATATTCAATATAGCAATATCATAGCTTTAATTTATAACAACTTATATCTTATACTTCGATTTAACCAAATACATTAATCAAATTTTTACTTAATGTAACGGGTCAAGTTACATACCTTAGCGCACTCCCTTCAACCGTGAGTCTCCACCGGCTTGTCCGCTTGACGTTCCGGTATCTTGTCCTATAGAGTTCAATCCAACACATGTTTAGAACTCTTTTCATATCATCATTCGCATAATACACCGGACATCATGATTATGCGTTTTAACTCGAATTTTCAATTTTTCAAGCCTTCATAGAGGCATTTCAACAAACACTTCATATGCAGAATTTTTATATCTTTAAAATTCAACTTCTTAGCTTGCTAATTAGCTATCTTGACAACAATAGAGCCCTCCTATAGTGTTTTAAGCATCATATCTTTCTGGAATCATTTTCAACAATCAAATTACACTAGAATAGCCTTTCTTAACCCTAGTGTTCATCATCTTCATGTAAAACCCACAACCCACCTTCAAGGTGTTCATGGAACTTTCTGAATTGGGTCATGATTTCTCAAATAGTTAACTAGGTTTTACTTCTAAACACCTAATCAACCTTAATCTAACCAAATGACACACATGCAAGCATCTAATTTCAGTTTTACAAAATCATGAGAATTTCAAGTTGATAGATTTCATCAAATTTCACATACCTTAGAATCCTCTTGTAGTGAGGATTACGATTCTAGGCTCAAAATTCAGTTTGGACCAGATTTGCTCCTTCAATTGTGGATTTTAGTAGAGTTCTAGGGTTGATTCATGGTGGGTGTCGCCCCTGATGTTTTCTGGTCGACCAGGAATTGAAGTGGGGGGTTAAGTTTGGGTTTTGTTTGTTTATTAGACTTTAAATTTCAGTTTTAACAACTTTAACCCCTTCACTTTGATCATTATTGATTTTAGTAAGCTTTAACTCTACTTTATGGTTATTTCTAGTCTTTTAACTAATTAGGTTAAATTTCCTAGTTAGTAAATTCTCGTTTATATAAACCTTACTAATTCCAGTTTAAGGTTTTAAAATTTTCGGGGTGTTACAATGGCCAAAGCGCCCCGCTATGGCCAAAGCGGGGCGCTTTGAGTGTGCAAAAAGACAAAAAGCGTGGGCAGAAGTTTGTGTTGTTTTTTTTTTGAAATAGGTGGGATGTGGGTTAGTTTGGTAGTGTTTTTTGGAGGAAAAAAATTGTATTTGAGTTTTATTATTATTATAAAATATTAGTTACATATAATTCATAGTTGTTTTATAATTACGTTTTTTTACGTCATTATTTTTATAGAATGTATATAATATAAGTGCGTCTTTATAAACTGTTAACCTTGTTTATTTTGTTAAATTAAACGAACACGTTAAATAAAATGTACAAAAAACCATAACAATTAAACGTAAACAATCCAAAACCAACGTGATGTAAATAGAAGATTAACTGCAATATATATATTTATATATATCAGTTTGTACATACAAAACAAAAAAGGTACAACTGAGTACATAATACATAACAAATCACTATACAAACAAACTAAGGTACTAATCCTCGTGCGGTGGGGACGTTGGGAGGGGAAGTGGAGGCAACCCAGCGAGCTCTCGTAGAGAAACGAGCGTCTCGACGATCCAGTCAATGCGTGCACCCTGGCGTCTGAGGCGCCGGTCGAAGTCCCGAGCCACCTCACGCGCTACCGGAGGCAGGTCATCGTAAACGTGCTGCGGGTACTGTGGCGGCTCAGGAGCTGGCTGAACTGGTGGTACCGGGATCTCCTCAACATGCTCCTCCTGAGCCGGATCCTCTAATACAGGCTGAGCCTGAGCCTGAGCCTGAGCCTGAGGCTGAGGCTGAGGCTGAGCCTGAGCCTCATCCTGAGGCTGGCCCGGGAACTGATCGAGTCCCAGAGCCTGTAGCTGAGCCTGCCGAGCGGCCGCCTGAACATCAGGAGGGGCTAACACTCCAGGCCTCACCTCAATAACAACCGGGATGACCTCCGGCACCACCTCCGGCTGCCAAATCTGCCCGTCACGTCCCTTAAACCTCAGACCAACATCAAAGGTACGGGTGATCTGCATGGAAGATACTGACGCGCGGCCCAACCTGGTAGACGGGACCGGATCGGACAGCTCCGGATCATGCTCGGGCACGAGCCCTAGCGAGCGTGCAATGGCGGTGATGTATGAGCCAGTGTGCACGTACCCGCGGAGCTGCCGGTGGTATGCTGTGGCAAAGTAATCTGCCAGGCAGGCTGCTAGATCGCAGGGCTGGCGGCGCAGTAGGCAGTATAGAAAGAAAAGGTCACTGAGGTTGACCTTCTCCCTGCTGGAACCCCGCGGCACGATAGTTGCCGCGATAACATGGTGCGGGTATCGGAACAAGGGGTCTCTAATGGAGGTGGCCTTTTGCCAGGATTTCCCAAAGGGAACCCTGGAAATGGCCCTCCAGAAACTGATAAGCGTCTGCCTGTCCATCATCCTAACCGCCTGCGTATATAAATCAGTATCAAGCTCGGGCTCTGTGTACAAACCTGTATGGACAGCAAACTGCCGCACGCTCATCTGAAAGTCCTGACCGGCGAGACGGAATGTAACCTCGTGGACTGGAAAATCCGGGTCCTCCACGTAATCCGCCGGATGCGGCGCGTATGTAAACGTGGAAAGAAACTCGACCGTAAGCTCAGGGTACGAGTCCTCCATCGCTATCTCAAATAGGCGCGACCAAGGAGTATCCAGTCCAACTATATCACGCGCCCGCGCGGCCTCTCCCACGGTCTCCAGCAGGTCCCAGTCTATCCCTACGTGCGCCCCAATCTCTATGGTGCGCAACCTAGCGCATCTCCCCCTCGCCCGTGACCCCTGCGGAAACTGCAGGTACGGACATGCCGGCTCTCCCTCCTCTCCCACATCTCCCTCAGCCTCCATATGCTCAATCTCGTCATCGGAGGAATCCATCCCTGCACGTTGAAAAGATAATATTAAATATAAAATAATAAACAAATAATATTACTAAACAATTTAAATAATAAACAAATAATATTAAATTTAAATAATAAACAAATAATATTAAATATAAAATAATAAACAAATAATATTACTAAACAATTTAAATAATAAACAAATAATATTATTAAACAATTTAAATAATAAACAAATAATATTAAATATAAAATAATAAACAAATAATATTACTAAACAATTTATTAAACAATTTAAATAATAAACAAATAATATTAAATATAAGATAATAAACAAATAATATTATTAAACAATTTAAATAATAAACAAATATTATTAAACAAATAATATTAAACAAATAATATTAAACAAAAACAAATAATATAAAAAAAAAATAAACATGAACCACAGCGCCGCGCTTTGGCCTCGGCGCGGCGCTTTGGTTCTTCGTGATGAAGAACAGAACCCAGCATATCCTCCATACCCGCCCCAATCAACACATATTTCAACGTGTACATTAAACGAAAACGATTAAGGGTGTTCGATCTTACCTTTTAGCGGTTGAATGCTTGAAAACGAAGATCTCCGGCTCAGAATGTGTGAAATCGCACCTTAGTGTGTGTTTTTGTGTTTATGTTTGAAATGGGGGAGAAGCTGCCCCGCTTTGGTTTAAACGAGGGATCGAAGCGCCCCGCTATGGCCATAGCGCGGCGCTTTGAGGTCAAAGCGGGTCGCTTAGGTCAAAGCGGGGCGTTTAGGGCCTTTTTTTTATTTTTTTAAAATTGTTTTTAATTCACAAACGCGTCGATAATAGTCTAAATTTTACGTTTTTTCCATTATACATCATTTTTTATTATATATGGACTATACTGCAAGTTCCGGATCAAATCGGTTACGTGTGATGTCTTATTCCGTTATATCGTATCATTTTGGTTTGAAAGCACAAGTACTCCTGTGAGAGGTGTTGTGTGTATCAGCCGCCTACCGTACATGAACATGACGTATTTTTTCATTAATTGTAGTATTATGATGTATATTGTCATTTTGGGTCGTACAAGTGCGTATTGAATCTGATTGGGTCGCGCCGGTGACATTCGGTTTTTAACGTGATGTAACGCATATATTGAACAAACACAAACGTGATTATTATTAAACACATTTAACATACATCGTGAACATATGGGGTTACATTAAGGTCAGGGGCACGATACGTAAGCATTTCGTACGCGTTGATCTGTTGTTTCAATTTTTCAAATTCCGCGTCTACATCGATATCCTCTATCTTAGTCTTTGCAGGCTTGAAGTCAAGCTTCTTCCAGAACACGTCTATGTGTGTGATACGGATTTGCTGACCTGTGGACGAAAACAAATTAGGTGGCAAAATCATAACGAGAAAGGTCAAAGATATTAATTACCATGATTTTCCAACTTTTCCAAACGACAGGCACATGGCAAACCACAGCTGGTAAAAAGTTGGCAACCACAGCTTGCACCGTAGGCTCTCAACCCGTCTTCCTTACGTTTTAGTTCCCTACTCAAAAGCTCAATCGCATATATTGAAACCTTTCTGAGAATATATGCAAGCATGGGCTGATTCTTGTGGTGCGTCATCACTTTTCGGAGGCTTGTTTCAAAGCTACTACTAATCTCGGCGTATTGTCTATCAACAACATGATCAACATACAGTACAAGTTTATCCAGTGTGTTGCGATGACTTGGAAAGTGACTTTTTAGTGTTGCATGCATGCCCTCAACCCTGTTGGTCGTAGTTTGGTGAAAGTTGATAGTTTTGTTAATCCAGCAAGATACAAATGGCAGGTTGTACATGTTCGTTTTGTAGGTGGCATCAATCATTAGCACATGCGGGAAGGCACACCACATAGTGAATGATCTTTCGTGAACAAAGAAGACATCTTCAACTTCGTTCGATATCTCATTCGTGCGCGTGTAATAAGTGTAATTTTTTTCGAGAAGAATGTTTTCAAGTTTTTGCATCGGAGACTTACCGACATTTTTTTCGGCGTTGATCTTCTGAACAGCGTTGTGTATATCTTTCGGAATAAGCTTTCTAGTCGGATTGTTTTTTGTCAGCGTTCGCCAGATACTTTGGTTGGGAATGTCTTGCTCTGCCAGCTCCTTAACCAGTTTTTTATCCTCCGAAGAAAGCCTTCTCGCATACGCGTGACCCTCTAAGTGTTCAATAGGAGTGTGGTTATGCTTCGCCTTCGTCACCTCGATCCTCCAAACACTTCCGGATGATTCTGAAAACCCGATCATCTCGAACGGGCAGCCTATTTTCTTGCTACCCGTTTTCCTCTGTGTAGCTATACTCTTATGCTCCCCACCAAAAGTACATTGAAACCAAATCTTGTAATTCTCTCCTCTTTTATTCGACCTCTTAGTCACAATGAGGTAACCGTTGTCTTTTGCCGTGTCTTGTACCCAACGCACCAACTCTTTACGTGACGAAAAGGTCTGCGTTGTATCAAACGAAAACGTAACCGGGTAACAGCCTTCCTCGTCAACAGACACATCCCCCGGCTCACCATCGTCACCGAGGTCCGAATATACTTGATGTTCAAAGCTCGGTTGACAACCGTAACTGTGGTTTGGATAACACTCCGGCTGTACAAAGTTGCGCTCGCCACCGTAACCGAAATTCGAATAACCTTGTAAGCTCTGTTGACAACCGTAACTGTCGTTTGGACCACACTCCTGCTGTACAAAGCTGTACTCGCCACCGTAACCGAAATTCGAATAACCTTGTTGTGCGTAAGGGTCCTCCATAGGGGTATTCAAATCCAGCGTCACCGTGTTATCACGATAACGAATGCCAGATACAACCTCTGCCTCCCTCAAGTTGGACGAGACCGGTTTCTCATACGAGTCAGAAATAGCGGTCCCCTCGTAAGAATCAGGAACAACTGACTCGTCAGAATATTGACCGAAAAGATAGTTGTTTAACCACGACATCGTTTTTTCAAGAGATGTAACTAATAGAGCAAAGAAAATCGACAAACAACAAAATCACGCGTATGTTGAATGTTCCAAAATCAATATAGTAGAGTAACAATATCGCATAAAACTTGAATGTTGTGTCTGAGCAGGTGAGGCCTTTTAAAGTGAAAATTTGGGGTCGAAGCGCCGCGCTTTGGCCATAGCGCGGCGCTTAGGGTTCACGAGACTCCTGCAACCTCGTATCACCTTTATGTCTCTGCAACTTATGTCAGTCAAACGATCAAATCACCTTTTGTCGACCGAAGCGCCCCGCTATGGCCATAGCGCGGCGCTTCGAGGTGTGAAAATAATTTCCTGCGTGTGGAAATAGCATGACCCTTGTTATATATAGAAATAGAAATATATTTCGCAAGCTAAGCCCATTTACCAAAATGTTATATAGATATCAATGGTTAACAATACAAATTAAATAACAGTCATTATAAGAATGCTCAATTGAATTCGATAAACATAAACAATTCAACAAAAGAAGCTAAGAATACATTAATCTCATAATCAAATGATTATACCAAATCATTGATCTGGGCTTTGTATTACTCGAATTAATGTTGTTATATTTTTATTAAACGTATGGGCTTACTTGAACCAGGTTCAAGGCATGAGTATACTTTTTTTTTAAACAGCCAACATAATCAATCTCGAGCACTTTTAGGGCACTAACTGGATTAGACGGAGTACCTTGAAAGTAACCCGACTCCACCCGCCGATAGATACGACAGTGAAATTACTGGTAAAACCTGTTGGTTTCCTTGAGTTTTCTGTCATTGTCCACTAATGCCTCATTCTACACCAAATTAGAAGTTGAACCTGCAGAATACAATAATACAAGCCTTCCTCTTTAAAACGTAATGGGGAATTGGCCTGTAATAATCCCAAGTAGAGGTCATTGGCCATTTACAGTCTCACCTTTAAATATTCCTCCCACCAGTCCCACCTTTCACATATTTTTCCTACACTGGTCCCTCGTTAAAAACTTAACGGAGTTATATTTTTTTCCAAATTACAAACAGGTCTTACGGCTTTTGATCAGAATGACGATACGAGTCCATTGATGTAAACTTACCTCGAAACGGTGCTCCAAACGATGAAAAGAAGCTTCAATTTGGGTGTTTAAATTTCCAATTAACAAAAATAAAGTCATTTGAGACACCATTTCGATGTAAGTTTTACATCAATAAACTTGTATCGTCGTTCTGATCAAAAGCTCAAAAAAATATGTTAGTAATTTGGAAAAAAGCTTAACGCCATTAAGTTTTTTTTTTTTATAGTTGAAATGAAATCATTACAGGCCAATTAGAATACTACTAGTGGGGAGCCCGCGCTATGCGGCGGGAACAAAACACTTAGGCAATATTTTCATAACCGGAGGGGATATCTAACTGGTTTCGAAGGTTTACTTAAATCGTAGTCTTACACATGTCAGTTAAATAATAATTTGGATAAAAAGTACAAGGTATGTATGAAAACCATTATCTAACCGGAGAGGAAACCGCGCGATGCAGCGGTGATGGCGACAATTTACAACCCAGTACTTGTTATTTATTAGTTTATTAATTTTCTCGTAATATATCGTATAGTAGCTTTGATGCATTCCTCAGTTTAGTATCAAAAGTCAAACCTAATCTCAATGAATAAAAGATAAAATATAAGGAATGGTTATAATTCAATTGAAAAGTCATGCATGAACTGTGCTAAAGTAGTGATCAAACGTTTATTAGAGCATTAATTAAGTTGAAAGGTTTTTTTATATAAATAAACGTTTATTAACAAATCAAATACTCTATGATTTTTAATAAAATAAGCTATTAATTAAGTTCATAATGAGTAGTTGAACAATGTTCATTTGATGCTACCTAAACATAAAAAAGAACTTACAACTCTTGGTAAAAAAAAAACTAATAAATCTGCATAGAAAAAACATTGTGGGTAAAAAACAAACTGTTTTTCATTGTGAAAATCCAACAACCTGCAACTTCAACCTGGTGTTTCAGACAGCAGAAGTAAGCAATATATAAAATCAAATATATGGAAGACTATTTCATCTCCATCACCATTCATGATCTTCAACAGTAAACTTGAAGCTTCTCAGCATCACAGAAGCTAAAGAGGTCATGATCAAAATTTCTAGAAAGAAGAACCCATGTACAAAAGATTAACTTTCTTCCAAGAAAACTAAAAAATATAGTGATCAAATGCTTGTATCTCGAAATTTTATACACTTGTAGGAAGATTTGTACCTTTTTTCACATTTCCATTATCAAGAACATCTTTAGCCTCAGTTCCTGGTTCCTTCTGAACTTGAATTCCCCCATGATATTGCTATCTCAAGAAAACAAATTCAAAATCTAATGACCAAAACAAAAAACCTAACTCAAGATTCAAGACAAATTTAGAATATAATGTCTAGTTTTGATATAAAGATCCACACCCATTTTTGCTGCTCTATGGTGTTTTTATATATGTATCTTGAAAATCCAAAGTTGAATGCAAATAAGGTTCAAAATTTGAAGCCCTAGAAACCTGAATTGTAATTAAATCAACAGTAATTAACATTACAATTTGAGAAGATCTCCAACATTAAGTAAGCAGAAATTTAGGCATACATACTGAAAATCTGGGTTAAATACAAATATATACATAGTACCTCACCTTAATTCATGAATAAGAATAAAAAAATTGATGCTCTAAAAACCTTGAATCCTAAATAAAAAAAAAAACCAGAAAGTGAAAACATACAAACAAATAGTTAAAAATAATCAATAGAAGTTGACTTAGAAACTGAATCCAAGATTCGCATATCAAAAAGAGTGACAAGAATTCGAGATTTGTCGATCAAAAGAGTGGATGACAATCTACACCTTACCTATTATGTCTCTCTTCCTGAGTGAAAGTTGCGAAATTCCAATGAAGGGTTATATAGAAATCGTCTTTTAGGGTTTTAACATTAATTTTCAATAATTATGAATGGTGGTTACAAAATCCAAAAGTTGTGGTGGTTTCGAAACTTAGGGTCAGATTATAAATTTTAACATTAATTTTCAATAATTATGAATGTTGGTTACAAAACCCAAAAGTTGTGGCGGCTTTTAGTTTTCTTTACATATTATCACTTAGGTCCCTTGATGTATTAGATAGAATACAAATTTGAATCCTAAAGTCATAAAATCATAATTCTCCATGTAGAAAGACAAATTTGCCCTCTAAGTAACCTCATTAAGTATTGTACCATAAGCATCAAACGTTGTATTTACTTAAATTTTACAGGAATCCTTGGGAAATGTTTTATAATATAGCATAGATTATGATACTCTACAAAATTACCCTACAAGATCAAAATTATCTTACAAGATCAAAATTACCATACAAGATCATTTGTAGAGTAATTATGATACTCTATAAAATTAGTCTACAATTGTCGTTAGTCCCTAAGGCCAATTGTCGTTAGTGTATTCCGTTATGTCCCTCACGAAATATATTGTAGCAGGGGGCAAAATAGTCTTTTCTTCAAGTCCACCTAATCACTCAGAATCGATCAAATACGGTTAACCTCGGCTAGAATCAGATCTAATAAGTAAACTCGTGCCAAGTTTGACTTAAAAAAAAGTTAAATGCCCGGATAGTCCCTGTGGTTTGCCATTTTTTCACCTTTAGTCCCTAACTTTCTAAAATTACAGCTATAGTCCCCAACTTTTCAATTTTCATTCCCGGATAGTCCCTGTGCCTAACATCAGTTAGTTTTCTCAGTTAAGAGGGTGTGAAATGACAAAAATACCCTTTCTCAGTTAAAAAATAAAAATGACCCACCCTCATCTTCTTCCTCCCCCCCCCCCCTCTCTCTCTAAAACCCACCAGGAATGTAAAGGCAATTCCACTGGCATAATTATCACTCAATTTAGCTTACAAGGAATGTAAATTTCCCCATTTCATCAATAATCATCACTATGAGAGAATACAAATGGAAATTACTCATAAATCTATAATAATTAAAGTTAAGAGTAATTATCTGCCAGTGGTTATAGTTTAAAATGCAATTTGCCATAAATAAAAAAATTTGGACCATACATTCATAATACAGATCAGAGAAAGAAGAAAACTGATGAGATTCGATCAATTTTAATTAGAAAATCTGGGTATCTATTTCAGAAAGATATGAACCAAAACAACACAAACAATAAAGCTCCACATACTTACTAACTAACTAACTACTAACAAGTACTAGAAGAATGAAATTCAAAACACGTCATCTATCAAGTTTACTAAAAGAAATCAGACACAAAAAATACAAATAGACCATCATTTACCTCCGAATCTTTAGTTTGATCGATCAACTTTCTTTTGAGGCATGGAAGAAGATTGAACCAACAGTAAACTAAAAAGATGATGATTGATGATCCTTTAAAGAAATAGTCAGTCAAAGAATCGATGATTGTTTCCAAATAGTCAAAGACGAAACAGGATTTAGAGGAGGAGAGAGGAAAGGGTGAACTGAATGAAGGGGCATTGATGTAGAGGAGGAGAGAGCAGAGGGTGAACTGAATCGGATTGGAATCGAACCGTACCTGCACTCCCGATGATCGAGTATTGTCTCCCAAGTGTAATTTGATCCTCGAGTTTAAACCCGGTTACAACGTTTTCTCCCAGAAATGTGACCGAAGCCCCTGTAGCGGTTTTGTTCTTCTTCAGATTCTTGAACTTGGTTTCGCCTCTAACTATGTAAGCCAGCTGTTTCCCGATTGGTTGAGTGTCAAAATCGGCCATAGTGGAGATGTTCTCCCCGTGTTTAGCGGAAATTGATGAATCCATATTGATGCTGAAGTCTTTTTAATCTTTAGTAACCTGAACGGTAATTGCAGCCGGAAAACGGTTGGCGATGGCTAGGGTTTGTTCCACATTGACTCCATCATAAACACAATCATGGTCCCAACCATGGGTATCAAGAACGGGCCGGGCCATAAACTGGTTGTGGCGGAGGGTGGTTGTGGCAGTGATGATGATGATGGCGGCGGTGGTGGTTGTGGCGGGGGTGGTTGTGGCAGTGGTATAACAACCCTCCAAAATATTTTTCCGACGCCCTAATATATTTAAAGTACCCCAATATGTCTTCAAATATATCCCATACGCAAAAACGGACCCTAAATACCTTTATTTTTATAAAAAAAATAATTAAAAACAAGTTCTAATGGTCTCTCGCGGGGCGCGTAGCCCTTGGCTACCACCTACGCGGGCCGCGACAGCAGGGAGTCAGGGCGACACCCTGAGCTGCCACGTGTCGTCATCGTGTCGGAGCTAGGGTGCTGACCAGTCATAGCTAGGGCCTACTTACTCTACTATGCGGGCCGCATAGGCCTTCCCTTTCTCTTACGCGGGCCGTGAGGGAAGGCGAAAGGTCGCCTATAAATGGAGGCTCTCAGCCTTCAGTTCCGATCGCTCATTTCCTTTTTCTCTCTCGAATTTATGAAGAATTAATATAATTCTCGGGTATAATACCCCCTAAATAACGAAGTTCTGCTCCGTTGTAAGTATCATAACCCCGGTTACGTATTAGATACGCTGCCCGATTGATCCAGGGTTCCGTAACGGCTGTCGTGGTTCTGCCCGACATAGTCGTTGGAATGTCGTCTCGGGGAGGGTATTACTAATGTAAATATTAAGGGTTATTATACTAACACGTGTGCATTTGTGTAAATTATAGATAATCACCAGGAAACCTTAAAGAAAACCTAAGACAGCAATGTGAGTAATCTCCTTTCTGTTAACTGTTTTTACAAAACCTCGCCTAAATTAAATTATATTAAACAGTGATTGAGTATTTGTATTCTACAATTATCGTCGGTATGTTGGGGTTTTGTATACAAAATTTGTTACTGCCTTGCGAGGAGTAACATTTCCACAAGTCGGGTTGACAGTACCGTGAGTGGTAATTGAATAGATGGAAACAAATGTAATTGCGCGACCGCCCTCAATACTGTACAATGGTTTTTATTAAACTTGATTAAATTGGGATTCACTCACCAGTATTTCCCACTGACAAAATGTTTTTTAAACGCGTTTCAGGTAATAAAATGTGAAAGCCAAATAGAAGCCAGCTGGACAGCACTGAAGACTTGGAAAAGTGGCTATAAAGTTACCTAAAATAAAGAGATGTTTTATTTAAATAAAATAGGATTTATCCCTATGAAAATGTGTGTACTTAAAACTTGGGATTTTCCCACGTGTTTAATATTATGAAAGTGTGGTATTTTACTCTGATAAAGTATTTCCTAACTACGGTCCTGATGAAATTTCCGCTGCCAAAATGGATAAAATACAGATACCACCGAAACTGCCCGCGGCCGCCCATTCCCGGGTTGTTAGGGGACGGGGTTTGTGACAGAAGGTGGTATCAGAGCTAAGCCACTGATTCAGCCACAGAAGTGTTCTGCTGACACCAAAATATCATATGTTAGGAAATAAATTATGAAAATACGTGCATATTTGTATTTTATTGTGGTGTGTTATTTGACTATTTGTTAGTTTACAGTATGAGCTACCAAGGACCTTCCGACGCGTATCGTCAGTTGTCCAGCTCACCTAGGAGCGAAGGCACCTCTTGACAGCCTGCCCTCTCAGGGCATTCAGCTGATAATGAAGACGGGATATTCGTATTTAAGGCTCAATCTGAAGAGTCATTCCCTCCTAAAAAGAGAGGATGGTTCAGTAGGGGAGCGCATGAACGTAGGAAGCGTATGAAAAAGTTGCAAGAGCAGCGGGCCTTAGCAACCATTAAAAGAGAGACAGATGCTCATGCCCAAGATATACTTAATAGGGGTTTAGCAAACTTCCATATCTTAGCAACCACAGTTGCCGACCCTAACCTAGAACAACTGATAGCACCCCAACCATTACCACTATTTCCCGCTCAGCCAATGGAAATAGAAGACAACCCTGAAAATCAAGTCGAAATGCATGATTTCAACCCAGAGGAGATACCTAGGGTACCAACACCCAATCCCTTAGACCCAGACTACGACCCGTGGTTAGATGATAATAGGGACTATGTGCAACGTTACCCAATACCAGAAGACATGCCCATGCCGAATCTAGGAACCTACCCAGGTTTGGACCCTCTAGATCCCTACTACGATAGCGATCAATACATTAGGGAAATTTTAGAGAATCCTTACCCATACTAGGAACCCGCACCCCAGTTTCCAAACCCAGTCCCAGCACCTGCACCCCCAATGAGTGCAGAAAATGTGCAAGAGCTCCGAACTTTCGGAGAAGAAATTTTAGAAAGTAGTGAGAGAATGAGGCAGGTAGGAGAACGACTCGTCTGGAAGTATGACGAGCGTAATATGGATTTCTGGATGAATCCATATCTGTGAAGGTGATGGTGGAAATAGTAATAGTAATAATAATAATATAATAATATATAATATGTGTGTATGAAAAAAAATCATAACTATAGATGCCTACTAGTAGTGTAATTTCAATTTCAGTCGTATTGTAATTTTAAATTTCAGTATTGGTTTGTATTAGATGCATATTATATATAAGAAAGATTAAGTCGCAATGCTCGACGTTTTTGATCAACATATGTGTTGTGTGATTGATTGTATTAATTATTATCTTGTGATATTAATACGTGATAATTGTTTAAAATTCAGATGGCCGACCAAGTGAATCAAGAGAACCCGGATAATAACCCGGAAAACCAGAATGACAATAATCCGAATAACGATAATCCAAACAACAATAACAATGGAAACCAATTGGATAATAGTGCCATCCAACACATAGTGGCATAAGGAATTATAGATGCAATGCCATTTATTATTCAAACTGTTAAGGAAGCTGATAATAAAAGTAACTATAGCAGTAAACGACCAACTGAACCTGAAAACAGCGTAAACAATGGACCCGTACTTCAAGTGCCCATTCCCAAAAGAAGAAGAACCATATCTTATGGTTGTTCTTACAAGGAATTCTGGTCCTGCAAACCAATAGAATTCTCGGGCAATGAAGGACCCATTGCAGCTCTACGCTGGATAGAAAAGACTGAGGCAATCTTAAAAATAAGCAAGTGTGCGGAAGAGGATAAGATAATGTTTGCTTCCAATCTGTTTAAGAACTCAGCCTTAGAATGGTGGAACGCTATCCTCCAGTCTAGAGGAAGTGACAGGGTTTACAATATGGAATTGGAGGAATTTAAGAATATGGTGGAAAGGAAATTCTGCCCTCCCAATGAAAAAGAACAGATAGCAAATAAGTTCTTAAACCTTAGGATGACTGGAGTAGATAGTAAGGGTTATACTACTACATTCTTTGAATATGCTAGAATAGTACCAACCCTTGCTTCACCTGAACCAGTATTAATCTCCCGTTATATCTGGGGATTAATCGGGGAAATAAGGCATGTAGTCAAGGCGGCTAGACCTCAAACCATAGAAGAAGCTGTAGAACTAGCCAATACCTTGACAGATGAATTAGCCCGTACTCGAGAAGAAGACCAGAGGAGAAACCTAGCTCAAAGGCTTACTCAAGAATTCCGTTATGGAAATTCCAACCATGGGAGAAATGTAGTTTCTACCTCTGCACCCTACTGTAAGGCCTGCAAGAAGAAACATTCAGGAAAATACTCCACTTACTGCAATTTCTGCAAGATGCCAGGGCACAAGGAAGAAGATTGCAGGAGGAAACCTAATAATGGGATGTGCTTCAACTGCGGAGAAAAATGTCACATCAAGCCAAATTGCCCGAAACTAGTTCCAGCCATGGGCAATAAGACTACCAAAAATGCTAGAGCATTTGTTCTAACTGCAGAAGAAGCAAAGATGATTCCGGACGTGATAGCCGGTACGTTTCTAGTTAATGATGTTTTTGCTAAAGTATTATTTGACTCTGGTGCGAACCAAAGTTTTATTAATATTTCATTTTGCAAACTTCTTAATCAATCATTAACTAAACTCCCGCAAGAATATCTAGTAGAGACAGGAAATGGGGAAACCATTAAGATTTCTGAAATCTTGCAGGGAGCAAGAATAGAGTTTTTAAATCAAAAGTTTAGTGCAAACCTTTACCCCATGAATCTGGCAGGGTTTGATGTTGTATTAGGAATGGATTGGTTAGTAGCCAATAAAGCCAGTATTTTATGTGATCAAAAGTCAATCCAAATAAATTCACCAAGGGGTGAAAAGATCACAATTAAAGGAGATAAGCCTTCTAGATCCACAAAATTCATCTCTGTGATGAAAACAACAAGTTATATAAGAAAAGGATCTATAGTGTATTTGATTTCTATAATCACTAACACTAAAGGAAAAGAACTGAAAGATATTCAAGTAGTATCTCAGTTTTCAGATGTGTTTCCAGAAGAATTACCAGGATTACCGCCAGACAGGGAAGTTGAATTCAGAATCCATCTGCTACCAGGAATAACACCAATTGCCAAAGCACCTTACCGTTTGGCACCCGCGGAAATGCAGGAACTGAAGAAACAATTAGACGACTTGTTGGAGAAAGGATTCATACAGCCAAGTTCATCGCCATGGGGAGCGCCGATTTTATTCGTCAAGAAGAAAGACGGATCGATGCGTATGTGCATCGACTACCGTGAATTGAACAAGGTCATGATTAAGAATCGGTATCCATTACCAAGAATCGATGATCTGTTCGATCAGTTGCAAGGAGCTCGATTTTTCTCGAAAATCGATTTACGGTCAGGATATCATCAATTAAAGGTACAGGAAGAGGACATTCCTAAGACCGCATTTAGAACAAGGTATGGTCATTATAAATTTACTGTCATGCCATTTGGTTTAACCAATGCCCCAGCTGCATTTATGGACATGATGAACCGAATATGTAAGCCATATTTGGATAAATTCATAATAGTTTTTATAGATGATATTCTCATTTACTCTAAGAGTAAATAAGAACATGCAAAGCATTTGCACACACTTCTAAGTTTATTAAGAAAAGAAAAACTTTATGCTAAGTTTTCTAAGTGCGAGTTTTGGTTAGAACAGGTACAGTTTCTTGGACATCTAGTCAACCATGAAGGAATTCATGTGGATCCCACCAAGATCGAGGCAATTACCAAATGGAAAACCCCTGAGTCACCAACCGAGATTAGAAGTTTCTTAGGATTGACCGGTTATTATAGAAGATTTATTCGTGATTTTTCTAGAATAGCCATTCCCTTAACTAAGCTAACCTGTAAATCTGTTAAGTTTGAATGAGGATCAAAACAAGAAGAAGCATTTAAAATCCTTAAGCAAAGATTAACCAATGCACCCATATTAGCATTACCAGAAGGAACTGAAGACCTTGTAGTCTATTGTGACGCTTCTAAGTTAGGTTATGGATGTGTGTTAATGCAACGTCAAAAGGTTATAGCTTATGCATCCAAACAACTTAAGAATCATGAAGAGAATTATTCAACCCATGATTTGGAATTAGGAGCCATAATTTTTTCCCTTAAGATTTGGAGACATTACCTTTATGGTAGTAAGTTTGCCATTTTTACAGATCATAAGAGTCTAAGGTATGTTTTCGGGCAAAAGGAGTTAAATATGAGGCAAAGACGCTGGATGGAAATTCTTAGTGATTATGATTGTAATATCCAGTATCATGCAGCAAAGGCAAATGTCGTGGCTGATGCTTTAAGTCGGAAGTATCACGAAAAGCCAAAAATGGTACGTTCTCTTAAATTAAATCTACAAGTAGATTTAAATGAACAGATTAGAAAAGCTCAAGAATCAGTAATCAAGGATGATACTAAAAAATTGAAAGGAATGATTAAGGAATTAGAACAAGGAACGGATGGAATTTGGAGATTCCATAAGAAAAGAATGTGGATACCTAAATTAGGAAGCCTACGCCACCATATATTAGAGGAAGCCCATAAGTCTAAATATACGATGCATCCTGGAAGTGATAAGATGTATCAGGATTTAAGAAAGAATTTTTGGTGGATAGGAATGAAAAAGGATATAACTGCTTTTGTTTCTAAGTGTTTAACCTGCTCACAAGTTAAAGCTGAACACCAGAAACCCTCAGGTTTGTTACAACAGTTAGAAATGCCAGTATGGAAACGGGAATTAATAACAATGGATTTTGTTACCAAATTACCCAAAACAAGAAAAGTTAATGATACAATCTGGGTGATTGTAGACAGGCTAACTAAGTCAGCTCATTTTCTACCAATGAAGGAAACTTTCAGTATAGAACAGTTAGCTAAATTGTATGTAAATGAAATAGTTTCATTACATGGAATTCCTTTATCAATTGTTTCTGACAGAGATAGCCGTTTTACCTCTCATTTTTGGACAAGTTTCCAAAAAGCAATGGGAACCAAGTTAAATCTAAGCACAACTTATCATCCTCAAACGGACGGACAAAGTGAAAGGACGATTCAGACAATGAAAGATATGCTTAGAGCTTGTGTAATTGATTTCGGAGGTAATTGGGACGATCACTTACCATTGATAGAATTTTCTTATAATAAAAGCTTTCACACAAGTATAAATGCTGCACCATTCGAAGCACTTTATGGACGAAAGTGCCGAACCCCAGTCTGTTGGGCAGAAATTGGGTATAAGCAATTATCTGGACCAGAAATAGTACAAGAAACAACCGACAAGATCATAAAAGTCAAGAAACGACTGAAAGCAGTACGTGATCGACAGAAGAGTTATGCTGACAACAGACGAAAGCCGTTGGAATTTCAGGTAGGAGACAAAATATTATTGAAAGTCTCTCCTTGGAAAGGAGTAGTCAGATTCATCAAAAGAGGAAAGCTAAGTCCCAGGTATGTTGGACCTTTTGAGATTATTAGAAGAATAGGACTTGTAGCCTATCAGCTACAACTGCCAGAGGAAATGGCATGAATACATGATGTATTTCATGTATCTAATATCAAGAAATGCTTAGCTGATGAATCACTGATAGTGCCTAATAAGGATATAGAGGTAAATGAGCAGTTAAAATTTGTAGAAAGGCCTCTACAGATTGAAGACAGGAAAGTTAAAAACCTCAAGCACAAAAGATTGGTTCTAGTCAAAGTGAAATGGGACTCCATGAAAGGACCAGAATACACATGGGAGTTTGAATCAGAAATGCAAAGGAAATATCCACACTTGTTCCAGTAGATCTCGAGGACGAGCTCTAAAACAAGGTGGGGAGGATATAACAACCCTTCAAAATAATTTTCCGACGCCCTAATATATTTAAAGTACCCCAATATGTCCTAAAATATACCCCATACGCAAAAACGGACCCTGAATACATTTATTTTTATAAAAAATTAATTAAAAACAAGTTTTAATGGTCTCTCGCGGGGCGCGTAGCCCTTGACTACCACCTACGCGGGCCGCGACAGCAAGGAGTCAGGGCGACACCCTGAGCTGCCACGTGTCGTCATCGTGTCGGAGCTAGGGTGCTGACCAGTCATAGCTAGGGCCTACTTACTCTACTACGCGGGCCGCGTAGGCCTTCCCATTCTCTTACGCGGGCTGCGAGGGAAGGCGAAAGGTCGCCTATAAATGGAGTCTCTCAGCCTTCAGTTCCGATCGCTCATTTCCTTTTTCTCTCTCGAATTTATGAAGAATTAATATAATTCTCGGGTATAATACCCCCTAAATAACGAAGTTCTGCTCCGTTGTAAGTATCATAACCCCGGTTACGTATTAGATACGCTACCCGATTGATCCAGGGTTCCGTAACGGCTGTCGTGGTTATGCCCTACGTAGTCGTTGGAATGCCGTCTCGGGGAGGGTATTACTAATGTAAATATTAAGGGTTATTATACTAACACGTGTGCATTTGTGTAAATTATAGATAATCACCAGGAAACCTTAAAGAAAACCTAAGACAGCAATGTGAGTAATCTCCTTTTTGTTAACTGTTTTTACAAAACCTCACCTAAATTAAATTATATTAAACAGTGATTGAGTATTTGTATTCTACAATTATCGCCGGTATGTTGGGGTTTTGTATACAAAATTTGTTACTGCCTTGCAAGGAGTAACATTTCCACAAGTCGGGTTGACAGTACCGTGAGTGGTAATTGAATAGATGGAAACAAATGTAATTGCGCGACCGCCCTCAATACTGTACAATGATTTTTATTAAACTTGATTAAATTGCGACTCACTCACCAGTATTTCCCACTGACAAAATATTTTTTAAACGCGTTTCAGGTAACAAAATGTGAAAGCTAAATAGAAGCCAGCTGGACAGCACTGAAGGCTTGGAAAAGTGGCTATAAAGTTACCTAAAATAAAGAGATGTTTTACTTAAATAAAATTGGATTTATCCCTATGAAAATGTGTGTACTTAAAACTTGGGATTTTTCCCACGTGTTTAATATTATGAAAGTGTGGTATTTTACTCTGATAAAGTATTTCCTAACTACGGTCCTGATGAAATTTCCGCTGCCAAAATGGATAAAATACAGATACCACCGAAACTGGCCGCGGCCGCCCGTTCCCGGGTTGTTAGGGGACGGGGGTTGCGACAAGTGGTGGCTGAGTGAAGTTGTACGGGTGAAGAAGAAGATAAAATGTCTTTTAGGGTTTTTAATAATAAGGGTATTTTGGTCATTTCACACCAACTTTACTGAGAAAACTAGCCCCCATGTACGCCAGGGACTATCCGGAAACAAAATTAAAAAAGTTGGGGACTATAGTTGTAATTTTAGAAAGTTAGGAACTAAAGGTGAAAAAAGACCAAACCACAGGGACTATCCGATCATTTAACTCTAAAAAACCATAATTCCTATGACTATCATATTAAAGAATGAATATCATTTTTAAAGGGATGAATATCAGTTTTTAAAATAGTTTACTATTGGAACATGTATTTTTTGTTTATATTGATATTGATATTCACGTATGTTGTGATAAACATTAGTAAACTTATGATATTTGACATATATATAAATTCCTAAAAACTAATTTCTTTATAATTTAACATGTCTAATTCTCTCCGTAAAAATACAATTAAATCAGACTAGAATAAAATGACTTAAAACTATTAAAACAGTAAAAAAAAGCTATCGGTTTACAATAGTACAAATACGTCAAACAAATTCTATTGATTTGAAAACAAGTAAACACCATCTATCACAACTATTGTTAAACATGTATGAGATGACCAAAAACACAAACGAAAAGATAAACCCTCATATGCAACAATAGGTTGCTCACTCGAAATCGGCTTGGTTATCTAAACGAGCCATCAGCTCGGCTTGGCTTGTATATGAGTCAAGCCTGAGCCAAGGTAAGCTCGGCTTGTGGCTGGCCCGTTGGTTCGTCCGTTTAGCTTGAATATACTTTAGCCTTAATTTTTTTATACATATACAAATTATGGATTGGGATCAAGAGAAAACTCCTACGAGTTGTGAGAACTTAGAGAACTGGCTTTCCCGTGCGAGTTTTACCCCCATTTTTTGTACACCTCTAGATTAAGACGTTACAAAGACGGTCGTAAAAAATATTCGAAGTGGTGTTTTTCGACCCTTTATAGCTGATGACCATTCACATCAGCTTTTTACAATATTCACGGCCGGTGTAAATAAAAAACTAGGTTTTTTTTTAGGAAAATTAGATTTTTTTATGATTTTTTGTAAATTTTTTTTTGAAAAAACCTTTCGTAAGACCGAGTTCTATAAGTTCTTACAACTCGTAGGAGTTTTTATTTTACCGCAACCCTACAAATTACTAATACTCTTAAAAGACAAAGTCGGTGGAAACCCCACCGGCTTTGCCTCCCCCTCCCCCATACTTTTACGATGTTGCAATTTTAGCCCCTTGACATTGGTACCTTCAAAGTTTCATAAAATGAAAAATTTAGTCCCTAAACTACTACTCCATTTACAAATAATTTGCTTTTAACTCCCCAACTTTGTGGTAGTTTCCTTTTCAGCCTCAACTTTGTTATAGTTTCCTTTTTACCCTAAAACTTTATCAAATTTTATCTTTACCCTTTCTTAGCCCTTAAGTTTAGGAAATGCAATTTTTAACCACTTAACTTTTTATGAACTTTGTAAATGCCACTTTGACCCCCTCGAGAGTTTTAGGCTTGAAGATATAAATTCGAGTTAGTCGGGTCAAGTATAATATGTTATGATTGTACGATATAAATTCGATTTACGTTACGTTTTGATCCAATCGCAATACAACTATAGGATACATTGACTTCAATCGGATACGTCAAAACGTGCGTTTTCATATGGTTAACACATCACATAACGCTTGGACTAATCCGTTCAATATTCGAGAAGTAGCTGCGCCGCAACGCGCGCGGGTCTTATTACTAGTTATTACTTAAATATAAAACATAATTTTAAACCCTAGTTTCTAACAGTTTTTTTTTTTGGAAGGTGACTTTCTATGTACTGGACCAGTGGTCACCGGGTTCATGTCGAAGACAATCCCCCGTCAGCCCCGCGCTCTCGGACGCGATGTTCGATCGGGCCCCGGCCGGTGCGTAAGCTGACTTCCGCCCGGAAACCATACTGCCCCCACACGAGAGACTCGCTGGGGTAACAGCTGGGTAAAACCGGGTTGCCCTCAAGACCGCACCATGCCTCGGTAGGATACGATCTATCATTGGGACGTCCCACCCCCCGTTTGCACCTCCCGGGAGTCGAACCGGCGACCTCCGAAGAGGAAGCCGGCCCAACCCAAACCACATGGGAATTGCCGGTTGGGCTAGGGGGCGGGATTAGTTTCTAACAGCTACAGTTAATATACTAAATTTTAATTGAAAAACAACTCCGATAATTCATATAATTCAGTTTTATTGAACAATAAAAATAGAAATAAAAACCAAAAAATCTATACGTGTTAAATAGCAAAGAAAAACAACACTAATAACCGTATTTTTACTTTCTTTGAATCTGCCATTTTTTTCTAAAGGGTAATAATAAATGAATTGGCTCGACGAGCCACGAGCTAACTCTAGCTTTTGAAGTGCTAAGCCGAAACCCAATATTTTAGCTCGTTAAAAAAAAACAAGCCGACTTGGCTCGACTCAGCTTTGCAAACACATAAATAGGTCGTAACACCTTCCATGGATATTGTATATAGAAAAATAATATGATATGTTTTTTTACCTAAAATGATCATTGCTGTTTCTATAACCTTTTTATAATAATTAATACTGTATATTTGAAACCTGAATTTTCTAAAATGATCATTCGTTGATTTTTCATTTTCGGTCACCTTTATATTAATATTGAATTATATTTAAATAATATTTATAAATATTCAAATAGTGGAATAAAAACTTTTCTAAAGAACATGTTCCATAAAACATAAAAGTAAATTTTGAAAAAACAATGACAACTTGTGCAGTAAAATAATAAATACATAAGTATTTCTTTACCCAGAACCAGCAAACCCAAAACCTGGTTCCTGGTATCTAATTCTGGTTTAGCCACTTGATTACTAACTTATTCAACTCACAAATAACAACTTCTTCAGTTCAATATTCTACCAAACATAGCTGTTAAAAACATTAAATTATATTATATCTTCCCTATAAATGCCCAATCTTCATATTGTAGATTCATATCAAACAGCAAACAAAAACAATTACAACTTTTATCAGATTCTTTAGAGTGATTAAGTTACAATTATGTCGAGCACTAATGGTCAAGTGATTCGATGCAAAGGTAAGCGTTTTCTACTTTTCTTCAGTCTTCCAAGTCTTTTTATAACCTGATCATGGATGTAAACATGTAAGTTTAACTGATGTAACAGCCGCGGTGGCATGGGAAGCCGGAAAGCCGCTGGTGATCGAAGAAGTGGAAGTGGCGCCACCGCAGAAAATGGAAGTCCGAATTAAGATCCTCTTCACTTCCCTTTGCCACACTGATGTTTACTTCTGGGAAGCCAAAGTAAGCATTTTAAATTCAATCAATTTTATTTCTTATTATTATTTTTTAGATCAATTATCTAATCTTAAAGCTTTAATTACTGCAGGGGCAAAATCCTGTATTTCCAAGAATTTTAGGACATGAAGCTGGAGGGTATGTTCCATTCTTGTATCTAATTAAAAAAGTTGTGTAACATTTACCAGTTTGAATTATATAATCTGATTGATTTAATTAAAATGAACACAGGGTTGTGGAGAGTGTTGGGGAAGGAGTGACTGATCTTCAGCCAGGGGATCATGTTCTTCCTGTTTTCACAGGAGAATGCAAAGAGTGTGCTCACTGTAAGTCCGAAGAGAGCAACATGTGTGACCTTCTCAGGATCAACACCGACAGGGGAGTCATGCTTCACGATCAGAAATCGCGATTCTCGATCAACGGCAAACCCATCTTCCATTTTGTGGGGACTTCTACTTTTAGCGAGTACACGGTTGTTCATGTTGGATGTCTTGCAAAGATCAACCCTGATGCTCCTCTTGATAAAGTTTGTGTCCTCAGCTGTGGGATCTCCACAGGTACACATCTATTTAGACTACTTGATCACTTGTTTTGTTATATTTTTTTTACCTTAACGAAAATATTTTTTGTTTCTTAGGGCTAGGAGCTACTTTGAATGTTGCAAAACCGAAAAAAGGCTCTTCAGTGGCTGTTTTCGGTCTGGGAGCTGTGGGACTTGCTGTAAGTTTTCACAAATTGTGACTCTTAAAATATCTAATTTGTATGAATGTATTTTAGTTGCTAATGAATTATTGGTGATTAGGCTGCTGAAGGTGCAAGAATTGCTGGTGCTTCAAGGATCATTGGGGTTGATCTCAATGCCAATAGATTTGAGCTTGGTAAGTTTTAAAAAATGTACGTATATTGCAGCTAAAATGTGTATACACATAAACTAATCATACTTACTTTTGTTTTTGTTACAATAGCAAAGAAATTTGGGGTTACAGAGTTTGTGAACCCAAAAGATTACAAGAAACCAGTGCAAGAAGTGATTGCAGAGTTGACTAATGGAGGAGTTGATAGGAGTGTTGAATGCACCGGTCATATTGATGCTATGATCTCTGCTTTTGAATGTGTTCATGATGTATGGACTTACTATATACCATTCGCATGCTTATTTATTTAACATTCGTCATAGTTTTATTTAATATTTTGTGGTGAGTTTTGGTGCAGGGTTGGGGTGTTGCTGTTCTAGTGGGTGTTCCGCATAAAGACGCTGTGTTCAAGACAAGTCCCCTGAATGTGTTGAACGAAAGGACTCTGAAGGGTACCTTCTTTGGAAACTATAAACCGCGATCTGATATTCCTTCTGTTGTCGAAAAGTATATGAACAAGGTAACACATACATTCAAAGTCCATTTATTTATAAAATAATGAGAATATGTAAAAGAAGCACGACAACAAGCGAGTTGTTTGATTTGTTGCAGGAACTAGAGTTGGAGAAATTCATAACACATGAAGTGCCGTTTTCTGAGATCAATAAAGCCTTTGATCTGATGCTTAAAGGTGAAGGTCTTCGTTGCATCATTCGCATGGATGCATAAATGGAAATAACTGATTTTCAAAGTGTTGTATATGAGCGTATAAGAGATGAGACCGGTATAAATTGTGTTTGATTGTAGTTGTTGTATTCCATCTTGTTTATGAATGTTTCTATGATGAAATCTGGTTTCCTACCTTCCAATGACTCTCAGCTCCACCAAATTTATGGACATGCATTTCATATAGGAACAACTAGAATAAAACGACTTAATCATATAAGCGACTAATATAAAACAAACTGAAATAGGGTAGAGAATTGATTGTTAAGGATTTCCAAAAGTAACAATTTGTCCCTTATGTTGTCTGTATTACTAACTTTACTTTGAGATTTATATATTCGGCAAGTCTCCAAACATTTTCCATGATTGGAATGCACTAGTCTAGTTTGAGATCACTTGGTTGCTTGGTGACCTAGATGATACAATGTTCCAAGTAGCTTCCATGGACCAAAATGAACCAACCCCACCTCGTCTTCAACACTTGCCATGTTGGGTATGTACTCGTTGGGTTGTCCTCATTTGGCTACTTACTAAATTATGTACTTTCAATTTTAGCCTATATGCATGATCAACCGAAATCATCAACTAATTTGATGATTTTGTGATTTGGTGAATCATATAATGAGGTCTAATGGATGTTGATCATCCTACCTCCTTGCATGACCATTTCATGGTACCTTATAACTATAAACATATAATTTATATCTTTTAATTCCGAATCTAATCCATCAATCGAATCCACAACTCACACACCTTCGTTTTCCCCCATCTTAGGGTGACTTCGGTGTTCCAAAACTCAAGACTTGCCAAACTCACTTTCGCGGAATTTCTACGCAAACCGTGAGTATACATGACCCCCTTTTATTTTTAACACACTTTGGGTGTAACATATGTAAAATATCAAACTCACACTTACAAATGTAATCACACTATTCAATCAACCAATCCAATTATACATGCTATTATGTTATGCTTATGATACATGCATGCTAGAAGCCATTCTTGCACTATACTTGTCATTGACTTCACGAGTCTACCTTAACATGTTTAGCGCTATAGGAGTAGCACACCGCCTGTTTTGTGGGTCATTGTTAAGTATTCATTCTTTACGGTCTTATCGTTGCGACGATAAGATTACGCTAGTGGACACTTTGGGTTGACTTATATTTGTTGCATGCTAGCCTTGTATTTTAGGCCTTAGTATACATTTTATGCTATGTTTGCATTGAAACAATCTTTTATTACGTATGCTAGTACCAAACTTGTATGCTCGCCAACGCTTTATGTGTTGACCGTTACTTTAATGTGTTGCAGAAATTTGATGATGAGACGATGCAAGAAATCAACTAGGATGGACTTAGAAACACACCATTTTAATTTTATGTATTTTCTTTTATGTTGTTATGATCAACTTGCTAGATGTTGTATCTTTACCTTTCAAAAACAATGTAATTCGCTTAGAATGAAATGAAATTCTCGGTCTCCAAACTGCTCGTCAGATCTGGCTAGCACTTGAAACGACCTATAGCAATGCTTCTATTGAACATGTTCACTCGTTACAAGAATCTCTTCGACAAATCTCTAAAGGTACGACATAACTTATTGATTTTTATCGTTGTTTTAAAACTATATGTGATCAGCTTGCCGCTATTGGTCATCCCGTTGTCGATATCGATAGGCTTCATTGGTTTTTATGTGGTTTGGGCCCCTCATTTCAAGCATTCTCTACTGCCATTAGAGTCACGAAACCAGCCCCATTGTTTAGAGATTTGGTGGCACAAGCTGAAAATCACGAAATGTTTTCTCAATCTTTGCATGGCACGAACACTCCCACTGTAGCTTTTCATGCCCAAAATACAAGAAATAATTCTTCATAAGGGCATGGTCGTGCCTCTTTTTCTCAGGTAATAATACTCAAGGGTATAACAATAGTGGCCGGGGACGTGGTCAAGGTGGTCGTAGGCCACCCCATTGTCAACTTTGCCTGAACAATGGTCATTACGCATCCACGTGTCCTAGTCTTCGTTCGTACGCTTCTCAAGCTTCCTCATCGGACGAATCCTTTTCTAAGGTGTTTCATGCTCATAGTCATGTTACAAATGTGACACTCCTGATTGGAATGCCGATTCGGGCGCGACCGACCACATGACCCCCAACTGTGACGATCTCAATCATGCATCACCCTAAGAAGGTAAAAGTCAAGTGATATTTCGTAATAATAAGAAGCTTTCAATTACTCATAAAGGCTTATCAACTATTACTAATAATATTTCTTTAAACAATGTTCTGGTTATTCCACATCTTACCAAGAAGTTTCTCTCAATTAGCAAACTGACCAAGGACCATCTTATCGATGTTCTTTTTTCTCAATCACTTTTTCATATTCAGGATCGGAACACAAAAAGAATACTCGCTAAAGGAGTTTGCAATAATGGACTTTACGTGCTCAAGGATGATCCACAAGCTTTGGTTGTTACTTCTAGATGTTCGAATATGGCTTCATACGAGTTGTGACATGCTCGTTTAGGCCATGTATCTTTTGATGTTATTTCCACTTTAAGTAAGTTAGGTGCTTTATCTATTACTCGGTTGTTACCGAAACCGGATATTTGCAGCCCTTGTCAACTTGCAAAAGGAAAACGTTTGTCTTTTGATCTTAATTCTAAACGTTCATCTTATGTTTTGGATTTGATACATTGTGATTTATGGGGTCCGACACCCATTATATTATATAATACTCTAATTTTCAACAATCCTGTGCAATGGATGTTGTACATATGGCATAGATGATGTTCCAGGCTTTAGGCTGTTGTACATTACTTTATAGGTTTTCCAAGCAACTGCTTGTTGTCCCTTCCACCGCTTCGACGCCGCGCTGGTGTCACAGTCATCGTCAACGTCTCAACCCCAACAGTGGCAACAACAAGAAGGGATTTAAGGGTTTAGAACTGATTTGAGGGTTCAGCACTGAGGGATTTGAGGGTCCGCAAAAAGAAGCGTTTTAAAAGGTTTTTATCTGATGGCGAAATCTTGCCGGAAAATATGAAGATTACAAGAAAAACGGACACATGGAGTGTTTCCGACGGTTTGTATCTGTAAGGTTGAAGGTTTTTGCTGTGTGTACTTCTTTTTGGGGATATACAAATATATTTAATTTAATATTCCTCAGTAAATGTATTGTTTTATAATATTAATCTTTTGTGATTCGTAAACTGGCAGTGAAAAGGTCTGGCAATAATCAACGCATCCAACGAAGCAGAAGCCATCGGCAATCATCCTCTGTGGCTGTGGAAGATCCGTCAATGTCGCGTATCAATTTTGTATCCTACATTAAGCCGATAGTAGTGACAATGTGCCGAACTGGTCAAAGATACTGAAAGAAGATTTGAGTGAAAATCGGCGGCAAAAAGCCGATTTTGAAGAATTTCAGTACAACGGTGCCGGAAAAAGGGTTCCCGCCGCATGGATTTATGGCGAAACAGTCGATAAGAACGACGTCGTTTTCTGTTCATGAAGGGGGTGATGGATCAGAAGTGAGAGATAGATGGGGTTGGTGGTTGTGTGCCGGAAAGGATTTTGGTTTAGATAGAAATTAGAAAGTGAGAAATGGGTTTTGGGATATTAGGTACAAAACTTGGTTAACGTTATTAATATCTTTCGACAACATTGATCTTATGTTTTTGGTTGTTTAGCTTATCGATTTATAATTAAACTCATTTCATCAATTGGGTTTCATTCTTCAAACTTAGATCCGGTACTGGTCCATTAGATAGATTTCTAGATTTCATTATGTAGGTTTAAGGTATTTGACTTGGTATTTATATTTCAATATTTTTTTCTAAACATTAAAAATGTTATCGACTAAAGATGAACGGTAGATGAAGGTGTCGACCGAGTAAGTAAAGATTTTGAGAGGACGACAAACATGGGCAGAGGTGGACATGGACGTGGTGAGCAAAAGGTGGATGCCGAAGAAGATGACATGTCTTTATCGAAGACATACATATCATTGGATTTTGGAGATTATGTTTACCAAAAACTACAAATTGTTTCATTTTGACCAACACTTAAGCTACTTCATATTAGTTTTAGATTCACATTTTGATTTTCTTTGTTTTTTTTTTTTTGAATCTTTAAATTAAAGAAGAAAAGAATTCTAAATTTGGGAAGAACCATTGTTTTTTCATGTCTTAAAAAAGTATATGTTTGACTTTTGAGCAAAAAAAATTGATTCTTTGAGTAGAAAACTTGAAAAGCTTGAATATTGATGTTGACTTAGAAAATCACTTGAATCTTGAAGTTGACTTTGAATGATCTATTACTTGCAGCCCGCGATCGATCATCCGGGGATTCATTCCCCTGCTTGACACAATAGGAAGTCATTTGATTCTCATATGAAAGAAGTTCCACAAAGCCCGAATTCTGTTACTGGCTCAAGGAATATGCTTCGTCACAAGGTATACTTTGATCACTTAGTAATGTACTTTGACTTTGAATGTCACTTATATTTGCCAAAATTATGATTTTTTGGTACGTATGTCGGCACAAAGTTCTATTTTGAAATTAGAAAAATAAAAGTAGTTTGTTTGACATTTAAAGTCGAAGTATGTCCAGTAATCGTAAATGACAGTTAACATGAACATAAGTACATAACCGTTGGTCCTATTTGTTTCGACTATTTAATACGTATATTTTTTATGGGTTCTGTTTTGGACCCAAAATGAAGATTACGAAGGAAAACTGATATAAATGGTCAGAACTATGTTTGTATGACTATGATGTTATATTTGGTCGGCAATGCAAGTTTAGGGGCGTTTGGAGGATGCAACCAATATCTTGATAATTTGTTAAATTTGATTTCTATAATCTTGTAGCTTGAACCAACATTCCATTTTTCCAACTCTGCGATGGAGGATGCAACCAACTGGGACCCGTATTCCTGGAAAGCTTCAGAAGACGCAAAACGAATCTATGTTGAATCAAAACTTCTAGAAGAACAAGCTGGGGTAGTGTCGGTGCTTGAATCAGAACTTGAATCGGCCCGGGCCCGCATTCATGATCTTGAAACGGAAAGACGAGCTTCAAAAAAGAAACTTGAACAATGTTTAAAAAAGTTAAACGAAGAACGTGCCGCATGGCGGAGCCGTGAACATGAAAAGGTTCCTGCGGTTATTGATGATGTAAAGTCGGAATTAAGTCGAGAACGAAAAGGCCGGCTAAGAATGGAGATCATGAATTCGAAGTTAGTCAATGAGTTAGCGGATGCCAAATTATCAGCCAAACGAATGTTGGAAAAATTACCATGGTTAGGAAGGGTCATAAGTTAACTAATACAAAAGCACCGGCAAATATTAACAGCAAAATGGTTTTATTTTTTTCTATTGCTTCTTATACAAGCTTTTTCGATTTTAATGGTCATTTGTGGGAGTTTCACATTGATTCTAATTGACATGGTTTCAAGCCTCCGTCGCAACGCGACGGTTGACTTTTCTAGTTTGTTCTAATGACAAACGCCAATAGACTTTTTTTTTTAAATTTATGCCGTTGGGGTCCAGTGGCTATTAGTCACTATTAGCCACGCCAATAGACAAACGCCACGTCGACCCAACTATTGCCTCAATGCCGGTGAAAGACGGCCCGCCCCACACACAACGCCGTTCCTGGGGTGGTGTGTGCAGCGTGGAAAGGCATAAACGCCACCAAACTATGCCCACACCCAGTGGTCTTATATCTAGTTTAATGCACTTTGTTTTGTTTTTACCTTATCGGGCATTCCGTTTTATAACACTAATTAAAGATGTAGATTTATAATCTGAATCTTTTAAAAAGATCATTCGTTGATTATTCAGTCTCCTTTATATTTATATTGAATTGAATTGGATTTTAAATAATATATTTAGGTTTTCAAATACTGAATAAAAACTTTTCGAAAGAATTTATGCTTTTCAGATTTTCTTTATATACATGTACTGTAAAATAAAACGTAAGTATTGATAAAATTATAACAACTTGTGTAGTAAAATAATAAGCATTTCTTTATTCAGAACCCAACAAACCCAAAACCTGGTTCCTGGTATCTACTTCTGGTTTAGCCACTTGATTACTAACTTATTCAACTCACAAAAAACAACTTCTCCAGTTCAATATTCTACCAAAAATAGCTTTTAAAAACATTAAATTATTTTATACCTTCCCTATAAATGCCCAAATCTTCATATTGTAGATTCATATCAAACAGTAAAAAAAAAACAATTACAACTGTTTCAGATTCTTTACAGCAATCAAGTTACAATTATGTCGAGCACTAATGGTCAAGTGATTCGATGCAAAGCTAAGCCTTATCTACTTTTCTTCAATCCTTCAAGTCCTTTTGTAATCTGATCATGGATGTAAACATGTAAGTTTAACTGATGTAACAGCCGCGGTAGCATGGGAAGCCGGAAAGCCGCTGGTGATCGAAGAAGTGGAAGTGGCGCCACCGCAGAAAATGGAAGTCCGAATTAAGATCCTCTTCACTTCCCTTTGCCACACTGATGTGTACTTCTGGGAAGCCAAAGTAAGCATTTTAAATTCAATCAATTTTATTTTTTATTATTATTTTTTTAGATCAATTATCTAAGGCTGGAGATATTTGGACACCCATCGCGCCTATTTTCACACCTTTTGTGCCCTAGACGCCTCGTATAGGTCTATACGAGGCGTCTAAGCACTGAATTCAAGGGGGTCTGAGAGAGTGTCAGGCACAAAGTTTAAGGATTCTAGACGCCTCGTACAGAGCTATACGAGGCGTCTAGACTTGGGAATTTTTTTTGGCTGAAATGAGGGGTGTTTTGGTGGGTTTTGGTATGGTTTTTTGGATAGTTTTTGAAGATGTGTTTTTTGGTTGAAAATTTTTTTGTTTTTAAAAAAAGTTATGTTTTTTTTTACACTATAAAAAAGTTTTTGTTTTTTAAAAATGAACTATTTTAAAAATCGGCTCTTTAAATATATTATATCGATTAAATATTATAATGTTTTTTACATTTTACTTTTTTAAATATTATTCTTCCGATTAAAATTTTATCTCGTTCAAATATTGTTTCCGTATTATATTCAGGGGATATATTGTTTCCGTATTATATTCAAAACATATTTTGTTTCCGTATTATCTCAATTAAGACAACAATCATTAAGTAACCGAATAATTGAAAACAAACATAAATATGACATAGATAAGATAACTTTGTACATCCATAACAAAAATATATAAGATAAGTTTGTACATCCATAATAAAAATAAAAACAACAACAGGTCTATGCATCCGAATCCGAATCCGAATCTGGCTGCTGCGGCTGCTGCTGCTGATGTGGTGCTCGAGGTGGTGGGAGCGGTATCGCGGGTAACCCCTCTCTCTCGCGTCTATCCTGCAGCTCCCGAACCACCAAACCTATCAAATCGTTGAGCCTGTCAAGCTCTGCTCGTACCTCCGGATGTAGCGGCGCAGGTCCTGGGGCATGACCTGGAATAGCGTGACGTGGAAACTGAGGCGCCCCGGCAGGTGGCGGTGGCTGTGGCATCGCTGCACCGTCTACATCCTGCGGAGGCTCCTCCACGGGCACTACATCAGCAGGATCTGCAGGAGGATAAACGGGCTCGAAATGCTCTGGTAGGGCCTCCTCTGTCCATATGCCCCCGTTGCGGTTTTTAAACCGCGGGCCAGCTGCGAACCTCCTGATTACCCTCATCCCCCACAGCGACTGCATGCCCATCCGCGTCGGCATGACTGGCGGCGTCCGTAGATGTGGGTCCTCGTGCAGTACGAGGCCAAATGAACGGGCAATGACGGTCACGTACGCCCCGCCATACAAAAATCCGCGCTCCTGTCGGTGATGGGTGGAGGCGTAGTACTGGGCTAGACCGTGTGCTAGCGCGCACGGCCTCCTATACAACAAACAATAAAGGAAAAAAAGATCTGTGGTCGTACACCACTCACGGCTGTAGCCGCGCGCTGAAATCGAAGTAGCGAGCAAATGGTGCAGATACCTGCAGATAGTGTTAGCGAAATACAGAAACAGAGATTAATAAACAATGCACATAATCACAATAATTGCCGTAATAAACGTACGTACCTGTACAGTGGGTCCCTAACAAACGACACCCTCCCCTTCGACTTGTCGTGCTCCCAAGTATTTGGCCCCGCAATCACCTGCCAAAACCCTAGAAGAATGGGTTTGTCAACCACCACTTGCCCCGCTGTGTAAATCTCAGTCTCGATCTCCCCCTGCATGTATAAACCAGAACGCACCGCAAAGTCTGCTAGCGTCATCGTACGCAAAACGCCAGCGAGCCTGAAAGAAATCTCAGGCGGAAGGGGAGCATCTGGGTACGGAAGCGCCACTGGGACCCCAGGAGGGTGAAATGTGAATGACGAAAGGAACTCGACCAACAGCTCCCTGTAGGTCGGCGTGTGCGCCAAATCAAAAAGACGATGCCACGGCGAATCGAGAGGTATAAATCGACGCACTCTATCCGTCTCAGCAAGCTGGTCCATCGCATCCCAGTCGATCGATGCATGCGATCCAATGTACATCCTCCTGAGCTTCTGGCAATGGCGGGCGGCATCGGTGCCGTCGGGAAACTCTAGGTACGGACAACCCTGAAGCGTATCCAGATCCGGCCGCCGCCTCCATCGTGGACCCTCCTGAACCGGCTGAACCGGCAGTGGCTCAGCAAGATCTATCTGAATGTCGTCGCCCTCCATAATCAATCTGCAGGTAAATAACGTATACGTATAAAAACAATAATAAATAAATCAGAATAATAATAATAATTAATAAATAATAATAATTAATAAATAATAATAATAATAATTAATAAATAATAATAATACTAATAACAATAACAATAATAATAACAACATTAACAATAATAATTAATAAATATTAATAATTAATAAATAATAATAATAATAATTAATAAATAATAATAATAATAATTAATAAATAATAATAATACTAATAACAATAACAATAATAATAACAACATTAACAATAATAATTAATAAATAATACTAATAATAATAATAATAATTAACTACACGGTCTCAACTATATCATGGACACAACCAACTACACGGTCCAGCGAGCTCCTATCTTCAACGTATCTCTTTAAGTTGGCGTGTTGGCTCTCAACTCTGTTTGTGGTACGATTACCAAAGTTGCGCCTCTTATCAGTCCACGCAAAGACGAACATCTCCTTATAGTCTTTTAGCCAGTTATCGTACACGTATTTGAAGACTCCTAAAACGTAAAAATAATTTAATGAAATTTGCATATGTGAGTCGTATGTTATTATAAAAACTTACTGGAACGTTTGCACTCCACAAGTCGTTGTCGCATGTTGCACAAGTGGTACTCGTAGATGAGTATGGATGGAGACTCAATCAATGTCCTCCAGAATGACAAAAATTTCTTCCAGTCTTCGTCTGTGAAGGCACCCTTGCAGTGCTTCATAACATTCTGTTGTATGTGCCACCTGCAAAGAAGCCTGGAGGCGTTTGGAAATACTTTAGCACACGCGCCCATAAGGGCTAGGTCTCTATCGGTTAAAATCACACGTGGCTCCATGCATTCATCCAACATTGACTTTACCCTCTCAAGCACCCACACAAAGTTATCACCCCGTTCTTTACTAACAACGGCATGCGCGATAATAAACGATTTGTTGGTAGGCGTCATACCAACAATCTGGATAAAGGGCATATTGTATATGTTTGTCTTGTACGTCGCATCGATCAGCATGACGTGGGGGAATGCACGCCACATGTCTCTCGAGTACCGATGAAGAAAGAAGATCTCTGTTACGATCTCTGTTCCGGGTTCCTCCCGTGTCTCGTAAATAAAGTCGTTGTTTATCAGCTTGTTTTCTAGTGACTGCATGGGAGTCAATCCTTGTCTTTGTTCGGCTCTAATCTTCGCCACAACGTTTTGAACGTCTTTCAGAACATGAAACCTGTCGGGGTCCTGCTTCCTTATCGTTTGAAATATTTTGCGCGACTCCATGTTTTGAGCTGTCAGCTGCTCGATCAGTTTCATTTCGCTTGGAGTAAACCTTCGCACAAACGCGTGGGCCGACAGGTCCTCACAAAGTTCGTGGTTATGTTCAATTTTTCCGTCTTTAATCTCCCAGGTTTCATACGGGTGGTTTCGCACAGCCAGCAGGTAAAACGGGCAACCGGTTTTTTTGCTTCCGGCTTTTCTAAGTGTTGCTGTAGTCTGGTGCTCACCACCACGATCACATTCAAGCCATACCCTCCGGATTCTTCCACCGGTTTTCTTTGATCGACGGGTGACAATAACGAAACCATCCGCGTTTGCTATTTCTTGTATCCGATTCTTTAGTTCATCTAAAGAGTTGAAAACCTGTAACATCGACAATAATAATAAATAATTAAATAATACAAAAATAGTAATTAATACCTGCTTTTTTAAGTACGGACTGTCCTGGATGGGAGGTGTCTCACCACCATATCTACCATATCCACCATAACCACCGTCTCCTCCGTATCCACTGTATCCACCAACTCCTCTGTATCCACCATCTCCTCTGTAACCACCGTCTCCTCTGTAACCACCGTCTCCTCTGTAACCACCGTCTCCTCCGTATCCACCGTCTCCTCCGTATCCACCGTCTCCTCCGTATCCACCGTCTCCTCCGTATCCACCGTCTCCTCCGTATCCACCGTCTCCTCCGTATCCACCGTCTCCTCCGTATTCACACCCGTATCTATAATCCGGATACCCTTGTTGCGTCGGATAACTTGGTTGACAAGCATGGTATGAGTCATCTACAGGGGTTGTTTCATCAACAGGGGGATGATTGTTCAAATCTAGAAACGGTTTGTTTTGTTCTCCTTGTATACTAGACACAACCTCCTCTTGCTCATTAGAATCGGGAACGCAAGACTCCTCCAAAATAAAGAACCGTATCATCATTAGTAAATAATAAACTAAAACAAAAACTAATTAAAACATTTAAGTACCTGTACTGTTAACGGATCGCTTTCGGGCACCCAGTTCTCGCTATAATACTGCCCGAAGACATAGTTACCGTCCCAGTATGATGACATTTAAGTACCTGTAATGAAAGAAGAAGAAGAAGAAGAAGAAGCAGAAAGAAAGATGAAGCAGATTTATGTTGAATGCTCGGGGGTGGACAAAGCATAAACTGTATGTTGCACTTTTTAAAAAGTCTTATACGCCTCGTATAGCTCTAGACCCCTCGTATAGCTTTAAGTCACTTGTCAAATGAACAGTAAAGCAGCCCCCTTAAGTCACCCAAGACGCCTCGTATAGGCCTATACGAGGCGTCTTATTGCCTCGTATCCACTCCTCGTACAGACCTAGACTCCCCGTATGATGTGACTGATTTGACATTGTGCTTTGGTGCAGAGCTGGTCGGAAAAGTAACCCTATACGCCTCGTATAGGTCTATACGAGGCGTCCTGAAGGGTGTCAAAATAGGCACTAAGGTGTCTAAATATGTACACCCTTATCTAATCTTGAAGCTTTAATTACTGCAGGGGCAAAATCCTGTATTTCCAAGAATTTTAGGACATGAAGCTGGAGGGTATGTTCCATTCTTGTATCTAATTAAAAAAATTGTGTAACATTCATTAGTTTGAATTATATAATCTGATAGAATTAATTAACATGAACAACACAGGGTTGTGGAGAGTGTTGGGGAAGGAGTGAGTGATCTTCAGCCAGGGGATCATGTTCTTCCTGTTTTCACTGGAGAATGCAAAGAGTGTGCTCACTGTAAGTCCGAAGGGAGCAACATGTGTGACCTTCTCAGGATCAACACCGACAGGGGAGTCATGCTTCACGATCAAAAATCTCGGTTTTCAATTAACGGCAAACCCGTCTTCCATTTTGTTGGGACTTCTACTTTCAGCGAGTACACAGTTGTTCATGTTGGATGTCTTGCAAAGATCAACCCTCTTGCCCCTCTTGATAAAGTTTGTGTCCTCAGCTGTGGGATCTCCACAGGTACACATCTATTTAGACTACTTGATCACTTGTTTTGTTGGATTTTTTGACCTTAACGAAAATATTGTTTTGTTTCTTAGGTCTAGGAGCTACTCTGAATGTTGCAAAACCGAAAAAAGGCTCTTCAGTGGCTGTTTTCGGTCTGGGAGCTGTGGGACTTGCTGTAAGTTTTCACACATTGTGACTCTTAAAACATCTACTTTGTATAAATGTGATTTAATTGCTAATGAATTGTTGGTGATTAGGCTGCTGAAGGTGCAAGAATTGCTGGTGCTTCAAGGATCATTGGGGTTGATCTCAATGCCAATAGATTTGAGCTTGGTAAGTATTAAAAAAATTTACATATATTGTAGCTAAAATGTGTATACACATAAACTAATCAAAATTACTTTTGTTTTTGTTACAACAGCAAAGAAATTTGGGGTTACAGAGTTTATGAACCCAAAAGATTACAAGAAACCAGTACAAGAAGTGATTGCAGAGATGACAAATGGAGGGGTTGACAGGAGTGTTGAATGCACTGGTCATATTGATGCTATGATCTCTGCTTTTGAATGTGTTCATGATGTATGGACTTACTATATACCATTCATATGCTTATTTATTAAACATTCGTCATAGTTTTATTTAAAATTCTGAATCTGGTGCAGGGTTGGGGTGTTGCTGTTCTAGTGGGTGTTCCGCATAAAGACGCTGTGTTCAAGACAAGTCCCCTGAATGTGTTGAACGAAAGGACTCTGAAGGGTACCTTCTTTGGAAACTATAAACCCCGATCTGATATTCCTTCTGTTGTCGAAAAGTATATGAACAAGGTAACACATACATTCAAAGTCCATTTATTTATAAAATAATGAGAATATGTAAAAGAAGCACGACAACATTAAGCGAGTTGTTTGATTTGTTGCAGGAACTAGAGTTGGAGAAATTCATTACACATGAAGTGCCGTTTTCTGAGATCAATAAAGCCTTTGATCTGATGCTTAAAGGTGAAGGTCTTCGTTGCATCATTCGCATGGATGCATAAATGGAAATAAATGATTTTCAAAGTGTTGTATATGAGCGTATAAGTGATGATGAGACCGGTATAAATTGTGTTTGATTGTAGTGGTTGTATTCCATCTTGTTTATGAATGTTTCTATGATGAAATCCGGTTTCCTACCTTCCAATGAGTCTCAGCTCCACCAAATTTATGGACATGCATTTGATATAGGAACAACTAGGATAAAACGACCTAAGCATATAAGCGACTAATATAAAACAAACTGAAATAGGGTAGAGAATCGATTGTTAAGGATTTCCAAAAGTAACAATATGTCCCTTATGTTGTCTGTATTACTAACTTTACTTTGAGATTTATAAATTCAGTTTCAACTTTAGGCTAGAAAACTATAGCAAAACAAACCAATGTGCATATGGCAAGGAAAAGTAAAATCAAAACTAAAACTTGTCATCAAATGTCTAAAATCTCTCTGGTTGTCTTAATTAAGGGCGAACTTTTCCTGCGAGCATGAAAGCTTTGTACACAACAGGCCTAACCAAGTTGGGTCCGTCCGCCCCACACATGTTGAGGTTGTATGACCACATTTTCAGCCAACAACTCAACCCCTCTCTCTCTCTTTGGAATACCCAAATATAGACAGAGAAAGAAGCCAGTTAAAACTTAGGAACCTTCAGATGACAAATTGTGCATAAAAATGTTGGTATTAAGCGGCCTAAATATAAGTAATATATAATTTTCACTTATGATATATATTTATACTGTTATTTAAATTTAAATTAAACAAGCGCGCGTTGCGGCGCGATACATCGTAAACATTAAATAGATTAGTCCAAACGTTATGTGATTCGTTAACCATATGAAAACACGTGTTTCAACGTATTTGATTGAACTCAACGCTACCTATAAAAATGTGCACGTAAAAATGCATGTAAATGTGTTTTTTTAAACGAAAACATATTATATTTGACTTAACTCGTTTCCAGAAAAAGTTTACGTCAACACGTACAGAAAATCGAATTTATATAGGCACGTACATCAAACTATGCACGTGAAAAAAATTAGTTTTTCTTAAGTAAAAGAGGTATAACGGTAAACTCGAAACAAATTATTAGTAAAAAAGACTTAATAGGTTAAATACGTTAGTAAAATTGTGCCAAGTAGCACTAATGCCAAACCACTGCCAACAAACACCAACACCAGAATAGCTTGTAAATAAAATAAATAAAAAAGTAAAAAATAAAACCGAACAAAAAAAAAACGTAAAATCGTTGAACCACGCACCTCAGTCGCGGCATGTTAATGCGAAGAAATTATATAGAAACGTAGAACGTAAAAAAAATAACTAAGTCGATCTAGGATTCGCGCGTTGCGATGAACTTTTCAAACGTGGGAAAAATAGACGCGCTGCGACTGGACTGTCAAACAGGGAAAACAGACGAAAAAAACGTTACACCCTACACGCACGTTGTTGCGTGTTGACTTGTAAAATTTAGAATGAAACGTAAAACGAAAAACTTGCGAAAGATAAAAAGTATAAGGGGCCAAAGTTGAAAATAAGAGAGTGTTGGGGTTAAATTGAAAAGTTGAAAAACTTTGGGTTAAAACTAAAAATGTCAAAGGGTTTAAAATGAGAAACACAAAAACTTTTGGGTTAAATGTTAAAAATGCAATTTTTTTTTTTGAAAAACACCCAATACACATCTTACAACTATTAAAGCAACAAAACTTTGGTAATTTATAGTTTGGAAATTTAATATATTCTATTATTTTAAAAAATAAGAATATAAAAATAGTTTATTATATAAAAATAACTAGGTTAGAACCCCGTGTATTACACGGGTTAAATAAATGTAATTTTATATATTAAATAATAAAAAGTTATATCTTTATGAAACTCACATATTGTACGGGTTAAATAAATGTAATTTTATATATCAAATAATAAAAAAAGGTATATCTTTAAAAACCATGTGTATTACACAGATTAAATAATTTGTAATTTTGTATTCTAAATACTAAAAACGTCGTATCTTTAAAACACCCGTGTATAATCGGGTTGAATAAATCTACCAAATGATAAAAAAAATTACATCCTTAAAAACCTCGTATATTACACGTGTTGAATAGATCTAAAAAAGAGTTATATCTTTAAAAATCATGTGTGTTACACAGATTAAATAAATGTAATTTTGTATATTAAATACTAAAAACGTTGTATCTTTAAAAAACCCGTGTATAGTCGAATTGAAAAATCTACTAAATAATAAAAAAAATTATATCATTAAAAACCCTGTGTATTACACGTGTTGAATAAATCTAATTTTACATATCAAATGATAAAAAAAGTTATATCTTTAAAAAATTCGTGTATTACACGGGGGTATATAAATGTAACTTTGTATAGTAAATAATAAAAGTTAAATTTTTAAAACCCTTGTGTTTTACACGAGCTGAATAAATATAATTTTGTATACCAAATAATAAAAAAATTTATATTTTTAATAAATTAGGATAACATTTAATATTAATTTATTATTTATATATTTAATATAAGATAAGTAGGAAAGAGAGGTATTTGTTTTAAAAATATATTAAATTAATAATTTAGATTTGAGTATAATATTTTATTAAAGTATGATAAGATTTAATATTAATTTATTATTTATTTATTTAGTTAATATAAGATAAGTATATATTTGAGGATGTCTTCAATGAATGACATGTGTCCAAAACTTGGTTTATTTTATTATAGTAGATAGACTAGGTTAGAACCCCTATTACACGGGTTAAATAAAATAAGTATAGTTAATAATGAAGATTAAAATATGATAAAATGGTTTTTGTGATAAGATATTATTGATTTTTTTAATAAAAATTTTAAAATTGAATAATAATAAAATCCGAAACAGAGTAAAATAAGAGGGCAAATAAATATTGGCTCACTAAATTATAACATATGACGCAAAATAATGATGATAACAACAATAATAATAAAAGTATTTTATGCAGTTTTGTAAATAATTTATAGAAACAATATTTTATGCAGCTCTGTAGATAATTTATAGAAACACGTTTATTAGACGTCATGATAGCGCTAGGCTATAAGCCGGCTATCTTTTATGAACTTAGTTAGGAAATATATAAATAACATGTTTAAGTACCCGTGTGCTACACCTATCAAATAGAAAATATACAAATAATACTTAAACATAAAGAACACGGTCAATTGATAAACACAAAACTTTAAACACTTAGAGAGGGAGAGGTCTTGGGTTCAAGTACTAAAGACGTCATGTGTAAAGAAATTTGCCGTTTAGAAAAAAAATACAAAACCAATGATATTTATATAAAATTTATACTATCAAATCCATGATATTTAATAACCATCCTAAAAATGATACAGATTAGATGTATATTTAGCATTATGAAACACATACAATGTATTAATAAATATTACCGTAATGCAATAACCACATTTTTTTCTAGACCATACTTATTTAATTTATTATAATAGGGATAAACTTTTGTGTGTGAGTGTAAAATTAATAATTAAATTTATATTAAATTCAATGCAATTGTATAATTAACTTTTAATAATTTTGTGGAAAAAGAATTACTTATTTAGAAAAATAAAAGATCATGAGTAATTTAAGGATATTAACTAAATTAGAGAAAAAAGGGCGGTGAAAAAATTTCTGAGAATGCATAATAATACAACACATATCCCCCAATGATTTACTTTATTATATGTATAGATAGGTTTTAATTATTATTTATATAGATATAAATAATAATTATCTATAATTAGGTAGAAGTGATTAAACTAAATAATATTTCGTAGGAGATTATCTATAATTAATTAGAAGATATTAAACTAAATGATAATTATCCATAGAGTACATAGCCTAATATGATGACAAGTGTCCCAAACATGGTTTCTTTTATTATATAGTACTAGGTGGACACCCGCCCGACGGGCGCGGGTAGATCGTAAACATTGAATGTAAGCCTACGTTTATATGTAAAATTTGATGTGAAATTATTTAATGAATTCACGTTCGCATTATACTTAAGAGTACATTAATAACGTTTATATGTAAATCTAACCGAAGTACGAAAAAGCCCCTACGGATTCTGTCATTCCTAACTTGTCGACTAATTAAGTTTAGACACAAGAGAAACATAACGAACCCACAAAACATGTTTACTAACACAAATATTATTTGTTTATAAATTTAGTCCAAGCCCAAACCTTGTTTACTAAATGTGGTCCAAGTCCAAAACCTGTTTATTAAATCTGGTCCAAGCCCAAGCCCATATGTTGAAAACTAAATATTTGTTCAGTAGCATTGGTTTTGTAAAAATCATCGACGATTGAATATCTTCACAACCCTTACACCAGTTCTATCGATTCAGAGGGAAGAATCGTTGATTCCAGAAAACGAACGGAGATCAATCGATACCGGATAATCATCGCCGAATCCACTACAGTATTCTCTTCACCTTCAATTTCATCTTTTACTATTTTAGTATGTTTGGTTGCTTTGATCGAAAAATTTCTTATCATTTCGCTTTCTTTTGACGTTGTATGAGTCAATGTTGTTGATTATTTACATGTAGATTCTGTCGATTTTGTCTATTTATGATATTTAATCGGAAGATTATAACTGTTTTTGACAGTGACGTTGTTTGGGTATAGATATTAAACATGTTTTGTTGATAGAATTTAGATTTTTAGTGTTTAACAAATTTAGATTGTAGTATATGTATGTAATACTTGATAAATTAGGGCTATGTTATAAATCACTGTTTATCACTTTTTGTATAAAGATTTTGTAAGATTATGATGTTTAGTATACTTACAGTTGGTGTTCTTGATATTGAAAAAGATTAGATATATAATTTTAGTCTTCCACAGATTGACTTATAATATTTTGGGTGTTTCACATGTTATATATGTTCATATCTTGATTACTTATATTCCAAGAATTATTGATCAGTTTTGGTCTTTCACATTCTTGTTCATCATATTAAATGTTACTCCAATTGTCTTAACGAATTATTATAAATTCTGGTATGAAATGATTCGTTGTCGTTTGCACTATGATAGTTTAGATGATACATTTGTTTTTTCAAGTCTTTGTTTGTATTGTTATCATTATATAGAATGGTTTTGAATATTTTTTTACTGTTTTAGTCTATTAGATATACTCTTCTTAGTTACAATATATAAAATAACCTTTTGACATAGTATTTTCTATGATAGTTGAAAGTTAGAAGGATGTATGGGTTTGCTTGTTACATGGACGACAACCGAAGGAAATGTTTGATTATTTACATGTAAATTCTAAAGATTTTGTCTATTTGTGATACTTAATCGGAGGATTATAACTGTTCTTGACATTGACGTTGTTTAGGTATAGATTTTAAACATGTTTTGTTGATGAAATTTAGATTTTTTGTGTTTAACAAATTTAAATTGTAGTATATGTATGTAATATTTGATAAATTAGGGCTATGTTAAAAATCACTGTTTATCACTTTTTGTATAAAGATTTTGTAAGTTTTAGTTGGTGTTCTTGATATTGTATAAAGATTTTGTAAGTTTCAGTTGGTATAAAAATTTTGTAAGTTTCAGTTGTTGTTCTTGTAAGTTTCAGTTGGTGTTCTTGATATTAAAAATCACTATTCAATGTTTAGTATAGTTTCAGTTGGTATTCTTGATATTGAAAAAGATTAGATAAATAAATTAAGTCTTTCACAGATTGAGTTATAATATTTTGGGTGTTTCACATGTTATGTATGTTCATATCAGTTTTGGTCTTTCACAATCTTATTGATCATATTAAATCTTAGTCGAATTGACTCGAACGTTTATTTGTAAATCTAACGGAAGTACGAAAAACCCACCTACGGATTCTGTAATTCCCAACTTGTCAGCTGATTAACCACACGGGTAGGTTTAATAATGATCGAAATCAAATACTAAAAAACAGATTATAATATATCATTTAAAATTTTGTCTTTAGTTACATATCTTTATAAAATAATGTTAAAGACAGTTTGTGTTAGTATTATAATAACTATAATGATAAAAGTTTTTGTCTATGTTTATATGTAAAATATTATGTGAACAATTATTTGATGAATTCACATTCGCATTTTAGTTAAGTATACATTAAACTTGTGATGTTTTTGTGAAAATATTTTCAAGAATAGAATAGAACACAATTTTGATAATCAGTTCTTTGTTCTGCATATGTATAGTTCACCAATTTGTTTGTTGGAGTACTGACAGTACAATAATATGATAATGATTAGAGTTGTTTAATAATCAATTCTTTGTTCTGCTTTGGTTTCAGTTTTTGATAACCAAACCTTTATCAATGAATAAACTTATTAATTGGTTAACATTCAAGAAAAAGTGTCAATAAATGGGTTGATTTGGGTATTTTTTTTGTTAGCTAAATGGGTCACTCTGGTCAAAATGGGTTGCTGAAACTACTTTGTTTAATGTTTGCTTGTTTTGTTTTTGTTCTATGCTATCGTAGTAGTATCAAAACAGAAGGTTTGTTTGTGATGTTTTTGTGAAAATATTGTTTGTTCTTGGAAGGTTTCTATTACCTACTTTGTTTAATGTTTGCTTGTTTTGTTTTTGCTCTATGCTATCGTAATAGTATCAAAACAGAAGGTTTGTTTGTGAAGTTTTTGTGAAAATATTGTTTGTTCTTGGAAAGTTTCTATTACCTACTGTGCATAACATGTTTGCTTGCTTTGTTTTTGTTCTATGCTATCGTAGTAGTATCAAAACAGAAGGTTTGTTTGTGATGTTTTTGTGAAAATATTGTTTGATTCTTGTGGGTTTTTGTCTCGGGTTTCAAAACAGAGGTTTTGTTTGATTCTTGTGGGTTTTGTTGAAATCTAAGTTTCTTACTATGGATGTTTTTATTGTACAGAATGGCTGTGGATGTAAAGATACACAAAACACCAACTACGAAGGCGAGAACACTTGACAACCTCCTAGAAGATGGTGCGGTGCACATAAGGAAGTAATTGATCAGAACGATCAATTGCTCCTGAATGAATATAACCCCAGTGGTAGATATGTAATTAGCGAGCTCTGGAATTTCAAGGAAAATCGAAGAGCTACACTAAAGGGGGTTATCAGCTACATTCCGAAGTGCACCAGTCAGTAAACATCCACAATTTCTTTCTTTGGTATGACGTTTTTTCGTCTGTATTGTATGTTACGGTCTTTTGTTATCGAGTCTGTAAGTTCCGTCAAGTCTACAAAGTTGGACATCTTTCTATTTTTCTTGGTATTACGTTTTGTCTCTGTATTGTATGTATAATACAAGTGTGCATTCAATACTTTGTCGGACTGTGATATATTGTTTGCTTAACATGTTTATATTGCAAAGTCTATATTAGGACTTTTACGTTTTTTTACGTTTTGTCTCTGTATTGTATGTATAATATGGTTTAAAATCCTGGTATAATATGGTTGTATTATACCATGTATAATATGCTTAACATGTTTTAAAATCCTGATTTTATTTGTTATTTACCTTAGATACTGGTTTTTGTATAAAACATATAAGTAACTTAAATTGAAACAGCGTAATTTATATGAATTTAAATAATACATATTTTTTTAATCATCCTTGTCTTGGTTTTACCAATATACTGGTTCCTAAAATGAAGTTAGTATAACGTGATCCACCCAATTTATATTTGGAGTTGAAGTTTAATGACACATTTTTACGGAGTCAGATTGTCCCATAATTTATGTGCATGGCGAAATTTATATGGATTTAAATACCACATATTTTCTAACCGTCCTTGTCTTGCTCTTATCAATCTATTGGTTCCTACATTAATTTATAAAAGGGTAGGTTAATATGTATGAATTATATCCTATCATAACAAAAATTGACTTAAAGTCAAATAATATAACTTCTTTGATGTAATTTGTGGATATTAAAAATTTCTTTATAATGCGGTTATAAAGTAAACATACATTCAAACATTATATTAAAAAAGTAGAATTTAGACTACGACATACTAATATACACATCTCATATACTATATTGCACAAATCAAAACACACACTATAAGCAAAGATTATAGTTGAGTCGCATAAAACATAGTTTATAATACAAAAAAGGAAACCACATTACGGTTTACCACATCATCCAAGTTCATAAGATACCAACATCTAACACATACATAACAACTGTTTCAGTAGTTAGTAATAAACCTAAAAAGTAACATTAGCTTACTTAAACACCTTTTTTCTACTCTCACTCGTGTCTCCATTTGTCTTGTAAAGTTGCAAATCATCACGGATCACTTCCTCGGATGAACTTTGATTGCTGGACAGCTCCAATCTCAGCTCTGAAATTGAACTTTCAAGTGACCTAATAGACCTCAAAGAATCAAACAAATTATACTTCAAAGACAAAGATCAAAACTAAACCACTTAAAAAATATATATAATTGATGTATTATATTGGTGAGTTGGGTTGGCCGGTTAACTCAGTATCCTGGAGCGGGGTGTAGGTTGCATTAAGATGGTTGTAAAAAGAGCAATCTAAAGATTCCAAAATCCTAAGTCTAGATCTTAAAAAAAAAATATTTTAAGAAAAAAGCAAACAAAATTCTATCTTATCAATATATTTATATTAAGGTAACCTGAAATATTAGATTTAATAAAATGTTTTATTCTTTGGCTCATCCCATGAAACCTTGGTATCATCAGTCTTTATGTCCACGTGCTAGGCTAGAAAATTGTGTTAACAGTGTAATACGAATAAGTAACATAATGATACAGGATACCGGAATAGAGTGTGGTTCACTCTATCGATGTAATCAGGCTACGTCAACGGATGAACCTAAAGGGATTTTCTTTTTGTTAATTTCGGTTTTTGTAAAGTTTATAAATAAATAACTCAACTAATAGTTTGATCATTAACTAATCATTCGTTGTCCATAAAAGGATGCTTTTGCTTAAAAAAAGCATATAAAAATAGAGCAAAATGTTGTTTTCGTCCTTGAGATTTGAGCAGTTTTGCGACTTTCATCCAAAGGTTTGTTTTTCCGCATCTTGATCCAAAAAGTTTGAAATCTTGCCATCTTCATCCAACTCATTAACTCCATCCATTTTATAACGTTAAGTCATGGGTATTTTACCTTTTTTAGACATTTTTTGTTATGATTAAAGGGTTTGGGAGGGGAGAAAGTCAATAAAGGTGGATCATTATTTCTTATAGTGTCCTTTATTTTAATGGCAAGATCTCAAACCTTTTGGATCCATATGCAGAAAAACAAACCTTTGGATAGAAGTCGCAAAAGTGACCAAACCTCAAGGACGAAAATGGCATTTTACTCTAAGCTAATACTCGCCAGTTTAATCAACAGTAAATGAATTAAAAAAGATTAAGAATTCACCTAATTCACCAGTGGCTTGTAGATCACTTCTGGGAGATAAGCCAATGTTCTTCCTCCAATCTCTCCTGTTTCGGCGGCTTCAGCGGCTTTAGCTCGAGCTTCTTGAGAAGCCCTGTGTTCTTTCTCCTTTATACAGTCAAATGAGCCATTTTTAAAATGCAAAATCAAATATCATATAGATAAAGAAACAAAAACAAAAATACTTTTATTAGATGGTTTAAAAAAGCATATTACATGAAAACAGTTACCTTCCTATGAGATCCATGCATGTATACTCGTCATGAGGAAAAAGGTATCTCATATCAACTCTCCCTGCTATTACACTAATAAATGAGGTATATGCATTAAAAATAGTTAGAATACAAACAACTTTTGACAGCTCATCTCAATTACCTTTTAAGCTAAATTTTATTTTATTTACCCATCTAACCCATTCATTTTCATTTTAGCTACAGCTAAAACTTTGCCCAAACTACTGAACCATTAACATAAAAGGGCAGTGGTGGCAGGGTCAGCCCTAAGCATTGGCCGGGTGGGCGACGACTTAGGGCCAACACTTCAGGGGGCTCGCAAAAGATTTAAAATTTAGTTTTGTTGAAAGTGATTAAAACGTTTCCTTATTTCTGATTGCAACATACATCAAGGGAAAAAAAGAGTTCAACTGGCTAGAAATACCTGGTATACATCTTCAAAAGCAATGTAGCGTCTCGGTTTCTTAGATTGCTTGTTGTCTTGGGTTACTTTTTCAAGTGTAGTTTGTAGAGACTGTAGGATTATAAAATATGTTGATTGATTATAAAAACATATATAGCTTAAATAAACAAAATGGCAGATTTCCTTGAAATTCATACCTGAAATTAGGTAATGAAGGTGTGAACTTCTTACCAATTGTGAGCTGACTGCTAGACAACAAATCACGCTATCAACGAAACTGAAAAATGAAACACTAAAGCCTTTACTTCAAAAAGATCTATGAAGGATATATTGAAAGTTATGTATCTAGTGTGTATTTCAATAACACAATTATTTACCAAATGTAAAACATGTTTTACTTACATGCCCTTTCCTTAGCGTTCTTTGATCACCGAATCAAACCAGAATTCGATCAAAAGTGGTTTCCATTTATTCTGATAGGAACATCATTGATTTTGATATTTGCATTTGTTCGGCTGCACACTTCAGAGTTGTAGTATACATGGTTGTATCCGTATACTTTAGTTCAAAAACCCTCTCGTCTCGGTTCTTCCAATAAAGCCAAATCTAGAATCTACTCACATGTCATTTCATCTTTAGTTCCAAAATAACATTGAATTATAACTCAACATAATTTGGAACAGAATTTTATCAAGAACCAGAACTTTCAAAAACCATTTTTAAATTAAAGTATTACAGTTGACATATAAAAGTCAAAAGACCAAAAGTCAAGCATAATTGAACAAAACTTACCTGTAATCCTGTTCGGCTTAACTGTTTAACACCCACTTCTAACAGCCACTTCTAACCATTTATCAGAATCTGTGAATAGTGTACTTGATGACCGAATAGATTCTGATGGAGTTTTTGACCGAATAGTGTGTCTAATTCACCAATACCATTGTCAGAACACCAGGCTCAGATTGTGCATAAAGATGACAACACCATGGCTGCAAGAGAAGTTGTATGAACAACTGCCATCCTACAAACTTGCCATGCCATGATGCTATCTTCATTCAATTTTTACTCACATCTACAAAATCATCATAGCCTCATCTTGAAATATAAAGAAAATTGCACTTTGCATTCATTTTTACTAAGACAAATATTCTTTGTTTATAAATCTGGTCCAAGCCAAAGCCTTGTTTAATAAATCTGGTCCAAGCCAAAGACCTGTTTATTAAAACTGTCCCAAAAGCCCAAGCCCATATGTTGAAAACTAAATATTTAATTAGTCGCATTGGGTTTGTAAATCATCGATGATTGAAGGTCATCGAAATCCTTACACCAGTTCTATCGATTCAGAGGGAAGCAACATCACGTGGAGTTGGTCTAATTGACCAACACCATTGTCAGAATGCCAGGCTCAGATTGTGCATCAAGATGACAACACCATGGCTGCAAGAGAGGTTGCATGAACAACTGCCATCCTACAACCTTACCATGCCATGATGCTATCTTCATTCAATTTTTACTCAGATCTACATAATCATCATAGCCTCATCTTGAAAGGAAAAGAAAAATGCACTTTGCATTCATACAACTGGAAAATTATCATGCAGCTGCAAGTGTTTTTTTTTTCTGGCCAAAAGCCCCCTCCCACCATAATCACCACCTAACGAAGGAAGATATAAATAAGGACAACTATTCATACAACTTGACATACAACTGGAAAATTATCATTCAGTTACAGTTAAAATAAGTTAAGGAAACTGCAGAGATACATGTAAGTTACTAACAAAACAACTATCAATTACTGTCATTACCTCATGGCATCAAAATTTATTATTTATAATTTCTAAATTATAAATAATCTACAAATTTCAAACTTATATAAGTATTCTACAACAGTAAATGATTCATCTACATAATTCCTAATGTAATCAGTGTGCAAATTCAAACATTAAACAACCATAAACTATGCTTTAGTAAACTAATACTTATCATCAATTTGCAGTTCTCAAATACACATATATACAATCACATTCTAATTTATTCACAGACCAATCAATCCTTAAAACAATTATTGGACCAAGAATGAAACATACCATCCAGATATTCAAAAGAAAATAGATAAAATTTGCAAAATTACTTGAGTATTTGCTTACAATCAGTGAATAACAAAAAAATTCTATACTTGAGTATTTGCTGAAACCTGAGATAAAAAGAATAATTATATAAATAACTCCTAATTGCATTACTAATCAACACAAGATATGAAAAAATAATTAAAATAACTGTACCTCGGTAGCAACATCACGTGCAGTGTCTGAAGACCATCATCATACTTCCTCTCAAATGTCATATATCTGAAATAATTTTACATACTTGTCAATCAACCAGATATGCCATGTGCAAGTGTTTTAGAGAAATGTAAAAGGAAGTTTGAACTGCTTGGGGGAGTGATATGCAGCTGCAAGTGTGTTAGGATCTGAGTTTGGTTTTGATTGTGTTTTACGTTTGAACAAAGATGAAGATGAATGAGTTGTGCAGCGGAATTAAGATGGAAACAAACTTTGCACACAATCAAACGAGAGAATTGCTTTAATCAAACATTTTCAACAAAGAACCAAAAGATTGAATTTATTTCAATAACGATTACAATGCATGTATGAATGCAAACTCCCCCTCAGCCTGAGCTCACAGTGTTTGTTCGTGCAGGAAGAAGATTTTGTAAAAGAGCTAAATAGAACAGTGCATGGTACTGTTCTATTTATAGGCACGAGCAAACCATTGAAGCATCTAAGCTGACGTCACCATGAAAGTGACATCTAACCTCCTAACAAACTCTAACCTCTGATCTATACAACCTCTGCTATGCTAACTACTGCTATTACATTACATTACATTACATAAAGATAACTAAACTACTGTTGCATCCTTCCACTGATATGAACCCAGCAGTACTTGTCATGATCAGGAGAGCTTGACTCAAGGCAGTAGATTGAACAACAGAGCTTTGGTCTTCCATCAGTCTTTTACTTGATCAGCAGTTTATAGGTCAGCAGTTTGTAAGATCAGTAGATAGGAGGTCAGCAGATGTTGAAACCACTTTCAAGGGGAGAGACTTGTATACATAACATCTGCTTATTCTGGATCCACTGCTCTGATCCAGTTTTGGCTTTAATTATCTGTTCCTTTGGTAGGGTTCAATCCCAACAATCTCCCCCTGGAATAGATAATGCAAAAACCCTTCATTATTGTGGAACTTTATTGCCTCATCAACAGTTCCCTTATCTGACCTTTAAGTTGTAACTCAAAGTCTAGGGCATCTGTGTCATATTCATCCCTACTAAGTGGAAGATCAAGGAGATCCTGCATATCTTCAAGACTTAGGCCAAGTGCTTGTTCCCTTGTTATTTTCTTCACTTCTCCACTAGACCTGAACATAGTCAGTACATGGGTCTGTTTGTCAGTTTCCCACTTTAGTACTTTTGAGCCTGGTGGGTTTATTGGGAGATTTTTATTTGAAGAGGTGTTTGGTGAAGCTGGCCTATTGATGACTGACTGAGCAGTACTTGCAGTTTAATCCAATCCAAGAGTTTCTACAATCATTTTCTTGATGCCTTCTTTTACAAGGTCATCTCCTTCTATTAGCTCTTGAATGGTTTCAGCACCCAACTGTTTTTGTTGCCTTCTTTTAAAGATGGCTGCACCAGCTGGAGCAGTGGATCTCCTGATATGCAGCTTTGGTGGTCTTTTTGGGACCTCTGCTACAGGATAGTCAGGCTTTTGTGGAGCAGTTGGATCTGTCTTTCTTAATTTCTCCAAACTTTTGTAGGTAGCCCTGACTCTATCTTCTTTCCATCTCAACACTTGATTCAAAGACCCATAATCAGCAGCAGCTAATTCCTCTTTCATTCTCCTCAGCTCTACCTTTTTATCAGGTACATTCTTTTTGAATTTTCCCAATCTGGAGGAGTGTGCTTGACCTTATTCTTGATCATTTCTTGAATCCTGGCTGCTTCTTGTTCAAGCTCAGGAATGGTCCACTCTTTGTACATATGCTTTTCTCCCTTGTACTTCTTTGTTACCATAATGCTTTCAATGTAGTCTTTTCTCAAAGTTTCATCTGCTTTCTCTGAGATTTGTTGACAAACATTTTTTGCAAATTGCTCTAAGGATCTGACTTGAGTAAATAGAAACTGATAATGCCTTTGAATTTCTCTGTCAGTTTTTCCTTGAGAGTTTCTTTTGGAAATATCCTCTGCCTATTTAGCCTTAACTTTCAAATATTCTTCAATGTTGTTAGGCCTTGGATATCCTTTAACTGATGGCAACTTCCTTTTAGCAGGGTTATCCTCATAGTAAAAGGACTTGATCTCTTCTCTAACTGCTTCAAGTTCTAGAGGAAATTGGACACCTGCAGGAGTGATAATAGGGATTGGTTGTTGTAATGGAGCTGATGAGAGAGGAATAGGGTTTGGAATAAGTGCAAGTGATTTTGAAGATGTTGGTGGTGGTGATGGTGAATCATCATCTGGTATGAAAATCCTTCTCCTTTTTATTGTAGGAGAGGCAGATGATGTTTTGGGTGGATCAGTGGTGGTGTTTTTGATGGCAGTGGTTTGTGATTGACTAACAGTTGTTGAAACAACTGGTGTTTCAACCACTGTTGTCATTACAACAGATGTTGTAACATCTGATGTCTTCTGCTTTTTGGCAGGAGGAGATGGTGGTGAGGTTGTTTTTGGTGGTGATGGTGGTGGTGGTAAGACAGTGGTTGTGGTGTGTGTTGAAGTGATGGCAGATGTTGAAACAACTGAAGTACCAGCAGATGTTGATACAGCAGGAGTTACAACAACTGTTTGGGTGGAGGTTTGATGTTGGGGGCTTTTGGATGGTGGTTTTGGAGTATTCTTTGTGAGTCTGGATGGTGTGGACTTGGGTTCCCTCACTTTTCTAGTAGGATTTCTTTTCAGCACAGGATTTTGAACATCCTTTAGCCCAGAACAACCCTGCGCATTCAGCTCCATGTAAGCTCTTTTCTCCTCATCCCACCTTGACATATCCTTTGCCTCTCTGTCCCTTTTTACACTTGCTACTCCTTCATCAAGTGCATTTTGGGTCACATCAACCTTTTTGCTACCATCTGGCAAAGGAATTTTTCTGGTCATAGCATCTCTTTCTGGTTCAATGTAAAGACCATCATCTATTCCCTTCTTCTTCCACTCCTGAATTTTCTCCCTCTTTTTGGCATTATCTGGGGGTAATTGATCAATAAAGAGAACAGTTGGAGGAGCAGTGCCAGTGGTTTTCAATATGTGGGCCTTGAGAGCCTTGATGTCTGCTTGTGTGTTCTTGAACCTAGACTCCATTGTGTTTCTCAGCTCTTGTACATGTATTGCATGTTGCTGATCAGCCATTTGTTTTTGTTTTTGGAGATAAGGTTGAAATACATTCCAGAGCTCATTTGTAGCAGGTGCTTGTGGTGGAGCAGGTGCTTGAGGTGGAACAATAGTGGATTGCACCTTTTGTACTTTCAACAACTGTTGCAGCATTTCTTTGATTTCTGCAACCGAAGTATCCAGCTTTTCAACACGTTCCGTCAATTCAAGGTACTTTAAACCATCACCCAATTTAATGGGATCATCTGATTTCCCACTAGCAGTGGTTTTATCAGTGGTTCAGGTAGGGAGTGTACTCCAAACATTAACCACTGATGCCCCTTTTTCTTGGTACTGGGGTCTTCTTCCTTCAACACTTGACAACCTTTTGATGTTGCCAGTGGTCAAAACAAATCCACTGGTGGATGTCAGAGGTGCTATGGAAGGAATTGCCTCCAAGGAAGTCATATTGATGTAACCACTGTCCAAATGTAAACCAGTGGGTTCAACATTTGTAGTGGCTGCTTCACTTGGATTACCACCAAGAGTTACTTGTAACTCAAGGGGTGTAACCTCCTCAGGTTGTGTTGGTGGGTTAGCAGCAAAGATTGATACATCAGACCCAGTCATTTGTTGAGGCATGTTCTCATTGATAGGTGATTGAGAAGGACTGGTTTGTGCCTGGTTCAAATCAATTGCATCCAACAAAAGTTTAGTTGGTGGGGGAATTATGGATGTGAGGTTTGGTGTTAGAAGAGAATTTGCCCCGGGCATTGGGCTGTGGATGATGGAAGCAAGTGATTCCAGAGCATCATATTGTGGAGTCCCTATGTGTACAACCTGTTCTTTTTGAGAAGAAGCAGGAGGAGTTTCGGTTATGGGTTGAGATATTTGTACCAACTGCTGTGAGGAAGAAGCAGCAGTGGTTTCTAGTGACTTTTGTGTTGTCACTGGCAGTTGCTCTGGTATCTCATCCTCCAGAGTTGCCTTTTTGATGGGTTTGGGGGGGGGGGGGGGTTGAGTTTTCATTTTGTTTGGCTTTTTGGTGATTAAAGGTGTGGGTTTCAAAGCAGTTGTTTTGCTACTTTGATCACCTTGAGCAGTGGGCTCAGCAGCATATACCTGAGGAGCAGTGGTAGCTGCTAAATTCTGCTCAGGCACCTCTGCTTGTGTTTTGCAAGGTGTTGACATTCTTGTAAAAGTTTCAGCAGTTAAGCTGTGCATTTGAAGAGATTCACCTTGTTTTATTGCAGAAGCATCAGTCTTACCAAGTTTCTTTTCTAAATAATAACTTAGAAATCTTGGAAACAGTAAGAATGCTTTTGTTTCAACATTTTTAACTAGATCATTAAAGATTTCCAGGGAATAATTAAAATTTTCTTCTTGAAGAATAGCAAATCCCAGATTTTGAATCTTTAATGGTATTTCATTAAAAGCAGTGGTTTTGTTTGAAACACACATTAGGAGGGTATGGAATAAAAACCTTGTTGCAGAAGGAAAGAAACCTTTTTGTAAGGTATCCTTCTTCATCATTGTATCTGCATACCCCTTTTCAATGAAGTCAATTTTTAACTCGTTTTTAGGAAAAGAAGTTATACCTTTCTGATCATCGAGTTGAAAGACCTCCGAGATGGATTGTGGTGTAATTTTGACAGCTTTACCCTTTAGAGAAGAGTTAATGGCTATTTCAGCTTCTCCTTGTTTTTCAAGGGTTGTATTCTTCCAAAACTCTCTTTGGGTCGTCAAGTAAATTGGTGCATCTGCTGTTAACAAAGTTTTGTACTTTGATGCAGATATGATATCAATGATGGAGTCGAAGATATTAGTGGTGCCGGGTTTTGTGAGAAGACCCAGAAGATTGTGAGACGTTTTGTGCGGAATTTCAGTGGGTTTGGCCTTTTGAGAGACCTCTTTTGAGGATGATTTGGAAGTGGGTTTTGCAGATGACTTCGATTTTGTCATTTTGGAGATGATGATCGAAGAAGATTGTGAAGGAATTTGAAGAAAAACTGCTTTGAGAAGAGAATTTTTAGGAATTCAATTCGACAGTAAAACCCTGTTTGGGGTTTTGAAGGGGGTTTTATGGTGAAAAAGTGAATGCTGACGTGGCAGCGGTTACAAAAGGTCTGACCGCTATGTACTGTCCACGTGCCAACCCCTGATGAAATGAAGGACAGTACTTTTATGAAAACTACTGATGAAAGGCAGTGGTTACAACGGTAACAAATGGAAGCAGTGGATGATTTTCACTATCAGTGGATAGCATATCAGTGGATAGAACACTGATTTTGAATAACAGTGTTTACCAAGGGAATGAGAGAACAGGGGTTGACTTTCAGCAGTGGACAGACTTTGAAGTAGAGCAGACTTTTGAACAATCAGTGGTTATGGCAGACTTTTAAGGATTTTAATGAAAACTTCATTTTTAGCTATTTTTAAGGATGGATTTTTGATTTTCTGAAAACATTTTAATGCTTTTATTCATAGAAAAACAAGATTTTGCTTGTTATTCGATGTTTAGCATGCCAATTCTAGAGACCAAGCTTTCAAAGGTGGATGTATCTAATGCTTTTGTGAGCACATCTGCCAGCTGGTCTTTAGTTGGAACATGATGTAGAGAAATCAAACCTTTTTCATAGCAATCCCTCACAAAGTGATGTCTGATGTCGATATGTTTGGTGGTTGAGTGGGAAACTAGATTTTTGATGATATTTATCCAACATGAGTGGTGTCTTTAAGGCAGTGATACCAAAATCCAATAACTGATTTTGAAGCCACAGGAGTTGGGCTGTACAGCTTGTAGCAGCAATGTATTCAGCTTCAGCAATGGATGTGGAAACAGCTGCTTGCTTTTTGCTTTGCCATGAAACTAAGCAATCACCTAGAAACTACATCCAGCAAAGTCACTGTCTGAAAATCATGAAAGCTTGATATTCCCATTAGCTGGATACCAGATACCAAGTGTGGGAGCACTTTTTATGTATCTGGATATCCTTTTTACAGCAATAAGGTTGGATTTTCTAGGGGCTGACTGACTTCTTGCACAAACACATGTTGCAAACATGATGTCTGGCCTAGATGCAGTTAGGTACAATAAAGACCCAATCATGCTTCTATAAAGTGTTTGGTCAATCAGCTCATCCTTTTCATCAGACATGACTAGCTTATTGGTTGCCATGTGTGTGCTGCATGGTTTACAATCATTCATATCAAATTTATTTAAAAGTTCTTTAGCATATTTGCTTTGATGAATGAAAGTTCCATTTTGCATTTGCTGAACTTGGAGACCAAGAAAGCATTGCAGCTCACCCATTGCACTCATTTCAAACTCAGCTGTCATGAGTTCCCTGAACTCTTCACACATTTTATTACATGTGCTTCCAAAAATAATGTCATCCACATAAATTTGGACAATCATTAAATCCTTCCCTCTCCGTTTTAGAAACAGTGTTTTATCAATGGTACCTCTTTTGAAACCATTTGAGAGTAGAAAGGTGGAAATAGTTTCATACCAGGCCCTAGGTGCTTGTTTCAGGCCATACAGGGCTTTGTTTAGCCTGTAGACATGATCTGGATAAAATGGATCCTCAAAACCTGGAGGTTGACAAACATACACCTCTTCTTGAATTGTACCATAGAGGAAAGCACTTTTGATATCCATTTGGAACACCTTCATGTTGTGGTTGACAGCAAAGGCCAGGAACAGTCTTATAGCTTCCAATCTTGCTACAGGGGCGAATGTTTCATCATAATCAATCCCCTCTTCCTGTCTGTAACCTTGAACCACAAGCCTGGCTTTATTCTTGACAATAATGCCCCTTTCATCAATTTTGTTTTTGAAGACCCACTTTGTGCCGATGGGACTAACATCTTTTGGCAGTGGTACAAGCTCCCATACTTGTTGTCTTTTAAACTGTTGGAGCTCTTCTTGCATGGCTTCTACCCAGCTGTTGTCTTTCAGTGCCTCTTGGTACTTGACTGGCTGATGGAGTGATAGAAAACCAGTAAAAAGACAAATGTTTTAGGTTTGGCTTCTTGTGAGCACCCCTTCATTGATGTTGCCAATGATTAGATCAGGTGGATAAGATCTCAAGAAGATTAAATCTCCTTGGTATGGTATGATGGCATTTGTTGGTGAAGGCTGCAAATGTGTATCATCTGAGCTAACCACTGCTGGTGACTTTGATGATCCAGCAGTGGCTTCAAAAGGTGGTGGAATTGGAGGTAATGGTGTAGACACATGCTGACTTTTATCCATTGTTTAGGGACTTTTGTCAGCAGTGTTTGAAGATGTGGAAGCAGTGGTTGATGGGCTACTTTGGTCAACAACTGTTGAGGTAGCAGTGGTTGAGCTTTGACAGCTGTTTTGTACAACTGATGCTTTTCCCATTGTGGCAGACTTTTGTTGAGGAATGATGATCTCATACCCATAGTCTGACGATGAATCCTCTGATGAACCTGCACTGTTAGTCTTGACAGCAGTGTTTTCAAAAGTGAATTTATCAAGATTAAACAAATCTGCAGGATTTGCTGGGATTTTCATTGATGAAAATTCATTGAACTTTACATTCAAGGTCTCCTCCACTGCTTTGGTCCGTGTATTAAACACTTTGTAGGCCTTGGCAGTGGTTGAGTATCCCAGATGATAACCACAATCTATTTTGGCTGCAAATTTTGAGATGGAATCTTTTAAATTCAAAATAAAGCATGAGCAACCAAACACTTTAAAATATGAGATCAGTGGTTTGATTTTATACAGAATTTCATAAGCAGTCTTTTTGTGCCTGGGGTTTATTAAAACTCTGTTTTGGACATAGCAAGCAGTGTTTACTGCCTCTGCCCAAAAAGTTAATGGCAAACCTGAATCAGCAAGCATGGTTCTGGCAGCCTCAATCAAAGTTCTGTTCTTTCTTTCAACTACCCCATTTTGCTCTGGTGTTCTAGGGATGCTGTACTGCCTTACAATCCCTTTCTTCACACAGAAGGCATCCAACTCCTTATTTTTTAATTCTGTGCCATTGTCACTCCTGAAGACTTTTACTGGAAGGTCAAATTGCTTTTCAACCTGTGTCACAAAGTCTTGCAAAATGCCTGCAGTCTCATCTTTTGAGTGTAAAAAGAAAGTCCATGTAAACCTAGAGAAGTCATCAATAATAACCAAACAATATCTCTTCTTTTTGAGACTCATGACTTGAACTGGGCCAAACAAATCCATGTGCAGCATTTGCAAACACTGGGTTGTTTTGGACTCTTCAATGGACTTAAAAGAGCTTTTATGCTGTTTTCCGTTTAAACAGGAAACACAATGCTCAGGACATGAAAACAATTTTTGTGGTAAGCCTCTTACCAAGACATTTTTTGAAATTTCAGTGATTGTCTTGAGATTTGTGTGCCCCAATCTTCTGTGCCAAAGTTCTGTCTCTTTGTTAGAGGCAGCTGAGAACAGACAAGCAACAGTTCTGGGACACTCTTTTGACATATCAACAACATAAACATTGCCACTTCTTTGAGCAACAAGTTTTGTTTTTCCAGTTTTTATTATTGCTTCAATCTTTTCAACCATTTCTGGTCTAACAATCCTACAACACTCCTTTGTGAAGAATGACCCATACCCCTTATCACTCATTTGTGAAACACTCAGGAGGTTGAATTTCAGACTGTCTATCAGATTGACATTTTCAAATTTTACATTTCCAGACTATACTGTACCAGACCCCAGAACTTTCCCTTTACTATTATTCCCAAAGGATATATCACCCCCTCCATGGATTTTGAAATCTTTGAGTAGGGCTTTACATCCTGTCATGTGCCTGGAGCCTCCACTATCTACATACCAAAGGCTATCTAAGCATGCAGAAGCTCCCTGCACATGAAGTAAAATGATTAGTTCATTAGGGTTTCCAAAGCCAATAAGGCTTTGGATGGGGTCTCAACAGTGTCTGGGATGGATGCAGATTGATGGACAGTGGTTAGGTTAGGGGTTTGGACAGTTTTAGGACTGTTTCTTTCTAACCACTATTGTGGGTTTTGACCAATCACCTGTTGATACCCAAAAGGATGCCTGTTCACTCTAGGTTTAGAGGGCCTTTTGTAGGTCTCATAAACGTGTGGAATCCTTTGGTAAGATGATTGCCCCTTGCCTTTTCTGAAATGGTTGGCAGGGGGTGCATCAGTCACTTGAACATCTCTTTGGACAGATGTTTGATTCAGCTGTTTTGTGACAGCTGTTTGGACTGGCACAAATAGTGGTTGATTTTTGGTGAACTTGACAGATGATGTTGATGGACTCAAGGATGTTTTAGCAGTGTATTCATTCTTTTTTACATCAAAGTTTTTGAGATACACACATGCTTGAGTTTTGTGGTTTGTTTTACCACAGATGGTGCAGCTCTCAGCAGGTACAATGACACTTGTTTTGTTTAAGTCATATGCTTTTAAATGGAAACAATCTTTTGTTAGATGATTCCTTTTTTCACAAAATTCACAAAACAGGTTTTTGATTTTTTTCTCTCTTCTTTCTCTTTTCAGACTCCTTTGCAACAGAGTTTTTAACCTCTGTTGGGATGTCCTTGAGAGGAATGACTTTTGCCTTTGGAGCTTTAACACCATCAGTGGTTGTGAAATCCATGGGTTTAAAATTTTCAAGAATGTCACACTCATCAGACCATGTGGGTTTAAATTGGTATTTCTCAATTTCCTCAAAAGTAGAGGATCCCACTGGTCTCTCAAGTGTGATTTTGTTACCTAGTTTATCAGTGATTTTCACTTCTTGGCCATTCTTGTTTGTTGGTTTAATTTCAGATGAACCAGCTTGTTTTCCAGCAGTGTTTACAAGATCATCATATTTTCTATATCCTACACCAAACTTGACATTGCTCTCAAGCTATTTCTCAAGCATAACCTCATACTCTTTACAAGATTCCACCCATCTTTCACAGGTGATCTGGGTGGACTCCAACTCCTTTTTGCAAACTTGGTATTTTTCTACCATAGTTTGAAGTTGAGTCTTGGTTATGCTTTGCTCTTCTTTGAGACTGCTGATTTCTTTATCTTTTTCAGCCAATTTGTTTCTAAGTTCTTTTAATGACTTTTCAAATTTGACTTCATCAGATAAGACTTTATCCCTAAGGTTTTCATTTACCTCTTTGATGTTAGCAAATGCAATAATGCATTGGTCTGAACACAGTTTTTCAAGAACTTGAGGTGTTACCTTAGCAGCAACCATCATGGCACAATCACATTTATAATCACCTTTTTCATCAGCTATATCTTTTTTCTCACCTGCTTTCTTCTCTTCCTTTTCTTCTTTGTCATCTTCGGACCAGGGGTCAGACAGTGGTTCAATTAGGGTTTCTGAATTTTCTCCCAACAGTAGTTCACCAGCAACTGCAGTAACCACTGCTTCAGCCACTTTATCCACTGTTTCATCACTTAGCTGTTCACCTTCAGTTTCTACCCCTTCTGGTATTGACTCTAATGCCATTAAACAAAATTCATCATTAGAAGGATCATTAAAAGCATTGAGTGCAAAATTTTCATCACCAAGCTCATCAGGCATGTTGCTCCAGTCAACAAAACCTTGGGTGAAAAAGCTTTGTTGATCTGGTTGTACCACTATTGGAGCAGCTTGTTGAGGTGCAACAGGTTGCACTTGTGCCTGAGGGACAGGGGTTTGAACATACTGAATTTGTGGAACAGTGGTTTGAACATAATGCACAGGCACAGGGGTTGCAGCATAGTGAGCAGTGTTAACATGGGCAGCAGGGGTATATTGGGTATAGTGCACAGTGCTTTGCTGTTGTGGTCTAGGGTTTGAGCTGGGATGAGTGATTATTGGACCAGTGGTTTGACTCCTGCATTCCCTAGCAAAATGACCTAGCCTATTGCACTTATAGCACTTGATTTTTGACTTATCCAACCCCACTTTTAAATTCCCATGTAACCCTGGGAATTTTCTCCCTGTTCTTTTGTAGAATTTGTTTGTTCTTACACTAAGCAAAGCCAATTGATGCAAAATGTCCATTTCTTCTAAGTCAGTGGGCTCAAAGTGTTGCAAATAATTGAGTTCAAAGCACACGTTATCTGACATCTGGTTTTCACAATTTGCAGTAAAAGCATAATTTGCAGAGTGAGGATCAGGGTTGTTAAAATTTCCACCAGCAGTTATATCAATAAAGTGATCATAACCCTGATCCTTACCACTGCTACCAGATTCTTCCTGACCAAAAAGAGCTGTGCTATCGAATGAATAATCATCAGCAACTTTGCCAGACTCTTGCAACTTCCTTTTCTGGTTTAACTCCCTTTCATAGGTCAGGAGTCTACCATGAAGTTGGGTCAGGGTCAGATCTTTGAACTCAACAGAGTTTCTAGTAACAAATGCAATGGTGTCCCATTTTTCTGGTAGTGATCTAAGGAACCTGCTATTTTGAGTTGAATTTGGAAATGTTACTTTAACAAGCCTTAGTTCACTAATGAGACAACTGAATCGCTCAAATTGTTGTGTCAACGATTCACCCTTGATGTGACAAAATGTTTCATACTGCTGATTCAGAATTTCCCTATTGTTTTCAATGACTTCTTCTGTTCCCCCAAACTGTTCCTTCAGTGCATCCCATAGCTCTTTGGCACTGTTACAATGTAACAGTCCAGCATAGATCTCATTGGGTAATGCAGATGCTATGATGCTAAATGCTTTGGCATCGAGTTCGAACTTCTGAAAATCAGTTTCAGTATAGTTTTCAGTTGGTTTAGGAACGAACTTCTTTGCATCCTCAGCACTTGGCACCATAGGAACATGGGGACCAAAAACAACAGACCTCCAACATCCAGTGTTCTGTTGAGCAAGGATGTGATTCATCCTTCTCTCCCAGATGTTGTATTCATTACGTTTAAGCATGAGTGGTTTGAAAAGAGAGCCAATGTTATTCTTATCATCTTGTGATTGTGACGTCATCCTGGTTGTTTTACAGGCACTGATTAATCAACTTTGATGGTGATTAAACCTTGCTCTGTTTTTCAACAAAACGAACAAACTATCAGTATCAACTTTTATGAGCTGAACTATTTACGTCAAAATGATTGTTAAATCAAATTTGACTGTCCAAGCTCTGATACCAATTGTTAGGATCTGAGTTTGGTTTTGATTGTGTTTTACGTTTGAACAAAGATGAAGATGAATGAGTTGTGCAGCGGAATTAAGATGGAAACAAACTTTGCACACAATCAAACGAGAGAATTGCTTTAATCAAACATTTTCAACAAAGGACCGAAAGATTGAATTTATTTCAATAACGATTACAATGCATGTATGAATGCAAACTCCCCCTCAGCCTGAGCTCACAGTGTTTGTTCGTGCAGGAAGAAGATTTTGTAAAAGAGCTAAATAGAACAGTGCATGGTACTGTTCTATTTATAGGCACGAGCAAACCACTGAAGCATCTAAGCTGACGTCACCATGAAAGTGACATCTAACCTCCTAACAAACTCTAACCTTTGATCTATACAACCTCTGCTATGCTAACTACTGCTATTACATTACATTACATAAAGATAACTAAACTACTGCTGCATCCTTCCACTGATGTGAACCCAGCAGTACTTGTCATGATCAGCAGAGCTTGACTCAAGGCAGTAGATTGAACAGCAGAGCTTTGGTCTTCCATCAGTCTTTTACTTGATCAGCAGTTTATAGGTCAGCAGTTTGTAAGATCAGTAGATAGGAGGTCAGTAGATGTTGAAACCACTTTCAAGGGGAGAGACTTGTATACATAACATCTGCTTATTCTGGATCCACTGCTCTGATCCAGTTTTGGCTTTAATTATTTGTTCCTTTGGTAGGGTTCAATCCCAACAAAGTGTTTTAGAGATATGCAGCTGCAAATGAAATTCGGTCACTACAAAATAGCATGAAAAAATAATTTCATAAAAATAATAATTACATAAATAACTCCTAATAGCATTACTAATCAAATACAAGACATGAAAAAATAAATAAAAAAACAGTACCTCGGTAGCAACATCACGTGCAGTTGGTCTAATTGACCAACACCATTGTCAAAATTTTGGCTTAGATTGTGCATAAAGATGAAAACACCATGGCTGCAAGAGAGGTTGCATGAACAACTGCCATCCTACAACCTTGCCATGCCATGATGCTATCTTCATTCAACATGTTTTTACTCAGATCTACAAAATCATCATAGCCTCATCTTGAAAGAAAAAGAGAATTGCACTTTGCATTCATTTTTATTCACCATCACAGTCAACCCTAAATGTGTTATTACTCATGTTCAAGATAACCTCTTTCGTGTTCATGTGCGCAAGAAGAGAGGAAGACACAAAGGATGTTATCTTGAACATGAGTAATAACACACCTGTCTTCAATCTTTATCTCTGAAATCAAGAAGCACAAAAAAACATCAAGAACCAAGAACTCAAGGAGCCAGTGCTCATAAGCGATTGAAGAAATCCAGAATTTTCATCATGAACAATTCTGCTACTACAAATTTTATAGCAAGCCAAATTATAGATGATCTAAAGGTGGAAACCTAAAAATATGCAGGAGAAATTGAATGAAAATTAGTTACCAGATCTCTACATTTAGTGTTTTGAATGTGATGGTTCATACCTTTAAGATGAAATCGAAGTTGGTGAAAACCGAACAAATGCATGTTCTAACAGTCATTGAAGCCAAGGGTCGACAAAATGGAGACGAGACACCCACGTTGAACCTCTCCTATAAACAAATAATGTACAGATGAGTAATTGTTTTAGGAAAAAAATGACAGTTAATGTATAACTCATCAATCTAATTATTATTTAATAATTATTATTGTATATATTATAATTAAATTATTTTTCATAATAATTTTTTAAATAGTAGATATTAAAAAATGATGGCAATTCTTTAAAAAAGGGTGATGCCAATTCTTTAAAAAATGATGTTATTTTAAAAAAAGGTGAGGTCAATTATTTAAAAAATGATGTCATCTTTTTTCTAAAACACATACATGACCACATACTTGCACACATACATACATAAGTGATAATGTTTGGATTCTTGTGGTTTTCAGTGATATCTGTTTGGATTCTTTTGTATTTGGAAATTGTTTTGTTATTATTGAAACTGGTAAAAGTGAAATTGCAAAATTCTGATTTTGAAGCTTTGAATTTTCTTCATTCGATATTAAATAGTATTACAAAATTCTGATTTTGAAAAATATTAAAAATTATACATTACAATTAACACTTAATAGGATATCTCGTTCTCTCGCCTTCTTCCATGCAATTTCATTATTTGTTTTAATTTGCAGATCAGCAAGCATATCACAGGTCTTCTGATCCTGTTTCAGCAGATGTGTGATAAACTCTTCTGCTTTTTCTTTAAACTCTGATGGAGGAGAACAAACAACTTCATCCAGCAGTGCAATGCTACTCCAGGTTTGCTTATAATAATTATCACTCACCATAGCAACTTTTTTGTTGAGTTCTTCATCTTTTCTTTGTTCTTCGAGTGACCATCTTGAAAATTCAATTTTAAGATCGGCTATTTTAGACCAGTGGTAGAAGCTTTTGCTTGCCATTTAGAAAGAGTGTTAGTGTTTTTTGGACAATTTGTTTTAGGGTGAAGGGTTTTTTAAAAATGAAGTGTTGATGTTTTCAAGTAAACTAATCATGATCCTTTATAGTGTGTAAAATGTTTGATAGGGTAAATGAACAGACATGTACTAATTATGATAACCTTTTTTGAAGGTTTAAATTTTGTTCTTTGGTTTTCTAGATATTTAATTTTACTTGTTTTCCCATTAAATCATTAAATGTACATGGTTTTTAAATATAAATTTATACACGTTTTCCCATTAAATCATTAAATGTACATGGTTTTTAAATATAAATTTTTATTTAATGGTTGCATTTAAATCTGACCTTTGGGCTGTTACAGATTCTATATAATACCATTGCCAATTCAAATGTTGTTTCATCATACCCAGATTCATTCACTGAAAGCCGAATATCAACTGCTATTGTTTGCTTTAGTTCTTATAAATACATTAAAATGGAGTCATATTCTGACGATTTCAAGCAACGCTTTATTAAACAAATCGAAGAGCAAGTTTTGGCTGATAGGTCTACTCTTCAAGAATTGAAGAGGTGTTTTAACGGACTACAACTTGGTCTGCTGACAAGAGACCAGGTTTCGAGAGACCTGAGGGCGATGCCGACTACTTCCGTTCGTGACCTGTGTATTGCGAGTAATATAGAGTGTGGAGATAGAGACCTGAAGTTCATGAGAAAGATCAATGACATACATCGAGAAGTTCAGTGCTCCATGGAGTTGAAGTTAAAGTTTCTTGATTCTTGCTATTAGAGTTTAAGTGTCTGATTAGTTTTTTTTTATATGTAATTGTTACTTTGTTCATGCTTTATATGGATGATCGTATTAATTTTTCTTATCACAGTTTATTTTTACTTCTTTTTATGAGTTTGAAGATAAACAGACTGTTCCATTATCGATAATTAGAAAATGTTTCATCTGAATTTTTTTTCCAGGTTATTGTTTGGTACCATTTTCTCTATAGATATTACTTTTTCATGCCCTAATTATACAAATCCATTAACATTTTCCTGTGTTTCATCCAAATCTTTGCTGGCTTAACTGCTCTAATTCAGGTATACAGATAATCCATGAAGATTTGTTGATTTATGTTTGACTTAACATTGTAGTTTATGTTTGATTTAACATTTTTGACTTTTAGATTTAACAATGTTTAATCTTTATTTATTTTTCTCCTTTAACAATTTTCGAAGCCAAACAGTTTCAACAAACCCGGGTAACTTTTTTCTCAATTTGGATTATGTTAAGATTGTTTGGTAGTTGTATATATTCTAGGGCTAAAGTCGAAAGGTCCATTAGTGGCAGCAGCACTCAATATGGTAGTCTTATAGACTCAAGTTTATATCTGTTAATATATGTTCGTTTATTTAATAACATATTTTGATAACAAACGAAGGTAAACACGAAAATAATTTTATAGCCCTGAGATTGGAATATGACGTATAACAGACAAGAAAGTAATTTTATGAAACCATGTTGAGGTAAAATGAGAAAACTAACCGTGTAGTCATTTAAGATTGTTTTTCCAGCATTTTCTGTGATCTCAATGATCTTACGGTAGTGTCCACCCTTTAGTTCCCTTAATTCTCCACAACATGGAACAATGATGGAATCAAGATTTTCACGTGCATCATGGTCCAGTTGTAATGAATCTGCAATTGTGTTTTTTTTAAACAAATGAAGTCAATACATTAAGTGAAAAACATTGTCAATAATCAAATTATTTCAGTTCCCACATTTAGTTTAGATATGAACAGTAGTCAATAATCAAAATATGTTCCTCATAAATCTTTACACTGAGATGTAAATATAAGATATGTAATGGAAACAGTAGATCAAATCATGTATTAAGGATTATGATGCAATATCATGAAGTATAGATTAAGCAAACTATTTTTTCGGTTAACATGTCACTATATCTCAAGACACGAACTTGTGATAGAGATGTCACTCTCCCAACGAAATTAAAACATGTCTTTAATGCCTGAAATTTCATAACAAATGATAAGCTGAACCAGTTTTTTTCCTTGTAACTTAAAGGATGTATAACTGATTATCTGATTAGTGGATAAACAAACTTGGCTTACGGTAATCTTATTATTTTAGGGTCACGTAATCAACTTTGAATAATCCATTTCGTACTGATTGCAACAAAAATGAATATCTACGGCTACAATAACCTTAACTATATACCCATAGTTAACACAGAACTCCTTTTTCCTTATAATATTCTCTTATTCAACATTTTATCCATTGATTCCTTGAATAATCAGATTTATCATTCCACTATGTGATTATTAAATATTATTCTAGACCGCACATCCAAACACCTCTTTAACAATTAGAACCCAAAAAAAAGTATAACCTCTGATGCAATTGTTCGGTAACGAATCACCCATTTAGTTATGATGCAAATTTGTTGATATATATGTATAGAAATTGAAAATTCTCGAAAATATAGTAATAACTAAAACTTGATAACAGAAATTCAACATCCAATCAAATCCTAAATTCTAATCAATGGTGATCAATCATTGAAGAACAGATCAAATCGTTAAGAATGATAAATTTTATTTTTCTCATTAAAGCATTTCATCAAACACTTGGTATGCATGAATTAATAAAAGTTCCACCACGCATCATGCCCTGTTGCAGACATGAAGATATGATGACAAATTTATTAAAAACAGAACCTTGATTAGTAAAACATCATAAACATATACAAGCTACGATTCGATTCCCTTAAAACATAAATTAGATTGTCCAATAAGAACAATGATGTATACAGGTAGAGTGGTTCACAATATTTAATAGTGTACATCAAGTGTGACTTACCACTCACTTCATCAATCGGTGACTGCGTCGTTGACTGAGGGCAGACAAACGAAACCAACACCGGAAACTGAGAAGCAAAACAACGATTAAGGAGGATATAGAATCAGAAGTTTTAAAGGAAATAACGGTGACTTGAAAGTCTAGTAACTAACCCGACTCATACCATGTCAACTAATAAATATATACATTTGCAGTGGAGTTTTTCAAATCTTGAAGTATTTGGTTTCACTTTATAAATCGCGATCCATCGTCTTTGGTTGCAAAGGATTTGTGAAGAAAAAAGCCCTAATTTGCAGAGAGAGAGAGAGAGAGAGGATATAGAGAGTGAGAGGATGGCTGTTCAAAAGTGGGAGAGTGAGAGAATGAGATAAATGTAATTTTGGTGGAGAGAGTAGATATTTAGGTTTGAATTTCAAATTTCAAAAGTGGGATTCAAATTATGATTTGAGAGAGACAGGGATTCAAATTTCCCCCCAATATACTTATTATTAATTTAGAAAATTAGAAACTAAATTTAATTTAATTAGAAACTAAATTTAATTTAATACAATATATATTAACATTTTATGACATCATCATTTATGACATCATCAGATCCTACGTGGCATGCATGTATGATTGACAAGTACCCAAATTTACATCAGCATTACTTCTCCTTTTATATATAAGTAGATAGATTTGCCGATAAAAATTAATATAAAAAATAGTTAGTTGGAGATGCTTTTGATGATTTTCATCCGGATAATATATGGCTCATTCTATACGCACCCCCCCCCCCTTCCTGATTATACCCCCCCTTGTGAGAGGAAAACTGTCGGTCCCACGCAGGCCCCACCTGTAAGTATGTGAGAGGAGGGGGGTGAAAAAAGTAAATAGGGGGTGTAGAAAGTAGCACCCTAATATATCTAGATAGATATAAATTAATATCAATTATATAATGCAAGTAAATTTGGATTTTGGCATCTAGAGACTACAAAACATTTTCAAAAAAGTTGTATCAATGAGGTGGTGGTAAAGGTCTTGACTTCAATTCCAATAGACGACAGAATTAAAAAAAATTGATGTTCAAAAAAGGTTTTTCAAAGAAAGTTGTACAATAAAGTATATCTTAATGAGTTGTGTTTGTATCCCCCACCCCAGCTCAGTTGGGAGTTGGGCCGGTTGGTTTTCTTGGAGACTCCGGTTCGACTCCCGGGTGTAGCGAAAGGTGTGGGGACCAGGCAATGATGGTAAGCGCTTGTCAGCCAATGTTGCGCAAGTTTGAGCCTGAGTCGCCCCGGTTTTATCCGGCGATTACTCCAGCGAGGTATCTCGTGTGGAGGTGGTACGGTTCCGGGCGATAGCCGTAGCCAAGTCTGACTACACCCAGCGCGGGCCCTGTTAAGACAACGTAGTCTGGGTCAGATCTTGGTTAGGATCCCCAACTTGAGGATGTGAATAACCACAAAAGAAGTTCGCATGTCAAAAAAAAAAATGAGTTGTGTTTCTAATGTGGCTATGGTTTAATAGGTTTATACATTTTTTCTTTTCTTGATGATGCCTGGCTGACACTTTTGCAGATGCATGCATCATTGGTGCTCGATCTATTCATCTATTTGTCGATTCCAAACTCATCAATTTTTAATCATGATGAACATTAATATTTATATTCAAATTGCTCTAGAATTTTTTATTTGTTTTAACGGCCAATGAAACAAAATTTATCATCGAACCACATCTGGCCTCCCTAGCAAAGAGCTAAGAAGGACCAGAATACAGCAAGGATACAATCTGAAAAAAAAACCCTCTGGAATTTAGAGTTAATTACTGTTTTCGTCCATGTGGTTTGTCAAAAATCACTATTTCAGTCCAATAGTTTAAAAATTACGATTTCAGTCCCTGTGGTTTCACTTTCGTAACCATTTCAGTCCATGTGGTTTCACTTTCGTAACCATTTCAATCCATTATTCTGTTAAGTACAGGGACTGAAATGGCTACGAGGTGGACTGAAATGGTTACGAAAGTGAAACCACAGGGACTGAAATCGCAATTTTTAAACTAATGGGCTGAAATAGTGATTTTTGACAAACCACAGGGACGAAAACAGTAATTAACTCTAGAATTTACCATAACTCATTACAAACTGATATTTGACAGGCAATCTCATGAACACATTTACAGCCTTACATGAAGACTGCTAACACCGAAAATAAGAACCAAACACAACTACACAAGAAAGGTATAATATAAATTATATCTTAATGAAGTATGTTTGTTAGACTATCTCCAATGCTACGTACCACGTCACATAATATCCTTACAAATCCTTAAAACCCTAATTTCATCTCCAACCCTACAAATATACTTACCATTCTTAATTTTCACCTTACCACCTACACATTATACACAATATTTAAATAATACGTTTTTTTTTACTTTGGGCCCACCTTATTGCATGTACCGAGGCAAACGCATGCCCTTGTGCAAGGACATCTCACCTAAGGGCTTCTAAGGATGGATGAACTCTATAGGTCCAGTTTCGGGATCTCGAACACATTGATTTCTTGTTTCGGATGGCGTAGAGAGTGCGGATCCAAGCTACACCATAAACTGAGCGAGAGATGAACAATACGCAAAGATATCAACAATTAATGACTTCGTGTATTGATTTTGACAGAGTTTCGGTATGTTGTGGTTCCAACCGGTAATCGATTGGCCTAAGAAATTAAAATAGAAAGGAACTTGATAGAATTTTAGAGAGATACTTGAGACTAATTTTCTCCATATCTTTAATAAACTCATGAACTTCCCTTTTATAGGGATACAGACAATAAACAAACAAGAACTCTAAACACCCCTACCACTACTTACGAAAACATGGGATCATGGGCATCCCAAATATCTCCCTTTATTTTAGCAACCACTCACACTAAAATTATAAAAGATACTAAGAAATACAAGAAATAAAAAGAGACATTAAAACATTGGAAGCTTCTCAGATTATCCATTAGTGCATATGCTAAGGCTAAGTCATCGTGGGCCTAGTCTTAGGAACATAACACGGTACAAATTACGAACATACAAAGGAATCCGATACTCTCTTTCTACACTCTCTCTAGCTCTTGCAAGCTCTCATATAAATGACTAAGAACTGGCTATTTATACTAAACTTCTAAGAACTTATCGATAGTGAACACACTACTACACAATACAAGGGCAACTGCCACCATAATTTGTTACGGAAACACACGGTAGCAAAATAAGCAACATAGTGGTAACAATTGCCCTGAATTGAGTTTTTAAATCATCCCTCTCCACCTCTTCACCCAAATAGCTTCCAACAAATTTGAACAATTCATAATCGCAATTAAATCCTTCATTCACAATCGTTAATCAAACGCACACATCGCAATCAAATCCTGCAACCAAATCGTTCAGTTTAAACCCTAAGTTCATCGATTCATCATCTCCTGTCTAGATTAAACCCTAGATTCATCGTTTCATCCGTTAAACAAAACCTGATAACGATTCCGCTACCGACGACGTCAAATTAGGGCTTGTATCAGGACCCAATCTAAACAATTCCGGTATGTATTCATAATTACCGACGACCAAAAGCCTATTTTCTGTGTCGTGTCAAGAGTTGCCACCCTGTTGCTCGATCTATTCATCTATTTGTTGATTCCAAGCTCATTAAATTTTATTTAAAATTTTGTTGAACATAATCTTATTCAAATAACTCATGACAAACCGAGAATCTTTGATAATAAACCTCAAGAATACATTTACAGGTAATATGAAAGATGGCTAACAACGTAAATAGTAACCGAGCACGTATTTTAGAATTACAACTGCCGCTTTAAGCATCCATACGAATGATACTGTTGCCCAGAATGATCTTTGATCTCTAGACCGCAAATGATAAACGTAACTTTATTGAATACTGAAATTTGAATACAATGGAATGATTACAAATGAAACTATCTATCCCTATTTATACTAATCTAATGGGTACGAGTGTAGAGACATGTCCCTTCGTGAACGGATGTGTCTCTAGATCTTGTGGTTGTAATTAAACGTGAAGAGGTGCGTCTCTAAGATCCAAAAGTCGCGTCCCTTCATCCTTGTATGGCTGCGAATTGCGAATGGATGCCTCCCAAGGGGTTTTGCACCCTTTAGGGTGGTGGTTGACAAGTTCTGTTTTGTCAACTTCAGTCCCTGTACTTTGTAACCGCCATATAACTACCTTTTAACCGCCATATAACTAACTTTATACTAATAACTAATAAACCCTTGCACTTTGGATGTGAAGAGATTAAGGATTTCATTCACCCCCTAATCACGAACATCCTTAAGTTGTTGCAGATCTTGAACTCCGAGCAGTTCTCGCATTGTAGCAAATTTAACTCTTGCTAGTGCCTTTGTTAGTATGTCTGCCCGTTGTAGTTCTCCACTGATGTGTTCCACATTGATGTGTTCGTTCTCCACGCATTCTCTTATGAAATGATAGCGTGTATCAATGTGCTTGCTTCTTCCATGAAAGACTGGATTTCTCATGAGTGCTATTGCAGAAACATTATCCACTCTGAGTGTTATCTTCTCTTCCTTCCAGCCTGTAATTTCACTTAATAGTCTTTTAAGCCATAGTGCTTGGCATGCTGCTGTAGTGGCTGCCATGAATTCTGATTCACATGATGATAATGCCACTGTCTGTTGCTTCTGTGTACACCAGGTTATAGGTGATTCTCCAAAATAGAATACCAGACCAGTTGTTCCTTTTCCTTTGTCTGTATTAACTCCAAAACTGCTATCACTATAACCTGTGATCTTACATCCTCCTTGCTTCTTGTAGATGATTCCATGCTCTTTAGTTCCTTTGATATAACGTAGTATTTGCTTTGCTGCTTTCAAGTGTTGCTCCTTTGGTTCTTGCATGAATCTACTAAGCAGACTGACTGGGTAACATAGATCTGGCCTTGTATGCAATAAGTACCTGAGAGAACCTATCAGGCTTCTGTAATGTGTTGCATCTACTAGATCTCCTTCTTCAGTCCTCGTTAATTGTGTTCCTGGATTCATGGGAATCTTTGTGTCGTTGCAGGTTAACATATCAGCGTCTTTGAGTATCTTGTTGATATAGGCTGTCTGCTTGATGGCTATCTCACCCCCTGCTTGAATAACTTCTTGTCACACCCCGATTTCCACGTGTCACCGGTGGGCCTGGTGGGGGAGTATCGTGACGTGGTTGGCAACGTAATAGTCAAACAACACAATATTATTATGCACAGCGGAAGCAAATTTAAAATATGATACAACCGAATTTAATATTGTTTATCAATGTAACAATATCCGGAAGTTTATCCATAGTAGGATCGAAACAAAATAATATTAATGGTTCAACAGACTTCAGGCATCCTAAGCTTGCGAGACTTTTTATTGATGCTTAGGAGACAATCCCGCCAATTTCGTTTAGTACCTGCATTCAGTCTTTTTGGGAAAATACGTCAGTTTACACTGGTAAATACAATCAACTGACTCATTTTGGAAAATGATTGAAAATTGGTTTGGATGCACATGGCATAAACGTTTTTATAACTTGGGAGAATTATTTAATATTATAATCTTGTGAACGAATTACATGTTACTTATGCGTTCAGTAGCCCGGATCTTGTCCGGGTTAAAGATCAATAGACACACCACATAATTGAGTTATACACTGACAGGTGTACGCCTACACCCCGTGCTCAGGTCGTGGCCATCTCGTAAGATGATGCCAAGGATATCCGGGACATGGTCATTAACCCCCCAAAGGCTGTAAAGTAAACAAGACTGTTTAAACGAGCCGATCAAATTATTCAACTACCCACTTAATGTGGAGATTTGATGCCCGATCAAGCGGTATGCTATATACCGTAACCCAAGCCCGTATAGGGAAAATAAGTTAAAAGTATTTACCTGAGTAAGTATTAATCACAACAAGCAAAATGCACGTAGCTTTTACTGGTCCTCCTAATCTGGAACGAAGGTTTATAATAACCTATTAGAATCCTAACGGGTCTTTAATTAAGCTTAAGCTTAGACCGGCTAGTTTCAAAGATACGGTTTGTACGCACGATTAAGCGAAGACCGGATAGAATGTGATTCAGACCTGACAAGTTTGAAGACTTGTTTAATATGGGTTTATTATTCACATTCTGGATTTTGAGATAAAACCGTTAAGGTTTGACCCGTTTCGGCTAATTTATGTAAACTTGTTACATAAACCGAACCGTACGCGTAATAAGCGTAACGGGTATCCGTAAGAGCCATATACAGGTTTCCTAAGTTAATATGCTTCAAATATGTTGTAACATCAGTAGGATGTCTTTCATTATGCCCGAAACGAATTTAAACACAAACTATGCCCCGTAGGGGTAGTTTGGTCATTTTAAAGGTTGTAAAAGAGTTTAGATGTTTAACTGAGTTACAGGTCTGATGTGAACTGCAAACATACTCAATTTACCAAGTTATATCAGTAGGTTAAAGCATATATGTGAAATTTATCATTTTTAACCAAACTATGCCCCGTAGGGGTATTTTGGTAATTTCACATAAGCCGAAAAGCTCAAACCGGAGTCTGAGTTAATCAACCTTTGCTTACTGTTAAAATATTCTAATTTGCCTAAAATATCAGTAGGTATCAACCCGGGTATGTTCAATATGATTTTAAAACATACTATGCGTTAAAAACGCTAAATAAGGCGATTAAAGGCCATTTCCGGGTTCGATACTTAAATCTGATATTTTTATATTTCCAGAAGGCTTAAAATAATTTATTTATCATATGTGATCAGTAGCAAAAGGTTTGGAGTCGTTTAGATATGTAAAACTCATTTTATGGCCCGTAAGGGCAAAACCGACTATTACCGGATTAAGCCTACGACTACTAGTTATGCTCAGCCTAAAATTAATTAAAAATCTTTAAAAATCCCAAAATAATATATTACATCAGTGGGTAAAAGATTTGATATCAAAAAGTAGGCTTAACTAGGCTATACGTTAATTACGCCATTTTATTAACAAAAAGCTTTAAATTTGCGATAATGAGCATAACTCCTAATCTATAAGTCAAACTGATGTCAAACTTTGCATACAAGTTTATATATCAGTATTTAAGGTTTCTACACTTTTACATTTTCATAAATCATGTTTTAAGGTAATAAGGGCATAACGGTCAACATATGAGCAATTAACGGAAACATGCATATTAATTGGATAACTAATGAACCAAGGTGCATAATCACAGAGGGTTGTTCTAACATGTAACCTAGTCCAATTAAAGCTCTGAGGCATTTCTAAACCATGCCTAAATGGTTCAGAACTGAAAGTCAAAGTGAAAGTCAAACTATGTGACTTTCGGTTCCGAACCGGGTATTTACAGGAATTTGTCGGGTTGAACATGTTTAGACATGTTCTTACACTTATTACTAAGTTATAACAATGATCAAATAGGTTGTATATGGTCTATAATGTTAATTATGCATAAATGGTATTTTAAACTTTCTGTTGACTTTTTAAGTACACGTTTGACCCGACTTTTGACCTGGTTAGAGTGGTAATCAGGGGGAACCCTTTTGAGGGTTTATTACCCACATAAATACCAACTTATATCTACTTTTAATTTGAGATATGACTGAGCCATTGCTGACTAATCTCGAAGTCAAACCGTAATTACGACGGTTTGACTTTTAGCTAATTAACTAAGTTAAAAGTAATTAGAGAAGGTTAGGCAACTTACAAAGGTCCTAAGCTTGATTAGAGAACTCTTGAAAGCAGGTTGGAGCTCTCCAGGAATGATCAGAAGATGCAGATGAAAGTGTGAAGACTTGTTGTAAGTTCATGCTCCTTTTATAGTGAAATTCCCACCATAAGAAGTTGACACCAAGGTCTACACTCCACCACAACTGATCAACATGTGTTTCTAGTGCTTAGGGGTTGCCTAGGGGTCGCCCTTTATGTGAAAAATCGGTTGAAATCGAGCAGAAAGCACTCAGCAGGCAAAACCCAAGAAATTCTGAACTGGCAGTTCCCCCACGTGTCGCGAAGGATTCTACCTCGGGCTCCGCGTGTCGCGACGCCTGTCGCGTGTCGCGGCGGTCCTCCCTTCCGGCTTCGCGTGTCGCGACGGGTGGTCTGCAGAAAATCTTAATTTTTGATTTTTGCGATTTGATCCTTGGCCCTTCAAACTCCGGTTAGACACTTGTTTATTGTATTTTGAACCCTTATAATTGATATCTGAGGGCTTTAAAACATATACCCACTTTGCTAAGTCCCCGGTTAACCTTATTGTTACCGAACAGTCCTAACTTTCAACGTTTACGATTTAACCCTTCGCACACGAATTTGATCATAACTTTCTCATACGTTAACGAAACTTTATGAAATTTTTATGGTGCATTCTCGTGAGCATAATTAATATTTACAAAGCTTCGGGTTTGTCAAAAGGTCACTCAGAGGTATAAATTAAACATGTTGACACATTTGGTCCCTGTAGTTTGAATTCTCTCACTTTTAGTTTCGTATGATCCATGATTTATTCGTTTGAAGGTATGAACATTGTGTAGGGTTAATGTACATTATATTTATTCACAGTTGACACTTAGAATACGTATATTCACACACTTTCCATGTTTGTCAACTTTAGTCCTTCTATAATATTTCTTTCACACGTTTAAACATTTGACACGTGTCTACACATTATAGGACGTGAATTTTCGAGGTGTTACATCCTCACCCCCTTAAAATAAATCTCGACCCGAGATTTACTGAAATAAGTAAGGGTACTTTTCTTTCATCGTGGATTCAACCTCCCACGTGTATTCGGGACCTCTACGGGCATCCCATTTGACCTTCACAATAGGTACATGCTTCCTTCGAAGCTTCTGAACCCGTCGATCCTCAATCGACAAGGGTTTTTCAACAAATCTTAAGCTCTCATCTATATGCACATCTGTATGTGGTATAACCAGTGATTCGTCAGCGAAACACTTTTTCAGATTGCAGATGTGGAACACATTGTGAATTCCACTGAGCTCTTCTGGTAAGTTTAACTTATAGGCAACTGACCCGACACGTTCGATAACCTCGAAAGGTCCTATGTATCTCGGGCTTAGCTTGCCTTTCTTACCAAATCGCATCACCCCCTTCCAGGGTGACACCTTCAGTAGGACTTTGTCACCTACTTCGAAGTGAAAATCTTTACGCTTAGGATCAACGTAACTCTTCTGCCTATCCCGGGCAGCTTTGAGACAGTCACGAATCTGGACAATCTTGTCCGTCGTTTCGAACACGATCTCTGGTCCTGATAACTGGACATCTCCAACTTCCGCCCAACAAATAGGCGATCTACACTTTCTACCGTATAATGCCTCGAAAGGCGCAGCCTTAATGCTGGTATGGTAGCTATTGTTGTAGGAGAATTCGATTAATGGTAGGTTCTTATCCCAACTACCACCCAAATCGATCGCACATGCACGTAGCATGTCTTCTAACGTTTGAATAGTACGCTCACTCTGACCGTCAGTCTGAGGATGGTAAGCCGTACTAAAATTCAAACGTGTGCCCAAAGATTGCTGGAAACTCTTCCAAAAATGCGACGTGTACCTAGTATCTCGATCAGAGATAATAGCCACAGGTATGCCATGTAAGGCTACAATCTTATCAACGTACAACTGGGCTAACATATCGGAGCTATAAGTCTCCTTGATGGGTAAGAAATGAGCTGACTTAGTCAGTCTGTCAACTATAACCCATATTGTATCATTGCCTTTCCTTGTCTTGGGCAACTTGGTGATAAAATCCATCGTCACCATTTCCCACTTCCACGTAGGAAGTTCAGGCTGTTGTAGCAAACCTGACGGCTTTTGATGCTCGGCTTTGACTTGCGCACATGTCAAGCATTTAGCTACATGGGTGGCTACAGACTTCTTCAAGCCTATCCACCAATAATTTGCCTTTAGATCCTGGTACATCTTATCAGCTCCAGGATGAACGGAGTATTTGGAACTATGGGCTTCCTGGAGGATGACATCTCGAAGTCCTCCATAAATTGGAACCCATATCCATCCATTTAATCGTAAAATTCCATCCTTGCTAAGAGTTAACTGCTCCTCAGTTACTCCTAGCTTTTCATTTGGATAGTTAGCTTCCAACACAGCTTCCTTCTGTGCAGCTAACAACCTTTCAATCAAGTTATTCTTTATCTCCATGCGCTTGGCATTGATTCGGATGGGTTTAACCCTTTCCTTTCTGCTCAAAGCATCGGCGACTACATTCGCCTTGCCGGGATGGTACTTGATTTCACAATCATAATCATTTAAAGTCTCCATCCAGCGGCGTTGCCTCATGTTTAGTTCCTTCTGATTAAACAGATGTTGGAGGCTTTTGTGATCAGAATAGATCACACATTTGACACCATAAAGATAGTGCCTCCAAAGCTTCAGTGCGAATACAACGGCACCCAACTCCAAGTCGTGGGTGGTGTAATTCTTTTCATGCACTTTCAATTGTCGTGAAGCGTAGGCAATCACCTTACCTTTCTGCATAAGCACACACCCCATGCCAGTGTGCGAAGCATCACAATAAACCACAAATTCTTCTATTCCATCTGGCAATGTCAGTACTGGGGCGTTGCTCAACTTTTGCTTCAAGATATCAAAGGATTCTTGCTGCTTAGGGCCCCAAACAAACTTAACCTTCTTCTTAGTTAAGGAGGTTAGGGGTGCAGCAATCCTTGAAAATTTTTCAATGAAACGCCTGTAATATCCTGCCAATCCCAGGAAGCTACGAATTTCTGTAGGCGTCTTTGGCTCTTGCCAGTTAATTACAGCTTTAACTTTAGCGGGATCCACCTGGATACCATGCTCACTAACCACGTGTCCAAGGAATTGGACTTCTCGTAGCCAAAATTCACACTTAGAGAACTTGGCATAGAGCTTCTCCTGATGTAGAAGTTTGAGAATACAATGAAGGTGTTTCTCATGGTCAGCCTTATTCTTCGAATAGATAAGAATGTCGTCGATGAAAACGATGACGAATTTATCCAAGTAATGTTTGCAGACGCGATTCATGAGATCCATGAACGCGGCTGGTGCATTAGTGAGCCCAAAAGGCATCACTAGGAACTCGTAGTGACCGTAACGAGTCCTAAATGCAGTCTTGTGAACGTCTTCATCTTTAACCTTCAACTGATGGTAGCCTGACCTCAAATCAATCTTTGAGAAGTAACTTGCCCCTTGAAGCTGATCGAACAAATCGTCGATCCTGGGCAAAGGATACCTATTCTTGATCGTGACTTTATTAAGCTCGCGATAGTCGATGCACAGGCGCATCGACCCATCCTTCTTCTTGACAAACAGGATTGGCGCTCCCCAAGGAGATGAGCTAGGTCTAATGAAACCCTTAGCCAGTAATTCATCTAGCTGCGTCCGCAACTCCTTCATTTCTATGGGTGCCAATCTGTATGGTGCTCTAGAAACTGGTGCCGCTCCGGGGATGATATCAATCCTGAATTCCACTTGTCTATCTGGTGGTAAACCAGGTAGATCTTCAGGAAACACTTCTGGGTATTCAGAAATGACAGGGATGTCTTCTATCTTCGGTTTAGGCTCATCAATAATCACTTGCGCCATGTAGATGACACATCCCTTCTTCAAACACTTAGAAGCCTTGAGCATAGTTACCTGCTCAGGCAGCCCATACTGGGTATCTCCCCGAATGGTAAGTGATTCACCAGACGGAGTCTTTATTACCACCTGTTTCTGGTTACAGACAATTTGGGCCTGGTTATGAGATAACCAGTCCATACCCAGAACTATGTCAAAACCGGCCAACTTAAAGGGAAGTAGAGACAGAGGAAAAGAATGGTTCTTAATGGATATAACACATCCATCTAACACAGTAGAGACGGTTTCTATGGTACCATCTGCTAACTCTACCTCATAGTTTGCGCCTAAGGTTTTGACGGGTAAATTCAACAATTTACAAAACTTATGATCTACGAAAGACTTATCTGCGCCTGAATCAAAAAGTACTCTTACAAATACATCATTTACAAGGAAAGTACCTGTTATGACATTATCGTCTTGCACAGCCTCTTTCGCGTCCATTCTGAAGACTCTGGCATTAGTCTTCTTAGCCTCCTCAGGCTTCTTGTTGTATTTCGGGCAGTTAGTCTTAATGTGCCCCTTTTCATTGCAACAGTAGCACGTTGCGTCTTTTATCTTTTTGCAATCCAGGGTTTTGTGATCCGTGGACTTGCAAATTCCACAAGCAAAGGGTTTTGACTGAGTATGAGAGTTAGACTCGAGTCTGCACTTTCCATAGTGCTGCTTCTTGCAAATTTTACACTTGGGCTTTTCACCAGAATTATGCCCATCCTTCCTCGACTCCGACCCTTTCTTGTTGTCACCGCTCCCACGGTGTTTCTTGTTCGATCGTCTTGAACCATCATCTTCACGCTTCCTCTTCTCAGCCTCCTTATTCCTCAGCGATCTCTGCCTAACCGCATCCAGAGTGAGGGATAAGGAAATGTCAGCTACTGATCTGAAGGTAGCTGGCCGAGAAGCTTTTACGCTTGCCTTGATTTCCGGGGCTAGACCACCGATAAAACGAGCGATTCTTTTTGGCTCCGGGGTTACCAGATAAGGTACCAACCGGGACAGCGTATTGAAGCTTGTCAGATAAGCTTGGCAGTCGAGGTTTGTCATCACCAACGATAGAAAGTCAGATTCTATCTTTTCCACCTCATGTTGAGGGCAGAAATTTTCCTTGATCAGGGCGACAAATTGATCCCATGACATATTGTACAATGGGATTTTCCCGGTGGCTTGAACTAAAGATCTCCACCATGCTAATGCTTCGCCCTTAAAGGACTGTGACACAAACTTAACCACATCCTTTTCAGCGCACCCGCTGATATCTACCACCGTCTCCATCTCGTCAAGCCATGTCATACAATCGACGGCTCCCTTCTCCCCAGTAAAATCCCTGGGCTTGCAAGACACGAAGTACTTATAGGAGCAACCCTTGTTACGGGCCTCTTGATGCAGCACTATCTGCTGAGATGGGACACTTTGATGGTTAGTAGACTGACGGTCATCACCATCTTTCTTGGGTCCATTCTTTTTGGGAGGAGGCTTGCTATGAGCCTCAGAATGTGTCTTGGGCTTTGAATGCGGTGCAGATTGGGTCCTACTTCGAGTACCACTATATTCATCATACTGCCGCTCCAGAGCCTGTGTAACAGCGCCGTCTATGATCGCTTTTAATTCAGCACCCGTTAACGTAATCTGGGCGTTCTCATTTTGCTCCACTGGATGGCTATTTATTTCATTTGAGTCAGCCATTTGAATTGAACTGTTGCAGAAAACAAGGACAATATTTTATTTGGGAGTTTATTATGGAATTACCCCTTAGGGTAATTCGTTAACCATGGTAAACAGAGACCATATTTGGTTAACTTATTAATCGTATTGATTTAGGATTTCAATTAAAATTTATCTTAATTATAAGCAATAACAATATATATTAGCACATAAGGCTTAGTCACATGGACAATTTAAATTATAAGCTATGATTTCAGAGAATCAAGACTTTTAAGGTTTGAACCTAGTTCATTACCCTTATCAGACAGGGAGTCATAGCTACCTCTGTCTTCTGGCTCATATGGAAGTGAGCTGGGCCCGTAGGCATCATATTACCACGTATGGTAAAATATGATCATCTTAATTGATGATCCTAACCCATGATTCAGAGATCATAAAATTGGGTTTGGAATCTTCTAAAGAATCCTTGTACAATAAGAATGACATGTGATTTTAACGAATCACTTCTGCCAGGAGTGTTAACATGTTTTAAGATGTTAACAGGGATTTGAATCTTTTAAACAGGTCTTACCATCTTGGCCCGGTCTTATATTTGACACGAGGCTAGGTTTCACACTTTAAGATTCTTAATTAAATAATTACATAGGCAGATTAATTTAAAAGGAATGATTTTAATTTATTTATTTCATTTATAAATTATTTATGCACAAAATGGCAAACATGAAATTTATAAAACAAACATTCCATTGATTTATTTAAAATATTATACATTGCCCTAAACGGGTCTTTTCAAATAACAAACTTACCCTCGCGGGGGTTAAACAAGTACTTACCCACGCAGGGGCTTAATAACACACATGCCCACGCAGGGGCTTAATAATATAATAGTCCACGCAGGGACTTACACAAATAATATACCCTCGTAGGGGTTTATGGAAAAATAGGCCCACGTAGGGGCTCAAAGCAAACATACCAACACACATACCCACATAGGGGCTTAACAACCAAATACACCCACGCAGGGGCTTTTACAGAAAATGGAAGGATTCAATGATCCTTCTTGTTCTTCCCTTTGATCAATCCTACTAATCCTTGGAAGAAAGTCTGTCTCTCCCTACGGTCCCTGTGCACTTCCCGTTCCACCTGATCCAGCCTCTGAAGGAGTTCCTCATGCTCAGGTGGGGAGAACCTAGGCGGCTGCGATTGAGTCCGTATGATAGGCCTAGGTGGTATCTGGTACCCTTGTGTTGGGTACCCAACTCCCCATGGAGCTCCGTATGGTCCTTCTGGTTGCAGGGCATTGTAATTAGCTGCCACCAAGTAGGGGTCGGCCTCTGCGTACCCATAGTTGTGGTGGACTGGCGGTTCGAACGGGTTGTATGCCATGGAACCCGTATACGCTGGGATTGGGTTATCAAAACCCATTGGCGGCGGCTGCGGCATCGCAGGGTTGGAAGGTCCACCCATTTGTGGGTCCTCCTGATGTGGCGGGTAGTGGCTGACATGAAAGTCTCCCGCACGTGATGACATACGCGCACCTGACCTTCTACGCCTCGGCGCTTGTGGAGGTGCCGGCTGAACTGGTGGCGGTGGAGGTGGTGGCGTAACTGCCACAAACCGGTGATCCTCAGAGGAATCTTGATGATGCTGCTGCTGCTGTGGCTGCTGCTGCTGAGACTGCTGCTGCTCATGAGGCGACGAGTGGTGAGAAGGTGTATAATACCACTCGTGCTGAGTGAACAAGGCTTGGAAGCTATCCGGACCAACATAGGGCGATCCGTGGAATGAAGATCCGTCGGAGATCTCTATCGGGTGGTTCGGAGTACCACTTGCCGGCATGACGGGGTCCGTATCCTCGTCCATGTCATCTGCATTATCACCGGAGAAGTGATCGTCTGGCCCTAGTGGGTTGAAACCCACGGGTTCTGGTATGAATCCTACCGGGTTAAACTGTCCCCGAAAAACAGGTGTAGGGTCTCCATAGGAATGATGGGACAAAGACCTCTGCAGCGGTATGAAGGAAGGCAGAGGGTTGTTGGGTTCGTCTTCCGAATGCGGTCCGTATGAATTTTGGACCGGAGGTGTAGAGCTGTGCGAAATGGATCGTCTCGCCGGCTCGAACAGGTTCCTCCTGTTCTGACGTGGATCGGCGCTCTCCGTAGCAGATGGAGCTCGTACATTGGACGGTCCCGCTTCATTGTCGTTGGGGGCGGTGATTGGCCCCTTTCCTCGTCCTCGTCTACGGAAAAATCTTGGAGGCATTTTGATATTCCTGTCAATAAAGCATGAGATAACAATAACAAATATAAAATTTTTAAAGGACAAAACAAAAACCCGAATAAGGTGGAATTTGTCCTATGTTATATGTCTAGACTCGAAGGTTTAGAAATGTGCAATTGTGTAACTGAGATTAAACACAAAAGGCTAGTGTTTAATTCACTCAGTGTTGGCTCTGATACCAACCTGTCACACCCCGATTTCCACGTGTCACCGGTGGGCCCGGTGGGGGAGTATCGTGACGTGGTTGGCAACGTAATAGTCAAACAACACAATATTATTATGCACAGCGGAAGCAAATTTAAAATATGATACAACCGAATTTAATATTGTTTATCAATGTAACAATATCCGGAAGTTTATCCACAGTAGGATCGAAACAAAATAATATTAATGGTTCAACAGACTTCAGGCATCCTAAGCTTGCGAGACTTTTTATTGATGCTTAGGAGACAATCCCGCCAATTTCGTTTAGTACCTGCATTCAGTCTTTTTGGGAAAATACGTCAGTTTACACTGGTAAATACAATCAACTGACTCATTTTGGAAAATGATTGAAAATTGGTTTGGATGCACATGGCATAAACGTTTTTATAACTTGGGAGAATTATTTAATATTATAATCTTGTGAACGAATTACATGTTACTTATGCGTTCAGTAGCCCGGATCTTGTCCGGGTTAAAGATCAATAGACACACCACATAATTGAGTTATACACTGACAGGTGTACGCCTACACCCCGTGCTCAGGTCGTGGCCATCTCGTAAGATGATGCCAAGGATATCCGGGACATGGTCATTAACCCCCCAAAGGCTGTAAAGTAAACAAGACTGTTTAAACGAGCCGATCAAATTATTCAACTACCCACTTAATGTGGAGATTTGATGCCCGATCAAGCGGTATGCTATATACCGTAACCCAAGCCCGTATAGGGAAAATAAGTTAAAAGTATTTACCTGAGTAAGTATTAATCACAACAAGAAAAATGCACGTAGCTTTTACTGGTCCTCCTAATCTGGAATGAATGTTTATAATAGCCTATTAGAATCCTAACGGGTCTTTAATTAAGCTTAAGCTTAGACCGGCTAGTTTCAAAGATACGGTTTGTACGCACGATTAAGCGAAGACCGGATAGAATGTGATTCAGACCCGACAAGTTTGAAGACTTGTTTAATATGGGTTTATTATTCACATTCTGGATTTTGAGATAAAACCGTTAAGGTTTGACCCGTTTCGGCTAATTTATGTAAACTTGTTACATAAACCGAACCGTACGCGTAATAAGCGTAACGGGTATCCGTAAGAGCCATATACAGGTTTCCTAAGTTAATATGCTTCAAATATGTTGTAACATCAGTAGGATGTCTTTCATTATGCCCGAAACGAATTTAAACACAAACTATGCCCCGTAGGGGTAGTTTGGTCATTTTAAAGGTTGTAAAAGAGTTTAAATGTTTAACTGAGTTACAGGTCTGATGTGAACTGCAAACATACTCAATTTACCAAGTTATATCAGTAGGTTAAAGCATATATGTGAAATTTATCATTTTTAACCAAACTATGCCCCGTAGGGGTATTTTGGTAATTTCACATAAGCCGAAAAGCTCAAACCGGAGTCTGAGTTAATCAACCTTTGCTTACTGTTAAAATATTCTAATTTGCCTAAAATATCAGTAGGTATCAACCCGGGTATGTTCAATATGATTTTAAAACATACTATGCGTTAAAAACGCTAAATAAGGCGATTAAAGGCCATTTCTGGGTTCGATACTTAAATCTGATATTTTTATATTTCCAGAAGGCTTAAAATAATTTATTTATCATATGTGATCAGTAGCAAAAGGTTTGGAGTCGTTTAGATATGTAAAACTCATTTTATGGCCCGTAAGGGCAAAACCGACTATTACCGGATTAAGCCTACGACTACTAGTTATGCTCAGCCTAAAATTAATTAAAAATCTTTAAAAATCCCAAAATAATATATTACATCAGTGGGTAAAAGATTTGATATCAAAAAGTAGGCTTAACTAGGCTATACGCTAATTACGCCATTTTATTAACATAAAGCTTTAAATTTGCGATAATGAGCATAACTCCTAATCTATAAGTCAAACTGATGTCAAACTTTGCATACAAGTTTATATATCAGTATTTAAGGTTTCTACACTTTTACATTTTCATAAATCATGTTTTAAGGTAATAAGGGCATAACGGTCAACATATGAGCAATTAACGGAAACATGCATGTTAATTGGATAACTAATGAACCAAGGTGCATAATCACAGAGGGTTGTTCTAACATGTAACCTAGTCCAATTAAAGCTCTGAGGCATTTCTAAACCATGCCTAAATGGTTCAGAACTGAAAGTCAAAGTGAAAGTCAAACTATGTGACTTTCGGTTCCGAACCGGGTATTTACAGGAATTTGTCGGGTTGAACATGTTTAGACATGTTCTTACACTTATTACTAAGTTATAACAATGATCAAACAGGTTGTATATGGTCTATAATGTTAATTATGCATAAATGGTATTTTAAACTTTCTGTTGACTTTTTAAGTACACGTTTGACCCGACTTTTGACCTGGTTAGAGTGGTAATCAGGGGGAACCCTTTTGAGGGTTTATTACCCACATAAATACCAACTTATATCTACTTTTAATTCGAGATATGACTGAGCCATTGCTGACTAATCTCGAAGTCAAACCGTAATTACGACGGTTTGACTTTTAGCTAATTAACTAAGTTAAAAGTAATTAGAGAAGGTTAGGCAACTTACAAAGGTCCTAAGCTTGATTAGAGAACTCTTGAAAGCAGGTTGGAGCTCCAGGAATGATCAGAAGATGCAGATGAAAGTGTGAAGACTTGTTGTAAGTTCATGCTCCTTTTATAGTGAAATTCCCACCATAAGAAGTTGACACCAAGGTCTACACTCCACCACAACTGATCAACATGTGTTTCTAGTGCTTAGGGGTTGCCTAGGGGTCGCCCTTTATGTGAAAAATCGGTTGAAATCGAGCAGAAAGCACTCAGCAGGCAAAACCCAAGAAATTCGGAACTGGCAGTTCCCCCGCGTGTCGTGAAGGATTCTACCTCGGGCTCCGCGTGTCGCGACGCCTGTCGCGTGTCGCGGCGGTCCTCCCTTCCGGCTTCGCGTGTCGCGACGGGTGGTCTGCAGAAAATCTTAATTTTTGATTTTTGCGATTTGATCCTTGGCCCTTCAAACTCCGGTTAGACACTTGTTTATTGTATTTTGAACCCTTATATTTGATATATGAGGGCTTTAAAACATATACCCACTTTGCTAAGTCCCCGGTTAACCTTATTGTTACCCGAACAGTCCTAACTTTCAACGTTTACGATTTAACCCTTCGCACACGAATTTGATCATAACTTTCTCATACGTTAACGAAACTTTATGAAATTTTTATGGTGCATTCTCGTGAGCATAATTAATATTTACAAAGCTTCGGGTTTGTCAAAAGGTCACTCAGAGGTATAAATTAAACATGTTGACACATTTGGTCCCTGTAGTTTGAATTCTCTCACTTTTAGTTTCGTATGATCCATGATTTATTCGTTTGAAGGTATGAACATTGTGTAGGGTTAATGTACATTATATTTATTCACAGTTGACACTTAGAATACGTATATTCACACACTTTCCATGTTTGTCAACTTTAGTCCTTCTATAATATTTCTTTCACACGTTTAAACATTTGACACGTGTCTACACATTATAGGACGTGAATTTTCGAGGTGTTACACTTCTATTCCCAGATAATATGCTAGCAATCCTAGATCGCTCATTTCAAACTTGTTCTTCATCTGAGATTTGAAAACATCTATCTCCTTCCTTGATGTTCCAGTGACTATCAAATCATCAACATAGACTCCAACTATTAGTGTAGAAGTCTTACTCGTCCTTGTATAGATTACATTCTCTAAAGTGCACTTCTTAAAGTCAAGTGACTTCAGGGTTTGATCAAACTTCGTATTCCAAGCTCTTGGTGCTTGTCTTAATCCATACAGTGCTTTTGATAGTCTATAAACCTTTCCTTCATCTCCTGGCTTTACAAATCCTTCTGGTTGTGAGACATAGACTTCCTCCTTGAGATCTCCGTGTAAGAATGCAGACTTCACGTCTAAGTGATGTACTTCCCAACCTTGATATGCTGCTAAAGCCAACATTAGTCGAACTGTCTCTATGCGCGCTACTGGTGCAAATACTTCGTCAAAGTCTATTTCGTGTTGCTGAACATATCCTTTTGCAACCAGCCTTACTTTGTGTCTGACCACGTTTCCATTTGCATCTTTCTTAGTCTTGAATACCCACTTTAAACCTATTGCCTTGTGATTTCTTGGCAATTCTGTCAAACTCCAAGTGTTATTCTTGTTTATCGAGTCTAACTCTGCCTTCATTGCTTCAATCCACTTTCTGTCACTAGATGCTTCCTTGTAATTCCTTGGTTCTTCTTCAGCAAGTAGTAATTCTTGTGGATCTACTTGAATTTCCTCCGTCTCTTCATATAGTTCTTCAAGACTTCTCAGTTTTACTGGAGTGTCACTAATACTCTCCGTTGTACTTTCAGAGGTAGACGGACCTCTACTTGATAATCTGCTTGAACTCCCTGATGAGTTTTGATTGTACGAATGTGCTGGCGGGGTTACATAGGAGTTTGGTTCTTCTGTCTGATCTACTCCTGGATTATCATGATGTGGCCCACTACTACCAGGACTACTTGGTTCATTTTCTTCTAACTCTAGTGGGTTGTCATCTTCTTGAATGACAAAGTTTGTCCATTCGGGATTCCCTGAATCTACCGTTTCCATATAACTGACCTTCCATGAACTTTACATCTCTACTGACACGTATCTTGTTCTTCGCCGGATCATATAATCTGTATGCCTTTGATCCTTCTTCTATTCCAAGGTAAACCATAGGTGCACTTCTATCATCTAACTTCTTTTGTTGAAGTGGTAATACCTTAGCGTATGCTGTGCAGCCAAAAACCTTTAAGTATTCCAGATTCGGCTTTCTTCCTTTCAATGCTTCATACGGGGGTCTTGTTTACCAAAGCCTTCGTTGGAATCCGGTTTAATAAATATAACGTATGTCTTATTGCTTCTCCCCAGAAATTTTGTGGCATGTTCATTGCCTTTAACATACTTCGAGTAGTTGACAACATCGTCCTGTTTCTTCTTTCCACTACTCCGTTTTGCTGTGAGGAATATGGCGCTGTAAGCTGTCTCGCTATGCCATTGTCTTTGCAATACTTGTTAAATTCCGCCGACGTGAATTCTCCTCCTCTGTCCGTCCTTAGCATTTTTAACTTGGTTCGAGTTTCTGTCTCCACCTTTTCTTTGAACTGCTTGAAAGTTTCGAATGCTTGATCCTTGGAAGTTAGTAGATATGCCCACATGTAGCGAGTACAGTCATCTACAAGTAGAAATATATAGTTCTTCCCAGCATGTGTTGGTGGGGATATAGGACCACACAAATCTCCATAGACTAAATCCAGAGGTCTCAAAGATCTGAATTTTGCCTGATTTGGAAATGGTGTCCTAGTATGTTTTCCTAATAAGCATGCGTCACATACTTGATTGGCATGACTTATTTGAGGAACTCCATGTACCAAGTTCTTTCGAGTCATTTCCTTAATAACATGGAAGTGTAAATGGCCTAACCTTGCGTGCCATAACCATGCTAAATCTCTTGTGTTTGAGAGCAGGCAGATTGGCCTTCCAATCTTCAACTTTACTTTATACAACCTGTTCCTCATTCTCCTGACTCGCATTAGTAACTTTCTATTTCTGTCGCGGACTGTTAGTAAGTCTCCGTCCATAACTACTTTACAACCGATTTCTGTAAGTTGTCCGAGGCTCAGTATGTTGCTTTTCAGACTTGGAATGTAGTATACTTGAGAGACAATCTTCTGTTCTTGGTTCAGACATTCAAGCAGTATTGAACCTATGCCTTTAATTTCTACGTGCGACCCGTCACCGAACCGAACTTGCCCTGTCACCTTTTCATCTAATTCTCTGAAGTGACTTCGCACTCCTGTCATGTGGTTGCTGGCCCCGTTGTCTAAATACCATAGACTTTCATCTTCTGTGGCGTAACTTGCTGCTTCTATGCGTTCTTCGTTTAGTAGAACCCTTTCTTGAACAACGTTTTCTTCTTGTATTGCCATTAGCAATACGGGTGCTTCGTCTTCCTCGACGAGATTTGAATGTTCTTGTACAACATCTTTCTCATGACAGTCTTTCTTGAAGTGTCCATACTTCTGACACTTGTAGCACTGGATCTTACTTATGTCTGTTTGGTTTTTTCCAAAATTCCTCCAATTCTTAGACTTTCCACCTCTAGGTCTGTACGAAGATCCCTCATACTTAGTGCCTTGCTTGTCTTTATTGTCTCGCCAGTTTCCACGCGGTTGGTTGAACCTGCCATGCCCGCGGTTTCCAAACTGTCTTCCTCTGCCTGAGTTGTTGTCGTGATGTGTAAACATAAACTTGTCTTGACTTTCTCCTGGGCTTCCTTTCTTTTGCTTAAGTCTTTCTTCGAACGTTTTTAACCTTCCGACCACTTCTTCTAGCGTCATTGTTTCTAGATCGGAGTACTGTTCCATCGAGGCGACACTCTGAGTAAACTTATCTGGCACTGGATTTAGGAGTTTGCGTACCAGAGTCGGTTGACTCAGTGTTGTCCCTAATTCGCTTTCCCGGGTAACTACATTGTTTATCTTTGCGGTGAAGGAGTCTATAGTGTCATCTTCCCTCATTTGCATTAACTCGAATTCTGATAAAAGTGTATGCCAACGAGCCTTCTGTACCCGATCAACACCAACGTGTCTTGTCTTGAGATTTTCCCAAATTTCCTTTGCAGTTTTACAATTTGCAACTTGCAATACAACATCCTCTGGTATTGCTTGGAACAGATAAGCAATTGTCGCCTTATCTTTCTTAACATCCGTTTGTGTATTTTCTGTCGGTTCAATCGTTTCCCAAAGTCCATTCGCTTCCAAAATCGTTTTGATGCGAATTGCCCAAACCGTATATGTCACACCCCGATATTTCCACGTATTAACGGTGGGCCCGGTGGGGAGTATCTATCACAACCCCCGATCCTTGATCCCCGGGAACGGGCGGACGTGATCACAGAGTTTGGTGGTATCAATTTGTTTAGTCTCGTAGCGGAATTTACATCAGGACCGTAGTTAGGAAATGTTTATCAGAGTAAAAACCACCTTCTTTTATAATAACATGGGCAAAACCCAAGTTTCTTATTACAATACATTATAGGGATAAACCCTATTTTATTGAATTTAAAACATCGTTTATTAGGTAACTTTTATAGCCACATTATCCCCAAGCCTTCAGTGCTCTCCAGCTGGCTTTTCATTAATTGGCTGTTCACATTGTGTTACCTGTAACGCGTTTTAAAAACATTTGTCAGTCGGAAATACTGGTGAGTGAATCCCATTTTAATCAAGAAATATTTTATCAATTAAAACAGTATTGAGAGCGATCACATTGTTTATTTCTACACAATTACTCATTCAGTATTTGCCACTCGACCGGATCTATGGCTATGGTCAAATTACCCATTGGCTAACTCGTCGTCCAATGGTAATGCACTGTCATTAAGACTTACTACTACTCGTAGTAAATTTTGTATACAAAACCCCATAATACCGGCAGTAATTGAAGAACTACAAAGACTCAATCACCGCTTAATTGCATTGTAAAACATTTAAGGTTTTGTAAAACATTCCAAAAACATTAACAAAAAGAGGATAAACTCACATTGCTGTCTTAGGCTTTTCGTAAGGGTTTCCTGGATATAATCTATAATTTATACAAATGTACATTGGTTAGTATCATAACCCTTTGAAATTATTAATAATACCCTCCCCGAGACGGCATTCCAACAACTACGTCGGGCAGAACCACGACAGTTGTTACGGAACCCTAAATCAATCGGGCAGCGTAACTATGATGAAACCAGGGTTATAATACTTACAATGGAGTAGAACCTCGCTAATTAGGGGTATAATACCCAAAATATTATGTCTAATACTTCAGAATTCGAGAATGAGATTTGAGAATGAGCGACGGAAATTGAAATCTGATGCCTGCTATTTATAGTTGTGTAATCTAGTCCTGTCGCGGCCCGCGTAAAAGACAAGGGACCCTTACGCGGCCCGCGTCAACATCGGTCAACACTATAGCTTAGCTGGGTCAGCTAGTAGGTCCGCCACGATGTCGACACGTGTCAGCCTCTGGTGTAATCGCGTGCTATGAACTGTCGCGGCCCGCGTCAACTACACATACACCCTTACGCGGCCCGCTTCAACTAAAGAAGTCAGCGAAGTCAAGTCCAGCCTTGATACGGCCTGCGTAAGCTAAAGGTAGAGTATGTCGCGGCCCGCCTCAACCCTATATTTCATGTTTTTGATTTATTTTATACTTATAAAATAACTAGGGCTCGGGTTTCACATACGGGATATAATATAAGACATATTGGGACAATTTAAGATATAATAGAGGGTCGGAAATATTATAAGGGTGTTGGTTTTACCGAGGGTTGTTACATTCTCCCCACCTTAATTTAGAGCTCGTCCTCGAGATCTACTGGAATAAATGCGGATATTTTCTTTGCATTTCTTATTCGAGTTCCCATGTATACTCCGGTCATCTTTTGGAGTCCCACTTCACTTTGACTAGAACTAGTCTCTTATGTTTGAGATTCTTGACTTTCCTGTCTTCAATTTGTAAAGGTTTTTCTACAAACTTGAGTTGTTCATTTACCTCTATATCCTTAAGAGGTACTATCAATGATTCATCAGCTAAACACTTTTTAAGATTAGATACATGAAACACATCATGTATTCCTGCCATTTCCTCTGACAATTGTAGCTGATAGGCTACAGGTCCTATTCTTCTAATAATTTTAAAAGGTCCAACATACCTGGGACTTAGCTTTCCCCGTTTGATGAATCTTACCACTCCTTTCCAAGGAGAGACCTTTAACAATACTTTATCTCCTACTTGAAATTCTAAGGGTTTGCATCGGTTATCAGCATAACTCTTTTGTCGATCACGTGCTGCTTTCAATCGTTCCTTGACTTGAATAATCTTGTCAGTTGTTTCCTGTACTATCTCAGGTCCAGATAGTTGCTTTTCCCCAATTTCTGCCCAACAGACTTGGGTTCGACACTTTCGTCCATAAAGTGCTTCGAATGGTGCAGCATTGATACTTGTGTGATAACTATTATTATAAGAAAATTCTATTAAAGGTAAGTGTTCGTCCCAATTACCTCCAAATTCAATTACACAAGCTCTAAGCATGTCTTCCATTGTCTTAATTGTTCTTTCACTTTGTCCATCTGTTTGAGGATGATAAGTCGTGCTTAGCTTTATCTTGGTTCCCATTGCCTTTTGGAAACTTGACCAGAAATGAGATGTAAATTGACTATCTCTGTCAGAAACAATAGATAAAGGAATGCCATGTAAAGAAACAATTTCATTTACATACAATTTAGATAATTGTTCCATACTAATTGTTTCCTTCATTGGTAGAAAATGAGCTGACTTAGTTAGCCTATCTACAATCACCCAGATTGTATCATTTCCTTTCTTAGTTTTGGGTAATTTAGTAACAAAATCCATTGTTATTAATTCCCATTTCCAAACTGGCATTTCTAATTGCTGTAACAAACCTGAAGGTTTCTGGTGTTCAGCTTTGACTTGTGAACAAGTTAAACATTTAGAAACATAGACTGCTACGTCCTTTTTCATTCCTATCCACCAGAAATTTTTCCTTAAATCCTGGTACATTTTATCACTTCCTGGATGTATCGTATACTTAGACTTATGGGCTTCTTCTAATATACGATTACGTAGATTTCCTAATTTAGGTATCCACATTCTCTTTTCATGGAATCTCCAAATTCCATCTGTTCCTTGTTTTAATTCTTTTAGCATACCTTTTAATTTTTCAGAATCATCTTTGATTATTGATTCTTGTGCTTCTCTTATCTGATCATTTAAATCTACTTGCAGATTTAATTTAAGAGAACGTACCCTTCTTGGCTTTTCATGATACTTTCTACTTAAAGCATCTGCCACTACATTTGCTTTTCCTTCATGATACTGGATATCACAGTTATAGTCACTAAGAAATTCCATCCAGCGTCTTTGTCTCATATTCAACTCCTTTTGCCCGAAAACATACCTTAAACTCTTATGATCAGTGAATATGGTAAACTTACTACCGTAAAGGTAATGTCTCCAAATTTTAAGAGCAAAAATTATAGCTCCTAATTCTAAATCATGGGTTGAATAATTCTCTTCATGATTCTTAAGTTGCCTAGATGCATAAGCTATAACCTTTTGACGTTGCATCAAGACACATCCATAACCTAATCTAGAAGCATCACGATAGACTACAAAGTCTTCAGTTCCTTCTGGTAATGCTAGTATAGGTGTATGGGTCAATTTTTGCTAAAGAATTCTAAAGGCTTCTTCTTGTTTTAATCCCCATTCAAACTTAACAGATTTACAGGTTAACTTAGTTAAGGGAATGGCTATTCTAGAGAAATCTTTAATAAATCTTCTATAATAACCAGCCAATCCTAAGAAACTTCTAACCTCGGTTGGTGACTCAGGGGTTTTCCATTTAGTAATCGCCTCGATTTTTGTTGGATCTACATGGATTCCTTCATGATTGACTAGGTGTCCAAGGAATTGTACTTGTTCTAACCAAAATTCACACTTTGAAAACTTAGCATAAAGCTTTTCCTTTCTTAACAAACTTAAAAGTGCGTGCAAATGTTTTGCATGATCCTCTTTATTCTTAGAATAAATTAGAATATCATCTATAAAAACAATTATGAATTTATCCAAATATGGCTTACATATTCGGTTCATCATGTCCATAAATGCAGCTGGGGCATTGGTTAAACCAAATGGCATGACAGTAAATTCATAATGGCCATACCTTGTTCTAAATGCGGTCTTAGGAATATCCTCTTCCTGTACCTTTAATTGATGATATCCTGACCTTAAGTCGATTTTAGAGAAATATCGAGCTCCTTGCAGCTGATCAAACAGATCATCGATTCTCGGTAATGGGTACCGATTCTTAATCGTGAGCTTGTTTAATTCACGGTAGTCAATGCACATACGCATTGATCCGTCCTTCTTTTTAACAAACAATATCGGCGCTCCCCATGGCGACGAACTTGGCTGTATAAATCCTTTCTCCAATAATTCATCTAATTGTTTCTTCAATTCTTGCATTTCAGCGGGTGCCAAACGGTAAGGTGCTTTAGCAATTGGTGATGTTCCTGGTAGCAGGTGAATTCTGAACTCAACTTCTCTGTCTGGAGGTTGTCCTGGCAATTCTTCTGGAAAGACATCTGAAAATTGAGATACTACTGGAATATCTTTTAGTTCTTTTCCTTTAGTGTTAGTGATTATGGATATCAAATACACTATAGAACCTTTTCTTATACAACTTGCAGTTTTCATCACAGAGATGAATTTTGTGGTCCTAGAGGATTTATCTCCTTTAATAATGATCATTTTTCCTTTTTGTGAATTTACCCGAATTAACTTTTGATCACATAAAATACTAGCTTTATTGGCTATCAACCAATCCATTCCTAAAACAACATCAAATCCTACCAGATTCATAGGATAAAGATTTGCAATAAATTCCTGATTTGAAATTTCTATACTTGCTCCCTGCAAGATTTCAGAAATTCTAACAGTTTCTCCATTAGCTGTCTCTACTAAGCATTCTTGTGGTAGTTTAGTTAATGATTGATTTAGTAATTTGCAAAACGATGTATTAATAAAACTTTGGTTTACACCAGAGTCCAATAATACTTTAGCAAAGACATCATTAACTAAAAACGTACCAGCTATGACATCTGGGATCATCTTGGCTTCTTCTGCAGTCAGCACAAATGCTCTAGCATTTTTAGTATTCTTGTTGTCTGCAGCTGGGACTAATTTTGGACAGTTTAGCTTGATATGACCTTGTTCTCCGCAATTGTAACATACCCGGCTGTTGGCTTTCTTCCTGCAATTTTCTTCCTTGTGTCCCGATATTTTGCAAAAGTTACAGTATATGGAACATCTTCCTGAATGCTTTCTTTTGCAATACCTACAATAAGGTGCAGAGGTAGAACCTATATTTCTCCCACGGTTAGAATTTCCAGAATGAAATTCTTGAGTCAACTTCTGGGTTAGGCTCCTTCTTTGATCCTCTTCTCGAGTACGGACTAACTCATCTGTCAATGTGTTGGCTAGTTCTACAGCTTCTTCTATGGTTTGAGGTCTAGCTGCCTTGACTACATGTCTTATCTTCCCAATTAATCCCCAAATATAACGAGAGATTAACACTGGTTCTGGTGAAGCAAGAGTTGGCACTATTCTAGCATATTCAAAGAATATTTTAGTGTACCCTTTGCTATCCACACCAGTCATCCTAAGATTTAGGAATTTGTTTGCTATCTGTTCTTTTTCATTGGGTGGGCAGAATTTCCTTTCTACCTTGTCCTTAAACTCTTCCCATTCCATATTATAGGTTCTATCACTTCCTTTTGTTTGGAGAATAGTGTTCCACCATTCTAGTGCTGCATTCTTAAACAGATTAGAAGCAAACAGTATTCTATCTTCTTCAGTACATTTACTTATCCTTAAGACTGCCTCAGTCTTTTCTATCCAACGTAAGGTTGCAATGGCCCCTTCATTGCCTGAGAATTCCATTGGTTTACAAGACCAGAATTCTTTATAAGAACAACCATAAGGCATGGTTCTTCTTCTTTTGGGAATAGGCATTTGAAGTACCGGTCCATTGTTCACACTGTTTTCTGGTTCACTTGGTCGCTTACTGCTATGCTTACTTTTATTATCAGCATCTTTAACAGTTTGAAGAATAAATGGCATTGCATCTATAATTCCTTGTGCTACAATGTGTTGGATAGCACTATTATCCATCTGGTTCCCATTGTTGTTATTCAGATTCTCATTATCATTCTGAATATTATCATTCTGGATTTCCGGGTTATTATCCGGATTTACTTGATTTCCTTGGTCGGCCATCTGAATTTTAAACATTTACCCCATATTAAAATCACAATTAATATCTAGTATAATTAATCACATGACACACAATCTAGCCAAAAACGTAGATCATTGCTACTTACTCTTTTCATATACTTATGCGTCTATTACACACTAGTACAGAAATAAAGATTACAATACCAACAGAAATAAAATAATAATATGCATCCGTACACACATATTTTATTTTATTTTTATTATTATTACTACTGCTTTCTCCATTCTAACATACATGGATATGGATTCATCCAGAAATCCATATTGCGTTCATCGTATTTCCATACGAGACGCTCTCCAACCTGACGCATTCTCTCACTGCTTTCTAAGATCTCCTCCCCGAAAGTCCTAAGTTCTTGAACGTTTTCTGCACTCATTGGGGGTGCAGGTTCTCGGATTGGGTTTGGAATCTGGGGTACATGTTCCTGATATGGGGGTGTATGTGCCTGAAATTGGTAAGGATCCTCTAATATTTCCCTAATATAATCATCTTGATAATAGGGATCTAAAGGGTCCATACCTGGGTAAACTTCTATGTTCTGTATGGGTGGATAATTCTGAATAGGATAACCTTGCACAAAATCCCTATTGTTGTCCCACCAGGGGTCGTAATTCGGGTCTAGAGGGTTTGGTGCAGGCACTCTAGGGATCTCTTCTGGATTAAAATTATACATCTCTTCTTCCTGATTTTCTATCTCCAAAGGTTGTTCTGGGTTTTGTGGTTGTGGGGCTACTAATTGTTCCAGACTCGGGTCAGCAGCAGTTGTAGCTAAGATATGGAAATTAGCTAGGCTTCTATTAAGTATCTCTTGAGTATGGGCATCTGTTTCTTTCTTAATAGCTGCTAAAGCCCTTTGCTGTTGCAATTTCCTCATTCTTTTTCTACGAGCAAAAGCTTCTTTACTGAACCATCCTCGTTTCTTATTAGGAAATGGTTCTTCAGATTTAGCTCTAAAAGCAAATATTCCATCCTCCTGATCAGCAACATACCCCGAGAGGGCAGGCTGTGATGATGTACTTTCACTCTTAGGTGAATCAGATAACTGACAGTTCAGATCTGATGGTCCTTGATCACTCATACTGAAAACTAACAAATAGTTAAATAACACATAACACATAATTACAGTTATGCACATATTTCCGTAATTTATTTCCTAACGCAAAATTTTAAAATTTAAGTGTCAGCAGAACACTTCTTTGGCTCAGACCAGTGGCTAGGCTCTGATACCACCTTCTGTCACAACCCCCGATCCTTGATCCCCGGGAACGGGCGGACGTGATCACAGAGTTTGGTGGTATCAATTTGTTTGGTCTCGCAGCGGAATTTACATCAGGACCGTAGTTAGGAAATGTTTATCAGAGTAAAAACCACCTTCTTTTATAATAACATGGGCAAAACCCAAGTTTCTTATTACAATACATTATAGGGATAAACCCTATTTTATTGAATTTAAAACATCGTTTATTAGGTAACTTTTATAGCCACATTATCCCCAAGCCTTCAGTGCTCTCCAGCTGGCTTTTCATTAATTGGTTGTTCACATTGTGTTACCTGTAACGCGTTTTAAAAACATTTGTCAGTCGGAAATACTGGTGAGTGAATCCCATTTTAATCAAGAAATATTTTATCAATTAAAACAGTATTGAGAGCGATCACATTGTTTATTTCTACACAATTACTCATTCAGTATTTGCCACTCGACCGGATCTATGGCTATGGTCAAATTACCCATTGGCTAACTCGTCGTCCAATGGTAATGCACTGTCATTAAGACTTACTACTACTCGTAGTAAATTTTGTATACAAAACCCCATAATACCGGCAGTAATTGAAGAACTACAAAGACTCAATCACCGCTTAATTGCATTGTAAAACATTTAAGGTTTTGTAAAACATTCCAAAAACATTAACAAAAAGAGGATAAACTCACATTGCTGTCTTAGGCTTTTCGTAAGGGTTTCCTAGATATAATCTATAATTTATACAAATGTACATTGGTTAGTATCATAACCCTTTGAAATTATTAATAATACCCTCCCCGAGACGGCATTCCAACAACTACGTCGGGCAGAACCACGACAGTTGTTACGGAACCCTAAATCAATCGGGCAGCGTAACTATGATGAAACCAGGGTTATAATACTTACAATGGAGCAGAACCTCGCTAATTAGGGGTATAATACCCAAAATATTATGTCTAATACTTCAGAATTCGAGAATGAGATTTGAGAATGAGCGACGGAAATTGAAATCTGATGCCTGCTATTTATAGTTGTGTAATCTAGTCCTGTCGCGGCCCGCGTAAAAGACAAGGGACCCTTACGTGGCCCGCGTCAACATCGGTCAACACTATAGCTTAGCTGGGTCAGCTAGTAGGTCTGCCACGATGTCGACACGTGTCAGCCTCTGGTGTAATCGCGTGCTATGAACTGTCGCGGCCCGCGTCAACTACACATACACCCTTACGCGGCCCGCTTCAACTAAAGAAGTCAGCGAAGTCAAGTCCAGCCTTGATACGGCCCGCGTAAGCTAAGGGTAGAGTATGTCGCGGCCCGCCTCAACCCTATATTTCATGTTTTTGATTTATTTTATACTTATAAAATAACTAGGGCTCGGGTTTCACATACGGGATATAATATAAGACATATTGGGACAATTTAAGATATAATAGAGGGTCGGAAATATTATAAGGGTGTTAGTTTTACCGAGGGTTGTTACAGTATCGTGACGTAGTTGATATCATCATAGTCAAACAACACAATTTAATGCACAGCGGAAGCAAAAGATAAATATATTACAAACCGATTCAAATGTAACATTTGATAATATAAACGGATTGTAAGATGGATCCACCGGCGGATCTTCAAACATTAAGATAAACACTGTTCAACAGACTTTAGGCATCTAGAACTTGCAAGATTCCCTATTAACGCCCTGAGCTCCCAGCCAATTACGTAGTACCTGTCACTTAATCTTTTTGGAAAAATATGTCAGTTTACACTGGTAAATACAATTAACTGACTCATTTTGAAAAGTTTTAGGAAAATTGATTTGGATGCACAAGGCACAAAATATCTTTTATAACTTGGGACAATTTTATAAAAATAATCTTGTATACAGATTTACATGTTCGTTATACGTTTAGGGCTCGATGTTAGAAACCGTGTCAAGATTAACAGACACACCACAAGTATAGGCCCACAAGAGAGTGAGATACCGTTTCCCTTATGCAACTGTCAGGTGTATGCCTACACCCCGTGCATAAGACGTGGCCATTTTTATTTTATAATGATGCCAAGGATATCCGGGACATGGTCATTAACCCCTAAAGGCCTTTATTTCAAACAAGACAGATTAAAACGGGTTACCTCAATAATTTAACCACTATCCGATTAAACATTCAATACCTGACCAAGCGGTATTATTATAATACCGTATCCCAAGCCCGTATAGGGAAAATAAGTTAAGAGTATTTACCTGAGCTTAAAATGCAATTTATACTCAGCCGTATATCCTAATCAGCAAGCACAAGTACCTCTACTGGGGCTCTTAATCTGGAATGAAGGTTTTATTAACCTATTAGATTCCTAACGGGTCTTATTTAAGTCGTAACTTAGACCGGTTAGTTTTTAGGAAAGGTTTACGGTTCAAAACGCATGAGTAAGCGAAGACCGGAATAGAATGTGATTTAGACCTGACAAGTTTGGGGACTTGTAAAATATGGGTAAATTAAACACATTCTGGATTTTGAGGTAAAAATGATAAGGTTTGACCCGTTTCGGTCAGTTTATGCAAACTAGTTACATAAACCGCATCGAACGCGAAAAGTGCGTAACGGGTAACCAAAAGAGTCATGAATAGGTTTCCTAAGTTAATATGCCTTAAACATGTTGTGATATCAGTAGGATACCTTCCGTTATGCCCAAAATGAATTTAAACTCAAACTATGCCCCGTAGGGGTATTTTGGTCATTTTAAAGCTTTAAAAGAGTTTAAATATAAGTCTGAGTTCCAGGTCTGATATAATCAGTAAAATACTCAATTTAATAAGTTATATCAGTAGGGTATTACATATATATGAAATTTATCTTTTAAAACCAAACTATGCACCGTAGGAGCATTTTGGTAATTTCACATAAGCTTAAAAGGTCAAATCTGGAAGTCTGAGTTTAAAACTTTTGCTTACTGTTAAAATATAAAAATTTACTAAAAATATCAGTAGGTATTAAGTCTTATATATTTAAAATAGTTTTAATACATACTATGCGCTTAAAACGCGTAAAAAGGCGATTTTAAGCGATTTCCGGGTTTTATAAGAAAAGCTGATATTTGTATTATTCCAGAAAGCTTAAAATATTTTATTTTTCATATAAAATCAGTAGCAAAAGGTTTGGTGTCAAAATGTTTTGTAAAATTTTTTTTTTTAAATTTTTTATAAAATATTTTATTAAAAAAAAATTTTTAAAATTTTTTGTTAAAATGTTTTATAAAAAAAAATTTTTAAATTTTTTATAAAACTCATTTTATAGGCCAAAAGGGCAAAACCGACAATTACTGAGTTAAAGCTATAACCCTATGTTATGCTCAGCCTAAAAATAAATAAAAATCTTCAAAAATCCCAAAATATTATTTTATATCAGTAGGTAAAAAGTTTGGTATCAAAAATTGGGTTTAGATAGGCTTTATGCTAATTACGCTGTTTAATTAATAAAAAGATTTTCATTTACGCTAATGAGCATAACTCCTAATCTAGACATCAAACTGATGTCAAATTTTAGGGACAAGTTTATAATTCAGTAATAAAGGTTTCTATCCTTTCATATTTTCAAAAATCTCGTTTTAAGGTCAAAAGGGCATAACGGTTAACAATTAGGCATATAACGGAGACATGCAATGAATAGGATAACTAAGGATCCAAGTTGTATAACCTCAGAGGGTTATACTAACCTATAACATGGTCCTAAAGGAATCCTAAGGCATATCTAAACTAAGCTAAGGAGGGTCAGAACTGAAAGTCAAAGCAAAAGTCACCCTTTGCGACTTTCGGTTCCGAACCGAGCCTAAACTTAGAATTGTCGGGTTGAACATGCTTAGCCATGTTCAACTAATATTTACCAAGTTATTAAAGTGAGAAAACTGATTTTATGGCTTCTATATTAATAGTCATGAATTTTATTTAAAACTAACCCGTTTGACTTTTATTTGACCCGACAATTTAACTAAGTAAACGTGGTAATTAGGAGGTGCTCTTTTGAGGGTTTAACACCTACCTAATTACGGTCACGTAGCCATGTTCGTTGCGAACAATGACTCAACCGTTTAAAAGTCAAATCGTTTATCGAAAACGCTTGACTTTTTGGTTTAAAATGCTAAATAATTTAAACTAAGCACGAAAGAATACTTTAAGAGGTCCTATGGACAGAAGGAGGTTCTCAAGAAGCTCAAGATCCTCCAAGAATTCAGAGAGCAATCAGAAATGGAATGAGGTGTGAATGAAAGCCAAGATAAAGTGGGGTTATATAGGATTTCAAGAACCGTTAGAATCGTTTCCCGTAACCCGAGCCTTGATCTGGACCGTACACATCATTCCCCCTGATTTTTAATACCATGGGTGCCCAAAAATGGCCCATAGAATGAAGAAACCCATGTGCGAATACCAGAAACCAGGCTGCTGATTAATAGAAGCTGTTTTGCAGGTCTGATAGACTCACGCGGCCCGCGTAGACTCATAGGGAGTCTTACGCGGCCCGCCTAGTACCCAGTTCAGCATCAGAAACTTTTATAAAGTGCAGAAATGGTCCCTGTGAGCATTTAAGGTCACGTTTGGCACGCTTATGGCCCGTTAAGCTATTACCAAGGCTCTACAATGATGCCTAAATATGAGGGACATGAAACATGCTCAAAAACATGTCGGATGTCGGTTCGTTTGGCCGTACGGTCACGTTGTTCGTCTAATTACGACGAAACAAGAACGGACGCGAAAAACGATCCAATTTACATGACGAATGGAATTTTATCATGACGAACACTAAAATAAAATATTTTAGTGGTTACATAAATTTTTGGATGTCCGGATATATCCAGAATGTAAGATATGCGCGAAAATACAAACTTGTGCACTTTTTGACACTTTTAGTCCCTGCTTGACTTAAAAGTTTATTTTTGCGCACGAAACACCTCTAAGCCTATATCTAAGCTATATAAAGGATAATTAGGGCATGTTTAACTCATGGTCATATTCCGGAAGGTCCGTTACCATACGAATCGACATACTTTTGCAGTTTGACGCAATTAGTCCTTTAATCGCACAAAGTAGCGCAAAATGTCGTTTAATGATATCCAAGCCTTCCATTGCCCATAATGGGCATTCCCAAGCATGAGTTTAATTATCACTACGCTCTCGATCGCTTAAATGGTCACCAAAAGGCGTAGATTCAATAGTTGACGCTTTAGGTCCCTCTAATGCGCAAACTTGCGCATATCATCGTTTAATAGCATCGAAGCCTCATCTAATCCATATTAGGCATTCTTGAGAGTATTATTAAACATCACAATGCTTCGGGTTTGCTAAAAGGTCATTTAGAGGTATAATTAAACATATTGACACTTTTAGTCCTTCTAACTTGCAAAGTTGCGCGTAACTTTACTTATAGGCATAAAAACCTTAGACGGCCATTAATTTGCATTCCCGAGAGTATAATAAAATATCATGAAGCTCCCGGTTTGTTAAAAGATCACTCAGAGGTAAGAATTAACATGTTGACGCTTTTAACCCTTTATTGCGCAAACTTTCAATTAATTACCCAAACGGCTACACTCGATCAACAAGTGGCTCATTTATGAATATAAATACCGTACGAGGTTATTCAGAAACTTATTTTAGGTATGTTAACACTTCCAGCCTCTTTATATTCAAAGTTTTTCGATTTTTCGAAAAATTAGACCCTTAAATTCAATGTTTGACTTCATTAGGGTTTATTACACGTGTCAATACATCATTGGACGTGATTTTACGAGGTGTTACAGTATAGTTTGTTGGTTTCAACATAGGACACTGGAATTGGGAAAGATAACTTCCTTCCTTCTGAATTATGACTTGTGAATTTGGTCCGGTTGCTCCTGACATGTCTTCCGACCGAAGAATCTTCACTTTCAAAAACTTTTATCTTTCTTGGTTTCAACAAACCTCTAATCCTTTAACCCCCGCGTATAACCCAACGCGTAACAATCAATCTATCTAATTCCCACTAAACCCCGGAATCAAAATCCTAGATTCCTAACCCCTGGTTCGACCCTATCCGAAAATAAACTAACTTGCGAATTGAGAAAGAATAATAAAACCTGATCGCGAATTCCCTGCGATGCCTAGAGCCTGATGCTCTGATACCAATTGTTGCCCAGAATGATCTTTGATCTCTAGATCGCAAATGATAAAGTAATTGTAACGCCCTAACATGTTTAACCTCAAAACGACGCAGCGGAAATTACGAGCCTTAAAATTTCTTTCTTTATTAATTACATTACTTACGAGAAGGCTCATTTACAAAAATGTCAAACTTTTACTAGAAGGAAATAACACGTTCACATTTAAATAACACTACAAGCGTTACATAATTCAAACTACGTGACCAATCTTTCCGTACAATCCTTGTTTTTTGACTCGATCTGTGCCCGCTTATCTTCACTAGCAAAAGAGGAAATCCATGTAGTTCCTGTGGACATCATAAACAACTTAAATAACACTAAAAGGAAATAACACGTTCACATTTAAATAACACTACAAGCGTTACATAATTCAAACTACGTGACCAATCTTTCCGTACAATCCTTGTTTTTTGACTCGATCTGTGCCCGCTTATCTTCACTAGCAAAAGAGGAAATCCGTGTAGTTCCTGTGGACATCATAAACAACTTAACCGTTAGCCAATGACACCACCATACAACATTATTCTATATGATAGAACATTGTATATTATTTCACAATATAAATCTGGAATCATTCAATTATCCTCTTAAACTCCTTGTCCAAGATCGGCTTCAATTCCTCATGAATCCGACAACCTCATACCTGCATTACATTCCAATCTCAAGGTGCATCGTTAGTAATTGTCAATACTCAAAGTATTGAAACCATTCCTACGCATATTCATAGCAACCCACCTTCGTAAATGCATACGTTACTACATACAAACATACCATCATATATACCTATATTCGTACATACTTTCATACATGTTTACATACATACAAATTCTTACTTACCAATTATATTCTCATATGATTATACTCAAAACTCACATGAACGTTATAACAATAACACTTTTACATTATCCGGAGTTCCGTACAATGAGTTTATGAACCCGATTCTCGTTATGCATTAAACTCATTCATTTAAATCAACTATTCGTAGTTGAACTTTATTAGTAAAATTTCCTTACACCTTCGAGGTCTAAAGTGCATCGTTACTTATCATACAATTTCATTCAAATGATTAGAAATCAAAGCATTTGAACAAAAGAATTAAACACAAGAATTATATTTTTCTTATTCTTTTTCAGCCCCTTCACCCGGCCGTGTCAAGTGTCCACCCGGCCGTGTTAAGTAAACTTATATTTTTCACAGAACCTTCACCCGGCCGTGTCAGGTGTCCACCCGGCCGTGTCAGCTCTGCACGTTTATTTTTCACCCATTTTACATCCAAACCTACCCAAACTCATTTTAATCTCTTGGGGTTCATTTCTTAACATATCTAAGTTGTAATCCATTACCCGGATCCATAATTCATATAGTTTACGCTCCCGTTACCCGGATTGCGTTTTACTTTATTTTGACCCGTTTGGTCTACTTAACGGAAACCTTCACTTTTATAACCAAACCTTATTAGACTCCGATTATCATACTTAAATAACTAACGCATAATCTTGCTTAAATAAACTAAGAAGTGATTCGGAAATCACTTACTTAATACTCCTTATTTCATATCATCCTCAATAACGCATTTCAACATAACTTCTAACAAATATCATATAATTAATTTCATTACTACTAAAGAGGGAGTCCGGGAGTTTACTTACCTTACGCATCCGTATTTGCGTTGCTTCCTCATGTCCTCCTGACCCGTTAGCCCTTCAAGCTTCTATCCATGTTGACATGATCCCTATACTTCCATTTCATTGCATCCACATTCTTGTTAACATACATAATTATACATATGAATGATCATGTCAATTTACATTTCACATTCGGCTTTCATTAGTCAATTTAACAAGCATATGGTATACTCATAATACAATACTCATTCAGCCATATAATCACTTAGTTACATTACTTTCATTAATCAATCATTCGCTAACATGTATAGCTCATTTCACTGAAAATAGGCTGTTTTGGGACGTTCGTTTACTGTACTTACGAGATTGCAAAAATTACAATCCTTTTATGTGACGTGCCCCTCAGAGGGGTTATCCCTGTGTTAAATTTTTAGAGTCTAACTCCCTACCAAAAATTTATAAAAATTCATTTACTAAGCTGCAATCAGATTCGTCACTTCTGACTGCAGCTTACGAAAAAATTCATTTAAAATTTCTCGTTTATCCGATTGACGAAATTCCAGTTGGAGATTTTTGGAATCACCTGAAGCTACCTACAGTAAAAATTTGAGATCATAACTCAATTCCTAATTAAGTTATGACATTCGTAATGGGCTGCAAATTCTGCCAGAAAACGCAGCATGAACCTTCGATACGGAAAAATTCATAAAACGCTCATTTTTCGTCGAAAAAATGAAATTCCAGTTGGGTTTGAAAGGTTTTTCCTGGGAGTTCATCACAAACTCAATAAACATCAGCTTTTGTCAAGATTTGATCCAGTTACAGCCGATTACATTCGGCTGTAACTTTCTAGACAGATTTAGTTTTCACCAAATCTTTTCTAAATATCTCACATTCTAACTTCACCTAGACATTTCATCATACACTTGGTGTGCATACCACCAATAAAGCACATGGTACAAGTATTTTAAGCATGTTCTTTCCAATATTCATCTCATGATTCAATTTATTCAAACAAGATCACAATGTCAACAAATTCTACATCATGTTTACTATCAAAACCTTCTACATAACATCTAGTGTATCAACATAACCAAAATTACCAACATACACATGTTCATCATAATCATTCTCACACTCATACACATAGGTTTCATCCTAAATCACCAAGATAACTAAAATTCAGCCATGATTCAACTTAAACATGATAACATTAGCAAACATTCATCCTAATTTAGATCGAACTCACATATTCATCAACACCCACTTAATGGTTGTTCACCAAAACTGAGAATTAAAACATACCTCATAATCCCCTTGCTTGGGTGAATGTTAATTCATGTTCATGCATTAGTTTGAGCCTAATTTTCCTTCTTAATTTGAAGATTCTTCATGAATTAGGGTTTACACCCTTCTCCCTTTTCTCCTGCATGATCACACGCACACACACCTTGTGTGTGTGTGTGGAATTTTGTTTTAATTAAAATCAAGTCTTTCCCCCTTTTGGAAATCTTAACCCCTCAAGTTATTTACTTGATCTCAATTGTCACATAATTCATTCTCTTACTTGTTTTGTTAGGCATTTAACTAGGTTTAATAACCTAGTTATTGTATTTCATTTTATTAAACATGGTAACATACTAATGAATTTAATAATTCAAGTTTTGGGGTGTTACAGTAACTTTATTGAATACTGAAATTTGAATACAATGGAATGATTACAAATGAAACTATCTATCCCTATTTATACTAATCTAATGGGTACGAGTGTAGAGACATGTCCCTTCGTGAACGGATGTGTCTCTAGATCTTGTGGTTGTAATTAAACGTGAAGAGGTGCGTCTCTAAGATCCAAAAGTCGCGTCCCTTCATCCTTGTATGGCTGCGAATTGCGAATGGATGCCTCCCAAGGGGTTTTGCACCCTTTAGGGTGGTGGTTGACAAGTTCTGTTTTGTCAACTTCAGTCCCTGTACTTTGTAACCGCCATATAACTACCTTTTAACCGCCATATAACTAACTTTATACTAATAACTAATAAACCCTTGCACTTTGGATGTGTAGAGATTAAGGATTTCAGATACAACGAAGACCTTCACCTTTAAGCATCAGTTCAAAGGCTTTATTGATCTCTAAAAATGGAACTTCATGTGTTATGAACTTCTCCAGCTCAAGTTCCTGCAACATATCACCCACAAATCCTTCAATTTTCAGTTTCTTTTATTAACTAATAACTACAAATTAAGCAATTTGTATCTGTTAGTTACCTTGTTCATATACTTTTCGACAACCGAAGGAATATCAGATCGCGGTTTATAGTTTCCAAAGAAGTTACCCTTCAGAGTCCTTTCGTTCAACAGATTCATGGGACTGGTCTTGAACACAGCATCTTTATGTGGAACACCTACAAGAACAGCAACGCCCCAACCCTGCACCAAAATTCAACAAAAGTTAAACAACTACTATACAAAATAGATATGTATAAATATTCAAGCAAAGGGTATAAGCATACATCATGAACACATTCAAACGCAGAGATCATAACATCAATATGACCGGTGCATTCAACACTCCTGTCAACTCCTCCAATTGTCAACTCTGCAATCACTTCTTGCACTGGTTTCTTGTAATCTTTTGGGTTCACAAACTCCGTAACCCCAAATTTCTTTGCTGTTGTTTAAAAATATATGATTAGTTTAATTTTTTTCTCAATTTTAACTACAAAATATTCAGATATCCTTCAAATTACCAAGCTCAAATCTATTGGCATTGAGATCAACCCCAATGATCCTTGAAGCATCAGCAATTCTTGCACCTTCAGCAGCCTAATCACCAATAATTCATTAGCATTATAATTACATCCATACAAATAACATGATTTATGTGCTACAAGTTGAGAAAGCTTACAGCAAGTCCCACTGCTCCCAGACCAAAAACCGCCACTGAAGAACCTTTTTTTGGTTGTGCGACATTCAAAGTAGCACCTAACCCTGAAAAACACCCGAAGTGTTTAGGTAAAAATGACATTAACAAGGTCGAAGAAATCCAAGAAAACAAGGGTGAACGTACCCGTGTGGAGATCCCACAGCTAAGGACACAAACTTTATCAAGAGGGGACAGAGGGTTGATCTTTGCAAGACATCCAACATGAACAACCGTGTACTCGCTAAACGTAGAAGTCCCCACAAAATGGAAGATGGGTTTGCCGTTGATTGAGAATCGAGATTTCTGATCGTGAAGCATGACTCCCCTGTCGGTATTGATCCTGAGAAGGTCACACATGTTGCTCTCTTCGGACTTACAGTGAGCACACTCTTTGCACTCTCCGGTGAAAACAGGAAGACCATGATCCCCTGGCTGTAGATCAGTCACCCCTTCCCCAACACTCTCCACAATCCTGTGTTCATGTTAATTAAATCTATCAGATTTATTAATTCAAACTAATAAATGAATTAGATACAAGAATGGAACATACCCTCCAGCTTCATGTCCTAAAATTAATTAAAATGCTTACTTTGGCTTCCCAGAAGTAAACATCAGTGTGGCAAAGGGAAGTGAAGAGAATCTTAATTCGGACTTCCATTTTCTGCGGTGGCGCCACTTCCACTTCTTCGATCACAAGCGGTTTTTCGGCTTCCCAAGCCACCGTAGCTGTAACAATATTTAAAGTTACATGTTTACATCCATGATCAGCTTATAAAAACACCTGAAACGACGAAGAAAACGCTTACCTTTGCATCGAATCACCTGACCATTAGTGCTCGACATTATTTTAACTTGATTGTTGTAAAGAAACTGAAAACAGTTTGTTATCTTATTTGTTTGTTGTTTGAGATTAAGCAATAGTATGCAGAATTGGGCATTTATAGGGAAGGATAAATTATGTTAATGATTAGAAAAAGTGTTTTGTGAGTTGAATAAGTTAGTAATCAAGTGGCTAAACCAGAATTAGAAATCAGGAACCAGGTTTTGGGTTTGATGGGTTCCTAATAAAAAATATGCTTATATATTTATTATTTTACTAATTACTACACAAGTTGTTATAACTTTTTCAATGTGTGTACACCTCAAGTAGCTGTTATTGAATTAGCATTTAATAGTTTTATTAAAACTCTTAAAAAGGATTTAACATGTTCCAGGTTATTCAATTTTATTCTTTGTTTAAATAAACGTATAATATATAACATATAATATTTTCCAAGAACATTAATTCACTATTTTGAAAACTTAAAATAAAGAAGAAATCAAATGGATGGTCCTTATGTCTCCAAAATTCACTTTTTCATTATTCAAAATTTCACTCACCAATTACATTTTTGGTCAACACCAGTAAATGGGTCTGTTTATGAGTTGGCAAGTTGAACTCGACAAGAATCCGAAAATTGTAACACACATGAAATCGAACCCAAATCGTGCATTCACAGGTTGTCACGAACACTTAAATGGCAGAAAAGAAAAATTATTTTATATTTTTTTGCATATTAAGACTGCAAAATTCTAAATCTATATATATATATATATAGAGAGAGAGAGAGAGAAAGTATAATGTACAAAAACCCTAATCATACTTCACGTACGCGACAGGGAGATTTGAACGCGTGGCACTGATTAAGATTTCTCATTAAGGGCAAATTAGACATTTTACGTTCTTGAGGCAGGGTAACTCAGACATTTACTAATATCAAGAGAATAATGCGAGTTCGTTATCTCCTGCATCCCGGTAATTACGAGTTGAATCAGTTTCAAATATTTTCCATTTTTCAAAGTATCAAATTAGCGGTTATAGGTGTTCAATTAGGGTTACGATCACTTATTGTTTGAAATGGATCCACAGAGCAGTAACGCACGAAATACAGATGATATTGAAATTGAAGATGCTGAAGTCCATGCCGTTCATGATGCTGCTGAGCATTTGATGAATCCGACATCAGACAACCCCGTTATATTAGACGATAAGACCAGTAAGTTGTCAATTAATTCGTTTTAATTTCCAGAAATCATCGAAAGTATAGGTGGCTGATGTTTTGTGTTTGATCGTTCATCATTATTTGATAAATATTTTGTTGAAATGAATCCGTCATAAATCACGCATGTTTTGTGTAATCCCACCAAACTTGCGTTATTATTTTAAAGTATACAGTTTTGTCTGTTTTTTTTACCTGCGTGATTTTATGAGCTTAACATGCGTGATTTTTTTCTTAGCGTGATTTATTTTTTTATTTCATAGATGAGTGATTGTGTGTCTTGTTTTAGAGCTCATTTTTTTTGTTATTTCAATATTTGCAGATGAAAGATTGTATATTCCTGAGGTAGCTTCATCATGTGTTCCGGTTATAGGAATGGAATTCAGTTCCATAGAGCAAGCATATGTTTTTTATCAGACATATGCCAAGAAGGCAAGGTTCTCTGCGCGAAAAGGAGGTGAACATCATAGTGGTGGTATTATAAAGACTAAATACTTTGTGTGTTCAAAGGAGGGGCACAAACCACAGGCTTTTGATGATCCTTATTCAAAGTTGTCTAAGCCATATAAAAGTAGGAACAGACCGACTATTCGAACTGGGTGTAAAGCGCAAATTAAGCTTTGTTCGACGGATGGGGTGTTGTATAAGGTTGATAAGTTTGTTCAAGCGCATAATCATTCATTTGTCTGCCCTAAAGATATGCATTTATTACCGGCTTATAGGCATCTTTCTGAAACACAAGAAGAGATGATATGGGAGCTTGGTACATTAAACCTTGGGCCAGTGAAAGCCTTCAATATTATGAGACAAAGATACGGAGGTTTTGAAAATGTTGGCGCAACTAAAGACGACTGTAAGAATTTTAGAGCTAGGATACATAGCTATATAGGAGAGTATGATGCTGATATAGTTATCAATAGGCTGACCGATAAAAAGCAGTTTATGGTTGATTATTCGTTTGTACATTCAGTTGATGAAAACAAGCGATTGTCTGGTTTGTTTTGGGCTGATGGTTTGTGCAAACGTAACTATGCTGAGTTTGGAGATGTCATATCATTTGATGCTACGTTCAAAACCAACAAGTTAGTGTTAATTATAGTTTTTTAACCTCCTTTTTGTTTCTTGTATAATTTTGTTGTTTTTTTATTCAAGTTATTTCATCATTTTGAAGGTATAATATGGTTTCTGTACCCTTTACTGGTATCGATAACCACTGTCGGAATGTGACGCTTGGAGCCGGGTTACTAGCATCTGAAAGCATTGAATCATACAAATGGCTGTTACAATCATTTTTGGACTCATTTGGTAAGCAGCCGAAGGTGGTTGTCACTGATCAGGACCCGACGATGAAACAAGCTATCGAGGCAGTGTTTGATAAGAGCAGGCACAGATTATGTATGTGGCACATAATGAAAAAAGTTGCCGATAAGGTTAGACTCAACTTCAATATGCGTTATTATTGTTACAACTTGCGTAATAAGTATGAAGATTTCTGATTTTTATATGTACTTTTACAAAATGTTCATCATGCGTTATTATTTCATACAATCAGTTTTTTTTTTCAAAAACCATGAATAATTATAGAGATTTCTTATTTTTGTTCATCCCAAATCCTTTTTTTAATAGGTTGGATACGATTTGTGTAACAATGAAGACTTCAAAAGACGTATGTGTGATATAGTGTGGACTGATTCGATTGCTCCAGAAACGTTTGAGAGAGAATGGAAATTGATAATGATTGAATTCAGTCTAACCGAGAATAAATGGATTGACGATATGTTTGGAATGAGATCTTCATGGATTCCAGCTTTCTATCGTCATAAGCCTATGTCTGGGCTCATGCGGACCACCTCCAGATCAGAGAGCGAAAACCATTTTTTCTGTCAGGTGGCGAATTCTCAACTTACCCTTGTTGAGTTTTTAACCATTTTGATGGTGCAATGGACGTTCAAAGATTCAACCATCGGAAAAATGACCATATTTCTAGAAACACAACCCTAGATAACATAACTGAAGCTACCTTAGAGGATGATGCTATGAAAATTTACACCAGGTCCATCTTTGCTGATCAACAGGCAGAGTTATATGGAACACTGTCTGAGTGCCTTCCTATGGAGACTAAAATAGATGAACCGTTCTTGAAGATAAGTATGAAGGATTGGAAAGCGCACGGTGACGGTTTATTAGAGGTAACAGTATCTAGACCAGCTAACATGCGTTATTACATAAGATCTTACGCTTTTTCCTTGATTTTTAATTTTCAGTTTTTTATTTAGGTTTGCTTCAAGAAGGGGGAGGATGTAATTGCATCATGCAGTTGTCGTAGGTTTGAACAATATGGATTGTTGTGCAAACATATATACTTTGTGTTCAAGATGTTCAAAGTGAAGGAAATTCCCAACAAGTATGTTATGAGGAGATGGACCAAAGACGTGGTACCGAATGATCTAAATAACACATTTGATTTAAAAGTTGATGATAATGATGGGAATAAAAAGGCCAATGAGGTTGCGTATGAGATGATGCAGACCGGAGAGTATCTTATTGGTCATTTGATGACAGATTTTGATCATCTAGTTATAGTCAGGGATCGGATGAGGGAGATGAAAGAAATGGTTGATGAACTTCGCATAACCAAGCCTATCGACCCTAAGTTTGATAGATATTCAAGGTTAATCGGTTACGAGAAACCGGACACTGATGCTCCGCCTACAGTCCGTGTGCCAACCGGTATTAGAAACAAAGGACGCGGTTCACATAAGCGGATCAAATAAAAAAAAGAACAGATAATTAGTCTAAAAGGCAAGAGAAGTCGTACATGCAGTGTTTGCAATACCAAAGGTAATGATATCCGAACTTGTGAAGTTTTAAAGGGTAAAGCTAGTGCTGCCGACAAGAAGGGGAAGAAAAGAAGAGCAGTTCAGTTAGATACTGATCCTGGTTTATTAGACGAAGATGACGAGGAGGCAGAAACTGGTGAGGGAGAGGAAGAGTATGATGACGTAGACGAAGCCGACGATAGTGATTCTGAATGGGAAGAGGTTAACGATGATGACAAGTGATTTTTGAACTACAATTGCATACATTTGAACATCGTTTTTTTATGCCTTTTTTTACTAAATAACATTCTGTGTTTTGTGATCTTGACACATAACTTGCGTTATTTTAACACCAAACTTGCGTTATTTATGTTATTTCTCATAGCATGCGTCATTATATATAACATTCTGTAGCATTTACATCAGCTGACCCTTTTTTCCCCAGCCTGATCATTTCGAATTTCTTTCATTCATTTTTATGACGATGAGTGGGAAGAGCTTAAAGACGATGATGATGAGTGATTGCATTCATTTTTTCATTTTTTATGCCTTTTATACCAAATAAGTAAGATTCAGAAGTCAATTTTTTTTCTCCTAACTAGCGTTATTAAAGTTTACATGCGTGATTTTTGCAAGCTAATGTATTTCAACTAGCGTTAAAATGAGATATTAACATGCGTAATTGTTTCACCTTCCCTTTTTCTTTTAGTTATCTGTTGAAACATCCAGCCAAATGTATCAAACATGTAATAATTAACGATATTCCTAAACTTATCCACATATCATTTCCGATTGCCAAATACTACCACAAAATGTAAGTTTTCCAAATACCATCATTATAACATCCCAAAAATCATCAAAAGACGCTAGTTTCGAAAAACATACATTCCAAAAACCGACATACCACTGCATAGCTACTTCGATTTGAATATCTTCTCAAGCTCCTTCTCACTTGTTTCCATCTTCTCTTGCACCGTCTCCACTGCATCTTTCAGGTACGAGTAAACCAAGTGATCAGCAGATGACTGATCCATCATGAGGTTTATGCCTTCGTCCCTCAACCAAGATTTTGGCTCTTGTAGTAGCTTTCCCCAGATTTGTTGGTTCATCTTCTGTTGTTCTAGGACCTTCCTCTGCACATCAAAAATACTGTTAGTGGAGTTTACATTAGATGCAAGCTCTGTCAAACTGCGGCTTGAGAGGAGCTCCTTGATTGCTGTGTTTGCTTGGTCACTCGACATTGCTTTTACTTAGTTAGGGTTGTTATGTTTGCCAAAAATGGAATGGTGGTTATATAATATGTATGAAAACTTTGATTTAATAGGGTAGTTGGGGAAGATTTGGTAAGTAAAATTGAATATGCTACTTAATTACCAGTCTTGTCGATTGGAAGCCTATTTGTAGATATCATGATTAGTAACAATTTTTTATTTAAAATCAACTTGCAAGTTGCTTAATATTAACAAGATATCCAACCAACTTAATTTCACTCATTCAATGTACAAGTTTCATTTTTTTAGGCAGAATATGCATTTTGCATTTTTTAAAACCATGCGTGATTTTTTCAAAATGCGTAATTTTTGACCAGCCCCAATTTCTTTGATCAGTCAATTTGAAGTACTACATCATGCGTAATTTTTTATGCTTAGGCACATACATACGTGCGTTATTATTGAGCTTCAATAATATTCTAACATGTGTAGTTTTTATAAATATCTGTACTGGACCAACAAAATTCCAAAAAACACCAACAGTGTATTCTAATCCAATAATTGGTATGCTTTATAATAATAGATGTCATCTTGTTGGGTTTTTCATTTTAAATTTCATTGAAACAACATTTCAATATTACCTTCAAAGATGTCAGATTCTCTCAATTCATCTACTGGATCTTCTTCATCATCTGGTATGAGTCTTTACCTCAAAAAGAGGATCCAGGAACAAATTGCTGAAGACAGGTCTTGTAAAGACTTGTTGGAGACTAACGTTTCTAGGGTAAGAGAGAACATGAAGAGGAGAGAAGAAATATTCAACTTGCTGTCCGGAATGAAAGAGTCCAGTGTCCGAGAGGTAGCTATGATGTTCATGGTTGATCTAGGAGAGCGCGATGAGATACAGCTAAAGGAGCTTTCGAATGCAATAGCCGTTTTAAGATGCTCTATGGACACCAAGATCAAGTTTTTACAGTCCTTCTTTTGAAGTTGTCTAAGTATGTGTGTTTGGTGTATGTTTTCGAGTAGTTTAACAATGTTTTTTTTTTGTTTATCTAAGTGGTTTTCTATGTATTGTACCTGTTTTTGTATAACGAAACTTAGCCGTTGTGTTTTGTTATTAATGTCGTCTATTAGTATAAGTATACATAAACATCAAAACAAGAAAAATCTGAATAAAAAATAATTACAAACACAACAATAATAAAAAAAATTATTGTTCACATATCACTGTACCAAAAACAGTTTAAATACATAACATTTTTGTTTACTTTTTTTAAGATTAAAGAACTCATCTAATCGTTGACTGATTTTTTTTATCTAGATCTTTCAACATATCCACTTTGGCCGAGTTCTTCTCAAATTCCTTAGCTGCTTCAAAGACTTGTTTTCTTATAAGATTGTACTCCGACAATACAATCTTACTAAGGTAGCGATACCTCAAGAACCGAAGCTGTGAATCTTGAACGACTTTTCTATCTTCGTTGACAAACACCGGATTCCATGGTGTTTTGCCCTTGTATGTCTCCATATGCTTCATAGTGAAGACACCACAATCAACCCCATTTTCAAGAGTCCTCCAATCCATTTCTTTCCTTATTATTGTTGCTTTTTTCCAATTTTTTTATCCACTCTTGTTGTCGTATCTTGTTTTTTAGGTACTGAATGAGAGCTTTACGCTATAATCGGATAAAAAATCATATTAGTACCTACGTATTATAGTATATAAAGATGAAATCTGCAGTTTTACCAGTATTTCGGGACGCCCACGGTAACGTTTACCAAACGCTTGTTTGATCCTAGAGTTATCAATTAACTCAATATCGCCCTTCTTTAAGTGAAAGCATATACAGAATAAATGTTGAGATAACAGTACTGGAATGAAGATAAGATCCACTGTTTCAAGATTCTTCACCCCATATTTAACCAGTGTATCTTCAAGGTTCGATGCAAATACATTCAATCGTGCTTTGTCATTGTACTCGGGCCCATAAATTGGTTCAGGCTGCAAAAATGAGTATGTACCCGGTAAGTATAATATCTACATATTTATAAACAAGTGCAATTCAATTATAACATGCGTGATTAATTCAATTATGACATGCGTGATTAATACATAATGATCATACGTGCGTTATTACCACACATATTCCGTGAATATTTTTAAACAAGCGTAATTATTTGATAACATGCATGATTAAAGGAAGTTGAACCTGCGTTATTAATTGTTTCAAATAAATGACATGCGTGATTAACTTACAATCATTGAAGTTGGCAAGAACAGCCTGTACGGTGATGATTTTTTGTCCCTTTTTTTTCTTCATAGTTTAACACATCTACAAAAGCGTCCACTCCATTAGAAGCTACGAATTGTGATGGGTGGAAGCTTTCAAAAATTATTTTGAAGGTTTCCAACCCACTTTCTGACTTGTACATCACTGACCTGTTTCATATAACCAACAAGTCAATTAGTGTATATTTTTTAGGTGTTTTAAAGAAACAAAATGTAGAACTTACCCAATATCACCGATCGGAGATAAGAGGTATGAGATGATCGTTTTGTCACGATCCAAGAGTGGCTCATATAAGCTTACTATCCTGTTGCAGTAAGGTGATTGGTATGCATCACCTAATTCTGTCATTCGTTTTTCATTTATAGCCTTAATCTTTTTAATATGCGCCCTCACTGTTTCATCCTTTTTCTTTTTCATTTAATATTTTTTTGTTTACACTACTCCCCGGTGAAGTTGTTTGTAGGATGAGAGCCAATTTTAAAAGCGTCTCCACCGACTGCATTTCTGCATCCGTTACTTCATCATTTGTTTCTTCAGCGGATGTGTTGGATGTATTTTTTTTACCATACACTTCAGGGTTTATGTTTTCTAGTTCATTCAACATCGAGGTGGTTACCGTATTTTGCGTTGGTGTTTTTTGTTGACTAGACTCTGCTATATTTACCTCTTGTTCTATATCTTGTTCCATAGTTGTCGCGGCGTCAATCACTGTTTGTATGATAAAGTTCATCAGTAACAAGACAGTAACTACTATAGTAATGATTAAATTTGTTACCTTCACTCGTCTGGTCAGGGTGTCTGTATACACCTGGTTCTACAGTTTGTAATTGTGCCAGACATGTGTCTGAAATACCCCCATCTTCTTCATTCACAATCTCATCATCCTCACAACCTTTATAAAACATAAACATTTTATCATAATTTAACTTAAATTGCTGATAATATTAGAAAAAAATACACAAAAAGTTGTCTACATGTTGTCTTTGTCTTTTCGGTGTTTTCCTTTTGTACTGTTGCATCTTCATCGCCTACGAACTGTTGAATATTAGCTGCATCCTCTACATCTTTGTTTAAAGGAACTTCATCACTACCACAAGTTTTATGATCAGCTGTTGAGACGGTATCCTTCACTGTATCATCCCACCGTTTACACATTCTCATTATTTCTAGATCCCAGAAATACTTTTGATTGGCGTCAGTAACGATTTCATTCATTTGCGTAACGAGAGCAATGCATTTATTTATGTTACGGTCCATGTTTTTCAACAATACCTACAGGATTTAAATGTCAATATTCACATTAGCTTTTCCTTAAACTAAAGTAGCGTCATTATTTTATCAATTTTTAAAACAATAGTTATTATACATATATCAAGCGTCATTATGTCAGATATCATTATGCATCGTGCATGATTATTTCAAAATAGTGTACCTTCTTATTTTTCTTCGAGGCTTCACGCGCTCCTTCGTCACAAGGTACCCCTGTCAGCTGAATCGGTGTGCTGCAGTAGTCGATAAGTTTTTGCGTTTGGGTCCCGATGCCCGTAACTAGGTTCAACTCTGAAATATCACGAACTTCATACCATTCATCAAAAAAATCAGATGTTGATGGTATGTAACATTCGTCGTTTGGATCTTTTTCACGCTCGTTTCGCCTTTTGTAGACCTTTGTGCTATCAACAAGTGGTAATGTGAACTCATCTGTTATAGGGTCACCCGTCTTTTCTAATCCAACGGTGTTTCCTTCTACTGCTGCAGCCTCGTGTACTAGGATGTTGTCTTGGAAAAGGTCTTCCAATAATGTCGAAGGCTGTTGAGCATACTTATTTAGGACTTCTGTTGACGTTTTCGCAGCCTCTTGTTGCTCATGGTCGTTGTTGTCTGCGGCTACTGGATGCTCTTGAACCTGTGGCGGATGTTGATCTTGCAGTTGAAGCTGTTGGGCCTGGTCATCCCCATGCGTTTGGGTTTCATTCTGATCCCTTTGTTCAGCATTTTCAAAATTATATTCAACATCTGTTAGCGGCCCGTTGTTGTATATATGCTCTTCTAAGTCGTCAACCATAATCCCTGTCGTATACTTTATGACAGGCATTTCGATAACTTCCTTGAAAAAATGGTGCCTTTTGTTGTATTCGTGCGCATATAGGAGCTGCATAGACATGAAAATCAAAAGTTTGAAATGTTAGTAACAATCGACTTTTCTACTTGATATTTATCAAGATGTTATGAAAAATGTACCGTCAGAAAAGCAACAGGTCCGTTATATTGTGAATCAAATTTTTTTCCAACCTTATCTAGTTCTTTTAAGAAATTCTAGAACAAACGAGCATCAGTCCAGTTTCGATATGTCTTCCTCTTTGTCAATTGCAAGCAAAAAACTTTGTTTCACTGTGGTTGACTTTGTAATCTCCACAAATAAGGTGTTCCAGTACGCTAAAAAATTTAACTTGAATAACCTTCCACCATTTGGTTGTAGATGCATTGCGTCTGCAACCAATCCATGAGTGATCTTGTTCTTATCGGGCCACTGGTTTTTGAACTCATCTATGGTTGTTTCTACCCCATTAGTAGCAGTATTTTTTTGTACTATTGCACCCTTCTGAGGCTTATTTTTTTCGATAACCGGATTTGGCCCCTTCGGAATACCAAACACATCATGTACCGAATCACGTGTTATTCTTATCCTATGATTTTCGATGTCTAACGTGTTGTCTTGCTCGTCATAGTTTCGTACGAGCCAATATCCCAAATGGGTGCAAATGTAATTAACATTTATATCAAGAACTGGTCCAAATCCTATGCTTTTAACATCGGCTATTTGTGCTTGAGTAAACTTTCTTATTGTTTCCAAGAAAGAAGAAGGACTACACCTTAGACTTAATGCTTCGTGATGATAAGCATAGAATGGTCTCCGTTCCACCCTCATTGGTTCTGGTACCTTAATTGTCTTTGTAGGTTTTGTAGTGTCACGAACCTTATCTTGTTTCCCCACTCTCATCTTCTTTATATTTATAGGCTCCTGAAAATCATCATCATCATCTTCATCAGTTCTACTATTTGGCCTTTTTTTGTGTTTTGTCCATTTTTTTTCTAAAATCTTCTATAGGTGGTTCAAAATCATCATCATCTACATCAGTTACTTTCTTTGATCCTTTAGTTAACTTTGGAGGCATGTGTCTTTTTGTCTGCTCAATTGGGGGTTCAAAATCATCATCATCGTCAGCAACCTCTGCATACATAGGAATCAAATCAAATAAAAATCACGCAAATCATAAAGAATTCTAATAATAAACAAATACAATACAGGCACTGCCGTAGGTTAATCATCAGATGATATCAATTTTCAATTGGATAAACATGATGAACATGTGTTTGAATGCACCCATTGACAAATAACGCATGTTCTCAAATAATACAGCACGTAGGATCATCAGATTTATCATTTTAAACAATCAACAACCCACTCAATCTAAGTTGAAACTACCAACTAAAGATGTTGATCAATTTTTTCCCCACACCCCTTTTATCATTTTAAACAAACAACAACATCATCCTCACTCACGGCTCTCTCACTAAACTCAGACATATACAAAAATTCGAATCTTTTATCAATACTTCAAGTTGATCTTTATGCCCTATGCTACATAAAGTTATCTAATCATAGCAAAAAACCCAGATTCCAGTAACCCACTCAATATAAGTTGAAAAGAAACATAAATTATATAAATCATAAGTCTATGAATAAATGAAACATAAATCTAAATACATTGACAAATAACGCATGTTCTCAAATAATACCGCACCAGTTTCTCTAAAACTGAAAAACCCCCAATTTATAATGACGCTTGTTAAAAACCCCCAATTTATAATGACGCTTGTTAAAAACCCCCAATTTATAATGACGCTTGTTAAAAACCCCCAATTTATAATGACGCTTGTTAAAAATCCCCAATTTATAATGACGCTTGTTGGTTCGGATCAATCTGAAAAAAACGATTGTTGGCCCTAATCAAATTACAACAATGAATGTTTCCAAACTCAATTTCACTAAACGCAAGTTAAAAAGTTCTAAACCGAATGCCAAAAATTCAAGCCCTAAAAATGGGGATTTAGTGAAAACCTGGTATGTTTTTCGCCATCAACTCCAGATCGTTTCGTTTCTTGCTCCTCTTCTCCCTTGTAGCTAAGTTATTTTCACCATGAAACACACACTCAGATCGTCACTCGAAGATCAAATGTCTTAAAAATAGATGTAAAAGGATGAAAAATTTTAGCAAATCTAATAGTTTACCTCCAAATGCCGTAATCGTCATTGATCTCTTTTCCAATTTTCCTTCTATTCGGAGCGAGATTTTTGGGTTTTAAACTTGTATTTTGATTTTGAGAAGACGATGATGCCGGTTATATAATGAAAGTAAATTACGCTTTTAACCTTTTGGAAGAGCAATTACAACTTTGCCCTCACTAATCTAATCGATTAGAATTAATGAAACTTTAATCACTCTCATCGGACGGTCAGAATTGTCACGTACGCAATGTAGGATTATTGGTAATGTATGTTAACCGCTCTCTCTCTCTCTCTCTATATATATATATATATATATAGGGTTAGGATATAATAGGAAGTTTATTTGGCTAAGAAGGCTAGGAAGTAATCTTGACCATCCATTTAGTTAATCAAGGGCTAAGATTAAATGAGAGAAATTGAAAGGAATTGAAAGGAAGAAAAGAGGCTCGTGGGTTTGTTTAGGGGCATTCTATTCAATCCAAGACAATAGTTTCTCTCTCCTCCAATTCCCCCACATTTTTTAAACGTTAATAACTCTTTCATACGACATTATTTTTTTATAAAAATTGCACCAAAAAAACGAGCGTTTTTTTATCTTTAAAACGAGTATACTATTGCTATATTTTCGAAAAAAAAAATTTAAAACCCAATTGGGTAAAACGCAATCGAAAAATCCCAGTTGCGTAAAACGCAATGAAAAAAAAACCAAAAAAATGACATTTTTCTAAAACGCAATGCACCAAAAATACAAAGAAATGTCTTATTTGTAAAACGCAATGGCCAGAAAACACAAAGAAATGTCTTATTTCTAAAACGCAATAGCCTAAAAACACAAAAGAAAGTGTACCTTCTAAAACGCAATGGACTGAAAACACATAAAAATGTGTTTTACCTAAAACGCAATGCACCAAAAACACAAACAAATGTCTTATTTCTAAAACGCAATGGCCAAAAAACACTTAAAATGTCTATTTTATAAAACGCAATGGACTGAAAACACATAAAAATGTGTTTTACCTAAAACGCAATGCACCAAAAACACAAAGAAATGTCTTATTTATAAAACGCAATGGCCAGAAAACCCTTAAAAATGTCTCCTTTCTAAAACGCAATGGCCTAAAAAAACAAAAGAAAGTGTTCTCTCTAAAACGCAATGGACTGAAAACACCTAAAAATGTGTTTTACCTAAAACGCAATGACTAAAAACACTTCAAAAATGTGTTTTTCTAAAACGCAATAGCCAGAAAACACATAAAAATGTCTTAGTTCTAAAACACAATGGCCTAAAAACACCAAAGAAAGTGTTCTCTATAAAACGCATTGAACCAGGACAATAGTTTTGTTTGTGCTGTGAATTGTCTGAATCAATGCAGTTTACGAATGCAGTTTTCCAGAGGCAATTTACAGAAAATTAACTTTTCTGATGCAGTTTTCCAGCTCAACCCTAGCCAGGGGCTGCCGCCCCTGGGACCCTGCTACCAGGGGCGCTGCCCCCCGACCCCGCCAAGATCGTAAAACGCAATGACTAAATCAAAAACCCAGATAATAAAAATGAAATTAAAGAATTTCTTACATGGATCGAAGTCGGTTTCTTCAACGATTGACGAAATTTGAATGATTGAAACACTTATCAGAGATCGAATCGAACGGATCGAGTGATTATCTTCAAAATCACCCCAAAAAATGAGATTTTGTATGAAATTAAACTGGGTTTTCTTCAAAAAAGCTGAAGAACACGTTGATCGGGTGTTTGAATCATTGATTGGTGACGAAAATCGCACTATAATGTAGGGATTATTGAGATAGAATGTGAAGAAATGGTTGAAGATGGTGGGTTTTGAAAATGGTGGGTTTTGATGTTACTGGGAAGAAGAAGAAGGAAGAAGAAAATGATAAGATTGACTAAAATACCCTTCCTCTTTATTTTAAATTTTGCCACATGTTCTAATCCTATTGCTTCATATACTTCCTAGCCAAAATAAACTTCCTATTTGATCCTCACCCTATATATATATTATTTTTACGCAGTTATGTTTAAACCATACCAATTTACATGAAATAAATTTATAAAAAAAATTAAAAAGTAAATAAATGAGTTAAATGGGTCATTCTGGGAACCCGTTGGGTCGACACGGAACGCCTAGGGCTGTAAACGAACCGAACGTTCAACAAACAATTCATGAACCGTTCGGCGGGAAGTTCGTTTATGTTTGTTCGGTTAGCTGAGCGAACGAACATGAAAAAAAGTCTCGTTCGTTCGACTGCGTTCGTGAACGTTAGGTAATATGTTTGGTTACGTTTGTTCGTGTTCGTTTGATTATATTAAAAGAATAATAAGTAATAAACAATAAACCTTTTATCTAAACATATTGAAAACTTGAAACACTGTTTATTTCTAAGTTAGCTAAAATTTGGACATTCAAGACATATTTTGGGATAATTATGTCTAAGTTAGTTAAACTTTGAATAGTTATGTCTAAGTTAGTTAAACTTGATTCGTCGTTTGTATTTTGATTTATCATTTGATGGTTGTATTTAACTACTTATGTATAAAGTTTAAGGTTAACAATGTTTTTATTTTCAAGTTAAATGTTCGTTTACGTTCGTTTTTATTTATCTGCGTTCGTTTGTGTTCTAGACCGATGTTCACGAACTGTTCATGAACAACTGAATTTCCTTAACGAACGAACACGACCATAAACTTATGTTCGGTATGAGTTCATGAACAGTTCACAAACATGTTAATCTCCTTAACGAACGAACACGAACATGGTCTAGAAAAACATACATAAAGTATAATGTATAGTGCCAAATATTCAAAACACGTTGAAACTTGAAACACTTTGAACAATCCTATAAATGAAGTATTTTTAACACAAAAAGTCATCCCATAAAAGAGAAGGTAATATTTGAATCATATTCTCTCTATTGTATAATTTAGTTTCTAAGGGGAGTTATCAATAAATAAAATCGAGCATGTTAAGGGGAGAACGGAAACACGTTAAGCAATCATCATACACATTATGTTGAATTTCTAGAATAATTACACATCTATGAACAGTATAGAATAATCATTAAACCTTTCATTACAAACAGTAAATCTCCTACCCAACTTTAATTTGGTTTAGGTCGGTTTAGTTTTATGTTTTTGAGGATTAAGATCAAATACAAAGGATCCTAATCGTAAGAAGTGTAAGAATGATTTATAGAGTGACAAGTGTCCAATAACCTAAAAAAACCCACTACACAAAAAAACCCCACTACAAAAAAAAAAAAAAAAAAAAAACCTTAAACATCCACCACCACCAAAAACCTAAACCCCCCCCACCCCACCCATCACCCACCCAAAAATTTTTTTTTTTTTTTTTTTTTTTGCCGAGGGGGTGAGGGTTTAGGTTTTTGGGTGGTGGTGGAAGTGGGTGTTTAGTTTTTTTTAGGTTTTTGGGGGGTGAGGGGGGGTTAGGTTTTTTTTAAGGTTTTTGGGGGGTGGGGGGTTAGGTTTTTTGGGGGGTTTTTTTGGTGAGGTATAGTTTATTTTTTTTTTTTTGGGGGGGGGGGGGGGGGGGGGTGTTTAGGTTTTTGGGTGGTGGTGGGGTGGGGGTGGGTGTTTAGGTTTTTGATGGTGATGTAGTGGGTTTAGTTTTAGGTTATTGGACACTTGTCACTCTATAAATCTTTCTTACACTTCTTACAATTAGAAGTCTTTGTAGAATAACTTGACCCGTGTTTTTGATATGAAAGTTTCTTGATCTAAAATTCAAAAACCACCAATGTATTTTAACACCATAATAAGATTCATAACGGGTATGTTCAGTGTTGGAAAAATCTGGATTGTTAGATATTAAAGTCAAATTAGAGAGCCAACCAAAGTCTGAGGGTGTTTTCTTAGTTACTTCTAAGTACAGGGGGTAAAGTGTCATTTTCTATTTTAGAGTTTGTTAATGACGGTTAGTGATAGTTAAACAGTATAAAGAGCTTCTTGTTCTATAGATTTAGGAATTCTCTCATTGTAAAGGAACAAGTACTTGTATACTAGAGGGTGAAATTTGTTACCTGTAAACAATAAGCGTTAAAAATTAAAACCAATTCCAAACTTCACAATCAACCAATGTAACCTGTAAACAATCGGGAACAACCACCATAGAACACAACCCTAACGATCGGAGACAACCACCAGACACCAGGGTCGGCGACGTAGCTCTCAAAGTGCAGTGAGAGAATGAAAGGTTTGAGAATGAGAGAGAAACCTCTCAGTTGATTAAAAAAGGGGGGGAGACACTAATACGCGTGTGACCCCACAAAGCCTTAAACGAACACGTGGTAGTCCAGCTCAAAACCCAAACAAAAAAGCCCAGACCGCAAAACAACACAACACAGGTTCAACATAAGAAAGCACACATCGCAAATAATGCACAAGGTACAAGTAACCAATGCCTAACATGGTTGATAATTGATATTATATAAATCCTTTATGACTGTCACTTTTTTCAGATGCATGCATCATTGTTGCTTGATCTGTTCATCTATTTATCGATTCCAAACTCATCATTTTCTAATCAAAATCCTGATGAACATCAATCTTATTCAAGTAACTCGTGGAAAACTCAGAATCTTTGACAACAACCTCAATAGCAAATTTACATGTAAGATGAAAGACGGCTAAAGAACCAACCAAACATATATTTAAGAATGACGACTACTACTTTAAGCATCCATTCGAATGATGCAACGGAGACCTTCACCTTTAAGCATCAAATCAAAGGCTTTGTTGATCTCTGAAAATGGAACTTCATGTGTTATGAACTTCTCCAGCTCAAGTTCCTGCAACAAATCACCCACAAATCCTTCGATTGAGAACGTCGCTTTAATTAAAATTGTAAATTAAGAAATTAATGTGCGTTAATTACCTTGTTCATATACTTTTCGACAACAGAAGGAATATCAGATCGCGGTTTATAGTTTCCAAAGAAGGTACCCTTCAGAGTCCTTTCGTTCAACACATTCAGGGGACTTGTCTTGAACACAGCGTCTTTATGCGGAACACCCACTAGAACAGCAACTCCCCAACCCTGCACCAAAACTCACCACAAAATATTATAAACAATTTATATATAAATGTGCATGCAAAGGGTGAATATATACATCATGAACACACTCAAAAGCGGAGATCATAGCATCAATATGACCAGTGCATTCAACACTCCTGTCAACTCCTCCATTAGTCATCTCTGCAATCACTTCTTGCACCGGTTTCTTATAATCTTTTGGGTTCACAAACTCTGTAACTCCAAATTTCTTTGCTGTCGTAGGGATAAAAGAAAATACAAGACTCATCTTTTATTTGATTTGTTTAAACTTTAGATTTCTTGCAACTTACCAAGCTCAAATCTGTTGGCATTGAGATCAACTCCAATGATCCTTGAAGCACCAGCAATTCTTGCACCTTCAGCAGCCTAATTACAAATAATTCATTACCATTTTAATCACTTTCATACAAATTACAAGTTTGGGAAAACTTACAGCAAGTCCCACAGCTCCCAAACCAAAGACCGCCACCGAAGAGCCTTTTTTTGGTTTTGCGACATTTAGAGTAGCTCCTAGCCCTGAAAAACACAAATTATAACTAGGTTGCATTAAAAAAAAAACCAACAAAACTAGTGTGATTTTACCTGTGGAGATTCCACAGCTGAGAACACAAACTTTATCAAGAGGGGCAAGAGGGTTGATCTTTGCAAGACATCCAACATGAACAACCGTGTACTCGCTGAAAGTGGAAGTCCCCACAAAATGGAAGATGGGTTTTCCGTTGATCGAAAATCGGGATTTTTGATCGTGAAGCATGACTCCCCTGTCGGTGTTGATCCTGAGAAGGTCACACATGTTGCTCTCTTCGGACTTACAGTGAGCACACTCTTTGCATTCTCCAGTGAAAACAGGAAGAACATGATCCCCTGGCTGTAGATCAGTCACTCCTTCCCCAACACTCTCCACAACCCTGTGTTGTTCATGTTAATTAAATCAATCAGATTATATAATTCAAACTAATAAATGTTACACAATTTTTTTAATTAGAAACAAGAATGGAACATACCCTCCAGCTTCATGTCCTAAAATTCTTGGAAATACAGGATTTTGCCCCTGTAGTAATTATAAATTCAAGATTTGATAAATAAAATATTAATAATAATAAAAAGATTTGGAAACTGAATATAAAATGCTTACTTTGGCTTCCCAGAAGTAAACATCAGTGTGGCAGAGGGAAGTGAAGAGGATCTTAATTCGAACTTCCATTTTCTGCGGTGGCGCCACCTCCACTTCTTCAATCACCAGCGGTTTTCCGGCTTCCCAAGCCACCGCGGCTGCCGCATTTAAAGAGATTAAGTGATGCAGTTTAAGAAACAGAGAGATATGAATGAATTAAACAAAACAACAAACTAGTCATGCATGCATATGGGAATTTAATTATTATCATTATTACTAATACTAATATTATGTACTAGATTATAATAATAACTATTATTAACTTTAAAGTTTAAACTTTTAAAATTGAAAGAGAAGTGTTTATTAAAGAATCATCGAGATAAATTTATTTCGGGAGTTTTTATTAGGGAATCATTTTGGTATAGAATCATGAGAACTATATTATGTAGGTAGTGTGTGACGTCTTTTAGAAGAATTGAGATAAGTTGTTACGTATGCGAATTACATATTACATAGTTAAAACATAACACTAGCTTAGACATATTATATGTTTTTCATAACTTTCTTACTTAAAATCGGTTCGGTATTAAGTTTCTCTAATTATATAGTTAGAAAGTGTTATTTTCCCAAGAGAAAAAGAACAGTTAAAAAACAACAAACCAAAAAAGCCAAACTTATTCCATGGCCCACCAACTCCCATAAACTCCCATTGCTTTATATAAAGTTCATTAGGCTATGGGAAGTAGGGGCGTTTATGGGGCGGGGATGCCAGGCAACGCTGGCTAACCCACTCCGTGCCAACATTGACCATAACGTTGCCTAGTCAGCGTCGCGTTGACGCCCGGCGTTGGAGGGGGGGGGGTGTGAACTGGCTAACTGGGATTGGCTGTTGAAATTCAACCGTTTGGGGTAGCCATTGGCCAATGACTAGTTAATTAAAAAAACAAAAATTCTTTTTTATACCCTATATATACTACCCCTTTTTTACAATTTTTTTACCACTTCTCTACAGATCTCTACTTCTTCTATCTCTGTATTTTTATAAATTTAACTCACATTATCTACAATGCATCCTTTTAACCGTGGATACGACCCGAACAACCCTTTTGGATACCAAGAAAACCCGAACCCTAGCCCGCCACAAAACCGTCAACCAATAAACCGCGGCACGGCCCTTTAGTCTACTAACCGGTTCTCGAACTAGCAGGAATCGTGTCGTTTACAGGAAACCGTGTTTACACGAACTTTACATACGACGAATCATCTATTCCTGTCGTTAACCTTTCCCAACCCGATTCCGTACTCGAAACACAACCGCAAGACGTTGGTGGTTCGTCATCCAAACCGGCCAAAACAAGAAGTCACAAGAAAAAAACGGATGAGGAGAAAGCACTAGCGGTCGCTCAACGAACACAAATAAAGTGGACGCCTCAAGAAGAAACCGCGTTGGCAACATGTTATATCGACGAATCGCAAGATCTGATTCAATGTATTTTTATATAACAATATTATTTTTTTCAGTTTTAATATATTTTTTTTATAATGCCTATTTTTTTTTTTTTTTTTTTTTTGGAATAGGGGATTCACGACACCGCAAAGATTTTTGGGATTGCATTAATAGATCCTTTTATACGCAAATGAAAAGCGAGGAGGTGTATCGTGAAAATGATAGCCTCCCGTCCAAGTGGGGTGACATAAATACACAAGTCACCGCGTTCAACGGATTTTTCCATAAGACGAGGAACTCGCCAAAGAGCGGTGAAACAGAGGCGGACTTTATCAAGAATGTCATTATAGCCTACTGAGACAACAAATCTAAAAATAACATAAATGATTTAAATGTAATTTTTAACAGTTAGTTAAAATAATGTTTAAATTAAATAAATAATGACAAGAAAAAGGTTGGTATGTGTTACACGATTGGATAAAATTAAATGGAAAAGATGGAAGTGGGCAAGGGCGTGGCTTCAACCACAGGCAAAGGGGCTCATGCCTCGTCAACATGGGAGGGGGTTTGATGAAAGTGGACTCTTTCTTTAATAGTCATGACAAAAATACCAATTGTGTCGATAATATCGCTTTTGTGAAGTTGTGTCAATCATTGTATGTTATGGTTTGATTTGCTAGTACATTGGTGGAAAATGGAAACAAACTAGAGCAGGGGATCGAAATTATTGATCGAGTTTCGGTAACGTGATGGGACGACCATGTTACATGCGGCCCTGTTTCACTCGGGAGCTTTCCTCGCTAAAACGAAGATGTCTACGCTATTGGGTTACAAGTCAACAACCTGGATCGGGCAACCGGTTAAGGCCGAGGAGAATTATACAAAAGCCCAAACGTTCAAGGAGTAAATCACGTTTACTTTTGAAGATGCATGCATCTATTTGTTATTCAAACTCAAAATCTTTGATGGGTAACAAACCAGATCTTAAGGACACATTTACGACGATGAGAAACGAGAAACACACACATATATCTTTACGATTAGACGACACCTACTGCTCTCTCTTCCACACTTTGATTCTATTTATGCATCCATACGAATAATGCAACGAAGACCTTCACCTTTAAGCATCAAGTCAAAGGCCTTATTGATCTCTGAAAATGGAACTTCATGTGTTATGAACTTCTCCACCTCAAGTTCCTGCAATAAAAAAAAAAAACCCCTCAAATCCTTCAATTTTCAATTACCTTTTTTATTAGTAATTGTAAACTAAAAAATCAATGTGTTAGTTACCTTGTTCATATACTTTTCGACAACCGAAGGAATATCAGATCGCGGTTTATAGTTTCCAAAGAAGGTACCCTTCAGAGTCCTTTCGTTCAACAGATTCACAGGATTGGTCTTGAACACAGCATCTTTGTGTGGAACCCCTACTAGAACAGCAACACCCCAACCCTGCACCAAAATTCAACAAAAGTTAAAACAAATATTAAAAAAAAAAAGAAAAAAAACAGTTATGTATAAATATTCAAGCAAATTAAGGTGAATTCCTACATCATGAACACATTCAAAAGCGGAGATCATAGCATCAACATGACCAGTGCATTCAACGCTCCTGTCAACCCCTCCATTTGTCATCTCTGCAATCACTTCTTGCACTGGCTTCTTGTAATCGTTCGGGTTCACAAACTCTGTAACCCCAAATTTCTTTGCTGTTGTAACAAAAAATAAAATATGATTAGTTTAATTTTATACACATTTTTTAATATGAAATATATAACTTTTCTATAACATACCAAGCTCAAATCTATTGGCATTGAGATCAACACCAATGATCCTTGAAGCCCCAGAAATTCTTGCACCTTCAGCAGCCTATTCACCAATAATTCATTACCATTTTAATCACATTTTCATACAAATTACATGATTTAAAAGTCACAATTTGAGAAAACTTACAGCAAGTCCCACTGCCCCCAGACCGAAAACCGCCACCGAAGAGCCTTTTTTCGGTTTTGCAACATTCAAAGTAGCTCCTAGTCCTATAAAACATAAATTGTTTGGTCAAAATAAGTTTAAAAAAAATCCAACAAAACAAGTGATCAAGTAGTCTAAATAGATGTGTACCTGTGGAGATCCCACAGCTGAGGACACAAACTTTATCAAGAGGGGCAAGAGGATTGATCTTTGCAAGACACCCAACATGAACAACCGTGTACTCGCTGAAAGTGGAAGTCCCAACAAAATGGAAGATGGGCTTGCCGTTGATCGAAAATCGAGATTTTTGATCGTGAAGCATGACTCCCCTGTCGGTGTTGATCCTGAGAAGGTCACACATGTTGCTCTCTTCGGACTTACAGTGAGCACACTCTTTGCATTCTCCTGTGAAAACAGGAAGAACATGATCCCCTGGCTGAAGATCAGTCACTCCTTCCCCAACACTCTCCACAACCCTGTGTTGTTCATGTTAATTAAATCAATCAGATTATATAATTCAAACTGATAAATGTTACACAACTTTTTTAATTATATAGAAGAATGGATTAATGGAACATACCCTCCAGCTTCATGTCCTAAAATTCTTGGGAATACAGGATTTTGTCCCTAGATTTTATTAAAAAAAACATATTAATTATATAAAAGACTAATTGATTTTATTAAAAAAACATATTAAAATAATAATTACTTTGGCTTCCCAGAAGTAAACATCAGTGTGGCAAAGGGAAGTGAAGAGGATCTTAATCCGGACTTCCATTTTCTGCGGTGGCGCCACCTCCACTTCTTCGATCACCAGCGGTTTTCCGGCTTCCCAAGCCACCGCAGCTGGCGCATTTTAAGGAATATTAATGATAAAAAAATTACATAAGAATAAAAAAGGCAAAAAGCTGCGCCGAAACCCTGTTTTTAAAAGAGACAGATACATCAAATATGAATGAATTAAATGCTTACCTTTGCATCGAATAACTTGGCCTGTAGTGGTCGACGACATACTTTTGTTTGATCGGTGAAAGAGAGAATATATTCTTGAAATGAGATTAAATTGTGAGTTTAGGTTGTTGTTTGAGATGAAGATGTAGTGTTAGGAAATGGGTATTTATAGAGGGTTTGAGTTGTGTTTGTAGTAGTTTGTAGAATCTTAGTAAACAGGAGGTAAAAACTAGAAACCAGCCACCAGGTTTTGGTTTACCTGGTTTTCTTTCTTTTGACCGACACGTTGACAACTTAAATGTTAAAACCCACCGTTTAATAAAGGCCAGGTCTATTCGCACTGGCCATTTGTCTTTTTGCACATTCAAAGCGCCGCTTTGGCCTAAGCGCGGCGCTTTGGATGTGCAAAAAGACAAATGGCCAGTGGAGATGAGTTTGTGTTGTTTTTTTTTTAAATAGGTGGGATGTGGGTTAGTTTGGTAGTGTTTTTTGGAGGAAAAAATTGTATTTGAGTTTTATTATTATTATAAAATATTAGTATTACATATAATTCATAGTTGTTTTATAATTACGTTTTTTACGTCATTATTTTTATAGAACGTATAAAATATAAGTGCGTCTTTATAAACTGTTAACCTAGTTTATTTTGTTAAATTAAACGAACACGTTAAATAAAATGTACAGAAAGCCATAAGAATTAAACGTAAACAATCCAAAACCAATGCGATGTAAATAGAAGATTAACTGCAATATATATATATATATATATATATATATATATATCAGTTTGTACATACAAAACAAAAATGTACAACTGAGTACATAATACATAACAAAACACTAAACAAACAAACTAAGGTACTAATCCTCGTGCGGTGGGGACGGTGGGAGGGAAGTGGAGGCAACCCAGCGAGCTCTCGTAGAGCAACGAGCGTCTCGACGATCCAGTCAATGCGTGCGCCCTGGCGTCTGAGGTGCCGGTCGAAGTCCCGAGCCACCTCACGCGCTGCCGGAGGCAGGTCAGCGTAAACGTGCTGCGGGTACTGTGGCGGCTCAGGAGTTGGCTGAACTGGTGGTACCGTGATCTCCTCGACATGCTCCTCCTGAGCCGGATCCTCGAATACAGGCTGAGCCTGAGGTTGAGGCTGAGGCTGAGCCTGAGGCTGAGGCTGAGCCTGAGGCTGGCCCGGGTACTGATCGAGGCCCAGAGCATGTAGCTGAGCCTGCCGAGCGGCCTCCTGAACATGAGGAGGGGCTAACACTCCACGCCTCACCTCAATAACAACCGGGATGACCTCCGGCAACACCTCCGGATGCCAAATCAGCCCGTCACGGCCCTTAAACCTCAGACCAACATCAAAGGTACGGGTGATCTGCATGCTAGATACTGACGCGCGGCCCAACGTAGTCGACGGGATCGGCGCGGACAGCTCCGGATCACTCTCGGGCACGATCCCTAGCGAGCGTGCAATGGCGGTGATGTATGAGCCACCGTGCAGCTTCCCGTGGAGCTGCCGGTGGTATGCTGTGGCAAAGTAATCTGCCAGGCAGCCTGCTAGATCGCAGGTCTGGCCGCGAAGTAGGCAGTATACAAAGAAAAGGTCACTGAGGTTGACCTTCTCCCTGCTGGTACCCCGCGGCACGATAGATGACGCGATAACATGGTGCAGGTATCGGTACAAGGGGTCTCTAATGGTGGTGGCCTTTTGCCAGGATTTCCCAAAGGGAACCCTGGAAATGGCCCTCCAGAAACTAATAAGCGTCTGCCTGTCCATCGCCCTAACCCCCTGCGTATATAAATCAGTATCAAGCTCGGGCTCTGTGTACAAACCTGTATGGACAGCAAACTCCCACACACTCATCTCAAACTGCTGACCGGCGAGACGGAATGTAACCTCGTGGACTGGAAAATCCGGGTCCTCCACGTAATCCGCCGGATGCGGCGCGTATGTAAACGTAGAAAGAAACTCGATCGTAAGCTCACGGTACGAGTCCTCCATCGCTATCTGAAATAGGTGCGACCAAGGAGTATCTAGTCCAACTATATCACGCGTCCGCGCGGCCTCTCCCACGGTCTCCAGCAGGTCCTAGTCTATCCCTACATGCCCCCCAATCTCTATGGTGCGCAACCTAGCGCATCTCCTCCTCGCCCGTGACCCCTGCGGAAACTGCAGGTACGGACATGCCTCCTGTCCCTCCTCTCCCACATCTCCCACCTCTCCCTCAGCGTCCACCTCTCCCTCAGCGTCCATATGCTCAATCTCGTCATCGGAATCCATCCCTGCACGTTTAAAAGATAATAAACAAATAATATTATTAAGCAATTTAAAAAAAGATAATAAACAAATAATATTAAATAAAAGATAATAAACAAATAATATTAAATAAAAAATAATAAACAAATACTATTATTAAACAATTTAAATAAATAATAAACAAATAATATTAAACAAATAATATTAAACAAATAATAAATAAATAATAGAAAAAAAATAAACATGAACCAAAGCGCCCCGCTTTGGCCTCCGCGCGGCACTTTGGTTCTTCGTTCTCAAAAACAGAACCCAGCCACCGATCGAAACCCCCCAAATCAAAACAAATTCAAACATAATAATTGAACCAAAACAATAAATGAAGTTCGATCGTACCTAATAGCGTTTGAAATCTAAAAAAACACGATCGCGAGTTGAGTGTGTGTAATCGCACCTTTTGTGTGTGTGTTTGTGTTTTGTGTTGAAATGGGGGAGAAGCCACCCCGCTTCAGGTTAAACGAGGGACCAAAGCGCCCCGCTGTGGCCATAGCGGGGCGCTTCGGTTCATGTTTAAGGGCAAAGCGCCCCTCTTAGGTCAAAGCGGGGCGCTTTGGGCCTTTTTTAAATTTTTAAAAATTGTTTTTAATTCACAAACGCGTCGATAATAGTCTAAATTTTACGCTTTTTCCATTATACATCATTTTTTAATATATATGGACTATACTGCAAGTTCCGGATCAAATCGGTTACGTGTGATGTCTTATTCCATTATATCGTATCATTTTGGTTTGAAAGCACAAGTACTCCTATGAGTACTGTTATGTGTATCAGCCGCCTACCGTACATGTACATGACGTATTTTTTCATTAATTGTAGTATTATGATGTATATTGTCATTTTGGGTCGTACAAGTGCGTATTGAATCTGATTGGGTCGTGTCGGTGACATTCGGTTTTTAACGTGATGTAACGCATATATTGAACAAACACAAACGTGATTATTATTAAACACATTTAACATACATATTGAACATATGGGGTTACATTAAGGTCAGGGGGACGATACGTAAGCATTTCGTACGCATTGATCTGATCCCTGTATAATGTATGCCAGGCTGCTGCGCGCTCTGTTCTGTTCGCTGTCTAGAGTAGGTTTGGGGGAGGCATTGGATAACATCCTCCAAGCTCTACATGTATGAAATGCCCATCGTCGACGAACACAACCGCAACCACCAGGTGAGGTTGCTCAGCTTCGTTTGGCCCGCCCAGCAGAGGGAAAATTGTATCGTTCCCACGAATGTCGAAGGTATGAACAATCACACCGTATCGTTGGGCAATAAGAAACCCCGTCTCAGGCATCGTCATGTAATTTTCGATACCTGCTCGTCCCACCCCCTTGAAATCGATCCGTCTAACCAGCGCATCATAATGTCCTATGTTTTCCGGATCGAAAGACTGCCTCCAAAGCGATTCGTTATTACGTAACTCCATTTTAAGTTGTTTTCGGATCATCAAATACGTATTTTGTTTCACTCCTAACCCAACAGCCACCGATCGAAACCCACAATGACCATCTGGTTTCACGTCCTTTATTCTCATGATGTATGGATGGATCACTTTGGGAATCTGAGATGCGTAGTTGCGGATCGCTATATCCTTGATCATCGGGAAATCAGGGTGTAGGTTGAGCGGTTTGGTATTCTTTTGTCTTCTAGAATCTTGGGATGATACGTACGAGCTGTGACGGGGAAGATCGTCTGAGGCCTCGACCCAAGTTTCTTCCGACGGAATGTACGAGCTTTTTCTATCGGCTTCAACCTTCATTTGTTCCTGCGTTTTCAATGTTGGGCGACCACGAGTTTTCTTCAGAACAACCGGAGGTTTTTTGTTATTGTTCCCTAGATTGAGGATTTGCTGAAACTTTTCAAAGAAGCTCCTTTTCACTTGAGGGGGTGTTGGATCGATCTGTCGTTTCAATTTTTCAAATTCCGCGTCTACATCGATATCCTCTATCTTAGTCCTTGCAGGCTTGAAGTCAAGCTTCTTCCAGAACACGTCTATCAAATTGATACGGATTTGCTGACCTGTGGACGAAAACAAATTAGGTGGCAAAATCATAACGACAAAGGTCAAAAGTATTAATTACCGTTATTTTCCAACTTTTCCAAACGACAGGCACATGGCAAACCACAGCTGGTAAAAAGTTGGCAACCACAGCTTGCACCGTAGGCTCTCAACCCGTCTTCCTTACGTTTTAGTTCCATATTCAAAAGCTCAATCGCAAATATTGAAACCTTTCTGAGAATATTTGCAAGCATGGGATGATCCTTGTGGTGCTTCATCACTTTTCGGAGGCTTATTTCAAAGCTACTACTAATCTCGGCGTATTGTCTATCAACAACATGATCAACATACAGTACAAGTTTATCCAGTGTTTGTGATGACTTGGAAAGTGACTTTTTAGTGTTGCATGCATGCCCTCAACCCTGTTGGTCGTAGTTTGGTGAAAGTTAATAGTTTTGTTAATCCAGCAAGATACAAACTTTTCACGGTACGGATCCAACCAGGATTTCATCAAATAATCAAAAACCTCTGAAATTAAAAAACGTAAATAGTCAGTTTTTGTTATTATATAAAATTTGAACATAATTATGTAAGAAATACTCACGTTCACGGCCATCTTCTTTCAGCTGTGCTTCAAGGTTTTCCAAGTTATACCTGTATATTTCCTCGGTCGTATACTCGCACAATGTCCAAAATGTACGTACGAATTCTTTCCACTGCTTGTCAGAGAATTTCCTCTTGCTGTTCTTATTAATATTTTGTTGAATATGGAACCGACAAAGATACTTATGCGCTTTTGGAAAAACTTGTTCACACGCGTTAATTAGCGCAAATTCCCTGTCTGTTAAAATCATGTGCGGTTCCATACATCCTACCAGCATAGACTTGATCCTCTGCAACACCCATAGGTAGTTCTCTAACTTCTCAGCGGAAATTACCGCACAAGCAGCCGTAAACGATTTGTTTGTCGACGTCATGCCTACGACCTGAACAAATGGCAAGTTGTACATGTTCGTTTTGTAGGTGGCGTCAATCATTAGCACATGCGGGAAGGCACACCACATAGTGAATGATTTTTTGTGAACAAAGAAGACACCTTCAACTGCGTTCGATATCTCATTCGTGCGCATGTAATAAGTGTAATCTTTTTCGAGAAGAATGTTTTCAAGTTTTTGCATCGAAGACTTACCGACATTTTTTCCGGCGTTGATCTTCTGAACAGCGTTGTGTATATCTTTCGGAATAAGCTTTCTAGCCGGATTGTTTTTCGTCAGCGTTCGCCAGATACTTTGGTTGGGAATATCTTGCTCTGCCAGCTCCTTAACCAGTTTTGTATCCTCCGAAGAAATCCTTCTCGCATACGCGTGACCCTCTAAGTTTTCAATAGGAGTGTGGTTATGCTTCGCCTTCGTCACCTCGATCCTCCAAACACTTCCGGATGATTCCGAAAACCCGATCATCTCGAACGGGCAGCCTATTTTCTTGCTACCCGTTTTCCTCTGTGTAGCTATACTCTTATGCTCCCCACCAAAAGTACATTGAAACCAAATCTTGTAATTCTCTCCTCTTTTATTCGACCTCTTAATCACAATGAGGTAACCATTGTCTTTTGTCGTGTCTTGTACCCAACGCACCAACTCTTTACGTGACGAAAAGGTCTGCGTTGTATCAAACGAAAATGTAATCGGGTAACAGCCTTCCTCGTCAACAGACACATTCTCCGACTCACCATCGTCACCGAGGTCCGAATAGACTTGATGTTCAAAGCTCTGTTGACAACCGTAACTGTGATTTGGATAACACTCCTGCTGTACAAAGCTGTGCTCGCCACCGTAACCGAAATTCGAATAACCTTGTTGTGCGTAAGGGTCCTCCACAGGGGTATTCAAATCCAGCGTCACCGTGTTATCACGATAACGAATGCCAGATACAACCTCTGCCTCCTTCAAGTTGGACGAGACCGGTTTCTCATACGAGTCAGAAATAGCTGTCCCCTCATAAGAATCAGGAACAACTGACTCGTCAGAATATGGACCGAAAAGATAGTTGCTTAACCACGACTTCGTTTTTTCAAGACACGAAACTAATACAGCAAAACCTCGCGTTATTTTGAAGAAACACAAGTAATTTGGAAATCGACAAACAACAAAACCCCCGTATGTTTGTAAACAACATATTGAGTGCAATATATATCGAACATTAAAGGTACTGTCTCAGAGGTTGCTTTTATAAGGGAAAATTTGGGGTCGAAGCGCCGCGCTTTGGCCAAAGCGCGGCGCTTAGGGTTAACGACAAACCTCGTAATCAACTTTATGTCTCTCAAACAGTAACTCATGTCTCAAACGTCAATCAAGTCACCTTTTGTCGAGCTAAGCGCCGCGCTATGGCCAAAGCGCGGCGCTTTGAGGTGTGAAAATAATTTTGGCCGTGTGTAAATAGCATGACCCTTAATAAAAACAAGAAACCATTAATACATATGGGATTTAATTATTATTATTGATAATACTATTATTATATTATATTGTATCGTATCATATCATATCGTATTGTATCCTATGATTATTATATTATATAGGGTTAAGTTTTTGTACAAATGAATCTTAACATGCAAAATGCTCTTAAAGTGAGAAGTGAATGAAAGATTTTTTTTTATTATTATTTTCCGATCTTATTAAGCATGTATTTTAGTTTCAGAATAAAAAAAATATTATTTTACACTAGTAGAGTAATTAGAGGACTAAGGGGCGGTTGATTTTTCTCCGTGATGGGCCAAACTTCAACGAGTGATGAATCAATTTTTCCACCGCCACCATAAAAGTTCACGAATGATGGGCATGTTTCCGTGATTGTTTTCACGCGTTATGGGCTGTGAGTGATAAATGGATTTGAGGGGGGTGTGAGGGTTTATTGTTGGGTGTTGTGAGTGATGATCATTGCCACTAAAAAAGGTTGTGAGTGATGGAATAATGGTTGATGACATGGCGGAATTTGATTGGATGTTGTGAGTGGTGGAATTTTTGCAAGTGATAACCACCCCCTCCCCCCTTATTGTAGGATAATTATAATTAGTCTACAAATAAACATCATTATTAAGTATTAGGAAAAAAAATTTAAAAAAATAACAAACTTTCTTCACTTCTCACGTTCTGGTCATTTTGTATATTAAGCTTCATTTGTATTTGATCTTTTATATTACGAACTATGAGAACCGTATATGTAGTTATGTACGTAGTGTTTGATGGATAACCAACTGGGGTGTCCCAGTTGAACACCAGCCTCCACTTAAGTCATTGTGGTCGCCTCCTCACCCGGTTGGCACCGGTTCGAATCCTGGCAACCCCAGGCTCTTCAACCACCCACTCTGGTTAAGAGATTTACCCCCGGACTCAGGCTTGCTGGGTGACGGTCCGCGAGGTGGGATCACCTCGACTGTTGGAAGGACAGTGGAATATCTCCCCTAGATATAAGAAAAGTGAGATAAACATTTGTATAATTCTCCTACATATAGTAACTGATATAAAAGATAAAAGTGTTAATATAAGTTTCATAATATTCTATGTTTATCTCTACAATAATTACTCTACTACTTTAGAATCACGATTTTTTTTTTTACATTTTGCAATTAAACATCATTATTAAGTATTAGGAAAAAAATTTAAAAAACTAACAAACTTTCTTCACTTCTCACGTTCTGGTCATTTGGTATATTAAGCTTCATTTGTATTTGATCTTTTATATTACGAACTATGAGAACCGTATATGTAGTTATGTACGTAGTGTTTGATAGATATAAGAAAGGTGAGATAAACATTTGTATAAATCCTCCTACATATAGTAACTGATATAAAAGATAAAAGTGTTAATATAAGTTTCATAATATTCTACTTATGTATAGGTTGCTAAAATTATATAAATTGAATGTGTGACAAACAAACACTTTTTATAAAGGAAAAAGAGTTAATTACACCGTTAGTTCCTGTGGTTTGTGCAAACTGCAAAGTAACAACCTTGGGTACTAATAGTTTAAAATAACAATATGAGGTTTTAACGTTTGATTTTGTAATATTCTAAGGTCTTAAGGCTAATTGTCATTAAAAAGTGACTGAGAATTTAATACCCAACCTTGAAATCTAGAGAAACCACATGGACTAACCATGAAATTAACTCTTGTACTATTTAAAACACAGTTTTTATTTTTCTTTTATTATTTAATTAAACTTTTTAATTATTTAACTACTCAATATATTTCTTATTTATTATATATTTATTAGTGTAACATTATTCCATCTCTTGGTATATAGTATGAGCAAATTAGGATGATTTTTATTGTATATATTATACATGCATATATGAATCATATTAACCAACTAGTTTAACCCGTGTTTTGCGGCGGTGTCACATTTCACTGTTAATATACATCGAATCAAAGCGAAAAAATATAATTTCTCCACAATTGTATAAGATATTTAACATGAGCTTCGCGGCAGTGTCATAATTCACGGTTAATATACATCTAATCAAAGCGAAAACTATAATTCCTCAACAGTTGCTTACAGTGTCAGCAAAATTCTACTTCAATAATGCAATCAAATAAAACTTCCTACACCTAAATGGCTCTTAGGTAAATGTGTTATGTACATGAATCACAACCTGTTGTGCTTGTTTTCCTGCAACTTCTGTCCACGTACCTTCTCTATTTCTATTCACAACACCTAGAGTATTTGTAATCAGCAAAAATAAAAACTAACTTACAAAGATACATACAGGTATCTTAATACATAATCTAAACAATACAAACACCTAAACCCATTATCTGTTATCTACAAAGTTAAGAAACTAAACTCCTAAAATTAGGTACTCAAATTTAGCATAAATCTCCAACAATATTGTTGATAATCAATCCATATAACCCAACTCTACATCCACAGTTCAAAAAGAAAACCCACAATTTAAACAAAACTAAAGATTCCTATGAGATAACAAAAACCCATGAACCAATTGTAGAAGCACACACACACACACATATATATATATATATAGGGCCAGGATCATTTCAAATCTTACCCTAGAAACCTCATTTCTTATCTTGTCCAACCTAGTGTGTCCACACATCCACCGCAACATCCTCATCTCTGCTACCTCCAACTTATGCGCCTGTGTCTTCTTAATAGCCCAACACTCTGTTCCATATACCATAGTCGGACTCGCTGCCACCCTATAAAATTTCCCCTTTAATTTAGTTGGAAACCTTTTGTCACGCAATATGCCCGTTGCGGCTCTCCACCTGCACCAACAAACCTGGATGCGGTGGGCTACGTCACTATCTAGCTCCCCATCACTCTGCACAAACGATCCTAAATGCTTGAACTTGGTTGTTTGCTGTACCACTTGGTCCTCAATGGTAATCTGAGTTTCCACGTCGTTGGGCCAGGATCATTTCAGAACCATAAATATTTACAGAACTCGCAGAACTCCTAATAAACAATCTTTTTATTTATATTTTTTTATGTTTAGGATAATTTTATCATTTTTTATATCTAATTTTATAATTACACATATGTAAACTAGTTTTTTTACATATATGTAATTAGTTATGACACATATATATAATTTTGGCAATTAAACATATGTAAACTACTTTTAACATGTATGTAATCAAAGAAATACATATAATAGATGATAAAAAGATACTAAATACAAAAACTTATATATAAAATGATTGTTTATTAGGAGTTCTGAAAGTTCTGTAGTTATTTAGAGTTCTGAAATGAACTCAACCCTATATATATATATATATATATATATATATATATATATATATATATATATATATATAGGATTAGGTTCAAGAGTGAACACCCTCCTTAGTTGTAAACTGTGTGAACTCATCTTGGCCCTTGATTTCTATGATCTTGAGATTTAGATGAGTGGCATGATGGTAATTATATGGTTAATTTTTTTCCATTTAATTAAATACAAAAAGGATATATGTGTAATTTTCATCTTAAATTGGTTGCATAAATCAAGTTCTCTCTCATAAATGTAATAGGAAAGTAATTAAAAAAATTAGATTTAAATCACTATCTTAATAATTGAAATCAGTTACATATTTCCCATTTTAATTCCTTATCCATAATATCTTTCCTATTTTAAATTCATTATCCTTGCTCTGTTTAAATGCGATGTACACATGTGTAATCTGATTTTGCCCTGTTGTTAATGTGATGTACACATGTGTATATCGTCTGTTTTTGTGATATCTCAGATTTTTTTTTTTTTTGTATTGAATGTTTGATGTACACTTGTGAATTACTGTACACATATGTACAATGCTGAGTACACATACGTATTGTTCTATTTATATCCAAGTACACATGTGTATACCGTTGAAATATGAAGGTTACGTGGATCTTAAAAATCAAAATTTGAATTCTAGTGATGAAATGTGAAAAAAAATTGAAATAAAATATATTGTGGATAATGAATTTAAAATAGGAAAGATATTATGGATAAGGAATTAAAATAGGAAATATGTAACTGGTTTCAATTATTAAGATAATGATTTAAATATATTTTTTTATAAAATTACAATCCTACCCTTAACAACTAAAAAGGAAATCAAGGGTCCAGATGAGTTAACACAGTTTACTCTTGGGAGGCTGTTCACTCTAGAACCCTACCCTATATATATATATATATATATATATATATATATATATATATATATATAGGGGACCTCTAAAATGAGAACCACCTCCAGTTGTAAGAACCGTGGGAACTTTTTGATCCGGGGCGAGTTGGACCAATTTTTTTTCATAAACGTAGATGCTTGTATTATAAACACATTTGTAAAAAAAATCAAAAAAAATGTCGTCGTGTGTTTAGTTTTGAACACCACAAGTTTGTGTTTACGGGTACCGTAAATTTTAAATAAAATTTACGGGTCCCGTAAACGCAAACTTTGGGTGCTCAAAACTACACACCCGACATTTTTATTTGAATTTTTTTTACAAATGTGTTTATAATACATGTATCTACGTTTATGAAAAAAAAAATTTGGTCCACCTCGCCCCGTACGGTGTAGTTTTCACGGTTCTTACAACTGGAGGTGGTTCTCATTTTAGCGGTCCCCTATATATATATATCTAACCCACTTAATCGTAGGTTTCTTTGCCGGTTGCGCTTTTTTGTCCGAGCCAAATTGACTGTGGTGAACCCACCAGCGCGCGTACGGCTGATGTGATTAGAACCCGTTTTTGTTATCCAGAGAGAGCAAGAGAAGTGAGGCCCTGTCACTGTCGTTCCCTTTTCCGGCCAATAAGCTCGCCGCCGTCTATCGTCCTGACATAACTATCACCGATGCACGATCGGGCAATCGAGATCACCGCCATGATCTAAGTCTTAGATTGGTACCACTCACGCGCCGGAGTACTCACCGAATCTTCGCCGGATGCCCTTCATTCTCTCGTCGACTCTCTCTCTCTCTCTCTCTCTCTCTCTGCCTCCCAACGCTCTCTTTGTTACTGAGGTATGGATGTGTGTGGGGGACCTGAGTTGTTATCAAGTGTCCAAAAGCAAAAGGTAAAAACTAATGTGGTAAAAGACAAAAATCCAAAAACTATCATGGCGCATTCATGCGATGTAAATTGATATATATAATAATGTCTCATATATTAATTTACAAATTTCTTTTGTGAGTGGTATATACTATTCAATTTTTTACAAGTCTTTAAAGCTTAGTGTATAAGCTTATGAAGCATACCATTTTTCATATTCCTATTATTCTATTGAATTAATCCCATATATTAATATATATAAGTTCCTTTTGTGAGTGGCACATATTATTTATTTTTTACAACTTTTTAAAGCTTTGTGTACAAGTTAATGAAGCACCCAATTTTTCATATTCTTATTATTTTACGTTTCGGTCTGCATTTGGTGAGCTAACATGTCGCAACGTGTGTGTGTGGTTCAACGTTTAACGTCTATCTTTTGTTCGATTTAACGGCTTCGTTGCAACGCACGGGTCTTATATACTAGTTCAACAAAAAAAACATAGATGTTGAAACTTGGGTCTGACGCTTAAGCTGGAAAAATTAAGCCATTGATCTATGAGTAAACAATAACTGAGTTTAAAAAATATTTATACATTTTAGTTACAACTAGAATTGCGACCCACCGCAATGCGGCGGGGATTCTTTAGTTATAACCAAGTCGATCTAGGACCTGCACGTTATGTTAAACCTGTCAAACGGGAAAAAAATAGACGATGTAAAAACGTTCACCCACACACGCACGTTGCCTCGTGTTAACTCGTAAAACTTAGAACGAAACGTAAACACGTTAAACCAAAGACGCACGTTGCGATGTGTTAAGTCACAAAAATTAGAACCAAGCATAAAGCAAAAAAATTGCTGAAAATGAAAACTATAAAAGACCAAAGTTGAAAGTAAAAAAAACTGTGAGGATAGATTGCAAAAGATAAAAAATTTTGGGTTAAAAGTAAAAAAAACAAATAGTTTTGGGTTAAAAGTAATTTATGAAACACTTTTGAGTGAAAAGTAGAAAAAAAAATCATTTTTTTTTAAATCCCCAAAGCCAAGGTTACAACAACCATATGCATAACCATTTTTCTTTGAAAAACCCTCAAAGCACACTCCGCGTTGCGACGGGGCGTAAAACGGTGTCAAATAGTACTAATGTCACACAACCGTCATCGACCACCAACACTGATTCGACCTAGGATCTGCGTGTTGCGACAAACCTGTCAAACATGAAAAAATAGAGGTAAAAACGTTGAACCACACATGCACGTTGCGCCGTGTTAACTTGCCAAATTTGAAACAAAACATAAAAAAGTTAAACCACACTCGTACGTTGCGTCATATTAACTCGAAAATTTAGAACTATACGTAAAACGAAAATGTGCGAAAAATGAAAAGTATAAGTGACAAAAGTTGTGAAGTTAAATTGCAAATAATAAAAAGTTTTGGTTTAAAGTTAAAAAAACACATTATGTAGGGTTAAAATTGTAAAAGGTAAAAAACCTTTTGGGTTAAAAGTAAAAAAATCAAGTTTTTTTTTTTGAAAAAATCTCAAAGCACAAGATACAACCACTTATGCCTAAATTTGTTGCTTATTTATAGTAACTAGTATTTATACCCGCCCGCGCGTTGCGGCGGGGAAAACGGATAATCAACATCAAACTACAAACTCATATAACTGTAATATCCAAAAATATACTCCTATTACATCTGATAACCAAAAGTATACTCATTGCACTCTTGATGGTGGTTGGGCATTAAGCAAAACATTGATGACCCAAGCAGTGAGAGCGATGCACCATGTTATAACTGCACATATAATCAAATAATCACAAATAGTATCTTACTACAAGAATCACAAATAGTATCTTACTACAAGGGCATAGTGAAAATCTTTTGTAAGCAAACATGGTAAGATGCAACGAACCATCTTTGCAAGAATTCTTGCCAAGCATGTCTAGTTCAGAGATGGCTTCATCACATGCCTTCAATAGAGCACAACCATATAATTATAGTACACATCTATTAACAGAAGGTACTTATCACTTCTATATATGTTAAATTTAAGAATTACCATGGATGGTGAACATGGCGTCATGATAGTTATGATTAAGGATCCATATACTTGGATCTTCCATTTAGAAGAATGAATGTTAGATGAATAAATATTAAAATACGTTTTAACTAAAAAATAGGACCCATGGGTCAAAGTGGTGAAATAGGTCGAATTCACCCAAAGCGTGTCTGTGTTTTATGTATATAACCTAGAATATCGCTATATATAAAAAATTAGATAAACGAAGATTATTCCATCGCTTCATTGAATTCATGCTTGGTTCTATCCACGAAACAAAACTCTATCATATCATCCAGTTTGGTGAAAATTAAACTGAAGCTGCAATCCATGGGCCAACTTAACAGGATCAACAGTATTCAACCAAATTTTGGACCTATGGAATAAAAATCATCATCATACTGTGTTTTGGGAAGCATATCTAGGAATCAAAAACATGGAAACAAAGGAACATGTAGACAAATCACATTAAAGTCAATAATCAGTTGACCTTTTTTGCTCTAAATTTGATTAATTTGACCCATTACCATGATTTTACTCTTTTGTTAGCTATCACAACCTTCTAACCACTAATGAATTAAGTAAAACTAAAATTTTCTTAACTTTATATCTAGTGTGGGAATCTTCCTCTATAAGATTTTTCAAAAGAGCCTCTTTGACTTCAAAAGTCATATTTTTGTAGCTGACAAATAACATAGTTGCTCTAAACCAAGATTGAACCTCTGAATATGCAATGCTTAAGAGTTTCTCAAGATAGTGACTAATTTAAGGCTTGGTATCTCCATGCTAATATTACCAAAATAACAAACCTAACTTATAAAAATCATAAAATCTGGAGCAAAATTGAGTCCTAAATTACTTTTCCATAAGTGTATAAGATCGAAAAGTAATTTCAAAACAGAATATAATCAACATCAACGAAGATAAGTTTGGTAAACTGTAAGAAGAAAACGTAAGATGTATCTGGTGAAAACAACGGAGACTGAAGTGAAAATAAACAGGAGGAATGATAGGGTTGACTGCATCACGACAATCCTACGACACCAAAACTGACGATTGTCGCCGGCTCGCCGCCCCTACCCACCAACAGCCCTCTTCTACCATGTCTGCCCGCCCAAGCAACCGATTCCGCTCATCTTCTCCGCCGTGAAACCACACCACCATCATCGGTCGCTGTGAAATCCCCAAACGCACCACCGTTACCTACGCCGAGATCCACAAGCAACATCACCGGTCGCCGGCCAGCACCCACTCCCATCGTTATCTCTCTCTCTCTCTCTCTCTCTCTGATCGACACTCCGACGCACACAAGTAAGACCACCGGAGTCCTCAAGATAAAGTGGCCGGTCGGAGGCCATGCCTGGCACCCGCTCCCGTCAGCAGGGGACAAAATGGGTGAGTGGCACAGTTATTTGAACGGTAAAATTACGAAAGTACCCCTAAGATCTGTTCCTAACACCTTTCATCATTTGTTATTATATATAATTAGAGCGTTATTAAAATAATAAACAACCTACAAGGGGGCTCTACACTGTGTCATTTATGTCAGATCTTGCTAATTAAAAAAATACATATAGACGCATTTTAATTTTCTAATCTTTATACAAACTCAAATCCATGCAATGTCAAATTGAGAAACAGCCATAAATGGATCATGGATGAATTGACTCCATATAGCAAACATAACAAACAATAGAAAATGGGAATTAAATTTATACATAATTAAAACTATCTAATTAAGGACATACCTTTGATTTTAGTTGAGATTGCTAGTAGATATTCTGCAAAGTCTCAGTTGAGCCTATGAATGTAAAGCAAAAAAATAAAAGGATTATCATGGTTTTATAATCGAGGGAAAAAATAAAAGGGGGCCGGACACGTAGGTGTGACGCGTAGCAAAAAAAACGCACAAAACCATACAGCAGGCGTGCAACTCTATGTACTGTCGCCGGAAGTTTAACTCGACTAAATAGCCTTATATGACGCCTTTCTTGAGTTGAGTATTATAAACCCAACACAACTTTCACCACTGACATTTGCTACTCAACGAAGAGAACTTTCCTTAGAGACAATTTCCTTAGTCCCCACTCTTCCACATAGTGCAATTAGTGTGTGAGACCGCGATCCAAAAACTGACGCATGGGACGTAGCCTTCCTAGCCGCGTGCAGCCTACCTTCTTCTTCAGACCGTAACGTAAGTAACTCAGTGCTCCATACATGGGAAATGAAAGCAGAATTCGTTCGGATCCTCCCACATGTTCAATCTTTTTTTAGCGGTTTCCCCAGAGATCTTTCTCATTAATGCAACCTTCATTTTGCTCATTCATGGAGTTGTCTTTAGTACGTCTAAGAAATTTGATTATCCACCGTTAGTCAGTAATGTGGGTTGTCTTGGATTACTTAGTGTTGCGCGCCTAGGAGGGCAGCGCGCTTTGGGATGCAGAGGAGCTATTATCGCCCAGTTCCCTAACCTAATGCGGCACCGGGTTCGGACCGCAGGGAACCGTAGCATGGGGGGCTTAGAATCCTTTTTCCACCGCAAGGCTGGCTAATCGTACGCAGCAGGCTCGAAGACCCCTGGTTCTGGAAGGCACATGAGTCCGAACGCTATGTTGAATGTGCGACCGACACTAGGTAGGTACCTGTGCAGGTGAGGCGTCGGTCGGTCCTAGAAACGGCGGCAGCGGCGCGAGGAGTTAACGACCGAATGTGCTGCAACCTAGGGATCACCAGGCAGCTCTTTCGCTCTATAGGGATCGGGGGCATAGCACAATTCTTCTTGGAGGAGTGTTGGTTTGCCCGGGTGACGGATCCTGCCATAATGTAATCCTACCTATACTATAGCACCGACGTTCAACAACAACCCATGAAGACGAAGGTCTGCAATAAGACTTTGTAACTCTAAATTGATTAAAAGAAGAAATTAGCGTATAAAATCTTGCTTCCTATCTCCTAAGAGAAGTGCGAAAGGATTGCAGTCTAGATTCAAGGTCTGCGAGTTTCTTGATTCCACTCTGCTTTCAAGTAAGATTGGGTTAATGTTTCGTGTGAGTAATAGTTGGATCTAGCGGGCGTACTTTTTGACTTTACTTGCTCTTTATTCTCTTGGTTATCAGAATTTAGAAGAACCACTGTATCAAACTCCAATCCAACAGAAGTTAGTTGTTAGATCTAAAGAGAAGCGAAACATGCAAGCCGATCGGAATGATATAAAGTGATAAATGGTTCACCTCGTGTCTCTCAGTTGTCGTAGGTAACGCTGATCTACTCAGATAACATACACACACCTTGAATCAGTTCGCCAAATCCCTAATCTAACCATAAGAACACCAATAAAATTAAAATAAAATGAGTAAAGAACAAAAAAAACATCAATAATATCAAATTCAGCAAAACCATTACATATAGAAACCCCGCAATAATATGAAATTCAGATAAGTAAAGCTCAAAATCGAAGAACAAACCAGACCAGAAATCGAAGAAACAGGAAAAAACATGCCATAAAGCCGACAAACTCCGATCATCTACGTCGGCGGGTTCGAAGCGGAACCCTAGCCGCCGCAGAACTGAGCATTCCACTCATCGCAACCGTCGTTTAGTAGGACAGTGAGGCGGTGGGGCGTTGGAGTTCACTCATCCCCGTCGACGGGTGGTAGGGCTGTGAAGCGGTGGGCTGATGGAGTTCTGTACACGTCTCTCTCTCCATTTCATTCTATGCCTGGGTTAAAGAAGAAAATAAAATAAAGAAGCCACCTAAACCCACTCACAACACACGTGGCATTCAACAAAGAAATCACAACCCAGGATGCCAAACGTACAACAAAGATTTGCACAAAAGTCACCTTATGCATATTGTACAACTACATGAAGCCTAAAGATGTTACAAAATTATAATATAAAATAAAATAAAATAGTTTTAGCCAATTTTAAAATCTAACTACTAAAATAGAGCCGTTTGAACATTAGTACAATAGTTGGTAGTTTATAAATAAAATCATCTTATTTATTTTAGGATTCATTTTTAATACAACCTAATATATATATATATATTGTTTATAAATAAAATCCATCTTATTTATTTTAGGATTCATTTTTAATACAACCTAATATATATATATATATATATATATATATAGGGGACCGCTAAAATGAGAACCACCTCGAGTTGTAAGAACCGTGAGAACTACAC